>JASJET010000124.1:3081250-4482500 GCA_034092305.1 Diaprepes abbreviatus | reverse complement strand
AATAATAAATTATTTTAATACAACTAATACTTTAAAAATCATAAATTTTAAATCCGTTTCAAATCTCCCTCCAAAACGCCAATACTTTTCACTTTATCTCTGTGACGTCACTAGTATATAAACACTGGTAAACTAAAAAGGAGATATAGTTTTTTCGTAATTTTTGTAGTTTGAAAAAATGTATTGGTAATAAGACTTTATTGTGCGCAAGAAAAATATGAGTAACTGGACTTAGACGCAATTTTATAAATTTTCAAAGTCGAAAAAAGTAAGGGTAACAGATCTGTTTTCAAGAAGAAATTTTTTAGTTAAATTTTAGATTATCACGAAAAGCTAATAAAGGGTTTCCCCAAGTAAATTTAGAAAATTTTACGAGCGTAATGTATATGGAGGATGATGTTTTTCAATCCAACTTTTTTTTTCCGAAAATTTAGAATGTCTTTTTCATTTCGTTTCCGTGAAAACTCTTTTGATTATTTCTTCTTTATCTTCTGACTGAAAGAGAAATTATTTTACTTTGTTTATTGAGTATTGGAAACTCAGTTTAGAATAGCTACGCGATCTTTATGCCGGTGATCCGAGATTGCAACACCAGTTCGCGTGTACAATCCCGAATATCGCCCGTCTATCGAACTGTAGTGTACCGGGCTCTGGAAAATGAAACCTATCTTACCTGGACACTATTTATTTTTTATCCAGAGAACTCCCGATACACCGTATTTAAACCGATTTTTTTGCAATAGGTTTATGATTTTTAAAGTCTTCAGGCGCCCCAGCCTTTGGCAATTACCCGGGTAAAAGCTACTAGTTCGTCCAGGGACATCGGAGGTACTTTATTTTAAAAAAGAACACTATCACTGTCAGCATCGCAACCCTCTAAAAGATCGTCGATGTTGTAACCTCTTCTTGGCTGTTCAGCCGTCCTAAAAGTGATGAAAATTCTAGAATTTGTAGTCTCTTTTTGAGTTTCTTTTATAAAAAATGAATTTTTTTCCTAAAAATCCCGAGATCCGTCAAATTTGAGATTTTCTGCAACTTTCTTTTTAACTTGCAGCCACTTCTTAAGGCAACTGAATTCCGCTACTCCTCTTGAATATTCTCTTTCCTTAGATCTGATCTGCTACTACTTAATACTACTTAAATTTTGCTACTACCACTGATTTCTGTATAAAATCTGACGGTTATTATACTTTCCAGGTAGTCACGCCCCAAAATCAGGTGATGTGCCGACAAAGTAACGTGATATTCAAACGCAAATTTTAACGTTGAATTTCGTCGCCGGATGTACGTAAATTCTTTTATTACATTTGGGCAGATAAGAAAAACAATTTACAATTGTTTTTTCCGCTTTTTCTTTTTTTTTTGAAAACGTACATTTTCAACACAGCCCAGTATTTATACCGTTACAACCTGTAACCGCAGCCTCACGCAGGGTTCACAAAGACAATTACCGCACAATATTAACGGAGGTGTCACGTTGATATACCCTCAAGACAATTTAGTCCAAATCCCAGCATCTATCGCACAAAAGAACAGCGAATCGACCAAACTGTCACACTCTTCAAATCAGTTCAGTTCATTGACCTGGCATACCTATCATTGTCATTGATGAAGTCAACGGGATTGTCGTGGGATTGATTGTCAAAAAAGCGCCGGGTCTGGATGATCTGCTGAACCCTCTCTTAAGGAGCGCTCCAGACAGAACCCTCTCGGCTATCACTAACATAACCAAAGCGGTTATTCAATCAGGGCAAACGCCTTCTCTCTTTATATGACAGGAACAAAAGAAGTATACAGTACTTTTACAGAACACTACTTAACGAAAACTTTAAAAAATAACTTAAAATTGCTTAACCCCAACTAATTTCAAACTAGTAAAATAAGACTCTTTACCTCCATCTCCACGGCCTTTGTTGAAGGTGTCCATCGGTGGAAGCTCGTTCTCTGAAGGGATGAGGTTCACTTGGACTAGATGTGTTGCTATCTTTGAATTCGGATTCACTTTCTTCCTCTAATTCTACTTCGGTCCATCGTCGACCTAAATATACATAACTTTGTTAGGACAGGTTAGGGCGTTGTATTCAATTATATTTTTATATATTTTTTCTAGAAAGTCTTTTTGAAAAAATCTAACTATATATACAGGGTGATTCAAAAATCGATCACGAAACTTAAGGGGGTGATTCTACTTGACAAAATAAGGGTAGAGCTTCATATAATTTTTTTTCAAAATGTCATTCGTTTTCGAGTTACAAGCCGTCCAAGTTCAAGTTTTTATTTTTTGTTTTTTGAATTACTCGCTTACAGGAAAACCGATTTGACTAATATTTGAAAGATAGGCTAAGTCTTCTGCGCTTCATCATTTTAGTAACAATTCACATTGATTGTTTGCCGCTAGAGGGCACTTTACCTACATTGAAAATTGTTTTTTGTCATAATTTTTTAGTGTTGACAGCTACAGTAGTTTTTGGCATAATTTCTGAAAGACTGATGCCAGGCCTTTAAAAAAGGTGCTCTTTATTTACATCGCTAAACCCAACGGTTTAGACGTAAATCACCCTTAAAAATTAAGTGGTAAATTTACTTTTCTCATTTCATTACCACCAGCTACCAGGTAAATAGCTATCAAAGTATACTAGAGCTGTCAATTTAACATCAAATAAATTCGCTTTTTAAACTATTTAATTTATAATCTTAAAATAACTAATAATGGCTAATCAGTAAATATTCATATTATGGATTATTGCGATATACATTTAATTGATAAAAATTAATGAAACAGTACTAAACAAACTAAAAAAGATTCTCAAAATGTCCCCCATTTTCTTCCATACATTTCCTAACACTCTTCAAAAAATGTCGCCTAACTCGATGAAAAATTTCTGGTGTTTCTTTAATAATTTGGCACTTTTCGATTATCCTGAAGCGAAGATCCTCGACGTTGATTACTGGAATATCGTACACCAATTGTTTCAAATGACCCCAAAAGAAAAAATCCATAGGATTAAGGTCTGGTGACCTCGCTGCCCATGCCAATGGTCCACTTCGTCCTATCCATCGCTCAGGATACGTTGCATTCAAATACTGTCGGAGCTCCGTCTTGGAGGATCCACATGTTGGCCCTTACTTCCAATGGCACATCTTCCAGATACAATGGGAGACGATTTTGGATAAAATCTAAGTATACGTCACCAGTTAATGGGCCATCAAAGAAATGAGGACCAATAAGGTAATCTCCTATTATCCCTGCCCACACATTTAGTGAAAATCTACGCTGATGTTTCGTTTCTACCACATTGTTTGGGTTCTCGTAAGCATATGTGTGGATGTTGTGTAGATTTGTTATGCCATCACGAGTGAAACCAGCTTCGTCAGTGAATAATATGACGCCAATTAATCGATTATCGTGTTCATACTTAGCTAGGATCTGATTGCACATTTCCAACCGTCTCGGCCGATCATCGTCATAAAGAGCCTGCACCTTTTTTGAATGAAACGGGTAGAGTTGTTCTTCTCTTAGTATCCTTCATGAACTAGCCTGACAGAGCCGCACTTCATTCCCAATTTTTCTAGTACTAATACCTGGATTATCTTCAATAATTTCAAGCACTCTTTCTTCTTGTTGCACGTTTCTAGCAGTTCTAGGTCTTCCCCTATTTCCATTATTACTTTTAAAGGAACCACATTCCGCAAGCCTCCTGTGCACACTGGAAAATGTTTGAGCATGAGGGATATTTCTTTCCGGATAACTCTCCATATAATATCTTCTTGCCAACTCTGCATTACCATTTGCTTTTCCATAACAAAAATGGATATCACAATATTCGATATTTGAATATTGGTGATTAGCCATTATTAGTTATTTTAAGATTATAAATTAAATAGTTTAAAAAGCGAATTTATTTGATGTTAAACTGACAGCTCTAGTATACTTTGATAGCTATTTACCTGGTAGCTGGTGGTAATGAAATGAGAAAAGTAAATTTACCACTTAATTTTTAAGGGTGATTTACGTCTAAACCGTTGGGTTTAGCGATGTAAATAAAGAGCACCTTTTTTAAAGGCCTGGCATCAGTCTTTCAGAAATTATGCCAAAAACTACTGTAGCTGTCAACACTAAAAAATTATGACAAAAAACAATTTTCAATGTAGGTAAATTGCCCTCTAGCGGCAAACAATCAATGTGAATTGTTACTAAAATGATGAAGCGCAGAAGACTTAGCCTATCTTTCAAATATTAGTCAAATCGGTTTTCCTGTAAGCGAGTAATTCAAAAAACAAAAAATAAAAACTTGAACTTGGACGGCTTGTAACTCGAAAACGAATGACATTTTGAAAAAAAATTATATGAAGCTCTGCCCTTATTTTGTCAAGTAGAATCACCCCCTTAAGTTTCGTGATCGATTTTTGAATCACCCTGTATATATATATATATATATATATATATATATATATATATATATATATATATATATATATATATATATATATATATATATATGAGGTTCCTCTCTTGGGTATAGGTTTGCAATTTTAAAAAATAAACAACTTGTTTATGTTGACGTTTCGCCCATGATTATGAGCTTCTTCAAAATGTTTATTATTACAAAATTCCTACAACAAAAAGTTAAAACAGATTTTAAAACACTCAGCATTTACCAACACAATTTCAAAAGATCGAAAAAACAATTATGTAATGAAATGAAATAAGTTTTTTAAAATAGTAACACACATACGAACCTTGAAAATTCATCTTTTAGGTACAAGCAGACTAAATTTATTGACAAGATTTGATATATGTGTGGGTTTGTTTATTTTTTGTTGGACTTTTTATGTATTTATTGATACATGTCTGGTATGAATATTGGTTTATTTCTTTATGTTATATACTGAGGGTTTAAAATTTATTGACTTTTAATTATTAACTTAACAAATTAGATTGTAATATATCTGACTAAGGTTTTTATATCTTATTTATCGTTGACAGTATGTTGTTCCTTCTTTATATGTATCATTTCTTTGACAAGTAATTTGTGATAATGTTGGGTTAAAATTTTGGTGTTTTTATAATCAAATTCATGTTTTAAATTTGATTCGTGTTTATGTGGAGCAGTAGATGCATTTTTCGTGTATTTATGCCCATTAAGTCTGTTTTTTAAATACTGAGTCGTCATGCCAATGTATTTTTAGGACAATTTAGGCATGATATGGAATACACAAGGTTTGATTTTTTTTTCACAGGAATTTTACTTTTAAGAGGAGTAAATAGTGAAGATAACAAATTTTGGGCTTTATGGCATACACTGATGTCATGTTTTCTAAGGATATGTGCAATTTTTTTGGATAAATTTTGTGTGTATGGCATAGCAATGTACTTCATTATGTTTTTCGTGTTTAGGTTTTTATTTTGTTGTAGTTTATTATAAAATTTGAAAATACGTTGTTTTATGATTTAATTTACTTGTGATTCTAAGAAATTGTTTTCTTTAAGGATATTTCTAACTTTTTTAAGTGATTCTGGTTTATATTTTAGTGAGGTTAATGCCAGTGCTCAGTTAGTCCTATTATTACACTTAATTTCTGAGAAGTAGGGTGGTGTGAATTGTAATTAAGATAGCGTTCAGACCGTGTGTCCTTGGTATACCATTTTGTACAGATACTTTCGTCGTTTCTATTTCTTAATAATGTTAAGTTAAAAAAAGTATTCTGTTATTTGTTTCAATTTCTGATGTAAATTGTAGTTTGGTATTAAAGTTATTAAAGCAATTGAGCATATTGTCTGTTTGGATTTCAATGTCAATGATAAACAAGATATAAAAAACCTTAGTCAGATATATTACAATCTAATTTGTTAAGTTAATAATTAAAAGTCAATAAATTTTAAACCCTCAGTATATAACATAAAGAAATAAATCAATATTCATATTAGACATGTATAAATAAATACATAAAAAGTCCAACAACAAATAAACAAATCCACAAATATATCAAATCTTGTTAATAAATTTAGTCTGCTTGTACTATTGTATTGTATTATTTTATTCCATTACAAAATTGTTTTTTCGATCTTTTGAAATTGTGTTGGTAAATGTTGAGTGTTTTTAAATCTGTTTTAACTTTTTGTTGTAGGAATCTTGTAGTAATAAACGTTTTGAAGACGCTCAGAATCATGGGAGAAACGTCAATATAAACAAGTTGTTTATTTTTTTAAAATTGCAAGTCTATACCCAAGAGAGGAACCTCCAAAAAATATAATGTGCATGGTTAAAAAAAAATAGTATTATATATATATATATATATATATATATATATATATATATATATATATATATATATATATATATTCCCGTTTGGACTAGATAATTTCATAACGTTCATTTTTTATTATTTTTGATTTTTCCTTCTGATAACTGCACAGCCAAACAACACCAAGGATTTGTATTCAAAAAATTACTGTGCTTATTTCAAAGTAATTTACAGAACAAATAAACTTAAAAGCATGTCCGGAAAACGGAGATAAATATTATATTAATGTTCATTCAGCCAACATAAAAATCCACTTTTAAAAGGTTGGCTTTACACTAGCCGAGATTCGGCCAGTCAAAATAAATCCTTTTTTATATCTTGGGGTCTGGACTGCTTTCCGTCTTTGCAAAACAAGACATGTCCATTTGATAAATGTATTGGATAGACATAAATCCTGTAAAAAAGTATACCAAGCAAACTTTCTGACGTCCCAGATAAGAAAATAGAGTAACATACGATGATCTTTGAAATAAGTAGTGAATAAATATATATATATATATATATATATATATATATATACATATGTTATGTCGGATATTCTGACGGGTGTGATGTGTAATTGAAAAGAAGACTTGTGTGCTTTATAGTTCTGGACTTAGAACAGTATGAGACTGAGAACTAAATTTGACTTTTAAGCCAGTTAAATTTGGAAGAAGTGCCCCGGCTTAATGATCGAGAAGCCAATCTCTGACGTAGGGGTACCGTTGGCGTGATGTTTTGGTGAGTGTGTGTGAGTCTGAGACAAGCGGGTTGGTCCAGTGTTCAGCTCGATCCACGTATTTAGCTATACTTCCATGTATAAAAGTGCTGAAAGTAACACAATATAAATCTCTGTAAATTATCGTGTTCCTGACATAGTATGGGGCTCCGCAGATCATGCTTAAAACCTTGTTTTGGAAGCTCTCCATTCGCTTAAATCGAGACCTGCCAGTGGTGATTCAAGTTGGAGCACCAAATGACAGGATCGAACGTATGAATAACTTGTAGATGGTAAGTTTGTTCTTCAAATTTAACTTGCTTTTTCGATGTAAGATCAAATACCAACCATGACGATTTGGCCTTGGATAAAATATAATTTTTATTTAGTAGCGAATTCATTCTTTTATCAAAAACTAGCCCCTGTCACGTGCTATCCCACCAGGGAATGCGCACGTTCGAGATGGGCAACCAATTGTTAAAGCGATTTGTATTAATTTTGGTTTTCCAATCAATTATCCATTTCTCAAGTTTGTTGCTATGCCGCTGCAATCTCAACACAACATAATGTAATGATCCGGAAGAAGTCGCAAACGCAGTATCGTCAGTGAACAGAAACAGCTTACTAAAATTGTCTGTCGGAACATCTGCCGTATATAAGTTGAATAGGGTCGGTGACAGAGGTAAACCCTGTGGCACGCCCGCTCTAACATGCTTTGTTTCTGACGTTGCATCATCTGATGATACTATGAAAGTTCTCCCTTCTAGAAAACGAGACTAGTTTCACAAGGTAACTTGGAATTCCTAACCTTATCATTTTGACAATCAGTCCGTTGCGCTACACCTTGAAAAAGGCCTTGCTTATATCAAAAACATTGCACAGAATTACACGCTCTCTTTTATCTTCCCCAGATTGAAAAGTAGGCTAATAGGCCTGTAGCTGTGAATATTGGTGATCCTTTCGCCTTTCTTTTTAATAAGAATTACATTAGCCACATTCCAGTCTGTGGGAAAATGACCTGACTGTACAACGGCATTAGCTATATTATTAATAGCCGAGAGTTGGTTAATTTCTTGGCTACGTGGTACATTTTTGTATTAAAATTACATATATAAAGTAGTCACACTTATTATATATTTTTTATTACTTCAGGACGTTTCGATTCTTCCGAATGTATATTTTTAATGTTATTATATATGGAATTACAGATTGAAAACTTACCATTAAGAACGGATATTTTTGTTTTAAGTAAAGATTAATTATACTACAACAGTTATAACAATGCACTCTATTATATTAAAATATTAACTTATAAACAGTTTTTATAAGTTAAACCAATCCCATATAAATAATAAAGGCTTTCATATAGGAGAAAATTGATAGTTATGTTGCCAGCAAACGCCATTTTTGACATAAAATTTAAAATATATCACAAACAGTTAAACTTAGGTATAGGATATTTTACATGAAATATATCTGTAAAAATTTTCTTTACACAAACGTTGAAAGTGTTAAATAAAATCTATATGGAGGATTGTATGTCGCTTACAAGAATTTTTGAGTGACACAAGGTGTTTACTGACAGCCATGAAGACATGGAAGATGGTTATTTGATTTATTGCCAATGTATGTAGTATGTTTTCACGTAAAATTCTTTTAAAGAAGTTTGGAATTTTAACTCTTTCAGGTTTGCTTGTTTTTGAAATGTGTGTCTATGTTTATTTAAATAATGTTTCGTATAATAAATATAATTGGGCATTTGAATCATATAATTGCACAAAGCCTCAACTTTCTAATAAAATGACTTCAAATGGTAGTAATAATTGAATTGTCTTTCTGGCTTTAATTAATTTTGGGTCTTAATAAGTTTCCGAGTCCTATACAACTTAAAATTCTGCCAAAAAAGGAAAATAAAGAAATTATCGTTATTATTATTATTATTATTATTATTACAAACTTAGAGTGAATTTCGGATAGTAGTCATGTCATAAATCAAACAATAACCCCCTAACGAAATGTTTTTATACACTTCGCCATATAGGTACAAGATGTAATAAAATGAACAAATTGAAATACGTTATAGAAGTTATAAAAAAGTAGAAAGGAGAATAAAACATTCAGGAAAAACGCTTACCTAAAATACCGCTTGGTCGACAATTGCAGGGAACGAGACCGCTGGGAGAAACCGCGGTCGAACACAAAAGCCGAGTCGAATCCGGGCTCTCCGGCTCCTTGTCGCTCCCTGATCGCCGCAATTTACTAGGGTTTTTACTAAGCACCCTCCAGAATCTGCAGGTATCACGGAAAACATTCATAACCTGAAAATAAATGGAATTATGGAATTTTATAATCAAACCGCATTATAATTTATTAATAAAGAAGATGAAAATATCAATGTTGAGAATATTCATATTATTAATAAAGGTTTGAATTCAATAGATAATGTATTTTTTTTTAATTGCATTCGGAAGACCATTTTATTAGTTTTGACGTGGAAGGCCTTTACACCAACGTTTCACCTAAGAAGTCACTAAAAATCATAAGAAAGAAACTTGAAAAAGACCAGACCTTAGCAGAAAGAATATCTTTACCACCGCACGCCATCATGGACTTGTTGGAAAGTTGTTTGACTAATTCTTATTTTCGGGAAAAGGAAAAATTCTACATCCAGGATGATGGACTACCAATGGGATCTTCACACTCACCTGTAGTTGCAAATATTTTCATGAAATTATACCAAACGTATGCAATTGAATCCGCAACTAAGAGACCAAAGTTATGGCTTAAATACGTAGATACATACATCTTTTAGGATTTTGCTCGAAAAATCAGCATCCACTTGATAATCCATTCAACGAAATCTCTTCGCTGTGCATGGTTATTACGCCTCATTTCTTGTGGGTTTTCCAATAAGAGGTGTTATTTTGATATTCAAAGAAAAATGCCATTTTTTAAGATAAATGATCGGATATTTATTACATTATAAAGAGGAAGGTATGCCGTTAATGATGGAAAATAACATCAGCCAAATGACCACCACGACCATGCCTACAGGACCATATCCTTTTCATGAAATTTTCCATAACCAAATCGCAAAGTGGCTGCCCTATGTCCTCGATAGCCTCACGAATTCCATCTTTGAGGTCTTGAATCGACGCTGGGCTGTTGGCGTAGACCTTGTCTTTCACGTGGCCCCAAAGGAAGAAATCGCAAGGTGTCACATCACAAGATCTCGGTGGCCAATTGTGATCACCTCTTCGAGAGATAACACGGCCCGGAAACTTTTCCCGTAAAAGATCAATGGTTTCGTTGCTTGTGTGGCACGTAGCGCCGTATTGTTGAAAGTAAACGTGGTCCAGATAAATACCATCCAATTCCGGCCATAAAAAATCATTAATCATCTCTCGATAGCGCAATCCATTCACCGTAACTGTTGCTCCAGCCTCATTTTCGAAAAAGTAAGGTCCAATGACCCCGCCGGACCATAAACCGCACCAAACAGTCACACGTTCAGGATAGAGAGGCTTTTCAACAATAACTCTTGGGTTTTCCGAGCCCCAGATGCGACAATTTTGTTTGTTGACGAAGCCACCGAGGTGGAAATGGGCCTCATCACTGAAGATGATTTTTCGATTGAATTCCGGATCATTTTCATGCATTTCAAGAACCCAATCAGCAAAGGCACGACGTTGTTGATGATCGGCCGGCTTGAGTTCTTGCGTTAACTGAACTTTATAAGCCTTAAGACCCAAATCTTTATGCAAAATACGGTGTAATGACGTTTGTGGAATCCCTAATTCCAAAGAACGATGAGGAATGGACAAACCTGGGTTTTCTTCAACACTTTCGGCTACAGCAGCAATATTCTCGGCTGTTCTTGAGCGACGTGCACGGGTTTTCTTCTTCACATAACTAACTTGTCCCAACAGCTCGAATTTTTTCACCAATTTCTTTATTGCGCTCCGACAAGGTGCTTCATGACGACCCAAAAATGTTCGAGTTTTACGAACCGTCTCTGCCAAATTTTCACCATTTTTATAGTGAATTTTAATAATTTCAATGCGTTGTTGAAGCGTGTATCGTTCCATCTTTATTTATGGCGTAGTTTCTACTTGTCAAACGTCAAAAACTTACAGCTTCAAAAGTGACATCTACCGAAATAGCAGGCTTTTCAAAATGACACCTCTTATTGGAAAACCCTTATATCTACCTAGTAATTATAGAAATATCGAACTGTGCGTTGCCTAGTAACTTTCAATAGTGACAACTTTTTTCTGCTTATGTGTCAATGTCAATTTTGTTTTTAATTTGTTCAATATTTGGTGTTTTGTGAAGTGTTTTACAACAAAAAATAAGTACCAAAATAGGAAACAATAAACTTGCACTTGGATGTATAAATACAATTATATAAGAGAAAATATTTTAGTTCTCAACAGTAGATGTTGGGGGAGTTCAGGGTGGGAAAAACTCAAGGTCGTGTGAAAATGTCGGCATCCTTTGATCCGCTTATCAGCTTTTGATCCGTTTATCGGAGTTTAATCAGTTTTTGATTAGTTTGAGATTTGCTGATCTAAAGTGGATCAAAAGATGCCGATATTTTCCCACGACCTTCAGTTTTTTCCCACCCTGAACCCCCCAACATCTACTACTTAATTTTTACTATTCAAATATCACTAAACAACTCTTAACTATACAACTATACGACTATTATACGACTAACTTCCAACTAACTAACTACGCTTATTCTATTTTTATTTATATATCTATGGAAATTCTTAAATAAATCTAGATCATAAAAGTTGAGATCTGTTTAGAAGTATGACGCATAGAAACACTAGTCCTTTCGGCACATCATAATAAAGATGACTCATCACGTCGGAATATTTGTATATACGAGGGCATATTAATAAGTTTTAGTCGTTCGTAACACTATGTAATAAAAAATATCACTACTGCATCGCAGACCGGACACAATAACTCATAATATTCGTTAATTAATATTAAATTAGGTGATATAAATAATTTAAAAATAAATATACAAATTAATTAGCAAATTAGGAGAATTAACATGTTCTTTCTAAAGGATTTCAGTATTCGGAGGGAGAGTTAGTAGCTTGAAAAGAACTGAGTTGGAGTTTGGAGCACTTCCCCGTTGGATAGAGATGATACTTCTGTGGAGAACGAAACGGCATGACGGAGATACCGTCAATGAGAAAAATTCTTAGAAACTTGGCGCCATAGAGACTTGGGGCGATCATAGCCCTGAGCCATCAGGATCTGGACGATAATAGCCCTGGATCACTAGATTCTCGGGCGATAATAACCCTGGACCACCAGGACCCTATAGCAATAATTTTCAGCCTTAATATGGTGCTTAAAAAAATAAAATGAGACAGGCTTACCTCTTGTCTAGGAGGGTATCACAAGAAAGAACATTATCAAGTAATACTACATGAGGAAGACAATTCTTCCGAAAACTTAACTCGTGCTGATGTCAGGTAAGAAATAAATGATTTTCATATTTTAGATCCCAACGTCGGTTATGCATTCCCCTTCGAATAAAACATTTTCGCTTCGCTTGATTACTAACAGCTGTGCGCGCCACTTCACGATTGTCACGTTGAAGTTAAAGTGTTATTATCGATAGAGATCACATATACTTAAATCCCCATTCGAACGGACAGAAGAAGGAAGGCAAAAGAATAGCAACGCTTTGCGATTCGAAGGACTGGACATTCGGTGACGAAGCTAAGCACACTAATTACATATTTATAATTTAAATTAAAGTTATTTTTATAGTTATTTCTTGATTGACATGGTTAATAAATTATACTACTCTCATAAATAAGAATGCTGCACTGTATCTTCAAAACAAAAGAAAATTTTTAAATTTTATGCGTGGCATTGTTAATTTCCCTAAAGAGGATCCCGTGAATGCTACGTTACTTCTTTTCTAACTGGGATATCCTGTACAACAGCAGAGTAACAGCTTATTTTCGGATATTTCAGCCCACCGCTGACTTCATCCAACCTATTTAAAAGTGTTTTTATTGTTCCATGTTCCAAACGTGATGAAGAGATTTTTAATTTAAAATGCTACGGCTTCCCAATTTAAAATACCTTTTCATTTAATTAATTAAATAACGCAGTTGTTAAAATACATCAAATAACACTGTACCCTGGTACAACAAATTTTCTTTATTATTACAATACCCTTTAGTTAACTTTTAAGTCGACCCTTTTAATAATACCCCGAAACAAAGCATTTTCGAACAAATGTTTATATTAACTCTAATTTTTGACACTGTGACTAAGTCCAAATTAAATTTATTAACACCCTGCTATATTTACATTTTTGCTAAATAATTTAATTTTGGGAGTTTTGCTATCGTTTGGTATGTTCTAAGGATCTAAAGTATATTAAAACATATTATGCTTTCTAAATATATAACTTAATTTAGTTTCCGTGATGTATTGTGCTCAAGTTTTCAAAGTAATTAACCAAGACTAATAATTCATTAATTTGAGGGTCACAAATAAAAAAAATTGTTGAATTAAATTCCTTTATAGGACAGTCGGATTAAGCATATTATTGACTAGTGTGAATGAATTTTCGCAATCTCAAATGCACTGTGATGGCCGGGACTAATTTTATTTTTCAAAGAAAAAAATAAATTTAAGTATTAAAAATATTTCAAAAGCAAAATTTATCTAAGTTTGTAAAAGGAAAAGTCGGATTAAAAATTATTTTTCATTTTAAAAATAAATAAACCACACGAGATGTGACATATTTTGTTCTGGAACGCTGAAAAATAAGTAGAGCAAGAAAGCAATGTCGGTTTTCTGACGTCGGAGCGACGCGCTTTTGGGTAAAGAACCGAAAATTTCAACACAAAGACTCTCGAAGTTAAGAACAGTTAATTGAAATGAAGAGTTGAAATCAAGAGTGTTTCGCGGTACGGTGACAAATGTTTTACGGTTTTAAATATACTTTTAATATACTACAGTAAAATCTTTAAGTGTGTTTCGTAGTCTAGTTAACAGTTAATACGGGGTTTAAAATGAGGTAAACCAAACTTTTAGCTCACCCTGCGTGGTCGCGACGTGTCGGTAAGAAAAATGCGGAATATAAACTATAGTAACTAGTGGAAAAGTGAGCGTACTGTCAATTTTAATGTTGTTAAAGATAAAATAGAAGAAAATTTAAAGTTGCTTCCTAATGATAATTTATTTCTGCAAACTAGTGCCGCGTGTATATATTTTTAATAAAACTTAATCTAAAAAGGCCATTAGTGGTAAGAAAACAGTTGCAAAGAAGTTCAAAGCAGTAGTAAGTACTCTAGGATCTCGTCTCGCTCTCCTTTCAAATCTGCAGTTGCGTTAGGCCCTAGGAAAGTTGGCAAAACTAGACAAAAAAGGAGATAAAAGAAGGGCTAGATATTACAACATTTATTTATTATACATAAAATATATGAAGAATTTAATACTTTGTCCATTATTAAGCATAAAAAGATTTTTTTCAGAAAAATTCGCCAAAATAATTCACATTTTTCCGCCGAAATGAATTTGAAGCGTTACAGCGTCATTTTCACCACCCTTGACGGACTTCTGAAACGTTCATGATACTGCCAAACGACTGTTTTCTTTAGAATATCATTATCGAAACAGTTTTCCAACATTTCCAAGATTTTTACACCACTGAATCTATTTTTAACGCAAAATTTAATACATACTCGTTGCAAATTCAGCTCCATTTTTGAAATTTTAAAAAATCAAAAACCCGTGCAGAGGTAGATGTATTAAAGAAGATAGAGCCCCACCTGGTGGTTATTTCCGGAACTTTTCATCAATATTTTCCTGGCCTATCCTACAAGAACTATTAAAATTTTACCTAATACATCAATCAGAAAATATGATCTCTTAAAAATTACAAGTAAACGAATAATATATTTCACTCCCCTATCCTCATTTTCAATTTTGAATTGTCCATCTTTAAATCATTTTTTTATTCAAGCAAACAGATAATAAACGATGCAATTATGAGGTTTATAAAACGAGATTGGTTGTTTTCATATACCAATTAAAATTCGAAAATAAATCAAAGATTCTGACTATTTATTTCTTTTTTTGGTGCGATTATTTTTGTAAAACGGAAATATTTCGCAACTTAAAAAACCAAGTTTATTTTCTAATTGCCAATTGACTCGCCGTTAAATAAACCCAATTCAATGTTTATTTAAGTCTTTTTGTAAATAAAACATTAACCCTGGGATTAATTAAATATAAAATTTGCTAATGCACGTGTGAACATTTTGTAACAGAATAGCACTAAATTTATAACAAAATATGATGTATACAGGGTGTCCCAAAATAACATAAAAAAAACTTAGAAAGACTGAAAGCAGTTGTTGGGAAACCTCTCAACAATAAATTATTTCTATCTCTATTAAAAATTAAGATATTGTTTATGTCACTCTCTTGTTCCCAATAATATATTTTTCCTGGTAATACGGAATTGTGTAAAATCAGAAACATAAAGTACTGGTGATATTAAAGCTATCTATGTTTTCCATTCTTCTTCTTCTTATTGCGCCCTCTCCTTCCGAAGGTTGGCGATCCAAATGGCAATTGTGGCTTTGGAAGCTGCAGCACGAAATATGTCTGTAGATGAGCGATCAAACCATCTCCTCAGGTCTTTCAACCATGAATTCTGGCGTCTTCCTACTGATCGTTTACTCTGAACTTTACCCTCTATAATGAGTCGAAGCAGCTCATATCTTTGACCTCTCAGCACATGACCCAAGTATTGAATTTTTCTCTCTTTAATGGTGTTCTTTTTGTTTATTCATGCGTTGGAGTACTTCGTTGTTAGTGATCCTTTGCATCCATGAAATTCGCAACATCCGCCTATATATGTACATTTCAAAAGCCTATATTCTTTTTTCTGTTTGTGGGTCCATTGTCCAACTTTCGCATCCGTAGAGTAAGGTAGAGAAAACGTAGCATCTGACCATACGAGTTCTGAGCTCTAGACTAAGGTCTGATCTTGTAAAAAATGTTTTCATGCTCATTAGTGTTTTTCTCGCTTGTTCGATCCTCGATAAAATTTCCTTCTTCGGGTTACACTGGCTGTTGATATTAACTCCTAGATATTTCATTGATGTTACCTGTTCTATTGTTTGTCCCTTGACATGCAGACGTACATTTATTGGCGCTTTTGAAAATACCACTATTTTGGTTTTAGAGACGTTTAGATGTAAGCCGAACATTTCGCTATGATGTACTACGGAATCTATTATGCTTTGTAGCTCTTGTACGCTGTTTGCTATTAGGACGGTATCATCAGCATACCGAATGTTGTTGATCATAGTTCCGTTAAACTTGATTCCACCTTGGGCATCGTCTAGTGCTTCTTTAAATATGGACTCGGAATACAGATTAAACAGGAGCGGAGATAGCACGCAGCTCTGTCGGACTCCCCGTCTAATCCACATATCTCCGGATGTTGTTTGTTCTACTTCAACTGTTGCCGTTTGGTGCCAATAGAGTTCTGAGATAATGCGTAGGTCTTGTTCGTCGACGCCGGTTGTTCTCAGAATTTCAATCATCTTTTGATGGTTAACGCAGTCAAATGCCTTTCGATAGTCTATAAAACATGCATATACATCCACGTTCATGTCTCTGCAGCGTTGTGTCATTACATTTAGGGAGAAAAGAGCTTCTCGTGTTCCCATTCCGTTTCGAAATCCGAATTGAGTGTTATCTGATCTTCGCACTTCCTGTAAATTCGTGTATGGATGATTCTGAGAAAAGTTTTAAGGACATGAGACATCAGACTTATTATCCGGTAATCATCGCATTGTGAGGAATTAGGTTTTTTTGGCAGTGTTATAAATGTTGACTTTAGCCAGTCTAATGGTATTTTGCCGGAGTTGTATATGTTATTGAATAATGATGTTAACAAGTCTAGGCTTTTGCTTTCGTTGTTTGCAATTAATTTAAGTATTTCGACGTTGATTTTGTCTGGACCGGTAGCTTTACCATTTTTCTGTGCTTTTATTGCATGGCGAACTTCTTTTTTAGTTATTTCTGGGCCTTTTTCATTTATTTGACTGACTGTGGGTGGTGGAACACTGGGTTTATCATCATCGAAAAGTGTTTGAATGTATTCTTTCCATCTCTCTAGTTTATCTACTGTCCCCAGAATTACCTCGTTATTATTCCCTCTTAAAATTGTTTCTTGCCGCTTTCTGTGTCTGCCTGTCATTTCTTTTACTTTCTTGTGGACGTTAAAGGTGTCATATCTTTTCTGAAGTTGTTCGATTTCTTGACATTTTGTTGACATCCAATCTTCTTTAGCTTCTCTGCACTTTTTCCTAATGATTTTATTGAGTTGCTTGTATTCTGTTGGGTTTGTTTTGTGTTTTCTTCTTTCATTCATGAGGTCTATGATTTCTTGCGTTATCCATTCTTGCTTTCTGTTGTTTTTTGTAAATCCAATGTCTTCTTCTTGAATATTTGTTATTTTAGTTTTTAAAGCATTCCATGTTCCTTCAACGTCCTCTCTCCGTACCGATTTCTCCATTGTTTCCATTTCTTTCTCGATCTTGAGACTAATTTCTTTCCTTTTTATGGGGTTTTTCAATTGTGCGATATCTATTTTTCTTGCTACTTTTTCCCTTTTAACTTTCAGGAATCGTTTGAGTCTAAAGTCCATTACCATATGATAACAGCAGGTCTTGTGTTTAGTGCCCAAATGGGTGGCATTCAATTACCACGTTTTTAAGAAATTTGGGAAAAAATCAATATTTTGACGTGAAGAGGCTGTCATAAAATGTAGTACTCGTATTTCTAAAGACATCCTGTATATATAAAAAAAATTAGGTACAGACCTAATGAATCATGAAAACCATATTATTTCCCACCAGGCATCTAATCTACAAGGACACAAGGCTACAGTTTGCATGTAAGACTATATTTTTTTGGTAACCCAAATGTCTTTAAAAGAGAGTCATCAAAAACGTTTTATTGGCTTTTTAATTACAGTAATAAACAGCTTTTTCTCTAATTAACAATAAATGAACTCTTTTGGTGCATGTTTACAAATTACTTTTACTACTTAGACATTAAAAGTTTCCTTTATTGCCGAAGCCGTAAATAGATGTTTACTACCTCAGTTCTTGATTATCGGATAAACGGAATGATTTGTGAAATAATGTTATTTATTTTGTTTTTTATTAATATTTCCTTTATATAATTTGAAACGTATTTTTAAATTTTGGAGAACGAATTCTTTTAAAAGAAAGAGGAAAAATTATATTATTATCAAAAACTGAAAAGTATTACAAAAAAAATTAATACAAAATGAATACAATAATACAAAACTTGGAAAAATACTCCCAATGGGATATTTGTACTTGTTTGGTGGGACATAGAAATTCAAAGTTTGGTTCGAGGTTTAAACTCCTGAAATCCAGAAATGACGACAAGGAATTTCGCGTAATTACGAATCTGTATATGTACCAAACAGCGACCGTTCAAGTGGAGAACGAAAACTCACAAGAATCCGTGGTAAAAAAAAGAGTGCGCCAAGGCTCTATCAAGCGCGGATCCAAGGGGGGGGGGGGCGGTGGAGCGATTGCCCTCCCCCCAAAGAGTTTTGAGTTCAGGAAAATAGACCCGATTTTGCTTGTTATACTATAGTTTATTCAAGAACTAGAAAGAGTAATAAATCTTTTTTAACCGACTTCTAAAAGAAGGAGGTTCTCAATTTGTCGGGTATGTATGTTTTCTTTTTATGTATATACACCGATTACTCCGGAATGGCGGCACCGATTTGAATGAAATTTCTTACTTTATGTTCAGGAAGTTGCTGCGGTGGTCCCATATTTTTTTGAACGAAATTGGTGCAGTAAGATCCAAGATGGCGCTGACAATATGGCGGCCAAAAAAATTAATTTTGTCTGATTTTCTCCAAAATTGGAATAGGGGAATTTTTGGGGTCGTACACAACGAATCTCGAATAATTTTTAAAAAATTCAATATGGCGGATCCAATATGGCGGACAAAAAATTTAGGTTTGTCTGATTTTCTCCGAAAAAATGCGGGGAAGTTTTCGGGGTCGCATATAATGGGTCCAAAATATTTTTTAAAAATTTAATATGGCGGGTTCAATATGGCAGACAAAAAAATCAATTTTGTCCGATTTTTTTCTAAATTGGTACGAGGGAGTTTTAGGGGTCGTACATATCTAATCGAAAAATATTTTTTTGAAATTCAATATGGCGGATCCAATATGGCGGGTGAAAAATTAATTTTGTCCGATTTTCTTCAAAATTAGTATGGGGAAGTTTTCGGGGTCGCACATAACTAAGCTCAAATTATTTTAAAAAAAATCAATATGGCGGATCCAAGATGGCGGATTAAGTATTCTACATCTCCCGATTTTGTTTAAAATCAGTATTCGGATATTTTTGTTAGTGTTAAATTTGAATTTAAAATATTTTTTGAAAAACTCAATCTGGCAGATTCAATATGGTGTCCTAAAAATTTTACATTTTTCGATTTTCTCCCAAACTGATATAGGGGGTTCTTGAGGGCGTAAATTATGAGTTTAAAAGTATGTTTTCAGGATTCAATACGGCAAATCCAAGATAACGGACTAAAAATTTTACATTTTTCGATTTTGTTCAAAGATGAGACTGAATCGTGTTTAAGGATGTAAATAGCGAAAATTTCCGAATTTCATCCAAAACTGGTACTAGGGGGCTTTAAAGGGTTTAGATTTAGATTAGATTAAGACTTAAAATATTTTTTTAGAAATTCAATTTAGCGGATACAATATGGTGGGTTGAAAATTTTACCTTATTCGCATTTTTTCAGATTTGGTATTAGAGGGTTTTCGGGGAAGCGTATTATGAATATGAAGTTAATTTTTTACCACTATTAGGTTGATAAGATGCAATATGAGGGACAGAAAATTTTATATATTCCGATTTTGTCGAAAATTGACTTTGTGGGGTTCTTAAGGCGTATACAAACTCAATATGCAGTATAAAATATATCGAGTTAAGAAATTTACATCTCAGGTTCTTTAAACATCGATATTGGAAGATTTTGGGGCCTATATTACCAATCTAAAATTTATTTGAAATTAGAGATAGTGGCTTTACTATGTCAGACTAAATATTTGTTTGACACAATTTTACTGGTATTTGAAAAACTCTAAGAACCAAAGAATATTTGAGTGGTTTCTTTTTAGGGTGATTTACAACTTTGGATAAAAAGGGGTACTTTTTTGCCGTCTTGAAGTCACTGCGAGGTACACTAATCTCGATTAGTACTTAGTTAAAATAATTTTTGGATATCATAATGAATTCTAAAACTAAAAATAGAAAAATAAAATGTTTATAAAAAAATTGAACCGACTTCTAAAAGTGCGATAAAAAGTGAAAAATAATTATAAATTTTTATATAAAATTGAACTTTTTGAAGTCGGCGCCAAATTATTTCTAAATGAAATAAATAACTACTAATATATACAAATTATGGTAAGAATGCAATTACAAATAAAGTATTTTTAATCTGTTTATGCAAATCACATTTTGTCATGTATTAGTTTGGCGCCGACTTCAAAAAGTTCAATTTCATATAAAAATTTATAGTTATTTTTGACTTTTTAGCACACCTTTAGAACACGGTTCAATTTTTTTATAAAAATTTTATATCGAAATAAATTAAGAGTACCTTTGTTAAAGAGGAATGACCAAAGTGTTTCAAAAATCAGTTTTCAGCCCTGTAAAATGACACTTATAAAAAATTAGGTCTAACGAGTGTGGCTCCAAGTCCGTTCCTGACTTCTCTGAGGATCTAAAACATCTACTGTAGTATGATTTAATGAATCTTTATGGTCTTTATAAAAGTAAATCGCTAAGTATCCATTTAGGGCTCTGTATCTCCGATAAGGGGCACTTTAGGAATTTTTTTATGATAAATTAGGGTTATTTTGACCTCCCCTGTATGCTCCCGAGAAATTAGGAGATACACCCTGTATATTTAATAAATATGTTAACGAAATACACTTTTATTAGTAGTAGTATTGTAATTATGAGACACAGTTTTTTTTAAACAGTACCTATTATATAAAAAGATGTTCCAGCGTCGTTTCTGAATCTAATTAAAATATGAAAAACGTAATTTTCAGTAATTTACCTAAAATTATTGAACTATATAGACTGTTGTCCTAAAAAATCCAACACAAAACACGTCGAACTATATTTCTGGCCTATTTTCAATTCATAAAATAATTTTTTTTTTGAATATCCAAAAAAATGGCAGGTCTCGTTTCAAGCTTAAGACATTTTATCGTGGTGCTGTATAATGAATACGAAATATTGAAAATAAATCTTTTTATTCCTGAAATCTCTAAACGAAAATCGGTAAATGCCTTCCAGGACCGAAAAATTATCCTTTTTCAACAAGAAAATCTTAATCTATCAAAATTAAATTCCACAATAAATTTGAATAACTTAATACACATAACTATCAATTAAATACGACCGAATTAAACTTTAATTACGAGAATATTACCCGTTTATTTACTTACCTGTTCTATACTTTCTCTAACAGAGATTTCATGGAAACATACACAGCCTATTTCTTTACTTCGCTTTTGCCCGTCTTCCAAGGACACCATCCTGTCTTCTATCTGTAATAATAAACGGAGAAATTAAGAGTAATGGTTTCCACAAATAAATTTGTTCAGGCATGTTAAATTGTTTTAGAAATTCTTCATTCGCTTCATTGGAGGAGAATATTTAATAGCTCTTGGTATTTATATGATATAAATTACATCGCATTAAATGTGACAAAAAACAACATGTGAATTCGTTATTTCAGAAGTAACAAAATAATTTTTACCTCAGTAATTAAGTTCCTAAACTTACTTATGGGAAACAAGAAATCTATTGTGTATCTCCGAAAAAAATGTAGTAACCTCAAATAGCTTTCGTTAAAATATTTTGGAAATAACTGGTGTGATGATGTGTTAAAATTTAGTTGGTAACCGTTAAAATTATTTTAATTTTTATCTACAGGGTGTGGACGTTAAAAAAGCCCGATTTAAGTCAACTTAGTTATATCCGATACTGCTTGGTTTAGGCCCTGGAAGACGTCAGTTTTAAGAAAATATTGATTTTTCTCAAAATTCTTAAACTAATTTTAATAATTTTTGGTGTGTGATCTAACACTATAATATGACGTTTTGTAGTGGTATAGTGACCGACTATTAAGCATTATAAGTATTATCAGTAGTTAATATATGAGAGAACAAATGAGGAGGAGGAGGATGAAGACTATCCTCCTCCTCCTCCTCATTTGTTCTCTCATAATATTTTTCGAATTATCTCGTTTACATGTCCCATTCATTTGCTTATACTTTACCTTAAGTTTAATCTTAAAGTCATCCTCCGCGTCCTCATTTCTTCTCTCATAATATTTGTCGAATTATCTCCTATACATGTTTCGTTCGTCTGCTTATACTTTACCTTAAGTCTAATCTTAAAGTTAATAACTCGACTAACCTTGAGTGCGATGACGGTAAGAACCCCAATCTTATATTTGGCCTTGACGTGGATACAAAATCCTAGCACCCGTAACTTTTCACTTTAGTACATCTATAAGTTTGTTCTGTGGTCTAACAATGGTTGTTAAATTCAAAATAATAATTACAAAATAAATATTAAGAAGTAAGTAGTAAATAATAAGTAGTAAATACAGGGTGTCTCAAAAGAAAGTACACATTTATTTTGCTTATTGCGTGAACGCAACTATTCCGAGCGGCGCGGGGGGATGTCAATCGGTAGCCTGGCTCTTAAGAATTTAGTCGCTATGGAGCGTTTCTCGGGAGCGGACCGTGCTTTGTGCGTACGTGAGTTTTACAAAAACGGTAATTCGGCGACTGTAGCGCGTAGAAAATTCTGCAATTTTCGACATATTCGTCACTTAAATGATGCGCCAAGCACTCGGCTTATTGGAAAATGGGTCCAGAAGTTTGTAGAGACCGGTTCAACACTAGATAAATCAAAATCCGGTCGTCCGAAGTCTTCGAGAACGGTCGAAAACGTAGAGAGTGTTACTCAGTCTGTTCGTGACGACCCAAACGTTTCGATTCGTAAGCGTGCTGTTGCTTTAAATGTGCATAGGTCATCATTATTCCACATTTTACACAAAGATTTAAAGCTGAACAACTATAAAATTCAGTTGGTGCAAGAATTGAAGCCTTAGGATGCTGGTCAGAGGCTTGACTTCGTAAACCAGATGACTGAATGCTTTTCAACGTTTACCAACATCTTCTTTTCGGATGAAGCCCATTTTCATCTTAATGGTCATGTAAACAAGCAAAATTGCCGCTATTGGAGTGCAAACAATCCAAAACACAAACATCAGAAACCTCTACATTCGCTGAAAGTGACTGTATGGGCTGCGATGTCGGCGCGAGGAATTATCGGCCCGTACTTTTTTGAAGATGAAAGGGAACGCACAGTAACAGTGACTTCAAAGCGGTATGTGGAAATGTTAGACGACTTCTTCGTGCCTGAACTGCAAAATTTTCCTGGCTATAACCAAAGAACATGGTTCCAGCCAGACGGAGCAACTTCACACACGTCCAACATGTCTCTGCCACGAGTGCGTGAAATTTTTCCTGGCAAATTGATCTCAAAGAAAGGTGACATAAGTTGGCCTCCACGCAGTCCTGATTTATCACCTATCGACTTTTTCCTATGGGGTTATGTCAAATCAAAAGTTTACGCCAACAAACTGACTTCCCTGGCACAATTAAAAGAAAATATCCGCAACGAAATGGCAGACATCACGGAGAATACCTGCCGAGCCGTCATGGGCAATTTTAGTGCTCGATTAAATGAATGCTGTGAGCGCAACGGATTACATTTGGACGATATCATTTTTAAAAAATAAATTCCCAAACAATGTATTTTAATATGTAATAAACATTTTTTTAATAAAGTCCTGACTTTTTTTTAAATCGATTTTTTAAATGTGAACTTTCTTTTGAGACACCCTGTATTAGATATAAATAGTAAAAGTAAAAAACGTCATTCCCAAATTTATGAAGTTTAATATTGAAGAGGAGGCTCCAGAATTAGGAGAATTAATTCAATTGTTGGACTATAACACCTTTCTTGATGAAGAAAAATTTGAGAAAAACTTTAGAAACTGTTTACACCATGATGAAGTAAAGTCACTTGTAAACATTGGTTCGGATTTTTTATGTCATCAATATTATGATAACCTAGATATTTCTATCAGGTAATTTCATGTATTTGGAAGCTTTTTTATCTCTTGAAAAATTTTCGTTGGATCAGCGGTTTCTCCAGGAAAAAATATTTTCAAATTCATGCTTACACCAGTTAACTGCAATAATATAAAAATACCTGTAACAATAATTTCGCACAGAATATTTATATCCTACCGATATACTTTGGAATTTATATTTTATATAGCAGTTGTTTTCTGCGAATGTTGCTGTTTGTAAATATTCTGTCTTTTTCTCTGCTTGAAAGGATAATACACATAAAGAACTATTTAAATACTACTAGATAGATTTCTCTATTTCGTACTGAAATTTTGATTTTAAAAATTTCGCACTTCTTTGGTGATTGTATGGTTTGATTGATTTGTATTTAGGACGCATTAACCCATGGGAGTTTTTTGGTGCTTTTGATATTAACATATACTATTTAATAAGATAAATCAAAAAGGGAACAAGTGCGCGTTAGTAAAAGATGATATGACATTAACAGAATTAAAACACTGATGTGACTAATATAAATAGACATTGATGGATAAGTACGTTTGTAATCTAGATATGAGGCAACAAGGAGGTGTATCGAAGAAAAGCGAATATTTTCATTGTATTTTCATATGAGAGTTTTTCTTTGAGTGGGACTTTGATGTCGTGTTTAGTCAGATGAGAGTATTTGGGACAAGAATCCAAAATATGTTTAATTGAAAGGACAACTTGGTTGCGGGTGGGAGGATCAGAACGTTCAATAAGATGGCTATGGGTCAATCTGGTGTGACCAATTGTGAGCCTGGCCATAAGGGACAGAGATTGTCTGAGATAGCTCTTTAAGGCAATATTTGTGAAGATGATATCTTTTACCTCATTCAGTTTATTTTCTTCCAATTGAAGGCTCCATTCTAGCTATTTAAGGACTCCTGGACAAGAGGTGAGGTTAATGGGTAGAGTTGTGGGTCCTACCTTTGCTAATGTGTCAGTCTCTTCGTTGCCTCCGATGCCCACGTGACTAGGTCTCCATAAAAAGGAAACTTTTTTTGTATATTTATTCTTTCCAAATTGTATTATATATATATATATATATATATATATATATATATATATATATATATATATATATATGAAGTAAAATGCGAACAGTGAATGTAAACTTGTCTCCATCATATCCCTTTCCGTGTTAGAGGTTGCACAGTTTGGATGAATTGCTACAAAACACAATCCATCCTATTCCACCACCATCGAGATGGTGGCCTACCTGTACCACCACACCGAGAAGAAAGTAAAAACTTACCCTCCCTGCTACAGTGATACGGCAGAGGTACATGTTTCGTCTCTTACTAGACTCATCAGAATACCAACATGCACCTGTTTGTGCAAAGGACAGATCGGAAGGAAGCATGCAACACTGAACGCGGCTTCGCCGACCTCCCGCCGGATGACGTATATACGTTTATGCGGCTTTCACGGATTCCTCCGTGTGAGATGCAAAAGCAGTGGTTATATCCACATTATGCTGTTGTAGTGCTGAAATCACATTAAGCAAATGTACAACTATCTGCATCTCCGTATGTAAATGAAGTAAAATGCGAACAGTGAATGCAAACTTGGGTTTGTAAATCGCAAATGGTTGTACGGAAAGGATGCTGAATGAGGGCTGCAGGGAGTAAGAGTTTTTACAGGGGGAAGAAGGTAGCTGCTCCGACTCTAGAGTCAGTCTTAGAGCCATCAGTAAATACTAGAACAAGGTTTCTGTATTTGGGTGAGTTCGATGAAGTATTTTCTGAGGAATTCTCTGCTGCAAGTCCCCTTGGAATATTCACGAAAGAACAGGTCAACTTTAATAGGGGAGAATTTCATGGGGAAAATGTGAATGTGATGGTATAGATGTCGTTTGACTGGTGATATTTTTCAGTCTGGCATCAAAGTCGACAGGTTTTTAATATCATATCGACATACTATGGAATGTATATTTTTTATGGCAGTTGTTTCTTATGAATTTTGCTCTCTCGATTCGATACCGCTCCACTAATGGGACCATAAGATGATCGAAGCGCGTATAGAGAGAGAACCAGAGTTGTATTTGTAGGAAACAATCTGTTTTATATATTATTCTCCTTTTCTTTTCTTGAAATGATAATATATATAAACAACTGTCACATTATAACAAAAATCATTAAATTCAGTTACCACGTTTTCAAAGAATTTGAAAAAAAAAACTATATTTTCTTAAAACTGATGTCTTCTGCCTCCTACACCAAGCAGTATCGGATATAATAAAGTTATCGTAAGTCGACCTATTTTTATCTCAACAGACTTAAGACAGGCAGTGTTTTTTGATAGATATTATATTTTAAAAACAATAGGAATGAAAAAATATCATATAAAAAACTTTCTGTACCCACACAACAGCTGTAAATGAAATAACACAATTACGTTTATTTGTTTTTTCACCGTTTCTCATTTACTCGACGTTTTCATTACTTATGCTTATTTTTTCAAGCGATAAAGCTTTTTATTAAAGCCATATTAATGCTCTAAAAGCAAACTAGCATATCCCTTGTCAGCTACAAGAAGCGTATATTTCTCCAACCTTTGAACTTATTTTTCCATTAAGTTTGTCAAACATGCCGCTCTCCTTTTAGGGAGATAAACAGCCTACACGTTGAAAAAAAGCTTTTCAATTTTTACTGTAAGTAATGTCTCTTTATCTTTATTTTAAAAAAAATTTCACCAACATGAAGGATAAATCTAAGTACAGGGTTAGTCAACGATTGGATGAAGTAGGTTTGTGCCTTTTCGGTGAAATTAACAAAGAAACTATATCTATTGTTTGATACAGTTTATTTCTAGGCAGATTTTAAAAATATTTAGGACTCTATAGGGTGAGCCAAAAAACTAGGACAGCATAAAGTTGTATTTTTTTAAATAGAACACCCTATATACGAATCATATTTTCGATTTAGCTTATAATTTTAAATCTTTTTTATTAACGGTTTACTATAACAAAACTTTATAGTTTCTGAGATAATTAAGTTTAAAGAAAAAAAGTCACATTTTCAATCATCAATTCAATCCTAAATAACGTTTTCAATTTTGTGACAAATATATTCAAATTTGGAATTTAGCAAGGCCAAGGACAAGTTAACATAATTTTTACCTAATATTTGCAATAAAAGCTACAGGGTGTTGAACACATCGGCTCAAATTTAAACAAGTTTAAATGAATAAATATCTTTTTTTTTTAATGGTACAGCTTGTATATTTTCATGTTATTTAATAGAGTAATAAAAACCCTAAAAGTTTTGTTCAATATATCCTATACCTATTTATAATAGTTTTTGAGATATTTCAGTTTTTCTTATTTTCCATACTTTTTTACAGAATAGTCTTCATTATCATAGTAGCCATGTAAAATAATAAAAAGAAACTACAGAAACAATGTGGTTAAATATGATGAAATACATTATTGGTTATATTACAACGGCAATAGTTTAATTAAACATAATGTGAAAAAATTAACACAACAATAACGACAACGCAAATACATATTTACTTTTATACTAAATTGAAACAAAAAAATTACCTATTAAATACTGAGATTAATTATTTCTTTTTAATAAGTGTTCGAATAAACGACCCTCTTGTGCAATGCACAAATTTAGTCTTTTTTGCAGATTTTCTCGGACCCTGGACAAAATTAGTGGCGTTATTGTTTTACAGGTATCCCTAATCTTGTTTCGCATATCTTCCACTGTTGTTGGTGGATTAACATACACCTTATTTTTAATATAGCCCCATAGGAAGAAATCTAATGGGGTGATGTCGCAAGACCTTGGTGGCCACTCAATGAAACCCCCACGTCCAATCCATTTTTGCGGATATCGTTGGTACAAAAACGCACGAAATTCACGATGGTAATGCGGAGGCGCACCATCGTGCTGGAACCACATACTGTCGAGCTCATCCCTATCGAGACCTTGAAGCAATTGGGGTAGTTCTTCTTGTAGAAAGTTCAGGTAACTATGGCTATTTAGTGGTTCATTAAAAAAGTGGGGTCCAATAATTCGATTATGATGAATACCACACCAAACATTTAATGACCAGTGGTTTTGATGTTGCACCTCTCTAATCCAAAATGGGTTTTCTGTGGCATAATAATGCATGTTGCGTCTATTTACGGCACCGTTACTTCTAAAAGTAGCTTCATCACTAAACATTACCTTGCATAATAAATTTGGATTTAATTGAATCTCCGCATTTATTGTACGACAAAAGTTTACACGACTTTCAAAATCCTGTCCATGCAATTCTTGATGTAATTCCATGTGATATGGATAATACCTATATTTCTTGGTAGTACGATTAGCGGTGGATTGTGATATTTCACCTAATGCTGCTAACTGACGGCTACCAATATAAGGATTTTCCTGAACATTTAACAATACTTGTAGTTCTTTGTCTTCATTAGTTACTGGTTTGTTGACCACTTTACGTTTTGGATAATCAACAGTACCAAAAGAATCAAATCTTTGCATTAAGTTTTGAAAAGTATGGATATTAGGCTGGCGTCGATCAGAATACTTCATTTTGTAAATTCTTTGAGCAAGAAGGCAATTTTTTTGAGCCTCTCCTATTGTATAAATCATATCTATTAGCTCATTCTTTGGAAAATTCATTTTACAATATAAGATGAATGCAAAAAAAACCAAACTACACTACAAAAAAACCAAAAGAAGCGATTGCGGTTATAAATTTGACTCACAGAAAAATGTTCTTTTACATTGTTTTTGCCATGGCTACTATGATAATGAAGACTATTTCTGTAAAAAAGTATGGAAAATAAGAGGAACTGAAATATCTCAAAAATTATTATAAATAGGTATAGAATATATTGAACAAAACTTTTAGGGTTTTTATTACTCTATTAATGAACATGAAAATATACAGGGTGTACCATTAAAAAAAAAAGATATTTATTCATTTAAACTTGTTCAAATTTGAGCCGATGTGTTCAACACCCTGTAGCTTTTATTGCAAATATTAGGTAAAAATTATATTAACTTATCCTTAGCCTTGCTAAATTCCAAATTTGAATATATTTGTCACAAAATTGAAAACTTTATTTAGGATTGAATTGATGCTTGAAAATGTGACTTTTTTTCTTTAAACTTAATTATCTCAGAAACTATAAAGTTTTGTTATAGTAAACCCTTAATAAAAAAGATTTAAAATTATAAGCTAAATCGTAGAGTCCTAAATATTTTTAAAATATGCGTAAAAATAAACTGTATCAAACAATAAATATAGTTTCTTTGTTAATTTCACCGAAAAGGCACAAACCTACTTCATCCAATCGTTGACTCACCCTGTACATGTATATTACCCACACACCCTACAGGCAGTTTTAACATCAGTTAGAGCCAGAGTACTTTCTAAATAATTATATTGTGTTACTTCCAGCATCCTAAAATTAAATAGGTTACAAAAACTTGTGAATCGTATGCCTACAGTTTATATATAAAATAACGGCCAGTCGTAAACTAATGTGTTGTGGTGATGTTGTTGCATCAAAATTGTACAAGAAAATCTTTAATTAATTACCTGATCAATTTTATTTCCAACGAGTACTACTGGAACATCACCTATAGGATCCTTTGTGCTATTTCCTATTCGTTTTTTTCGTTTGTTATAATTTATCAAAAATTTTAACCTGTAACACTCATCAAACGAACATTTGTCGGTTACGGAATACATCAGTATGAATGCTTCAGCCCATCGTATATTGGCTTCCAGTCCCAAACAGTCATTTTCCTAAAAAAAAAATATATCTATATTATATTTTTTTAAAACACTTGTGGTTGTTTTTGTATTTTGGTTTACTTGAAATAAAAAGAACTAAGCAAGGTAGCCAAAATACATTCACACTAAATTTTGTAAAAAGTACGTTTCTGCATCTTTGAGAGTTAGTTTGTCAGGAGTGGCTACTAGAGATAAACTTTCGAACGAGTTTTTTTTATGGCTCCCCTTATAAAATAATCTAAGACAGTCAAATCAAGAAAATTAGGAGGCTACAGAAAAAGTTCAATGTTGGCAATCCACTTGTAAAAAAATGTTGCTTACAAGAAGTTGGTAACTGAAACGGTACTGTGTGTTGATAAAAAATTTGCCTTACGACCGTTAAGAAAGGAAACAGACCGTATATTCTCTACAAATTCCACTCTGGTTCTTTCTCCATACTACTACTACTGCTGGGTATATCCAGATGTTCGTTTGTACTGTTCAAGATTTTTCCAAATTTTAAGGGATGCAGCAACAAAACCAAGCGAGTATATTTTAAAAATTAAACAGATAACTTCTCAAAATTGCAAATTTTATGGTTAATAATTTAAAAAATCGATTTATTCCACTATACTTTGTAATAAGTGATTATTAATAGAACCACTGTAAATAAGTCTTTTTTTTTTGTTTTGCCGTTTCTTGACAACCTAACACCTTCAAATAATCTAACAATTTTCTTAGCCTTTTTAGAAGTTAATTAAATTTGTTCGCTCTATAACTCTTCGAAAATTGTATTGAAATAGTGTGCCTTAATATTCTACCCTTAAGGATTATCCCATTTATTTCTCCGGTCAATTTTATTCAGATCTACTAGAATAGGACTTTCCTGAAAAGAAAGCCATATCAGAATTTCTATTTCAATGTGTTTCAACATATATATTACTGTCTGCCTTTTCTTAAATGGCATTAAGGAGAAAAAGTTACTTTCTCAAATTGATGGACCATGAAATTATATATACATATATATATATATATATATATATATATATATATATATATATATATATATATATATATATATATATATATATATATATAAATAGAATCAAATATTGGCGAAGCGGACGTGAAAATTTGTCAATCTACATGATTCTCGTGTTAAAAAGTGCGGAGCACTCCAAAAATATGGAAAAACTCGGGGTCCAACAGATAGCGACAGCGCTGTTTCGTCCTAATATGGGACTCGTCAGGCCACCGCATTCGGTACAAACCATCATCTCGCCTTTGCATCCTACAAACCTGAGTTTAAAATCAAAAAACAGCAAACAAGACGACAAAGGCGACATCTCGATGGTCCACTCGATAACACAAGAAACACACAGATTGACAAAGTTTGTAAAATAACCGCCATATGGTGGCGCGACGGTGAATTAAAACAGAAATATGTAAAATCGAGCACACGAAACGCGCTGCCCAAAGGATAGGGGTCGCGTTTCGTGTGCTCGATTTTACATATTTCTGTTTTAATTCACCGTCGCGCCACCATATGGCAGTTATTTTACAAACTTTGTTAATCTGTGTGGTTCTTGTATTATCAAGTGGACCATCGAGATGTCGCCTTTGTCGTCTTGTTTGCTGTTTTTTGATTGTAAATTCAGCTTTATAGGATGCAAAGGCGAGATGATGGTTTGTACCGAATGCGGTGGCCTGACGAGTCCAATATTAGGACGAAACAGCGCTGTCGCCATCTGTCGGACCCGGAGTTTTTCCATATTTTGGAGTACTCCGCACTTTTTAACACGAGAATCATGTAGATTGACAAATTTTCACGTCCGCTTCGCCAATATTTTATTCTATTTTATTTTAAATTACACGGACAAAAACTTATCTACTTATTTATATATATATATATATATATATATATATATATATATATATATATATATATATATATATATGTATATATATATATATATATATATATATATTATATTTTATTGATTGTTGAACCATAGATTATATCATTTTTTTCTTTATTTTGTCTTTTTATGGGTTTAGATTCTTTATTTTAAAGAAATGCAAAACAATTGACGTTTCGCCCTTTATTTAAGGTATTTTCAAAATTTTTCCCTTATTAAAAATATTTTTATATAATTAAAACATTCACGTAAGAAACATATCTACAATTTAAAAAAAAAAAACAAACAAGACATTTTAAAATAGTATTTAAATTCTTAAAAAATATTTAATTTTACCGGTACACAACTTGACATCTTGTTACTCTATTACTAAATAAAATTCAAACGTTACATCGTCTACTGAGGATACATGGAATGCGAGTGTGTTTCATTTTTTGTATATTTTTTATATTTTACAATGCACAAAAAAACAAAATAAGGATACGTTTACTTTTATGTTTAAGAGGATATTCAATTTTTGATTCTTATTTGACAGGATCGAATACTTAATATTTTTGTTAAAATTAGGCTTGTGTAAATGTGGCTCAAATTTCCCATATCTGTTCTGTCGTTAACAGTGTTTTTATCTTTTTTAATTTCAATCATTTCCTTTATCTGTAATTTTTGGTAATTCATATCTTTGTTTTTTATTATGGTACTGTTATAATCAAAATTATGTTTTTCGTCCTGTGTGTGTTTGTTTAACGCTGTTGAGGCGTTTTTCGTATATTTATGACCATTTAATCTGTTCTTCAGCAATTGGCTCGTCATGCCTATATATTTTTTGGGACAATTTGTGCAAGGGATCGAATATATTACATTTGATTTATTCATGAGAAGAGTTTTACTTTTTAAATTTGTGAACAGTGTATTTAATTTATTATGTGACTTGTGGCATACGATAATATCATGCTTTTTTAAAATGTATTTTATTTTTTCAGACAGCTCACTAGTGTAAGGTAATGCTACATATTTTTGCTGTTTATGTTCTATGTTTTTTGTTATTACGTTATTATAAAATTTATATGTCTGTTTTTTAATTATTTTGGTGATAGTCTTTTCATTGAAATTATTATTTATTAGTGTTTTTTTTACTTTTTGCAGTATTTTTGGTCGGAATTCTGGAGACGTTAGGGAGATAGCACGATCAGACAGACCGATTATAACACTATTTTTTTTGAATTTTTGAATGATTAGAGAAACAGTTTAGATATCTATCTGATCAAGTTGGTTTGGTGTACCATTCAGTTAAAATTTTGTTTTTTCTGCGTATAAGTGTCATATCTTGAAAATTTATTTTATTATTATTTTCTGTTTCGGGTGTGAATTGTAATTTTTCTTTGAAACTGTTAAACTCTTGGAGAATTTAATTTATTTTATCTTGTGGCACGGCTGTTATGCAATCATCGACAAACCGTTTGAAAAATATTATGTTTAATTTTAATTTTTCTAAAACTTTTCTTTTAAATATTCCATTACTAACTGAGTAATGGTGGATGAAATTGGTGATCCCATAGCACATCCATCGAGTTGTTTGTAAAAGGTGTTTTCGTACTAAAAGTAATTTGTATTTAGATTCGATCCTGTGAAATAAGAATCAAAAATTGAATATCCTCTTAAACATAAAAGTAAACGTATCCTTATTTTGTTTTTTTTGTGCATTGTAAAATATAAAAAATATACAAAAAGTAAAACACACTCGCATTCCATGTATCCTCAGTAGACGATGTAAAGATTGAATTTCATTAATAATAGAGTAACAAAATGTCAAGGTGTGTACCGGTAAAATTAAATATTTTTTAAAAATTTAAATACTATTTTAAAGTGTCTTGTTTGTTTTTTTAAATTGTAGATATGTTTCTTATGTGAATGTTTTAACTATATAAAAATATTTTTAGGAAGGAAATGCCTTAAATAAAGGGCGAAAAGTCAATTGTTTTAAATCCAAGAAAAGACAAAATAAAGAAAAAATGATATATATATATATATATATATATATATATATATATATATATATATATATATAAATATATATAAACTTCCTTACCACTATATATTTTCCTATAAAAAGATCTTCAAGATATATTTGTACATAGTTGAATTACTTTTGGATCGTTTAAATGTTTTCTTAAAAAAAATGTATATACTCAGACACTTTATAACGATATAAACTAAAAGAGCCGTACCCCTTTAATATTCTTAAGTAAATCTGTCGTGGAAATCCTACCCTGGATATTTAACTAAAATCAAAAGAATAAGTGCCAAATGTTTTTAAATTGAACAATTTTTCCATTATTAGGAAATAAGAGGGTAACCAAATAAAATTTCTATTATGCAGTTTATTTGAATACATATAAAAAAAATTCGTATAATAGTTTTTTCTCTCCTGAGCTTTCACAAGGAAGAACGAGTTAGAGATATTTCTAAAGCGACTACATCATTTTTTTCTCAGTTATTGTCAATTATTTAAGTTATATAAACCGAATACTAGCTTTGTTAACCCGTTTATATAAAAAAACGTTAGTATATAAGATTTTCATGCCATCGTGATTTAAATACCCAACATAGGATCGTTAATGCCTTCTACGAACGAAAAATGGAGAAGAAATCACCTTTACGTTGGTGGTACTTCTAAGTAAGAACGCAAAACAGTTATGATTTGAAGCTCATTACAGGCGATAGGTTTTCAAATCTGTTAGAGAAAGTCACGTAACGTGTAGAAGTTTGTTAAGAAGGTTTTTATTTTTGATATTTCATATGTCTGCAGAAACTTAGGGCAAAATTTTGTTTTATTCTACCTGGGAAAAAGGTGACTTTAGTACTATTTTATTTAAACAATGTTTTCATGTTTTTATGCTTTATTAATATTTTAGAAAGCTATTTAAATGTATTAGTTTCAAAATTGGGTTTAAAATATTGGTCCTAAAATTCTTACGGACAAAAGTAGTTTTTCTACTTACTTTTGAATTCTTTGTCGAGTTAATTTTAGTTTTTCATTGTAAATTATTTAGTTTTTATTTGTTTGTTAAATAGATTTAAGTGTTTTGAGGAACTTGTTTTGAGAGCTCAAGTACAAGAGACCTGATTTAACCGGCTAAAGAGCAGCTTTTCTTGAGTGTTGAAGTTGTGTTTGTGGAATTGGTAAATCCTAATAACCTATAGTTGTTTAGCACTAAAATTACGTGATCCAAGAAGAACGAGCAGACTTCCAGAGTGCCATTGTCGCGGTGCGATTTATTTATAAGTTTACAGTATAGTTGCCAAATAATATGGGACTCCAATAAATCGTGAGAAAAAGAGTTTTACGCTACAAAAAAATTCCGAGTATACAAATCCACAAATTCTGTCATACTAGCTTTAAATACTTACCGGTGGTTGACCCGCAGTATCTAAAATTTCAAAGTATACCATTTCATTGTCGATTACAGTGTGAAACGTGTACATTTTTTCTAATGTAGGATCATATTCACCAATGTATCTTCTTGTAATAAATCTTACAACCATGGCTGAAACAACATAACGCCATTAGAAATGGAAGTAGTAATAACTATTTTATTAAACGTTAAAAAGTAAGCTATATTAAAGTGACAATCTCAATTTAATCCCTTCCCTTAGGCGGCCATAATACGTAAAAGTACATCTTGTATATATTTTCCACTGGGAGTGGGATTTCTAAATGGAAAATTGTTCTAATCTTAAATATGTGATTCAAATTTAATTTTATTGTGTTCTTTTTACACATCAGGTAAGGTTTTCCATAGACATCTGCTATTTTCCCACATATTCAGTATAGTGGAAAGGGATAGAAAATTGAAACGAAATATTTTCTATTGTTATGTATGAGTAATTCAAACATGTTTTACTTTTCTGAAGACAAACTTATATATATATATATATATATATATATATATATATATATATATATATATATATATATACAGGTGTGGAAAGTCGAGAACAGAACCTCTTAAAAAACGGGAACGTGACAAAAAGCGACGGACAACCCGTTTAGCCATGTTGAAGAAGTGAAATAAAGCATACTGTTCTATATACCTGATTTCTAGCAAAAATGGCGTCGGGCAAAGACTCTTCGTTGGTTTCGGGTCGTCAAAATACAGTGGATCGAAAGCACGGATTTGATATTAAAAATAAAAATCGCAGTCTGAAACCATAAAATCATGAAAATAAATTCGAAAAACGTCTAATGTGGTTCAACGCTTCAAAAATAAAATAAAAAGAATAATTGTATTTCCATGAATAAAATATTGCGTTTGACTTCAAGGTACATTTTAAATATAATACTATAATAATAAATACATGGATATCGATAATCGTTAAAAAGGCGAAAGTACTTTTTTCTCTATGTTAAGACTTCTTAATAAATAACAATGCAAATAATTTGTAATTAATATAATATTTATTGATTCACATAAATGAATAAATAATAATACGACAGTAATAAAAATAATAAAAAGAACTTTTTAATCACTGCCCTCTTTGTTAACAGCTCTTTTCTCATTCTCCAATACGTATGAATTGTTATCCGAATCCTTACTATGTCAAAAACAGTGTAAGGATCCATCGACGCCAAAAGTTTTGGAACACATCCTCCATATTTTTTTTCCAGAAGTTTTTCGGGCAAAATCTAGACGATAGTTTCTTATCAACTTGTCCGTAGATTTTTGTGCATCTTTCGATAGTTTACCTATCGATAATATTGCAAATGATGTCTGATCAATGAAGTAAGTAATTTGTGGATTCCTGTTGGAATGTTGTACCAAGAATATCCTTTGAAGAATAATCTTGCTGTTTGAAGTTTGTATTCCCAAAACTTCTCTATTGCTGTTTAATATCCGCTTCCAATAGTTTGCAAAATGACGGGAAACTGGAGGATCAGTTTTCGCTTTACTCTTGTTATAATGGCAGTAGCTTGAAATACTCTGTATTTACTGAGACGCAATATCAATGTTGTTGAACTGAGATGTTGTTTGGTAGAGGTAACAACGTTGGACCGATTTCGCTCCAGCCAAAGCATTCACGTAGCCATCTATCATCGTCATAGATAAGTTGGACTGTACTGAAGCTCGGGTGGCAAAGAAAACTCTATTATATGGTGCAAGTTGTCTGGTTCGAGTTTATAATTTTCTATTTTCGTTAAAGACTTTTGTTCGGTTTTCTTAATAAATTCAAATTTCAGAGGCCCGCAATTCATAGTAGATGAGGGTTTAGAATTGTACAACACAATCTGTTCTTGTTGAGTTTGCATGTTAATACCTGCTAATTGAAGTGGAATAAGAAAGGTTAGGAATAAGTTTGTATCAGAAATAGTCGGATCAGTGAATTTCATTTTGTACTGGCTCTTACCTGACGTTCCATCGAAGCCCCATTTGCAAATGAAACTCATATCTACAAATCTAATTTATCGATTTGTTTAAGGGCGTCTAATTTTAAGCAATATAATTCGATCCACTGTATGATCCAGTAAGCCTTGGAATTTAACCTCGGCTTTTGATTTAGTAAAAGTTAGATACTCGTCATGTGGATAACATGCTTTTTTTCGTATTTTACACACCAGAGTACGGCGAAAATATATTACTGTCTTTCTGTTTAGCCCAATTTTGTAATCGTTGATATTTGTTTCTCGACAATCCAATGTCAAATAGAAGAGCGGCGCACATATATAACTGGGCGCGACGCAACCACAACACTGTTGCCTTTAACTTGAAACGAAACTTTAGAAAGAAAAGACTGGCCGTTACCGAGGTTTAATAGAAACGTTACTATAGCCAAACTTCTATTTTAAATTTCTTAACTAGAAATTATATTGGCCGTTTCTCAAATTCTAAAATCATCATCTAGAATAATTTTTTATTAAACATCTTACATTCTAAATTTTAAAATAATAATTAACGGAACTATTCTGTATTGTGGCCCTGAAGAAGGAAATAATAAACTTCCGAAAGCTCGACGTTTGTAAAAAACAGTTTCATTCAGCCCTAGGACCGCTATCCCAAGACTTTAGAATTTTCCTTTACATATAATATATATATATATATATATATATATATATATATATATATATAAATGTACTTAACTTTGACTTCATTGAAAAGTAACTTTTAGTGATACAAAAATTGATTTTTATTTTTTCTTGTACCTGTACGAGTATTAAAGAAATATCAAACCATTTTTCCCAATTATTAGAGTAAATATTCATCCTACATAAGCATAGTTATTTATATTCCCACAGATAGAAAGAAATGAGTATGTTTAACAGATTATTAAGTGAATTAAATTTTATTATGCTAAAAGTTAAAGACTACAAGAGATATTTGACAAAATAAAATAGAATTTTATTTTTGTTAACGCAAATTTATGAACATTATAAGAAGAAATATGTTTTTTAGGTGAATAATTTCACTTTAAATAAATTAATAAAATTAATTTTTTAAAAATATAAATTACCATAATTGGGATGTTAACTATTTTTGGGAAAATGTTTAAAACCATGCAAAAGTATCTAATATAGCCGAAAATATTTAAAATCACTTTTTTAATACAACTAGTATTTTAAAAATCATAGATTGTATATTCTATTTCAAATTTCCCGCCAAAACTTATCACTTGACCGATATGACGCCACACTGGTAAACTGACAAGGATATATACATTTTTTTCGTAATTTATCAGTTGTTGTCGATATAGATCGCCCGTATTGGTTTCACCAGGTTTTAGCAATTCATAATACACAGCTGCTTTATCACCCCACCAAAGCTTTATTTCCATGTATATTGCACACTTGATGTGGTGTTGAAAGCTGGCCTGGACCAACCCAAGATTTTTTGTGCTTCGTATTGTCAAAATAGATCTACTTTTCATCACCTGTCAGAACTCGATCCAAAAACCCTTTTCTTTTCTATCTGGCAAGTAAAATTTCAGAAGTTGTTTTTCGCCTTTCGTTGTTTCAGTTCATGCGTAACTCACTTTCCTTCTTTCTGGATTTTGCCCAATGCATAAATGATGGATTGGGAAACATCCAGTGCTGATGTTCATTATTTTAACGTTTAAAATGTGTCTTCATACAATAATCCTTGCAAATCTGCATCTGCAAATTTTTTAAGCTAACCTAGACGCTCCTTGTCTTTTACATCAAAGTCGCCATTTTTGTAGCCTTTAAACCATCTTTCATAAGTTTTTTGGGTTCAAACTTTTTCACTATAAGTTTCAACCAACAATTGATAACTTTCAACAGTTGTTTTCTTGAAATGAAAAGAGGTAATAGAACTTCCCCACAAAACGTGTTTTCCTGGCACAAACATAGATATTTTCGAACGTATATAGAACTATGTTTTTTGCACTATAAAGCTGGCTTTTAATGGCATACATTTCCCTTTCATAATGACGTAAATGTCATTAACATATTACATCAAATATTTTGGTGACATTATATATATATATATATATATATATATATATATATAATATATATATATATATATATATATATATATATATATATATATATAATCGAAGGTTTTCGGTCATCCCGTGTATGTGCTGAGTCCCTCTCAGGACTGTAAGGCAGCTGACGTTTCGGTGAAATCTCATTCACCATTTTCAAAGCTCACTGTATGGCATCTAAGAGCGAACTGACGCCTGCGATTCTAATGCTGTCGGTACCATGTGCGCGTCGGACGCGTTCGTTTTCCGAATGGTTCCGGCCCATCAGTTTGCGAGACCTGCTGCGCGTCATCGGCCCTGTAGCCAGTGTTTGTGGTTGCGTTGCCGAGTTGTAATCTGTTTCGTTACTAAGTGGTACTGGTTGATATTTTGTAAGCAGATTTTTCCAAGTATTAGGCACACGTTGGCTATCATCTCTGCTATTTAAGTTGTTGGGCCTCTTTGCAATTTCAATGGCTTCCCTTATAACTCTTGTGGACAGGTTTTCACATCTCGATAGCATTTTTGTTCCCGAGAAATTTATCTTATGTCCTGTGTTTAACCAGTGTTGGGCCAGAGTAGAAGAAGTTGTTTTTTGCTTGACAGCGTTCATATGTTCTTCTCTTCTGGCGCTTATTTTACGGTTGGTTTGGCCTACGTAAGATGAGAGACATTCTTCTCATGGAATTTCGTACACTCCCTGGTTTTCTAGAGGGATTCTTTCTTTAGGTGTTGGCAAGAGATCTTTTACTTTACGGTCTGTGGTGAAAATGGTTTCAATGCTGTGTTTCCTGAGAATTCTTGCGATCTTGTCTGTGGTGCTTCTCACATAAGGAACAAAAGCTTTGGAGCTATTCTCTTGGTTTTCGCGATTTTTTGGGGCCAAGTGTTTGTCTTTTAGAACCTTGTCTATATGTTCTTTTTTATAACCTTTCTTTGTTTTGGCGTCCTGCAGTATGTTCATCTCTTTGTGATAATTTTCTGGATCTGTAAGGGACTGCGATCGAAACGCAAGTGATTTCACTACTGCAAATAATTGAGCGGGGTGGTGATGTGAATCGGCGTTGAGGTACCTGTTGGTGTGAGTGGGCTTTCTGTAGACAGTGTGCGAAAGCAAGCCATCCTCTTTTCTTTTCAGTAGGATATCCAGAAACGGTAGTTTTCTTTCCTGTTCTGTCTCCATGGTGAATTTAATTTTGGGATGTATACTGTGTATGTGTTCCAGGAAAGTTTTGAGATTTTCTTCCTCATGTTGCCAGATAACGAATGTGTCATCTACGTAACGTAGCCACAGTCTTGGTTTGTGTGAAGAGGTCTCCAAAGCTTTTGATTCAAAGTCTTCCATAAATAAGTTAGCGAGTGCAGGAAATACCGGAGATCCCATCGGAGCTCCCTAGACTTGTTTATATCGTCGGCCTTCATAAGTAAAATAGGTGTTATCAATGAGATTTCACCGAAACGTCAGCTGCCTTACAGTCCTGAGAGGGACTCAGCATATATATATATATATATATAAATATATATATATATATATATATATATATATATATATATATATATATATATATATATATATATATATATATATATATATATATATTTATATATATATATATATATATATATATATATATATATATATACTCTTGGTAAAATTGACATTATTAACCAAAATATCATTAAGTATTTAGTTTTAATTTTTTGTCACGCTTTTTTTCTCATTGAAACCTAGTATTATTAACACAAAATTCATATTTGTTTTTTTTTTCAAAAAGAAATTATGAAAATTTTGATCATAGGTGTATACTAAAAATTCTTTGAAAATAAAATTTTCAACAAAAAATTTTGATTTATCATTATTAGAACAACAGGAACATTAATATCTCTAAAAAGGTCATTTGGACCGAGGGTCAATTCTGGGCATAAGAGAAGCTAATAAATCTTAAAGGAAAAAAGATTCTCACACGTTTTTTCTTCTGGCTATCATGAACCCAGTCCACGTCCCATCTCTTGGCAATCACGTTTTAAATAATAGGACCAAAAAAAGTCTCCAAGACATTTATTCCTTCATTAATCATCTAATTAATTAAAATGAATATTTTTAGAAGTTACTAAGATTTTATGTGAACTAGAAGAAAAATGACTGGTAATTATATTAATTTGATCTCAGACACGCAATATGTTAAGGTTCCGTAGCAATTATTAGCGTCGTTTGTTGCATTATTTTGCAGTTTTGTTACACATCTATTTTTGAGTACATTGAAAAAATTCATATGCAAAATTTTATCAAACTTTTTGATGAAAAGCAGATTTTTAATTTAATAAATTAGTACTAATTTTCATGAAAAGTATTTACTATGTGCGTTTGGTGAAATACAAGGGGTAGCTATAGAATTACGAATTATTTTATTTCAAATTGATACGTAGTTATTATCGCCTTCAATATTCACCCCTCCTCTATCCCTACAACGCTTCATCTCAATTTTCCATGATTCGAAACAGAGCTGAAAGTCTTCTTCATGACTTTTCCTATCACAGCATCAACGGACTGAAATCTTTTTCTTTTTAATGCAAGTTTGACCTTGAGGAATAGATTAAAGTACCATGGTGCAAGATTAGGCGTATAAGATAGACGGTATAACAATGGAATACTGTACAGGGTGAGTCAACGATTGGATGAAGTAGGTTTGTGCCTTTTCGATGAAATCACCAAAGAAACTATATTTATTGTTTGATACAGTTTATTTTTACGCAGATTTTAAAAATATTTAGGAGTCTACAGGGTGAGCCAAAAAACTAGGACAGCATAAAGTTGTATTTTTTTAAATAGAACATCCTATATACGATTCGTAATTTCCATTTAGCTTATAATTTTAAATCTTTTTTATTAAGGGTTTACTATAACAAAACTTTATAGTTTCTGAGATAATTAAGTTTAAAGAAAAAAAGTCACATTTTCAAGCATCAGTTCAATCCTAAATAACGTTTTCAATTTTGTGACAAATATATTCAAATTTGGAATTTAGCAAGGCCAAGGACAAGTTAACATAATTTTTACCTAATATTTGCAATAAAATCTACAGGGTGTTGAACACATTGGCTCAAATTTGAACAAGTTTAAATGAATAAATATCTTTTTTTTTAAATGGTACACCCTGTATATTTTCATGTTATTTAATAGAGTAATAAAAACCCTAAAAGTTTTGATCAATATATCCTATACCTATTTATAATAGTTTTTGAGATATTTCAGTTTTTTTTATTTTCCATACTTTTTTTACAGTCTTCATTATCATAGTAGCCATGGCAAAAACAATGTAAAAGAACATTTTTGTGTGTCAAATTTATCACCGCAATGGCTTCTTTTGGTTTTTATGTAGTGTAGTTTGGTTTTTTTTGCATTCATCTTATATTGTAAAATGAATTTTCCAAAGAATGAGTTAATAGATAGGATTTATACAATAGGAGAGGCTCAAAAAAATTGCCTTCTTACTCAAAGAATTTGCAAAATGAAGTATCCTGATCGACGCCAGCCTAATACCCATACTTTTCAAAACTTAATGCAAAGATTTGATTCTTCTGGTACTGTTAATTATCCAAAACGTAAAGTGGTCAACAAACCAGTAACTAATGAAGAAAAAGAACTACAAGTATTGTTAAATGTTCAGGAAAATCCTTATATTGGTAGCCGTCAGTTAACAGCATTATGTGAAACATCACAATCCACCGCTAATCGTACTACCAAGAAATATAGGTATCATCCATATCACATGGAATTACACCAAGAATTGCATGGACAGGATTTTGAAAGTCGTGTAAACTTTTATCGTACAATAAATGCGGGGATTCAATTAAATCCAAATTTATTTCGCAAGGTAATGTTTAGTGATGAAGCTACTTTTAGAAGTAACGGTCTCTTAATTAGACGCAACATGCATTATTATGCCACAGAAAACCCATTTTGGATTAGAGAGGTGCAACATCAAAACCACTGGTCATTAAATGTTTGGTGTGGTATTCATCATAATCGAATTATTGGACCCCACTTTTTTAATGAACCACTAAATGGCCATAGTTACCTGAACTTTCTACAAGAAGAACTACCCCAACTGCTTCAAGGTCTCGATAGGGATGAGCTCGACAGTATGTGGTTCCAGCACGATGGTGCGCCTCCGCATTACCATCGTGAAGTTCGTGCGTTTTTGGACCAACGATATCCGCAAAAATGGATTGGACGTGGGGGTTTCATTGAGTGGCCACCAAGGTCTTGCGACATCACCCCATTAGATTTCTTCCTATGGGGTTATATTAAAAATAAGGTGTATGTTAATCCACCAACAACAGTGGAAGATATGCGAAACAGGATTAGGGATACCTGTAGAACAATAACGCCACTAATTTTGTCCAGAGTCCGAGAAAATCTGCAAAAAAGACTAAATTTGTGCATTGCACAAGAGGGTCGTTTATTCGAACACTTATTAAAAAGAAATAATTAATCTCAGTATTTAATAGGTAATTTTTTTGTTTCAATTTAGTATAAAAGTAAATATGTATTTGCCTTGTCGTTATTGTTGTGTTAACTTTTTCACATTATGTTTAATTAAACTATTGCCGTTGTAATATAACGAATAATGTATTTCATCATATTTAACCACATTCTATTTATTTCTGTAGTTTCTTTTTATTATTTTACATGGCTACTATGATAATGAAGACTATTTCTGTAAAAAAGTATGGAAAATAAGAAAAACTGAAATATCTCAAAAACTATTATAAATAGATATAGGATATATTGAACAAAACTTTTAGGGTTTTTATTACTCTATTAAATAACATGAAAATATACAGGGTGTATCATTAAAAAAAAGATATTTATTCATTTAAACTTGTTCAAATTTGAGCCGATGTGTTCAACACCCTGTAGCTTTTATTGCAAATATTAGATAAAAATTATGTTAACTTGTCCTTGGCCTTGCTAAATTCCAAATTTGATTATATTGGTCACAAAATTGAAAACGTTATTTAGGATTGAATTGATGCTTGAAAATGTGACTTTTTTTCTTTAAACTTAATTATCTCAGAAACAATAAAGTTTTGTTATAATAAACCCTTAATAAAAAAGATTTAAAATTATAAGCTAAATCGAAAATACGATTCGTATATAGGGTGTTCTATTTAAAAAATACAACTTTATGCTGTCCTAGTTTTTTGGCTCACCCTGTAGAGTCCTAAATATTTTTAAAATCTGCGTAAAAATAAACTGTATCAAACCATAAATATAGTTTCTTTGTTAATTTCACCGAAAAGGCACAAACCTACTTCATCCAATCGTTGATTCACCCTGTACTATTCGCTAGATTGTGTTGCGAATGATACCAGGCTCGACACATTATTTCTTCAACTCATCTTTGAAGTTTCCTTGTTCTCACACCCCTAACATACTCCGTCAGCTGTACTATATCTTTTCGAAGATTTTCGATTTTTTTATTTAGACGTCTCTTCTATGGTGGTGTGGTGGATTCCGTTCTTTCTGATCGGAGCTCTGTTGTAATCATATCATATAATATAATCATATGTAAGGACTCTAGAGTATGGGACTCTGGAGTATAAACTGGCAAAAACCGATTGTTCATGAGTCTAATATTATACCCAGTTTCTTAGATGAATTAATTTTTGGCAGTGCAGGTCTGCATAACGGATTGGTTCCATTATACTCCAATATCGCATTTCTGTCGATGCTTTCTGTCTTTGTCTTTTTGGATATCGTCATTCAGTTGTTCTTGTTGTTCTTGGACCTCGAATTCCGGCTCTGGTTCAGGTTTAGCAATCGGATCATTGTTATTGTTAGTGCCCCTGATCTCACGTTCAACTTCCGCTTTGATGGTATTAAGCTGCGTTACAGAAATTAGGTTGCTTCGGAGAATAACTCTGTATTGTTCAGCTATTTCCTGCAGAATTCGGAGTAAAGTTGTTGCCTGTAGCCGATCATCTCTCGTTCTAGATGAGTTACCCTGTAAAAAATACGCATTATTGACTCATTCATGAACAGAGTCCATTTCATACGTTATTTTTGTCGTTCTGTTTGAGGTTCCCGCGCAGCATCTTCATTAGATGGAGTTCTTGGAGTGCTTTCGCCCTCGTGCTGATGTAGTTGCTGTTGTTGTTGCTGTTGGTCTTCAACGATGTTCTCTCTCATGTCGTTGTTTGCTTGTGCTTCAACCTCGACGTCTGGCTGTGGCGCAGGGTCTGCGGTTTGGACATTATTATCGTCGGTGCTTCTTGTCTCTTGTTCGATTTCCGTTTTGATGATGTTAAGTCACGCTTCTGAGATTAGCTCATTTCATATAATAGCCCTTGATCGGACTGCCATTGTTCTAGATGAATTACTCTGAAAAAAGTGCTTATTATTGTCTCATTCATAGACACAGTCCATTTGTCCTGCTTGAGTGAGCGCTGGCTGAGGTTTCTGCGCCGCAGGTGGAGGTCTTGGCATTGTTTGGCTCTCGTGTTGATGTAGTTCCTGTTGTTGGGCTGTAATTTCTCGTGTGACAGGAGCTTGCCCCCTTAACCTGTTGCTTCAGAAGAATGGAACATGGTCTCCCTCAGGATCCGTGAGAAAGCCCTCGACAGAGGTTTGAGATTTTTCGACGACACCGGTATCCACCTGGGGTAAATAATTCCAGTCTCTTTGTTTCTCAATATTAAGAAAACAATTTTTTAGTATGTCAACATCGCTGTACCGGCATGTCAATATTATTATCATTATTATTATTTACATTTTTCTACCCACCTTATACAGTATCAAAAATTACCCAGACATAATTCTAATAAACGTAATAGATTTATAATGACGCATTACTCCGATTACAATTATCTGAAAACGTCCCTTATATCAACATTACTTGTTTATCATCAAAATATGAAAGGATCTCTATCGAAAGAGGTTGCCTTTGAGGTCAAGTGGCATTATTTATCTTGTGATCGAAATTAACGACAATCTGTGTTTGAACTGCGAGCGAAGTTTGTTAATAAACGTATGCAGTGCTGCTGTTTGTCCTTGAAATATAGACATAACAACTTGATTTCGTTGATGTGGATATAATGGGAGTATTAGGCATTTATTATAGATTTTTATTTAAATTTAATAATGATTTTAATTAAAAAGAGAATAAGGTGCAGCTTTTTTTTGCTAAAATATATTAGATTTATATATATCCCTAATTTTACCACATTTATACAAGTGTGGATATTATGCATTAAAATAAAGAAATGCAAGTCCTTAAATTAAACATTTTTTTCGCATTTGAATCTATTTCCAATTAACAGCATTTTCTGGTCCAACTCCGACGAAAGAAAAATCAATTATTAAACAATGTGTTTTTGAAACATTGAATATATTTCAAGTTTAAATTAAATTGAACAAAGTGGCCATTACGAAATACAGTACACAAACAGAATGAAACGGCAACCAATTAGTCTACTCTTTCAGAGCTAGTCACTCGCCTCATTAGCTCCTCAGTTGTTTTACTCTAATCCGGATTTGTGTTTTTACTCTGTAAAAATTTAATAATTTACGATGTGCTTTTAAGCTTGAAAATATGTTAATACAATAATTAGAAATGGGAGAAATATAAATTAAGAATCACAGAAAGTATAAGATTTCCACTTTTGGTTACATATTTCTATAAAGAAGTATATTTTATCTCAACAAAAATTTGAATTTTTAATAAATTAAAAACACTCTATTTTATTGAATTTCTTAGAAATTTTTACTCATGAATGACAGATAATTATTGAAAGGGACTTTTTCGATAAAATTTCATAAAATCCTTTGGAGTAGGTACAGCTAGATTTCCCGAATTAAGCATTTAATTTCTTCTATAAATTTTCGAATAGTCTCAGGATTCAAACAGCACAACTTCTTGATGGCTAGTTTTGGCCTCCAAAACTAACTCGAAATCTTCGTTAAAAGCAACGTTACCATTTTGCGCGAGGTTTGACAAGCAGGGTTTGAAAAAATCATGATTTTTAACATAAAATCCAATATCAATGATTTTTATCAAAAAATTAAAATATTCATGATTATTCGGGAAATGTTTTAAAATGAACTACTATGTTTTATGCCACTAAATTTATTTAGAAAACAGTGACTGCAGTTTCAATTCACAGAGTCATTTTCAAACTGAATTACAAAGGTAGACTAAGTATTCAATACAGAAATATGCAAAAATTTAACAATAAATAAAGACCACCTGAGAAATTACATTATTACAAAGGGGAGGTACTAAATTTTGGGAACTAATTATTATTTGGTAATGACAAATAACGGGGGAAACCCAAATTCTGTCTGGTCATTAAGCAAATTTATATTTTTATTTTTACTATGTTTATATATTTCTAAAGATTCAAGAATATTTAACTTTTGGCCCTTTGTTGAATAATGTAATATGCCAGTGTTGCTTCGATAAGGAAAACTGGTTATGTTTTTAACAATGGTTGGCAAAGCTCGAGTCTGTTTTTTGTAGTCTAGATGATCGGTAGTGTTCTGAAAAGCAAGTTTTAAAGTTTCTACCACTTTGTCCAATGTACAAGCTATCACACACCATTTTAACTTATAAACTCCTGATTTATCAAATTTATTAATTTTATCTTTAGCATTTTAAAGGATAGTGGACAGATTGTGTTGAGATTTAAAAGCTACTTTTATGTTATGTTTGGAAAAAGTATTAGCTATGTTTTCTGACAGGATACTACAGTATGACAAATATATATAAAATGAACTATCTTTATCATTTTTTATTTTGGGATATATTGAATTAAAGGCTAGTTGTTTTTGTTTTTTAGCTATTAATTTCTTTATAATTTGTTGGGAGAAATTGTTTGATATTGCCATCCTTTCAATGAGATTTAATTCCTCTTAAAGATCTTCTTCAGAGAGAGAGAGGCAAAGAGAATGCTCTATGTATCATTGAATAGTATGCAGCCATTTTGTGTTGTAAGGGGTGAAAAGAGTTATTAAATATAGTATTGCCTTTAAACGTAGGTTTTTTAAAATCTTAAAATTCCACTGATTATTGAGGTGAAATATGGTGAGGTCTAGAAAATTTATTTTTTGGTTATTTTCAGTTTCCAGAGTAAATTGAATTTTTGGATGGCAATTATTATTTAAACTGTGGATTGGATTAAAGTTGGTTGTTTGAAGAATGAATTTAGTTTCATACTTAGCTCTCTTGTGGGGCTTTTATGTATGAAAGGACTGGGCGAATGGGACTTCCTTTTTGTGAGGCCATAGAGTTTTGGTGCTTGTGGGTTCATATTAATTATTCTTTTTTTTATCGAATTCTGAAAAAATGGCTGTTATATTTGACAGGGTTTGTTTCAATTTTGTTTGAAAAACTTTTATGGGATCGCTTTTAAATTCTGTAATATGTTCGGATTCAATAAATGCTTCTATTTTATTGACATATTCAATTTTTGGTAAAATACCTGTTGCATTTGTTTTATCTGCTTCTGTTATTATTAGATCATTATCTTTTACTTTCTCTCTTATGCTTTTTACTGTGTCTAAAGCTGTATTCTTGGATTTTAAATTAGTAGATTTTATATGTAGTTCCTTTCTAAACATTTCCTGAAGATGATTAACTACCACATAGTAACGGCTACCAGCATAAACATTTTAATTCATGATTATTTTGATTTTTTTTCAACATTCCTTTGCGGATTAGTTCTGAAAATAACTATACTAATAGTAGATGTGTTTTTTTATAGTCTAAATAATAATAAATATCATTAACAATCCTTTTAATGATGTACAAAAAAATCAATTTTATAAAAATGAGTGGAAGGAAAAAAGATGATATTTGGAATTATTTTATAGAAAAAACAAAAAAGGGAAAGACTGATAGTAGAGCAATTTGTAGAAATTGTAATAAAGAAATGCAAGGTTTTGTTAAAAAATTAAAAGACCATAATGAATAATGCAAAACGTCAGGTGGTGTTACAGAATTCGCTGAAGTAATTACCGAAGAAGTTGATTTAATCGCAGGTATGTAATGTGATTTATTTTTACCTTCTTAGTATGCTAGTAAGGTAGTTATTGTTTTCAGAAAAAATCTTTTTTGGATTTCATGCTAAATCCGTGTTTTGGATGCCTTTAAGTGGATCTACACTGTTTTTAAAAGGTGTCTGTTTTCGGTCTGTCTGGATGTTTCACAATTTTTCTTAAACAACTTTAACCGATTTGAAACCAATTTTGAAGAAAAATACCTCTCAACTCGAAAATGAGCCATATTGATTTTGATTTTGAACCGCAATCGGAAAGTGCTTTTTTGACAGCTGTCAAAATAAATTCATTAAATATATGTACACTGGTTTTAAAACTGCTGTACTTTATTGTTGACATTAATAGCTATGAAAGTTTAAATGCATATATCTCCTTTATTTTTATATTTTACCCTATTTTCACATTTATCCTGCAAGATTTAAGTAGACAAACAAGAGATTCCCTGGTCTAAATCCGTTAGATTATGATAGAACGTGATCGTAAACTCCTAGAAACGGAATATTTTGTTAAAAATTTATTAGTTATTTGGCATTTTAAATGTATATTTTGAAAAAGCAGCCTCCTCGCACATTTATGAGAGGTAAAACTAAAGTAAATTAAAATCTGGAAGTAGTTTATTTGCTTAAAGACAAAATAAATAGCAAAGCAACTACCGAGCATGTTTTTATGAAATTCTCCTATTGTTTGTTTCGAAAGTAAATAAACGTAGTTGCAGCAAATTCTGTGAAAGCAAACGCATATTTGCCTTTTTTCCCACTTTAACTATTTGTGTAACTTTGAAACAGACGTAAACATAAATGAACTTTTAAATTAGCAAATATTGGGAAAGAAATTTTCAAAATTAAACCTTTTAGAAAGTTAAATAACATGAAATAAAAAATATTACATATGGTTTTATGATGTCAAATATTACATATAAATGATAAAAATATAACTACTTTTTTATCTGCAAATAAATAATTGAATTTGCCGAATTTATAACAAGAATAACTAAGTTTTTTACTCAAAATTTCGACTCTCAGAACTCTGATACGCGACATAGTCCATATCTTTCTAGAAAGAGTATTTAGTTTACCTTTTAAACTCTTATTGATAAGAAATGGCGCATCGTATTTGACAATATTTTAGTTTGTATGTAAGGAAAAATCCTCTACAAGATAATGAAAGCAAATACTAATATATTATTCTGCTTTAATACCACTAAATATTATTACTATTTACTATCGATTAAATTGAATATACCTATTGTGTATTATTGTCATCGTATCAGAAATTGATTATATATACAATACTTAACATCCTATAATATAACGTGTTTCTTTAATGAACCATAAAATATATATTAACTCAGTATAACATGGGAGAGACAACAAACTTTTATGATTTTATATATTAACCTCTAAATTTTATTCTGGTAATTTTGTATAAGGGCCACTGGTAATAAAACGTTTTGCTGGAGAAATAATTTTCACCGCAATATCTTTGTTCGTTATATGCATACAAACTTAATTTAAAAAAAAAACAATATTTTCAACTCTTTTAATGCATAAAAGAATTCTTTTCTGAAATGACCGTTTAACATTAATTAACATATTTAAAGTTCTGTTCTTATTGATTCTTTCATATTTTCAGATGTCTTAAACGGTAAATCGTACATAATATTTTTAACATATCTTCATGAGAAACAATAAGAACTTGTAAGACCCGGAGACCTTGCTGGCCAGTATTGTATTCCTCGATGCCCTATCCACTTATAGGAATATTGAGTATCTTATTCATTTCTGATATTAACTTGGAAGTGCGCAGGAGCAACGTATAGTTGTAATCCACATTCTTTCTGAAATATTCAATGGAACATTCTCCCGAATTATAGGTAATTTTTGTCTAATAAATCTAAGCAGCATTTAAGTAGCCATCTAAAAAGTATGTATCTGTCACACGGATTCCAATTATTCCAATTTGTGTTGACGATCGACAGTTCCAAATAAATTTTAACTGTTTTCTTGACTTCAATCAACCCTTTGAAAGGTTTTTGGACTTGGCAATATTAGATCTGCAAATCTTTTAGCATAATTCTTCTTGCCTTCGAAGAATTTGACGGCGTTTCACAATAAATTAAATGCATACTCTGCGAAAGAATATTCTTCCATTTTTTTAAATTATTTTTACTTGAAGGCGGTTTTGACAAGATCCATCAATAGTAATTCATTATTTGGCGTATTTTGTGAAAACGCGAAGACTTATCTAAAGAACGCCCTTATACCATTCGATAGGTATTTAAAATGTACATTTCTTGGCAAGGTAAAAAGTATAGCGTTCTATTTAAATTAGTCAAGTTATAGCCACTTAAATTACATATTTGATTAGATTTAAATTTTGGCCACCCTGTATAATATATTGTTATGATCATAATTGAATTTATTTTTAAACATACACACAAAACTACTTTCAAGATGTAAAATAAATATACTTTGCTCTTTTGAAGAAGCTCACTATGTAGAGCGAAACGTCAGAATATATATATATATATATATATATATATATATATATATATATATATATATATATATATATATATATATATAGGGCATCCCGTGAATGTGCTGAGTCCCTCTCAGGACTGTAAGGCAGCTGACGTTTCGGTGAAATCTCATTCTCCATTTTTAAAGCTCACTGCATGGCGTCTACGAGTGAACTGACGCATGCGACTCGGGTGCTGTCGGTACTGTGTGTACGTCGGACGCATTCGTTTTCCGAATCAGGTTGCGAAACCTGCTGCATGTCATCGGCCCTGTTGCCAGTGTTTGGGATTGCGTTGCCGAGTTGTAATCTGTTTCGCTACTAAGTGGTTCTGGTTGATGTTTTGTAAGTAGATTTTTCCAAGTATTAGGCACTCGCCGGCTATCATCTCTACTATTTAAGTTGTTGGGCCTCTTTGCAATTTCAATGGCTTCCCTTATAACTCTTGTGAACAGATTTTCAAATCGCGATAGCATTTTTGTTCCTGAGAAATTTATTTTATGTCCTGTGTTTAACCAGTGTTGGGCCAGAGCAAAAGAAGTTGTTTTTTGCTTGACAGCGTTTATATGTTTTACGGTTGGTTTGGCCTACGTAAGATGAGCTGCATTCTCCGCATGGAATTTCGTACATTCCCTGATTTTCTAAAGGGATTCTTTCTTTAGGTGTTGGCAAGAGGTCTTTTACTTTACGATCTGTGGTGAAAATTGTTTCAATGTTGTGTCTCCTGGAAATTTTTGCGATCTTGTCTGTGGTGCCTCTTACATAAGGAACAAAAGCCTTGGAGCTTTTCTCTTGGTTTTCGCATTTTTTTTTGGGGCCAAGTGTTTGTTTTTTAGAGCCTTCTCTATATGTTCTTTTTTATAACCGTTTTTTGTTAGGGCGTCTTGTAGTATGTTCATCTCTTTGTGGTAATTTTCTTGATCTGTAAGGGACTGCGATCGAAACGCAAGAGATTTTACTACTGCAAACAATTGGGCGGGGTGGTAATGTGAATCGGCGTTGAAGTATCTATTGGTGTGAGTGGGCTTTCTGTAGACAGTGTGCGAAAGCAAGCCATCCTCTTTTCTTTTCAGTAGGATATCTAGAAACGGTAGTTTTCTTTCCTGTTCTGTCTCCATGGTGAATTTGATTTTTGGATGTATACTGTTTATGTGATTTAGAAGACTTTTGAGATTTTCTTCTCCACGTTGCCAGATAACGAATGTATCATCTACGTAACGCAACCACAGTGGTGGTTTGTGTGAAGAGGTCTTCAAAGCTTTTGATTCAAAGTCTTCCATAAATAAATTAGCGAGTGCGGCGATTCTATAGGGGCTCCCTCGACTTGTTTATATCGTAGGACTTCATAAGTAAAATAGGTGTTATCAAGACAGTGTCTAGCTAATTCTATGATATATTTTAACAGATTGTATTTGTTTTCTATTACAGAAAGAGCTTCTTTAACTGGAATTTGCGTGAAAAGTGATATTACGTCGACACTAACTAGACATTCTTTTTCTTGTAAACTTATGTTTTTGATTATTTCGCAAAAATGTTGAGAATTTTTAACGGAGGAGGCCGTTTTTTCGACGAAGGGCTGGAGAATGGTGGCTAGATGTTTTGCTAGTGCCTGAGTTGGAGAGCCAACAGAGCTTATAATTGGTCTCAAGGGGGCTCCGGGCTTGTGTATTTTGGGTAAGCCATAAAGTTTAGGACATGCCCGAAAACCTTCGATTACACATCTCACCCGTGAGAATATCCGACATAACATATATATATATATATATATATATATATATATATATATATATATATATATATATAAACCGATGGAATTTTTGTGCACTGTTCATAAAAAGAGAAAATTATTTTTTTAATCATTGCATTCTTTAGTGAACATTATTTAAAATTAATAAATTTTTGAAGAAATATACAGAAGGCAAAAATTCTTTGAATTGAGTAAGTGAAATAAGGTTAGCCCGCCTCCCTGCTAGAGGTAAGAGTTTTCAATACAGGTATTTATAATGTGAGTTAACGGATGTAAAATGACAGGACCAGGACAGCAAAGTTTATGTGCATTTCTATTCTCTGTTTTACTTTGTATATTCATATAGTATATTATTATTATAGGAATGAAATATGATGTTTATATTCTATAATAAACTTTATAGTAAATTGAGTAATATGTAATTGTATAATTTTTTTTTCCTGATCTTCTCGTTCGAACACCAGAGGGACAAATCAAAAGATTTGATGGTTCTTCATCTTCTCCTTCTTCTACCTTCTATAATAGGTCTCTGACCTGTTCCTTCTTATCGCTCCACCTTTTCCGTGGTCGACCTCTACTGCGTGTACCACTTGGCGATTTATCTCGTGCGATCCTTACCAGTCTATCCTCTGTCATTCGGCTTATGTGTTTGTTCCATTGTGTCTTACGCTGTAGAACCCACTCATTAATGCAGTCTGTGTTGCATAATTGCTTGATGTTATCGCTTCTTTCTCTGTCTAGTAGCGTTTTTCCTGTTATTCGTCGAAGTATTCTCATTTCTGTAGTCTCCAATAGTTGTTTCGTTTTTGTCGTCTCTGGCCGTGTTTCTGAGGTGTATGTCATAATAGGTCTAATTGTGGTTTTGTAGATCCGAACCTTTGTTTCTTGTTGTAAGTGTTTGTTTCGCCAGATCACGTCGTTGAGACAACCCGCCACTTTATTTGCTTTGGCCACCTGCCCTCTTACTTCATCTTCGATGTTGCCATAACTAGTTATGTCGATTCCTAGATATTTGAAACTCATTTCTTGTTGTATTATTTGACCGTCTAGTTCTAGTTTGCATAGGAGGGGTTCTTTTGAGGTTGTCATACATTTAGTTTTTTCGGCTGAGATAATCATATTATATTTTCTTCCCTTAATATTAAAGGTATTTAACAATCTCTGGAGGTCGTCTTCATTTTCGGCACATATCACAGCGTCATCAGCGTAACAGAGAATTTTTATTTCTGTATCACCCATTTTATATCCTCTACCAAGTCGCACCTCCTTTATTATTTCGTCCATTATCATGTTAAACAACAAAGGACTAAGCGAGTCTCCCTGTCTAATACCGCTGTTGACTGGTATGGGTGTTGATAATTTACCGTTAGTGCGAATCTGAACTTTATTGTTTGCGTATATGTTTTCGATGGTCTGAATTATATTGATAGGAATATTTCTCTTATATAACAGGTGGATTACGTCATCTAGCTTTATGCGATCGAATGCTTTTGTTAGATCTATAAAGCATAAAAATGTTGGTTTATTGTATTCTATTGATTTTTCGACTATCTGTCGTAGAATAAATACTGCATCCACGCAAGACCTTCCTGATCTAAATCCCTGCTGTTCGTCTTCCAGTGTTGTAACCGAATTAATTTTATTTTTGATTACTTTCGTAACGAGTTTCAGAGTTGTGTCCAGTAAATTAATACCTCTGTATTTTCCTGGTTCTTGTTTGTCACCTTTCTTAAACATAAGCATCATTGTGCTAGTTCTCCACCTATCTGGTACTTTGCATTGTGTCTGGATTTTTCGAATGAAGGTTGTGAGTTCCTTTGTTAGTCGCTGTCCTCCGTATTTCAACAATTCGTTATGAATTCCGTCTCGTCCGGGAGACTTTCTATTTTTTAAGGATTTTATAGCTTTCTCTACTTCTTGAATGGTGACTTCCACATTATTCCTTATTGCTGGTATGTTGTTTTTTCCAATGTTAGCATCTCCCTCAAATAATTTTGTTAGGTATTCTATCCATTTCTCCTCTGATATTTTGTTTGTTTCGGAGAGTTCAGATACTTCTTTGCGCTGTTGTCTTATCAGTCGCCACATTTGTTTTTGTACACTATAGAAGTCTCCTTCCATTCTTTTAGAGAACTGCTCCCAATGTTCACTTTTTAGTTGTTCTTCATGTTTAGCTAATTTTACATTCAGATATAAAACAATAATAATAATAAATAATTCTTAAAATTGTAATTCTTTGATACCAAAATTATTAAATCAAATAAATATTTTGAATTTGCACAAATATAAAAATAACGCCCGAAGAATAACGCGCAGAAAGTACAAGTTAATGATAGCAGATGACAAAGTTTGTTTGTAGAAGTTCTCAAGACTCAAAAAAAGTTATAAAGGCCATCGCCAAATTTAGTTTTAAACTTTAATAACACTTTTGATTAAAAAAGTTCAAAAATGATTTTCGACAATGCCATTTCAAGGGTTACACAGCAAGAAATGTAATTTAAGTTCGAACGAAAGCGTCCAAATATCTAAATCGAAATTAATAGAATAAAATGGATGAAAAAAAGGTAGCAGATCGTAAATTGCTACCTCCCACCTAAAAACGAACGATGATTTTCAAATCTGTTTTTTATAAATTCCAGTAAATTGCGAGATTTAGAAAATAATTTTACAGGGTGTCCTAAAAAATGATATTTTAAAAGAACAGTGGTTACATCCATATCACGTCCAAAAACTTCGATTGAAATTCACTTATAAATAAAATTTAAAAAAAAATTAAACCGACTTTCAAAAGTGCGCTAAAAAGTGAAAAATAATTATACATTTTTATATGATATTGAACTTTTTGAAGTCGGCGCCAAACTAATACCTGACAAAATGTGAGTTACATAAACAGATTAAAAATACTTTATTTGTAATTGCTTTCTTACCATAATTTGTATATATTAGTAGTTATTTAGTACGCCAGGGCTGTATACTGTCGCCACTTCTATTCAACGTATACTCAGAACATCTCTTTAAAGAAGCACTGGGCAACATAGAAGATGGAATTATTGTAAATTGAGAAGTAATAAACAACCTAAGATACGCGGATGATACCGTTCTTATAGCCGATACTGCAGAGGGACTTCAAAGAATTATCGACCGAATAGTGACAGCTTGCAACAGATATGGTATGAAGATAAACTGCAAGAAGACGCAAACGATTATTGTCAGTAAAAACGACGTCGGCAACATACAGTTTACTGCCAACAACGTAACTCTCACAATGGCCGAGACGATCACATATCTAGGCTGCACGTTGAATAAGGAGTGGGACCACTCTCGAGAAATAAGAAGCCGAATCGAGAAAGCAAGAGGTACTTTTAATAAGCTGCGCAACATACTCTGCAACCTATCCTTCAATATACATACGCGGATCAGGATTTTGAAATGCTATGTACTCTCAACTCTCTTATATGGAGCTGAAGCCTGGACCCTTACCGATGCTTCATGTAAACGTATAGATGCATTTAAGATGTAGTGCTACCGCCGCATGCTTAGGGTTCCTTGGATACACCACGTATCAAACGAAAACATTTTACAACGTATCGGTGGAGAACTGGAATACCTTACAAATGTCAAACGCAGAAAATTGGAGTACTTTGGACATATCATGCGGAATAAGAAATATTGCCTGCTCCAACTTATCCTGCCAGGGAAGATGGAAGGCCAGAGATCAGCTGGACGAAGACGAATATCATGGCTGCGCAACCTACGAACATGGACTGGAATGACATCAACAGGTCTGTTCAGAGCAGCAGTGAATAAAGTAATATGGACCAATGTGATAGCCAACATCCAAAGAGGATAGGCACTTTAAGAAGAAGAAGGAATTATTTATTTCATTTACAAATAATTTGGCGCCGACTTCAAAAAGTTCAATTTTATATAAAAATGTATCGTTATTTTTCACTTTTTAGCGCACTTTTAGAAGTTTGATCAATTTTTTTTATAAAAATTTTAATTTTCTATTTTTAGTTTTATAATTCATTATAATATCCATAAATTATTTGAACTAAGTACTAATTGAGATTAGTGTATCTCGCAATGACTCCAAGGTGGCAAAAAAAGTACCCATTTTATCCTAAGTAGTAAATCACTAAAAATTCTTTAGTTCTTAGAGTTGTCCAAATACCAGTAAAATTGTGTCAAACAAATATTTAATCTGTCATAGTAAATTCAATTTCAGATTGGCAATATAGGCCCCAAAAACTTCAAATATCGATGTTTAAAAAATCTGAGACGTAAATTTCTTAGCTCGATATATTTTATACTGCATATTGAGTTTATATAAACTTCAAGAACCCCACAATATCAATTTTAATCAAAATCGAAATATGTAAAATATTCTGTCTCCCATATTGTATCTTATCAACCTAATAGTTGTAAAAAATTAACTTCATATTCGTAATACACGACCCCGAAAATCCTTTAATACCAAACCCGAAAAAATGCGAATAAAGTAAAATTTCCTACCCACCATATTGTATCCGCTACATTGAATTTCAAAAAAAATTATTTTAAGTCTTAATCTAATCTAAATCTAAACCCTTCAATGCCCCCTAGTACCAATTTTGAATGAAATCAGGAAATTTAAAATTTCTAGGCTGATATTCGCTATTTACATCATCAAAAAGCATTTGACACTCTGGACCACCGATTTCTCTTAGCAATACTTCACTATATCGGTCTTAGTGATCATGCCATTTCATTTTTTGGTGTTTTCTGGAGGGTCGAAGGCAGTACGTTAAACTGGGTGGCGAGATGTCAGAGGAGCTGCCCATAAATTCTGGTGTACCGCGGGGCTCTATTGTGAGTCCTTTGTTATATGCAATCTACACTTTGTGTTTACCAAGTGCCTTGAGAAGGTGCAAGTCGCATTGCTGCGCGGATGATACCCAGGTATATTTGTCTTTTAGAAGGGAGGATGTTCTTGAGTCTTGCAAAGCTATTTACCAATTCCTTGCAGCATTCCTTGCTGTATAATGATATTTGGAAAAAAGACTGATAAAGAGATTGTTAAAAATCTTATAAATGTAAAGATTGGCGATTCAGGTCTGCCTATTGAGGATAGTGTTAAAAATCTGGGTGTTGTCTTTGACAGTACACTGCGATTTGATAAGCATGTTTCCCATTGTGTTCAGAGGTCTTATGTTAGACTAAAACTTCTTTACAATTACCGCCATGATTTGTTCATAAAACTTAAGACTTGGCTCTGTTACTCGCTGGTGCTCTCTATTTTTAGCCACTGAAATGTAATATATGGAAACTGCCTAACAGCCATTCAAAAACGAAGAATCCAGAAACTGCAAAACTCTTGTTTGCGACTAATTTATGAAGTTCGTAAATATGAGAGAATATCTCATACGCTACTAGAGTTAAAATGGCTGAATATGAAGAGCAGGAGGTGGTTACATGAAGCTTGTTTGTACCACAAAATTATATGTTATAAAAGCCCACAATATCTATACAGACGAATCATTTTTACCTCCCACCTGAATAACGTCAACATTCGTCTTCGAGTAACAATAACTCCTCCCCTGCATAAATAAATATTCTCTGTTTGAACGCTCTTTTACCTACAATGTCGGTACACTATATAATTCTCTTCCAGACTTCTTCAAAATTCTCACGCCTATAAAATTTAGATATGTTGTCTTCCAACACGCATTTGACAAACAAATAATAAAATTGTAGTTTCCTCTTTTTCTTTTGAATTTAAATGAAGAAAAATCCAGAATTTCAATCAATGTATCTAACTTGAGTGTATAAGTATTGTTTCTTTTCTCTTCTGTGTTTAATTATTATTTAGGTCCTATTTACTTTCCGTCTGGGTTAAGTTGACCAGGATGGATGTCACTTTGGAGAAAATCAAACACAATTATTTTTTTGGCCGCCATATTTTCAGCGCCATCTTGGTTTTATTGCACAAATTTCGTCCAAAAAGATATGGGACCACCGCAACAACTTCCTGAACGTATCGTACAAAATTTCCTTCAAATCAGCGCTGCTGTTCTGGAGTAGTCGGTATACATACATTAAAAAGAATACATACTTGACGAATTGAGAACCTCCATCTTTTAGAAGTCGGTTAAAAATGTCAGAGTTTATTTTTCAGACTTTTTCGATATAAAAGTCACCAATCATTTCTTCAATCACTTGTTCATTGTGTCTTCCTCAACAAAGTATTAAACCTTCCACACCAAAACAAGTTCTCGAATTGCAGATTCAAGTAACTAATTTTGTTAAAAAAATTTCCTACAGTATAAATGTTGTTTTTCAACTTAACTGCGTCGTAAATAATTGTACTTAAAAAGTTTGCTAATTAATTAAAGACCTTATTTAAAGAAATAAAGTGCAAATATTGATTCCAGTTCAGCATTCAGCGGTAATAAAGTATTCTCGATCGGATTTTATTTCAGGACTAATTTGAATTTATTTCGTTCTTTAAAAATTAAAACCTGTTGATTATTTTCTTTTTCACCGTCTTTTCAAGAGAAAAAGGTTTTGAATTTGACCTCTAAATTTATATACATTATATATATATTTATATTTATATTTATATTTATATTTATATTTATATATATGTACTGATGTTTTTCCGGTCGTCAATCCGTTCGTCAATAGAAATATCTTCACGACGTTTCGCCAACATCTCAGCTGGCATTTTCAAGTGATGCTTCCTCGACGGCTGCTCGACTTAGTCGAGCAGCCCTCGACGAACGGATTAACAACCGGAAAAACATCAGTACACATTCCACCATCCGTGAAAACCTACAATATAACATTGTAACGAAGTTACTAATTTTTGGGCATGAGTATGTTCGCCGGGATTTAATTAATTTATTTCACATCCGAAAAATCTGATTCTTGCGGGAAAAGAATGCTTAAAGTTTCAAAACTACCGACATATAATTAGATTTATCGCGCTATGCCGGGAAACATAATTTTCCGAGATTTTCAGATCGTCCGACCATAGCAATCGCGCGCTGCATACAGCGGTATTGTATGCGCGATCACCGCACGCCGTCACACGTCAGCGTAGTGGGAGCTCGGGCCATCTATTTAAGCCTGAGCAGACCATTATTTCGCTGAGAACTGCACGTTCTCCACCCGGGTCAACAGTCCAAACGGACTGGACTTGGTCGCCTGCCGGACCGCGCCTTCCTGGTCTAGTAATGTAGGTGAGGCTGAGCTTGTTTTACCATACACTTCCTTCCTTACGCCCTACCCCTCCAATGGCCAGCATTGCCGAGGACCCTTGTAAGAACGGGCAGTGTTGTGTCATCCTACCGCCACTGCCGGAGGACCCTTATAAGAACGGGCAGTGTCAGTTCCTTTCCTAATTTCCTACCGCTATTGGTCGGCATTGTCGAGGACCCTTATAAGAACGGGCAATGTCGTTCCATCCTGCTGACGCTGTCGAGGACCCTTATAAGAACGGGCAGCGTCAGTTCCTTTTTTTCCTTCCTACCGTCACCGATACACACACGCACTGAATGCCGCCAATATTATCTTTGTTTCCGTATTGATCAGGAATGTGTTTTACCGCCAGGTGCCCTCCGATGTCCGTTGAGAATGGTGCTAAACAACTGCCGCCCCGACGCTTGTCGCCGCCGCCGCGTATAGAGATCACCGAACTATGCCGAGTTTTTGTTACATACCGTGTATACCGCCGTCGGTCGAATTTTAATACGAAGCGCCGTGAACCGTGAAAGCGGATTTTAGATAAGAGGCGCGATAATTTGCGTACAAGCCGTCGTGAATAGCGTCGCAACCGTATACTACGAGGTACGTGAATAGCGTCATGAATGATACCGCCAGGTTACTGTCTTCAGCGCAACCGAACAGTATGAGCTACCGTGAACAGCTCTCAAAACATACTCTTGCCCTACAGACCGTTTCATTTGTTTATTATTGTCCATCTTAGATTGTAAGTTAGTTTTAGGCCATGTCTTTGTATAAAAGAATGGAATACAGGATACAGGACGTTTTATAACCGTTTGTTTTCTTACCTAGTCCCACATATAACAATTGGCAGCCGGCAGCCAGCACTAATATGCACAATTGACCCCTGGCTTGCCGTTTCTCCACTGTAACAAGTTGCCCGGTGCATAAGTGGGCCCTCGACCACATGAATTCCGAGGGTGGCGCCCGAGAACCGATCACCGAGGGGATGTTTTAACCTTCAGATATACGTAAATACCGCCGACCCGATACCCCTGCGCTGAGCATTTGACTGATGACTGTCTGCACGAGAAATATCCACTGATCGATGTTTCGCTGCCGTGAACGAAGTAGATCCGTAGAGCTCGACCTGCTCTCCCCGCCTATGAAAACGCGTCACAACATATATATATATATATATATATATATATATATATATATATATATATATATATATATATGCTACAGAACTCAATTTATCCTATTCCACCACCATCGAGATGATGGCCTACTTGAACCATCATATCAAGAAGAAAATCAAAACTTACCTTCCCCGCTACAGCGATACGACAGAGGTACATGTTTTGTCTCTACAAGACTCATCAGGGTACCGACATGCATCTGTTTGTACAAAGGACAGATCGAAAAAAAGTATGCAACACTGAACTTTCAATAAATTAAAGAAAAATTCTGGAAATTTAATATATTATATTTTTCAATAAAACAACAGCTAAATTTTCATATAAAAATAAGCTAAAATGTTTTAGCTTAACGTCCAAAGATCTCAAGTATGAACTTTTCGCTTGAACTATTATCGTTTTCGAGAGCTCATTTATATTTAACCATTCGAGAAACTTTTGGGTTTGATGGAGGGTCTATTAGATACAATATGGAGTGGAAAAAAATGTTAATGGTCTCACCGGCATTAATGGTTATTCATAAAAAACCATTGGAAGTGTTATATTTTCATAAATATCATATGTAATTTTGACTTATTATTTACGAGACTTGATTTATTTTTTATGATATTGCAATGTTAATGAGGATAAAATGAAAATTTTCCAGCTTAATAAGGAAAATTTAGGCAAACAAACTATTTAGACAATAATTTTTTTTATTTTGTAGTATTTAGGATTTAAAACTAAACCTTTTAAAGCAAGCAAACCATGATTTGTCACCAAATTTAACCAATCCAGATAATATCAACACCTTTTTCATTCATTTTGTAGGTCTTCTTCTTCTTCTTCTAGGTAGAACCAAGTTCTGTTATCTACACAATGCCTCATCGATTCTCGTTTGAGGTCGAAATCCAGCTGTCTCTCCATCTTTTGGGGGGCCGTCCAGGCGGCCGTTTGGTGTTTGGTTTCTCCCTCATCACGGTTTTTGCTAGTCTATCATCGTCCATTCGTTCCACGTGATCTCTCCACTGCCTACGACGGTTTCGAACCCACTTCACAACATCCCCCACTACGGTGTCCTCGCGTATTTTTGCGTTTCTTATTCTATCTCTTAAACTTGTTCCGTGATCATTCTCAGCGTTTTCATTTCTGTAGTTCTCATAATTTGTTTTATCTTTGTTGTTTCATTTCTTGTTTCTGCGCCGTAGGTCAGTATCGGTCTTACACAGACCTTGTAAATTCTTGCTTTGCTCTCAATCGTCAAATGTTTATTGTTCCAGATTATGTCTCTTAGTTGGCCTGATATCATGGCCGCTTTGTTGGCTTGTATGGGTACTTCTTCCGTTACTGCCCTGTTACTTGTTATATGTGCTCCCGGGTATTTAAACTGTAGGTATGAATGATAATCCAAGGCAGAAAATGTAAGATTTTAATAATAATCATCATTTTACAAAATATTAACGAGCTTTTTCCATTTCATTTGCATGATGAGGATAAGATATCGGACACTTTGACGAGTATATTTATTATGAAAGAGTAAGGTTAGACTGCCTTAAAGATAAACGTAAACAGTAAAAATCACTTCCGGTTTGATTGTCGAACGAACAACACGTTGCCGGGTGGCGCTTGCGGTAACCAAGAAAAAATAACGTGGTTGGAACGTTTGGGGATGAAAGCGGGGTCCGGGCTGATTGTGCGGTGTTGGGGAGAGCGCTCGTTATAGGGTGAGTCCTATTGTGCAAGGGGTGAAGTTTGTGCGTGGTCGCGTGCTCTATGGTGAGCGGGGTGTTTTTTGCCCTACGAAACGGAGCTCTGCGCATTGACAGAGAAGGATATACTTGTGACGTGCGATCATCTCCACATCCGGCGGTTCATGCATTTCATAGCTTGTTTTATATGTCAATTTTTTAAGTTATGTACTATTAGAAGATTTTCGGGGGTACGTACCCGATTATCCGGAATCCTCACCGTTTAGTGCCCACAATCCGGAGTTCGTGTAACCTATCCATAAGGGTAGCTCTGGCTCTAGCTAAGCGCCGGGCCGTGGGACGAGCTGGCGAATTGCCTTGCAGCAAAGCCATTGCCCTGCAGCAAAGCCATTGCCCTTTCGAAAGGGGGGCGCAAATAGGAAACAGTAAAAATACAGCGTTGCCAAATCACACACTAGTTACAACCAGCTGATTTAGATGAGTCAAACTAAGTTTCATTTAATTTTTTTTATAATATTTTCGATTTCAATGATAAATGCTTTGCAAAGTATTTTTAAATTATATAATTATTATTAGTGTTTTAAATTTAACTTGATTTATATTGGTAACAGTATTTCATTTGACTTATGTGCAGCTATTGGACGTCCTTAAGTGAAGGGATATTGAAATTAGAGTACTGGCTACCCCCCATTAGTTGTAATGAGTGGTAGTATCAATACGTATTGAGGTATCTGTCTGTGTGGGTTGATTTTTGATATTATATATGTTGCAGGTGTCTACCATTGTTAGTAATAGATGAATGAACAAAGGTGGTGATACTTGATCCTCAATGCCTAGGCGTCATTGGACCCTTTACATACAGCTGCAGGTCATTCGAGGTCGATCGCGTTTGCGAATCCAAGTAGTCTCGCACAGCTTCCGTTGAGCAATCCGTACTATCTGAGGACATGGCCAACAGTTTCATCCTTCTTCACACACCATCGGCATGTCGGGTCGTCTACGACACCGATCTTATGAAGATGGTCCCTCCGGTGATAATGTCCTATAAATAATCCCACCACAATTCGCAGCTCTTTCCTTCCTAAGGAGAGGATCTCCCTAAGAAACCGTGCACTAGGTCCAGTTATATATTCCTTGGCACACCTCATTCAAGATGCTCGTGTCCACGATTCCATAAATTTGCTTTTAGGCAACAATTTTAGTTCCCTGTTATCAACGGCAATTGGGACAGGTAGAATTGGTTAAGGTCCATATGGTTCAGTTGCTGACGCCATCTTTGCCAGACGGCCCGCTTCCTCATTTCCGAGTATGCCCGAGTGACCCGGAACTCACACGAATCTGACTGTGCTGCCGCTCCTTGTCAGACTGTTCAGTACATCCTTCCACTTAGACACCAGTCAAGAAGTCACGACACTAAAAGTCAGTACCATTTTCGCAACCGCATATGTTTATTACCCTATTTCAATTTATGTCCTTCTCACAGAGATGGCCACACTGCAGAATAACATAAATTTCCGCTGTAAAAATCGTCGCACTTCGACCGAGAGAGTAGAACTCTCTAAATCTCGTGCTACCGCCGAATACTCGGGCTCCAGCTCTTTCATCTCATCGAGATTCATCTTGATATCATCAGGATCCATTTCTCGGAAGATTTTGCTTTCCCTCGTAGTCCTCTCTACTTAGCAGACGTATATCCAGAGAGTAGCTGGGTTTCAAAAGCGGCTCCATGTAGTCTATCGACATGGGGAATGATGGACAGCTCTTCACCATGCTTTCCCAGACAACTGAGTAGAAGCCCGTTCTAGTTCCGAGATGCTCTAGGCAACTGAGACGACAAACAGTCTTTAGTCCCTCGTTCTCTGTGTATAAATGGATAGGAGATATATTCACCAGGACTTCCAGAGCCCTGGTGGGGGCTCAATATTCCCACACAATCCATTCTTTGAATTTGGTCAGATTGAAGATCGTTTTTACGCTTTTCTGTACTAGGACACTATACTATAGCGGTGTACGTTATCATGGGACGGATCACTATAGGTATATCCAAAATAGCACATAAGGCCTTCTTGATTCGAGCTTCAATATGATCATTCTAGCTCAATCGTGAGTCAAGAATGACTCCCAAGTATTTAACTGTTCTTGAAGAATTCTTCTCGACAATGTAATTCTTTTTCCTTTTTTTTTTTTTGTAAAAAGTACCACCTCGGCCTTATCCGGACTTATTATGAGCCCTTCCCTGTGGCACCATCGCTCCACGATCCGGAGAGCTCGCGTCATTCCCAGATATCGCGACCAGGGCAGAAAATCACCAGGTCATCGCCATAGTAGTAGTAGTAGTAGTGTACAAACCAGCGTCATTTAGGTCACTCAACAGACTGTCCACCACAAGGCTCCACAGCAAAACGATAAAACTCCCCCCTGTGAACAGCCCCTACTTGACAATATTTTAACAATTTCATTGTTAAGCTTATCATATAGTTTTGTTATTATAAGGTATATGAACGAAAGGTGATTGTTTTATTTTAATTATAAATGTATTAACAAACTTTAAGCTTTTAACGTGCTTTAATCTATGTAAAGAAACTCCTAATTTGCAACTAATAACACTTTCAAAATATAACGCAATTCAGCCGTCTTTGGTGGAAACAAATATTGAAATATATGAAAAGCTGTCGCGTAACATCAGACAAGTTCGCTATAGTTGAATAATTAATTACTTTATCCGAATTTAATTTGAAACGATTGAGCAAATAAATTTATTCACCAAATTAATGTTTGCCCTGCTAAAAATTGAGTAGCTAGTAAATAAATTATTGGTTTGTATTTACAAAGTTATTGAAATGGAGTTTTTGGTATATTAATTTAGTAAATTTCCAAATTTTTGAATATTTTTCGAAACCTATTTTCCGAAAAATCGATAAATTAATTAAAAATAACTTTAGAAATACAAATAATGTATTTTGTAATTCATCAGGTAAATTTTCATTAATATTTCATTTCATTTAGAATTTTACTGAATAGAAAAAAAATATATTTTCCTCTTTTCAATTAAATTAATTTTAATTGCTCAGCAGACAAGCGTTTATTACATTTGTCTGGTTAATACGCAATTTAATAAAATCCTTTGACATTTTGTTTTCATATTTATTTACAAAATGTAGAAAGGGTTTTGCTTTTGTTTTTTTTTTACCACGCTCCAATTACTTGGACAAATAATAATTTTATTTTAATGCCAGTCCAATGTAACCCTAAATCTCTTAGGCCGTTTTTTAACATTTTTAAGAAGTGTTATTGGTTGAAAAAATCAGTAACGCCGAAGTTCATTTTCCAAATATTTTTGCTCTTAAGGAGATAAACAAGTCCACTTACAGGGTCTCAGCGTATGCAAATAATCCATTATAACTTCCGCTGATTCTTGCATTATTACTATAAACATGTATATATATATATATATATATATATATATATATATATATATATATATATATATATATATATGATTCTTGAACCATATATTATATCATTTTCTTTTTATTTTGTCTTTTCTTATATTTAGGTTCTCTATTCTTCTAACTGAAAAAGATGTAACCAGGAACCAGAATGCTATCGAGATGTGAAAACCTATCCACAAGAGTTATGAGGAAAGCCATCAAAATTGCAAAGAGGCCTAATAACTTAAATAGTTGAAATAATAGTCAAAGATTGCCAAATATTTGGAAAAATCTGCATACGATACATCAACCAGTAATAGGGAGAGAAACGGACTACAAGCGTCAGTTTACCTACAGATGACGTACAGTAAGCTAACATATATATATATATATATATATATATATATATATATATATATATATATATATATATATATATATATATATATATATATATATATATATATATTTAGTTATTTTCTTGATTCTTGAATCATAGATTATATCATTTTCCTTTATTTTGTCTTTTCTTGGGTTTAGGTTCTATATTTAATAAAAAATACAAAACAATTGACGTTTCGCCCTTTATTTAAGGCATTTTCAAAAATTTTTTCTTCCTAAAAATATTTTTATATAATTAACATTCACATATCTACGATTTTAAAACAACAAACAAGACATTTTAAAACAGTATTTAAATTTTTAAAATTTTTAAAAATATTTAATTTTACCGGTACACACCTTGACATTTTGTTATTCTATTACTAAATAAAATTTAATCTTTACAACGTCTACTGAGGATACATGGAATGCAAATGTGTTTTAGTTTTTTTATATTTTTTATATTTTACAATGCACAAAGAAACAAATAAGGTATACGTTTAGTTTTATGTTTAAGAGGATATTCAATTATTGATTCTTATTTGACAGGATCGAATACTTAATATTTTTTTAAAATCAGGCTTGTGTAAATGTGGCTCAAATTTCCCATATCTGTTCTGTCGTTAACAGTGTTTTTATCTTTTTTAATTTCAATCATTTCCTTTATCTGTAATTTTTGGTAATTCATATCTTTGTTTTTTATTATGGTACTGTTATAATCAAAAGTATGTTTTTCGTCCTGTGTGTGTTTGTTTCACGCTGTTGAGGCGTTTTTCGTATATTTATGGCCATTTAATCTGTTCTTCAGCAATTGGCTCGTCATGCCTATATATTTTTTGGGACAATTTGTGCAAGGGATCGAATATATTACATTTGATTTATTCATGAGAGGAGTTTTACATTTTAAATTTGTGAACAATGTATTTAATTTATTATGTGACTTGTGGCATACGATAATATCATGCTTTTTTAAAATGAATGTTATTTTTTCTGACAGCTCACTAAAGTAAGGTAATGCTACATATTTTTGCTGTTTATGTTCTATGTTTTTTGTTTTTACGTTATTATAAAATTTTGGTGACAGTCTTTTCGTGGAAATTATTATTTATTAGTGTCTTTTTTACTTTTTGCAGTATTTTTGGTCGGAATTTTAGAGACGTTAGGGAGATAGCACGATCAGACAGACCGATTATAACACTATTATTTTGAGTTTTTAAATGATTAGAGAAACAGTTTAGATTTTTACCTGACCAAGTTATAAAAATATAAAAAAAAAATAAAACACATTCGCATTCCATGTATCCTCAGTAGACGTTGTAAAAATTAAATTTTATTTAGTAATAGAATAACAAAATGTCAAGGTGTGTACCGGTAAAATTAAATATTTTTAAAAAGTTTAAAAATTTAATTACTGTTTTCTATTTTTTAAAATTGTAGATGTGTGAATGTTAATTATAGAAAAATATTTTTAGGAAGAAAAAATTTTTGAAAATGCCCTAAATAAAGGGCGAAATGTCAATTGTTTTGTATTTTTTATTAAATATAGGACCTAAACCCAAGACAAGACAAAAAAAAGGAAAAAAGTCGGTTAAATATATTTTTTTCCTAAGTCCTAGCTATGAATACATCGTCTACTTTAAATATCCCTTTCTAACACCATATTTTCAGTATATTTTTTTATTATTTTCTTAGTTGTTTACCAGATGCAAAACTGCGACTTTGAATAAGCTGTAGGGATAAAAACATTTAAAAGCTAGCCTTTATTTTAAAACTTTTCGTATTGCGTGAATAAAATATGAGGGGAGATGGGACTAAAGTTTTAAATTATACCTGAAATGTCGTGACCGTTGAAAGTTTTATGTGCTAACATGGGCGCTTAAATTTAGCTTGTTATAGAGGTAAAACGAATTTTTTATGTCAGGGAAAGAGAAGTGTGATATTTTGGGTGGAAGTAAGCCTTCATTTAGGGCTACATGCGTCAGTATAGGAGGTGGGGATAAAAATGTAACTCTAAGGGATAAAAATGGAACGAAATGTAGAGTAAGGTAAAATGTTCTTAGTGTTCACAAAAGTAACGAAGACTAGCAGTCAGTGCTACTTTATACTATATTTTTCGTTTATATTCTTTAGTTTCAATTATAAATAATTGCAAATTCATACAAAGAATATATGAACAAATAGTATAAAGTACCACTGACTCAGGTGCGGATCCAGCCTCTCTCTTTGGGGGGAGGGGGGCGGTGATATCACAAAAGAGACACCAGCAACATTCCCATTTCTAATGTCAAAGGCAGAGTCGGGTATTTTTCTGAATTTGAAGCTCTTGGAGAGAAGGGGGAGCGATCAAAAGAAAAAACAAGTTGCCGACAAGGGGGTTTATGCCAGCAGCATACACCTTCCTAATATAAGAGGTAGAATCGTGTCTATTTTCCTGAACTCAAAGCTCTTGGGGGAAGTGGCTATCGCAAGAAAAACAAGTTTTCAACGGGAGGGGACTGCTAGCAGCATACACATTCCTAATATAAAAGGCAGAATCGATTTTATTTTCCTGAACTGAAAGCTCTAGGGAGGAGGGGGGCAATCGCAAGCATACACATTCTTATACTCTATTCAAGAACTAGAGAGAGTAAAATAAAAATGTTACCGAAACCTCCAACGTACTTCCAGTGCAGCAGGTAACTGAGGACGGCCGTAAATCTAATTGTATTTAATTATATTTAAATATAAACTTTTATAAATTTACTGCAACAATAAAAGTTCTGATAGTTCAATTTACTTTCTGTCAGTGACAAAGTACACCTTACAGTGTGTCCTTAGTGATTTATCTTGTTTGTGCTTGTTTTTATATATTATTTGAGATTAGTGAGATACCCAAAAGATATGACTTTCACCTCTATATTTATTCCAAAATCGTTAAACCAGGGCATTTTTTCATCGACGATGAACGTTTATAATGCTTTAAGATATCAATATGTAGATAATAATATTAAAAGCTCTGTTGAGATGAGTTTCAACATCACAGGAGTTGGAAAATCTTCTATGTACCAAATACTGAAAGAGGAAAAAATGATTGGAATTGTTAGTACTCCCAAGCCACATTCAATCACAGGCAGACGAAAAACCTCGTTAGAAGAAGAGATGAAAACTACAATAAAAGGAGTTATACATACATTTTATTATGAGAAGCAGATCCCAACCGTTGACAAAATTCTAACTAAAATCAATGAAGATCGGGATTTACCTGATATTAAAAGAACTGGGCTCTGAAAATTGCTTAGAAAACTTAATTTTTGTAGTAAAAAACCAGATAGGAAGTCTCTTTTTATAGATGTCCGTTGGGGAAGGAAATATCTCTCTCAAGTAAAAGGTAGAGTTGCTAGAAACAACACAACTTACAAAATTAATAATTTAACTGAACTTTTGAAAGATTTTTTTTGAATAAACTCACTGTGGAAAATTGGAAAAACTCCCTATAATAAAAGAATAAAACAAAATGTGGAAACTCGATATCATGATCGGTGAGATAGAGGAACCAAATATAATTAATTTGAGCGAAGATAGCTTCACTGACTTTGATTACGAATTAGATACGTAGTGTTTACCAGTGTAAACACAATTTATTATATAAATTTTTGTTTTTGTTGTATTTTACTATTTAATGTTGTTTATATATTTTTGTATATATTTTTATTTTAGCATGTCCCACTCTTTAATTTTATATATATTTAATTCCAATTTACAGTAATTTTTTTATTATTTTATTATTCTATTTGTGTCTTTTTCTTAAGCGTGTAGAATTAACACGTTTATTTTATTTTTTTGGGGCTATCGGATTTCTATATAATAAAGTAAATTAAATTAAGATGTCAGTGCAATAGAAATAAAGATAAGTAGGTCTAATTTTAACTGTAACATATAAAAATTCATTACATTTGATTCCCTTTTTAACCGACTTCTAAAAGAAGGAGGTTCTCAATTCGTCGACTATGTATTTTTTTTTATGTATGTACACCGATTACTCCGGAAAGGCTGCACCGATTTGAATGAAATTTTTTACGTTATGTAAAGGAAGTTGTTACGGTGGTCCCATATTTTTTTAGATGAAAATGGTGCAGTAAAATCCAAGATGACGCTTACAATATGGCGGCCAAAAAAATTAATTTTGTCCGATTTTCTCCAAAATTAGTATGGAGGAATTTTCGGGGTTGTACCCAAAGGAATACCCATTTGTAATACTAATGTTGCCTTTTGTGTGTAGTAAATTGCAAAACAATTAAAAATAAACATGAATTTAATATAGTTACCTGATTTTCCAACACCAGCTTGTCCTAATATCATCACTTTAAGCGTTTTTGGTCTTGAATACAGTCCTAACTTTGCCAATGATAACTTAGGAGAAGTAGCATTCATTTTTTGTCATCTAAAAAAGAAATATATATATTAATGTCAGTTTTAAGTTTTGAAAAAAAAACTGTGTGTTTCATTGGCCGAGATCATCTTTTAGTGACCGCAGCGCAATAACAAATACTCACAAAAAGATAAGTAGCTATAAGGCACTATGAATTTTTCAAAGAATGGTATTAACATCATTACCTAATCCATTTTAATTACTTATAGATCATTCAATAAGTAAGTAACTAAAAAATAAGTGTCAATATATTGATGGTAAACAGATAAAATAAATTTCCACCGATTTGGAAAAGGTTTCTGATAAGGGTTGCTATGAAAAGGTCGTGTGTGAATGTCAATTTCGCTAAATTAAGATAATCGTATTTGCAAAAAAGAAAAATGCGTGTAAATATAAAAGGTTTAAAATCTAATGAATTTGTATCAACTTCAGGAGTTTTTCAGGGATCTACCTTTGGACCCCTATTGTTTTTAATAGAATATGCGTTTTTTTGGCGTACCGTTACTTTTTTGTAATGTAATTCACTTATTACTGATTTCAATCTAACACAATAAACTTGGATGGGTCACTATATACTTTAAACTGATTTCAGTATAAGCCTGCATTTTAACTGATGATTTTTACGTCAACTAAATTGTTTTAATAATATATTTTTCTGTGTATCAAAGTATTAAATACCCCCGTTTTTGTTCAAGCATAGCTTTTAATTAAACCGATATTCTAAAAAGAATTAGAATGCTTCACGATCTTGTTTATCATTATATATAATAAAACATTGACTAAATTTAATGTTTAACGTTTTTTCCTAATTTCGGTACATGTTTTTCAGGATAAACACTTTAAGTGAACAAGAAGATTAATTATATGGCGGATTCGTGGTTGTTTTTTCAAATAGCTAATGTTAATTAATTTTAATTTAAAATAGCGAACATTACTCAAAGACTATTACAAAAAGCAGATTAATTTTGTAAATTTTACTTATCTCATCATCCATAATGACTACTTTAAATTTTAAAGATATACACTTTGTCCAAAAAGTAATAATTTGTCTTTTAATATACAAGATGTCCGGAAAATACGTGTACGGGGTGTCATTTTCGACACTGTCGGTCGCTCGCCTTTTGCGTCTGCGTATTTCTTCTGTAGAGGCTTCAATCTCGTTCTTTTATTGCTACACCTCATACAACTGTTGATTATATATATATATATATATATATATATATATATATATATATATATATATATATATATGTATATATATATATATATATATATATATATATATATATATATATGTATATATATATTATATATATATATATATATATGTATATTATATATATATATATATATATATATATATATATATATATATATATATATATATATATTGACATAAATAATTAATTAATGCATTTATGTGGTGAGTGCAGATGTTAGAATAGATATTAGTTAATAGTGTGTAAGAATTTATATTTGAATCATGTTTTAAAAGAATATAAGAAGCCCATAAGTGTGTAATAATATGATCAAATGTATAAAAATTAGTGTGAAAGGTTGGACATTAGTACATTTAAAGTAAGAATTATAAACATATTGCACTCTGAAAGATATGAATCTTATAAACTAATAAATAAATGATATTTTAAATAAGGTGTGAAGTGTTATTGTCCAGAGATAGTGACTAAAATAGGAATTTTAAAACAATATAGTGAAATCCACAAAAATAAGATTCTTAATAACAATTTAGTGAAATATAGACACTAATCATAAATAATTATTTATAATATATTAGTTTCTACTTAATACAACAACAGAATTTAGTAAATCTTTGTTAAAAATATTGTAAATGGGTAAGAATAGTATAAGAAAATGTAGATTATAAGTTAATTTTAATAAGAAACTAAAATTAAATAGTACCTAATTGTAATAAAACTTTGTTAAATATGATTATAATAATAATAAAGCAGGAATTATTAATTTCAGCAAGTTACAATTAAAATTTAAATGTATATGTAAAATTTTGTTAGATGTAATCAAAATTTATTTATTAATTTTATGTGGTAAATAAAAACCAAAAGTAAAGTGTGGATATATCATAATTTATTTTGATCAAATAGAATATTTATTTCATAATATCAATAAAATATCAAAATTTTATCATAAATTGACAATAAGGATTTTGATTTTGTGTTTCAAAGCTTAAAATTCCATCCAGTTGCCAGTTCACGTCATATGGCCGACCAATCAGAAAAAAATTAAACAAAAATTTATACTGCGTAACCATTTACTATAAAAGCCAAAATCCATTTTTTTTAAAGTACAAATCCATCAGTTGTTCAATAAATATCGTTAGTCTGGTTCGTAAAAAGTAACATAACCTCAAAATTCTCAGTTGTTATTTTGAAAAGTAAAAGAAGGAGTGGATATTTATCGGTTATAGTGAAAAAATCGCTAGTTTTTTTTATTAACGGGACCACTACCTTAAAATTTTTTATTTGTTATTATATAAAAAAAATTAAAGTAAGGCAATGCAGATTAATCTGTGATAGAAATAACATTGCTGGTCTCATTCATTAAAAAATTTAAAAAAAAATGAAGAAACATAGAGCTTGGATATAACAAATATCTGAAGATTGAAAGTCAATTTTAAAGGTAGGAAAAGAAGTTTAATAAATTAGTAAATAAATTATATTAATAAGTAAGCAGTTGGGAAAAATATTTAAATATTACAGTAGCTGGCAAGGGAGAAAGAATTTTTAAGTTTTTCTTTATATTAAAAAAAGGAGCAAATCTAAAACGTGGATATAAAACATTTCTGAAGATTTAAAAGGTATTTATTTAATGTGTAAAATATAGAAATTTTTGACTTGCCTGAAAATAATTTGATAAAATAGATATATACCAACCTTATTATGAATAGTTATAATTAATAATAAAATAAATTATTTAATTTTCAGTGTAACAAGATAACTTTTAATAATAACTGTACATAATAAGTTATTTTTAGATTGTTTAAAATAAAATCTAATATATTAAGACACTGGTAATTTTTAACCGTTTAGACATTTTTACAATATTTCCAGATTTAATAATCCTAAATCCCATAAAAGAATACAGTGCGTATTGAATAATATTGATAACTTAATTAGTTATAGATAAGATAATTTAGAAATTTTACATAAAAACTGCACCCACTGACATGATTGTATGATTTTAGTTAAAGTTTATATTTGTGTTTTTGAATCATTACGTTGACTTTTTCTAATAATAATTATATATTTTTATCTGAACTCACCTGAGAAAGAGAAAATTAACATCAATGTTTTAAACTACAAATCACTAAAAACAGAGCACATTCAGAAATACAGCACATGTGTAATTGAGTAATTTTTATTGAAAAAAAAAATTTTTTGGTACAAATCAATTATACTTAGGTATTATAGTGATTTGTGCCTGGCGTCCAACAATATATATATATATATATATATATATATATATATATATATATATATATATATATATAAATGTCTAAGAGTACATCTATTTAGGCCATGTCATGAAACTGAGCAAAGAAATAATAAAAAGAATAGGGCTGGCATGGGCTGCTTTTGGAAAGTTGCAGTACATATTAAGAGATAGGAATACACCAATCAACCTTAGATGGAAAGTGTATAACACTTGTGTCTTAAAGTGGCAATGGGCGGGGCACATAGCTAGACAATAGCCCGATAGGTGGGCGAGTAAATTACTGCAATGGCGACCGCGAGAAACGAACCGAAATCGTGGCAGGCCACAACGCAGATGGGTAGATGATATAAGGCAGTTTGCTGGAAAAGACTGGCTCCAGAAGGCGAGAGACAGATCCCAGTGGAGGACCATCGGAGAGGCTTATGTCCAGGAGTGGACGTCAATTGGCTGAGAAAGAAGAAGAAGGATATATATATATATATATATATATATATATATATATATATATATATATATATATATATATATATATATTATTAAATACTATTACATTGTTGATCCATCCTGTATAAACTAAATACCAAAGGTGGTTGTCGATATATACTTTTGTATTATTATATTGTCTTTTCTTTTGGAATATCAAATAGTGTTTTTCCAATAAACCCCTGTGAGAGAAAAATATTTGCTCGACATTTATTGTTTTGGTATTTTGAAATCGATTTTATTAAATTCTGTTTATATACTTTTTCAGATTTTTCGCTCCAAAGTGTGTTTTTAATTTAAATTCTGTCTTCCGAAACGCAATAACATGAAACCCGAGTTGGGTATTTTTATTGTTTTATTAGAACTACACTTATTGGTATTGTGATTATATTTTTTCAGCTATTTAAGAGTTGATCAAAATTTAGCAATAAACGTAGGAGTTTCAAATATACACACAAATTTCCCAACTAAATATATATATATATATATATATATATATATATATATATATATATATATATATATATATATATATAAATAATTTAAATTTTTCAAAAGCCAAACCCTATATTTACTAAGCGGTTTAAATAGTAATAAAGCTTATTTAGGCAAATCCAATTAAATCATGAATTAAAAACGTTTTTTCCCTTATTAATAATCCGAATTTAAAATCCGAATCAACGTTAAGCCAATAAAGGACCGTTCCGTTTTCAAAGCTAATTAGCAAAATAAATTTAAAAGAATATTATTAGATTTCTATATTTGCACCACCCGTTGGTTAATTAATGTACGTTTTTTGAGTCTACAGAAATATTACAAATACAGGGTATCTGGCGGCAGATTTATGTTTTATAATTGAAATAAAAAATTTTATTAATAAACATATATTTTTGATAAAAATACTTGTCGACAGAGTACAGATGCGGGTCTCATTCTTTAAAGGCAATGTCGAGTTACACACATTGTTCGAAACGAAACCTCGTGTTGCACGCCATACTCTCTCAACAGGCTCGATTAAATCATGTGGATTTCATGGTGAAGGTTTTCTTTCAAGGCCACAATAGTTCTCGGATTATTATCGTAAATTTTTTACTTTAAATAGTCTAGTGGGGACAAATCAGGCGACCTCGATGACCACGGGATGTTGAAAAGTAGAAACAGTGTCTTCAAAAGACGCGTAATTTCTTTTTTTAAGCATCCAAAAAGCTCCAACACTCGCAGTTCTGCAACAATTGAATTGTGAGTAATCGCTTTTATTTCATTTACAATGTTTTTTAAATGGAAGAAATTTTACCCCGCTTTTTAACAGAGGAAACTTCAAACGATCAGCTACAATTTCAAACAAGAAGTTTCGAGCACTTCAAATTATTACCCAAGTCTCTGTTGAGAGAAAGAGATTTTTTTTTTGGGGTGAGCGGGGACTTTCCAAGCCCCCCCCCCCGCGACCTGAGCCCTGCGGAACCTTTGCTACGCCACTGCCTGGACCCTAGTTTTAATCTCTTTTGTGATTGCTTAATGACATACAACCTTCTAACATCTTAATCAACAACCTCAAATAAAGAGAGAGAGAAGTTACCTGAGATTATTTGGGGAAAATTGTTTTACTAATTTTCCTTTTTTGTAATTATTGTATATATATATATATAATATATATATATATATATATATATATATATATATATATATATATATATAAATATGTAGATAAGTTTTTGTCCGTGTAATTTAAAATAAAATAGAATAAATATTGGCGAAGCGGACGTGAAAATTTGTCAATCTACATGATTCTCGTATTAAAAAGTGCGGAGCACTCCAAAGTATGGAATAACTCCGGGTCCGACAGATGGCGACAGCGCTGTTTCGTCCTAATATGGGACTCGTCAGGTCACGCCGCAGTCGGTACAAACCATCATCTCGCCTTTGCATCGTATAAGCCATACTTATAAATCAAAATACGGCAGATAAGACGATAAAGGCGACATCTCGATGTTGATAATACAAGAACCATACAGATTAACAAAGTTTGTAAGTGAACCGTCATATGGTGGCGCGACGGTGAATTAAAACAGAAATATGTAAAATCGAGTACACGAAACGCGCTGCCCAAAAGATAGGGGTCGCATTTTTCGGTACTGGCAAGCAAGCATACCGCTATTTAAGCAGCCAACGCCACGTGCCGCACCAAACGATTTTGATTATAAGTATGGCTTATACGATGCAAAGGCGAGATGATGGTTTGTACCGACTGCGGTGACCTGACGAGTCCCATATTAGGACGAAACAGCGCTGTCGCCATCTGTCGGACCCGGAGTTATTCCATACTTTGGAGTGCTCCGCACTTTTTAATAGGAGAATCATGTAGATTGACAAATTTTCACGTCCGCTTCGCCAATATTTTATTCTATTTTATTTTAAATTACACGGACAAAAACTTATCTACATATTTATTTACTTGTTTGGCTTTGAAACACGCTAAACGATGCTCTCATGGTGGGATCGTTTGGTGCGGCACGTGGCGTTGGCTGCTTAAATAGCGGTATGCTTGCTTGCCAGTACCGAAAAATGCGACCCCTATCTTTTGGGCAGCGCGTTTCGTGTACTCGATTTTACATATTTCTGTTTTAATTCACCGTCGCGCCACCATATGACGGTTCACTTACAAACTTTGTTAATCTGTATGGTTCTTGTATTATCAAGTGGACCATCGAGATGTCGCCTTTATCGTCTTATCTGCCGTATTTTGATTATAAGTATGGCTTATACGATGCAAAGGCGAGATGATGGTTTGTACCGACTGCGGTGACCTGACGAGTCCCATATTAGGACGAAACAGCGCTGTCGCCATCTGTCGGACCCGGAGTTATTCCATACTTTGGAGTGCTCCGCACTTTTTAATACGAGAATCATGTAGATTGACAAATTTTCACGTCCGCTTCGCCAATATTTTATTCTATTTTATTTTAAATTACACGGACAAAAACTTATCTACATATTTATTTACTTGTTTGGCTTTGAAACACGCTAAACGATGCTCTCATGGTGGGATCGTTTGGTGCGGCACGTGGCGTTGGCTGCTTAAATAGCGGTATGCTTGCTTGCCAGTACCGAAAAATGCGACCCCTATCTTTTGGGCAGCGCGTTTCGTGTACTCGATTTTACATATTTCTGTTTTAATTCACCGTCGCGCCACCATATGACGGTTCACTTACAAACTTTGTTAATCTGTATGGTTCTTGTATTATCAAGTGGACCATCGAGATGTCGCCTTTATCGTCTTATCTGCCGTATTTTGATTATAAGTATGGCTTATACGATGCAAAGGCGAGATGATGGTTTGTACCGACTGCGGTGACCTGACGAGTCCCATATTAGGACGAAACAGCGCTGTCGCCATCTGTCGGACCCGGAGTTATTCCATACTTTGGAGTGCTCCGCACTTTTTAATACGAGAATCATGTAGATTGACAAATTTTCACGTCCGCTTCGCCAATATTTTATTCTATTTTATTATATATATATATATATATATATATATATATATATATCAACAGTTGACTTACAACCAGCAAGCACAGAAGATGCCAAATGAGATTTTGGCGAAACGTCTGCAAATTTATACAAGAAACCAAAGGAATAAACGAATGTATTCCCGGATTAATACTGAATCACATGTTTCCATCCATGAAACACTATACTATATATATATATATATATATATATATATATATATATATATTACATATATATATATATATATATATATATATATATATATATATATATATATATATATATATATATATATGTCGGATATTCTCACGGGTGTGATGTGTAATCGAAGGTTTTCGGGCATTGCACAAAAAGATAAAAAAGATAACTCATAGTAACAGAAAGAGAGAACCGACACTGCTTAAGAATGCAAAAGGCAAGTTAATCTTAGACACCCAAGAGAAACTTAAAAAATGGACAGAATACATCAAAGACCTGTTTAAAGACAATAGAGTAGAGCAAATGGAGATTGAAGTAGAAGATAACGAGGCATTAACGATACTGAAAGATGAAATAAAGCAGCTATAAGAAACAACATAAATGCATTAGGTCCAGATAAAATTCCAGTAGAAATCTTAAAATGCATGAATGATGATACCATGGATATATTATTAGATCTGTTCAAGACAATATATAAAACGGGGAATATACCCAGAGAATGGTTACTCTCCACCTTTTGCGCTATTCCAAAAAACAAAAATGCAAAACACTGCAGCGAATGTAGAACAATGTCTTTGATAAGCCATGTACTCAAGGTGTTTTTAAAAGTAATACACAGACGCATTTATAAAGAACTTGAAAAGGGGATAGATGATAGTCAGTTTGGATTCAGAAATAGTATAGGCACCAGAGACGCGTTGTTTGCACTTAATGTGTTTTCACAGAGGTGTATGGATATGAACACCGATATACACATTTGTTATGTTGACTTCGAGAAGACTTTTGATAAAATTAGACATGAAAAACTGGTCGAGATTCTAAGAAGAAAATACATAGACAATAAAGATTTAAGAATAATAACTAACCTATATTGGAATCAACGCGTAAAAATAATAGTAGATAACGAAACAAGTCCGGAAATTGAAATAGGAAGAGGAGTGAGACAAGGATGCATTTTGTCACCCCTACTATTCAATGTGTACAGTGAATCGATTTTCGAAGAAGCACTGTTAACGAAAAGTAAGGGAATAATAATAAACGGAAGAGCTGTAAACAACATAAGATTTGCAGACGACACTGCTATCATAGCTAGCTCCGCTGAAGAACTCCTAGAACTAGTGAACGAAACAAATAACGTTTGCGAGCAACACGGATTAAAAATGAACACTAAAAAGACTAAATATAAGGTAATAACTAAAAAACAAAACATGCAAACAAGCATAAAGTTGCGAGGTGTTTAGAAAAAGTGCAAAAATACAAATACTTGGGCACACGGATAACAGCAAATAATGAACAAACAACAGAAATAAGAACGAGAATAGAAATGGCAAGAGGTGCGTTTGTAAAACTGAAAACCATTCTGTGAAGCAGAGACATCACTCTAGAACTATATATATATATATATATATATATATATATATATATATATATATATATATATATATATATATATATCATCTCTGCTATTTAAGTTGTTGGGCCTTTTTGCAATTTCTCAGGAACAAAAATGCTATCGAGATGTGAAAACCTGTCCACAAGAGTTATAAGGAAAGCCATAGAAATTGAAAAAAGGCCCAACAACTTAAATAGCAGAGATGATAGCCAGCGAGTGCCTAATACTTGGAAAAATCTGCTTACAAAACACCAACCAGTAACGAAACAGATCACAACTCGGCAACGCAACCCCAAACACTGACAACAGAGCCGATGACGCGCAGCAGGTCTCGCAACCTGATTGGACAAAACCATTCGGAAAACGAACGCGTCGACGCACGCATGGACGGGACCGACAGCACCCGAGTGGTAGGGGTCAGTTCGCTCATAGACGCCATGCTTTGAAAATGGTGAATGAGATTTCACCGAAACGTCAGCTGCCTTACAGTCCTGAGAGGGACTCAACACACACACGGAATGCCCGAAAACCTTCGATTACATATATATATATATATATATATATATATATATATATATATATATATATATATATATATAGTAAGTAGGATATAACACATAAAGATTTGGTTAAATGGAAAGAACTCAACTGAATACGATGTAATCGTAAAAATAATCTGACCTTCTGTCTCTAAGCATCAATCAACTTCATTGTTACAAATACGGTCCTGTTTTTCATATGTCAAATTTTAAAATCCCTTTTTTTAATTCAGCAATATATCACTCATCTTCCTGGCATGGTTTACAATACGAATAAAGATGATAAATATTAAGTTAATATAAAATAAAATTTTTATCTTAGTAAAAAAATATTCATTTTAAGGAGTTAATTATAATAACTTAATTTATAAAAAAGGACGTCTTCTAACTTTATTGTAAGTGGGAGTTGCCATTCTACTTACCAACTTCTTTCCTTTAGTCTTATTTTTCCTTTATTAAAAGTTATGATTTAAAAAAATCTTTTTAACTTTTAAGTAGAAAATAACGCAGTTCTCTACCAAAATATTTCATACAATGGTCCTTTGTTAGAAAAGAAACCTTGAAAGCTTATTTTATTATACCTTCTAATTTATTCAAATTCATAATACACGTGTCTGATAAGGGTCTTAAAAAAGCTAATTATTTCTACATTTAGCAAAATGTTTTAATTGGAAAATAAACAGTTCTTTTATATTGCAAAGATTGTGGGTGTTATTATAACAATTATCACCGCATTTTCATCTACACAAATATTACAAGTTATCTTTATTGGCTAATTATATTCAGGTATTAGTCCTCAGTACAGCGACCTGCCATTTTTGCAACAGTGTTTAATTCTTCTTCTTCTTCTTCTGGTGTACATCTCCTATCGGAGGTTAGATATCATCATTGCCACTCGCACTGAGTCAACGATTGGATGAAGTAAGTTTGTGCCTTTTCGGTGAAATTTACAAAGAAACTATATTTATTGTTTGATACAGTTTATTTTTACGCAGATTTTAAAAATATTTAGGACTCTACAGGGTGAGCAAAAAAACTAGGACAGCATAAAGTTGTATTTTTTTAAATAGAACACCCTATATACGAATCGTATTTTCGATTTAGCTTATAATTTTAAATCTTTTTTATTAAGGGTTTACTATAACAAAACTTTATAGTTTCTGAGATAATTAAGTTTAAAGAAAAAAAGTCACATTTTCAAGCATCAATTCAATCCTAAATAACGTTTTCAATTTTGTGACAAATATATTCAAATTTGGAATTTAGCAAGGCCAAGGACAAGTTAACATAATTTTTACCTAATATTTGCAATAAAAGCTACAGGGTGTTTTTTACACATCGGCTCAAATTTGAACAAGTTTAAATGAATAAATATCTTTTTTTTTTAAATGGTACACCCTGTATATTTTCATGTTATTTAATAGAGTAATAAAAACCCTAAAAGTTTTGTTCAATATAACCTATACCTATTTATAATAGTTTTTGAAATATTTCAGTTTTGCTTATTTTCCATACTTTTTTACAGAAATAATCTTCATTATCATAGTAGCCATGGCAAAAACAATGTAAAAGAACATTTTTCTGTGTTATATTGTAAAATGAATTTTCCAAAGAATGAGTTAATAGATATGATTTATACAATAGGAGAGGCTCAAAAAAATTGCCTTCTTGCTCAAAGGATTTACAAAATGAAGTATCCTGATCGACGCCAGCCTAATACCCATACTTTTCAAAACTTAATGCAAAAATTTGATTCTTCTGGTACTGTTGATTATCTAAAACGTAAAGTGGTCAACAAACCAGTAACTAATGAAGAAAAAGAACTACAAGTATTGTTAAATGTTCAGGAAAATCCTTATATTGGTAGCCGTCAGTTAGCAGCATTATGTGAAACATCACAATCCACCGTTAATCGTAGTACCAAGAAATATAGGTATCATCCATATCACATGGAATTACACCAAGAATTGCATGGACAGGATTTTGAAAGTCGTGTAAACTTTTGTCGTACAATAAATGCGGAGATTCAATTAAATCCAAATTTATTATGCAAGGTAATGTTTAGTGATGAAGCTACTTTTAGAAGTAACGGTGCCGTAAATAGACGCAACATGCATTATTATGCCACAGAAAACCCATTTTGGATTAGAGAGGTGCAACATCAAAACCACTGGTCATTAAATGTTTGGTGTGGTATTCATCATAATCGAATTATTGGACCCCACTTTTTTAATGAACCACTAAATGGCCATAGTTACCTGAACTTTCTACAAGAAGAACTACCCCAACTGTTTCAAGGTCTCGATAAGGATGAGCTCGACAGTATGTGGTTCCAGCACGATGGTGCGCCTCCGCATTACCATCGTGAAGTTCGTGCGTTTTTGGACCAACGATATCCGCAAAAATGGATTGGACGTGGGGGTTTCATTGAGTGGCCACCAAGGTCTTGCGACATCACCCCATTAGATTTCTTCCTATGGGGTTATATTAAAAATAAGGTGTATGTTAATCCACCAACAACAGTGGAAGATATGCGAAACAGGATTAGGGATACCTGTAGAACAATAACGCCATTAATTTTGTCCAGGGTCCGAGAAAATCTGCAAAAAGACTAAATTTGTGCATTGCACAAGAGGGTCGTTTATTCGAACACTTATTAAAAAGAAATAATTAATATCAGTATTTAATAGGTAATTTTTTTGTTTCAATTTAGTATAAAAGTAAATATGTATTTGCCTGGTCGTTATTGTTGTGTTAATTTTTTCACATTATGTTTAATTAAACTATTGCCGTTGTAATATAACGAATAATGTATTTCATCATATTTAACCACATTCTGTTTGTTCTGTAGTTTCTTTTTATTATTTTACATGGCTACTATGATAATGAAGACTATTTCTGTAAAAAAGTATGGAAAATAAGAAAAATTGAAATATCTCAAAAACTATTATAAATAGGTATAGGATATATTGAACAAAACTTTTAGGGTTTTTATTACTCTATTAAATAACATGAAAATATAAAGGGTGTACCATTTAAAAAAAAAAAGATATTTATTCATTTATACTTGTTCAAATTTGGGCCGATGTGTTCAACATCCTGTAGCTTTTATTGCAAATATTAGGTAAAAATTATATTAACTTGTCCTTGGCCTTGCTAAATTCCAAATTTGAATATATTTGTCACAAAATTGAAAACGTTATTTAGGATTGAATTGATGCTTGAAAATGTGACTTTTTTTCTTTAAACTTAATTATCTCAGAAACTATAAAGTGTTGTTATAGTAAACCCTTAATAAAAAAGATTTAAAATTATAAGCTAAATCGAAAATACGATTCGTATATAGGGTGTTCTATTTAAAAAAATACAACTTTATGCTGTCCTAGTTTTTGGCTCACCCTGTAGAGTCCTAAATATTTTAAAATCTGCGTTAAAATAAACTGTATCAAACAATAAATATAGTTTCTTTGTTAATTTCACCGAAAAGGCACAAACTTACTTCATCCAATCGTTGACTCACCCTGTACATAGTAGAGAAATAGCAATATGTTCCGTTTCCATGTACAACTTTATATAAAGAATTTTCTAGTCTCTGAGTGCTGTTTTTTTCTCCTTAACATTTTTCGAACAAATTAATTTATCTATTTATTAGATGAAAAACATCAGCATATATATATATATATATATATAATTAATCTTTTAGTGTTTCTATATTCATATTTAAAATTCAATTTTAGCATCATTCAGAGCACTTAAACATGGGAAATACCACACGTGTTGCTTCAATAATATCAATTACATTTCCTTTTGAAAGTTTATTTTCCACTTTGTGAAAACGATTTACCGTTATTAATCATGCTTAGTAATGATATATTTCGATTTGTGTAAATCCAGTTTAGAACATAAAAGGGGGCAAAAGTTTCTGTTAATAATATTGCAAATTTTTCGATACAAGTTGCAAAGAAATATGAAAAGAAATGATACTGTGCTCGCGCTTCAAGTAATTTCGGCAACAAATAAAGAAGGGTGAACCAAAATCCGTATTTATATTGCTGTGATGCTGTGCATCAATTGCCTGAAATTTTAAGCAGATTTTTTGCCCATTTATACAATAATCAACATATTTTAGGGTATACATTTAGCTAATTTTCTCTTCATATTGACCGTGGTATCCATCTATAAATAGTGATCTGTGATTCCTACACACAAAAGAGTCCTACAGTAATCGAAGATTTTCGGGCATTCCGTGTGTGTGCTGAGTCCCTCTCAGGACTGTAAGGTAGCTGACGTTTCGGTGAAATCTCATTCACCATTTTTAAAGCTCACTGTATGGCGTCTACGAGCGAACTGACGCCTGCGACTTCGATGCTGTCGGCACCGTGTGCGCGTCGGACGCGTTCGTTTTCCGAATGGTTCCGGCCCATCAGGTTGCGAGACCTGCTGCGCGTCATCGGCCCTGTTGCCAGTGTTTGGGGTTGTATTGCCGAGTTGTAATCTGTTTCGTTACTAAGTGGTACTGGTTGATGTTTTCTAAGCAGATTTTTCCAAGTATTAGGCACACGTTGGCTATCATCTCTGCTATTTAAGTTGTTAGGCCTCTGCAATTTCAATGGCTTCCCTTATAACTCTTGTGGACAGGTTTTCACATCTCGATAGCATTTTTGTTCCCGAAAAATTTATTTTATGTCCTGTGTTAACCAGTGCTGGGCCAAAGCAGAAGAAGTTGTGCCCGAAAACCTTCGATTACACGTCACACCCGTGAGAATATCCGACATAACATACATATATATATATATATATATATATATATATATATATATATATATATATATATATATATATATATATATATATATGTATATATATATATATATACATATATATATATATATATATATATATATATATATATATATATATATATATTATATCTAAAAAAATATTCGAAAAATTTCAGTTGCATTTCGTACAATCATACATATTTTCGGAGATATTTACACACAATAAATCAAGTAGCCTATGTGAAAGAAGAAGGCCTAAAATTACTTGCCAAAATAAAATGAACCATTTTTTTTTTAATTTAACAACTTTTCAAGTTTCAGCACTTTTCATCTGTAGAGACAAGAAAGGTTTTTAAGTAACAATATTTATTTGTACAAACACGAAATTGTGGTAGACATAAACAAGTCCTCCATAATTAGATTCACCGACTTTTGCTATACCCCACCTTTCGGCAGTAAGGATTTTTTCCATTAAATAAGGTCGAAGTTTTGTGGATGTCAGTAAATTAGTTACTTTGTGTCTTTCTGTCCTTTATTTTGACTTTATCTAATTTAGCAAAAACGTACAGAAGAGGAATTATGTTGCTATTAAATATATAAGGATCAACTTGTATAGAGGGTGTTAAAAAAATTGTGTTAAACATTAATATATTTATTATTTAACAAGTTTTCAAGTTTTAGCACTTTTCATCTGTAGAGACAAGAAAGGTTTTTAAGTAACAATATTTATTTGTACAAACACGAAATTGTGCTAGACATAAACAAGTCCTCCATAATTAGATTCACCGACTTTTGCTATACCCCACCTTTCGGCAGTAAGGATTTTTTCCATTAAATAAGGTCGAAGTTTTGTGGATGTCAGTAAATTAGTTACTTTGTGTCTTTCTGGTCCTTTATTTTGACTTTATCTAATTTAACAAAACGTACAGAAGAGGAATTATGTTGCTATTAAATATATAAGATCAACTTGTATAGAGGGTGTTAAAAAAATTGTGTTAAATAGTACCATATTTATATTAATAATGTGTCAGAATACCTTTATTCTTGAAAAAAGTTGGTGCAATTATTATGAGCATAACTTTACTATTTGTACATCTTTAAAATATAGTAAATAAACTGCATTATAACTGAAAAGACACAGAGATATCCTTGATAGTGTTATATATTCTAAACTACTTATATAATCCTAAAACTAAGGGATTTTAGTGATAAAATTTTAATATTTTTCAAAGAAATTAATATATCAGCCTACTAGATGTATAACATCAGCACATATGTCAATTTATTTCACGATGTCCAGTTTAATAATCCAGTCTAAATAGACATTTATCTTTGAAAAAATTATTCCAGGTCAAAGGTTAAAAATATCAATTTTTCGCATTTTTCTCTTAAACGGTAAGTATTGGTAAGTATTACCGGAAATACAGATCATACAAAAGTATCATGTCATGAAATTCCCCATACTCCATGGAAAATAGACTCTCGTCAGTAACAAAAATGTAACATTGGTTTTTTTGCTGGAATGTGCTCATTTCGACATCCTATAAAACATATCTCGATGGTAACTCTAAAAGACCTGTGCAAAAAAAATGGCGGACCAAAAATGGCCACGATTTTTGGTTTTTTGAGGTTATCTCAAAAAATAAAAGTTGTATGCAAAAATATTTCAAACAAAAGTTGTAGAGAATAAAAAACCTATCAATTCATTTAATATAAGTTATAGGTGGCGCCACTAGTTATCGAGATAAATTTTTTTTCGACAAAATTTACGGTTTATGTTTTTTTAAAAAAAAAAAAGACTTTTATTAACAAATTACTGATTTAAAATTTAAAAGTAAATATAGGTACTATCATTCCAAAAAACTATGTCAAACCCGGAATTTGTGAGTTTTTTATTTTTCGAGAAATTCGATGTCAAAGTTGAAAATTCCACCTCAATTTTCCAGCTTTCCTAATTAAGATACAATGCTCAATTTTAATGAAAATTGTTTGTATTGTTTTATATTTTGAAGATCTTTTAAAAAAAAAAAATTTTTCAATCGTGGGTCGAGAAATTTGCCAAAAACCAATTTTTGCACCAAAAAAAATTGCGATTACTTTTCACCGGATGGGAGATAAAATTTTTTTAATGCATGCATTGGATTTAGATGTATCATTTCCGATCTAAAAAAAAAAAATAGGATGAAAAAAACGTTTTTTTTTTTCAAAAATTCATAATGGTGTGGGCACATGAATATTAAGGGCTCAAATTTGCAGAAGATGCTTTTTAATATTTTTATTTTACCAGTGAATTTTTTGGATCCAAGAAATACACTTCCATACGATCTGTGAACCTTCGAAGATTGGGCTGAAATCTAATCGAAAATAGCTGCTACAGGCCACTGTCGGCGGGTTGCCATAGTTTCATTTGCATTATTCATTGGTGCTTCAAGGAAACTTATGCATCACAAGTAATATTTATAATATTGATGTTCTTTTATTAATTTATATGATAGTAACAATTTCTTTAGTCATAATAATTATTAATTTGTTTATTAACAAAATTTTTACAAAAATTATAGAGAAAATCATACAAATATTTAATTATATATTACATATTATCTAACAGTTTATTAACAAAATGTTTACAAAAAATTATAGAGGAAATCATAATGATAATTAATTTAGTCCTAATACAAACTTATAAATTAAAAAACATAGTTTTTTTTAATAAACTATTAATATTAAAATTATTTAAATATTCATATGATTTGCTTACAGAAATTTTCGTAAAAATTTTGTTAATAAATTGTTAGATAACAATAATATAGAGGAAAAAAAACAGTAGAATATGTAATATATAATTGAATATTTGTACGATTTTCTCTATAATTTTTTGTGAAAATTTTGTTAATAAACAAATGAATAATTAATATGGACTAAACAAATTTTTACTATCATATAAATTAATAAAACAACATCAATATTATAAATATTACTTATGATGCATAATTTTTTTTGGTGCAAAAAATTAGTTTTTGCAAATTTCTCGGCCCACAATTGAAAAAAATTTTTTTTAATAGATCTTCAGAGTATAAGACAATACAAACAAATTCCACTAAAATTGAGCATTGTATCTTAATTAGGAAAGCGGAAAATTCAAGTTGAATTTTCAATTTTGACATCGAATTTTTCGGAAAATCAAAAACTCACAGATTCCCAGTTTAACATGCTTTTTTAGAATGATAGTACCTATATTTATGTTAAATTTCAAATCGGTAATTTATTATTAAATGTCTCTTTTTTAAAAAAAAAAAACAAAAACCGTAAATTTTGTCGAAAAAAAAAAATATCTCGATAACTAGTGGTGCCACCTATAACGTATAGTATATCTATCGATAGATTTTTTAATTCTCTGCAACTTTTATCTAAAACATTTTTCGATTACAACTTTTACTTTTCGAGAACTCAAAAAAAACCGAAAATCGTGGTCATTTTTGGTCCGCCATTTTTTTTTGCACAGGTCTTTCAGAGTTACCACTTTATAGGACGCTGAAATGAACACATTCCAGCAAAAAAAAAAAACCAATGTTACATTTTTGTTAACAAAACAGTTCTTTTTGATCTAATTTCAGTGGAGTACTACAAATTATTATTATACTTTGAGATATCGCGATATCAAACATCAAAAATACTAATATGCGCTCTTACTCTGTTTGTACAGGGTGAGTCAACGATTGGATGAAGTAAGTTTGTGCCTTTTCGGTGAAATTTACAAAGAAACTATATTATTGTTTGATACAGTTTATTTTTACGCAGATTTTAAAATATTTAGGAGTCTACAGGGTGAGCCAAAAAACTAGGACAGCATAAAGTTGTATTTTTTTTAAATAGAACACCCTATATACGGAGCCTATTTTCTATTTAGCTCATAATTTTAAATCTTTTTTATTAAGGGTTTACTATAACAAAACTTTATAGTTTCTGAGATCATTAAGTTTAAAAAAAAAAAGCCACCTTTTCAAGCATCAATTCAATCCTAAATAAACGTTTTTAATTTTGTGACAAATATATTCAAATTTGGAATTAGCAAGGCCAAGGACAAGTTAACATAATTTTTGCCTAATATTTGCAATAAAAGCTACAGGGTGTTGAACACATCGGCTCAAATTTGAACAAGTTTAAATGAATAAATATCTTTTTTTTAAATGGTTACACCCTGTATATTTTCATGTTATTTAATAGAGTAATAAAAACCCTAAAAGTTTTGTTCAATATATCCTATACCTATTTATAATAGTTTTGAGATATTTCAGTTTTTCTTATTTTCCATACTTTTTTACAGAAATAGTCTTCATTATCATAGTAGCCATGTAAAATAATAAAAAGAAACTTCAGAAACAAACAGAATGTGGTTAAATATGATGAAATACATTATTCGTTATATTACAACGGCAATAGTTTAATTAAACATAATGTGAAAAAATTAACATAACAATAACCGACAAGGCAAATACATATTTACTTTTATACTAAATTGAAACAAAAAAATTACCTATTAAATACTGAGATTAATTATTTCTTTTTAATAAGTGTTCAAATAAACGACCCTCTTGTGCAATGCACAAATTTAGTCTTTTTTGCAGATTTTCTCGGATCCTGAACAAAATTAGTGGCGTTATTGTTCTATAGGTATCCCTAATCCTATTTCGCATATCTTCCACTGTTGTTGGTGGATTAACATGCACCTTATTTTTAATATAACCTCACAGGAAGAAATCTAATGGGGGTGATGTCGCAAGGCCTTGGTGGCCACTCAATGAAACCCCCACGTCCACTCCATTTTTGCGGATATCGTTGGTCCAAAAACGCACGAACTTCACGATGGTAAGGCGGAGGCGCACCATCGTGCTGGAACCACATACTGTCGAGCTTATCCCTATCGAGACCTTGAAGCAGTTGGGGTAGTTCTTCTTGTAGAAAGTTCAGGTAACTATGGCCATTTAGTGGCTCATTAAAAAAGTGGGTCCAATAATTCGATTATGATGAATTACCACACCAAACATTTAATGACCAGTGGTTTTGATGTTGCACCTCTCTAATCCAAAATGGGTTTTCTGTGGCATAATAATGCATGTTGCGTCTATTACGGCACCGTTACTTCTAAAAGTAGCTTCATCACTAAACATTACCTTGCATAATAAATTTGGATTTAATTGAATCTCCGCATTTATTGTACGACAAAAGTTTACACGACTTTTAAAATCCTGTCCATGCAATTCTTGGTGTAATTCCATGTGATATGGATGATACCTATATTTCTTGGTAGTACGATTAGCGGTGGATTGTGATGTTTCACATAATGCTGCTAACTGACGGCTACCAATATAAGGATTTTCCTGAACATTTAACAATACTTGTAGTTCTTTTTCTTCATTAGTTACTGGTTTGTTGACCACTTTACGTTTTGGATAATCACAAAGTACCAGAAGAATCAAATCTTTGCATTAAGTTTTGAAAAGTATGGGTATTAGGCTGGCGTCGATCAGGATACTTCATTTTGTAAATTCTTTGAGCAAGAAGGCAATTTTTTTGAGCCTCTCCTATTGTATAAATCATATCTATTAACTCATTCTTTGGAAAATTCATTTTACAATATAAGATGAATGCAAAAAAAAAAACCAAACTACACTACATAAAAACCAAAAGAAGCGATTGCGGTTATAAATTTGACACACAGAAAAATGTTCTTTTACATTGTTTTTGTCATGGCTACTATGATAATGAAGACTATTTCTGTAAAAAAGTATGGAAAATAAGAAAAACTGAAATATCTCAAAAACTATTATAAATAGGTATAGGATATATTGAACAAAACTTTTAGGGTTTTTATTACTCTATTAAATAACATGAAAATATACAGGGTGTACCATTTAAAAAAAAAGATATTTATTCATTTAAACTTGTTCAAATTTGAGCCGATGTGTTCAACACCCTGTAGCTTTTATTGCAAATATTAGGTAAAAATTATGTTAACTTGTCCTTGGCCTTGCTAAATTCCAAATTTAAATATATTTGTCACAAAATTGAAAACGTTATTTAGGATTGAATTGATGCTTGAAAATGTGACTTTTTTTCTTTAAACTTAATTATCTCAGAAACTATAAAGTTTTGTTATAGTAAATCCTTAATAAAAAAGATTTAAAATTATAAGCTAAATCGAAAATACGATTCGTATATAGGGTGTTCTATTTAAAAAAAATACAACTTTATGCTGTCTTAGTTTTTTGCTCACTCTGTAGAGTCCTAAATATTTTTAAAATCTGCGTAAAAAATAAACTATATCAAACAATAAATATAGTTTCTTTGTTAATTTCACCGAAAAGGCGCAAACCTACTTCATCCAATCGTTGACTCACCCTGTATACGTCATCGGACATTCAATACAAGTAAAAATTATATGATTCTGAATATATGTACGCTCGGTCCCTAATTCCGTTCGCCCGTAAACCTTGACCAACATCTATCTGCTACTTTATCGTTCGAGTGACAACGGTCGTATACCTGCCCTTTTTTTTGAAGGACGTAATTGAACTAACTACTTTTTGTATCAGGCGGGTATCCAAGGGTGGAGCGGTGGGGTGATCGGTACAACAAATCAAAATCGACAATTTTAAAATCCTGCTTATTGATCTGTTGATATTTTTCACACGTTCAGAAAAAAATATGTTTTATCCCTGTAAATTCCCAATATCATGATGGACATAAACAAGCCGACCACAATTAAATGAAGTGATTTTCACTTTTATGCCGAAAAAGTTTTTTTTTTCTCTTTGTACCAGACTGATATTTCATGGATATCAATAAATCAATTACTCTGAGGTCCTTTGACCTTTTCATTTTTCTTACCTTTACGTAAGAAAACTTTATTTATAGGTGTTTGATATCGAGTATTTTTGTGTGTTAAAATAACCTGAAAAATGCTTTATCAAGTTCATCGAAAGATCTCAAACAAAAATCGTACCAACATTAACGATGATATACAGTGTGTCCGAATACTGAGCGGCGATTAAAGGGGAAAATTTTTTAGCAATTATGTCAGTAGGCTATTGGTGTTTATGAATCGATTCCAGTTTGTTCCGTTTTTAAGATATTCGAAGAAATTAGAAGAAGACTACGCCCCCATCCTAAGAAAAATTGACGCTACTTGTGACAAAGTGAGAACAAAACAAGAAATCATACACCAAAAGAAATTTTCCAAATATCAGAGCAGACAAGAACGACAACAGCCTTCTCAGAGCCAGAGGACAATTGTTAATATATCTGCCAAGGAATTAACCTCAGTGGAAAACTCACTACTTGCCAAAGGTTGCTCCAAAAGAGGTTCCCATTCTCGATATAATTAGCGCCGCAGACTCAGCGAATATTGAAGACCCTTTTTCAGATGAGTTCAGGTGGAAAATAAGAGAAACTCTACAAAAATCTAGAAAAACCGAACCCAACATCAGCAAAAACGAGAAAACTTCCCTAGCCAACCTACAGAAGGACTCCGGTATTAAAATTCTACCAGCGGATAAAGGAAATGCTACAGTCGTAATGAATGCTGAAACATACAATCAAAAAATTGACGACATTTTAAGCAAAGGAAATTATACATCTCTCGCTAAAGATCCCACATCTGCAATTGAAGGAAGAATCTATTGCGTTCTTAAGAAACATGAACGGTATATTCCTGAGAGGATCCGGACTCAGTGGACGCCACACCATAGCAAAACTCCACATCTTTATGGACTCCCGAAAATACATAAGCAAGATACGAGTTCCCGGAACTCTCCGACTTCTGAACTTGCCAAATTTCTTCTTCCAATCCTGAGACCATTACAAGGAAATACATCGTCCTGGGTTAAGAACTCACAACATTTCGTAGAAATTATACGTGAAATAGAAGTACAACCAGAAGACCATTTTATTAACTTTGACGTGGAAAGCCTATACACCAACGTTCCAGTTAAGGACTCACTAAAAATCATAAGAAAGAAACTTGAAGGAGACCAGACCTTAGCAGAAAGAACATCTTTACCACCGCACGCCATTATGGATTTGTTGGAAAGTTGTTTGACTAATTCCTATTTTCAAGAAAAGGAAAAATTCTACATCCAGGATGATGGACTATCTTCACTCTCACCGGTGGTCGCAAATATTTTCATGGAATGGTTCGAGACGTTTGCAATTGAATCCACATCTAAGAAACCAAAGTTATGGCTCAGATACTTAGACGATATTTTTATTATTTAGAGTGGAAACGACGAAGAACTTCGAAACTTCCTTTTTCATCTCAACAATATCAGTCCAACTATTAAACTCACCATGGAGAAAGAAGTAGAAAATAAATTACCATTCTTAGATGTCTTGGTTGAAAGAAATGGCAGACAAATTCGAACTTCGGTTTACAGAAAAGCAACGCACACAGGACAATACCTTAATTATTCATCTAATCACTCCAACAACACCAAACAAGGAATTATAAGAAATCTCGTAGATAGAGCCTTAACTCTGCAACTCCAACGAGAACTTGATGAAAAAGATAAATTACATTAAAAATGATCTGACAGCCAACGGATACCCAGTATATCAAGTGGATAAATTTCTTGAACAACGCGGAAATAGGACAATATCGACAACGAATGAAGAACGAAAACCAGTATTGAACATCCCCTATGTTAAAGGCATTTCAGAAAAAGTTAGAAGGATAGGAAAACGATATAAAATCAACGTTGTTTTAAATTCAAATAACTCTCTGAGAAGTCGCCTCACTAGAGTCAAACCAACAACTCAAAGAGACATGAAGAACTGTGTATATCAGATACCATGTGAATGTGGCAATTCCTACATTGGCGAAACAAAGAGACCTCTTGACATAAGGATCAAAGAACACCAAAAATGCACATCTCGAGAAGAAACAGAAAAATCTGGTGCCGCCAACCACGCCTGGACTCATGAACACCACATAAAATGGTCTGAAGCTAAAATACTACACCGAGAACAACATTGGAGAAAACGAAAATTCAAAGAAGCCGCGGTTATACATCAGAACCCGAGTTGTTTTAGTAAACCATCTTTAGATATAAGAGAAGTGTGGAAACCACTTCTTAGTAATTAAATGCAGCATAAAAAATATGATTTTGCCATAGAAGGCATGACTGCACCCATCTCAGTCATACTCTGCTGCATTTACTTTTAGTATAAATTGTCATGTAGCTAAGGGATTTATTTAGTTTCACTTGAAAACGGCTAGAGATAACTACTAGCCGAAACGTCGTGATATTCAACAAAATTAAAGACAATGGAAGTCCAACAGATATCTACTACTTCGCATTAAAAAAGAAGTTGAACATGCACCAATAATCTACTGACATATATGCCTGAAACTTTTCCTATTTCTATGTCTTATCGTTTTTGAGATTGTAATGCATTCAATTTGGGATACCCTGTATAATTTAATATAAAAGTTATGAGTTACATACTGAACTAGATAGTCTATTTTTATCGTAAATATTAGATAGAATATAATTTTAAATATGTAGAGTCCTTGATCTATGGCTTCATGGGTATGACGTACTATTTGCAGAAATTTCTCATCCACTATTTATTTTTAATTTTCTACCAATCTTACGTTCCATTGTGATTACAATTCCTGTTATGTGAAAGTATATGTTCAGAATAAAAGATTTACTTTGTTAGGTTTATCGCAATGGTTTTACAAGTACGAAAAATAGTTAATATTTCCTCACACTAAAACGTATCAAAACGTTACAGTATTGCTAGTCGCACGAGTGGATATGAGCCTTTTTAGTTTAGGGGCCACGGGGTTGTTTATCGCCGCTTTAATTTAAACGGACTCACACAAGTTTTTTTTACGTATTTTGAGCTCGTGAATAGGAATATTTATTGTAGCAATTCGCCAAAATGGGGCTAATATTATTATTGATAAATAATTATTAACTTTTAAAAAAATTTTCGCCAAATCAACTATTGAGTCGTATTTTTTGGTCCATTTTAAGCAAAAATGTTTGCGTAAAACACTCAATTTTCGGGATAATTAAAGTTAAACATTTAAAAAATGCTATTTTTGATCGTTTTATGACTTTTAAGTGAATCAACTTTTTTTGATTCTTTTGACAAAAATAAATTGATTTGTATCGAATTCATTTCATTTTTTAACCGACTTCTGAAAGAAGGAGGTTCTCAATTTGTCGTGTATGTATTTTTTTATGTATCTACACGGATTACTCCGGAACGGCGGCACCGGTTTTAATGACATTTTTACGTCATGTTCAGGAAGTTGTTACGGTGGTCCCATATTTTTTTGGACAAAATTGTTGCAGTAAAATCCAAGATGGCGCTGACAATGTGGCGATCAAAAAAATTTATTTTGTCGGATTTTCTCCAAAATTGGTATGGAGAAATTTTCGGGGTTGTACCCAACGAATCTAAAATTATTTTTAAAAAATTCAATATGACAGATCCAATATGGCGGACAAAAAATTTAATTTTGTCCACTTTTCTCCAAAATTGGTACGGGGGTGTTTTCAGGGTCGCACATGTCGAGTCTAATAATTCAATTTGGCGGACAAAAACATCAATTTGATCGATTTTCTATGAAATTGGTTTTCGGGATCGTACATAACGAATCTGAAATTATTTTTTAAAAAATTCAATATGGCGTATTAAATATGGGGGATAAAAAATAAATTTTGTCCGATTTTTTTCAAAATTGATAAGAGTGAGTTTTTGGGATCGCACATCACGAATCTGACGTTATTTAAAAAAAAATAAATATATCGGATCCAAGATGGCGGATTAAAGGTTCTACATCTCTCGACTTTGTCTAAAATCAGTATGGGGGGATTTTTGTTAGTATTAATTACGAATTTAAAATATCTTTGAAGAACTCAATCTGGCAGATTCAACATGGATTCCTAAAAATTTAACATTTCTTGATTCTTGAGGGTGTAAGTTACGAATTAATGGTATTTTTTGAGGATTCAATATGGCTGACTAAAATTTTACATTTTTCGATTTTGTTCAAATTTGGGACTAGATCGTTTTTAAGGATGTAAATAGCGAATATAAAATTATTTTAAGAAAATCTAACATGTTAGAGTCAATATGACGGTCTAGAAATTTTGAATTTCTGGATTTCATCTAAAATTGGTACAAGGGGGCTTTGAAGGGTTTAGATTTAGATTAGATTAAGACGTTAAAATTATTTTTTTTTTGAAATTCAATATGACGAATCCAATAGAGTGAGTTGAAAATTTTACTTTATTCGCATTTTATCAGATTTGGTATTAGGATGTTTTCGGGGTCGTGTATTACGAATATGAAGTTAATTTTTTACAATATTTGGTTGACAAGATATAATATGAGGGAGTGAAAATTTTACGTTTTCCGATTTTGCCTAAAATTGATATTGCGGTGTTCTTGGAGCGTACACAAATTCAATATGCAGTATAAAATACATCGAGCTAAGAAATTTACGACTCAAGTTCTTTTATATCGATATTGGAAGGTTTTGGGGTCTATATTATCAATATAAAATTAATTTAAAATTTAAGAATGTGAATTTACTATGACAGACTAAATATTTGTTTGATACAATTTCACTGGTATTTGTAGAACTCTAAAAATCAAAGAATTTTTAGTGGTTCATTTAAGGGTGATACAACTTTGGATAAAATGGGTACTTTTTTGCCACCTTGGAGTCATTGCGAGGTACACTAATCTCGATTAGTACTTAGTTCAAATGATTTATGGATATCATAATGAACTCAAAACTAAAAATTGAAAAATAAAATTTTTATAAAAAAATTGAACCGATTTCTAAAAGTGCGCTGAAAAGTGAAAAATAACTATAAATTTTTATATGAAATTGAAATTTTTGAAGTCGGCGCCAAATTATTTCTAAATGAAATAAATAACTTCTAATATATACAAATTATGGTAAGAAAGCAATTACAAATAAAGTATTTTTAATCTGTTTATGCGAATCACATTTTGTCAGGTATTAGTTTGGCGCCAACTTGAAAAATTTCAATTTTATATAAAAATTTCTCATTTTTTTTCACTTTTTAGCGCACTTTTAGAAGTTGATTCAATTTTTTTATAAAAATTTTATTTAATACCGGGTGTCAACGGATCTATTAGACAAGTCATAATTTCTAGAATATTATGTGTATCAAAATGAGAATTGGTACAGGTAAATGGTATTGAAGGGGAGAGTTTTCGCATATTTTCCACTTTCCGGCCACTTCCGGTTTCACCGGAAATGGCCCCGGTTTTTAATTTTTAAATGGAACACCCTGTATACTTTAACATTTTTGGATTTCTGAGACAATTCTAGATCAGAATGTGACATTTTAAAAGCTTTTACGTCTACTTCATTTTTTTAGAGCCACTTTTAAAATTGCATCTAGGTGGCCATGATCGGACGCAAACTAATCTAAGGGCCTTAGGTGATGTCAAAAAAATACAATCGCAAAGTTTTAGTTACTAGTATAAAAGACAGGAATAAGACAAGTTGACAAAACTACGTTTCCATTTCTAACTATTAATTTTCAAATGGCGAACCCTTTTTGACAACTACTTTTCGAAAAAAGCATTCCTTGACGAATCTAACGGTACTAATTTATTTGCGATTGCATTAGACATAAGAACAGAAATTAAATATTATTAAGCAAAAATACTGGATAATTTATTTACTTATGACAAGTGCGCCATGGACAGCCATGATACATAATAATTTGCAACTGTTTTTATCAAGTCTTCTTTGGAAAACAAAGCACTCACTTAAGTAGATAATGACAGTGACATACGCTCTAAGAACAGACGTAAAAGTTTCTTAATTTTCGTTAAGTTTAGTTTAAATTTTCGTTAAAATAATGTATACTCAAAGTGAAAAAGTGGATATGTTATTAATATTTGGAGAGTGTCATAGAAATTCAAGGAATGCTGCCGAGTTGTATGCTCATAGATATCCGAATCGGCAACATCCAGCCCATCAGTATTTTCCGTATGTCGAGACTCGTTTTAGGCAAATAGGAAATCAAGAGGCGGAACAGAGGTTTACCATAAATGAAGAGACTGAGATTAACGTACTTGCTATGGTTGAGGTTGATAAAACAGTTTCGTTAAGAAAAATTAGTCAAGAACTGCAGATAAGTTATGAATCAGCAAGAAAAATACTGAAAAAACATGGATATGAGCATTTAAATATCAGTTACATCAACATTTATATACTGAGGATGGCGATAGACGGGTAGTGTTTTGTGATTGGCTGCTTCCAAATCATAGAGTTAACCCAAATTTTATCGATTTTATTCTATTTTCCGACGAATCCCGATTTACTAATAATGGTATGTTCAATAAGCAAAATACTCGGTACTGGGCCCAACAAAATCAACATAAAATGAGAGAGGGCAATTTTCAAGAAAGATTTGGCGTCAATGTCTGGGCTGGTATCGTTGGAAACAGAATAATTAAGCCAATATTGTCTCAAGGTCAGTTAACAGGGGTTAGACACTTAGGTTTTCTTCAAAATGAAATCGAAAATCATCTCAATGATATACCTTTAACAGTTTTACGGCGAATTTACTTTTAACAAGATGGAGCACCGCCTCACAATACCAGAGAAGTTCTTAATTATTTAATAGAGCATTTTAATAATCGAATTATTGCAACCAATGGTCCGGTACGGTGGCCAGCCCGCTCACCGGATCTTACTGTGCTCGATTTCTTTGTCTGGGGATGTTAAAGAAAGGGTTGACTATGGAGCAGCCCCAGCTACTCTTGAAATATTAGAAGAAAGAATTTTACGGGCATTTAGAAGTATAACGCCCCAAATGTTACAAAACGTGTTGAGAGAAACAATTGAACGAGCTGAACTTTGTCGTGAAAAAGAAGGAATGCACTTTGAACATTTACTACACTAAACTTTTTAACAAATTCAGCTACTGTACTTTCAAAAATTTTAAGTGCGTCGTCTAAGTTATTAGTTTATTTTGTTAGTTTTTTGTTAATTTTGTTAAATTTTTAATCCAATTCCTGTCTTTCATACTAGTCACTAAAACTTTGCTATTGTATTTTTTTGACATCACCTAAGGCCGTTAGATTAGTTTGCGTCCGATCATGGCCACCCAGATTCAATTTTAAAAGTGGCTCTAAAAAAATGAAGTAGACGTAAAAAGTTTTTAAAATGTCACATTCTGATCTAGAATTGTCTCAGAAAACCAAAGATGTTAAAATATACAGGGTGTTCTATTTAAGAATTCAAAACCGGGGCCATTTCCGGTGAAACCGGAAGTGACCGGAAAGTGGAATGCGAAAACGCTCCTCTTCACATACCATTTACCTGTACCAATTCTCATTTTGATACACATAATACTCTAGAAATTATGACTTGTCTAATAGATTCGTTAACACCCGGTATAGTGTGCAAAATTCCCAATAAATTAATTTTGTTCTAGAAAATGTTTCAGCAATTTATACGTATAAGACCGACGTTAAGAATTCTCTTTCTCAGAAAAATATTATGAAAACCAATAAATTAGCCGTACGAAAACAACAAATTCTTTGATGGCATTTTTCTGACGAATCTTTATCATAATCTAATAAAGCTTTTTGCAGCTCATAATAATGAAATGTATTATTTTCGTCCAAGTATATTTAAGAATCGACAAACATAAACTCAAATCCTCCTTGAAATTCTGTTTTGTTATATAGCGACCAGAGAAACAAGGTCGGACTTAATTAAGCGATGCCGAAAAACAAAAAAAAATAATAAAGTAAATAAAACCGATTAACTCAAGTGTGTGTGTGTATATAGCTTATTTTCATCTTCGTTTTACTAGCGGTAAAAATTGGGAACATTTACTCAAAATTGTATATTTTTAAGTAACATGTGCTTCCACGTTTACGGTTTTAATTGTTCTAATTTTAATTTTGACGCATTTCTGCGTTCACGTTGCGCTGACATTGAAGGCTGAGTCGTTGGTTAGGTTTAAGCCTTGAGGATGATCTAAGACTAAAACGACTGTTAAAACCATGGATATGACTTGAAACTGTAATTTAGTTTTAATCATCTATGCTATTTAAATGGAAAATAATCTTATAAATAATTATTTTTTTAGCATAGTTAACTATTGGAAATTATATTTGTATATATCAGTATCAGATATTTTAATTATCATCGGCCAAGTCGTTTCAGTCTTAGATCATCCTCAACGCTTATACTTGACCAACAGCCAGAGCTTCTCTAATGATGCACGTTCTATAGTGTTTTATGGGTGCGATCTGTTTGGTCTCCTGGAAATTTATAATGTGTCCTGCCTTCTGATGATGTTGGAATAAAGCTGATGTAGTTTGCTTATTCTTTATGTTATTTTTATGTTCTTGGACTCTGGTAGAGTTTCTTCTGTTTGTCTGGCCGAAGTATTCTTTTTCATAGTATCTACATGGGATGCTGTACACTCCCTGGTTTTTCAATGGTATTTTTTCTTCTAGATTGCCCAATAATTTGTGTATTTTTATTTCTGGCTTGTAAATTGTGCATATGTCTTGCTTCCTCAGAATTCTTCCAATTACGTCTGTTATACCTTTTATGTATGGCAGTGTGATTTTTGGTTTGGGTTTGTCATCTTCCTCTTTTTTCTCTGCTTTTGCATTTGTTTTGCTTTATGGCCTTTTCAATATTGTGTTCTTTGTAGTTGTTTCGTTTTAGATCTGTTGTGTTGTGTTATTGCGTTCTTTTTGGCGATTCATGGGTTTGGTTGGTTGCAAGGTTTGAAAGATCAGTGTATTGGCGACTGATTGTAACTGTGATGGATGTGGAGACTCGGCGTTCAACTATCTGTATGTGTATTTTTTCTGTAGACCGTGTAATGGATGCTTTAGTCGACTTTTCTGGTGAATTAGAACCAGCAAAACACCAGTGTACATTCCACTATCTGTAAAAACCTACGTTTTGGATGGGAATCTAATATAATTACTTTTTAAAACTATTTTTATATTCTACAGGGTGTCCTAAAAGCTGTGAAAGTATCAAAGTTGTATTTTTTTTTAGAACTCCCTGAATATTATTGCATTTTGGATTCTTTAATCAAAATAAGTGCCTATTTTAATATGGTTTATAGTCCCTAAACCTTCATGGTTTTTAAATATTTGAATTTTGACAAAATCTAACCTGATTTTCATGTTTCAAATACTTAAGAAATATTTCAGTTATGTAATTAAAATTTACAGTGAAGTATAACAATAAATCATATTTTATAACCCAATTATAATAAATTTACTATATTATAATCAAATAAGAACTCTAAGTGGCTATCATTTTATTCCTTTTAGCCTAGTTTTCATCCTTCCAAAACTGGATATAGGCCTCCCCTATTTGCTTCCACATCTCTCTATTCTGGCTCTTCTTTGCCACATCAAGCCGGCATGTCTGACTATGTCATCCTTCCATCTCATCTGTGGCCTGCCTCTGGATTTTTTCCCTTCATATGGGCGCCATTTTCCAATTTCTGGATTCCAACGGTTGTCTTTTATTCGTTCGTTATGGCCTGCCCCTTTCCATTTTAGTGATGCTGCTCTTTCTATAGTGTCAACTGCGTCGGTTTTTCTTCTTATCTACTCATTTCGTTTTTTATCTCTGACTGATATTCCTAACATGTGTCCTTCCATAGCCCTTTGAGTTCGCGGATTCTATCCAAATTTGATTTTATAAAGGTCCACGTCTGCGCTCCGTATGTTAGAACCGGCAATATACAACAATCAAATACTTTGGTTCTTAAAAATAAGGGAATTTTCTGATTTTTCAAAACATAGAAGAGTTTTCCGAACGCCGTCCATCCCAATCGAGTTCTTCATGTTATTTCGGCTGTTTGGTTGTCCTTACTTGCTCTTATGGCCTTGTTCTATTTCGGTTGCATTTACTGTTATAACTTGTTCTTCGTCTGAGTTTGACATTACTTTTGTTTTTCTGAGATTCATCTTTAATTCCTCGTTGGAGCGATGTTTCATGGAGGTCGTTTATCATTGACTGCAGCTCTTCCCAGTCGGATGCGATCAAGAATATATCATCTGCATATCTCAGATGATTTAGGAATCTACCATTAATGTTTATCCCTTTATTTTCCCAATTTAATGATTTGAACAAGTCTTCCAGGGCCATTGTAAATAATTTGGTCGAGATTGTATCTCCCTGTCTTACTCCTCTTTTGATTGGGATGCGGTTCGTCTTTAGCTCGTCATCAAGTTGTACTGTCATCGTTGTGTCTAGATAGACATTATGCAATAGATTTTTGTATCTCGTAAGTGGCTATAACTTGATTAAATAGAACGCTATTCCTTTTAACTTACCACAAAATGTACCTTTTACATATCTATTGAATGGTACAAAGGTGTTCTATAGCTAAGGCTTCGCGTTTTCAAAGATTATGTCAAATAATCGTTTTTTGCACCATTTTGTGTTTTTTGAATAGATATTCTAATGTATCTAGTTGCCTATGGCATTTAGAAATGACAAGTAATTTACAACTATAAGAATAATAATCAGGCATATCTTTACAAATGTTCAGCAACTTGGAATGCGATTTATAGTCGTCCAATAGGCTATAACAGCAATAATGGTAATAATGTATTGACGATAGCACAAAACAGAAGCAAAATATTTATAATAGATGTTCGAAATATCGACCGTCCATATCCCAATACTTACATATTATTTTTCGAAACTACTGCTAACTCTGGACAACATTTGCGGGGTTACAGTTTAAAAAGCGTCACTTATGCTTATTTTCATATCTTGTGGTGTTGTCGGGAGCGCATTGTAGATAATTCCTTTTATGTATCCCCACAAAAAGGACTCTGGTGGTGTTAAGTCCGGAGATCTCGGGGGCCAATTTTGAAATCCGTCTCTCGCAATCCACCTGTTTCGAAAGTTGACATTTAAAAATTGACGAACCTCGCGATGATAATGAGACGGAGCTCCATCCAGTCAAAGCCACATAGTTGTTCCAATATTTAAAAGGACATCTTCTATCTCTCTTCATCTCAGCATAGTGGTGAGTGTGTTGAAGGTAAATTTTCAACAATAACTCTGAAACTGTAAGTTTGTTTTATTTTAGTGTTTTCAGTCTCTTGTGATGTTATCCCTTTTTCTCTTTAATTTTGTAGTTTTACTCCTGATGAAGTTACAAAGTTGTGACGAAATATAGAGTATTTAAAGAAAAAAGAGTTTGACTAATACAGACCGCACTCCTGATATGTTTAGCTCCTGTATACACATTGTAGGGTCGAGAATTACACTACATATTTATAATATATATATATATATATATATATATATATATATATATATATATATATATATATATATATATATAAATAAGTAGATAAGTTTTTGTCCATGTAATTTAAAATAAAATAGAATAAAATATTGGAGAAGCGGACGTGACAATTTGTCAATCTACATGATTCTCGTGTTAAAAAGTGCGGAGCACTCGAAAATAGGGAAAAACACCGGGTCCGACAGATGGCGACAGCGCTGTTTCGTCCTAATATGGGACTCGTCAGGCCACCGCATTCGGTACAAACCATCACCTCGCCTTTGCATCGTATAAAGCTGAATTTAAAATCAAAAAACAGCAAACAAGACGACAAAGGCGACATCTCGATGGTCCACTTGATAATACAAGAACCACACAGATTAACAAAGTTTGTAAAAGAACCGTCATATGATGGCGCGACGGTGAATTAAAACAGAAATATGTAAAATCGAGTACACGAAACGCGCTGCCCAAAGGATAGGGGTCGCATTTTTCGGTACTGGCAAGCAAGCCTACCTTATTTTAGCAGCCAAAGCCACGTGCCGCACCAAACGATCCCACCACAAGAGCATCGTTTAGCGTGTTTCAAAGCCAAACAAAAAATAAAAATTTTAACACGAGAATCATGTAGATTGACAAATTGTCACGTCCGCTTCGCCAATATTTTATTCTATTTTATTTTAAATTACACGGACAAAAACTTATCTACTTATTTTTTTACTTGTTTGGCTTTGAAACACGCTAAACGTTGCTCTCATGGTGGGATCGTTTGGTGCGGCATGTGGCTTTGGCTGCTAAAATGAGCGGTAGGCTTGCTTGCCAGTACCGAAAAATGCGACCCCTATCCTTTGGGCAGCGCGTTTCGTGTACTCGATTTTACATATTTCTGTTTTAATTCACTGTCGCGCCACCATATGACGGTTCTTTTACAAACTTTGTTAATCTGTGTGGTTCTTGTATTATCAAGTGGACCATCGAGATGTCGCCTTTGTCGTCTTGTTTGCTGTTTTTTGATTTTAAATTCAGCTTTATAGGATGCAAAGGCGAGATGATGGTTTGTACCGAAGGCGGTGGCCTGACGAGTCCCATATTAGGACGAAACAGCGCTGTCGCCATCTGTCGGACCCGGAGTTTTTCCATATTTTGGAGTGCTCCGCACTTTTTAACACGAGAATCATGTAGATTGACAAATTGTCACGTCCGCTTCGCCAATATTTTATTCTATTTAATATATATATATATATATATATATATATATATATATATATATATATATATATATATATATATATATATTTTATTTCAGTTTTTTTACTACATTCTTATGGACGAAATAATATTCAAAAATCTGCGTTTGTTCCAAATAAACAGCTGACGTCGATGAGTTTATTTAGCATACTCTTTCTTATCCTACTTTTCCTTTAAAATTATATAAATTACCTTTTTGTTTTTACATTTTGAAAGCTTTCCAAATATCAAAAACTCTTCATAAACTTTTGTTGTTTTAATTTACAAAATATATAACACCGCTATTTAAGTCCGGCTTTGCAAGGGATGTATCAAGACTGGTGATTATGAAAAACAATTAAAATTATGTTACGTATCCAAAGAGTTCGAAAAACTCATTTTACTTGTTTATACATAGTTATATTGGATACCGATGAATTAAAGGAAACTTGGAAGAACTATGCGAAAACTTTGTTCAGTGATCAACGAACAGATGCTCCGAGGAATGACACTGAAAACATGAGTGGTCCAAAAATTCTTGAATCTGAAGTCAGGTACGCAATGAACTGTATGAAGAATGGTAAAAGTGCAGGTCAGGACGATATATATACAGAAGTTTTAAAGCAAGTCGATATTAAACAACTTACATATTTCTTTAACGTGATATATGACTCTGGACAAATCCCAGTGGATTGGTTAAGGTCTACATTTATTGGTATTCCAAAGAAAACAAACCCCAAGAATTGCGAAGACTACAGACTCATAAGTTTGATGAGCCACGCTGTTAAAACATGTCTTGGAGTAATTCATTCAAGAATATACAGAAAGTGTGAGGATATGAGTGGCGACACACAGTTTGGCTTTATCAAGGGACTTGGCACTAGAGAAGCTCTCTCCTCAATGAAATTACTTGTATGAAAGTGTTATGACCAAAGACAATATGTTTTCATCTGCTTTATTGACTATCAGAAAGCTTTTGACAATGTAAAGCACGAGCCGCTGTTGAAAAAATTACAGGAGATCGGTATAGATGATAAAGATATTAGAATAATAAGAAAACTTTATTGGCAACAGTCAGCTGGGATCCGTATTGATGGCGTTCTGTCAACAGAGACCTTTAATATATTGAAGGGAGTCCGGCAGGGATGTGTACTGTCGCCTGTTCTGTTTAATATTTACATTGAGGAAATATTTCAGTTAGCATTAGAAAATGAAACGCGAGATATCAAAGTCAATGGCATCCCAATAAACAATATCCGCTATGCAGATGATACTGCAGTCTTAGCTAACAACTTTGAAGATCAATGAATCAATATTAAATAAACTCAACGAGTGCGGTGAACAATTCAGGCTGCATATTAATACTGTCTAAACAAAAATGATGGTGATTAGTAGGCATCAGTACATCACTCCTCTTAACATCAACGGGGAAAATATTGAACGTGTCGCACGGTTGACGTATTTTGAAGCTACTCTGAATGAAAAGTGGGAATGTGACAAAGATGTGAAGAAAAGAATTGGCCGTGCAAAAACAACTTTCTATAAACTTAAGAATCTTCTCCTTCACAGAAATATGCCATTACACACCCAAATACGTATGGTTCAATGTTATGTATGGCCTATTCTACTTTATGGTGCTGAAACTTGGTCACTTAAGGCTGAGGCGCTGAATCAGATCGAAGCCTTTGAATTGTGGATAGTCGGACGACTACTGCGTATCCCCTGGACTGCTCACATAACGAATGATGAAGTTCTACGAGGAGCTGGCGTAGAAAGACAACTAATGGATACTGTTAAACCACGAAAAGTGTCATATCTGGGGCATATACTAAGAGGACCTCGCTACTCCATACCAAGCCTAATACTACAGGGAAAAATTGAAAGCAGACGAGGGCCAAGTCGTAAACAACACTCTTGGCTCCGCAATATAAGAAACTGGTGTGGTATATCAGACGCCGCAACCATATTTAGACAGGCTGAGGAGGGCACTCTAGTTATAATGTGACCATGATATGGACAAATAATCGCCGACGTGAGGCATAGCATATGGTACCCGAAGAAGAAGAAGAAGATAGGAGAGAGTGGGGGAATCCCGGACGGCGGGTAATGGCGGACACGCCAGTATTGCTACGTTAGAAAAAGATAGCAGATATTTTAACCGCCACAATCGCGAGTCGTGCCCGAATGCAGTGCCGAACAGTGAATGGTGAGGTGAGGTCGCGTTCGCGGTACAAGATAAGTTAAGTCGATTATTTTTCAACATTTTCATCTTATTTTTTAGTAAAATTGAATACGTGTATATTATTTCAAGCTAAACATAGGATTCACGTTTTTTTAAGTGAACTAACGTCTAATTAAGCAACGTTTTTAAGTAATCGCCAAGTGCATTACAATATTCTAACCTCAAATAAATATAGAGTTTTTCGTCTTTTTGTGAATTGGGTAATGACGGACGATTTGTGTGGGGTAATCACAGACATCCGTAATTACACCTATATGGCTTATTATAGGCCGAATACCCAGTTATATAGACTTTTTATAAACCTACTCAAATAATTTTTTATAAACCTACCTAAACCTTTTTATATTTCAGATGCCTCGAAATTACCAAAGAAAGACGGAGACCAAATACAAATTAGAAGATTTACAAACAGCTATTCAAGACGTCAAGAACAAAAAACTTTCATTAGGAAAAGCAGCTATCGTTTACTCTATACCAAAAAGCACTATACACGACAATCTTAATAAAGAAATTATAAATACCCCAAAAAGTGCAAGAAAGGCTATATTTTCTGAAGACCAAGAAAAGGAATTAGAAGAACACATTTTAAAATGCAGTACACTATTTTATGGCTTAACTATAGAGATAGTGAGGAAAATACCTTTCAAATTTGCTGAAGAAAATCAGTTAAAGCATCATTTTGACCAAACATCACAAATGGCGAGAAAGGACTGGTTTTATTGATTTCGAAAAAGGCATCCCAACATTTCTCTCCGCAAACCTGAATCTACTTCTAGTAATAGAATTACAGCGTTTAATGAAACAGAAGTGAGAATCTTTTTCGAAAACTTGGAAGCCTTACAAAGGAAATATCAGTTTGATGCCAATCGCATTTACAATGTTAACGAGACCGGCATTTCTAACGTCCAGAAAAATTCTAAAATTCTAGCTCCGAAAGGCCAGAAACAAATCGGCGTGGCTACAAGTGGTGAAAGAGGCACAAAAACAACAATTGTTTGCGCATTCAGTGCTTCAGGAAAGTATGTCCCTCCATTTTTCATTTTCAAGAGGAAGCGAATGAATGCTCATCTATTGCATGGAGGCAATGCTGATATGGTTGCAGCCGTGAGCGATTCGGATTGGATTAATGAAAACGTATTCATAGATTGGTTACATCATTTTATCTCTTACGCTAAACCAACTATTGAAGAACCTATTCTTCTTATTTTAGCCAACCATGAAAGTCATATTAGCCTGGCTTGCTACCTGCTTTGTCGTTAGAATGGAATAATATTGTTATCTCTTCCACCACATACATCACATCGTATGCAACCGATGGACTTAACATATTTTGGACCGCTCAAAACTGCATACAAGAGAGAATGTAACTTATACATGGCTTCAAATATAGGCCGAAAAATTACACAGTATGAAGTTGTCGAGCTTTTTACTAAAGCTTTCAATCGAATCAGCAATATAGAAAAAGCTGCAAATGGTTTTCAGGCAGCTAGTATTTGGCCATTAGATACAACAAAATTTAACGAACATTTCCTGATATGCAGACAGCATCGACATCAAATATGCAAAGAGCAGTAACACCTGATGCCCAGATTGTACCGACACTATCTATGCAGAGAGCAGTGTCACCTAATGCACAAGTACTTCCATTGTGCAGCAGCGATCAGTAACACCTTTACCTGTGTTGGACAAATCAATTCCACTTCAAGATGTTGCTAATGTTCCTCAACTGCCACAACAGAAAAGTAGGCAATGTTCCAGAAAGAAACATTCAATTATAATCACTAGTACCCCTATGAAAGACGCTTTAGAAGAAAAGGAACAAAGGAAGAAAAATAAAGAAGAGGCAAAAGAAAATGATAAGTCTGTATGAACCACTGAAATAAAGAAAGGTATGAAGAATTTGAAAGCATTTGAAGATGATATAAAGGCTAAAGATAGGAACGTACTGCGCAAGAAAAAGAAAGTCAACAAAAATGCTACAAAGGTTGATAAAGGGTATTATTGTCTTATTTGTAATGAAAAGTATGAAGAACCAATCACAGAAGATTCGATAATGTGCATCAAATGTAAATTGTGGGCCCACGAAAATTGCACGAGTGGTGCAAGCTCATCAAGGGGATTTATCTGTGATTTCTGTGCCAATTAGACTATGTCCCCATACACCATCCGTAATTACCCCCAAGCAGTGGGGTAATCCCGGACACCAGAGGTTTTGTTTTTGTTGAAATTTGATTTTATTTTTGAAAATTTATCTAAGTGGATTATGAGAACATAAGAATGATTAGTTTAAGTAAATATTAAGCAATAAATAAGCCTTGTAACTTCATTTGGTTCTATTGTATTTCAGTTCCTTTAAGTGTTCGCAATTACCCCACCTTCCCCTACATAGCGAAGGTGCAAAAAAAATATGATACCTAACTAATTTTAGAGCCCTTGTCGTTATACTATAACGAAAGGAAAATAAGGAGACCCTCCTGTTGGTATCGGGACACACCGGGGTGGACGGGAATGAAGTAGAGAAGCTCGCGAGAAACTGGACAGTAGAATTGAAAAATATTTCTTCAATCCAAATTTATGAGCATCGGAAAATCGCAAAAAAGGTTAATTTTCCAAAGTTTAATTTCAATTATCTCAGAAAAGAAGAGTCGGGCGAAAATTTTACAAGTTACATTTTTTATTTAGAATGGTTCAGATAATACGAAAATACCATCGCAATTAATTTTTTGCAAATTATTTGTTAGTAACAATTTTTCTCCCAGATTGAAGAAGTTCCACCCAAAAAATTCGTGTTCATAAGATCAAAATACATTAAAAAAACTTGGATGGATCCATTTAAATACAATTGACCTTTGGGAGCCCTCTGGCTCCGGGACTATAGGGCATACAACTTCATTTTTCACAGAAATTCGAAGAAAGACGTATTTTAAATTACCCAACGTATCTATTTTGCTGTAAATTTTCTTTCTGTTGGCAGAAGAACCAAGTTTAACGAAGCAGTAAAAACGTCAAAAATTTTATATCAGCATTTGAATTATGTAGTAGGTTAGATTATTTTATTCCTGGAACGCTACACGTATTCAGGTCAAATTTATGCCTTAATAAGTGGCAAAGGATGTTTACGACTTTAAGGTTCACTTTGTAAGCATATATAATATTTTATACAATACCTATACGTCATCAATATACGATCACATCAAAGACTGCTTTTAGAGAATATTCTAGAATTTTCTATTCAATTCAATAACGTTCGCAATAGTGGCGTTTGTCATTTGTTTGTATACAGGGGCTGTTCAGTAGAAAGCAGACATAAATGTCGATTTACATGGGTTTAAATGGCTATTTCCCTTATTTTAAGCCCTGGGGGGAAGTTGAGACTTCGTATATTGGTAATCACTCCTCGAGTTTCCCCATGCGGTGTTGCCAAGTTGTGCGAGATTTCTTTATTTTGGGGTAAATATATATTTGGCAACGTAACGCCCTTCTATTGTTATAACAATACAAATATACTATGTGCATTTCTTACATTAAAGAAGTTTTAAGATTTATTGTCTTTTATAATAGGCGTCACTTATGGTAATGTTCGGCATACTTCAATTTTTTTGACGTCCGTCGCAATATCTTCTCTTCAAGAGGATGACTGGCATTGAAGCCTAGCTGTTCTTTTTCGTTTATAGAAAATATTAGCTTCATTTTATGTAACTTATTCTCATTTTCTAACTTTTTTTTTTATTTTTTAAAATCATCATTTTCGAGCTCAGAAGCATTCTTCAAATTTACTTTGAAAGCCTTTGTCTTAGCCAGAAATTCATCACAAGTACTGCATGGATCACTTTGTGGATATATAAATCCTGTGTTAAAATGATTTACGAATATAGATCTATCCGATCCCCCCCCCCAAAAAAAAAAAACTTTGAGTTCAATAGACCCCATTTTGCCTCTTATAATATAGTTTATTCAAGAACTAGAGAGAGTAATAAATCATTTATTACCCTTTTTTTTTTCTTCGCAAACTACCTATGTTCTTTAGTCCGGTGTCTTTGGCAAAATCTGTTAGACACATATATTTTTCCTAGTAATGGGTTAGAAATTTTATAATCAAAAATACCGGTCTATAATAATGGACTATTTGGGTTGGATAACAATAGATATTTGGGAGTGTGAGGTGTTAAAAAGGATTTTAATCCTTGTCATAGGCGTCGGAAGGAGGTTTATTTTATAAAAAGTTTTTATAATATTATTTTATTTCTTATGATTTCTTAATAATTCACATACATAAGAAAATATAGATAATTTTGCCATATTTAACTCAAATCACAACTGTATTTTTATTATTTTTAATTTTGGCATAGAAACCAGTTTAGGCACATTCAAACTAAAACGTGGCCTTACTCTCTGAAAAAATTTTAAGTTATAATTTAAATACCCATTGTCATAAATACAAGAAGTTAATAAAAAAATAACGTCGTTCATATAATATTAAAAATTTTTTGGGGCTATCGATCATTTTATTATTAATTAAAATCATTTTTAGGACATTTGATGTTTCAGTTTACTTATTTTTTAAACCATCTGCAGAATTACAATTAAACACTAAAAAGAGATTCAAATGTAATTAATATTTATATGTTACAGTTAAAATTAGACCTACTTATTTTTATTTCTGTTGCACTGACATCTTAATTTAATTTAATTTATTATATGGAAATCCGATAGCCCCAAAAAAATAAAATAAACATGTTAATTCTACATGCTTAAGAAAAAGACAAAGAAAAAAATAAAAAAATATATAAATAACATTAAACAATAAAATGCAACACAAACAAAAACTTAAATAATAAATTGTGTTTACATTGGTAAATATTACGTATCTAATTCGAAATCAAAGTGAAGCTATCTTTGCTCAAATTAATTATAATTGATTCCTCTATTTCACCGAGAGATCGAGTTTACACATTTCTTTTATTCTTCTATTAGGGTTTTGTGGATGGTTGGGAACTGCTTCTCATAATAAAATGTATGTACAACTCCTTTTATTGCAGTTTACATCTCTTCTTCCAACGAGGTTTTTCGTCTGCCTGTGATCCAATGTGGCTTGGGAGTACTAACAATTCCAATCATTTTTTTCTCCTTCAGTATTCGGTACATAGTAGATTTTCCAGATGTTGGAACATATCTAAACAGATCTTTTAACATTATAATCTCGATATTGATATCTTAAGGCATCGTAAACGTTCATCGAAATAGGTTTTTCGTTAAGGAAAAAATGCCCTGGTTTAACGATTTTGGAATAAATATAGAGATGGAAGTCATATCTTTTGGGTATTTCACTGATCTCAAATAATATATAAAAACAAATAACAAACAAGAAAAATTACTAAGGACACCCTCTAAGGTGTACGTTGCTCACTGGCAGAAATTAAATTGAATTATCAGAAATTTTATTGTTGCGATAAATTTATAAAAGCTTATAATATTTAAATATAATTAGATTTACGTCAGTCCCCAGTTAGTTGCGGCACTGGAGTTGGTATGTTTGAGGTTTCGGCAACAGTGTTATTAATCTCTCTAGTATTTGAATAGAGTATAGGAAAGAGCTTTGAGTTCAGGAATATAGAACCAATTCTGCCTCTTATATTAGGAATGTGTATGCTGCTCACATCCTCCCCCCCCCCCCTGTCGGCAACTCGTTTTTTTTCTCCGCCTCTCTAATAACTTCAAATTCAGAAAAATAGACTCGACCCTACCTTTTACACTAGAAATGGGAATGTTTCCGGTGTCTCCCCCCCTCCTCGACAACTTGCTTTCGCTTGCCATACTGTACTTTTGTAATATCATCGGCCCCTCCCCCCAAGAGAGAGGCTGGATCCGCCCCTGGTCGTAGGGTAGTTGAGTTTTGTCTTCGAACATATCATTCATTTTCTTGACATTTAACTCTTCTGGTAGATACATTTTTGAACTGTCATATAAGCTGTAATGACTTTTTCTTCCACGAAATGACCTATTGTGATCCATGACCTTAGATTTAGGAGCTAGACTCAGTTTTTTAGGACGGTTGCTATGTCTTGCTTGCATGTGGGTTGAAGTTTTACTAGTTGTGAGAATTCTGAGGTTTTTGTTCATCCCAAGATGGCAATAGGTTGAAATGTTTTAGAATATCTGTTCCTCATTACCAGCTTTAAAACACTTAAATCTCCTGCAATTACAGTCTGGACCAATTTCATGACTTTGAAGTCTAATTTTCTTGTTTACTTTCGACAATCGATAGTAAAATTCACATTTTTTCGTAGAATCCTTCAGATTTACTTCGGTTTCTTCTTCTAATGACATTTTCAAAAAATATGTATGTAGTTTAATCGAAACTATCCTAGTAGATACACTAAAAATATGACTCATCGATATAATATTCCTTTCGGCACATTATAATAACGATGACTCATCGAGTCGAAATATTTGTATACGAGGGTGTACCAATAAGTTTCTCATAGTCGTTCGTAATAGTATATAAGATGAGATAAATGCGAAAACGAAATCTCATGATGGTGAATCTCATATTGATATGTAGGAAGTATATGCTACCAACTGTGTTTAAATTACTTAATTCTTCTAAATTTATTCTTTTCAAAATAAAAATTGTGGTTGGTGGTTTATCTATTAGTCAGCTCTGTAGTGTAAAGGATCTTATAATAAATAAATTACCAACAAGCCTATTCTTAAAGAAGAAGCAGTATCCTGAAATTTATATTATATAATTTATTGATATCATTTTTTATATGAGATGAGAATGTAAAGATGGTAAGTAAGATATATCTCTCAAGTTAAGATCTAATTAACGTGTTCTTCTGTTTCCCGCTTTTCCCAAATTTAGTAGCAAGAAAAATTGTCTTGTAGTAATGGACTTGAAATATGACAAAGCGTCACATGAAGAGATGATTCATAGAGTAAACGCAATTTTTAGGACTCGTTTCGGCAACATATTACTGATATAATTTTTAAGATACTAGTTAGGGTAAAAAGAGGCAAAAATCTTATAAAATTTTATAATTATACAATGAAATCGTTAATTTAAGGTTAAAAGATCATAGAAAAAAATTGTACTTAATGGAGTAAACAACAAAAAAGCCACTTAAATTTTTTTTTCATTAGTTTTAATTTTTGGACACCCTGTATAATATAGAAAGTTTATTATAATTGGGATATAAAACATGATTTTTTTTAAACTTCACTGTAAATTTCGAGTACATAACTGAAATACTTCTTAAGTATTTGAAACATGAAATTTAGGTTAGATTTTGTCAAAATTCAAATTATTTAAAAGCCCTTAAGGTTTAGGTACTATAAATCTTATTAAAATAGGCTATTATTTTAATCGGAGAATCCAAAAATGCAATAATATAGAGGGTTCTATTTAAACAATAACGCACAACTGTGAATCTTTCAGAGCTTTTGGAACATCCTGTATAATTTGAAAATAATTTTAAAAAGTAACTTTATTAGACCCCCATATATCACAAAAATAAAGCTTTTTGAAAGTCCCGTATTCTGGTCGCAATATTCCGTGCCGTATAGGGTGAATAACCATATATATATATATATATATATATATATATATATATATATATATATATATATATATATATATATATTCCGGGTTTCAATACGTTCATTCAAAAAATCGTTTTCACGACGTTTCGCCAAAATCTCATTTGGCATTTTCAAGTGCGGTTCGTCTCGTTACTCGCTGAGAACTGATGGTGGCAGGCATGGCTTTTGGACTAGTGTTAAACCAGATTGAAATTCGCGTTCGTGTGGAAAAGGATTGGGGATTTTGCTTTGAAGCACGCTTTAGTTAATCCATTCATTGATTATTCACCCAATCGAGTGGATATTGGAATCTATTCCAAGGCCTTGCTCTGATGTTATGAGTGGCGATAATAAGAGGATTGTTAGAAGCTTGCCCAGTAATTAGTCTTAATGCTTTGTTTTGGACGCTTTCGAGCATTCAAGAGGGTGCACCATAGGCAAGAATCGACCTAATAAATAGTTTTATTAACAAGAGTTTCACTCTTAGTGATAATTTGCTGTGCTTATTGATCAAAGAGAACAAGGCGCCGATTGCATCTTTTGCCTTGGTTCTTAAATAAACAACATGTCGATGCCAAGATAATCCCCTATCAAAAACTAATCCTAAGTATTTCGCCTCGTAGCTCCAAGAAATCCTTGTGCCTGCGATGGATATCCGACCTTCAGGATTCGGAAAATTTGACTTTGTAAACATTAAAGCTGTAGTTTTATTCGGGTTAACATTAATCTTCCTGTCGGACATCCATCGCTCTATTTTGTTCATGTGTCTTTGTAGCCGTAGTATGATTAGTCTGTGAACTCTCGAAGAGGTAGTCATAGCAGTATCGTCCGCAAATAGGTACAATTTCGTTAGACGATCCTTCGGAATATCGAGAGTATATAAATTAAAAAGTACCGGAGAAAGTGGTGAGCCCTGAGGAACACCTGCTCTCACCGGTTTGACCCTTGAGGAGTGCTCGTCGGCCGATACTACAAAGCTAAGTCCTATCGAGATGACTTGGGATTAGTTTTACCAGGTAATTCGCAACTCCCAGTCTTATCAGTTTAACTATAAGGCCATTGTGCCAGACTCGATCAAATGCCTTACTAATATCAAGAAATATCACTCCCGTGCTGAACTTTCGGTTGAAAGCTTTTGTTATAGCCGTTTCTAGTCTTGTAGTCTGCAGAGTGAAGCTATGTTCCGTTCTTAAACCAAACTGTTCGTTTGGAAGGATGTTTCTTTCTGCAATGAAGTCGTTTAACTTACTCAGAATCAGTTTTTCGACTATTTTCCCCAAACTGGAGAGAAGACCAATCGGTCCGTATGAATCTATACTTGTTTTTCTTTCTCCTTTCTTTTTAATCAAAATGCTTTTAGCTTGTTTCTAGCTTGAGGGAAAATGTATCGTTTTAAAAATCGCATTTGTTTAATTTGATATTAAAGATAAAGTTTGGTCCGGAACTCTTTTCAGTGCTGCATTCTGCAGACCGTCCAATCCTGGAGATTTATGTATATTTAAAAATAAAGTGATACCTCTGGCACCTTCCAGGTTTGTGACCGAAATGTTGTTGATATCGTGCACCATGGTCTTATAGGCATTCACTGTTCTGTTAATAATGATTTCCTTGGTATTATCGGCGCTGGGATTTAGTTGAAATTGATCGAAAAATTTCTCTACAAACCCGTTGACTTTGTCTTCGGGCTCAGTAAACGTTGAATTGTTGCTAACGATATGCGGCAATGGTTTTCTTGTGCCCTTTGTAAGGCTACGCGTTAGTCTAAAAAGATTACCGTCCTCGGTTTGCAGAGAAATCAACTTGTCTTCCCAGCTCTGATTATACAGTAAGAGGAGTTCGTTCTTTATTTCTTCTGTAGCTCTATTTGCTTGCCTTTTGATCGCTGGGTCTCCAGTTCTATAGGCCCTGTTCTTGAGTCTATTTTGGGCTTTAATACGCTCGACCAGTTCTCTCGGTAGTTCACCGTATTTGGAAAACTTGGACGTTTTCGTTACAGAAGCTTTTGCGAGTGCTAAGCTAATCTGATCAGTTAAAGAGTTAACTGCTTTCTCGGGGATATTCGGCTTCCTCAAGAATAGATTTGAACTTTGTCCAATTCGTAAAAGTTGCAGTTATAGCCATCCTCCGCTTTGGAAGGATCGCGATGGTGGCCTCTGATGAATTTCGAGTTTTGTTTAGCTGGCTCGCTTCCTGATTGAACGAGCGGCTTCGCAGGCTCCTCCCTTCTGCCAAGTGCGATATATCTTATTGTTGTATGCTGGTCTCTCGTGTACTGATTGATTTTTATCGAGTGGTGGTCAACACACTAGTATCAAGATCTCTCCGCCTAACAGAATCCGACACAAAACAAGACGAAATAAGACACATTTCAGTAGCTCTGGAATGGAACGATTTCTCACAATCCTATATAAAGAAAGTCATAAAAAGACAAGAAAATACTACAACAAAGACCAAAGACAAAGATCAAACAAGGAACAAAGCCATAATCCCATACATAAAAGGAATAACATATGTTTATGCGGCTTTCACGGATTCCTCCGGCAGAAGGTCGGCGAAGCCGCGTTCAGTATTTGCATGCCTTCTTCCGATCTGTCCTTTGCATAGCCAGATGCATGTCGATACCCTGATGAATCTAGTAGAGACGAAACATGTACCTCTACCGTATCATTGTGGCGGGGAGGGTAAGTTTTGACTTTCTTCTCGAGGTGGTACAGGAAGGCCATCATCTCGATTCGCCAATATTTGATTCTATTTTATTTTAAATTACACGGACAAAAACTTATTTATATATATATATATATATATATATATATATATATATATATATATATATATATATATATATACGAAAATATTCCAAAATTTTGTTCGTCGGTGTATTTACTAGTTACCCTTTAAAAAGCACTGATGTGTTTATTTACTTTACGAGTGCATTAAAAACTTCAAAGGAGAAACTAAATTTTATGTTTACATCTTTCAATTTTATATCATAATTCTACATATTTGACACTAAAACGTTTATAAACGCCTCTCGACGACGCATTAAAAATATTACTTTTTTACTAAAGTGATCATTAAGTTTTATGTATTTTTATTCATTAGTTCATTAGTTAAAATTATAATTACATTATGACGTTTAAAAAATTGTTTCTGTGAATGCTTCATTCTACCAAAAAGTGCTGGATCGCCTTAACATTCGAGTTTTAGCCAAAAAAATGGTTCCTGCGCTCAGCCATCCATTGTACTCGCCCGATTTGAGTCACCCTGACTACTTTCTGTTTTCCAAATTAAAGATGGACTTAAAAGGGAACCATTTTGCGTCAATAGATGAGATATAAGAAGCCATGACAACAAAATTAAACGGTATTTCAAATGTGTATTGCTTCTAATGGAGACATTTTGAATAAAACATTTGTTGAAAAAATTGTTGTAATTGTTTGCGTCTTTTATAGCCAGAGTCTTAGAATTTATGAGATTTACTGTGTTGTGTACTTCTTTAAAAAAAAACGATTTTTATTCAGTAAAATAATACCTTACCTAAATTTCATGGAATCTAATGTTGCTTTCTACAAATAACAGTAATAGTTGGGGTGTAATTTAAACAGCTTTAACCTAAAATTGCGAGAAAGCTAGTAACTTCCACTTAAATTAATTAAAATCTTGGGTTTTCTTTTTTAATATATTCAGTGGATTTCCTGGTATCTCTAAAGAGCCTACGCAAGTTGGCTAGTTTGCCAAAGAATGTTTCTAATTTTTTAAAACTTCATTTTCAGTTACTGATGGTAACTACTAACCGACTAAACGATTTCATCTTGTTATTATTTTACCAAAAATTGTATTTACACTTTTAGATTACAATATGGTACTTATATACAGGGTATTGACGAATTATTCCTTTGTCTCGCTTAATTGTTTTCGAACAGCATTGAGGAATATTCATTTTTAATCGCACATGAATTTAGGCGTTCCAAAGTTATCGTACACGAGCTATTTTTGATCAATTTTGAGAATTGGGCCCTAGAACCTTTCTGAAGAAAGTCTACTTCTTTTTCGACGATCAGAGATACCGATGGATTAAGTTACCGTTGACTAATCACTATCTTAAGCGGTTTCGAATTCTTTCATAGCCTATTTCGAAACCAAAGTCCTTTAAGAATCCCACCTTAAACTTTAATTCTGGAACCATCATGTAGGCGCGGATCCAGGGGGGGGGGGGCGATCGCACTTAGGTTTATTATATCACTATTTATGGCATAGAATATCGTTGTGGCAATAAACATAAAATAAAAAGTTTTTATAATATTATTTAATTTCTTATGATTTCTTAATAATTCATATACATTAGAAAATATAGATAATTTTGACATATTTAACACAAATCACAACTGAAATTTAATTATTTTAAATTTTGGCATAGAAACAGTTTTAGGCATATTCAGATTAAAATATGGCCTTTTTCTCTCAAAAAATTTATATTATGGTTATAATTTAAATACTTACAAAATACCCATTGTCAAAAATACAAGAAATTAAACATATAAAAAATTAATTCGTCCATATAATATTAAAATTTTTTGGGGAGCTATCGGTCATTTTATTATTAATTAAAAACATTTTTAGAACATTTGACGTTTCAGTTTATTTATTTCTTAAACCATCTGCAGAATTACAATTAAACATTAAAAAGGGATTCAAATGTAACTAATTTTTATATGTTACAGAAAATTTAAATATAAATTGTGTCTACGCTGGTTAACATTAGGTATCTAATTCGTAATCAAAGTCAGTGAAGCTATCTTCGCTCAAATTAATTATAATTGATTCCTCTATCTCATCGATCATGAGATCGAGTTTCCACATTTTCTTTTATTCTTTTACTACATGGATTTTTTCCAATTTTCAGCGGTATCTTTATTCAAAAATATGTTCAGTTAAATTACTAATTTTGTAAGTTGTATTATTTCTAGCAACTCTACCTTTTACTTGAGAGAGATATTTTCTTCTCCAACGGACATTTTCCGGACGATCTATAAGAACAGATTTCCAAACTGGTTTTTCCCAACAAAAATTAAGTTCTCTGAGCAATTTTCAGAGCTCAGTTCTTTTAATTTCAGGTAAATCCCGATCTTCATTGATGTTAGTTAGAATTTTGTCGATGGTTGGGATCTGCTTCTCACACTAAAATGTATGTACAACTCCTTTTATTGCAGTTTACATCTCTTCTTCCAACGAGGTTTTGAATACAAACAATTCCAGTCGTTTTTCTCCTTCAGTATTCGGTACATAGTAGATTTTCCAACTCCTGTCATGTTGGAATACATCTCAACAGAGCTTTTAACATTATTATCTAGATATTGATATCTTAAGGCATCATAAACATTCATCGTAATAAGTTTTTCGTTGAGGAAAAAATGTCCTGGTTTAACGATTTCGGAATAAATATAGATGTGGAAGCCATATCTTTTGGGTATCTCACTAATCTCAAATAATATATAAAAACATGCACAAATAATATAAATCACTAAGAACACACTGTAAGGTGTACTTTGCTCACTGACAAAAATTAAATTGAACTATCCGAAATTTTATTGTTGCAGTAAATTTATAAATGCTTATAATATTTAAATATAATTAGATTTACGGCAGTCCTCAGTTACCTGCGGCACTGGAGCAGGTACGTTGAAGGTTTCGGTAACAATTTTATTACTCTCTCTAGTTCTTGAATAGAGTATAGGAATGTACATGCTTGCGATTGCCCCTCCCCTTCCCAAGAGCTTTGAGATCAGGTAAATAGAACCGATTCTGCCTTTTATATTGGAAATGTGTATGCTGCTGGCGTCTCCCCCCCCCCTCCTTCGACAGCTTGCTTTCGCTTGCCATACTGTACTTTTGTAAGATCACCACCCCTCCCAAAGAGAGAGGCTGGATCCGCCTCTGCCGTCATGTTTACAAAGACTGAACTACTTCAATGATTTCCTAAATTCCATACACCCAAAGATCTAGTTAGAACTAGAGTTTCAAGACGCTTTTCTTCTTAGATGGCTCTAGAAACGAAGTCAATGCATATACATCTGCAACACACAACATATTGAAAACCAACACACATATTTCAAAGTTGATTCATATCGTCACAAATACAAGGCGTAGCCAACACTTTAATTTACAGTTCTAATCACCTAACCAAGTACCATGGAAAAGAAAGAAAACTAAGAACCATAGTAACAGCTTTAAGGTAAAATTATTTAAAAAATACACCCTTTATTTTGTGTAGTTCAAAAGTTTAAAAATAACACCAGTTGCAGTTCTGTAGCAAATAAAACATCTGACGTTTCAATTTATTTCCATAATTTGCTTGTGTTAAACAATTTTCAACAATTGGCTGCAAACTGACAGTGTTTGTTTTATTTAGAACACTCTATTTTCCGCAAATAGTGCATATATTTGTTTAATCGTCGAAAGTAAATTAATTATATTAAAAAGCGTAATTTTAACTTCTTAATTTACTTTTCTCATGTTGGCCACCAAATCTTATTTACGTAATACCAACTTTATGGATCATAAAATTACTACTCAATGAAATGGATTTTGTAAAGGTTTAAAAGTAGCACGTGATTCAAAAATTAAACAATTTTAAATACTCTATTTTAAGGTTTTCACGAAATTTGATTTGTCATGAGAATAAATTATAAAATTCTGGAAATATATCATCATGTTGTAGCAAATAGTCCGATGGCTTGAAAAATTATAATATTATTTTATTTAATATGAAAATATTCTGCATTTTACTTAATTATGCTTTTACGAAACATAAAAAAACCCTTTTCCTCCCATTTCTTGTTATCTCAAGAATTAAAGAAAAGATTTTAATGCCCAAATGTTTTTCTAGTTTTTGAGATATCAAGTACTATATTAAAGGCTTCAAGAAGTAAACTGCATTAAAGGAAGCCAGTATATATAAGGTAGAAAATGGAGTGCATTTGCACGATATCTTTCGTCGTTAATGTAAAACAAACTTGATTTATCGCACTATTTTCTTAAAGCTGTATAAGTCTCGTAGGAACTTATGTACTACACATATATATCTACATCGAAACTAGGAATACCGTAAAGTTACATTTATTTTTAATCCTGTGATAGCTTAGAGAGAATTCCTGGAAATATCCTCACTGGGAATTTTTCACGTCAAACCTATGCCGATGTTACTACAACAATAAAATTCTCTACGGGGATTTCAACGTTTTACGACTTCCAGTAAAATATAAAGAATAATAAATTATTGACAAATGAAATTTTCCCAATAAAAATAAAAGAGAGAACATTCCTTGTTTAATATATATATATATATATATATATATATATATATATATATATATATATATATATACATATATATATATATATATATATATATATATATATATATATATATATATGTTATATCGTAGATTTTCACGGATGGTAGAATGAATAGTTTGGTTATTCCGGGTTTCAATCCGTTCGTTCAAAAAATCGTTTTCACGACGTTTCGCCAAAATCTCATTTGGCATTTTCAAGTGCGGTTCGTCTCGTTACTCGCTGAGAACTGCGAGTAACGAGACGAACCGCACTTGAAAATGCCAAATGAGATTTTGGCGAAACGTCGTGAAAACGATTTTTTGAACGAACGGATTGAAACCCGGAATAACCAAACTATTCATATATATATATATATATATATATATATATATATATATATATATATATATATATATCTATACATATAAACCTTTATATATCTATGCACCTATAGATCTATCCATTTATACATCTATACATTTATACATTTATACATCTATACATCTATACATCTATATATCTATACTTCTATACATCTATACAGTTATACCTTTATACATCTAGGTATCTATACATCTATACATCTGTACATCTATATATCTATATCTCTATATATTTATACACCTATACATATAAATAAAATTGAAGTGTCGGTCTGTCTGTCTGTACGGGCTAATCTTCAAAACAGCTGAACCGATTTGGATGAAAATTTGCAGACTTGGAAAGGAGGTTGTCAGGAGTGAAATAGGTTTCTCTTTTTTGTCTGTCTGTTTGTCTGTACAGGCTAATCTTCGAGACGGCTCAACCGAATTTGATGGAACTTTACAGACATGAAGAGGCGGTTGTTAGGAGTGAGATAGGTTGTTTTTTTTGTCTGTCTGTCTATATGAGCTAATCTTCGAAACGGCTTAACCAATTCCGATTAAACTTTACAGACATGAAGAGGAGGTTGTTAGAAGTGGCTCCTTTTTTTTGTCTGTCAGTCTGTCTGTACGGACTGATGTTCGAAACGGCTGAAGTTATTTTGATCAATCTTTGCAGACATGAAGAGAATATCGTCAGGAGTGATATAGACTGCTCTTTTTCTGTTTGTCTGTGTGTTTGCAAGGGCTACCGATAAGATAAAAAAATATATTATAACACAAGAAATTTTTATATTCCAAGTTTCACGTGGAGGAAGTCACGGGTAAAAGGTAAATGTAAATAAAAGTTAAGACTTGAAACTTGTTTATGTTACCAGAACATCGATACTGATGAATCAGCAATTACAGGTTAAGTTATGGGAATTAATTTTAACTTTATTTAGTTATAATAATATGATGATTAAATTTATTTATTTATTATTGAAAGTGTTGATAAACAGTAGATATTTTATTTCTTAGTACCGATTTATATGCTATCCTTTTCTAACGGCTCGTTTAAACAAATATACGTCAATTCTAGAATACATTAAAGTATGAATTTTTGGTTACCTAACTAATTATTATTGTTATTTTCAATATGTAAACAATATCTAACAATATTTACCAATGAAAATAAGTCTTTAAATCCTCTTTTTGTTGAAATTAATCGCAAGCTTTGTTTTCACATGTGTAGTAATTTCTAACACTTAAAAACACTGAAAAAGGTCACGGCAAGCAATTAAACTGAAAACAAGAGTAAATAAACATATCTAGGTCGATCAGATTACAAAAAACTTGCGCTGACCTAGCGACCTTAGTGTTGTTGACTAGCTAAATAGTTCTGTTAATTAACACCTTCATTTACGAAAAAAAATATGCAAAAGCATTGTTAGTTCTCAAAAAAATTGCATTTATGAGTTCAATAGTTCAATTTTATAAATTTCGAAACCTATATTAACAATTAAGTTCTGAAACGTTTGATGTTTTTTCCTGCCAAGTAAAACTCTTTGAATTATAGTCCTGTCAAAATAGACAAGAAAAGGGATAACTTCGCAAAAATTCGCATAGAGCTGAAAATTTGTACAGATTTTTAATACACTATTACAATTGAAATATTAAAAGTGTCCACCGATCCTACTTCTGCTAAAAGTTTTATTCATGGCTGAACGTTAAAATAATTTTTTTTTTCGCATTTTTCTCGTAAACGGTCAGGTAATCGTAAAAACTGGTTAAGCAGCAGTTGTAGATAATTTAATTCTCTACAAAAATTGTTCTCAATTTTTTTTCTAGGAATCACCGTTCCTGAGTTATCGTGATTTCAAAAGTTAGGGAAGTCGGGTTTTACATAATATGCACACATTTCCGCACCACTTATGATAGAGTGTGCTTAGACATATTTCATGTATAATATTATATACCTAAGTCTAACTATTTTTGACATATTTTAAATTTGATGTCAAAAATGGCGTTTCCAGGGCTAAAAATAACCATCAATTTCTCCTATATGGAAGGAAGTCTTTATTATTTAAATTGCGGTTGGCTTTTATATAAGAGAAAGTGATAGTTATGTTTAGGCCTGCAAACGCCATTTTGACATAAAATTTAAATGTCAAAAACTGTTAGGCTTAGGTATCTGACATTATACATGAAATATGTCTATATAGACCAGGGCTTATCTGTAAAATATCGGGGTTTCATGGATGTGAAATGGAACATGGAGATTTTTGCATGAGAGCCTTCAGAATAACCTGAGTAACGATAAATTTGATATGCGTACTTTCAAAAAGTTTGGCAACATTGTTTTTATTATAAAAAATATAAAATTACCGAACAAAAACGTTTTTTTCAAATTTTCTCTCGTGTAACTTTGAAAGTACTCATTCTAGAGGAAAGTTGAAAAGGAAAAAAAGTTTTGTAATTAAATTTGCCATAAGATAGAGTTAGTCGGAAATCTCAAAATACATTTCGCTTATTGCAAAATTGCAATAATTAAAAAAAGGGTAAAAAGCAGGTTTTTAATCAATTTTTTTCGCCCATTTAAAATTCTCTGAGGATCTTCATATTAGAGTAAAGAAAACTTTATGCTATAATAAAATAACATGCTAAAATTTGTTAGGATCGAATCGATAGTTTTGGCACAATAATTTTGCAATCCGATTTCGTTTACAAAAATTGACCATTTTTCAAGTTTGTCTGAGTCCAAAATATAAAGCTAACGTATTTAAATTTATTTTCGACATATAGCAAGGAACTTAAGTTTTCCAACGCTTTTTTCAGAATCAAAATCGGATGATTTAGACGCCCTCAGGAATTGTTTAAAGACTATTGATATTTTTGCTTATAAACAAATAGATGATATCGGCGGATTTTCATTGGATTTTTTTTTGCAATACATGGTTTGACAATCCTTGGAAAGACGCTTCTTTTCGTGAAAAAAAAATTCAATTAAATTTGTGAGCCTTTTACGGTGAATCTATAGACAATACAGTGCTGATTCTTGAACCAAAAACTTTATCTTGCCGTGCTTATAATGCCATGTGCTCATTATGCATTCATTTTGTTATAAACAAATGACCTTATTTATGCATCATACTTACAGCATACTGCACCCTATAGTATTGGACTTTCCATGCGAATCTTTGTTTATTAATATAATTTAACATACTAAAACTATATATATATTTACTTTAATTATCAAAATTGTTTAAATAATCATTGTTGAAACCAACTGAAAAATTTTGGTTTTAAATTATTCTATTCGTAAAATAAAATAGTTATTCTTTATAAATTATGTTCAATTAGGTTCAATAACGCACTCTTAACACTAAATATTATATTTCAAATTGCTCTATTTTTAGTGGGGTTCATTATGGTTGGAATTTTGTGCACATCCTGCATAAATATGGCAACATTTTACGCGAACTCTTTATATGCAATTCCCAGTTACCATTCCTTTCGGAAAAAAAAAATTGTTCCATAATATTCACCTATACGAAAAAATTAAGAAAAATATTTGATTAATAAGGAAATATAATAATGAAAACGACATTAATTCAAATTGAAAAACTTGTTTCCAAATAGAAATTTATTTGCATGTTAATTATACATACCATGTCGTGCACATTTATAAAATACAATTTTTGGTAACACTGTAACCAGTATCTTTATACAAACAGGGATACATAATAACTACAGAGTAACTCTCTTTAATGCCTATTCTATACCTTTAGAAATCCAGTTTAAGCAGATGTTTCTTACTCCCGCCCCACTACTTTCATGTTACCGGTTACATTTTAAAGCATCATGCTCTCATCTCCGAAAATATTATATCTCCAAATATTTGTAGAAATATTGTATTCCTTATAACTTAAAAACTATTAAGTTTTCATATATGATTTATATAAAATAATTATTTTATTCTTATCTGTATTTTACGAATAAAATAATTTAAAAACAATTTTTTTTTCAATTTGTTCAAACAACGATTGTTTAAACAATTTTGATAATTAAAGTAAATATATATCGTTATAGTATACTTAAGTATATTAATATATATAAAGTTTGCTTTGCTCTAATATGAAGGTCCTCAGAGAAATTTAAATGGTCGAAAAAAATTTATTAAAAAACTGTTTTTTTTTAATTTTTTTTTTAATTATTGCTATTTTGCAATATGGGAAATATATTTTGAGATTTCCGACCAACCCTATCTTATGGCAAATTTAATTACGAAACTTTTTTTCCTTTTCAACTTTCCTCTAAAATGAATACCTTCAAAGTTGCACGAGAGAAAATTTGAAAAAAAAAAACGTTTTTTTTTCCTCAATTTTATATTTTTGTTAATAAAAACAATGCCCAACTTTTTGAAAGTACGCATATCAAATTTATCATTATTCAGGTTATTCTGAAGGCTCTCGTGCAAAAAGCTCCATGTTCCATTTCATATCCACCTAAAAACAAATAAGCCCTATAAGGTCTAATACTTTTGCGTAGAATCTAAAAATGAAATAACATATAAAATGTTCCATTTAAAATAAGTAATAAGACATGAATTTCCGGTACAATAGGAAGTGCTACCATTTTGAAAATATTTTATCTAAATTGCCCCCATCGACTTCAGCAAACTTTTAAAAATTTTCCAAAGACTATTTTCAGAAAAATCGTGGCAGTTCTTCGTGGGACACACTGTATTAAAAAAAGGTGTAATTTTAATACTCACTTCTCATGTTCTTAATTAAATAATCAGAAGAAAACAAAGTAATAAAATAATTATATCAATAAAACTATTTCCAAAATACTTACCCGATATAAACAAATCGCTCCTTTTTTCAAATGCAAACTCAATCAACGTTGTTTTAAAATGTCGCACCAAAAAATTTTTATAAACAATTAAAAATTCATATAATTTATGAGAGGAAAGTTTTCCAAAAAAACAAATAAATCACAAGAATAAACAAACCAAACTTTTTACGTATACGACACGTGTTTAACGAATGTAAACTTGCTGTAGTCGTTTGTTTCGGTTCAATCAAAATCGCGCGAAATACTGATGAAAGTTTTCCCGAAAGACGCTTTTCCGCAGTTTCAGTTGTCCAGCGCAAGCGTTACGATGGAAAAGTGAATTTAAATGGAAACTGTGTGAAAGATGCAGTTAAAAGATACCGAATTCTTTATAGCTCACAAAATGAGAGGTCAAAATATGTAAACATATTTATTAGCGTGATTAAAAAAAAAACATTTTGGGAATTTATCAGCATCATAAAAAAATTCCTCGAAAATTTAAGAAAAATCAATGATGTAAGTTTGCTCAAACTAATTATTTATTACCAAATGGCTTATTATAAAAACGGAGGAATTTTGTAGTGACGCTGGAAATATACCATCCTTACATCCTTACATATTCCCCAATCTCCCCAGATCAATTCGTGAATCAAGCATCCGGTATAGAATAGCTAAGGCCCTCAGCACAAAAAGACCTAAACCTTCGAGCTTTAAGGGAAGGAAATTGACGGTTACAAGGAGTACTTTTAAGGAATACTAAACTTTAGTTACAGTCTGGAAATCTGTAAGATCGGTACGGTTCTCAAGACCAGTGTCGTAGACAATTATGTGACGGGTATATTCGTCGGGAAAGAAGGTATTCTTTGTTTTGTTTTTCATTTAATTTGGGAAGTATTATCTATATGTACAACATTTAAAATGAGTTTCTGCTTTAGTATAGTAAATAAACCCAAACAGCACAAATACGTCCTAATGACGTCCATAAAACGTTTGACCTCAACATTCAGGACGTCTTATGTATGTCCATAAAAGACAAATGACGTCCATAAGACGTTGTATAGACGTCTTATGTTACAAAAGGTAACGTCATTTGTTTACAACATCTTATGGACGTCCCTTCCCAACATTAAAACAATATATTCCACCAATAAAATTATGTATATTAAAAAGGGTCCCTTTAATTTTTTTGTTTGTCTTGTTTACAAAGTCAAACCGTAATTATTCAAAAGCCCAAGAAATAACTTTAATTAAGAAAAAATCAAGAGCAAAACATACACTACCATTTTAAATAACTACAAGTTCCGCGTGAATAACTTGCTTTAAAAAATATCTTCAACATAATCTCTTTATACAAAAAAATACATAACTTAAGCATAATGTAAACTTTTTCTAATTTAAAATTTAAGAAGTGAGGTAGAAGAGCAAATATTTTCAGAACTACTACTGTTCGAACTATAAGTGAACCTATCAAATTTAAGCCTTAGTTTATCACTTCGATATAACAACTCTAAAAGGTAGACTATCAACAAAATAAAAGTTTATTGAAATAAAAAGTACACAATTCTTTAAATAGTTTTTAAAACAAGAATTTTTATTTAGTCGAATAACAAATCTGGTCTGATGCCCTTTTCAGCCATGTTTGTCCTGTTGTCTCTGTAGATCCTAATAACAAACTGATTTTAATTTTATAGGATAAAGTTTATCATTCGTGGGAGTAAATTTTGTGATATTTTTGCGTATTTTTATAATTGTCCTCTACTATAGAATCGTGACTTATGCTATTTCAAGGTTAATATGCATAATGAAAGACAGAACTTACTCATAATAAGTCTCGCCCAGTTGCAATCGTAGAACTTTCTCTTTCCTTTTGGTACTAATCAACTGTACATGGTAATTTTACAAGCTCGCTTTACAAACTCATAAATGCTCCCTACTCCCAGTTTTGAAATTTCTAAAACCTTAAACAAAATTACTTCTTGTAATTAACAAAACTCTATTTTCTATTATCTTTAAATATAACCAATCATTAGGAACAAAATAAATCTTACAGGTTTCATTAGTCGAGCACTCCATAAACAAACATTTCGCCTTCCACTTCATTAGTAATATTTCTTGTAATATTTAGGACCGGGTCTGGATGAGCTGTGCAAGCCTTTTTCGCACAGATAATATTTTTGAAGATTTCATTTCATACTTCTAATAACATAGAGTTACTACAAAAATATAAGTGGTAAAGCATTCGGAAATTTCCTGTAACACAACCTATAAATAACGTTACTGTTTTTCCTAAGTACATATGATTCTCGATCTTACCTTAAGTATTACATAAACACGAATAAAAAAGATTTTCAGAGGCACAGATAAATCAACTATTTTAATAAAATTCTTTCAAAAGCTAAATTTTCACAGTCGGCACCCCAACAACATTAAAAATGAATAACGATATGACGAAATACAAAAACAAAAATGACAGAGTTGACAGAAACAAAAGGCGGGTTTTTTAAAGTTAGTTGGCATCATACTGTTATTGTTATCGGCACATCAAACAGTCTGTGACAAAAAGCACCAAAGTATTGATAAAAAAGATCACGCAAGAGTTCCATTAACCAAGATCGTAGTGAGGCTACTAAAAATTTGTCGTTCAATCAAATATTTTAACCTCAACTTGTATTCAGCTGAGCTCTGTGCGACGTTGCAAACTTATTATCCAACTGCGACAAAATCCATAGGAAAGGAAATGCTTTTTAGTTTTTATCAACTAAATTACACACAACTGTATTTATTTTCATATAAAATGTTGTATGTAGACTTTTAAAAGATATCTTAAAGACGTTGTATATAGACGTCTTTAAAACAACGTCTATAAGACGCCTTATTTATGTCTTAAGACGTTCAGACATAATCTGGATATAAAAATGACGTCCATAAGACGTCTAGTGCTGTGTGGGAATGGAAAGTTTGAAAAAAAAAACACAAAAAAAGTAGTTTTATTTAAAACATTCCCCATTTGAGCCATCGCTGTTTCCATTCTTTGAACACCTCCGCATTCGATCTTTGCGATATGACCTTAAGTTCATACAGCATATTTATTTTAATGCCTTCAGTAATATCAGAACGATGTCCTCACTATGGCAACTTGAGCTTCAGGAACAAGAACAAATCGCACGATGTCCTATCAAGAGAAAAACTTCAAATACAGATACAAATATATAAAATATTTTTTGTTTTTATTAAGGTTTCTTTTGAAGGAGGTTCAATTTTTTTCTAAATCATTTTGACAATACAATTTATGAACAAACCCATGTTAAATTTGGATGCTGACAAATATTATTTGTATCCATAATAAGTGTCCTGTGTAACACAATTATTGAGATAAAATAATACTTAAAGTAATAAATAAGATTCTAGTTGAAAAATAGCCACACTTGTTTTATAAGATTACATTTTAGTATATAAACACTTAAAAAAAATAGATAAATATAAATTATGGAGATTATTTTAAATATTCTTTTTTAATCATCCTTTACATTGGTTACAATGAAATTTATATTTTTATTTTCCTTTGGGTTCCTTTTAATACCCACATCTTTGGTAAGTTTATAAAAAGCTTTTTATAATTCACGCATTGATCACAATAAAAATTATAGTTTATTTTTAATTTCTTAAATAAAAAAATATACTCAATGAAGGTGGGTACCTGGAAAAACTGCTTTTCAGCTCGACCTTACAAAATACTTTTTTGTTGTGTGCTACTGATAAAAGTGAATAGAAGTTATTTCAGATAAAAAGTTACACTTTTTGAAAAAGATTAATATTATTTGTTCCTGCATCTAAATAACAAAACGTAGATATAGAATATGGATGAAAAGAAATAATATTTTTAAGGCAGACGAAATAACAATAAGCACCGCTGATGGAAAAGTGAAAGGAATTCAAAAGTATAGCTATGTATTAGATCCCTACTATGCGTTTTACTCCATTAAATATGCCAAACCTCCTACCGGATCACTCCGTTTTCAAGTAAGTACTAATCTATTGCAAACCTGTAAATAATTACGTTTTTAGTGTCACAATATGATAAGAGAAAAATATACCGGGTGAGTCAACGATTGGATGAAGTAAGTTTGTGCCTTTTCGGTGAAATTTACAAAGAAACTATATTTATTGTTTGATACAGTTTATTTTTACGCAGATTTTAAAAATATTTTGGACTCTACAGGGTGAGCCAAAAAACTAGGACAGCATAAAGTTGTATTTTTTTAAATAGAACATCCTATATACGAATCGTGTTTTCGATTTAGCTTATAATTTTAAATCTTTTTTATTAAAGGTTTACTATAACAAAACTTTATAGTTTCTGAGATAATTAAGTTTAAAGAAAAAAAGTCACATTTTCAAGCATCAATTCAATCCTAAATAACGTTTTCAATTTTGTGACAAATATATTCAAATTTGGAATTTAGCAAGGCCAAGGACAAGTTAACATAATTTTTACCTAATATTTGCAATAAAAGCTACAGGGTGTTGAACACATCGGCTCAAATTTGAACAAGTTTAAATGAATAAATATCTTTTTTTTTAAATGGTACACCCTGTATATTTTCATGTTATTTAATAGAGTAATAAAAACCCTAAAAGTTTTGTTCAATATATTCTATACCTATTTATAATAGTTTTTGAGATATTTCAGTTTTTCTTATTTTCCATACTTTTTTACAGAAATTTTTCTGTGTGTCAAATTTATAACCGCAATCGCTTCTTTTGGTTTTTATGTAGTGTAGTTTGTTTTTTTTTGCATTCATCTTATATTGTAAAATGAATTTTCCAAAGAATGAGTTAATAGATATGATTTATACAATAGGAGAGGCTCAAAAAAATTGCCTTCTTGCTTAAAGAATTTACAAAATGAAGTATCCTGATCGACGCCAGCCTAATACCCATACTTTTCAAAACTTAATGCAAAGATTTGATTCTTCTGGTACTGTTGATTATCCAAAACGTAAAGTGGTCAACAAACCAGTAACTAATGAAGAAAAAGAACTACAAGTATTGTTAAATGTTCAGGAAAATCCTTATATTAGTAGCCGTCAGTTAGCAGCATTATGTGAAACATCACAATCCACCGCTAATTGTACTACCAAGAAATATAGGTATCATCCATATCACATGGAATTACACCAAGAATTGCATGGACAGGATTTTGAAAGTCGTGTAAACTTTTGTCGTACAATAAATGCGGAGATTCAATTAAATCCAAATTTATTATGCAAGGTAATGTTTAGTGATGAAGCTACTTTTAGAAGCAACGGTGCCGTAAATAGACGCAACATGCATTATTATGCCACAGAAAACCCATTTTCGATTAGAGAGGTGCAACATCAAAACCACTGGTCATTAAATGTTTGGTGTGGTATTCATCATAATCGAATTATTGGACCCCACTTTTTTAATGAACCACTAAATGGCTATAGTTACCTGAACTTTCTACAAGAAGAACTACCCCAACTGCTTCAAGGTCTCGATAGGGATGAGCTCGACAGTATGTGGTTCCAGCACGATGGTGCGCCTCCGCATTACCATCGTGAAGTTCGATCACCCCATTAGATTTCTTCCTATGGGGTTATATTAAAAATAAGGTGTATGTTAATCCACCAACAACAGTGGAAGATATGCGAAATAGGATTAGGGATACCTGTAGAACAATAACGCCACTAATTTTGTTCAGGGTCCGAGAAAATCTGCAAAAAAAACTAAATTTGTGCATTGCACAAGAGGGTCGTTTATTTGAACACTTATTAAAAAGAAATAATTAATCTCAGTATTTAATAGGTAATTTTTTTGTTTCAATTTAGTATAAAAGTAAATATGTATTTGCCTTGTCGTTATTGTTGTGCTAATATTTTCACATTATGTTTAATTAAACTATTGCCGTTGTAATATAACGAATAATGTATATCATCATATTTAACCACATTCTGTTTGTTTCTGTAGTTTCTTTTTATTATTTTACATGGCTGCTATGATAATGAAGACTATTTCTGTAAAAAAGTATGGAAAATAAGAAAAACTGAAATATCTCAAAAACTATTATAAATAGGTATAGGATATATTGAACAAAACTTTTAGGGTTTTTATTACTCTATTAAATAACATGAAAATATACAGGCTGTACCATTTAAAAAAAAAAGATATTTATTCATTTAAACTTGTTCAAATTTGAGCCGATGTGTTCAACACCCTGTAGCTTTTAATGCAAATGTTAGGTAAAAATTATGTTAACTTGTCCTTGGCCTTGCTAAATTCCAAATTTGAATATATTTGTCACAAAATTGAAAACGTTATTTAGGATTGAATTGATGCTTGAAAATGTGACTTTTTTTCTTTAAACTTAATTATCTCAGAAACTATAAAGTTTTGTTATAGTAAACCCTTAATAAAAGAGATTTAAAATTATAAGCTAAATCGAAAATACGATTCGTATATAGGGTGTTCTATTTAAAAAAATACAACTTTATGCTGTCCTAGTTTTTTGGCTCACCCTGTAGAGTCCTAAATATTTTTAAAATCTGCGTAAAAATAAACTGTATCAAACAATAAATATAGTTTCTTTGTAAATTTCACCGAAAAGGCACAAACTTACTTCATCCAATCGTTAACTCACCCTGTACAAACAAATAGATGGCGCACCTATGGGGTCCTCACTTTCACCAGTTATAGCCAACCTTTTTATGACATATTTTGAACAAGAGGCACTGCGAAATTTTGGAAACGCTATGTGGATGATACTTTTATAATATGGCCACATGGAAAAGAACACCTGGACGATTTCCTCATATATATATATATATATATATATATATATATATATATATATATATATATATATATATATATATATATATATATATATATTTTATTAGTTTTGTTTTTCTTGGGAGTATGGTCCTTTAAAAATGGGATCAAATTGTAATAATGATGTTATATTTCCTATATTTTACATTTTTTAAAGATTATCGTTTCGGCAATTTATTTTACCTTCGTCAGAATATACAGGGTGTAGCTTAAACAATAGTTCACGAACAAATACTGCACTCACGGTGTGCAAATCAATTCATTATTATATTATATTGGAAATGTAGATTTCATAAAATAATAGAGTTGGTTTGTACTCGTACTATTTCGATTGATGTTGTTTCCTACCCTGTATTCTTTAAGATTTTTATGAATTTCCAAGCTTCAGTGCATTTTCTTCCGTCAATATATGGATTTATTTCTTTACATTTATTGACTTACATTTCATTTTCTCTAGAATTGATAGTTCTTCTTACCCTTCTTCTGATTAACGGTTTCGTATACCTATATTCCTTTATTTTTACTAGATCTTCAATCTCCTTCGTTCACCAAGGTTTGTTGCGTGTTTTTCTTTCCTTTTGTCCCAATCATTCACTTTCTACGTTATGTATATTTTCAATAATATTTTGGTATACTTTCAGGAATAATTGTTTAGGTATTTTATTCATAATTTATAATTTTCATAAAATATATGCTTTTAATACAGTTTTTATTATATTTACATGACTTTTAAATTTAGGCTCCTGTACCAGTAGATCCTTGGTCTGATATTTACGATGCTACTGCAGAAAAATCTTATTGCTACCAAGTTGGTACCGATTCTCCCCTAGAAAGCGAAGACTGTCTTTCGTTAAATGTTTATACCCCAAGAGTAAGTACATAAACGATATGTTATACTAAATTTTTATAATTAAATATTAATATGAGAAATTTTTTTCAATATAGAATCCTAATCTTATCACCGACAAACTACCCGTCCTTTTATATATCCACGGAGGTGGTTTTAATGGTGGTTCTGGTCAAACTAGAGGAGAAACTGGAGGAATAGAACCAGAATTCTTCATGGATTCAGAAGGCGTTATCATGGTGTGTATTAACTACAGACTTGGACCTTTTGGTAAGTAGTAATCCATATATGAAAACTTAATAAATCAAGTAAGCAGTTTTTGGGCAAATAAAGCATTTTAAAAATTAATGTTATAAAATAAACATTTAATAAATATATAAAGAGTGTTTTTTATAGAGGTATAGAACTTTTAAATGGAATAAAATAAAGATCAATTTTTTAAATTGACATGAAATTTACTTTATTCGAAAGATAACCTTCTGGCATTATAATTTAAATATGACTTCTGGCATATGACCGCCACGGCTGGCTCGGACGTAGTCTAATCTGGAGGTCCAATTTTCGATGACTTTTCCAACATTTGCGCGGCACGCAAACCAAGATCTTTCCGCAAAATCTTCCATAAAGTGAATGGACACATATCCAATTCCTGTGCACGATGGCGGATAGACTGATTCGGGTCTTCCTCTACGCTACGCTCTACAGCAGCAATGACTTCTTCTGTACGCACTGTACGACGTCTCTGTGGATGCGTATTATCATTTAGAGTAAACGTGATGCGAAAACGTTCCATAGTTAATCGAATTAATTGCTCTGATGGACGATTATGTTGACCGTAAAATAGACGTAGTGCGTGATACGTATTTCGAACAGAACCATGATTTTCAAAATAAATTTGCACAATTTGGAAGCGTTGTTCAGGCGTCAGTCTATTCATGTTGAAATGCCAAACCAAACTAAACATAAATCACTTGACAGCTGACAAAATGGCCGCCAGTTAAAAAAGTGTTGCCAACTTAAAGTTCTATACCTCTATAAAAAACACCCTTTATAATTTTGTTTCTATTTGTTGACCGTGTAGTTATTAATTAGTTTTAACTTTTTTGGGTTTCGGTCATATTATTACTTTATAAAAAATTAACACATGTTTTTTTTCTGACGTTTCGGTTTATTTTATTGATTAAACCATCTTCAGAGAATTACTGTAAATATGAAAAGGAATATGTAAATTTATGCTATATAAACTGAAAATTTTACTTTCTTACCTAATGTTAACAGGTGGTTCACTTGAATAACTTACATTTAACTATTTTATTACTTTAATACAATACAATTAAAAACTTCTTATTTAATATAAATATAAATATAGAAAACTATTATTTTTTGAATGCATTTTTTTTCACATCTGGCTTGTTTTGCTTTTGAGAGAGTACTACCAAAGGGTTTGAAAGTTTCTGGACTATCTGCAATTTTATTGCCCTATTAGATTCGTATATACATTACTCAGGTCATTTGTGTCCGTTCTGTACAATGAATTTCAGAACGGACACAAATGACCTGAGTAATGTATATACGAATCTAATAGGGCAATAAAATTGCAGATGGTCCAGAAACTTTCAAACCCTTTGGTATTACTCTGTCAAAAGCAAAACAAGCCAGATGTGAAAAAAAATGCATTCAAAAAATAATAGTTTTCTATATTTATATTTATATTAAATAAGAAGTTTTTAATTGTATTGTATTAAAGTAATAAAATAGTTAAATGTAAGTTATTCAAGTGAACCACCTGTTAACATTAGGTAAGAAAGTAAAATTTTCAGTTTATATAGCATAAATTTACATATTCCTTTTCATATTTACAGTAATTCTCTGAAGATGGTTTAATCAATAAAATAAACCGAAACGTCAGAAAAAAACATGTGTTAATTTTTTATAAAGTAATATTATGACCGAAACCCAAAAAAGTAAAAACCCTTTATAATTGAATATGAGAAGGAAGTAATTTATTTTCGGCTTTTCTTGATAGGATTTTTTTCAACTGGAGATTCTGTTATTCCTGGAAATGCAGGTCTTAAAGATCAAGTATTGGCTCTAAAATGGGTGCAAAAGAATATAGCATTCTTTGGTGGTGATCCAAATAAAGTTACTATTTTTGGTGGGTCTGCAGGTGCAGCGTCAGTCGGGTATTTGCTTTTAAGTCCCTCTGCTAAAGGTAAGTTAAATGAAATATTTGTAGGGAAACATTGGTTTGGAGATTTGAGATATTTTGAGATTTTTGTTTGGCAACAGTTTTTGTTCTGGATTTGGAGATAATATAATATTAATTGTGAATTTCAAGTAAGCCGATGCATTAAAATATATAAATATGTTAAGATCTAAGATTATTTTCAATTTTTAGGCTTATTTAGTGCTGCTATTCTCTCATCCGGTACTGCGCTATGTCCATGGGCATACCAAAGAAATCAAACTGAAATTACCTTTAAAACTGCTAGTTTTATTGATTCTGAATTCGAGTATAACAGAGATTCTCAAAAATTATGGAATTTTTTGCAAACGGCCGATGCTAAAGCCATCGATGATGCATCCAAAAGTTATACAGATTGGGTAAGCATATATATATTTATTGACTAAGAGCCATAATATACAGGGGCGTTCTCCAGGAATTTTATCGATCGATTGTGGGAAAACTATAATTAAGAAAAATCTGAAATTTTTATAGTGTACTAACGTGCATGAGGGACAGTCGGCTAAAATATTTTCAAGATGGCGGCACTTCCATTTATCAAGAAATAGGCGGATTTTGTATTTCAGTGTATATTTTTAAATTATTACTATCGGCCAAGCGCCTTCGGTCTAATTTAGACCATCCTCAGGGCTCAGACCCTGGAAACAAGAGAATATGGTCAGCAAATAAGTTTACTCAGTAATCACCAACCACACTCACTTGTCAAAGGACACACCTTAATCCTGCCAGTTTGAGAACAGTCTCCAGTCGCAAGCGTAGTCTCCACACAGAACAGGTCGTATACAATTAAAAACTTTTAGAAACTTTTAAAATTAAAATTAAAACTAGAACATTCAACACACTGCGCACATTGACATTATTAAAACAATAAACCTTTTTAATAACAACCCAAAAGGGTGAGGTTATGCCACACACCGTCATAGAATAATATAGCAATAAAATTTTCCAAAAATTAAAATTACATACAAGTATGTGAAAGCCTGAGTAGAGATTTTATTTTTTAATTTCTTGTCAATTGTATTTCAAATCAATAATTCATTGACAATGAGCAAAAAGAGAAAAAAGGGCAGAAAGGGCATTAAAAGTTTATTAATCTAAAGCGTTACTATTATCGGCCATTCTGTGATATATTTCGAACACTTGGGTTCAGTGGCGTGAAATAATTTCCATTTTTGTAAAAAAGCAACAAATTACACGAACATAGGCGTAGTTAAAATTTGTTGAAATGTGTTAACTATTAATATATTTAGAATGAAGTGTCTGAAACTGAAAAAGATGATCAAAATTATTATAAGATTGCACCCCAAGGAAAAAGTTTGTCTCTAATAGTTTTTAAGATATTTCAATATTTTAGTTTATTACTCTATTATCTTTCGCTCTATAACAATATAAAATAACTGATAGACAACATGAATTTCTTAAAAATAAATCAACTTCTACAAATTTATGTAATATTACTCAATATATAGCGGATATTCTGATAAAAAATTCCAAATAGATGTTGTACACACAGATTTTACAAAGACTTTTGACAAGATCCCCCGCAGTATTATTTTGGATAAGTTGGATATAGAATTTGGCTTTGACAGTAATTTAATTCGGTTTTTTCAATCTTATTTAAATCATAGACAGCAAAAAAATTTTATTAGAGGATATAGGTCAAATTATTTTATTTCAACATCAGGTGTCCCGCAAGGATCCAATCTGGGACCACTACTGTTTCTTTTATTTATCAATGATTTAACTAGAGAGATTAATAATTCAAAATCTTTATTGTTTGCCGATGACTTAAAATTATACAAAAAAAAATTAAAAATATATAAGACTGTGCAAACCTTCAGGATGATTTGAGCAGGATTTATCGTTGGTCACTAAAATATGGTCTACACTTTAATATTAGTAAATGTAATGTAATCAGCTTCACAAGAAAAAAAAAAGTAAAATTGATTATGATTATAGAATTAATGGAGAAGTTCTGTCTCGAGTTGGTGAGATGCGGGATCTTGGTGTTGGTTTTGATTCACAACTTGATTTTAAAACGCTTATCAGTGAAATTGTTAACAATGCATATAAAATGTATGGATGTATGGTAAAAAACTGCAAGAACTTTAATAATTTAAAATGTATTTCAACGCTTTATGTTTCCTATGTTAGAACCACCCTAGAATATTGTTCTATTATATAGAACCCCTATTGCTTTAATCATAAACATGCCATAGAAAAAGTTTAAAATAAACTATTAAGATACATGTGTTACAAGCAAACTGGCACTGTATTTCCACTGACGTTAAAAAAAGAAATTTTCTTGTTATTTTAAAATTGACTATGCATTTTTAAGGCCACCCAGCACTCAAGGATTTTAAGAGAAGCTTTAAAAGTGTCTTAGGTATCTGCAAAAAATTCACAGTTCAACAATTGTAACGCTAACAATTTATTTTAAGGGTGTACTTCTACTGAGGTTAAAAAAAGAAATTTTCTTGTAAATTTAAAAAATCACTATGCACTTCTAAGGCCACCAAGCACTCAGAGATTTTAAGAGAAGCTTTAAAGGTGTCTTAGGTATGTGCAAAAAATTCACAGTTCAACAATTGTAACGCTAACAATTTATTTTAAGGGTGTACTTCCACTGAAGTTAAAAAAAGAAATTTTCATTTTAATTTAAAAAATCACGATGCATTTTCAAGGCCACCCAGCACTCAGGGATTTTAAGAAAAGCTTTAAAAGTGTCTTTGGTATCTGCAAAAAATTCATAGTTCAACAATTGTAACGCTAACAATTTATTTTAAGGGTGTACTTCCACTGAGGTTAAAAAAATAAATTTTCATTTCAATTTAAAAAATCACGATGCACTTTCAAAGCCACCCAGCACTCAGAGATTTTAAGAAAAGCTTTAAAAGGGTCTTAGGTATCTGCAAAAAATTCACAGTTCAACAATTGTAACACTAACAATTTATTTTAAGGGTGTACTTCCACTGAAGTTAAAAAAAGAAATTTTCATTTTAATTTAAAAAATCACGATGCACTTTCAAGGCCACCCAGCACTCAAGGATTTTAAGGAAAGCTTTAAAAGTGTCTTAGGTATCTGCAAAAAATTCACAGTTCAACAATTTTAACGCTAACAATTTATTTTAAGGGTCTATATCAACTAAAGTTAGAAAAAAAAATTTTCTTGTTAATTTAAAAAATCACTATGCACTTTTAAGGCCACCCAGCACCCAGGGATTTTAAGAAAAGCTTTAAAATTGTTTTAGGTATCTGTAAAAAATTCATAGTTCAACAATGATAACGCTAACAATTTATTTTAAGGGTGTACATCGACTGAAGTTAAAAAATGAAATTTTCTTGTTAATTTAAAAAATCACTATGCACTTTTGAAGCCACCCAGCACTCAGAGATTTTAAGAGAAGCTTTAAAGGTGTCTTAGGTCTCTGCAAAAAATTCACAGTTCAACAATTATAACGCTAACAATTTATTTTATGGGTGTATTTCCACTGACGATAAAAAAAGAAATTTTCTTGTTAATTTAAAAATTCACTATGCATTTTTAGGGCCACCCAGCACTCAGAGATTTTAAGAGAAGTTTTAAAAGTATTTTAAGTATCTGTAAAAAATTCACAGTTCAATAATTATAACGCTAACAATTTATCTTAAAGGTGTACATCCACTGATGTTAAAAAAATAAATTTTCTTGTTATTTTAAAATTGACTATGCATTTTTAAGGCTACCCAGCACTCAGAGATTTTAAGAAGAGCTTTAAAAGTGCCTTAGGTATCTGTAAAAAGTTCACAGTTCAACAATTATAAAGCTAACAATTTATTTTAAGGGTGTATACCAACTAAAGTTAAAAAAAGAAATTTTCTTGTTAATTTAAAAAATCACTATGCACTTTTAAGGCCACCCAGTACTCAGGGATTTTCAGAAAAGCTTTAAAAGTGTCTCAGGTATCTGTAAAAAATTCACAGTTCAACAATTATAACGTTAACAATTTATCTTAAAGGTGTACATCCACTGATGTTAAAAAAAAAAAGAAATTTTCTTGTAATTTTAAATTTCACTATGCATTTTTAAGGCTACCCAGCATTTAGGGATTTTAAGAGAAGATTTAAAATTATTTTAGGTATCTGTAAAAAATTCATAGTTCAACAATGATAACGCCAACAATTTATTTTAAGGGTGTACATCGACTGAAGTTAAAAAAAGAAACTTTCTTGTTAATTTAAAAAATCACTATGCACTTTTAAGGCCACCCAGCACTCAGGGATTTTAAGAAAAGCTTTAAAAGTGTCTCAGGTATCTGTAAAAAATTCACAGTTCAACAATTATAACGTTAACAATTTATCTTAAAGGTGTACATCCACTGATGTTAAAAAAAAAGAAATTTTCTTGTAATTTTAAATTTCACTATGCATTTTTAAGGCCACCCAGCATTTAGGGATTTTAAGAGAAGATTTAAAATTATTTTAGGTATCTATAAAAAATTCATAGTTCAACAATGATAACGCCAACAATTTATTTTAAGGGTGTACATCGACTGAAGTTAAAAAAAGAAATTTTCTTGTTAATTTAAAAAATCACTATGCACTTTTGAAGCCACCCAGCACTCAGGGATTTTAAAAAAATCTTTAAAAGTGCCCTAGGTATCTGCAAAAAATTCACAGTTAAACAATGTTAACGTTAACAATTTATTTTAAGGGTCTATATCAACAAAAGTTAAAAAAAGAAATTTTCTTGTTAATTTAAAAAATCACTATGCACTTTTAAGGCCACCCAGCACTCAGGGATTTTAAGAAAAGCTTTAAAAGTGTCTTAGGTATCTGTAAAAAATTCACAGTTCAACAATTATAACGTTAACAATTTATCTTAAAGGCGTACATCCACTGATGTTAAAAAAAAAGAAATTTTCTTGTAATTTTAAATTTCACTATGCATTTTTAAGGCCACCCAGCACTTAGGGATTTTAAGAGAAGATTTAAAATTATTTTAGGTATCTGTAAAAAATTCATAGTTCAACAATGATAACGCCAACAATTTATTTTAAGGGTGTACATCGACTGAAGTTAAAAAAAGAAATTTTCATTTTAATTTAAAAAATCACGATGCACTTTCAAGGCCACCCAGCACTCTGGGATTCTAAAAAAAGCTTTAAAAGTGTCTTAGTTATCTGTAAAAAATTCACAGTTCAACAATTGTAACGCTAACAATTTAAGGGTGTACTTCCACTGAAGTTAAAAAAAGAAATTTTCATTTTAATTTAAAAAATCACGATGCACTTTCAAGGTCACTCAGCACTCAGGTATTTTAAGAAAATCTTTAAAAGTGTCTTAGGTATCTGTAAAAAATTCACAGTTCAACAATTGCAACGCTAACAATTTATTTTAAGGGTGTAATTCCACTGAAGTTAAAAAAAAGAAATTTTCTTGTTAATTTAAAAAATCACTATGCACTTTTGAAGCCACCCAGCTCTCAGGGATTTTAAAAGAATCTTTAAAAGTGCCCTAGGTATCTGCAAAAAATTCACAGTTCAACAATTATAACGCTAACAATTTATTTTATGGGTGTATTTCCACTGTCGTTAAAAAAAGAAATTTTCTTGTTATTTTAAAATTGACTATGCATTTTTAAGGCCACCCAGCACTCAGGGATTTTAAGAGAAGCTTTAAAAGTTTCTTAGGTATCTGAAAAAAATTCACAGTTTAACAATTATAACGCTAACAATTTATTTTTGGGTGTATTTCCACTGACGTTAAAAAAAGAAATTTTCTTGTTAATTTAAAAATTCACTATGCATTTTTAAGGCCACCCAGCACTCAGGGATTTTAAGAGAAATTTTAAAAGTGTTTTAAGTATCTGTAAAAAATTCACATTTCAATAATTATAACGCTAACAATTTATCTTAAAGGTGTACATCCACTGATGTTAAAAAGATAAATTTTTTTGTTATTTTAAAATTGACTATGCATTTTTAAGGCCACCCAGCACTCAGGGATTTTAAGAAGAGCTTCAAAAGTGTCTTAGGTATCTGTAAAAAGTTCACAGTTCAATAATTATAACGCTAACAATTTATTTTAAGGGTGTATATCAACTAAAGTTAAAAAAAGAAAATTTCTTGTTAATTTAAAAAATCACTATGCACTCTTAAGGCGACCCAGCACTCAGGGATTTTAAAAGAAGCTTTAAAAGTGTCTTAGGTATCTGTAAAAAATTCACAGTTCAACAATTGTAACGCTAACAATTTATTTTAAGGGTGTACTTCCACTGAAGTTAAAAAAAGAAATTTTCATTTTAATTTAAAAAATCACGATGTACTTTCGAGGCCACCCAGCACTCAGGGATTTTAAGAAAAGCTTTAAAAGTGTCTTAGGTATCTGTAAAAAATTCACAGTTCAACAATTGTAACGCTAACAATTTATTTTAAGGGTGAAGTTAAAAAAGAAATTTTTATTTTAATTTAAAAAATCACGATGCACTTTCAAGGCCACCCAGCACTCAGGGATTTTAAGAAAAGCTTTAAAAATGTCTTAGGTATCTGCGAAAAATTCACAGTTCAACAATGTTAACGCTAACAATTTATTTTAAGGGTCTATATCAACTAAAGTTAAAAAAAGAAATTTTCTTGTTAATTTAAAAAATCACTATACACTTTTAAGGCCACCCAGCACTCAGGGATTTTGAGGAAAGCTTTAAAGGTATCTTAGGTATCTGTAAAAAATTCACAGTTCAACAATTATGACGTTAACAATTTATCTTAAAGGTGTACATCCACTGATGTTAAAAAAAAAGAAATTTTCTTGTTATTTTAAATTTCACTATGCATTTTTAGGGCCACCCGGCACTTAGGGATTTTAAGAGAAGATTTAAAATTATTTTAGGTATCTGTAAAAAATTCATAGTTCAACAATGATAACACTAACAATTTATTTTAAGGGTGTACATCGACTGAAGATAAAAAAAGAAATTTTCATTTTAATTTAAAAAATCACGATGCACTTTCGAGGCCACCCAGCACTCAGGGATTTTAAGAAAATCTTTAAAAGTGTCTTAGGTATCTGTAAAAAATTCACAGTTCAACAATTGCAACGCTAACAATTTATTTTAAGGGTGTACTTCCACTGAAGTTAAAAAAGAAATTTTCATTTTAATTTTAAAAATCACGATGCACTTTCAAGGCCACCCAGCACTCAGGGATTTTAAAAAAAGCTTTAAAAGTGTCTTAGGTATCTGTAAAAAATTCACAGTTTAACAATTGTAACGCTAACAATTTATTTTAAGGGTGTACTTCCACTGAAGTTAAAAAAAGAAATTTTCATTTTAATTTAAAAAATCACGATGCGCTTTCAAGGCCACCCAGCACTCAGGGATTTTAAGAAGAGCTTTAAAAGTATCTTAGGTATTTGCGAAAAATTCACAGTTCAACAGTTGTAACGCTAACAATTTATTTTATGGGTGTACTTCCACTGAAGTTAAAAAAATAAATTTTCATTTTAATTTAAAAAATCACGATGCACTTTCAAGGCCACCCAGCACTCAGGGATTTTAAGAAGAGCTTTAAAAGTGTCTTAGGTATCTGTAAAAAATTCACAGTTCAACAATTATAACGTTAACAATTTATCTTAAAGGTGTACATCCACTCATGTTAAAAAAAAGAAATTTTCTTGTTATTTTAAATTTCACTATGCATTTTTTAGGCCACCCAGCACTCAGGGATTTTAAGAGAAGATTTAAAATTATTTTAGGTATCTGTAAAAAATTCATAGTTCAACAATGATAACGCTAACAATTTATTTTAAGGGTGTACATCGACTGAAGTTAAAAAATGAAATTTTCTTGTTAATTTAAAAAATCACTATGCACTTTTGAAGCCACCCAGCACTCAGAGATTTTAGGAGAAGCTTTAAAAGTGTCTTAGGTCTCTGAAAAAATTCACAGTTCAACAATTATAATGCTAACAATTTATTTTATGGGTGTATTTCCACTGACGTTAAAAAAAGAAATTTTCTTGTTAATTTAAAAATTCACTATGCATTTTTAGGGCCACCCAGCACTCAGAGATTTTAAGAGAAGTTTTAAAAGTATTTTAAGTATCTGTAAAAAATTCACAGTTCAATAATTATAACTCTAACAATTTATCTTAAAGGTGTACATCCACTGATGTTAAAAAAAATAAATTTTCTTGTTATTTTAAAATTGACTATGCATTTTTAAGGCCACCCAGCACTCAGAGATTTTAAGAAGAGCCTTAAAAGTGTCTTAGGTATCTGAAAAAATTCACAGTTCAACAATTATAACGCTAACAATTTATTTTATGGGTGTATTTCCACTGACGTTAAAAAAAGAAATTTTCTTGTTAATTTAAAAATTCACTATGCATTTTTAGGACCACCCAGCACTCAGAGATTTTAAGAGAAGTTTTAAAAGTATTTTAAGTATCTGTAAAAAATTCACAGTTCAATAATTATAACTCTAACAATTTATCTTAAAGGTGTACATCCACTGATGTTAAAAAAAATTAATTTTCTTGTTATTTTAAAATTGACTATGCATTTTTAAGGCCACCCAGCACTCAGAGATTTTAAGAAGAGCTTTAAAAGTGTCTTAGGTATCTGTAAAAAATTCACAGTTCAACAATTGTAACGCTAACAATTTATTTTAAAGGTGTACTTCCACTGAATTTAAAAAAAGAAATTTTCATTTTAATTTGAAAAATCACGATGCACTTTCAAGGCCACCCAGCACTCAGGGATTTTAAGAAATGCTTTAAAGTGTCTTAGGTATTTGCAAAAAATTCCCAGTTCAACAATTGTAACACTAACAATTTATTTTGAGGGTGTACTTCCACTGAAGTTAACAAAAGAAATTTTCATTTTAATTTAAAAAATCACGATGCACTTTCAAGGCCACCCAGCAATCAGGGATTTTAAGAAAATCTTTAAAAGTGTCTTAGGTATTTGTGAAAAATTCACAGTTCAACAATTTTAACGCTAACAATTTATTTTAAGGGTCTATATCAACTAAAGTTAAAAAAAGAAATTTTCTTGTTAATTTAAAAAATCACTATGCCCTTTTAAGGCCACCCAGCACTCAGAGATTTTAAGAGAAGCTTTAAAAGTATCTTAGATATCTGTAAAAAATTCACAGTTCAACAATTATAACGTTAACAATTTATCTTAAAGATGTACATCCACTGATGTTAAAAAAAAGAAATTTTCTTGTTATTTTAAATTTCACTATGCATTTTTAAGGCCACCCAGCACTTAGGGATTTTAAGAGAAGATTTAAAATTATTTTAGGTATCTGTAAAAAATTCATAGTTCAACAATGATAACGCCAACAATTTATTTTAAGGGTGTACATCGACTGAAGTTAAAAAAAGAAATTTTCTTGTTAATTTAAAAAATCACTATGCACTTTTGAAGCCACCCAGCACTCAGGGATTTTAAAAGAATCTTTAAAAGTGCCCTAGGTATCTGCAAAAAATTCACAGTTCAACAATTATAACGCTAACAATTTATTTTATGGGTGTATTTCCACTGACGTTAAAAAAGAAATTTTCTTGTTATTTTAAAATTGACTATGCATTTTTAAGGCCACCCAGCACTCAGAGATTTTAAGAGAAGCTTTAAAAGTGTCTTAGGTATCTGAAAAAAATTCACAGTTTAACAATTATAACGCTAACAATTTATTTTTGGGGTGTATTTCCACTGACGTTAAAAAAAGAAATTTTCTTGTTAATTTAAAAATTCACTATGCATTTTTGAGGCCACCCAGCACTCAGGGATTTTAAGAGAAGTTTTAAAAGTGTTTTAAGTATCTGTAAAAAATTCACAGTTCAATAATTATAACGCTAACAATTTATCTTAAAGGTGTACATCCACTGATGTTAAAAAGATAAATTTTCTTGTTATTTTAAAATTGACTATGCATTTTTAAGGCCACCCAGCACTCAGGGATTTTAAGAAGAGCTTTAAAAGTGTCTTAAGTATCTGTAAAAAGTTCACAGTTCAACAATTATAACGCTAACAATTTATTTTAAGGGTGTATATCAACTAAAGTTAAAAAAAGAAAATTTCTTGTTAATTTAAAAAATCACTATGCACTCTTAAGGCGACCCAGCACTCAGGGATTTTAAAAGAAGCTTTAAAAGTGTCTTAGGTATCTGTAAAAAATTCACAGTTCAACAATTGTAACGCTAACAATTTATTTTAAGGGTGTACTTCCACTGAAGTTAAAAAAAGAAATTTTCATTTTAATTTAAAAAATCACGATGCACTTTCGAGGCCACCCAGCACTCAGGGATTTTAAGAAAAGCTTTAAAAGTGTCTTAGGTATCTGTAAAAAATTCACAGTTCAACAATTGTAACGCTAACAATTTATTTTAAGGGTGAAGTTAAAAAAGAAATTTTTATTTTAATTTAAAAAATCACGATGCACTTTCAAGGCCACCCAGCACTCAGGGATTTTAAGAAAAGCTTTAGAAATGTCTTAGGTATCTGCGAAAAATTCACAGTTCAACAATGTTAACGCTAACAATTTATTTTAAGGGTCTATATCAACTAAAGTTAAAAAAAGAAATTTTCTTGTTAATTTAAAAAATCACTATGCACTTTTAAGGCCACCCAGCACTCAGGGATTTTGAGGAAAGCTTTAAAGGTATCTTAGGTATCTGTAAAAAATTCACAGTTCAACAATTATGACGTTAACAATTTATCTTAAAGGTGTACATCCACTGATGTTAAAAAAAAAGAAATTTTCTTGTTATTTTAAATTTCACTATGCATTTTTAGGGCCACCCGGCACTTAGGGATTTTAAGAGAAGATTTAAAATTATTTTAGGTATCTGTAAAAAATTCATAGTTCAACAATGATAACACTAACAATTTATTTTAAGGGTGTACATCGACTGAAGATAAAAAAAGAAATTTTCATTTTAATTTAAAAAATCACGATGCACTTTCGAGGCCACCCAGCACTCAGGGATTTTAAGAAAATCTTTAAAAGTGTCTTAGGTATCTGTAAAAAATTCACAGTTCAACAATTGCAACGCTAACAATTTATTTTAAGGGTGTACTTCCACTGAAGTTAAAAAAGAAATTTTCATTTTAATTTTAAAAATCACGATGCACTTTCAAGGCCACCCAGCACTCAGGGATTTTAAAAAAAGCTTTAAAAGTGTCTTAGGTATCTGTAAAAAATTCACAGTTCAACAATTGTAACGCTAACAATTTATTTTAAGGGTGTACTTCCACTGAAGTTAAAAAAAGAAATTTTCATTTTAATTTAAAAAATCACGATGCGCTTTCAAGGCCACCCAGCACTCAGGGATTTTAAGAAGAGCTTTAAAAGTATCTTAGGTATTTGCGAAAAATTCACAGTTCAACAGTTGTAACGCTAACAATTTATTTTATGGGTGTACTTCCACTGAAGTTAAAAAAATAAATTTTCATTTTAATTTAAAAAATCACGATGCAGTTTCAAGGCCACCCAGCACTCAGGGATTTTAAGAAGAGCTTTAAAAGTGTCTTAGGTATCTGTAAAAAATTCACAGTTCAACAATTATAACGTTAACAATTTATCTTAAAGGTGTACATCCACTCATGTTAAAAAAAAGAAATTTTCTTGTTATTTTAAATTTCACTATGCATTTTTTAGGCCACCCAGCACTCAGGGATTTTAAGAGAAGATTTAAAATTATTTTAGGTATCTGTAAAAAATTCATAGTTCAACAATGATAACGCTAACAATTTATTTTAAGGGTGTACATCGACTGAAGTTAAAAAATGAAATTTTCTTGTTAATTTAAAAAATCACTATGCACTTTTGAAGCCACCCAGCACTCAGAGATTTTAGGAGAAGCTTTAAAAGTGTCTTAGGTCTCTGAAAAAATTCACAGTTCAACAATTATAACGCTAACAATTTATTTTATGGGTGTATTTCCACTGACGTTAAAAAAAGAAATTTTCTTGTTAATTTAAAAATTCACTATGCATTTTTAGGGCCACCCAGCACTCAGAGATTTTAAGAGAAGTTTTAAAAGTATTTTAAGTATCTGCAAAAAATTCACAGTTCAATAATTATAACTCTAACAATTTATCTTAAAGGTGTACATCCACTGATGTTAAAAAAAATAAATTTTCTTGTTATTTTAAAATTGACTATGCATTTTTAAGGCCACCCAGCACTCAGAGATTTTAAGAAGAGCCTTAAAAGTGTCTTAGGTATCTGAAAAAATTCACAGTTCAACAATTATAACGCTAACAATTTATTTTATGGGTGTATTTCCACTGACGTTAAAAAAAGAAATTTTCTTGTTAATTTAAAAATTCACTATGCATTTTTAGGACCACCCAGCACTCAGAGATTTTAAGAGAAGTTTTAAAAGTATTTTAAGTATCTGTAAAAAATTCACAGTTCAATAATTATAACTCTAACAATTTATCTTAAAGGTGTACATCCACTGATGTTAAAAAAAATTAATTTTCTTGTTATTTTAAAATTGACTATGCATTTTTAAGGCCACCCAGCACTCAGAGATTTTAAGAAGAGCTTTAAAAGTGTCTTAGGTATCTGTAAAAAATTCACAGTTCAACAATTGTAACGCTAACAATTTATTTTAAAGGTGTACTTCCACTGAATTTAAAAAAAGAAATTTTCATTTTAATTTGAAAAATCACGATGCACTTTCAAGGCCACCCAGCACTCAGGGATTTTAAGAAATGCTTTAAAGTGTCTTAGGTATTTGCAAAAAATTCCCAGTTCAACAATTGTAACACTAACAATTTATTTTGAGGGTGTACTTCCACTGAAGTTAACAAAAGAAATTTTCATTTTAATTTAAAAAATCACGATGCACTTTCAAGGCCACCCAGCAATCAGGGATTTTAAGAAAATCTTTAAAAGTGTCTTAGGTATTTGTGAAAAATTCACAGTTCAACAATTTTAACGCTAACAATTTATTTTAAGGGTCTATATCAACTAAAGTTAAAAAAAGAAATTTTCTTGTTAATTTAAAAAATCACTATGCCCTTTTAAGGCCACCCAGCACTCAGAGATTTTAAGAGAAGCTTTAAAAGTATCTTAGATATCTGTAAAAAATTCACAGTTCAACAATTATAACGTTAACAATTTATCTTAAAGATGTACATCCACTGATGTTAAAAAAAAGAAATTTTCTTGTTATTTTAAATTTCACTATGCATTTTTAAGGCCACCCAGCACTTAGGGATTTTAAGAGAAGATTTAAAATTATTTTAGGTATCTGTAAAAAATTCATAGTTCAACAATGATAACGCCAACAATTTATTTTAAGGGTGTACATCGACTGAAGTTAAAAAAAGAAATTTTCTTGTTAATTTAAAAAATCACTATGCACTTTTGAAGCCACCCAGCACTCAGGGATTTTAAAAGAATCTTTAAAAGTGCCCTAGGTATCTGCAAAAAATTCACAGTTCAACAATTATAACGCTAACAATTTATTTTATGGGTGTATTTCCACTGACGTTAAAAAAAGAAATTTTCTTGTTATTTTAAAATTGACTATGCATTTTTAAGGCCACCCAGCACTCAGAGATTTTAAGAGAAGCTTTAAAAGTGTCTTAGGTATCTGAAAAAAATTCACAGTTTAACAATTATAACGCTAACAATTTATTTTTGGGGTGTATTTCCACTGACGTTAAAAAAAGAAATTTTCTTGTTAATTTAAAAATTCACTATGCATTTTTGAGGCCACCCAGCACTCAGGGATTTTAAGAGAAGTTTTAAAAGTGTTTTAAGTATCTGTAAAAAATTCACAGTTCAATAATTATAACGCTAACAATTTATCTTAAAGGTGTACATCCACTGATGTTAAAAAGATAAATTTTCTTGTTATTTTAAAATTGACTATGCATTTTTAAGGCCACCCAGCACTCAGGGATTTTAAGAAGAGCTTTAAAAGTGTCTTAAGTATCTGTAAAAAGTTCACAGTTCAACAATTATAACGCTAACAATTTATTTTAAGGGTGTATATCAACTAAAGTTAAAAAAAGAAATTTTCTTGTTAATTTAAAAAATCACTATGCACTTTTAAGGCCACCCAGCACTCAAGGATTTTAAGAGAAGCTTTAAAAGTGTCTTAGGTATCTGTAAAAAAATCACGGTTCAACAATTATAACGCTAACAATTTATCTTAAGGATGTAAATCCACTGATGTTAAAAAAAAAGAAATTTTCTTGTTTTTTTAAAATTCTCTATGCATTTTTGAAGCCACCCAGCACTCAGGGATTTTAAGAGAAACTTTAAAAGTGTCATATCAGCTACACATTCCAAAATTCGATATTATGAAAACATACAACTTAAAGACGTTAGAAAATCGCCGAACTATCGCATGTTTATTATTCTTGCATAAAATTATTAATAGTAATATTGACGACCCTGATTTGCTAGCTTTGATAAATTTTTATGTACCGGCTTACCCAACAAGACATCCTATGGTTTTTTATGTGGATGGAGCACGTACTAACTATTATTTAAATTCTCCTATTATAAATATATGTAAATTGTATAATGAAATAATGCAAAATGTAATATATTCAGTATAGGTCTCAATAGTTTTAAAAATCTGCTCAAAGACATATTGTAATTTTTCTTTACTTGTATTAAGTGATTTTGTAATACCTTCCTTCTCTATAATTGAACATATGTCTGTAGAGTTTGTAAATAAATAAATAAATAAATAAACATTACACAAAAGATTTGGGTCAATTTGAAAACCATTATCTTCTAATTCCTGGTTAAATTCCATGTAGTAAACCATAATAGATACTGCCACATTCCACATGTTAAAGACATGCATGCTATCAATATTTTAAGGAATGATTGATTGCATTTGATCGCTCAAATTAGATAAAACTGCACCACATATCAATAATGTTTCTATTATCTTTTAGGGTCAATCTTTCGATCAACATGGTGTATATATTGTAGAAAACGGTCAGCTCACACAAGGGTTCTTTTATGCTCCTGTGGTAGAAACTGCAAACGCAAACTCCTTTTTGACCACCAGACCTTACGAAGCTCTTGCTTCTGGTCAGTTCAACCAAGTTCCTGCTTTGATTGGTACATGTGCAGATGAAGGACTAATGAGTTACAATCGTAAGTTAATAGAGCTAAATTCATTTAAAAAAATGTGATCGCGAGGTGATATGAAAAAATATCAATGATACGAAAATAGATATAATAATGGTGACATAAAACACGAAAAATTCTAATGACTTTAAGAAGTGTCATATTCGGCACTGCTTTGTCTTTCATAATATTCAATGGGATAACTGCACCTCGTCAATTTTTACCAACTACCATTTGAAAAGTATGACGTTTTAGTATCAATATACTTTCCAAATTATTCGATTCTCTTTTAACTGATAAATTAATAACTGTTTTTGGAAATTATATAGTTCCAGAACACAATAGTTTCTGTAAGGGGAAGTCCACAGTTACAAATCTTTTGATTTATGTTGACTTTTTTTATTTGCTTTGGAGGATCGTTGCCAAATTGATGCTATATATACTGATTTTTCCAAGGCGTTTGATACAGTGAATCATACTTGTCTTTTAACTAAACTGAAATCTATTGGTATTCAAGATCCGCTCCTTTTGTGGATGCGAAGCTATCTCACGGGGAGAATACAGATTGTACGATATAAGAACTACTCGTCGCGTGAAATTAGGGTGCAATCTGGAGTTCCTCAGGGAGCGGATTTAGCGTCTCTTCTGTTCAACTTGTTTTTGAATGATGTCATCAAGTCTTTTTCGTATGGAATAGCACAGCTTTTTGTTGATGATTTAAAAATTTTTAAGTGTATTAGATCTCTACAAGATTACATTGATATGGAGTCTGATTTGGATGCATTTGTTGTATGGTGCACTACTAACAAGTTGTACCTTAACATCGGAAACTGCAAGACAGTGTTGTTCTGTAAAAATAAGACTTTAATCGAGTACGATTATAATATTGACCATATGTCTATGGAATTAACCAATTTTATATCTGATGTTGGTATAATATTGGATAATCAGTTAACTTTTAAAGACCATATACATAATATCATAAATAAAGAAATAAAAGTAGTGAGGTTTGTTATACGGAATCCATCTGACTTCAACGATATTATTTGTCTTAAAAATGTTTATTGCAGTGTTGTGCGTTCACTCTAATTAAATTTGAAGCCCTTTGAACATCACAGAGAATACATTGACTTACTTTATCTATTTAAAATCGTTAATAGCATAATAGATTCTTCAGAATTACTAACGCATATTTGTTTCAATGTGCCTCAGGGAAATAGACGATGGGTTGAAGTTTTCTCTGTGGATACTCATAGAACTAACACTCTACCTAGGCACCACTAAATAGAATGTGCATTTTAGCTAATAAGTTATCCCGTGATCACGTTGATCTGGACATCTTCAACATGTCCCTAAATAGTTTCAAAAATGTTTTAAAACGAAATCTATAGGGCAAATTTTAACTTCTTACTGTTCTTCATGCGGTCTTAAATTGTGAGTATACTGTAGTTTAATCGATAGTTTAAATTTGTTTTTTGTTGTTTTGGTATTCCTGATCTGTCTGCAATCTTGTTTGTAACTTACAAAGTGTTGTAAATTTTAAATTGGTTTAACATTAATAAAATATTTATTTATTTAAATGTATAGTTCTTAAACTAAAATAAACTCTAGCTGGATAGCTTTCAAAACTCGAAATACTACACAAGGTCTTCATTTAACCTCACGACTTCTAGAGGAGGCAAAAAAATGGCAAAATCTAGATAAAGATCAATCATAATAGTAATCTATAATTACAGAATTAATACTATCGGGCTCACAATCATTTGACTATTTGAAAATGAAACCCAGGTCACCAAGTGGGATATAATCTGTCTATCAAAAGTACGAATTGAAGTGAGACTATGCAGAGCACATCACAAGTATTAAGGATAGTAGACAAAACGTAAAAAGACTACAATGGTGCCCATGGTCTGGAAGGTAACCCAGGCGAATACCAGTGACAAGATGGTCTTCAGAATTTTAATTTCTGACGATTAACAAGAATAGAGAAATTTAAACACATGTAAGGCATATGAAACTATTAAAGTGAGCGCAAATTGGTTAGAGAGAGACACACAGAAAATATTTCTCACAAAAATGGTAATATAAGTATTGTAACGAATTTTAGAGTGTTTTATATTTCATAGTATTAGTTTGTAGTTCATAATTTATTTAATTAATTGTACCTTTGTTAATTTCCTTAGAAGACGTCTATGAAAGAAGGTCTGGAACTTTTTAGAGAATTCGATTTCCTTATTTTTAACATGGAACGCCTTTTATAGAAGGTCTAGAAATCGCCGGATTATTCCTTTCTCTTAGTTTTATTACACCATGAAGTAGGGAAATGCTTCTAGAAAATTAGGGAATCTTCTGGTATCGACCAAAAGGGTATATAAAGGGTCTAGGTCGGCTTTCAGGGACAGTATAGTTTGAGAACTTGACACAACTGAGGTTTCGAGGTTGACAATAAAAAGCTTTTGAAATAATAGAGCGTGTTCAATAATACAGTGTGTGTTCAAAAATCGGCCGTCCGAAACAGTATTACAAAAATGTATTAAACAAGTTTTATTTTAAATTAAAGGTGGTATTTTTTATCCAACCCATATTTTTTGCTTTAGAATATATCGAATGGACTCTTGAAGTATATGATCAATACCCATCTTTCTTGGTCCCTCAAGGAATGCATATTTCTAACGAACAAATCAAACAGCAAGTTGGTAATGCTATAAAACAAGAATATTCTCCTAATGGAGAAACGAAGATTGACGTATTGTCTGGAATTAATGTAAGTCTAAAACAAAAAATTTTATTATTATAAAAATAATTCAATTTTTTTGTATGGAAAGATAATATTACTAAAGCAAAGTTATCATGTTTTTTTAATGAGCAAATATGCATATTTAAATTTCAAAATACAAAAATAAGATCAAGCCTAAACAAGTTTAATATGACTGACATCTTTATTTATGTGTTTTTCAATTTGTTTTTTATTTTTTAGTATTTCACTGATCAAAATTTCCAAAAATCAATAATCAGACAAGCTGAATTACAATCTCATTACGCAGACGTATTCTTCTACGTATTCTCATATTCTGGGCAAATGGGTGGAAATACTGCAAAGAGATATCCAGGTATACATACGATTCACTACATAGCCTTAGACTGAGTTTATTTGCTACGAAAGTTAAAATATTGCACATGATGTTCAGATTGCATCGAATACTAGGAGATGGCGCTGCTTATATTGAATTTTTTATTATAAGTATATATATATATATATATATATATATATATATATATATATATATAATGGAATAAAATGTTGGCTAAGCGGACGTGAAATTTGTCAATCTACATGATGAAAAAACTCCGGGTCCAAAAGATGGCGATAGCGCTGTTTCGTCCTAATATGGGACTCGTCAGACCACCGCATTCGATACAAACCATCATCTCCCCTTTGCATCCTATAAAGCTGAATTTAAAGTCAAAAACATCAAACAAGACGACAAAGGCGACATCTCGATGGTTCACTTGACAACACAAGAACCATACAAATTAACAAAATTTGTAAAAATCGCCATGTGGTGGCGCGACGGTGAATTAAAACAGAAATATATATCATCGAGTACACGAAACGCGTTACCTAAAGGATAGGGGTCGCATTATTCGGTAGTAGGCAACCAGGCTTACTGCTAATTTTAGAAGCTAAAGCCACGCGTCGCACCAAATGATCCCCGCCCCCGAGGAGAGCACCATTTAGCGTGTTTCAAAGCCAAATAAATAAATGGATAAGTTTTTATCCGTGTAATTTAAAATAATGAAATAAAATCTTGGCTAAGCGGACGTGAAATTTATCAATCCACATGATTCTCGTGTTAAAAAGTGCGAAGCACTCCAAAGTATGGAAAAACTCCGGGTTCCAGAGATGGCGTCAGCGCTGTTTCGTCCTAATATGGGACTCGTCAAAAACAGCAAATGGCTTTGGCTGCTCAAATTAGCAGTAAACCTGGTTGCCTAGTACCGAATAATGCGACCTCTATCCTTTGGGTAGCGCGTTTCGTGTACTCGATGGTATATATTTTTGTTTTAATTCACCGTCGCGCCACCACATGGTGGTTTTTACAAACTTTGTTAATTTACGTGGTTCTTGTGTTATCAAGTGAACCATCCAGATGTAATCTTCGTCGTCTTGTTTGCTGTTTTTGATTTTAAATTCAGCTTTATAGGAATCAAAGACGAGATGTTGGTTTGTACCGAATGCGGTGGCCTGACGAGTCCCATATTAGGACGAAAAAACGCTGTCGCCATTTTTCGAACCCGGAAATTTAGCCAAGATTTTATTCTATTTTATTTTAAATTACACGAACAAAAACTTATCTATTTATATATATATGTATATATATATATATATATATATTTAATTGAAAACATAACATATTACACAATAAAATTTGCTAAAAAAGAGAAATATGTCCCTCTAGATAATAGTGTTGCTCGTGTACTGAAAGGAATATGTGTCTCTTTTTAGCAAATTTTAATGTGTACCATGTTATGTTTTTAACTAAATGTATCAATTTATGAAATTTTCTTCCCCTGAGAATATTTTGTTTAATATGTTCTTTTTAAAATTTTAAACTGCATTTTTTAAAAGTTACCTATCTGATAAAGCTCAACAAGTGATCGAAACGTTACAAATTTATAGCCAATAAGTGACCTTAAAGGAACATATTTGTACTTTTTCGTTACGGATTTTACTGGTATATATATATATATATATATATATATATATATATATATATATATATATATATATATATATATATATACCAGTTTTTGTTTTTTTTTGGGGATAAAATCCATTTTATTATTGAAATTTCTAATATCTTTTAATCGTTTTACATATTAATTAAAGTTTTGATCACTCCTGACCTTCCTCAAAATATTTTTTGTGGAATACAACAGAAAAATATTGTTTCTAAAATAATATCATCAGTTTTACATGATAACTGTAAACATACGTTTTAAAATATATGCTTTTTACCAAGCAACAAAATGTAACAAAATAATTGTAAACTGGTACCATATAAAAAACATTTGATATAACGAAAAACTTTAGCTCCACATCTTTTTCTGAACTGAAAAATTTTTATTTTATGGGTTCTAGTGGTGAAGGGTTTGGATTTTTAACTGTAATATGGGTTCTTGTTTTTATTGGGATCGTATGCTCAAAATTTTATTTCTAAGAATAGGTAATTTAAGATTTTCTAATATATTTTGCTTAGTTGTTTTGCGATACATATACAAACTTCTACTCTACATATATATTCTAATATTTTTTCTAGGCACAAGTAATGTTACTCACAGTGAACAAGATAGTTACCTTTTCCAGAGGTCTAATCCAACAAACTTTCCGCAAGCTGATCAAACTGTACATCAACGATTAATGAGGATATGGCTTAACTTTATTATTTACCAGTGAGTAACACCATCTAATTTAGCTTGAAAATCAGGAGAAGCATATTAACTTTCATAGGTTTCTCCTGTACTAACAAAATTCGATCTTCGTATGATTGTTTTTTACGGTGGTGTTTATTAGAGCATCGAAGTAATAATAAGACTTTATTACATTATGTGTGTGCCTCACAGATAAAAGTCAAACTCTAACTCATTTTAAAAGATATAACTTAAAATATGTATCTTTAATAAATGCGGGAAAAAAATTGCATCTTTAAAATCTGAGACTAATTATCTTTTTCCCCCACATTTTCAAAATTATAATGGTTTTCGTCGTACTTTAGGATGCGTAATTTTTTTTACCGCATTTATGGAATCGTAATAATTTTCAGCGCATTTTTGAAGCGTAATTATTTTCTTCCAAATTACAAAAATGTAATTTTTTACAACGAAAACTTTATAAAATCGTAGTATATTATGTCGTACATGTTTTTTTCAACTTATACTGCTTAGCTGACATTGTTTTCGCCATTGACTATATAAACACAAGACTGTTACTCCAATGCTATAATTTTGACGCTCATAAAATAGATACAACGATAGGACACAACTCATTCATGATTACAAAGTTGCGAATGATTGAATAGCAGTAATAAAATGTTATAAACATGCTTTTGTAACAAGTATAAAAGAATTTAAATTGTTGGATTTCGTTTAAAACGTGGCAATGTTGCATATCTCTTCTTACCGACTAAAGAGGATGAACTCCTATTTGTTACCCCACGGTTGCCATTTCCTAGCGACCTTATTGAAATCACAACAAAAAATTCTTTGATTCTGAGAGTTCTTCAAATACCAGTCTTAAATAAAATTGGACAAAATAAAAATTTAGTTCGTCTTAAATACTGTGTCTTGAATTTTAAGAAATTAATTTTTGATTCTTAATTTACGTCTCTAAAATTCCCCAATACCGATTTTGAAACAACTTGACATATGTATATTTTTAGTCTGACATATTTCATTCAGCCTATTGAATTTGGAGAACTTACTTTTACATCTGTAATGTTCGCCCCACACAAACATGGCTTAATAACATCTCTGACACAGATATACCACAAGATGTGTCAGAAGTACTCGCACTTGGCGGAAATTTTTCATTACCTATCAATAATGAAAAAGAGCTACCTCTAAATGAATATATTTCAAGTATAGAGCCTGCCATATATACCAAACCAGAAGAAATAAGAGATAGCATCAGATCTAAAATAGTAAATATCATTACAAATCACAAAATAAAGACCAGACATAATAAAGCTAAAACTAATAATTTCCAAATTAAAATACAAAAGCAAATTAATAAAACAAAACAATTTGTTAAACATAACCCTCAAATTAATATTCTAAAACATGATAAAAGTAATAAAACCGTAATTATGAATACATCTGATTATGATAGAAAAATGAACGAACTACTTGATGATACTAACACTTATAAGAAAATTAAAAGTGACCCTGCAAAATTGTTCCAAATTAAAAATAACACACTAATTAAAAAACTATTAAAAAATCTACATATAACTGAGGATAAAAGTAAAAAATTAACACTACATAACGCTATAGCACCAAAAATTTATGGGTTACCTAAATTACACAAACCAAATACACCTCTCAGAACAATTGTTTCAAGCATACAGTCTCCATTTTATACCCTGTTCAAGTACTTATCAAATTGCCTAACAAACATCACAGGAAAAAATAATCACTATGTAAAGGACTCTTTCACATTTAAACAATTCATTGATACAATACAAATACCAGCAAATTATAAATTAGTTTCACTAGACGTAGTTTCTTTGTATACAGATATACCCAATGACATCATTCCCAAAGTTTTGGAAAAAAAATGGGACGATTTAAAAAAACACACAACATTGACACTCAATGAATTTATAGAATCTGTAAAACTTACAATAAACAATAATTATTTCCAGTTCAAAAATAGTTTTACCAATAATTAGACGGTTGTGCTATGGGTTCACCAATCTCCTCAACAATTGCACAAATAGTTATGGAATATGTAGAAGAAGAAGTATTGAAAAAATTGGATTTTAATATAATATTTTTTAAACGCTGTGTAGATGACTGTTTGGCTGCTGTACCCGAAAACAAAATAGATAGCTTATTACAATATTTTAATAATTTCCACCCAAAACTGAATTTTACATCTGAAATTGAAATGGAACAAAAATAAATTTTTTAGACTTAACTATACACAGAAATAAGACGGATAACAATCTTCATAAAAAATGGTACACGAAAGATACCTGGTCGGGCCGGTATTTGAATTTTAACTCTCAACATCCAAATAAACAAAAAAATAGTGTCATAATCGGCTTAGTTGATCGAGCTATAAAATTATCTTCACCCGAATTTCGCCCAGAAGTGCTAAAAAAGTGGAAGAGGCCCTAATAATGAACCATTTTCCCAAACTACTCATAAAAAAAATAATTAAACAAAGAACCTTTTTACATTATAACACAAACAAAAAAAATAAAATTAACAATACCAAAACACAAAACACTTTCATTGCATTACCGTATGTAAACCAACTGTCTGAAAAAATAAAATATATTTTGGATAAACATAACATAACGGTATGCCATAAGGCGAACAATATACTTGGGTCATTTTATACGAAATTAAAAAGCAAAGTTCCCACCAAAAAAAGATCTAACGTAATATATACAATTCCATGCCTAAACTGTCCTAAGAAATACATTGGCATGAAGACACATATTGAAAATAGAGTGAATGGACACAAGTATACTAAAAACGCATCGACATCCTTACATAAACATGAACAAACATCTAAGCATGAATTTGATTTTAAAAACACCCATATTTTAGATACTGACAGAAATTATGATAAATTAGTCATCAAAGAAATGATACACATAAAAAAAGATAAAAATATTGTAAATGACAAGCAAGATGTCAAAAACTTAAGTCAGATATAGACTATTGTAAAATCTGTTTTATTTTTATTAATTTTAATTAAATTTAAAATATAAATGTAATGTGTAATTACTGTGATATATGTTTATTATAAAAAATTTTTTAATTTTGTAGATTTAAAATAAATATGCCAGCTCTTTTCAAGAAGCTCACTATGTAGAGCGAAACGTCAGAAAAATTGTTGTCCTTTGTTTCTCTAATGGAAAAACCTATACCCAAGAAAAAAAAATTTATATATATATATATATATATATATATATATATATATATATATATATGTATATATATATATATATATATATATATATATATATATATGTATATATATATATATATATATATATATATATATATATATATATATATATATACCGTTCTAATTTAGAAACTCCTTTTCATATTTTCATATCTATAAAAATTCATCCATATAAATATAAAATAGTCGTCTGATTCACAACAATATTTGCTTTCTAAATTTAAATGAATTATAAACGGAGGGATAAAAAACTTATACCCGTACTTTAGATTTACTATCCAACACGGCAACACTGCATCGTCTCATGTCTTGCTTTTTTACTACTATTTACTATAACAAAACTTATTGAATGAGTCTGATTTAATACTTTTAAATTTCTCATCTTGCGCTCTCGCCAAAAATAGCAAAAATATTTGCCAAGGCGTCCATAAGCGGTGAAAGTCTTGTGTTTATTTTGTCAATGATTTCGTAGACACCATCGATATTTGTTTGGAAGATAGTTATTTTACTATATTTTCAGGATACTTTGAGATAGATTCTATATTTTCAATTTAATTTTAGTAACCCTGCACCCTACCAAGATCCAACGCTACAAAATATAATTTGGCCAAAATTAACAGAAGAAAATCTTCAATATGTAGATATTGGAGCAAATTTGCAAATTAAAACTAATCCAAATTCTAGATATACGTTCTGGAAAAATTTATTCGAGCAATATGGAATAAGACCATGGGAATCTTATTAATGTCAAACACAACGATAAATAAAATTGAATGAATATTTAATTGTTTTTTATTTTCTACTTTGTGCTTGCGTAAATATATTACATGATATGTTGGCAAGTTGTTACACCCCCCAATAAACTTTTTACTGCTCCGGTGTATAATTTATACAGTGTTGATGCCTAAATTAAACAACCAATAAAAACTGGTACTGTATCTTCAATATATTATTTCTACCGAGTAAATCGATATTTTAAATTTTTTTGTCGCCGAATTGTCAAGATTTCATAAAATAAAAATGTCATGTTGGATATAATATTTTTCATACAGTTTTTGAGATACAGTATTTCAGTTAATTAGTAGATGTTGTGAGATTTTTAGCTCTAATCATAGCAGCCACGAATGACTAGAAATTAAATCACTAAGGGAGAATTAAATTATATACAAGGTGACTCTCCGGGAAATTTATCGATCAATTGTGGGAAAACTAAAATTAGGAAAAATCTGAAAATTTGACAGTGTACTAACGTAAATGGGGGATAGGCGACTAAAATATTTTCAAGATGGCAGCACTTCTGGTTATACCGGAAGTAGATGTCAACTTGATTATTTTAAATAGAATACCCTATATACAGGGTGTCTCAAAAGAAAGTACACATTTGTTTTGCTTATTGCGTGAACGCAACTATTCCGAGCGGCGCGGGGGTATGTCAATCGGTAGCCTGGCTCTTGGGAATTTAGTCGCTATGGAGCGTTTCTCGGGAGCGGACCGTGCTTTGTGCGTACGTGAGTTTTACAAAAACGGTAATTCGGCGACTGTAGCGCGTAGAAAATTCTGCAATTTTCCACATATTCGTCACTTAAATGTTGCGCCAAGCACTCGGCTTATTGGAAAATGGGTCCAGAAGTTTGAAGAGACCGGTTCAACACTAGATAAACCAAAATCCGGGCGTCCGAGGTCTTCGAGAACAGTCGAAAACGTAGAGAGTGTTACTCAGTCTGTTCGTGACGACCCAAACGTTTCAATTCGTAAGCGTGCTGTTGCTTTAAATGTGCATAGGTCATCATTATTTCGCATTTTACACAAAGATTTAAAGCTGAACCCCTATAAAATTCAGTTGGTGCAAGAATTGAAGCCTCAGGATGCTGGTCAGAGGCTTGACTTCGAAAATCAGATGACTGAACGCTTTTCAACGTTTACCAACATCTTCTTTTCGGATGAAGCCCATTTTCATCTTAATGGTCGTTTAAACAAGCAAAATTGCCGCTATTGGAGTGCAAACAATCCGAAACACAAACATCAGAAACCTCTACATTCGCCGAAAGTGACTGTATGAGCTGCGATGTCGGCGCGAGGAATTATCGGCCCGTACTTTTTTGAAGATGAAAGGGAACGCACAGTAAGTGACTTTAGAGCGGTATGTGGAGATGTTAGACGACTTCTTCGTGCCTGAACTGCAAAATTTTCCTGGCTATAACCAAAGAACATGGTTCCAGCAAGACACACACGTCCAACATGTCTCTGCCACGAGTGCGTGAAATTTTTCCTTGCAAATTGATCTCAAAGAAAGGCGACATAAGTTGGCCTCCACGCAGTCCTGATTTATCACCTGTGGACTTTTTCCTATGGGGTTATGTCAAATCAAAAGTTTACGCCAACAAACTGACTTCCCTGGCACAATTAAAAGAAAATATCCGCAACGAAATGGCAGACATCACGGAGAATACCTGCCGAGCCGTCATGGGCAATTTTAGTGCTCGATTAAATGAATGCCGTGAGCGCAACGGATTACATTTGGACGATATCATTTTAAAAAAATAAATTCCCAAACAATGTATTTTAATATGTAATAAACATTTTTTCAATAAAGTCCTGACTTTTTTTTAAATCGATTTTTTAAATGTGAACTTTCTTTTGAGACACCCTGTATTATTAGTTGTAACAAACACATGGTTTAAATTACCCAAACGCAGACTGTATACATGGAAGTCAGCGGCGGATAGAGAAGGGCGGATCACAAGAACCCAAATCGACTACATTCTGATTGGACAAAGATATAAAAATGCAATTATGTCGGTAAAAACATATTCAAGTTCTGACATAGGATCAGACCATAATCCCCTAGTCTCCAAAATCAGATTTAAAATGTAACTCATTAAAAGAAGAACAGACATTGCAAAAAGTAACATTTCCAGAGTTAAGGATACAAACATAAAACAACTCTTTTTGCGGAAAATATCAATAAATAGGGCATGACGGGATTAAAATGATTTTTTTTCGAATTAACGAACGGATGCAATAATAAATCCAAATAATTTTTAAAGTATTGTTTTCAAATAAGAAAATTCGATATATTGTTAAAATAATAATCTTACGAACATTGTTATCTCACTGTATATTCTGTTAATAGATAATTATAGTTTTTCGAAAACCCATTTAACCCTTATAACCTTTGTATTGTTTACCTCCACTACGAATATAATACTGCAAAAGTTTTGATTAGTTTGGAACTTTTGAAATGGCAAAGGGCTTTTGAAACAAAACTTCTCATGCGGAGGAATATTGAGTGAATCTTAATCACCTATTCTAAAAGTTATTAATGGGATATTGAGTATACGTTGATTTAATATCGTGCCTATTACTTATTTGAGACATATTCCCGATATTGAAGCAGTTTTTGAACCGTACCTCTTTATATTGTTATTGCACAATATTTTAATCCACAAAGGGAATTATTCAAATAAATTCTATAACCATACTACTTTCACTGAAAAGGGTCACAACAAGCAATTAAACTGAAAGAAAAGATAAGTAAACATGTTTACGTCTATCAAATCGACCCACCGACCATAAACAGCCTTCAAACAAATCTATCGTTCTTTAAATCAGTAGGATATGATCGAAGGATATATCTCTAGCGTTTAAAATTTGTGAAAATTCTATTCTTCGAAATACAGGGTGAGTCAACGATTGGATGAAGTAAGTTTGTGCCTTTTCGGTGAAATTTACAAAGAAACTATATTTATTGTTTGATACAGTTTATTTTTACGCAGATTTTAAAAATATTTAGGACTCTACAGGGTGAGCCAAAAAACTAGGACAGCATAAAGTTGTATTTTTTTAAATAGAACACCCTATATACGAATCGTATTTTAGATTTAGCTTATAATTTTAAATCTTTTTTATTAAGGATTTACTATAACAAAACTTTATAGTTTCTGAGATAATTAAGTTTAAAGAAAAAAAGTCACATTTTCAAGCATCAATTCAATCCTAAATAACGTTTTCAATTTTGTGACAAATATATTCAAATTTGGAATTTAGCAACGCCAAGGACAAGTTAATATAATTTTTACCTAATATTTGCAATAAAAGCTACAGGGTGTTGAACACATCGGCTCAAATTTGAACAAGTTTAAATGAATACATATCTTTTTTTTTAAATGGTACACCCTGTATATTTTCATGTTATTTAATAGAGTAATAAAAGCCCTAAAAGTTTTAATCAATATATCCTATACCTATTTATAATAGTTTTTGAGATATTTCAGTTTTTCTTATTTTCCATACTTTTTTACAGAAATAGTCTTCATTATCATAGCAACTATGGCAAAAACAATGTAAAAGAACATTTTTCTGTGTGTCAAATTTATAACCGCAATCGCTTCTTTTGGTTTTTATGTAGTGTAGTTTGGTTTTTTTCCAAAGAATGAGTTAATAGATATGATTTATACAATAGGAGAGGCTCAAAAAAATTGCCTTCTTGCTCAAAGAATTTACAAAATGAAGTATCCTGATCGACGCCAGCCTAATACCCATACTTTTCAAAACTTAATGCAAAGATTTGATTCTTCTGGTACTGTTGATTATCCAAAACGTAAAGTAGTCAACAAACCAGTAACTAATGAAGAAAAAGAACTACAGGTATTGTTAAATGTTCAGGAAAATCCTTATATTGGTACTCGTCAGTTAGCAGCATTATGTGAAATATCACAATCCACCGCTAATCGTACTACGAAGAAATATAGGTATCATCCATATCACATGGAATTACACCAAGAATTGCATGGACAGGATTTTGAAAGTCGTGTAAACTTTCGTCGTACAATAAATGCGGAGATTCAATTAAATCCAAATTTATTATGCAAGGTAATGTTTAGTGATGAAGCTACTTTTAGAAGTAACGGTGCCGTAAATAGACGCAACATGCATTATTATGCCACAGAAAACCCATTTTGGATTAGAGAGGTGAAACATCAAAACCACTGGTCATTAAATGTTTGGTGTGGTATTCATCATAATCGAATTATTGGACCCCACTTTTTTAATGAACCATTAAATGGCCTGAACTTTCTACAAGAAGAACCACCCCAACTGCTTCAAGGTCTCGATAGGGATGAGCTCGACAGTATGTGGTTCCAGCACGATGGTGCGCCTCCGCATTACCATCGTGAAGTTCGTGCGTTTTTGGACCAACGATATCCGCAAAAATGGATTGGACGTGGGGGTTTCATTGAGTGGCCACCAAGGTCTTGCGACATCACCCCATTAGATTTCTTCCTATGGGGTTATATTAAAAATAAGGTGTATGTTAATCCACCAACAACAGTGGAAGATATGCGAAACAGGATTAGGGATACCTGTAGAACAATAACGCCACTAATTTTGTCCAGGGTCCGAGAAAATCTGCAAAAAAGACTAAATTTGTGCATTGCACAAGAGGGTCGTTTATTCGAACACTTATTAAAAAGAAATAATTAATCTCAGTATTTAATAGGTAATTTTTTTGTTTCAATTTAGTATAAAAGTAAATATGTATTTGCCTTGTCGTTATTGTTGTGTTAATTTTTTCACATTATGTTTAATTAAACTATTGCCGTTGTAATATAACGAATAATGTATTTCATCATATTTAACCACATTCTGTTTGTTTCTGTAGTTTCTTTTTATTATTTTACATGGCATCTATGATAATGAAGACTATTTCTGTAAAAAAGTATGGAAAATAAGAAAAACTGAAATATCTCAAAAACTATTATAAATAGGTATAGGATATATTGAACAAAACTTTTAGGGTTTTTATTACTCTATTAAATAACATGAAAATATACAGGGTGTACCATTTAAAAAAAAAGATATTTATTCATTTAAACTTGTTCAAATTTGAGCCGATGTGTTCAACACCCTGTAGCTTTTATTGCAAATATTAGGTAAAAATTATGTTAACTTGTCCTTGGCCTTGCTAAATTCCAAATTTGAATATATTTGTCACAAAATTGAAAACGTTATTTAGGATTGAATTGATGCTTGAAAATGTGACTTTTTTTCTTTAAACTTAATTATCTCAGAAACTATAAAGTTTTGTTATAGTAAACCTTTAATAAAAAAGATTTAAAATTATAAGCTAAATCGAAAATATGATTCGTATATAGGGTGTTCTATTTAAAAAAAATACAACTTTATGCTGTCCTAGTTTTTTGGCTCACCCTGTAGAGTCCTAAATATTTTTAAAATCTGCGTAAAAATAAACTGTATCAAACAATAAATATAGTTTCTATGTAAATTTCACCGAAAAGGCACAAACCTACTTCATCCAATCGTTGGCTCACCCTGTACAAGTTTGTTTTAATCATCCCAAAAATAAAACAGTACAAAGCTATATTTTTCAGGTCCCAGAAAGTGTTTCTCTTAAACAAATATATAGGTAATAAATGTAAGTATTCTATTAGAAAAAATTTACGAACATATCAACAAAAGTTTTTATAGTACAAGCTATTTTAAGGGTCGAGTACAAAAACAAAACAAAAACAGAGACATATATAAGAGGTCTGACCTAGTAAATAACATAACATTTTTACAATTAAAGATATTAATACGGACAAACTATTCAACCAGACAACAGACTTTATTATCTACGTTTATTGAACTCTTTTGAGGTTACATACATTTTAATAACTCATAATTAAGCTAAGTTTTACCATGGCTTCGAGATTGAAGAACTATACCAATGTTGTTTTAAGTACTGATATTAATTTGAACAATCTTCCCCTGAAAAATAATTACTAGCTCTTTAAACGGTGATTTTTAATTAACAAAAATTAGAAAAATAATTCTAAAAATAGTAAAGCCATTAAAGGCTAAAGCCTCATTAAAACGTCAGCTTAATAGCCATAGTGGCATAAATATTCATAAAAATTAGAAAATCACTCTCCCCCAATGTCATTTTGAATTTAGCTTAAACAGACATTAAGCCTTATACATTTTAATCGGTTCAGTATAATGAATATGTCCGGAGGAAATAAATTAATAATTAAAATCTAAAAAAGTTATTTCTTTGTGTGTGTTTCTATTAATAATATCGATTTTACTAGGCAAAGGAACCGCTAATAAATGTACTTATTGGAATAAAGTGTGCCTGAAGTTGATGATGCAGTCTCGAAAAAAAATATAAAGGCGATAATTATATCAGTAGGTCATTGGTGCTTGAAAATCGTTAACATTTAATTTTCAATATATATATATATATATATATATATATATATATATATATATATATACAGTGCCTTCATTTCAAAACGAACCATCCTTAATAACTTTGTTAAATAGAAAAATTTTAAAAAAAGAAAAAACACGTCAATTTAGATATACAGGAGGAAGTTTAATTTTGCATTTGTTAAAAGTCTGTCAATCACCTCCTCACCTCCAGCTAACCTCACTTTGATATGTCAAATGGGAACCCCCACCTTGTGACACATCATTGTAAGCAGCATAAAATTGTCTATCCAACCGTATAAAAAAAATTAAATCGGTTGACGTACAAGCGAATAGTGTGCAAAAATGTCTTGTAATAATGCATAATATATCGGCCTCGAACTTTGGTATGTCAAATGATTACCCTATAGTGTGATACATCATTTTAAAGGACGTACGATCTGCTATTTATCCAATAAAAAAAAACAAAATCTGTTGATGTACAAGCGAATAGTAAGAAAAGATGTGTGGTAATAATAGACACCTTATCACATTAAACTTTATTATGTCAAATGGCTACTTCATAGAGTAAAATATTATTTTAAATTTAAAATAAATATTTTTTTAAAATAATAAACAGTTAAAATATTTGCGAGAAAAAAACTAAGCCTGTTTTAAAATTCATCGCAAAATTCATTGCAGTCTAATCAATCTAGTGTATTTATTTCAATGATATTTTTTGCGGTACCTGATAGGTACAATAAATCACTGCAATAAATAAAATTTTTAAGATCTTTAAACACCAGTTGTTTATTATTGTTAAAATTGTCATTGTGACGCCTAGTTGAAACGTGAATATAAATGGTGTATACGCTAGCCGAAAGAATAGAAATAATTTTTCTCTATGGAGCTGAAGATCGGTGCGCTCGTAGAACCACCAGAGCATTTAACGAGAGGCATCAAGACAAAAACGTGGGCCATAAATATGTACTCGAATTGGTACGAAAGTTTGAAGAAACGGGATCCGTTTGTAATAAAAAATCTATTGAGAAAATGGTTGTAGATGAAGCATGCCAAATCGAGGTACTAGGACAGTTTGCAATAAATCCAACTTTATCCATCTCAAAGGTCGCAGATTTAACCAACATTTCTGCTGGCTCTGTGCATAAAGTTTTAAAACAAAATAAGTTTTTTCCCTATAAAATTCAAATTCTTCAAGAACTCGGAGAAGACGATTTTGATAGGAGAATTCAATTTTGCGAATTAATGTGCCAACGAATTGACGAGGACCCCCATTTACCTAAGAATATCTGCTTTAGTGATGAATCAACTTTTTTTCTAAATGGACTGGTTAACAGACATAACTGCAGATACTGGGATAATGAAAATCCGCACCTTTTCCGAGAAGGGCATACTCAATATCCCGAAAAAATTAACGTGTGGGCAGGAATTTATGGCAATGAAATCATCGGGCCATTTTTTTTGGAAGATAATTTAACTGGGCAAATTTATTTAAACCTTTTAGAAAACACAATATACCCTGCCATTGTGCAATCTTTAGAAAATCAAGTGGATGAAAATGCTGTTATGGTACTAAATGAAAATAATTTGCATTTCCAGCAAGATGGAGCTCCCCCGCACTACGCTTTGGCAATTCGAGAGTGGCTTGATGAACATTTTCCAGGGACGTGGATTGGCAGACGTGGTGCAATTGAATGGCCAGCACGGTCTCCAGACCTAACCCCTCTAGACTTTTTTCTTTGGGGGTATTTAAAAAGCAAGGTTTATAAAACCCCACCTGAAAATATTGACGATTTAAAAGATCGAATTGTTCGGGAATGTAGAGGAATTAGCAGAGAAACCCTTGCCAATGTTCGTGGGGAATTTCAAAATAGGCTTTTTTATTGTCTCGCTAATAACGGCGCACATTTTGAACATTTAATAAAATAATTTTCTTCAACTGAATAAAACTGAATAAACTGCTTATATTTAACACACATTTTTGCATCCTAATTGCCTATAACGTCTATTAACTTAATTTTTTTTGACATCGTTGGATAGCAGATCGTACGTCCTTTAAAATGATGTATCACACTATAGGGTAATCATTTGACATACCAAAGTTCGAGGCCGATATATTATGCATTATTACAAGACATTTTTGCACACTATTCGCTTGTACGTCCACCGATTTAATTTTTTTTGTACGGTTAGATAGACAATTTTATGCTGCTTACAATGATGTGTCACAAGGTGGGGATTCCCATTTGACATATCAAAGTGAGGTTAGCTGGAGGTGAGGAGATGTTTGACAGACTTTTAACAAATGCAAAATTAAACTTCCCCCTGTATATCTAAATTGACGTGTTTTTTCTTTTTTTTAAATTTTTCTATTTAACAAAGTTATTAAGGATGGTTCGTTTTGAAATGAAGGCACTGTATATATATATATATATATATATATATATATATATATATATATATATATTATATCGTAGGTTTTCACGGATGGTGGAATGAATGGTTTGGTTATTCCGGGTTTCAATCCGTCCGTTCAAAATGTTAAATGTTAAACGTTTCGAGAAACTGAGATCCAAAAAATCAGCCCTCCTCTGCTATATCAGTTTCCTAATAAGATGCCGTACAAAAATCTAGAACCAACTTGCACCAAACTCTCGTACCATCTAAAGACCAGAAGAACCATTTTGATCCTTAAGACCGCTGGAAAAGCTCTCCTATGGGGACAAATCCGAAAAAAACGTAGAATCCTATCTGACTGAAACAGAACTTTATAATCTCCACTTAGCTTTAACCCACAAAATCGATCATTTCCTGTGGAATGACATAGAAAAAGTATCCTGTTGGAGAACGGAATCAGACACTCAGTTTAAGACAAAAAAACAACAGTAGAAATTTGAAGCACTATAACAACGCATTACTGCCAACACACAGCAAATGCTCGACTGCAACAAAGTTGTCCATAACATCTCCAACTACCAATTAACAGAATCCGAGAGATTAGTTCTTGCTAAAGATTTTAATTTTGCCGTAATGCCAAAAACAGTCCTCTTAGAAGAGATAATTCCACCAAGCCCTCTCATCCTTAAAAAAGAATAAGGAAATAACAATAATACCAGCAGATAAGGGAAATGGCACGGTTGTAATGAACACCAACGAATATATGCAAAAAATATCAGAAATTCTCAAAGACGCCTCTTACAAGCAAACAAGCAGAAATCCAACATCATACCTTGAAAAAACTACAAAAGCCAAGATCAAAGTCTCAAAACTAGATCCATAATCTGAAAAATCTATAATACCAAGGGAAAAATCAAGCAAATGTCCAAAACTGTATGGCTTACCAAAAATATACAAATCAAATGCACCACTCAGACCAATAGTCAACGCCGTGGGATCTCCAACACAAAAACTGGAAAAATATTTAGCAAGTATCATGCAACCAAGAGCCGAACTGGCCGATTCCTTCGTGAAAATTCCGAACATCTGACTAGAGTGATCAAAAACATTCATCTCGAAGAAAATGATATCTTAGCAAACATACCACTAGATGAAACTTTGGACAAAATAGCCATGAATGAAAATTTTCCAGCCTATACAATTGAACTTGCAGAACACTGCCTAAAAAATACATATTTCATGTTCAATAACCAAATATACAAACAAATAGATGGCGCACCTATGGGTTCCTCACTTTCACCAGTTAAAGCAAATCTTTTTATGATATATTTCGAACAAGAGGCACTGCAAAAGGTACCTTTAAAACCGAAATTTTGGAAACGCTTTGTGGATGATATTTTTATAATATGGCCACACGGAAAAGAACACCTGGACGATTTCCTCATATACCTGAACAATATCCACCATAGAATCCAATTCACGCTAGAAATCGAGCAAGAACAGAAACTTCCTTTTTTGGACCTCTTATTAAGGAAATATCAGTTTGATGTCAATCGCATTTACAATGTTGACGAGACCGGCATTTCTAACATCCAGAAAAATTCTAGCTCTGAAAGGCCAGAAACAAGTCGGCATGGCTACAAGTGGTGAAAGAGGCACAACAACAACAATTGTTTGCGCATTCATTGCTTCAGGAAAGTATGTCCCTCCATTTTTTATTTTCAAGAGGAAGCGAATGAATGCTCATCTATTTCATGGAGGCAATGCTGATATGGTTGCAGCCGTGAGCGATTCGGGTTGGATTAATGAAAACCTATTCATAGATTGGTTACATCATTTTATCTCTTACGCTAAATCAACTGTTGAAGAACCTATTCTTCTTATTTTAGACAACCATGAAAGTCATATTAGCCTGGCTTGCTACCTGCTTTGTCGCCAGAATGGAATAATACTGTTATCTCTTCCACCGCATACGTCATATCGCATGCAACCGCTGGACTTAACATATTTTGAACCGCTCAAAACTGCATACAACAGGGAATGTGACTTATACATGGCTTCAAATATAGGCCGAAAAATTACACAGTATGAAGTTGTCGAGCTTTTCACTAAAGCTTTCAATCGAATCAGCAATATAGAAAAAGCTGCAAATGGTTTTCGGGCAGCTGGTATTTGGCCATTAGATACAACAAAATTTGATGAACATTTCTTTGATTCGACATCACCTGATGTGCAGACAGCATCGACATCAAATATGCAAAGAGCAGTAACACCTGATACTCAGATAGCACCGACACCATTTGTGCAACGAGCAGTAACACCTGATACCCAGATTGCACCGACACTATCTATGCAGAGAGCAGTGTCACCTAATGTACAAGTAGTCCCATTATCAGTTGTGCAGCAACGATCAGTAACACCTTTACCTGTGTTGGACAAATCATTTCCACTTCAAGATGTTGTTAATGTTCCCCAACTGCCACAACAGAAAAGTAGGCAATGTTCCAGAAAGAAACATTTAATTATTATCACTAGTACCCCTATGAAAGACGCTTTAGAAGAAAAGGAACAAAGGAAGAAAAATAAAGAAGAGGCAAAAGGAAATGATAAGTCTGTACGAACCACTGAAAGAAAGAAAGGTATGAAGAATCTTAAAACATTTGAAGATGATATGAAGGTTAAAGATAGGAACGTACAGTGTCAACAAAAGTATTACAAAGGTTGATGAAGGGTATTATTGTCTTATTTGTAATGAAAAGTATGAATAACCAATCACAGAAGATTAGATAATGTGCATCAAATGTAAATTGTGGGTCCACGAAAATTGCACGAGTGGTGCAAGCACATTAAGGGGATTTATCTGTGATTTCTGTGCCAATTAGACTATGTCCGTGATTTCCCCATACACCATCCGTAATTACCCCCCAAGCTGTGAGGTAATCCCGGACACCAGAGGTTTTGTTTTTTTTGTTGAAATTTGATTTTATTTTTGAAAATTTATCTAGTTTGATTATGAGAACATAAGAATGATTAGTTTAAGTAAATATTAAGCAATAAATAAGCCTTGTAAATTCATTTGGTTTTATTGTATTTCAATTCTCCCTTAAGTGTTCGCAATTACCCCACCTTCCCCTATACGCAAAGATAAATTTCTCTACACCCTCGCAATTCCTATTTATCAACCACTGAATGTAATGATTTTCATAAAATTCTGTTTTTGTGTTAAGATAACTTTCAGGGTCAAAGTAACATTCTAACACCATTTAATTTCTTTAAAATAAATGGAAAAATGATATTCAGTTTTTAAAACAACAACGTGTTATCACTTTAATTGATTTTAATATATAATTTATATGTTACAACAGTTTTAAAAATATAGCAATTTAAATTATGATATAATTATTTTTCAATATCAAAAACATTCCTAAGTATTTAGTTTATTTATCTTATGTTGTTCTTATTAATTCTCACACTAGAATAAATACTGTTTAAAATAAGTTTTTTTTTGAGTGCTCATTTCAAATTCCACCTCCTTATTTCAAAATTCATTTCATCAAATTAAATTAGATTCAGGTATTTTTTACTTTCCTCAAAAAATTGCATTACAACGCAAAAAAAAATCTCAAAATATTATTATATCTGACGCTCTAAATGGGTCATATTTTATGACAATTTTCCATATAATTTATTAATGGTTTCTTTAACGGAAATGGCACAAAAATATTTACTTCAAGGAAATAATATTAATTTTAAATTCACAATAAAAGGAAAAACATTAAGACGTCGTTTTGTAAATATACACTTTACTTGACCCATTTGATTTGAAATATAAACATTCAGGAATAAAAAGAAACCCCAACAATTATAATTCAGTCAATTTTTAATAATGCAATTTATTGCGTTGCAAGAAATTTTATTCGAAGAAAATAAAAGGAGGTGGCAAACAACAAGTTTTAAAGCTTAAATTCCTGGAGTGTTCATTTATTTTCTTTTCTTCAAAACGTATTGGTACATATTTTTTTTGTAGTTAAATACAAATATAAAACTCTTCTTCTTCTTCTTCCTTTTGTTATAGGCTTACAGCCTGTTTTTTCCAACTCAATCATTCATCTCATTTGATGTTGAAATCCAGGACTCTCTCCATCTTTTAAGTGGTCTACCTATTGGTCTTCTGGTTTCCGGTGTTCCATCTCGGGCGATTCTCGCTATCCTATTTTGCGCCATTCTTCCTACGTGCTCATTCCAGGCTCTTCTGCGCTTCCGTCCCCATCTTACTATATCCTGCATTCCATGTTCCTCGCGTATTGTTGAATTGCGTATGTGATCTCTTAATATGTATCCCGATATTCTTCTTAGTACTTTCATTTCGGCAGTTCTTAGAATTGATTTTTTTTTTGTGTTGTCAGCTCTCGTCTCTATTGCGTACGTCATTATCGGTCGAATACAGGTCTTATAGATTTTTGTTTTTGCGTCCTTGCTCATGTATGTGTTGTGCCATATTATATCCGCCAGACTTCCTGAGATTCTATTTGCCTTGTTTACTTGGTTTCTTACTTCTCTTGTTTTGTCTTGGTTTGCCGATATCTCAACTCCTAAGTAATTAAAGGTCATGAGTTGTTCTATTGGTTTGTCATCCACTACTAGTTTGCATCTTAAGGGCACTTTGCTTATTAGAATTGACTTAGTTTTATCGATGGATATTTTCATGTTGAATTGCTTGCTTATGGTGTGGAATGCAGAAAGAAGTCTTTGGAGGTCGTCTTCATTTTCCGAGACTATGACGGCGTCATCAGCGTAACATATTATTGTTATTTCCCCGGTATTCATTCTGTACCCTGGTGCCGCTCTTTTGATGTTCTCAATTATTTGGTCCATTACTATGTTAAACAGTAATGGACTCAGAGAGTCCCCCCGACGCTATCGGTACATCCTTAGTTAGGTTGCCGCTTACTGAGATTTGTGTTGTGGTGTTGGAGTTTAGCTGTTCAACTATGTTAATTAAATTGTTTGGGATGCCTTTAATTCGCATTATTTGCAGAATTTCATCCAGTCTCACCCTATCAAAGGCTTTAGTGAGATCTATAAAGCACATAAAAGCCGGCTTAGTAAATTCAATAGATTTCTCTGCTATCTGTCTTACGGTGAATATGGCATCTAGTGTAGATCTGTTTTTGCGGAAACCTTGCTGTTCTTCTGATATTCTGCAATAGTCAGTTATTATACCTTCAAGGATTTTGGTGAATAATTTCATTATTGAATTTAATAAAGTTATTTCTCTATAGTTTTCGGTGATCTTCCTATCACCCATCTTGAGAATAGGTACTATTATACTTTTCTTCCAATCTCGTGGTATCTCTTGGTCTTTAATTATTTTGTTAAAGAGTTTTGTTAGTTCTTCGTGTAATGCATTTCCACCATATTTAATTAGTTCGTTGGGAATATTGTCGGGTCCTGGGGCTTTTCTCGTTTTTAATTTGGCTATCGTGTCTTTCGTCGTTTGGAGGCTTACTTCCTTGGTGTATTCGTCATTCGTCAACTCTTTCTCCTACACACATTATTTATGAAGATACTGACCAACTGGCTTGAGCAAAAATTTAAACAATAGTTAAAACAAACAAACACAACAACAAAATTAAATATGGAAAAAAACGGACTCTATTCCAACTCTTAGGGCCCAAAATAGGTAGCTTGTTTACTCCGACCACTCTCGAGCTCCTTTTGAGGTCATAAGTATAAAGCTCGTAGTGATAAAGTCACCTAACCAAATAAGAGAAAGATAATTAATACCTTCTCTCTTTCTCTCTCTTTCTTTTTTCTCCCTTTCAACAAAATTTACTTTCAGGTAACGGTTAATAAAAAGAATTAAACAAAAAAGAACTTGTCATTTTACATTCTTACCTAAATTATCGTAGGTTTCACAATAACATCATTGTAGTCCAGTCATCTTAGTCAAAAAAGTGGGTCAGCCTCGGAATCTAACGGAACAAGCTGAATTTCTGCACAAACCTTTATTCTGGTATTATAAACAATGTCCCAAAAGTCACAATTGATCACGTGTAAGAGCGCTTAGATATTCAATGAGTCTGAAGTCGCTAGTCTACCGGAAGAAGAAAATGACAAAGAAGAAGATGAAGATTTATGATAATAAAATGTGTATAAATAAAAAAAAACATTAAAAGCAAATATACTTTTTTCTCCTACTACAAATCAAATTATCCTTAATTAGAATAAGATTAAATTAGACGATATATAAGATTGATAATAAGCTTTAAATATATTTATGATGATTGACTGTATTATATCATTAAATGTATGGAAAAGGTAAGTAATACTAAATAACAACTTGATTTATAATAAATGTTTATAAATATAAAATATTAAATAGTTTGTTAAGTAATATTTAATGAATAATTAAGTAAAAGAACCTCATAATCGATTGAGATTCACGGTTGGCCGTGCACTAAGGTACGTATGACTGAGCGCTCCATCTTCAGCGCCCTCTATCTCCAGAATGGTTCATGGTACGAAAAAAAGTTTGAGACAAAATTTGTAGAGAATTTAGTCCTCTACAAGTTTTATATATCATTCATCTCATTTGATGTTGAAATCTAGGACTCTCTCCATCTTTTAGGTGGTCTATCTATTGGTCTTCTGGTTTCCGGTGTTCCATCTCGGGCGATTCTCGCTATCCTATTTTGCGCCATTCTTCCTACGTGCTCATTCCAGGCTCTTCTGCGCTTCCGTCCCCATCTTACTATATCCTGCATTCCATGTTCCTCGCGTATTGTTGAATTGCGTATGTTATCTCTTAATGTGTATCCCGATATTCTTCTTAGTACTTTCATTTCGGCAGTTCTTAGAATTGATTTTGTTTTTGTGTTGTCAGCTCTCGTCTCTATTGCGTACGTCATTATCGGTCGAATACAGGTCTTGTAGATTTTTGTTTTTGCGTCCTTGCTCATGTATGTGTTGTGCCATATTATATCCACCAGGCATCCTGATATTCTATTTGCCTTATTTACTCGGTTTCTTACTTCTCTTGTTCTGTCTTGGTTTGCGGATATCTCAACTCCTAAGTAATTGAAGGTCATGAGTTGTTCTATTGGTTTGTCATCCACTACTAGTTTGCATCTTAAGGGCACTTTGCTTATTACAATTGACTTAGTTTTATCGATGGATATTTTCATGTTGAATTGCTTGCTTATGGTGTGGAATGCAAATAGAAGTCTTTGGAGGTCGTTTTCATTTTCCGAGACTATGACGGAGTCATCAGCGTAAAATATTATTGTTCTTTCCCCAGTATTCATTCTGTACACTGGTGCCGCTCTTTTGACGTTCTCAATTATTTGGTCCATTACTATGTTAAACAGTAATAGACTCAGCGAGTCCACCTGTCGTATGCCCGACGCTATCGGTACATCCTTAGTTAGGTTGCCGCTTACTGAGATTTGTGTTGTGGTGTTGGAGTTTAGCTGTTCAACTATGTTAATTAAATTGTTTGGGATGCCTTTAATTCGCATTATTTGCAGAATATCATCCAGTCTCACCCTATCAAAGGCTTTAGTGAGATCTATAAAGCACATAAAAGCCGGCTTTGTAAATTCAATAGATTTCTCTGCTATCTGTCTTACGATGAATATGGCATCTAGTGTAGATCTGTTTGTGCGGAAACCTTGCTGTTCTTCTGATATTCTGCAATAGTCAGTTATTATACCTTCAAGGATTTTGGTGAATAATTTCATTATTGAATTTAATAAAGTTATTCCTCTATAGTTTTCCGTGATCTTCCTATCACCCATCTTGAGAATAGGTACTGTTATACTTTTCTTCCAATCTCGGGGTATCTCTTGGTCTTTAATTATTTTGTTAAAGGGTTTTGTTAGTTCTTCGTGTAATGCATTTCCACTATATTTAATTAGTTCGTTGGGAATATTGTCGGGTCCTGGGGCTTTTCTCGTTTTTAATTTGGCTATCGTGTTTTTCGTCGTTTGGAGGCTTACTTCCTTGGTGTATTCGTCATTCGTCAACTCTTTCTCCTACACACATTATTTATGAAGATACTGACCAACTGGCTTGAGCAAAAATTTAAACAATAGTTAAAACAAACAAACACAACAACAAAATTAGATATGGAAAAAAACGGACTCTATTCCAACTCTTAGGGCCCAAAATAGGTACCTCGTTTACTCCGACCACTCTCGAGCTCCTTTTGAGATCATAAGGATAAAGCTCGTAGTGATAAAGTCACCTAACCAAATAAGAGAAAGATAATTAATACCTTCTCTCTTTCTCTCTCTTTCTTTTTTCTCCCTTTCAACAAAATTTATTTTCAGGTAACGGTTAATAAAAAGAATTAAACGAAAAAGAACTTTTCATTTTACATTTTTACCTAAGTTATTGTAGGTTTCACAATAACATAATTGTAGTCCAGTCATCTTAGTCAAAAAAAGGGGTCAGCCTCGGAATCTAACGGAACAAGCTGAATTTTTGCACAAACCTTTATTCTGGTATTATAAATAATGTCCCAAAAGTCACAATTGATCACGTGTAAGAGCGCTTAGATATTCAATGAGTCTGAAGTCGCTAGTCTACCGGAAGAAGAAAATGACAAAGAAGAAGATGAAGATTTATGATAATAAAATGTGTATAAATAAAAAAAACATTAAAAGTATATATACTTTTTTCTCCTACTACAAATCCAATTATCCTTAATTAGAATAAGATTAAATTAGACGATATATGATTGATAATAAGCTTTAAATATATTTATGATGATTGACTGTATTATATCATTATATGTATGGAAAAGGTAAGTAATATTAAATGACAACTTGATTTATAAGAAATGTTTATAAATATAAAATATTAAATAGTTTGTTAAGTAATATTTAATGAATAATTAAGTAAAAGAACCTCATAATCGATTGAGATTCACGGTTGACCGTGCACTAAGGTACGTATGACTGAGCGTTCCATCTTCAGCGCCCTCTATCTCAAGAATGATTCATGGTACCAAAAAAAAGGTCTGAGACAAAATTTGTAGAGAATTTAGTCCTCTACAAGTTTTATAATGAACACAAATACGATTGGAGGCAGAGAAAACAAGATATTCCTGAAAAACTGATTTGTGCGATCTTTGACCTTGAATATCTAAGCGCTCTTACACGTGATCAATTGTGACTTTTAGGACATTGTTTATAATACTAAAATAAAGGTTTGTGCAAAAATTCAGCTTGTTCTATTAGATTCCGAGGTGAAATCCTAAGATGACTGGACTATTGAGAAAGCAGAAGTAGCGTTGTTTTAAGATTCATATTGTTAAGATTTCTGGTACTTTATTTATTCAATGACTTTAAATTATCTAAAATACATAAATGTGCATCTCGGAAAAAGGTTCTAAAATTTGTCTATTTATAGAAAAATAAATAAATAATCAATTTTATTTGTAACAAAATATTTATTTTTGTAGCAATGACCCAAATGCCTGTACATGAAGATGTGGCGCCGGTACATATTTACATCTACCATTTATCAGCCAACAAATACTTTTAATAAATAATTTTCAATTATTCTGTAATAGAAAATGTTAACGGCGTGTGGCATCGATAAGAAAATCAATTAGATTGTTTTACGTTTTATTCGTTTTTGGGTAATATTATTTGAATTTGAGATTTTCTATTGTCGTTAGTTGATATTGATGGCAATTCAGAACATCTTTAGAGCCCTCGGTGAATGCTCTATGCCCACAAAAATTCTTATACAGTGTGGTTCCATGACGAATTACCGCGATCGATTTTGGAAAATGTACTTTAGAAAATTTTTAACTATCCGCCAAGAAATTTGAGCCGTTTTGCGCGAAGCCAAACTTCCAAATAGTAATCTATCTTCAGAAGAATATCGAGCCTTATAAGACCTGCGCAAAGATACCTCTATCGTAATACTTCCAGCTAACAAGGGAAATCTCAACAGTGATCCTAAACAAAACAGACTATCATAAAAAGATGATCCTCCTTTTAAAAGATTCTGTCTAAAAGCCAATAAACAGAGGCCATGCCACTTATCCGCAAAAGACCACCAAAACATTGATCAGGTCATCTCCACTTAAAGAAGAAATAAATAAGATCACACCAAGGGAAAAGTCATCCATATGTCCTAAACTTTACGGCTTACCCAAGATACACAAGCCCGGCGCACCTTTAAAGCCAATAGTAAGCTCTATTGGCTCCCCAACTCAGGTCCTAGCAAAACATCGAGCCACCAAACCTTCGTCAAAAAAGTGACGTCCTACGTTAAATGCTCGCAACATTTCTGCGAATAATCAAAAACATACATTTATAAGAAAAAGGTTTTAAAGTTAATTTCGACGTAACATCACTTTTTACACAAATACCAGTCAAAGAAGCTCTTTCTGTAATAGAAAACAAATACAATCTGCTCCAATATATATCGTCGAATTGGCTGAACACTTCCTCGATAACACCTATTTTACTTATGAAGGCCAGCGATATAAACAAGTCGAGGGAGCCCCTATCGGAATGCCGCTATCTTCTGTACTTGCTAACTAATTTATAGAAGACTTGGAATCAAAAGGTTTAGAGACCTCCTCACACAGACCACGACTGTGGCTACATTACGTAGATGGCACATAAACAGTATATACAAAAATCAAATTCACCATGCAGACAGAACAGGAAAGAAAACTACCTTTTCTAGTTACGCTACTGAAAAGAAAAGAGGATGGCTTGCTTTCGCACACTGTCACAGAAACTCCACTCACACCAACGCCGTCTCACATCACCACACCGCCTAATTATTTGCCGTAATGAAATCACTTGTAGTCCCTTACAGATCAAGAAAATTACCACAAAGAAATGAACACACTAACAAAAAATGGTTATAAAAAAGAACATATAGATAAGGCTCTAAAAAATAAACTCTTGGCTCCGAAAAATCGCGAAAACCAAGAGAATGGCTCCAAAGATTTGGTTCCTTATGCCAGAGACACCACAGACAAAATCTCAAGAGACACAACATTGAAATTATTTTCACCACAGACCGTAAAGTAAAAGATTCCCTGCCAACCCCTAAAGAGAAAATCCTTCTAGAAAACCAGGGATTGTACACAATTCCATGCGTAGAATGCAGGTCATCTTGCGTAGGCTAAAACAACTGTAAATTAAGCGCCATAAGAGACAAATATATAAACGCTGTCAAGCAAAAAACAATTTCTTCTGCACTAATCCAACACTTGTTAAGCACAGGACATAAGATAAATTTCTTAGGAATAAAAATGCTATTGAGATGTGAAAACCTGTTTATAAGAGTTGTAAGGGAAGCCATCGAAATTGCAAATAGGCCCAACAACTTAATGAGGAAAAATGATAACCAGCGATTGCCTAATACTTGGAAAAATCTGCTTACAAAATATTTTTTTAATTTTAAATAAAAATTATTTTTCTATACAGTGCCTTCATTTCAAAACGAACCATCCTTAATAACTTTCTTAAGTAGAAAAATTTAAAAAAAAGAAAAAACACGTCAATTTAGATATACAGGGGGAAGTTTAATTTTGCATTTGTTAAAAGTCTGTCAATCACCTCCTCACCTCCAGCTAACCTCACTTTGATATGTCAAATGGGAACCCCCACCTTGTGACACATCATTGTAAGCAGCATAAAATTGTCTATCCAACCGTATAAAAAAAATTAAATCGGTTCACGTACAAGCGAACAGTGTGCAAAAATGTCTTGTAATAATGCATAATATATCGGCCTCGAACTTTGGTATGTCAAATGATTACCCTATAGTGTGATACATCATTTTAAAGGACGTACGATCTGCTATCCAACGATGTCAAAAAAAATTAAGTTAATAGACGTTATAGGCAATTAGGATGCAAAAATGTGTGTTAAATATAAGCAGTTTATTCAGTTTTATTCAGTTGAAGAAAATTATTTTATTAAATGTTCAAAATGTGCGCCGTTATTAGCGAGACAATAAAAAAGCCTATTTTGAAATTCCCCACGCACATTGGCAAGGGTTTCTCTGCTAATTCCTCTACATTCCCAAACAATTCGATCTTTTAAATCGTCAATATTTTCAGGTGGGGTTTTATAAACCTTGCTTTTTAAATACCCCCAAAGAAAAAAGTCTAGAGGGGTTAGGTCTGGAGACCGTGCTGGCCATTCAATTGCACCACGTCTGCCAATCCACGTCCCTGGAAAATGTTCATCAAGCCACTCTCGAATTGCCAAAGCGTATTGCGGGGGAGCTCCATCTTGCTGGAAATGCAAATTATTTTCATTTAGTACCATAACAGCATTTTCATCCACTTGATTTTCTAAAGATTGCACAATAGCAGGGTATATTGTGTTTTCTAAAAGGTTTAAATAAATTTGCCCAGTTAAATTATCTTCCAAAAAAAATGGCCCGATGATTTCATTGCCATAAATTCCTGCCCACACGTTAATTTTTTCGGGATATTGAGTATGCCCTTCTCGGAAAAGGTGCGGATTTTCATTATCCCAGTATCTGCAGTTATGTCTGTTAACCAGTCCATTTAGAAAAAAAGTTGATTCATCACTAAAGCAGATATTCTTAGGTAAATGGGGGTCCTCGTCAATTCGTTGGCACATTAATTCGCAAAATTGAATTCTCCTATCAAAATCGTCTTCTCCGAGTTCTTGAAGAATTTGAATTTTGTAGGGAAAAAACTTATTTTGTTTTAAAACTTTATGCACAGAGCCAGCAGAAATGTTGGTTAAATCTGCGACCTTTGAGATGGATAAAGTTGGATCTATTGCAAACTGTCCTAGTACCTCGATTTGGCATGCTTCATCTACAACCCTTTTCTCAATATATTTTTTATTACAAACGGATCCCGTTTCTTCAAACTTTCGTACCAATTCGAGTACATATTTATGGCCCACGTTTTTGTCTTGATGCCTCTCGTTAAATGCTCTGGCGGTTCTACGAGCGCACCGATCTTCAGCTCCATAGAGAAAAATTATTTCTATTCTTTCGGCTAGCGTATACACCATTTATATTCACGTTTCAACTAGGCGTCACAATGACAATTTTAACAATAATAAACACTAGTGTTTAAAGATCTTAAAAATTTTATTTATTGCAGTGATTTTTTGTACCTATCAGGTACCGCAAAAAATATCATTGAAATAAATACACTAGATTGATTAGACTGGAATGAATTTTGCGATGAATTTTAAAACAGGCTTAGTTTTTTCTCGCAAATATTTTAACTGTTTATTATTTTAAAAAAATATTTATTTTAAATTTAAAATAATATTTTACTCTATGAAGTAGCCATTTGACATAATAAAGTTTAATGTGATAAGGTGTCTATATTACCACACATCTTTTCTTACTATTCGCTTGTACATCAACAGATTTTGTTTTTTTTTATTGGCTAAATAGGAGATAGTATGCCCTTTAAAATGATGTATCACACTATAGGGTAATCATTTGACATACTAAAGTTCGAGGCCGATATATTATGCATTATTACAAGACATTTTTGCACACTGTTCGCTTGTACGTCAACCGATTTAATTTTTTTTATACGGTTGGATAGACAATTTTATGCTGCTTACAATGATGTGTCACAAGGTGGGGGTTCCTATTTGACATATCAAAGTGAGGTTAGCTGGCGGTGAGGAGGTGATTGACAGACTTTTAACAAATGCAAAATTAAACTTCCCCCTGTATATCTAAATTGACGTGTTTTTTCTTTTTTTTAAATTTTTCTATTTAACAAAGTTATTAAGGATGGTTCGTTTTGAAATGAAGGCACTGTATATTAAAACAAAGAAAGGCATAAACCCATAAAAAATGAAATTTTTAAAATCTAAATTGTGATAAGAACGTTATTACTTTTTCGAGAAGTATTAGTTGCTCTATAATCCAAATATAATTCGAATCGAAATAAAAACCCAAAAAGCAAACCGATATCGGTGGAATCATATATACCTTAAAAGCTAATGAGTCACTTTATAGAACATATAAAGGTAAAACTGATAAAATTCGGTAATAAAAATGCGCTTAAATGCCTGAACACGATGCCTGTGGGATATTTTATTTGAATTTGAAATTTCCCTTTATCCAGAAGCGATGAGTGTTCACCCTATAATTTTCTTTGGTCAGAGAATTTCCCTGTTGGTTGGTTAACGATCTCTGTGAAATGATTTTCTCTCCGAAAAAATGTTAATACACTTTTTCCAATAAACTTCTTGTCGCTATATTTTTTAGAAGTTAATGTAAAAATGGTGCTATATTAAAGTTATAAAAAGGGACACAAAGGATATATTATCGTATGAAAAAACTCAATTTTAAATGACGTAATACCAAGTTATTATTTAAATTAATATTATTATCGTCAAGTTTAATAAATTTTGTTTCTGGTTGCCTAGGAGTTTCGATAAAATAGTGTTATCAATTTTTTTGTTACTAACTGTTAGAAAACACTCATCGAACATTTTATCTAATACCTAGAATAGAATTTTAGCAATATTTAAAATTAAACTTTATTTAAATTATATAAAAATATGTTGTTTACATATAAAGTTATATTTAATTACTAAGCACGTTCAAAATAATGGCAGCTTTTTATAAATAAACACTATCATAATAAGAATTTGAGTGAAAATAAATTAAAATTCCATGAAATTTTTTATTAATATATACAGAGTAAATCTTTATATTAAACATAACATTAAATGTCAATCAAATGGCCAACGCAGCTCTCTTGGCAGACATCTATTCTTTTTGATGAAATTTTAAAGAGGTTTTTGCTTAAGAGAAGCTGAATTTTACAAATTTAGCGTTCATATTCTTCTTTGAATTCTAGAAGTTTTCTGGATGGTTTACAAACTTTTTGACGGCTAGTTTTGGTCCTCAAACTATAGATGATACAAAATGGGAACAATGTTATTGTTTCGAGACCGGCGTCACAAATAGTTTCATCCTGTTCAAACCACATTGCAATTAAGTGCGTTATATCCAATTATCGTCATAAATTCTTCATCATACCACAATAGTGATAACTTAACAAAACTCTTCTTAGTTTATTGCTTTTTGGAGAATCAGATCAATGCTTCTAAAAATATTTTATATTTTGACTCATTTATTTATGATCATTATAATTTCTATGGACTCTCATTTCGAAGGAATCTTAAATTCTGCATAAGGCAGCATAATTTTCCTGAAAATATCGCAGGTTATTATATTTCTAATTCCATAAGAAAAATAAGCCCATCTCCTTTTTTTAAGTCCTTAAAATATATCCAGAACAATAAGCAGTACCTTGGGGATATTTTGAATAGCTTCTACATCCTATATTACCAAAGAGAACAATTTTACACTCACCAGACAATCAAAATATTCATTCAGTCATGTCAGATAATCATTGGCAAACTGTATTTTCCTTAAAACAAATGACGTCGAACTATTTAGTAGAAAACTTGAAAAATTACCAATTACCACGGGTTAAACTACCAGTCTGATGAGTTCAGAAGAACGAAACAATCAACTCACCGTATCTAGCCAAGCTCCTGCTATGCGAAAGCCAGCCGAAGCGAAAGTTAGCTAGGTTGTCGGCTCACGCCTTACAATATGGCTCAATTTCATTGATGCATGTTGGTATTGACCTTTGACTGCAAATAACCTCATAGAAAGAAATCCATTGGTATTAAATCACGTGATCTAAGGGGGCAATCTTGATCACCAAAAGAAGAGAGTACACGACCTAAAAGAAATGAAAAAAAAAATAGAAAAAAAAACCGAACTAACGCCTTCTAACCTGATCTAACCTGCACTGAGTTCATTCCACCTAAATTGGATGATAATGATGTGAACGACATGTGGTTTTGAACAAGAGGGTGCCACATGCCATACAGACCATGAAAAAGTTCAATTATCGCATGCAGTAATTGAATTGTTTCATGGGCTGTATGGCATGTGGCATGTCTTGTTGAAACCACATGTCGTCCACATCATTATCATCCAATTTAGGTAGGATGAACTCAGTTATCAGGTAGCGATATCGAGCACCAGTAACAGTCAGTGCTCGACCAGCTTTGTGACAACGTTGATCGTAGACTCGCGCGAATGGAATATTTTGGGTAGCGTTTGCCATTTCGTCTACAATCATACGGCTGTCCCATATTATTAGCTATTCTAAAAACCGGTCTGGTCGTTCCTCTTCGTTCTTGCAGCTTTATTACTAAACAACTACAGGTTATTTGGGGCTTACCAATATCAATAAATACCAATGTAGGACTCAGAAAATGCTGCTATCTATCTGGTCAAAGGACATTTCTTGTTTTGAAACAATCACAACTGCGCGCCCGAAAATTATTTTCGTGAAAGCTTTTAATAAATTAAACAAATCAAGTTTCTCAAAACACTTAAATCTATTAACAAAAATAAATAGAAAGCGAAACTATTTACAATGAGAAACTTAAAATTAGTAACACTTTACAATTTCAAAATACTACACTAATTGCTCCTATTGGCTGTTCTATTATTAAAGAAAATATAAGAACCCAATTTAGAAGATAAAATTTAGAATTAGCTTTTAAAAATACCAATTGAGAAAAGAATAAAAACAAGAAAAAACAGCCATTTAAATTGTTTAAGCAAATGGTACAAAAGTCACCCTTTAACTTAGTGAAAAAAAGTCCTTAAAAGAAATTAAAAAAGGAGTTGCTATATGCAACGTTTGCTGAATGTGATTTCAGCACTACAACGGCATAATGTGGATATATCCACTGCTATTGCATCTCAAACGGAGGAATCCGTGAAAGCCACATAAACATATATATATATATATATATATATATATATATATATATATATATATATATATATATATATTATTTACCAAGACATAGGGGGTACATGGAATTAAGTGTTTATTTTGTTTACAACCTCTTGTTTTTTACTTTTTATCAGTATTTGGTCCACTTACTATTTAAAGTTTATCAATATTATTAAAAATACTATAAAGACTAAACTAACAACTTTCGTTTCTTATTTGCTTCTAACATTGCCATACTGATTATTTTCATTTCAAATAAAAATTAAGGTACATAACAGTTTTGTTGTTGCTGCACGAGTGTGAACTTAAATTTATTATTTAGTAGAAATATTTAAATATATAAAAAAGATACATTTTTATACAGTTGCGGTTTATTAAAATGCTCAAAATTGTGATGTGTGGTTTAAAACGATTACTGAAGATTTTCTAAAGGTAAATTAGATTATAAAGTATTATGATATCGACTTTTTTCCACGTAGGGTCCCTAAACAAACATTCCAAATTTCACGAGAGACAATAGTCTTTTAATAAAGTCAAGGGACAGAAATCAAAGTAAAGCTTCTTTTGTGGAACAACGACAAAGTTGTGATGTGATTATTCTGATGTAATTGCTCCCATTTCTAAAGAAATTTGCAAAGCTAAGTAACTTTGAAGGATGTCCAAACAAGCAACTAACAATATTAACATAATTTAATTACCGCTGTGTTCAATTTTTTTTGCCGATGTTTTGAGGATCCAGAAACTATTATTTATATATTTTGTATAAATTTTTTAAATCTAAGAACTTGTAGTAAATTATAAAAATTAATATGGAAGGATATTTTGTGTAAGATTGAAGTTAAGACAAATATAGAGTACAGACGTAAGTTACACAAGTCTAAAAGGTTCTGTTAGACAGTTGGGCACCATTTTCGAGGTCAGAATTTGCCCATCGCCTCAAGATTTTGAGATATTTAAGGTTATGTTTTCGAAATATGTGTTCTTGCTACTTTTGTAGAGGATGCACAAAATTCTTTTGGAATTTTTTTTCTTGTTGCGTCATTTTAATACTACTCTTACCCTTTAAAATAGGCTATTGAGTGGTGCTTTACGATTTTTTCTTGCAAGTTAGGGCCATTTTAAGTTAGGGAATTTATTTCAACAATATCATGATCATTAACATTAACTTTTTGAGGCATACATTTTTCTCAAAAATGTGTACTTGGGAATTTTTGGTGCCACTGAGTGTAAATATTAAGTCTGAAAATTGAAATTTTCATTTACAAAATGGGGGATTCAAAATGGCGCATTAAAATTTACAAAAAATGATTTTGGGTGTTTTGGGAGTCGCCGATTATGAATATTATGTCAGAAAATAGACAATTTCATTTTTAAGATGGTGGATTATATATTAAATTTGCAAAAAAAAAACGATATTGGTGTCTTAAAACGTAGTAACCTGTACTCAAAATGGCTGTAACTTTACAAGAAAAAATCATTGGTGATTGTTTAATAGATTATTTTGAAGAGTATGAGTATGTGTTTGGGTAATGTTCAGACCCAGCTCATATAATAAACTGAAAATGTCCGCACCAGACTAGCGGCCATATTGGGAAAAGTTTACTTATAATAACAGTGAATACGTTGTCGCTATAGGGAAATTATACGGGCTAAATATAATCGGTCATCTCTAACTAACAAAGGTAGAAGGTTTATCCTGCAATTACTGTATAAAGGGGGTACGTATTCCAAATGACATCGGCATATTGCTTTATATATATATATATATATATATATATATATATATATATATATATATATATATATATATATATATATATATATATATATATATATTGTTGTATTCGTAGGTCGCAACTACGATATACAAACTGAAAATTTGACCCAAAAGTCTACAGCGGTGTTTCGTCCACGATGCAAGCGGTTGGACTCGTCAGGGGGTCCGCTAGCATCTTTCCCAGACACCCTGTGTTGACGTACTATGTATATTTTGGTACTAATATATGTAGTTATTTTCGGGCGGAACGTGTCGGTAGGATATTACTGAAATATGTATTTCAGCCATTGACCATTGCATTCTTGGTCTTCATTTCATTATCCCTTATTACTACGACAATATATATATATATATATATATATATATATATATATATATATATATATATATATATATATATATATATATATTTTTCTTGTGATTAGGTTCATTTTTAAAATACAGTTTTCATTGCTCTGACGTTTCGGTCTTTATCTAGAACATTTTCGAAAATATTCGTCTTAAGATTTCGTCAAAACTATCGCTAACACTGGCAAACCAAGACGATTATTTTCGAAAATGTTCTAAATAAAGAACGAAACGTCAGAGCAATGAAAACTGTATTTTAAATATGAACCTAATCCCAAGAAAAAATCAAAAATAAAAATGAATATTAACAGTTATATATATATATATATATATATATATATATATATATATATATATATATATATATATATATTATATCGTAGATGTTCACGGATGGTAGAATGAATAGTTTGGTTATTCCGGGTTTCAATCCGTTCGTTCAAAAAATCGTTTCCACGACGTTTCGCCAAAATCTCGTTTGGCATTTTCAAGTGCGGTTCGTCTCGTTACTCGCTGAGTAATATATATATATATATATATATATATATATATATATATATATATATATATATATATATATATATATATATATATATATATATATATATAGTTGCCGTTTTTCTTTGATATCTATTTTTCTTTATATATTACACTTGTAAAGTATTGGCTCTTTGTATACATTTTTGTTTAACAATTCTAGAGTGCCACTCTAAGATAATTTTGTGGTCTATATTTACACCTAAATATTTGAGTGATGGCTTGGTCTATATTACTTGGTTGTTAAGTAATATAATATATATTCAATTCAGGTAAAAAACAAAGATTTTAATGAGTCAATATCTTGACAACAATAACAACAAAAATGACAGTATTTTTTTGATTTTTGACGGTTAATTTGACGTGTCAAAACGTCACTTTCCCCAATATGGCGAGAGCTTACTATGGAGATTTTTGGTCTGGCAGCTAAATTACAATCTGTCGTCAATTTTATTTTTTGAAATTCGGGGTAATGTTAGATGACGAAACTAAAAAAAATTACCAAATAATTTTGTGCATCTTGCACAGAACCTCAAAATTAATAAAAAAAAAACCATTTAACGAATACATAACCACAAATACCTCAAAATTCTAATCTGATGGGCCAATTCTGACTTCGCATGTAGATTTTATACAGAAATTACTTCAAAAATTGTGATGTAAATTTTTGCAAGAATTTTTTTTATTCTCCGAAGCATAATGAATTTCCTTTCTTTCTCGCAAAAAACAAATTGTCGAATTTTATTTATCAAAACCTTTTGAGTTTTCTAAAACCTGAGTCAGTAAAAAAAATTTTGTTTCCTAAATAATTTAGATATTTTATACCTCTTAGAAATAAACCCCATCAATTATTGATTTAACGAACGATAAATTATTACTTGAATGCATTTGACACGAAGGTCTTATCTGAAGACTGAGCGTTATTTATAACCAAAAAACAATAATGAGGGTGCTTTTAGAGGGATATGCAAATGAGAGATCTTACCAAGAAGTTTATAGGCAAAAAAATGTCGGTAAAGAAAGCCGGATAACTTATACCACAAATAGGCCTTTATTAAACTTAATTAATTTGAGTTTATCATTAAATAATACCTATTTTGATTCGTTAGTAAGTTGACTCCATTTAGATACGATCCGTTTTATGTGTACCTAACAATGAAATTTCGTAATAAGATTACACAGGTCTACAAAAAATGGGATCAAATTATTTCGGAAATAACCTCAAGCTGCCCAACAACCGAATTTTGTACACCTGTGTTATTACCAAATGAAATTGTATTAAAAATTTATTTTTTTATACAAAGAATTATTTCCCCAACACGTGAAAAAAGCTAAATTAATTTTCATTTAAATTTTTAGTCATATAGATAATATGAATGGAATGTTCTGTAAATTAATCCTCTACATGAAAATTATTGGTTGTAACCAAATTGGTCTAAATTAATGGAATGTTCTTCTTCTTCCTGTTTTTCTTTTAGGCGACATTGTTCTTCTCTTAGGCGGCGTTCTTCTTCTTTTTGACGACGTTCTTCTTCCTGTTTTTCTTTTTGGCGCAGTGCTTCTTTTTCCTATCCCTATTTGTATACCTATAGAACCTCCTAGACCAATCTAGGAATTACTAGCATAAAACTAGAGAACTAAAGGGTATAAAACTTTAAGTTGGCAACACTTTTTTAACTGGTGGCCATTTTGTCAGCTGTCAAGTGATTTATGTTTAGTTTGGTTTGGCATTTCAACATGAATAGACTGACGCCTGAACAACGCTTCCAAATTGTGCAAATTTATTTGGAAAATCATGGTTCTGTTCGAAATACGTATCGCGCACTAAGTCCATTTTACGGTCAACATAAACGTCCATCAGAGCAATTAATTCGATTAACTATGGAACGTTTTCGCACCACGTTTACTCTAAATGATAATACGCATCCACAGAGACGTCGTACAGTGCGTACAGAAGAAGTCATTGCTGCTGTAGAGCGTAGCGTAGAGGAAGACCCGAATCAGTCTATCCGCCATCGTGCAAAGGAATTGGATATGTGTCCATTCACTTTATGGAAGATTTTGCGGAAAGATCTTGGTTTGCGTGCTTACAAAATCCAACTCGTGTAAGAATTGAAGCCACACGATCAACTAGCAAGGCGTAGATTCGGTGAATGGGCCCAAAACAAGATTGCCGTTGATCCCGATTTTCATAAGCGAATTTTGTTTAGCGATGAAGCTCACTTTTGTTTGAATGGATACGTCAATAAACAAAACTGCCGTATTTGTAGTGATGATAATCCTCAAGTGTGTGTTGAGACACCGTTACATGCAGAAAAACTGACTGTTTGGTGTGCTTTATGGGCTCGTGGAATCATTGGTTCGTACTTCTTTAAAAACGATGCTGGTCAGAACGTTACAGTCAATGGTGACCGCTATAGAGCCATGATTACTGACTTTTTCGTTCATCAATTGAATAGCCATGATGTGCAGGAGCTGTGGCTTCAACAAGACGGAGCAACATGTCACACAGCTCGTGCCACAATTGATTTATTGAAGGAAATGTTTGGTAACCGCATAGTTTCACGTTTCGGACCCGTGAATTGGCCTCCAAGATCGTGCGACTTAACGCCGCTAGACTATTCTCTGTGGAGATATGTGAAGTCGCTAGTCTACGCCGATAAGCCCGAAACGATTGATCACTTGGAGGACAACATTCGCCGCGTTATTGCCGATATACGGCCACAAATGTTGGAAAAAGTCATCGAAAATTGGACCTCCAGATTAGTCTACGTCCGAGCCAGCCGTGGCGGTCATATGCCAGAAGTCATATTTAAATTATAATGCCAGCAGGTTATCTTTCGAATAAAGTAAATTTCATGTCAATTTAAAAAATTCATCTTTGTTTTATTCCATTTAAAAGTTCTATACCTCTATAAAAAACACCCTTTACTTAGAAATAAGAAGCTTCATCGATATAATATTCCTTTCGGCGCATTATAGAAATAATGACACATCGCTTCGGAATATTTGCATACGAGGGCATATTAGTAAGGTTCTCCTAGTCATTCGTAACAATATCAATAGTTTGCCTTTGCTATTTCTTTATCAATATTATGTTTTTAAGTTGTTGATGTACAGATTACAAAACTGCTAATTGCGCAACATTCTTTTCAGAAATGTTTGGTAAAGATTTTTCGAAGCTGGATATAAAGCTGATAAAGCTAAATTTGCATTTTTTTTCATCTCTGTTGTGAGGTACATTACTGTAGATAAAATTTTCCAGTAGTCTTAACTTGGAAAGTTTTAGATTTGAAAATATAAACAGATTAATTTAAAAGTTATTATTCTAAAATTTCGTGGTCATTCTATTTTGCTAACCTGTATTTATAAAATCAAATTATGCGAAAAAGCATTAAATCTAACCTTTTCTCATTCTTACACCACTATGTTATTAAAATAGTACCATTCCAAAAATCTACATTCAAAGTGTTTAAAATAGGATAAGTTTGGATGCGACGGAAATCCTGATCACTCAAATAATCTATTTGAAAGGGAAAAATCGAATTAATTTCCACATATCCAACTAGGGGAGAGAAAAATACCGAAAACAAGCGGTTTTTCATGCAATGTAATTTGATAGGGGTGTGGAAAATTAAAGAATAATGTGAAGTATTTGAAGCGGATCAAATTACAGTATTCACAATGAATTTCTGGATATTTATAATGACTGGATACTTACACGGTCTTTAAAAACTCATATTAGTGGTAAACAGTAAATTTGGATGTGAGTATAAATTATTTGAAGTTGGTAAAAGTCTTTTAGTTCTTCTTGAAATATCTTTGAAGGTTATTAGATTCATAAAATTGAATAATATTATATTTCATGTAAGAATATAAAAAGTTTCTTCATCTGGGGATAGTGGTAAGCGTATAAAATATTGCACTATATTTGTATTAAAAAAAAACAAGGGTTATAAAATATTAATGGAAGAAAATTTCTTTCGCTATACTGAATCTTCATTCCGGAAAAAAAATCCATTTATCCCTGGCTTAACATTATTATGTTTAACCATTCTTTTATAGAGTGAAAAAAACAAATCTGAACTAGCATTAGATATATATTTATTCTTCATTTTCAGATTGGACCGATAATTATGCCATTTTCTAACCTAGCATTTCAAATATTCGTAATGTTTATAATTATTGATGTGACTCTCTGTAACAATCAAAAACGTGGAAAGAGTTTAAAAGAAGAATTTAACTATTGTGGCCAGAAACTAGAACAGTATCTTCATGATTACTGTACTACTTTCAACGGTCCCCAAGAAGGTGAGTGGTATTTTATATTTGCAAAATTGTTATAATACTTTTAAACATATAAACGTTAAAAGCATCATAGTTACTTATGATAGAGGTTGACTAAAATGGGGTTGTAGGGCTTGCATTGTCTTTAGTTTTATTTATTTTTTACGACGTTTCGATTAAGTTGTATCTCTAATCATTATCATGTATAAACTGAATGTTTTGTCTTAAGACTACGAGCTTATATAGGGACTGTGTCCCTTGAAGTGCAAAATTTCGCTTCACTGTACACACCTCAATGATTTGATGTTACAAAATAGTGATTGCCAAAGATTAGGTATTTCAACACTCGGTTTACTGAAGATTTCATTATTGTTTTTAATGTAAGCTGCTTCTATAAATTTTCTTTTTTCATATTGAGTTGCATATATATTGCCGCAGCTTCAGACCATTTTGTATGGTGTTGTTTATCCCAGGTGTGTTCTGCAATACCTGATCTCGACGTTTCCCCTTTTTGTGTATGAGTTTTATGTTTCTTAATCCTAACTTCTAGTGGTCGTTTGGTTTTTCCAATATACATTTCACCACACTCACATGGAACTTTATAAACACATTCTTTCTTATCGGTAGTTTTTAACCCACTTCTAAAAGAAGGAAGTTCTCAATTCGTCGACTATGTATTTTTTTTTTTATGTTTGTACATCGATTACTCCGGAACGGCTGCACCGATTTGAATGAAATTTTTACGCTATGTTCAGGAAGTTGCTGCGGTGGTTTTATATTTTTTTGGACGAAATTGGTGCAGTAATATCCAAGATGGCGCTGACAATATAGCGGCTAAAAAAAATAATTTTGTTTGATTTTCTCCAAAATTGGTATGGGGGAAATTTTGGGATCGTACACAACGAATCTGATATTATTTTAAAAAAATTCAATATGGCGGATCCAATATGGCGGACAAAAAAATTTAATTTTGTCTGATTTTCTCCAAAATTGGTGTGGGGAAGTTTTCGGGATCGCGCATAATGAATCCAAAATATTTTTAAAAGATTCAATGGGGCGGATCCAATATGGCGGACAAAATAATCAATTTTATCCGATTTTCTCCAAAATTGGGTTTTTGGGGTCGTGTATTACGAATATGAAGTTAATTTTTTACAACTATTAGGTTGACAAGATACAATATGAGGGACAGGAAATTTTATATATTCCGATTTTGTCTAAAATTGATATTGTATGCAGTATAAATATATGGAGCTAAGAAATTTACATCTTAGGTTCTTCAAATAATGAAAATTGATATTATGGGGTTCTTAAGGCGTATACAAACTCAATATGCAGTATAAAATATATCGAGCTAAGAAATTTACATCTCTAGTTCTTTAAACATCGATATTGGAAGGTTTTGGGGCCTATATTACCAATTTAAAATTAATTTGAAATTTAAGATAGTGGATTTACTATGACAGACTAAATATTTGTTTGACACAATTTTACTGGTATTTGAAAAACTCTAAGAACCAAAGAATTTTTAGTGGTTTCTTTTTAGGGTGATTTACAACTTTGGATAAAATGGGTACTTTTTTGCCATCTTGGAGTCATTGCGAGGTACCCTAATATCGATTAGTACTTAGTTCAAATAATTTATGGATATCATAATGAATCCTAAAACTAAAAATAGAAAAATATAATTTTTATAAAAAAATTAAACCGACTTCTAAAAGTGCGCTAAAAAGTGAAAAATATCTATAAATTTTTACATAAAATTGAACTTTTTCAAGTCGGCGCCAAATTATTTCTAAATGAAATAAATAACTACTAATATATACAAATTATGGTAAGAAAGTTATTGCAAATAAAGTATTTTTAATCTGTTTATGCAAATCACATTTTGTCAGGTATTAGTTAGGCGCCGACTTCAAAATGTTCAATTCCAGATAAAAATTTATAGTCATTTTTCACTTTCTAGCGCACTTTTAGAAGTCGGTTCAATTTTTTTATAAAAATCTTATTTGTTTTGTTTTTGTTAAGTGTCTTTCCTGATTTAAAGTCTGTTGTTATATTATAACTACTGGCAATTTGTCTTATTTTCCCCGAAGTTCCCTTAATGTACGGAATTGTGCTTATCTATATGCAATTCCGAAAATTCTCCAATTTTGAAAAAAAAGGGACAAAATTAATTTTTTGTCTGCCATATTGGATCAGAAACATTGAATTTTTCAAAAATAATTTCAGATCCGTTTTGTGTGACCCCAAAAACTCTCCCATACCAATTTTGGAGAAAATCGGAAAAATTAATTTTTTTTGTCCTGCATATTATCAGCGCCATCTTGAATTTTACTGCACCAATTTCCTTCAAAATAATAAGGAACCGCCGTAGAAACTTCCTGAACATAACGTAAAAAATTTCATTCAAATTGATGCCACCATTCCGGAATAATTAGTACATACATAAAAGATATACACAATCGAATTGGGAACCTCTTTCTTTTAGAAATCAGTTAAAAAATTCTGCGTTTTGGTTACAAAATCTACCTACCTAAAACCGAATGAAAAGAATATTTCCTACTTGCCATACTTTTTTTTTTTAAACAAGAACAGTACTTGAATTAATAAAATCTAAAATAAGGGACGCAGACAATAAAAACCAGACTCTACAACTCATACTTTTCTAAGAATACTTGTCCCTTTCATGTTGACTTTATTACAATGTTCGGTCGAAAATTGTGGAATAAATCCAACCCCTAATTTGATGTAAGAAGTGCTCGAACACAAGAGATTTATTCAAGTTTATAATATATTTTTCGTCTCATGTGACAGCCACTTTTGGATTATTAAGAAAATAAGATTCCATATGACATTTTAAACCAGGTAGCATCCATTGCTTAATTTTTTTTAGCTCTATTCTTTGGATCATAAATAGGGCTTGATTCTCACTATAGTGCCGCTCTCGATACGATCTAGGTTCGTTTTTGGTTCGATAAATTTTTTTAAATCAAAAAGAATTTACGATATCGAAATCTCCACAAAACTGTTTGTGTGAATAGGTTCATTGTATCTCCTGTAAGAATATTTTACAGGAACGAGAGCGTATCGAGCTCGTATCGAGAGCGGCTCTATAGGAAAATCTGGCCTAAGATTGACTTAACAACTGATAATGTTGTAATAAGGCCCCTGATAGTAGATATATGGCAAAAATGTAACATCGTTTTTTTTGCTGAAATGTGTTCATTTCGGAATTCTATAAAACATATCTCGATTGTAACTCTGAATATTTTGACAACTTACTAAATATAAAAGGCACAGCTCTCATCACAAATACAATATACCAGGGAGCAGAGGAACAGGTAGAAATTCCATCACTGACAGAGATCAAAAAAGCAATTAGCCAACTGAAGAACAATAAAGCACCCGGGAGCGACAACATAACCGCGGAGCTTATAAAATATGGCGGAGATCAGCTACATGAAGCAATACAAACCCTTGTGGAGAAGATATGGGAATCTGAAGAACTTCCAAAAGAATGGAACGAAGGGATAATTGTCCCAATACATAAAAAAGGAGACCGATCAGCATGTAAAAATTACAGGGGAATTATGTTACTAAACGTTGCCTACAAGGTGCTATCCAACATACTAAGAACCAGAATATCCCCTTACGCAGAAGAAAACCTCGGGGACTACCAATGTGGCTTCCGACCAAGAAGATCAACTGTTGACCAAATATTTACTATTAGGCAGCTTCTGGAAAAGAGTTGGGAATTTAACAAAGATGTACACCAGCTGTTCGTTGATTTCCGCCAAGCATATGATAGCATTGTAAGAGATAGTGTATGGATCGCCATGGAAAAGGTAGGCGTGCCAAAGAAGATTATTAATCTGACTAAAATATGTATAGAGAATGCAAGGGCGAAAGTCAGAATCGGTAAGCACACTACGGACATATTCTCTATTGCCAGTGGTTTAAAACAAGGCGATGGCTTATCGCCACTACTCTTCAACATAGTGTTAGATATGGCCATCAAAGAGGCTAACATAAAACTGGAAGTATTCTCAAACCAGGGCCCCGGAATGATCCTAGCATATGCAGACGACATCGATACCGTAGGAAATAGCACAACTAAAACAAAGGAAATGTTTATCAGAATGGAAAGGGAAACAAAAAAAGTAGGACTCAACATCAACGAAGAGAAGACCAAATACATGCACGTAAACCGAAGAGCAGGTAGGGATAGAATAGGACAGAATATAACTATGGACACATACAATTTTGAATGTGTGAAAGAATTCCAATATCTAGGGGCCAATATAACACACGACAAATGAGCAGTGAAATACGCACACGAATACAAAAAGGTTTTAAGTGCTTTTATGCATTACAGGAGATACTAAAATCAAAGCTGCTGTCCAGATCAGCCAAAATCCGTATATATAGAACAGTTATTAGACCGGTAATAACATATGGCTCAGAAACCTGGACCATCACAAAACAGAACGAATTGTTATTAAAACGTTTCGAACGCAAGATATTAAGAAAAATATATGGGCCTAGAGTAGATGAAACAACGGGACAATACCGCATCCGAACAAATGAAGAATTAAAGAGCTTGTATGATCAGCCAGGCATCATTAACGAAATAAAAGCCCAAAGACTTAGGTGGGCAGGACATGTTCATAGGGCCCATGACGAACGTCTCATCAAACGAATATGGGAAGAGAACCCGACCGGAAAGAGACCCTTAGGTAGGCCCAGACTAAGATGGAGGGATAACATCACTGGGAGTACGAGATTGGAGTAACGACATGATGGACCGAAGCAAATGGAGGCAGGTCGTGGATGCAGCGAGGGCCCACGAAGGGTTGTAAAGCTACAGAGAGAGAGAGAGAACTCTGAAAGACCTGTGCAAAAAAAAGTCAGACCAAAAATGGCCACGATTTTCGGTTTTTGAGTTTATCTCGAAAAGTAAGTTGTTATGGCAAAATGTTTCAAACAAAAGTTGTAGAGAATTAAAAAACCTATCGACTTATGTCATATAAATTGTAGGTGGCGCCACTAGTTATCGAGATATTTTTTTTTCGACAAAATTTACGGTTTTTATTTTTTTTTAAAGACATTTTTTAACAAATTATCGATTTAAAATTTAACATAAATATAGGTATTATTATTCTAAAAAAGTATGTTAAACCCGGAATCTGTAAGTTTTCTATTTTCCGAGAAATTCGATGTCAAATTTGAAAATTTAACCTTAATTTTTCGCTTTCCTAATTAAGATAAAATGCTCAGTTTTAATGTAAATTGTTTTTATTGTCTTATATTTGGAAGATCTATTCAAAAAAAAAAAATTCAATCGTGGGCCGAGAAATTTTGCCAAAACCAATTATTACACCAAAAAAATTGCGATAACTTTTCACCGGATGCATATAAAATTTTTTAAATGCATGCATTGGAATTAGATGTATCATTTCCGATCTCAAAAAAAAATTTTAATTTTGAATGGAAAAAACGTTTTTTTTTTTCCAAAAATTCATAATGGCGTGGCAAATGAATATTAAGGACTCAAATTTGCAAAAGGTGGTTTATAATACTTGTACTTTACCTGTGAATTTTTTGGATCCAAGAAATACACTTCCATACAATCTATGAACCTTCGAAAATTGGGCCGAATCTAATCGAAAATAGCTGCTGCAGGCCGCTGTCGGCGGGTTGCCATAATTCAGGTGCATTATTCATTGGCGCTTCAAGTTAGATTTATAATATTGATGTTGTTTTATTAATTTATATGATAGTAACAATTTGTTTAGTCATTTGTGATGCATAAGTTTCCTTGAAGCGCCAATAAATAATGCGCCTGAACTATGGCAACCCGCCGACAGCGGCTTGCAGCAGCTATTTTCGATTAGATCCGGTCCAGTTTTCGAAGATTCACAGATCGTATGGAAGTGTATTTCTTGGATTTAAAAAATTCACAAATAAAGTACAAGTATTAAAAAGCATCTTCTGTGAATTTGAGTCCTTAACATTCATTTGCCACGCCATAATGAATTTTTTTTTATTTACGTATATGCCTAATTACACGTTTCCAACTAAAACTGGTCACAAGTGACCAACCATTATTTTTTTCCGAATACAATCTAATTTCTTAACTTCTAAAGTTATCCAATGATGTCCCTTGGTTTGTTTTGTTGTCTTAAGCTAACTTAAACCAGTCACATGCTCTGCTTTCACACAGCACTACACTAGTTCAAACGGCTGGGTTCTCTTCAGTCTTCGGACGAGATTCTGGTTGTCCAGCAGCTGAAGGGCTTCTGCGTTTGGGTGGCAGTGAAGTTTCTCTTCATGTTTAATAGCCTTTTTCTTGATTACGTCTATAACGAGTGGGACTTTTAGATCTCTATGAATGTCTTTGTCTCTAATATACCATGGAGCATTGATCATATTTCTCAATACTTTATTATGAAACTTTTGTATGTGTTTGATATTTGACTTGCTGGCACATCCCCAGAGTTGAGCTCCATAGGTCCAGATTGGTTTGATAACTTGGTTGTAGATCAGGAGTTTATTCTGTATTGGTAATTTTGAGCTTCTTCCTATTAGCCAATAATATTACCTGTATTTGAGTTTGAGTTCTGTTTTTTTCTTGTTAATATGTTTGTGCCATAATAATTTTACGTCCAAAGTCATCCCTAGGTATTTTGCTTCATTATCAAGCGGGACAGTGTTATCGTTTAGCAAAAGCCTTGGTGGAGTTTTAATCTTTCTGTTCGTAAAATTTGCATGTATCGACTTCATTTCATTTAGTTTTATTTTCCATTTTTCTGCCCATTCTAAGAATTTGTTGCAATCTTCTTGTAGCCTTCCAGTGGCTGTTTCTGGTTCCTTGCCGACAGACAATATAACTGTATCGTCGGCAAAGGTTGCTATTGTGAATTTTTGAAAAAAAAAAAACATTTTTTTCATCCAAAATAATTTTTTTTTAGATCGGAAATGATACATCTAAATCTAATGCACGCTTCAAAAGAATTTTTTCTCCATCGCATTATCGCAATTTTTTTGGTGCAAAAATGGATTTTTGCAAAATTTCTCGGCCCACGATTGAATTTTTTTTTTTTTAAGTATCTTAATAGGAAAGCGGAAAATTGAGGTTGAATTTTCAACTTTGACATCGAATTTCTCGGAAAATGAAAAACTTACAGATTCCGGATATCACATACTGTTCTAGAATGATAATACCTATATTTATGTTAAATTTTAAATCGGTAATTTTTCAATAACTAGTAGGGCCACCTATAACTTATGTTATATGGATCGATAGGTCTTTTAATTCTCTACAACTTTTGTTTAAAACATTTTTCGATACAACTTTTACTTTTCGAGATAAACTCAAAAAACCGAAAATCGTGACAATTCTTGGTCCGCCATTTTTTTTTGCACAAATCTTTTAATGTTACCATCGATATATGTTTTATAATATGCCGAAACGAACACATTCCAGTAAACAAAACAATGTTTCATTTTTGTTTACAAAACTTCTTTTTTTTATCTAATTTCCATGGAGTATATAATTGACAAACTAATTTCGACCACCACTAAAACTTTAGGATGTTTCGTCCTCGATAACCTTTCCCGGACAATCCCAGTCGTGCTTACTATAATTTGAAATTTCCATTTAAAGTCATTTTGCATCGGAATTAACCGGTAGGATGTTCTTACTACAATAATACAAGAAAATAGCGCGCGTTTCGAAATTCAAGTGACTTTAGAAATAACTTTATTTTTTTTTATATCAATAACAACTTTAAATTTAATATTTTGGTAGTTTAAGTACTCGTAATTACAAACATTTTTTATGCAAAAATTTTTCTTTTTGTTTACCTTCCATATAACTTTTCGTGGTCGGAAAATATTTTACATTAGATTATAAACATCACGTTTCCCATTTTGTTTCAGCTAGAAGACGTAGACGATCAATTGTTAATGAATGTTGTCAGCGACCCTGTAGTATTTGGTACATACTAACGACCTATTGCCAGGTACGTAACGTGTAAGTATAAATGTATTGCTTCTAAAAATGTTATTATTTATTAACAAATTAGTAATTTGCTGTTTTATCTAAATAACGAAAACAATTTCAATATTTTTTTTTTTTTGATAGAAGGTGTTGTATAACATTCTATTATCACTGCATAACTTTTCACTCATAAAACTTGTATTTTCGGATCACTATCTTTCAATTTTAGGAATTCCTAGTAAAATTCACAAACAAAACATAATATTTAATCTTTTTTTAACAAAATTTATATAAATAGCAGCTGAAAAAATGCTAATTTTCTATGAAAATTAAGAGAACCATTGGCATGTCGTTTGACCTTTTTTCTGCTCGTGTCTCATCGTGTCTACAATTTAGATCATTACACGTCATTTATTAGGCGATGTTGCATGATGTGGTTCATCCTCGGTTGAGAGGTTATCCATGACTTCTTGGACACCCTGTATATTTTTAACTTCTAGATGTTTTATGGCTTAATCCTGTTTTTTTGGCGGAATGTAATAATAGTATTAAATACATTTTTACCCAATTCCCATATTTCATTTAAATTGCGAGAAAATATAATTTTATAAGGCTTTAATTTTCTATGGCTGCTATTTATTTGACTTTTTTTTATGGCACTTCCAAGGATAAATATTATTAATAAACATTTTATACTGTAAAGTACAATAATGGATAAAAATATGAATATAAAAATTTGTTTCAGAGATAAAATTCAAAGTGACTTTGGTAGCGATATTGACACCAGCACGAACGTTGAAGATTATCTTGAACATAAAATATCTAATGAAAATATTCGAAGAAAAAAACATATTCGACATCAGCGAAGGAAAAAGAGGCAATGTAGATGCAAAAAAAATCGGAAAGTAAGTTAACATAAACATGCTTTTAGGCGTAAATTCCGCAAACAAAGACAAAAATGCATCATCAGCAAGAAGGATAAACACAACGTCAGTAAAACGCAGAACTTCAAGTTGAAATGTCATTTATCAAATAATATTAAAATTTTTTTGGGACTATCGGTCATTTTATTATTAATTAAAAATATTTTTAGGACACTTGACGTTTCAGTTTATTTGTTTCTTAAATCATCTGCAGAATTACAATTAAACACTAAAAAGGGATTCAAATGTAATTAATTTTTATATGTTACAGAAAATTTAAATAATAAATTGTGTTTACGCTGGTAAACAATACGTATCTAATTCTTAATCAAAGTCAGTGAAGTTATCTTCGCTCAAATTAATTACAATTGGTTCCTCTAGCTCACCGATCATGAGATAGAGTTTTCACATTTTCTCCTATTCTTTTATTAATGGATTTTTCCCAATTTTCTGCAATAACTTTTTTCAAAAAAATCTTTCAAAAGTTTAGTTAAATTATTAATTTTGTAAGTTATGTTATTTCTAGCAACTCTACCTTTTACGTGAAAGAGATATTTTCTTCTCCAACGGACGATCTATAATAACAGGTTTCGTATCTTCTTATTCCCAGCAAAAATTAAGTTCTCTGAGCTATTTCCAGAGCTCAGTTCTTTTTATTTCAGGTAAATCCGGATATTCATTGATTTTAGTTAGAATTTTGTCGACGGTTTGGATCTGCTTCTCATAATAAAATGTATGTATAACATCTCTTCTACCAACGAGGTTTTTCGTCTGCCTGTGATCGAATGTGACTTGGGAGTATTAACAATTCCAGTCAATTTTTCTCCTTCAGTATTTGGTACATAGTAGATTTTCCAACACCTGTCATGCTGGAACACTTCTAAACAGAGCTTTTAACATTATTATCTAGATATTGATATCTTGACGCATCATAAACATTCATCGTAATGTTTTTGTTGAGGAAAAAATTCCCTGGTTTAACGATTTTGGAATAAATATAGATGTGGAAGCCATATCTTTTGGGTATCTCACTCATCTCAAATAATATATAAAAACAAGCGCAAACAAGCGAAATCACTAAAGACGCTGTAAGGTGTACTTTGCGCACTGACAGAAATTAAATTGAACTATCTGAAATTTTATTGTTGCAGTAAATTTATAAAAGCTTATAATATTTAAATATAATTAAATATAATTAGATTTACGGCAGTTCTCAGTTACCTGCAGCACTGGAGCAGGTACATTGGAGGCTTCGGTAACAGTTTTATTACTCTCTCTAGTTCTTGAATATAGTATAGGGATGTCTAGCTTGCGATCGCCTCTCCCCTTTCTAAGAGCTTTGAATTCCGAAAAATAGAACCGATTCTGCCTTTTATATTAGGAATGTGTATGCTGCTGGCACTCCCCCCTATAGGCAACTTGTTTTTTCTTGTGATTGCCCCCCCCCTTTCCAAGAGCTTCAAATTCAAAAAAATAGACACGACCTTACCTTTTACATTAGAAATGGGAATGTTGCTGGTGTTTCCCCCCCCCTCGACAACTTGCTTTTGCTTGCCATACTGTACTTTTGTGATATCACTGTCCCCCCCCCAAAGAGAGAGGCTGGATCCGCCCCTGTACATACATACATACATATATTCATATGTATACGTATTACAAACAGTTAAAAACTTTGAATTCTCTAATAGCACATAATATTCTTTTAACTGACCTTCTTTTGTAAATTTGTCATAATATTATCAATTTTTGTTTCAGCACACCAAAAAAGAAAAAATGCTCCTCTCCAGAACAGTACCGGATTATATAATTGGCTTTTCGGACCATTTTGAAAACGAGCCAATTATAATTACAGGTTCTTTGTAGAAAATATACATAAAATTATTTTTTGCACCAAAGACTACTAAAAAGATCCATATGAAGATGTTTAGAAATTTCACTTTTATATATTTCTAAATACAATTTTTGAAAAATAATGCTAAAAAACTGAAATTATTTTCAAAACTGTCTTACGCTTGAGAGAATCATGTGAATAGATTCATTTTTACTTTTCATTGCCGCAATGCTTTGCTTATTTTCTTCTAGAATAATTAGAAAACCGCGAAAAATAACACAAATAAGTGACACTAGAAATACAGAATATAAACAGTCAACTGTATATATATATATATATATATATATATATATATATATATATATATATATATATATATATATATATATATATATATATATATATATATACAGGTTGGTTGAAAAGTTTTGAAAGCGAAAATGAAAGAATGTGTATTTTTTAGTGTAATTAATTTTTCTGTTCAATCAACCATCAACTTCAACAAACTTATTCCAACAATCATCCAATAATTTTATACCATTTTTGTAATGGTTTTCCTGAAGCTCTGCAAAATAATGTTTCACGGCTGCAATAGCTTCTTCATTCGACGAAAAACGCTTTCCACAAGGAAATTGTTTTAAATTCCTGAAGAGGTAATAGTCGAAGGGAGCCAAATCTGGTGAATACGGTGGATGTTCAAGCAATTCGTACTTTAATTCTTTCAATTTAGCCATCGTCAAACCACTTGTGTGAGGACGTGGATTGTCTTGATGAAAAATGATTTTTTTCTTGTGTAAGCCGGGTCTTTTTTTACGAACTTTTTTATCCAACTGGTCAAAAAGATTGCAATAATACTCAGAGTTAATTGTTTTACCTTTTTCAAGATAATCAATCAACAAAATCCCTTTCGAATCCCAAAAAACCGATGCCATAACCTTTTTTGCCGATCGTTCTGACTTGACCTGTTTTGAAGCTGAACAACCAGCTTCAGTCCACTATAAACGTTCTTATTTCAATTTAGGATCATGATAATAAATCCAAGTCTCATCCACAGTTACAAAACGATGCACAAAATTGGTTTTATTCTGCTTAAAACGCTCCAAATTACGCTTACAAATTTGTTTTCGATTCAGTTTTTGTTGAATTGTTAACGGATGCTGCACTATTTTCCGAATAGCTTTTTCATACGTAATTGTTCGTATAAAATATAGAATACTCATTCGTCCGAGATGCCTATGGTATCAGCAATTTCACTCTTAGTCGCACTTGGATCTTTACAAATAATTTCATAGACTCGCTCAATGATTTCTGGTGTTGTTGCACTTTTTGGGCGTCTACTACGTGGTTCACCTCCAACACTTGTACGACCACGTTTAAACTCTAAAACCCATCGATGCACAGTTGGAAACGAAGGAGCAGATTCCTATAACACTTTCACCATTTTTATATGAATTTCTGTTGCTGATAAACCTTCCTTGTATACAAGAATTTTATCTATGCACGATATTCGGTTTTATCCATTGTATAAAAATTCACTGACACGTCAACTTCAAATGGCTTGTAAACAAAGAATGAATTAACAGATAAAAATGAACTTTTATGTGTGTTCATATAGAAGATGAAATATTAAAATGGCGTATAAATTTTGATTCCTGTACTGGTTAATAGGTGTCACTTTCAAAACTTTTCAACCAATCTGTGTATATATCCATATAATATATATATATATATATATATATATATATATATACAAAACACAGAGGAGCTGCACCAATATTGCACTCTGATTTATCAATTTTTTCAATGCAGGGTTTCAGAAAATATACTTTTACAGCAGTTACTCAGTTAAATGGAAAGCAAGGTATGGTTATATTGGAACACTTGTATTGGAACAATTATAAAAGGTTACTAAAAATATCTAGTAAGCGTATATTAGCTTGTACAACTTCTTCTGTTTATTTATTACCGAGCATCTTCATATTTAGGTTCTTTTAGAGTATCACTACATTCACCACCTAATTTAACTTGATTGTGATGTACTGAAATATATAATTTATTAACTGAATTTTAAGCTCTTTTATTGACACCTAAATATTAACTAGATATTTTATAATCTATTGTATGTACAGGGTGAGTCAACGATTGGATATCTATTGTTTGATACAGTTTATTTTTACGCAGATTTTAAAAATATTTAGAATTCTACAGGGTGAGCCAAAAAAATAGGACAGCATAAAGTTGTATTTTTTTAAATAGAACACCCTATATACGAATCGTATTTTCGATTCAGCTTATAATTTTAAATCTTTTTTATTAAGGGTTTACTATAACAAAACTTTATAGTTTCTGAGATAATTAAGTTTAAAGAAAAAAAGTCACATTTTCAAGCATCAATTCAATCCTTAATAACGTTTTCAATTTTGTGACAAATATATTCAAATTTGGAATTTAGCAAGGCCAAGGACAAGTTAACATAATTTTTACCTAATATTTGCAATAAAAGCTACAGGGTGTTGAACACATCGGCTCAAATTTGAACAAGTTTAAATGAATAAATATCTTTTTTTTTAAATGGTACACTCTGTTTATTTTCATGTTTTTTTAATAGAGTAATAAAAACCCTAAAAGTTGTGTTCAATATATCCTATACCTATTTATAATAGTTTTTGAAATATTTCAGTTTTTCTTATTTTCCATACTTTTTTACAGAAATAGTCTTCATTATCATAGTAGCCATGGCAAAAACAATGTAAAAGAAGATTTTTCTGTGTGTCAAATTTATAACCGCAATCGCTTCTTTTGGTTTTTATGTAGTGTAGTTTGGTTTTTTTTGCATTCATCTTATATTGTAAAATGAATTTTCCAAAGAATGAGTTAATAGATATGATTTATACAATAGGAGAGGCTCCAAAAAATTGCCTTCTTGCTCAAAGAATTTACAAAATGAAGTATCCTGATCAACGCCAGCCTAATACCCATACTTTTCAAAACTTAATGCAAAGATTTGGTTCTTCTGGTACTGCTGATTATCCAAAACGTAAAGTGGGCAACAAACCAGTAACTAATGAAGAAAAAGAACTACAAGTATTGTTAAATGTTCAGGAAAATCCTTATATTGGTAGCCGTCAGTTAGCAGCATTATGTGAAACATCGCAATCCACCGCTAATCGTACTACCAAGAAATATAGATATCATCCATATCACATGGAATTACACCAAGAATTGCATGGACAGGATTTTGAAAGTCGTGTAAACTTTTGTCGTACAATAAATGCGGAGATTCAATTAAATCCAAATTTATTATGTAAGGTAATGTTTAGTGATGAAGCTACTTTTAGAAGTAACGGTGCCGTAAATAGACGCAACATGCATTATTATGCCACAGAAAACCCATTTTGGATTAGAGAGGTGCAACATCAAAACCACTGGTTATTAAATGTTTGGTGTGGTATTCATCATAATCGAATTATTGGACCCCACTTTTTTAATGAACCACTAAATGGCCATAGTTACCTGAACTTTCTACAAGAAGATCTACCCCAACTGCTTCAAGGTCTCGATAGGGATGAGCTCGACAGTATGTGGTTCCAGCACGATGGTGCACCTCCGCATTACCATCGTGAAGTTCGTGCGTTTTTGGACCAACGATATCCGCAAAAATGGATTGGACGTGGGGGTTTCATTGAGTGGCCACCAAGGTCTTGCGACATCACCCCATTAGATTTCTTCCTATGGGGTTATATTAAAAATACGGTGTGGAAGATATGCGAAACAGGATTAGGGATACCTGTAGAACAATAACGACACTAATTTTGTCCAAGGTCCGAGAAAATCTGCAAAAAAGACTAAATTTGTGCATTGCATAAGAGGGTCGTTTATTCGAACACTTATTAAAAAGAAATAATTAATCTCAGTATTTAATAGGTAATTTTTTTGTTTCAATTTAGTATAAAAGTAAATATGTATTTGCCTTGTCGTTATTGTTGTGTTAATTTTTTCTCATTATGTTTAATTAAACTATTGCCGTTGTAATATAACGAATAATGTATTTCATCATATTTAACCACATTCTGTTTGTTTCTGTAGTTTCTTTTTATTATTTTACATGGCTACTATGATAATGAAGACTATTTCTGTAAAAAAGTATGGAAAATAAGAAAAACTGAAATATCTCAAAAACTATTATAAATAGGTATAGGATATATTGAACAAAACTTTTAGGGTTTTTATTACTCTATTAAATAACATAAAAATAAACAGGGTGTACCATTTAAAAAAAAAAGATATTTATTCATTTAAACTTGTTCAAATTTGAGCCGATGTGTTCAACACCCTATAGCTTTTATTGCAAATATTAGGTAAGAATTATGTTAACTTGTCCTTGGCCTTGCTAAATTCCAAATTTGAATATATTTGTCACAAAATTGAAAACGTTATTTAGGATTGAATTGATGCTTGAAAATGTGACTTTTTTTCTTTAAACTTAATTATCTCAGAAACTATAAAGTTTTGTTATAGTAAACCCTTAATAAAAAAGATTTAAAATTATAAGCTAAATCGAAAATACGATTCATATATAGGGTGTTCTATTTTAAAAAATACAACTTTTGCTGTCCTAGTTTTTTGGCTCACCCTGTAGAGTCCTAAATATTTTTAAAATCTTCGTAAAAATAAACTGTATCAAACAATAAATATAGTTTCTTTGTAAATTTCACCGAAAAGGCACAAACCTACTTCATCCAATCGTTGACTCACCCTGTACAAGGTGGGACTTCTGTACGAAGGGCTATCTAAATTTAAAAACTTCAAATAATGGAATATCGATTTATTTATAATTAACAGATATCAAAATTTTACTCAATACAATAATGTATACTTTTCTAGATCCACACAGGTTTAAATATTAGTAACATTTTTTATAAATTCACGGTACTCAGGATTACTGATACGGGCATAAACTCCCGGTCCACTGGTGCAAGCGTAATATGACCACGAAGTTATTGCATATTGAGTGCCATTTATGACGTAGGGGCTTCCAGAATCACCCTGAAAAATTAGAATCTTATCTTCATGGTTAACTAAATCCGATAATTAAAAAACCATGATTTCTACATTATTAATTGTTTCATAATTTTGTTTGTAACAAATGGAAGCCAGGTGTCATAAGGTTTTGTTGGAGTTCTTTTAATATTTAAATTCTTGCTTCAGGCGGTTAGTCAGTATCCTAATAAATCCATTAGGTCCCCTTTCTCGGTCTTTATTGTGACGATAACATTTGTACAGCTTTTCGATAATATTATTTCAATCAACGATATATTGAAAAGTTTTATTAGTTGTTTTGTTGTTATTATATCGTTATTTCAGCCTCTAGTTACAGATAACTTATGTTATTTTATAAAATGTATAGTGTCTTGAAAGCGAGGCATACTTTATTCATACTGTTGTCTACAATGGAAACCGCTCCTAGGGAATTTTATAGCACTCCACCTTTTCCTGGATACCAAGAAAATGTGATAGTGTTGTGGGTTTCTGTATTGTATATTTTTATGATTCAAAGCTATGTCCTTAGCTTTTGACCTCCTAGAGAATTAAAAAGAGTAGAATATAAAATGTGAACATGTAAACAAACAAAGAAGATTAAATTAAATTTTTAATCTCAATACCGTAACTTTGTCCCATACTCTCCTGGTGGCTATTTTTAATTTATCATTACATTATCATAGTTCCAGAGCCAATATTTATTCTTTCTTAAAAGAAAATGTAAATAATTTTCTGGGTTAGTTCTGACATTTTATACCGTCATACCTGTCAGATTTTCGTTCATCGGTTTAAGTGTTGTTTTGTTGTCACCCCGTCTAAAATAGGTGGCATTGACGTCACTAATTGAATATTGCTTTTCTGGAAAATTCCAATGAATAATAGGAGATAACGGAGTATTAGATAGGGGAATATTCATCCTACATTACTTATCGTTGTACATGGTTGGTTGGTTCCAGGTATGAATAAATAGGCTAGTAAGTTGATTCAAGGTTTGTGTATGATTGATTGCATACTGTCGATGTCTATATCATTCAACCGTTACTTTACTAGACATGTGCTATATCCAGTCATTTTTTCACGCATGTTATTTTAATTAGGTGTTGACAAAAATCATTCGTTTTCTGAAAAGACCGCTGGAAAAGCGATGGCGTATGAGCCATCAAGACACTTTTTGAGATTTTCCTCCACCTGAAAAAGGAATTAAGTGAATCATTGGTCCCTGTAATACTTTCTAGTGGTTTTTGGTATTGTATGTAGCTTGATATTGTTGAATTTTTGAGCCTACTACAGTAGAAACTAGAGTTTATTAATCCTACTTTGGGAATCATTTACGCCGTTTCATCAATCATTTCATCAAGTAGCACATTGCCTGTAGAATAACGAAGAATCCACAGCCAGAGGGTTTTTGATTCCCATTTTTTGTTTTTCTTCTGGTTTTTATTTTTTTTCCTAGTTTTTCTACCTACTCCTTGTTACCTATTCATGTTGCTGTTCCTGGCTGTGAAATTTTGAGGATGAAACTTTGTTTGGACTTGCCTACAATGCCTCTTTAATAACGCAGTAATCTACCCACAGCTAGATCAAGGTAGACCACGACACCCGGACCACATGTTTATGACTTAGTTTATAATTTTATTAAATAATTTGTTAATATTTTATCTAGTTTAACTTAATTGTATTCCACACTTTTATTTTTCATCTTGTTAACTTTTAAGACGTTTTATATCCAAGCTTGTAATTCCTCCGGTTGGTAATGCGAACGTAAATACTGTCCCTCATCTATATCCTGCGGACTTGCGTTTCACTGTGCGCGTTGAAAAAATAAATTATCAAAAGAGAAACTTCTCATCTTATAATGTGCTATTAAATATATTTTTGTATTATAATTCTATAACTATTTAAACCATACTTACATGGCATACTCCGTTCCAATAATCATCAGTACATAAATGATGAGTCGCATTAAACTCGTTACCTTCAGGGCCGTTAACTTTTTCTGTACATTCTTGATCTGTTAAAAGTGACAGTTGTTGTTTTTGTAATGTTTTTAGATCATAATCATATGGACCAGTTCCTCCCCATCCACATAAATAACCTTCAACATGAAATGGAACATTTTCATCAGCTTCAGCAATTTTAATAATCTGTGCTTTTTCACTTAACGGAATTGGTGTTTCTAACTGAAATTATTGCAAAAAATAATTTTCTTTTATAACTCAGATACAGAAAATTTAATTTTATAGTCAAGACGGAGTTGAAAAAATAAACAATGTTTTCATCGTGCCTCAAGATATGAGGAATAAATAGCAAAACAAGTATAAACATCGAAAAATCCTTGGAGTCATTAGGAGAACGAAAGTAAATAAAGTTCCTTTTTTTCTTGCTTTTGCAATAAAGGAAAACCTTTTTTTTTTTGTATTTTTAAAGTGCAAAACTTAATTGACTTCTTGTTCTCCTTGTCCATGTTAACCCTTTATTGTCAATTTAAGCCAGTTTTAGAGTTAGACCAAACAATTTATGTTTTATCTTACCTGTAAAAGTCCAACGTCGTAATACGGAACTCCTTGTATGTGCATGAATTTCGGGTGTTGGAATGAGGATTTTACTTTAATAACGTTACTAGAGTTATAACCACGAGCTAAATTGGTTCCATAAACTATCTGATCACTAAAAAATTAGAACAATGACATTTGACAATAATTATTAAAATTTATAGTAATAATTTTTGTATTAAATTCGGAACCGCTAATTCCGAAAACCTATAACAACCTAAAAACACTTTAATTCAATAAGTTAAATAAAAATTAATTCAGGTTTTTACAATAAAATCCAATTTTGCAACTTCACTACATAGTATAAAACAAAGTCGCTTTCTCTGTCCCTATGTCCCTTTGTCTGCTTAAATCTTTAAAACTACGCACCGGATTTTGATGCGGTTTTTTTCAATAGATAGAGTGATTCAAGAGGAAGGTTTATATGTATAATAACATCCATTAAATAGTGGAGAAATACTGTTATTTTTGAGATTTCTAATGTGATGTCGTTAATTATCATATTTTTTTCCGCTTACATTGCAAACGCAGGCTGAACCCTACGAGATTTATCAAAATAATGTACTAATTATTTGTACACATTGAAAAGGTCTACAGAAAACTCCGCGATGGTATATATCTATTTCTCATGGATATCCCACAATAACATTTTTTTGTCATTTACTTTTTACGACAAATAATGGCAAATTTTGAAGCGATTTTAACCAATACAGCATTAATCCTTATCCAATTAAATAGCTTAAATACATTGTTGATTTAATATAGATCTATATGGTCCTTTACAGCACAAGATTTAAATGAATATTTTCGAAGATATTACAGATTTAAAATTGCGGGAAGTAGCGCTTGCGGCGGTACTGGCCGACCGGGGCGGCGGCAGCGTGCCTATAAATAGCGCGTCGGAGGCCGATGTAATAATTGTTGTAAAAATAAAATAAATAGTCACAGTTTTTCTGTAGTGTATTTAGTATCAGCATTGCACCCGTGCGAAGCCGGGGCGGGTCGCTAGTTTAATATTAAATTTGAAATCTACCACCCTTGTGTGGCTTTTCAAAGCCGCTTGAACTCAAACCGGTTTCAAGTAATCGATGTAAACATACTCAAGTAGAAGTGCTTCCGGAGCCCCGATTATGTAAGCATATTTTTTGACATTTCCTTTACTTACCTCTTTTAGGACAGTGACATAGTTATGTGGTAATGCAGACTAAACAAAGATAGAAGATCCTTATTATGAAATTCTCTTTCCCTCCACTCTTACAGAATCGCAGCCCGGGTTCTCAATATTGAAATGAATCTTTTTTTAACTTGTCCGCAGAAAGCAGAGGAAGAACAGAATACTATTACAATTCCGTTAAGCTATCTTTAAAACAGATTTGTATTGCCAGTGGGCATCTGTCTAAATAATTTTCATTTAATAATTCTGTTCTGCACCGATATATCGAAAATCCATGCGTTTTTATGAAAAACTCGATCTTAGTTTGAATGTAAAATACGATATAGCTTGATGGTATTTCGGTAGATCGGATAATTGAAGTGAAAATTGGTAGACCTACTGAAAATTCGCAGATGTGGTAACATTGGTGCAGCCTGCAGCCTACCCCTACTTTCCTCACCTTCAGATGTAAATTTACGCGTATTTCGCTATCTACCACTAAAGTCAAATAAAGAAACATATATATTAGTTATTGTTGATAACTTACATGAAACCTTCCCACATCAGGCAGTGTGCAGCTGTTAAAATCCACTCCGGTCCTATGATTGATCCTCCGCATTGAAAATAAGGACTAGAATATAACGCCACCTGAAACAGCAAATGAACTTCTAATTATAAGTAAATAATTAAGTCTTATTTGACTCACATTTTGAATACTAAAACCGACAATAACAAAAATTAACTTAAATTTAATAGAAACTATTAAAAACAGATTGTGTTTGGTAAACACGTCTTTATATAAAATGCATATAATAATAAAAAGATACTAAATGAAAATATTAGAAAGATATACGTATATATATATATATATATATATATATATATATATATATATATATATATATATATATATATATATATACGATGATTCTGTCCCGTGTTAATAAAAAAGACTAGCGATTTTTACACTACAACCGATTAATATCCATTCCTTCTTTTACTTTTCAAAATAACAACTGAAAATTTTGAGGTTATCTTACTTTTTATGAACAAGACTAATGAGGTCTACTGTACAACTGATGGACTTGTACTCCCTATAAAAAAAAGAATTTACCTTTTATGGTAAGTGGTGACGCAGTATAAATTTTTGTTTTAATTTTATTCTGATTGGTCGGCCTTCTGACGTGCACTGGCAACTAGATGGAATTTTAAGCTTTGAAACACAAAACCAAAATGGTTTCCTAAATTTCAATTTATGATAAAATTTTGATATTTTATTGATATTATGAACTTATTATTATACTTGATGACAATCAATTATGATTTATGTGAATTTGGGACTTTTCCTGACATTTTAATATATCTAGAATTTACTTTTGGTTATTATTTAGCACATAAAGTTGATAAATAAAATTTGATTACGTCTAAAAATATTTTACATATACATTTAAATTTTAATTGTAACAATATTTTACCTACAATTAGGTACTATTTTATTCTAGTTTCTTATTAAAATGAACTTATAATCTACATTTTCTTATACTATTCTTATACACTTGCAATATTTTTAACAAATTTATTATAAATAGTTATTGATAAATAGTGTCTATATTTCACTAAATCGTTATTATTTGACGTTTATTCTCACTAACATTATCTTTACCCAAACTATTTATAAAATTGGTGATTAAGATTCTCATCTTGGTTGATTTCACTATATTGTTTTAAATTTCCTTTTTTAGTCACTATCTCTGGTCAATAACACATTATTAAAAATATTTCTTATTCATTAGTTTATTAGATTCAGGTTTTTCAAAGTGCAATATGTTTATTATTCTTACTTTATATGCACTAATGTCCAACCTTTCACACTAATTTTTATACATTTTATCATGTCATTATACAATTATAGGCATTTAATGTCCTGTTAAAACATGATTCAAATACAAATTCTTACATATTATTAAATAATATCTATTCTACCATCTATACTTACCACATAACTGCATTAATTAATTATCTATGTCCTTTTCTTGTTTGACATTTTCATAATCAAAAACTTATCACACCTGAGAAAAGGTGACTACCTTTAAAATATATATTTATATATATATATATATATATATATATATATATATATATATATATATATATATATATATATATATATATATATATATATATATATTAACTAAGAAAGATGTGTTTTTTACTTCCTGAATTGCATTTCTAGGGGATTAAAGCTACCTCCAAAGTTGCCCCAAATACGGTACGCCCTAAAGGTGACGCTTGCAGCACCATTTTGGCTGTACCACTTTAAAACGTCATCTTTCATCTGTGTTGAATTGAGCTATTTTTTCCCTTGATTTTATAAAGTTTATAAGTTTTGTTGTTTCCGAAGGATGAAAACAAAAACGAAATATAATGAAGAGACACATAAAAATATACATACCATATACGGGAATTCACCATCTTCAGCATCAGTTCCATTAATTATTTTTAAGGGTGGTCTAGCAGCGACTAAAAAATGTGATTATTTAATATGTTGTTTTTAAATTTAAACTGAAACAGTTTGTTATACTGAAATATTCATTTCTAAAAATTTTTTTATGTGTAATATTATGAAACGTTATTTAATAGTTGGTAATAACTAACCGTAATTAACCAAAAAGTGACAACACAAAAAGTTCAATTGAAACAAGTACTTTGTACTTTGAACTAAAATAAATCTTAACAATGTCAAGGAAAAATATAAAAGATAAATTAATATTTATATCGTAATTCTCTGTTTCGTAGAGATTGCCAAATTATTGTGGTTTTTAAAGAACAGTTTTCCTTGTCAACTAATACACTTATGGGTTTTAAACTTAAATGTTGGTGGTACGGCAAGTACTAGTCTTTTGATTAACATAAATCTATAGTTCGAAGAAAGTATCTTAATTCGAAATGGTATAAAATCTAGCAACAACGCACGTCTCAACCCCTCAGGACTTAAAATAAAGGAGATAACCATTAAATCCCATGCAATTCCAAATTTTACCATACCTCGAAGTCGTCGAAGGTTCAGCTACTTATCGTCGCTTCTGGTACTCTTGATACCCGATGTTTCTAGAAAACACCAGCAACCAGCAGTATTGGATATACCAGCGAAATGCAAAGAACTAGTAAATAGTTATAGAGCTGTATGAGTACTAGCTTTAGCCGTGTGTAAACGATGTCGTTGCGATCCTGTGTGAATAAACCGAATAGTTTCTGTTATCGTATGTATGTAGGGACGTAACGCTGAATGCTGAACGAAGACTTCGAGGTCACTCATATCAAAACGGGTCTTTCAAGACGGGACTAAGCAAAACTTGACTCAACTCTAGTTGCGAGAATAAAACAAGACCCAACTAGTTAAAATTAAGACGTAGTACAATTTCATAATTATTTACCCCCTAATTCACTAACATAATTTAACTTTAAAACCTTCCTAAATTGACAGCAGAGGGCTTACACTGTAAAGCAAGTTTTAAACCCTAAAAATCCAAGCATAAAAAATCATTTTGTTTTATTACTGAACCGCAAAAAAGGGGAATTTTACTTATTTTCCGGACACAATTATTTCTCTTCTTATCCTTAATATCCCTACATAAACTTTTATTTGATGACATATATAATATAAATTATGACAGTACCAAAAGCAAAACAAAACTGACCAACTACGAGATCTAAATGTCATGGCAACTAGATCGGGTTTAAGTGTTAAATCTTCTTAGTGACTCTGGCTGTTAGTGTTTAATAAACTTAAAATTCTTACCCCCATATAGACAGGTGACAAATATTGTCAAAAATTGAAGAACAAACAAACATTTACTCATTTTAAGAACTATAAAATAAGATGAATTACCAATTTCATTATTTAAATAGATTATTAAAAGTCAATATCTAATCTAGCTGTAAGTAGGAAATAATTCAAATTAAACTTCTATTATGGCTACGATTGGACTTATTGTTAAAAAACCTACATTATTTTTAGCAAAGATATCATATCAGTTATTAAAGTACATGTATTTAAAAAAAATTTTTACTTATTTATATATATATATATATATATATATATATATATATATATATATATATATATATATATATAATATATATATATATATATATATATATATATATATATATATAAATATATATATATATATATATATATATATATATATATATATATATATGGAAAAGTTATTTTATTCTCGATTAAGAAAAGGGCAGACAGTATATTCTCTGCGAACTCGACTCTGGTTCTCGCCATGTTAGTTTCGACCACCTGATGATCTCATCAGTGGAGCTGTAATAACCGAGAACAAAATGCACAGAAAACAACTGTCTACTTAAAATCCCCATATCGTAAATGTCGGCAAAATGTTACCCGCTGAACTTGATACCGGACTCTTATCTCCAACAGTACAAAGGAATATCTCAGAGCGGTAAGAAATTATTAAAAATAAACAATTTCCGGGCTATAATAAAACAACTTTAACAAATACATAGAGGTCGCATCATTTACATCTATCATTTGGGTAGCATGTTGCGTGTAATAAGTTTTGATATTTTTCTTTTTGAGTGTATCACTGCGCCATCTCATGGCGGTTTTATACAACATCGTTGGTTTATGTTGCTCTTGTGTTATTGAGTGATCTATCGAGATGCCACTGTCTGTATCTTGTTCGCTGTCCTTTCATTTTAAAAACAGTTTATAGGGCTGAATTGTACCGGATGCAAAGCCCTGATGACACAAGGACGGAACAGCGTTATTATCATTTTTCGGACCCGGAGCTTCTTCACTGTCTTAAGAGTTCTCCGCACTTTTTAACACTATCAGCAATCTTATATTTTTTTAGTTGGTTATTTTCTTGGGAATATGGTTCATTTTTATATTAAAACTACATATATAAAGTAGTCATACTTATTATATATATATATATATATATATATATATATATATATATATATATATATATATATGAATAGTATGGTTGATCCGGGCTTCAATCCGTTCGTTCAAAAAATCGTTTTCACGACGTTTCGCCAAAATCTCATTTGGCATTTTCAAGTGCGGTTCGTCTGGTTACTCGAGAACTGCGCGATTAACGAGACGAACCGCACTTGAAAATGCCAAATGAGATTTTGGCGAAACGTCGTGAAAACGATTTTTTGAACGATGGATTGAAATCCGGAATAACCAAACTATTCATTCTACCATCCGTGAAAAGCTACAATAAAACATATATATATATATATATATATATATATATATATATATATATATATATATATATATATATATATATATATACATTATATTGGGACGTTTAGATTCTTCCGAATCTTTTTCAACTGAGCTTATCGGAGGATTCTACAAAAATGTACATTTTTACTATTATTATGTATGAAATAACAGGTTAAAAACTCACCATTAAGAACAGAGATTTTTGATTTAACTAAACGATTAATTACAACTCAACCAATTATAATCCCACACTCTATTACATATTAATTTTTCAAAAGTATTTTTAAAAGTCCAATTAGGAGAGTGGACACTACATTTTTAACCCTATAACTGCATTGACTGAATGTGGAAACCAGATGGTGTGTGTGTTTTAGGTACTTTAAGTAGAGTAAAAGGTTTGGGTCTTTTAATTGAAGTGATATCTTTCTGAAAAAATATCGTGATTCAATTTAGAAAAGGACAATTAATCTTATTTAATGTTTAATTTATTTTAGAATTTCCCTTATATTGGTTTATTTTATTATGTTGAAGTAGATTTGATTTAGATTATTAATGTCGGATTTTTTTTATTGCGATTATTTCGTTAAATTCTCGTTTTTCTTTGTTGATTTCAAATATATTAGAAATTAAAATTATTTATATATAATAAAATTTCCTTGTTTAACTTACCTTGGACAAAAAAAACAGGAAAAATATAATTAACAAATCACTGATTAAAAATGACAAAACAATACAAACATCTTGAAAGTTTATAAAGATTATTCCTTTTCGTTCTATTGCAATTATTATATATTTTTAATATTTATGTAATCACATTTGAGATCAAAATAAAATGAGAATTAAAACTTCTGGCATTTTTCTTTTTTTAACTGACTTCTAAAAGAAAGAAGTTCTCAATTCGTCGCATATATATATATATATATATATATATATATATATATATATATATATATATATATATATATATATATATATATATACACATATATATATATATATATATATATATATATATATATATATATATATATATATATATTTATGTATGTACACCGATTACTCCGAAACGGCGGCACCGATTTGAATGAAATTTTTTAGGTTATGTAAGGGAAGTTGTTACGGTGGTCCCATATTTTTTTGGATGAAATTGGTGCAGTAATATCCAAGATGGCGCTTACAATATGGAGGCCAAAAAAATTAATTTTGTTCGATTTTCTCCAAAATTGGTATGAAGGAATTTTCGGGATTGTACCCAACGAATCTGAAATTATTTTGAAAAAATTCAAAATGGCGGATCCAATATGGCGGACAAAAAAATCAATTTTGTCCGATTTTCTCCAAAATTGTTATAGCGAAATTTTTGGGGGTCTCACATAACGAATTTGAAATTATTTTTAAAAAATTCAATATGGCGGATTCAATATGGCGGACAAAAAAATCAATTTTGTACGATTTTTACCAAAATTGGTACGGGGGAGTTTTCGGGGTCGCACATGACGAATTTAAAATTATTTTTAAAAAATTCAATATAGCGTATCCAATATGGTGGATAAAAAATTACCTTTGTTAGATTTTTTTCAAAATTGATATGAGGGAGTTTTTGGGATAGCACATTACGAATCTGATATTATTTTAAAAAAATTAAATATCTATCTAAGATGACCGATTAAAGATTCTACATCTCTCGATTTTGTCTGAAGTCAGTATGGAGAGATTTTTCTTAGTGTTAATTACGAAATTAAAAATATTTTTTACCACACTCAATCTGGCGGATTTAATATGGTGTTCTAAAAATTTTATATATCTTGACTTTCTCCAAAACTGATACAGAGGGTTCTTGAGGGTATAAATTATAAATTTAATCTTATTTTTTCTGGATTCAATATGGCGAATGCAATATAGCTGACAAATAATTATACATTTTTCGATTTTGTTCAAATGTGGAACTGATTCGTTTTGGAGAATGTAAATAGCGAATATAAAATTATTTTAAGAAAATTTAATCCGTCAGATGCAATATAACCGTTCAGAAATTTTAAATTTCTGGACTTCATCTAAAATTGGTACTAGGGGGCTTTGAAGGGTTTCGATTTAGATTAGATTAAGACGTTAAAATTGTTTTTTTGAAATTCATTATGGCGGATCTAATATGGTGGGTTGAAAATTTTACCTTATTCACATTTTTTTTAGATTTGGTATTAGAGCGTATATGTATATATATATATATATATATATATATATATATATATATATATATATATATATATATATATATATATATATATATATGTAAGAAGGGGGAGAAATCTGAAAAGAATTATAGACCAATCTCGCTATTGCCTAATATAAGCAAGATTTTTGAAAAAATTTTATTCCAGAGAATTGTAACGTTTCTGGATAAGTTCTCTATAATATCAAATAAACAAAATGACTTTAGAAAAAGGAAATCCACAGTAAGAGCTTTGTACCAAACACTTATACAAATTATAGATTCTCTAAATAAAAAAAGCAAACATTGGCCATGTGCCTGGATCTCTCTAAAGCCTTTGATGCTGTAGATCATAAAACATTATTATTAAAACTAGAAATGTATGGTATAAGGGGTAAAGCGTTGCAATTAATAAGATCGTGTTTGACGGACAGGACAGTGTGTTGTGGAGTCTGATCTCCATGGTAGGGCTATAGGGTTTCAGAGGATTAAAATGAAGAGAGGAGTCCCTCAAGGATCAATACTGGGACCTCTTTTGTATATTCTTTACACAAATGATTTATCCGAAATCTCTGGAGAGCAGACTGTACTATATGCTGATGATACATCGCTTATATTCAGTGAAAGCACGGCGGAGTTGCTATCGATGAAGGTTCAATCTGTGATGGACACTCTCGATGGGTACTTTCGGTCCAACAGCCTGTAGCTAAATGTTTCCAAGACACAGTGCATTATGTTTGGTAACAGATTGAATAATTAATTTACAGTAACGTTTGGGGATACAACAATAACATCAGTTGAGAGCGCTGTTGTTTTGGGACTAAACGTCGATAGAAGGTTGGACTGGGGGGCGCACATCGAGAGAGTTGCCACTAGAATATCTCATTTGTATTGTATTGTTTCGCATAAGAATTATTTCAGAGAGAGTTGGAATCGATGCAGCTCTGTCAGCTTACCATGCATTTGTACAGTCCAGACTCAGATATGGTTTGATATTTTGGGGCAATTCCTGTGATATTATTAGAATTTTGATTCTGCAAAAAAGATGTTTACGATGTATTTTTGCAATGAAACAACAAGACAGTTGTAGGACTATGTTTATTAGTAACAATATTTTGATGGTTATAGGTATGTACATTTTGGATTCGGTGATCTTTATTGTTGATAACAGGGATCTTTTTTTGGGTGCAATAAAAGTTTTTAATTCTTTACCTGAAAATGTACATTTACTATCGAGAAATAGATTAAAGTGTGTCCTGAAAATCTTTTTATGTAAAAAAGCCTTCTATGCATTGGAAGAGTTTTATGAGTGTGATAAAGGCAGTATTGTCTCGAATTAGAATTTTTGTTATTGGCTGTATTATTAAATTTTAAATGTATATAAGTGTACTTGTTATTTAATTTTTGTCTCATTTATAATATTGCCCTTTGTCTTAAGTTTTAGTTGTTTTGTTTTTACTACATTAACTTGATAGAATTATTCAAGAAAGATATTTAAAACTGTATAATTATTGTTGAGGTTTTTTCTTTTTCATTTTTTTTTATCTACAGCTGAGAATAAACTATAATTTTTATTATGATGTTTATTACAGTATTGATATTTTTTGACATTTTTCCATGCCCTTATGGATTTTTTTTGTAAGTAACACTTATTGGAATACATAAAGACTTATCTATCTATCTATCTATTTATCTATCTATATATCTATATATATATATATATATATATATATATATATATATATATATATATACATGATATTGTCATTAAAAAAAAACATTAAGAAATGTTTTTTCACACAACAAAGCACTTTTCCCAAAATCTGAGTCTGTTCAGTTTTGTTGCCACTGTGTATGCATATCCTATTTTTAACGATCTAGGTCATATGTGTTCAAACCTTTCCTATTTACCTTCATGATTTCTAACTGAAAAATATTTATATACAATACTCGCCGATTTTATTTTTGGAATTTAAATATACTGACACGTTTTGAGAAATGTTCGACGGTACGATGCCAACAGTTAAACAATTCAGTAAATAGATCAAGCAAATTAAAAATCCCGATTTATTTTTGACTTTTTTTGTGCAACTTTATAAAGTCGATTTATTTTTTTAAATAACTTGCCACTGATAACATAAGGTCATTAATTAAACATGAAAAAAATCTAAAATTTTAATAATAGTTATCTCTTGTGACTTCACGACATGAAAACACTATCTTGTGATAGTGATAAATCAGTGTAATGGGGTAGATCTCATTCAAGAAAAAATTTCCTATATATATATATATATATATATATATATATATATATATATATATATATATATATATATATATAGATTCTAAAATGTCATCCAAGAAAAAATTTCCTATATATATATATATATATATATATATATATATATATATATATATATATATAGATTCTAAAATGTCATACCTTTTATTTTCTTCAACAATGAGCGTAAGCTGAACGAGGGTGGTTCGATAAGTTCTCGACCTGAAACAGAGACGGCGCTAGTAGAATCAAATAACTATAAAATTTTGTAAGCATTAACCTTGAGATGACGCCCTGCAAAGTTTCATATGTTTGCGTTCAGTTGCTTGTTTGTGACGATCAAGTGAATACGTAAGGTTCGATATTTTGTGAAAGATGGATAAAATTGAAGTTCGAGCGGTTATAAAGTACTTTGTTTTAAAAGGCTTAACTCCTACGGACATTAAAAATTAGTTAGATTATATTTTAAAGGATTCTTCCTTTCCATAGTAAAAAAAAATGGACTGCTGAATTTGATCGTGGTCGTACATCAATTCAACATGATAAGTGCTCGAGACGCCCAAAAACGGCTACATCTGTCGAAATTCTCAAAAAAATTCACAATGTCATACTTCATGACCGCCGACTGAACGTACGAGAGCTTGCTGGTATAGCAAACATCTCGATAGATCGTGTCCACTACATTTTACATGATGTTCTTGGCATGAAAAAGCTGCGAGATGGATGCCAAGTTTGTTAGCAGTCTTCGAATGAACACTTCGCAAGAGTGTTTAGACTTATTCAGAAGCAATCCTGCTGAGTTTCTTCGACGTTTTATAACTGTAGATGAAACATGAATTCACCATTACACGCCAGAGACAAAGCAGCAGTCTAAACAGTGTGTGAGGGCAGGTGAAAGTGCGCCAAAAAAAGCAAAAATGGTTCCGTCTGCAGGAAAAGTTACGGCAACAGTTTTTTGGGATTCACATGGCGTGGTGCTTATAGACTATTTAGAACAAGGCAAGACCATCGCCGGGGAGTACTACGCTTCACTACCGGACCGTTTGCAGCATGTGATTAAGGCTAAAGGTCCACATCTTGCCAAAAAAAGTGCTCTTTTATCAGGATAACGCGCCTGCATACAAAGCTATGGTTGTTACTGCAAAACTCCATGACCTACGTTTCGAAGTGCTTCGACATGCGCCAAATTCACCGGATCTGGCTCCCAGTGATTATTTTCTCTTCCTAAATTTGAAAAATGGCTCGCTGGACGAAAATTCCCTTCAAATAACGAAATCAGAGCAGCGAAAACCGCTTATTTTGCAGAGTTGGACAAATCGCATTATACTACGGTTATTAAAATATTAGAACATCGTTGGTCTAAATGTATTGAAGTACAAGGGGACTATGTTGAAAAATAAATAAAAACATTTCCATAAATCTTTTGTTTTCTTTATCAGACCGAGAACTTATCGAACCATCCTCGTACTTGTGTTTGAATCCAGCTTTTTAACAGTTTTTGAAAGGAAAATATTCAATTTTTATGGGAAGCTTTTTCTTATTTTTAATTGAAAAAAAAAACATAATTTGCTCGTTCTTTATTATTGTTTACATTCTATATAAATATTTAAACAATTTTGTTTGATATTTGTTAAATGTTTTTAAAAATTTTTCTGTAATTTTTTATATAATACAAAAAACCAAATTATGTATATTTAATTAAAAGCAAAATTTTATATACTCCATGGAAATTAGATCAAAAAAGAGTTTTGTTAACAAAAATGTAACATTGGTTTTTTGCTGGGATGTGTTCATTTCGACATTCTTTAAAACATATCTTTGAAAGACCTGTGTAAAAAAAATGGGGGACCAAAAATGGCCACGATTTTTAGTTTTTTGAGTTTGTCTCAAAAAGTAAAAGTTGTATCAAAAAATTTTTGGCGCCACTAGTTGTCGAGATATGTTTTTTTTTCGACAAAATTTACGGTTTTTGTTTAAAAAAAAATACATTTATTAACAAATTACTGATTTAAATTTTAACATAAATATAGGTATTATCATTCTAAAAAAGTATGTCAAACGCGGAATCTGTGAGTTTTTTTTATTTTCCGAGAAATTCGATATCAAAGTTGAAAATTCGGCCTCAATTTTCCGCTTTCCTAATTAAGATACAATGTTCAATTTTAATGGAAATTGTTTGTATTGTTTTATGTTTTGAAGATCAATTTAAAAAAAATTTTCAATCGTGGGTCGAGAAATTTTGCAATAACCAATATTTGCACCAAAAAAATTGCGATAACTTTTCACCCGATAGAGATAAAAATTTTTTAATGCGTTTTTAATGGATTTAGATGTATTATTTTCGATCTCAAAAAAAAATAATTTTGGATGAAAAAAACGTTTTTTTTTTCAAAAATTCATAATGGCATGGCAAATGAATATTAAGGGTTCAAATTTGCAGAAGATGCTTTTTAATACTTGTACTTTACTTGTGAATTTTTTGGATCTAAGAAATACACTTCCATACGATCTGTGAACCTTCGAAAATTGGGTCGAATCTAATCGAAAATAGCTGCTGCAGGCCGCTGTCGGCAGGTTGCCATAGTTCAAGCGCATTATTCATTGGCGTTTCAAGGAAACTTATGCATCACAAGTAATATTTATAATATTGATGTTTTATTAATTTATATGGTAATAAAAATTTGTTTAGTCATATTAATTATTAATTTGTTTATTAACAAAATTTTTACAAAAAATTATAGAGACAATCATACATACATACATAGGCCATTATGAATTTTTGAAAAAAATAACGTTTTTTTTTTGAGATCCGAAATGATACATCTAAATCCAATGCACGCATTAAAAAAATTTTATCTCTATCTGGTGAAAAGTTATCGCAATTTTTTTGGTGCAAAAATTGGTTTTTGCAAAATTTCACGGCCCACGAGTGAAAAAAAAAATTTTTTTTAATTGATCTTCAAAATATAAAACAATACAAATAATTTCCATTAAAATTGAGCATTGTATCTTAGTTAGGAAAGCAGAAAATTGAGGTTGAATTAAATTTTAAATCGGTAATTTGTTAATAAATGTCTTTTTTTAAAAAAAAAAAACAAAAACCGTAAATTTTGTCGAAAAAAAAATATATCTCGATAACTAGTGGCGCTACATATAACTTAAATTATATGAATCGATAGGTTCCTTAATTCTCTACAACTTTTGTTTGAAACATTTTTTGATAGAACTTTTACTTTTCGAGATAAACTCAAAAAACCGAAAATCGTGACCATTTTTGGTCCGCCATTTTTTTTGCACAGCTCTTTCAAAGTTACCATCGAGATATGTTTTATAGGATGTCGATATGAACACATTCCAGCAAAAAAACCAATGTTACATTTTTGTTACTGAGGAAAATCTATTTTCCATGGAGTAATAATAATGTTTTAATAATTAACATACAGAATTTTAAATACCCGTAATATTTTTTATCCATTCGCGGTATTCAGGATTACTTATACGGGCATAAACTCCCGGTCCAGTTGTGCATGCTCCATATGACCAGGAAGTAATTCCATATTGAGTGCCATTTATCACGTATGGGCTTCCAGAGTCTCCCTGCAAAATTAGAATATTATTTCTACGATTAAACTAAATCAGTAATTGATACAGTGAAAAGAAAAATGGTTAGATGCGGTATTAACTGTTCCCTATACTTATTTAGAACATACTTACATGGCATACTCCGTTATAAAAATCGTCAGTACATATATGATGAGTTGCATTAAACCCATTACCAATAGGGCCGTTTACTTTTTCTGTACATTCTTGATCTGTTAAAAGTGATAATTGTTGTTTTTGTAATATTGGCACATCATAATCATACAGACTTTTTCCTCCCCATCCACATACATAACCGTCAACATGAAATGGAACCTCTTCATTAACTTCAGCTATTTTAATAATCTGTGCTTTTTCATCCAATGGAATGGGTTCTTCAAGCTAAAATTATTTGTTTACGACTTATGTAAATAAAGGAAACATATTAACATCTAACTTTTAACATAAAGGGAAGGAAAAGTAAGAAATCTTGTTCTTTAAAAAGTAATGTAAGTCTGGACTGCTTTAACGTACTAACTTTTTCAAATTTTTACAGGAAAAAATTACATAAAACACACTCTTGTTTCTAGAAATTAAATTTTACACCAAAACCAATTTATTGTTAATGTTGCTACTCAGAGAAAGAAAGAATTAAAATTTATATTTGAACAATAAGTGAAAAAGGAATCTGATTTATTAACTATGTGTAATTTAACTTAGTCTAAAATAAAAAATGGGTTACTATTGCTAAAAAACAACTACCACAAAGGAACAATAAACAATATTATTAAAGTTGATCTGAATAACCTTACTTTTGTGTACAGTTGTATTTTGCACTTTTAAATTATCTAGCAGGCCGATTTCGGAAAAAATTTGGTTTATTTGAAACTAAATTAACAGTACTGGATTTCTAATGCGTGAAATTTGATTTTAAATTACTGAATGTATATATATACAGGGTGATTCAAAAATCGATCACGAAACTTAAGGGGGTGATTCTACTTGACAAAATAAGGGTAGAGCTTCATATAATTTTTTTTCAAAATGTCATTCGTTTTCGAGTTACAAGCCGTCCAAGTTCAAGTTTTTATTTTTTGTTTTTTGAATTACTCGCTTACAGGAAAACCGATTTGACTAATATTTGAAAGATAGGCTAAGTCTTCTGCGCTTCATCATTTTAGTAACAATTCACATTGATTGTTTGCCGCTAGAGGGCACTTTACCTACATTTAAAATTGTTTTTTTGTCATAATTTTTTAGCGTTGACAGCTACAGTAGTTTTTGGCATAATTTCTGAAAGACTGATGCCAGGCCTTTAAAAAAGGTGCTCTTTATTTACATCGCTAAACCCAACGGTTTAGACGTAAATCACCCTTAAAAATTAAGTGGTAAATTTACTTTTCTCATTTCATTACCACCAGCTACCAGGTAAATAGCTATCAAAGTATACTAGAGCTGTCAGTTTAACATCAAATAAATTCGCTTTTTAAACTATTTAATTTATAATCTTAAAATAACTAATAATGGCTAATCACCAATATTCAAATATCGAATATTGTGATATCCATTTTTGTTATGGAAAAGCAAATGGTAATGCAGAGTTGGCAAGAAGATATTATATGGAGAGTTATCCGGAAAGAAATATCCCTCATGCTCAAACATTTTCCAGTGTGCACAGGAGGCTTGCGGAATGTGGTTCCTTTAAAAGTTATAATGGAAATAGGAGAAGACCTAGAACTGCTAGAAACGTGCAACAAGAAGAAAGAGTGCTTGAAATTATTGAAGATAATCCAGGTATTAGTACTAGAAAAATTGGGAATGAAGTGCGGCTCTGTCAGGCTAGTTCATGGAGGATACTAAGAGAAGAACAACTCTACCCGTTTCATTCAAAAAAGGTGCAGGCTCTTTATGACGATGATCGGCCGAGACGGTTGGAAATGTGCAATCAGATCCTAGCTAAGTATGAACACGATAATCGATTAATTGGCGTCATATTATTCACTGGCGAAGCTGGTTTCACTCGTGATGGCATAACAAATCTACACAATATCCACACATATGCTTACGAGAACCCAAACAATGTGGTAGAAACGAAACATCAGCGTAGATTTTCACTAAATGTGTGGGCAGGGATAATAGGAGATTACCTTATTGGTCCTCATTTCTTTGATGGCCCATTAACTGGTGACGTATACTTAGATTTTATCCAAAATCGTCGCCCATTGTATCTGGAAGATGTGCCATTGGAAGTAAGGGCCAACATGTGGATCCTCCAAGACGGAGCTCCGCCCCACTTTAGTATACGTGTCCGACAGTATTTGAATGCAACGTATCCTGAGCGATGGATAGGACGAAGTGGACCATTGGCATGGGCAGCGAGGTCACCAGACCTTAATCCTATGGATTTTTTCTTTTGGGGTCATTTGAAACAATTGGTGTACGATATTCCAGTAATCAACGTCGAGGATCTTCGCTTCAGGATAATCGAAAAGTGCCAAATTATTAAAGAAACACCAGAAATTTTTCATCGAGTTAGGCGACATTTTTTGAAGAGTGTTAGGAAATGTATTGAAGAAAATGGGGGACATTTTGAGAATCTTTTTTAGTTTGTTTAGTACTGTTTCATTAATTTTTATCAATTAAATGTATATCGCAATAATCCATAATATGAATATTTACTGATTAGCCATTATTAGTTATTTTAAGATTATAAATTAAATAGTTTAAAAAGCGAATTTATTTGATGTTAAACTGACAGCTCTAGTATACTTTGATAGCTATTTACCTGGTAGCTGGTGGTAATGAAATGAGAAAAGTAAATTTACCACTTAATTTTTAAGGGTGATTTACGTCTAAACCGTTGGGTTTAGCGATGTAAATAAAGAGCACCTTTTTTAAAGGCCTGGCATCAGTCTTTCAGAAATTATGCCAAAAACTACTGTAGCTGTCAACACTAAAAAATTATGACAAAAAAACAATTTTCAATGTAGGTAAAGTGCCCTCTAGCGGCAAACAATCAATGTGAATTGTTACTAAAATGATGAAGCGCAGAAGACTTAGCCTTTCTTTTAAATATTAGTCAAATCGGTTTTCCTGTAAGCGAGTAATTCAAAAAACAAAAAATAAAAACTTGAACTTGGACGGCTTGTAACTCGAAAACGAATGACATTTTGAAAAAAAATTATATGAAGCTCTACCCTTATTTTGTCAAGTAGAATCACCCCCTTAAGTTTCGTGATCGATTTTTGAATCACCCTGCATATATACACATATATATATATATATATATATATATATATATATATATATATATATATATATATATTTTATTAAAGTTTTTGATTTTCTTGGGTGTAAAATCCGTTTTATTAATAAAACTGCATATGTTTTATTTGTTATGCATATCTATTGACGTTTCGGTCACACTTGACCTTCTTCAGAATGATTTTTTATAACTATAATAGAAAAAGATTTTTTGTGCTATATTATAACATAAAATTAATAAGTTAAATTTTAAAACATACCTTATATAAGTTTTTGCCGAGGATCACAACTTAGACTACATATTGTTAACACATGGTTCACTTTTTGACGAGATACTACAAAAACCTTCCTTTTTGTGTCGCATCTTTATTTAAACTGAATTTTATTTTATGGGTTCCGGTGGTCAAGGGTTTGGATTTTTTTTTCACCTTAAGGGTCCTTGCCTGACTATTATTTTTTTCTTATTTTTGGAGTGATTTATTTTTGAGATCATTTTGTGTATATTTAATTTATTTGGGGGGTTATTTTAGGATATTGTAATATATTTTACTTAGGTGTTTTGTATCAGCTTTTGTATTTATAGATTTCTTATTTTTTTGAATTGCGATCATTTCATAAAATTCACGCTTTTTTTTAATGTTTTCTGTTTTGAGAATTTTTGCATTTTCAAAATCAAAAGTGTGTTGTTTTTCTGTACTGTGGTTTGTCAATGCGGTCTTATTATGTTTGTCGTATTTGTGTCCATTAATCCTGTTTTTTAGATGTTGACTGGTTTGGCCGATGTAAACTCCGTCACAATTTTTACATGGGATCTCATATACTACGTGTGTTTTTTTGTCTTTAGGTATTTTGCATTTTAAGTTACTAAAGTTTTTTTTTAATAGATTGTGTCCTTTGTGACTAACAATTATATTATGGTTTTTGAGGGCATTTTGAAGTTTTTCCGAGAGTTGTGGTATATATGGTATGGAAACATATTGGTTTTGTTGTTTTGTTTTTTGGTGTTGAGGGTTTTGGTTGTTGTTATTGTAGAATTTGTGTATTCTTTTTTTGAAGGTATTGTTTATAATTTTAGGGGGGTAACTGTTTAGTAATAAGGCTTCCTTTGCTTTTTGGATTGCTTCGTTTCGATATTCTGGATCGGATAATTTTATGGCTCGGTCTGCAATTCCTATTACTACCGATTTTTTTTGGGATAGAGGATGTTGAGAATTATAATGCAAATATCTAGAAGACCATGTTTCTTTTGTATACCATTGAGTTTTAATGACATTATTTTGGTGGTAAATTGTGAGGTCTAAGAAATTGATTTTATTTTTTTCTTCTTTTTCTATGGTAAATTGTAATTTTTGGTAGTAATGGATTAATGGACACAAATACGACAAACATAATAAGACCGCATTGACAAACCACAGTACAGAAAAACAACACACTTTTGATTTTGAAAATGCAAAAATTCTCAAAACAGAAAACAATAAAAAAAAGCGTGAATTTTATGAAATGATCGCAATTCAAAAAAATAAGAAATCTATAAATACAAAAGCTGATACAAAACACCTAAGTAAAATATATTACAATATCCTAAAATAACCCCCCAAATAAATTAAATATACACAAAATGATCTCAAAAATAAATCACTCCAAAAATAAGAAAAAAATAATAGTCAGGCAAGGACCCTTAAGGCGAAAAAAAATCCAAACACTTGACCACCGGAACCCATAAAATAAAATTCAGTTTAAATAAAGATGCGACACAAAAAGGAAGATTTTTGTAGTATCTCGTCAAAAAGTGAACCATGTGTTAACAATATGTAGTCTAAGTTGTGATCCTCGGCAAAAACTTATATAAGGTATGTTTTAAAATTTAACTTATTAATTTTATGTTATAATATAGCAAAAAAAATCTTTTTCTATTATAGTTATAAAAAATCATTCTGAAGAAGGTCAAGTGTGACCGAAACGTCAATAGATATGCATAACAAATAAAACATATGCAGTTTTATTAATAAAACGGATTTTACACCCAAGAAAATCAAAAACTTTAAAAAATATATAAATAGAAAAATCCAAGAAAAGAAAAATAAGAAAAAACATATATATATATATATATATATATATATATATATATATATATATATATATATATATATATATATATCATTTTTTTTTTTTTATTTTATCTTTTCTTGGGTTTAGGTTCTATATTTAATAAATACATAAAAACTATTTGACGTTTCGCCTTTTATTCAAGGCATTTTCAAAATGTTTGCCTCCTAAAAATATATAATTAAATTACATCATATAAAAAACATATTCACAATTTTCGAAAAACAAACAAGACACTTAAATAATAGTTAAAACTTTAAAATCTCTTAAAAATACTTAATTTTACTGGTACGCACCTTGACATTTTGCTGTTTTATTTCTGAATAAAATTTAAATTTTGCATCGTTTACTGAGGATACGTGGAATGCGAATGTGTTTTATTTTTTTTTTAAATATTTTTTATATTTTACAATGCATAAAAAAATAAATATGGTATATGTTTGGTTTTATGTTTAAGAGGATATTCCATTTTTTGATTTTTATTTGACTGGATCGAATACTTAATGTTTAAATTAGGTTTGCGTAAATATGGCTCAAATTTCCCATATCTGTTCTGTCGTTAACCGTGTTTTTATCTTTTTTAATTTCAATCATTTCTTTTATCTGTAATTTTTGGTAATTCATATCTTTGTTTTTTATAATGGTACTGTTATAATCAAAAGTGTGTTTTTCGTCCTGTGTGTGTTTGTTTAACGCTGTTGAGGCGTTTTTTGTATATTTATGGCCATTCAATCTGTTCTTTAGTAATTGGCTCGTCATGCCTATATATTTTTTGGGACAATTTGAGCAAGGGATCGAATATATTATATTTGATTTATTCATTAGAGGAGTTTTACTTTTTAAATTTGTGAACAATGTATTTAATTTATTATGTGACCTGTGGCATACGATGATATCATGCTTTTTTAAAATGTATTTTATTTTTTCTGACAGCTCACTAGTGTACGGTAATGCCACATATTTTTGTTGTTTATGTTCTATGTTTTTTTGTTTTTACGTTATTATAGAACTTATATGTTCGTTTATCAATTATTTTGGTGATAGTCTTTTCGTTGAAATTATTGTTCATTAGTGTCACTTTTACTTTTTGCAGTATTTTTGGTCGGAATTCTGGAGACGTTAGGGAGATAGCACGATCAGATAGACCGATTATAACGCTATTTTTTTGAGTTTTTGAATGATTAGAGAAATAGTTCAGATATCTACCTGACCAAGTTGGTTTGGTGTACCATTCAGTTAAAACTTTGTTCTTTCTGCGTATAAGCGTCATATCTAGAAAATTTATTTTATTATTATTCTCTATTTCGGACGTGAACTGTAATTTTTCGTTGAAACTGTTAAACTCTTGGAGAATTTCATTTATTTTATTTTGTGGTACAGCTGCTATGCAATCATCGACAAAACGTTTAAAAAATATTATGTTAAAGTTTAATTTTTCTAAAACTTTTTCCTCTAAATATTCCATTACTAGCTGAGCAATGGTAGATGAAATTGGTGATCCCATAGCACATCCATCAAGTTGTTTATAAAAGGTATTTTCGTACTGAAAGTAATTTGTATTTAGAACGAGGTCAATAGCATCCATAAAATTATTTTTTGATAGCGATGTATGTTTTTTTAAAATTTCCCATTTTTCTGCTAAAATAGTGTGGACAAGTTGATTTGGTATGTTTGTATACAAAGATATAACATCTAGCGAAATGAGTCTGTAATTTTCAGGTAGGTTTACTTTATCAATAAATTTTTTAAAGGCGAATGAATCTTTAATAAAAATCATTGTTCTAAGGCCTGATAAAAGCAATAAAACAGTTGTTATGAACAAGGCAGATTACGAGACAAAAATGAAAAACATACTAAATGACGAAAATACATATAAAAATATTAAGAGTGATCCAACCAACCTATATCAAAAAAAAAATAATACCTTTATAAAAAAATTGCTCAATGTAAAAGAACTAACTGAAAAAGATGCAAAAAGGCTAACCATTCACAATGCTATTCCACCAAAAATATACGGCCTACCAAAATTACATAAACAAAATATACCACTAAGACCTATTGTTTCTTGTATACAATCGCCATTCTATAGTTTATCAAAATTCTTATCAGATTGCATTTCAAATATTACAGGCAAAAACGATTTTTTTATTAAAGATTCATTCGCCTTTAAAAAATTTATTGATAAAGTAAACCTACCTGAAAATTACAGACTCATTTCGCTAGATGTTATATCTTTGTATACAAACATACCAAATCAACTTGTCCACACTATTTTAGCAGAAAAATGGGAAATTTTAAAAAAACATACATCGCTATCAAAAAATAATTTTATGGATGCTATTGACCTCGTTCTAAATACAAATTACTTTCAGTACGAAAATACCTTTTATAAACAACTTGATGGATGTGCTATGGGATCACCAATTTCATCTACCATTGCTCAGCTAGTAATGGAATATTTAGAGGAAAAAGTTTTAGAAAAATTAAACTTTAACATAATATTTTTTAAACGTTTTGTCGATGATTGCATAGCAGCTGTACCACAAAATAAAATAAATGAAATTCTCCAAGAGTTTAACAGTTTCAACGAAAAATTACAGTTCACGTCCGAAATAGAGAATAATAATAAAATAAATTTTCTAGATATGACGCTTATACGCAGAAAGAACAAAGTTTTAACTGAATGGTACACCAAACCAACTTGGTCAGGTAGATATCTGAACTATTTCTCTAATCATTCAAAAACTCAAAAAAATAGCGTTATAATCGGTCTATCTGATCGTGCTATCTCCCTAACGTCTCCAGAATTCCGACCAAAAATACTGCAAAAAGTAAAAGTGACACTAATGAACAATAATTTCAACGAAAAGACTATCACCAAAATAATTGATAAACGAACATATAAGTTCTATAATAACGTAAAAACAAAAAACATAGAACATAAACAACAAAAATATGTGGCATTACCGTACACTAGTGAGCTGTCAGAAAAAATAAAATACATTTTAAAAAAGCATGATATCATCGTATGCCACAGGTCACATAATAAATTAAATACATTGTTCACAAATTTAAAAAGTAAAACTCCTCTAATGAATAAATCAAATATAATATATTCGATCCCTTGCTCAAATTGTCCCAAAAAATATATAGGCATGACGAGCCAATTACTAAAGAACAGATTGAATGGCCATAAATATACAAAAAACGCCTCAACAGCGTTAAACAAACACACACAGGACGAAAAACACACTTTTGATTATAACAGTACCATTATAAAAAACAAAGATATGAATTACCAAAAATTACAGATAAAAGAAATGATTGAAATTAAAAAAGATAAAAACACGGTTAACGACAGAACAGATATGGGAAATTTGAGCCATATTTACGCAAACCTAATTTAAACATTAAGTATTCGATCCAGTCAAATAAAAATCAAAAAATGGAATATCCTCTTAAACATAAAACCAAACATATACCATATTTATTTTTTTATGCATTGTAAAATATAAAAAATATTTAAAAAAAAAATAAAACACATTCGCATTCCACGTATCCTCAGTAAACGATGCAAAATTTAAATTTTATTCAGAAATAAAACAGCAAAATGTCAAGGTGCGTACCAGTAAAATTAAGTATTTTTAAGAGATTTTAAAGTTTTAACTATTATTTAAGTGTCTTGTTTGTTTTTCGAAAATTGTGAATATGTTTTTTATATGATGTAATTTAATTATATATTTTTAGGAGGCAAACATTTTGAAAATGCCTTGAATAAAAGGCGAAACGTCAAATAGTTTTTATGTATTTATTAAATATAGAACCTAAACCCAAGAAAAGATAAAATAAAAAAAAAAAAATGATATAATCTATGGTTCAAGAAACAAGAAAATAAATATATATATATATATATATATATATATATATATATATATATATATATATATATAAGTTAATTTTAAACAGAAAATTTTTTTATATAGAAGCTATTAATTATTGTTTCATAATTTATTACGGATAAATATGTATTATTTTTATTAAAAAACTAAAACAAAAGTATAAATATTTCTAACCTTCAAATCTGTTGTCGATGTGTAAGTATCCGATACATGTATATAATTTTAAAATGTCCTTTGCAAAGTAATGAGAGTCGATTTCGAGTTGGAGTACTGTTTAAATTTTTGGAGTCTGTAAACGGGTGCAAGTAGATACATTTTCCATTTTTGTCGCTTTAGTAAATTGAATTCTTTTAAAACTAGACCAGGGATTTAATGTTTTGACTTACCTGCAAGAGACCTATGTCGTAATAGGGAGCGTCATCTATGTGCATGAATTTTGGGTGATAGATAGATGTTTTTACTTTAATAACGTTGCTAGGATCAAACCCTTTAGCTAAATTGGTTCCATAAACTATTCGATCACTAAAAAAATTTCATCGTAGTTATTACGGTGAATAGACACATCGCAAATTCAAAAATTTGTTTAATATAAGCAACGTTAGATGCTTCATTTCTTTTAACGTGGGACATGGCATATTTGATATTGATATTTGAACCTCCAGTAGCCACAATTCTATTAAAACAATCTTGGGGATACTCAGACTATAGATAAACTAGCCTATTTGCACTTTTGAATATAAAGTATCAATTACAACCAGGCGCGGATCCAAGGGGGTGGGGCGGTGGGGGTGATCGCCTTCTCAAAGAGCTTTGAATTCAGGAAAATAGACCGGATTTTGCCTCTTATACTATAGTTTATTCAAGAACTAGAGATATTACTACCTGTGTTCTTTAGTCCGGTGTCTTTGGCAAAATTTGTTAGACACATATATTTTTCATATGAATGGATTAGAAATTTTATAATCAAAAATACCGGTTTATAATAATGAACTATTTGGTTTTTTTTTAACAATAAATATTTGGATTAATAAATTAATTATAATTGGTTCCTTTATCTCACCGATCATGAGATCGAGTTTCCACATTTTCTATTATTCTTTTATTATATGAATTTTTCCCAATTTTCCGCAGTAACTTTATTCAAAAAATCTTTCAAAAGTTCAGTTAAATTACTAATTTTGTAAGTTGTGTTATTTCTAGCAACTCTACCTTTTACTTGAGAAAGATATTTTCTTCTCCAACGGACATTTTCCGGACGATCTATAAGAACAGATTTCCTATCTGGTTTTTCCTAGCAAAAATTAAGTTCTCTGAGCAATTTCCCGAACTCAGTTCTTTTAATTTCAGGTATATCCCGATCTTTACTGATTTTAGTTAGAATTTTGTCGACGGTTGGGATCTGCTCTAACGAGGTTTTTCGTCTGCCTGTGATCGAACGGGGCTTGAGAGTACTAACAATTCTAGTCTTTTTTTTCTCCTTCAGTATTCGGTATATAGCAGATTTTCCAACTCCTGTTATGTTGGAACACATCTCAACAGAGCTTTTAACATTATTATCTAGATATTGATATCTTAAGGCATCATAAACATTCATCGTAATAAGTTTTTCGTTGAGGAAAAAATGCCCTGGTTTAACGATTCTGGAATAAATATAGATGTGGAAGCAATATATTTTGGGTATCTCATTAATCTCAATATAAAAATAAACACAAACAAGATAAATCACTAAGGATACACTGTAAGGTGTACATTGCTCACTGACAGAAATTAAATTGAACTATCAGAAATTTTATTGTTGCAATAAATTTATAAAAGCTTATAATATTTAAATATAATTAAATATAATTAGATTTACGGCAGTTCTCAGTTACCTGCGGCACTGGAGCAGGTACATTGGAGGTTTCGGTAACAGTTAACAATAGTTCTTGAATAGAGTATAGGAATGTGTATGCTTGCGATCGCCCTTCCCCTTCCCAAGAGCTTTGAGTTCAGGAAAATAGAACCGATTCTGCCTTTTATATTAAGAATGTGTACGCTGCTGGCACTCCCCCCCGTTGACAACTTGTTTTCTTGCAATAACCCCCCCAAGAGCTTTGTGTTGAGGAAAATAGACCCGATTCTGACTCTTATACTAGGTATGTGTATGCTGCTCGCATCCTACTCCCCTGTCGGCAACTTGTTTTTCCTTGTAATCGCCCCTCCCCCTCTCCAAGAGCTTCAAATTTAGAAAAATAGATCCGACCCTGCCTTTTACACTAGAAATGGGAATGTTGCTGGTGTCTCCCCCCCCCCCCCCGCCCCCGTCGACAACTTGCTTTCGCTTGCCATACTGTACTTTTGTGATATCACCCACCCACCCCACCCCCGCCCCTGATTACAACACATTTCATGAAATAATTGTTAAGGAGAAACTGGAAAAAAATGCTTTAAATTAAAAAATACACTTTTTAACTCTGCCGCAGCCCGATTTGTCTTAACGAACTTACTTTTTCACCATTTACATGGACTATCAATGCCACATAACTTGGCAGCTATAGTGAGAATATACAAAGTTGATAGAAGATAAAAAGAAAATAAAGAAAAATAAATATTAGGTATTGGTGAAAACTTACATGTAATCCTCCCATTCCACGCAATGTCCGGCTGTTAAAATCCATTCTGGACCTATAATAGATCCTCCGCAATAAAAATAATCAATATGAAATAGCGCCACCTACAATAGCAAATAAACTTCTAATTAAAATTAAATAATTAAGTAAATCTTATGGTATGCATATTTGAAAGAGTTGGTTTATGTTATTTTTATTCTCTGATTTAATACAGTTTTCAAATTTTCTTGTTTTCCAAGTACAGAAAAATCCGAAGTGTAATATGGACACAAATAAAAAATATACAAACCATATAGGGGAATTCACCATCTTCAGCATCAGTCCCGTTAACTATTTTTAAGGGTGGTCTTGCAATGACTAAAAAATATGATTATTTAGCATGTCAATTTTAAATTTGATCTAACTGAAAGAGTTTGTGATGCTGAGACAAACTTTCCATTCTCATCTCTCCTCGATCTAATCCCTTTTTGTCTCTGTAGCATCGAGACGAGACGAAAGTAAATTGATCGAAACGAGAAATGATTCATATCTCATTTCCATTTATATATATATATATATATATATATATATATATATATATATATGTGTGTGTGTGTGTAAATAATATAGGAATTAATTTTTTTCGAAACCTTTAAATATAATAATAAAAATAATAATATTGAGACATGACAACCTGGAGAACTAGGTTCCAATTGCAAGTGCCATCCAGCGACACCATCGAAACTAACACCATTCCGATACGAAGAGGAATATTTCAAGGCGATTCACTTAGCCCGTTGTGGTTCTGCCTTGCAATGAACCCACTATCACGCCGTTTGAACTCCACCAGACACGGCTTTAGTGTTAGAAACAATAACGAAGAGATAGTCAGAGTGAATCATCTTCTATACATGGATGATCTTAAACTGATGGCTGCTACCAGAAGTCAGCTGGAACAAATGCTTAAAATTGAAGAGGAGTTCTCCGGGGATATCGGAATGCAATTTGGACTTGACAAGTGCCGTATTTTGAACATCGTTAAAGGGAAGATACAACCGGGGGCTTTTGAAATGCAGAACGGTGAAACTATAGCTGCAATGGAAGCAGACCAAACATACAAATATCTAGGTATGAAACAGGCTAAAAGAATTGATCATGGCACTATGAAGGCCGAATTGACAGCCGAATTTGTCAGGAGGGTAAGGCGGGTATTAAGAACTAATTTAAATAGTAGAAATTTGTTTAAGGCGCTCAACACGTATGCTTGCTCTGCGCTGAGCTACTCTTTTGGAATTGTAAAGTGGAGCAGGACGGACATCCAAAACCTGCAAAGAAAAATAAGGACACTCCTAACAAAAGCCCAAAAACATCACCCTCGGAGTGCTATTGAACGTACAATGCTTCCAAGACACCAAGGAGGAAGAGGATTGGTGGATATTGGTAAGCAGCTCGACCAACAAATAATAAACTTACGTTCATATTTCCACAGGTTGGCGGACTCTTCCACACTACATCGAGCAATATGCGAGGCAGACGATTCAACACCGCTACAGTTGAGGGAACAAGATGTTACTTCTCACCACCAGCACATAACTGGAGGATGTCAAGCGTTTGCCGCAACCGAGTATAAGGAAAGACACGACTCAGCCGCTAAGATACTTCACCAAGAGTTAGCAGAAAAGTTAAACCTATTACAGGTAGGAAAAGTGCCTTATTACAAGTACAATCCGGAGCCTATTCTTGAAAACAACCAGTTCAAGTTATATCGGGACCGAACGGTTCTGACGGATCAAACAGTAGCTCATAATAGACCAGACATTATACTAATAGATAAAATTTCTAGGCGAACTACACTAATCGACATTGCTGTGCCTAACAACAACAACAACCTAAGGCCAAAATACAACGAGAAGATCGCCAAATACAGAGATCTGGAGGTCCAAATCCGAAGACAATGGGCAATGAACAGCGTCCAAACGATTCCCATAATACTGTCAACAACTGGAGTGATACCAAAAAACCTCCTGCCAAACATCAAGGAACTGGGTCTTAGAGAGTATCTGTATAAACCGATGCAGAAAGCAATTCTCCTAGCAAACACGCGAACCGTCCGAAAGTTTGTAGGAAGTGCAGAAGACCACGCAACCTAGGACCCGATAACATGGAAAGGGTTCCCACAGAGCTTCATACTTTTGGTGTCTTTGTATGCCTGGTATGAGTGAATAATCCCTGAAGGGAGTGCGAAGCCGTTTGGCTTGTAAATCATAATAATAATAAATGTCTTTCTTTCTAAATATTTAACAACATATTGCTAATTAAAAAAATAATAATTATCAATATTTAGAAAAAGGCGAAGTTCAAATGAGGCATCGTGGTGTGCCTCCCTCATCATACTCAACCCATGAGTTATAAATATTTTTGTAACCTAATACTGATTATATGGCTCACGCCAGGCGAAAATAATAAGGAAACTTAAAAAATAAAAAAAATCTTTATTCTCTATTTATAGCCTTACAGCCCTCAACAGCATCAGCCTTATCAAACGATAAATAAACATGCGTGTCATCTGCATAACACTGAGCAGAACATACCTGTAAAGCCTCTAAAAGGAAAGAACTATAGATGATATACAACAGGTACGCCACTGTCATTCATCACAGGAGCTGACACTTTTCTGCCAATCTGAACTGTCTGACATCTGTTGCTTAAAAAATTAAAGAAGAATTTAACTGCCTTCTCAGAAAGACTAACATAATGAAGAATAGCCAGAGATAACTTTTGAATTAGAGTATCAAAGGCTTTTGAAAAATCTAACAATGCCAGAATCGGTGTTCCCAATGTTTTTTTCCATAACTGTGGAAATTCAGAATGACGAATACAGAAATTTATTATATGTGTTACGTATGGTAATAAAAAGGGAGAGCATCTTTTTAAAACAAAACTGTTTATGTAGTCAACACCCCGAGCCTTAGATTTTATGCCCATTATATATTTGTAGATGTCAGTCTCAGTGACTCAGTGGCGAGATTTTTCAAGACGAGTCAAGACAAACCACAAATTTTTTCACACCTCGATGGTGATTTCGAGACCGAAATGTAACAAAACTAGGGTAGAAACAAGGTTAGATTTCATCACAATAATTTATTAAAGTGTATATTAAACCAAAAAACTCTTACCTTCATACTGACAGGCGACAAATATTGTCAAAAACTGGAGAACAAAAAAATATGTATTCATTTTAAAAACTATACAAAAAAATGAATTAGAAACTACATTATTTAAATAACTTATTTAAAAGGCAATATCTAATCTAAGATCTAATCTTGCTATAAGTAGAAATATAAGTGAAATTAAATTCCAGCTATAGTTACGACAATTTCGAAATATTTAAAGGGTCATATTGTTTACTTAATTTTAATTATTACAATATACACATACGAACAAAGATATTACTTATTTTATTTTAAGTGTTTATTATTTTCTTTTTTAACACTTTTGTGGTATTATTAAATGTATGCTTTGTATGACTGAACTATCAATTTCTAAATGTATTTTAATTTGAGATTTACATGAGAATGAGAGTTTCTCAAACTGAGAATCATCTCAGCAACAAAAGGATATTACTGGATATCTCAAATAACTTCAGTAGACGTTCAAGGTCTATTTTTCTAACAAAACTGTTATAACTGGATCGAACAACTGAATACATAATTCCTTTCAAGGAGATATAACTTCGAATACTTCGGATACTTTACTGGAAAAAGAAAAGTTCATTGACTTATTCTCTGACAGTTTCATAAAAACTGTCTTTAAAGATAATTCTTTAATTTATTTTTGACTCAGTATAAGAAATGAGTATTCTGTTGTGGCGGAAAAGTCATTAAAGTTTTTGTTGCCCTTTTGTACAACATAACTATGAAAGAAAGGATTTTCAATATACACTTATGTGAAAGATATGTACAGAAACAGGTTAAATGCAAAACCTGATCTCAAACTCAAACTTTCAAGTATCGAAATAAATTTTGGATTCCTTTGTTCCACCAAACAGGCACTAATAATTATTGTATTCATTTTGTATTAGTCCTTTTCTTGTAAGTTAAATTATCACTTTAATTTTAATAATGCTTGAATGTAAATGTTTTATAATTAAGTTTTAGTTTTTCGTTATAAATTGTTATTCGAGATGGAAAATAAACTTCAATAACCCAATTTTACTGTTTTCTTTGTTGCTCCTAATAACTACATAGGGGATTCACCAATTTATTCCGGTTTTTAGAAGGGGCTCGTAAGAATAAAAAGACTGAGAACCGCTACTCTATTTAGGTACGTATAAATATGGCGAGCCGACTGCGTGATGCACCCATGACGAGCTTGCCTCGAACTTGTAGCGAACCTTCTTTGATGTTTACGGGTTCGATTGAACTTGGTCTCTGCAATATTTTTGACTGAATTTCATGTATAAGTGTAAGGCTTTGCTATATTATTGCCTTATAACTTTCAGTGCTAGCTGTTGAAAATATCTACTACTACGAAACAAACTACTAATCTAGTTTCATCTTAACTATGATCTAGATTTGAGACGAGACATGACTAGTTAGAGTCAAAACGTAGTAAGATAGTTAAACTGCTTGTTAAACAACAAAATTCTTAACCCCATATTGAAAAGTGATAAATATTGTCAAAAATTGAAAAACAAGTAAAAATCTACTCATTTTCAAAACTTTACAATACGATCGGTTATCAATTAAATTTTTTTAAATGGGTTATTTAAAAGAAAATATCTAATCTAGCTAAACTTAAGTAGGCAAATAATAAGAATTAGATTACGTTTTTTTTTCTAAGAATAAGCCAAGTTATTTGAAGGATCCTATTGTTTAAATATTTTTAAATATTACAATAAACAATAACCCTCGTTTGTTAAATAAAGAAAACAATAATCAGATAAAAGATACCAATCAGATATTGGAGTGCTTGTTTTTAGAAATGGATAACAAGGAAAACAATCTATTAATAAGTTATGGCATTGAAGATAATATAATAAATTCTCTGTTCACATACTTCCACAAGAACTCTAAGACAAATTTCAACCGGATCAATCATCGGATCGGAATAAGCAAGAGTGTGAATTGTTCAACTACTTTAGTATTTTCAGAAATAATATAACTTCTCTGGAAATTCAAGGTGGTAACTTCTAGATGACACTCAATATGTCGAAAAATGCATAACAACTTTAATGTACTTCCAATGAAATCATTGAAAATACCGAATTTTTAAGATGAAATTTGTTAGCTTATGTTTTTTATTCCAGTAAATAGTATTTTTCTAACCTTAAAAGATACTCAGAAATTCGCAGATAAATCCAAAAGGGCTAGACCCGACCCTGCCTCTTACCTAAGAATGTGAATGTTGTCGGCATCTTCCACCCTCCCGTTGACAACTCGCTTTCGCTACAATGAAAAGCAAACTTTTTCAAGTAGGTTTTATTGATTGTATATTTACAGCAATACATTAATACACAGTTTTAAATACCACTAATATTTCTTATCCATTCACGATATTCAGGATTACTGATACGGGCAAAAACTCCCGGTCCACTGGTACAAGCGTAATATGACCACGAAGTTATTCCATATTGGATGCCATTTATGACGTATGGGCTTCCAGAATCTCCCTGCAAAATTAGAATTTTATTTTTATGATTAAATAGAATTGGTACTTGATAAATTGAAATGAAAAATGGTTAGTGTCGATCTAGAGCGTGGTTTCGACATTATTAACTACTCCAATGTTTTATCTCCTAAATGAAGCAAATAGAAACTGTGATAAATCACTAAGGACACACTGTAAGGTGTACTTTGCTCACTGACAGAAATTAAATTGAACTAACAGAAACTTTATTATTGCAGTAAATTTATAAAAGCTTATAATACTTAAAAATAATTAGATTTATGGCAGTCCTCGGTTACTTGCGGCACTGAAGCAGGTACGTTGGAGATTTCGGTAACAGTTTTATTACTCTCTCTAGTTCTTGAATATGCTTACGATCGCCCCTCCCCTTCCCAAGAGCTTTGAGTTCAAGAAAATAAACTTGATTCTGCTGATACTAGGAATGTGTATGCTGCTCGCATCCTCACCCCTATCGGCAACTTGTTTTTTCTTGTGATCGCCCTCCACCTCTCCAAGAGCTTCAAATCCAGAAAAATATACACGACCCTGCCTTTTACACAACAAATGGGAATGTTGCTGGTGTCTCCCCCCCTGTCGATAACTTGCTTTCGCTTGCCATACTGTACTTTTGTGATATCACCGCCCTCCCCCCTCAAAGACAGAGGCTGGTTCCGCTTCTGCCACAAAGATACAACTTGATACCAAATATTTCTCTAGTGTGTTAATTATGGACAATGCTAGTAACCACAGTTGCCAACTAAAATAGTGCATAATTCAAGTTACTACAAATTGGATATTCAAAAAGACATGCTTGAAAATGACATATTTTTTGAAAATTCATTTTGAAACAAATGATCTTTTAGACGTACTAAAAGCATTTAACCTTAAAAAGAATACATGGGGAACCCTATAGCAAGAAATATAAGACACAGAGTTCTGCGCTTTCCCCATCCTATTGCATTTTCAATCCTATAGAGCAAATGTGGCATCAAAAAAAAGTTTTCTAAACCAGATTTTGAAAAATACCCCTGATTTGTTGTCTATATTTAGATTTGACACCGCACTCGGTACCACAAGAGATTTTTAATGTCCCAGGTAGCGACTCTCATTATTGAAGTCAAGAGCCACGTTTTACATATCTCTTTCCTTCTTGCTGTCATATATGTATCTTCACATTAGACTTCTACTTCTTCATCAAGATATTTGGCTGCAGGTAGTTAAATATTAATTATTTATACTTTATTTTATTTTAAATTTTTCTCTAACGCAAGAAAAAAACAAAATATAAAATGCTATTAAATTTACGTTAATATTTTATACAAAAGACTTAGTTATTATTTTTCTATAATTATTTAAAACATACTTACATAACACACTCCATTATAGTAATCATTGGTACATAAATGATGAGTCGCATTAAACACGCTACCCTCAGGTAATCTAACTTTATCTGTACATTCTTGATCTGTTAAAAGTTCTAATTGTTGTTTTTGTAATATTGGCACATTAAAATCAAACAGACTTTTTCCTCCCCATCCACATACATAACCGTCAACGTGAAATGGAACCTCTTGATCAGCTTCAGCTATTGTAATAAGCTGAACTTTTTCACTTAATGGAATGGCTTCTTCAAGCTGAAATTATAGTAAAACTTTAAACGCTTATAAAAATTATAAAGTAAAGGCAGGGGAAGCCTTATCTAATAATCCTAATAGCTTTTGGTCATATATTAAATCTAAAAGGTCTTCAACAACCGTACCTGAAGTTTTAATAAATGATGTCAATCATTTCTCGGATCCTGAGGATATTGTGAATGCATTTGCTGACTTTTTCAGTAGTGTTTATGCGCGTCCTTCTAAAAATAATGTATCTTTTGACAATGCGGTTTGGAGTCAGCACATTTCAATTGAGCTCATTCCGGAACAAATAGTTATGACCGCGTTGAAAAAATCGAAAAATAGAATGACACAGGGGCCAGACAACGTTCCTTGTTTTTTTGTTAAGGACTGTGCCTATGCACTGCTTAAACCTTTGTCATATTTGTTCAATTTGGCGATTAAAACAAATACCTTTCCAGAGATTTGGCAGGAAGCGAGAATCAGCTCTGTATTCAAAAAAGGAAATATAAACGAGATCCCCAATTATAGACCTGTTTCAATACTATCCCCATTTGCGAAGGTTTTTGAGATGTCGATATATGAGTGTATTTTGAGTCAAGTGCAACAGTTAATATTGTCAGAACAGCACGGATTTTTTAACTGCCGTAGAACTATTAGCAATCTAGCTTCCTTTGTCCAATTTACTGGTGGGGCATTGGATAAACGCAATCAAGTTGACGTGGTCTATACCGACTTCTCAAAGGCATTTGATCGAGTCGATCACTATATTTTATTTAACAAACTTGCTACTATGGGTTTAAGCGGGAGCCTATTATTATTTCTTAAATCTTACCTACAAAACAGAATGCAATAGGTTCAAAACCGGAGTTATCAATCCTATAGATTTAAAGCTACAAGCGGGGCTCCGCAGGGAAGCAATCTAGCTTCACTAATATTTTTACTTTTCATTAACAATATTACAGTTGGAGTCTCGAGCAGTGTATTTCGGATGATTCATAATGTAAATGACGCCCTAGAGCTGCAGGGGGATATTGATATTGTTAGGAATTAGTGTAACGCGAATAATTTGCCCTTGAATGCTGATAAGTGCATCGTAATAACTTTCACCAATAAAACCAATTTTTTATATTTTGAATATACTCTAAACAGTCAAATACTTCAACGAGGTTATTCTTTTAAGGACCTTGGAGTCACTTTTGACCCAAAACTTTCATTCACGAAACATATCAGTTTGATTTGTGGGAGTGAGGTCAAAATGTTGGGTTTCATATTGCGCAATTCTAATGATTTTATATTGCGGTCATATGGCATCCTATCTATGATAAGTACATTAGTCAATTAGAGGGAGTGCAAAGAAAATTTTTAAAATACCTATCATTTAAGAGTGACGGAGTATTCCCTCAAAGGGGTATAGATGAAGAGCAAGTACCGAGGCGATTTGGCGTTCCATCTTTAATAAATCGCAGACATTACATGTTAGCCCAGTTTCTGAGCAAGCTATCCAGATCTTATATCGACTGTTCTGATTTATTGTATCAAGTTAACTTTCATGTACCCCCGAGATCTGTCAGATCCTGTCCGATTTTTTCATTACCTAGCCCTGAAACAAATTTTCTTATAAAAACGCCTCTATTTCAAGTCATGAGGATCTTCAACAACACTTGCAGAGACATCGATGTTTACAGCCTACCCCCTAAGAGATTAACATAGGCTTTAAAGTTAAAGTTTCTAAAAAAAATGTAAAATGTTTGCTTCTTATGAATTGTTGTATGAATTAATCAATAATTTTATTTTCCTTATAAGTTTGTTTAATATTTTAGCAAAATTGTATGTCATATTGTCTTATAAATGGATGTTATCTGTTAGACAATAAAGATTATTATTATTATTATTATTAATATATTTCCTTTACAATTTTTGTAAACAAAGGAAACATAATGAATGTTTTTCAAAATGTTCTCCACGATGGTAAATACACTTTTGCATAAGTTTGAACTAATCTTAAGAATATTTTTATCACTGCGTGGTTTGTTCTTCTTCCATGGGAACAAAAAGAAATCATTGAGGGCCAAATCAGGGTTTTACGGCAGACTAACCGTCATTGCCATGCTTCAAATGCTTACAAAGTCACTTATTTGAGCTCACTTGGACATGGTGAATAATACTCTGTGGTTCCTTGTACACCATCACTGTGTGTCGAAACCATTGTCATGGATTTTAAAATATGAAAAAATGAAATATTGGAAATATCATTATTTACAGTGAAGTTCCATCAAGTACATCACCTAAAAACATTGAATCTTTTCGGAAAAGTTAAAGAATAATTGCAAAACAAGTAAAAAAGACCGATAAATGTTTAGAATGAGTAAAACTACGCAAGAAGACAAAATTTTCATTTTTGTTGTGTTGATAAATTAACTTGTTGTTGCATTTGTCAATGTAGACACTTTACTATCAACTTAGACCAGTCTTAAAGCTAGACCAAGGGTTAAATGTTTTGTCTTACCTGTAAAAGACCAATGTCGTAATATGGAACGCCCTCTATGAGGTCGTATTTTGGATGTTGAAATGATGTTTTTACTTTAATAGCCTTCTTAGGGTCGGGATCATGAACTTGAATGGTTCCAAAAACTATTTCGTTACTAAAAAAAAAGATAACAGTAATAAAATTATTAGTCGCAAACTCAACAGTTTGTTCAAAATAAATCGACGATTAGTTAACTACAGTTTTATTTCTTTAACGCCGAACATAGGGTGACTAAAATGTGATTGTCGGATTTGTGTTGTATTTATTTTTGTTTGCTTGAACGAGGTTTCGATTAGGTTATATGTCTAATAGTTATCGAGTATAAACTGGAAACTTTCAAGTTCTCAATCATAAATAAATGATACGATACAACGCACAAACTGGGAGCCTATGAATAAAAAAAATGGCAGATCAAAAATGGTCACGATTTTTGGTTTTTTAAGTTTATTTCGAAAAGTAAAAGTTTTATCAAAAAATGTTTCAAACAAAATTTGTAGAGAATTAAAAACCTATCGATTTATATAAGTTATAGGTGGAGCCACTAGTTATCGAGATATATTTTTTTTCGACTAAATTTACGGTTTTTGTTTTTTAACAAAAAAAAAAGACATTTATTTATAAATTATCGATTTGAAATTTGACATAAATATAGGTATTATCAGTCTAAAAGAGCATGTCAAACCTGGAATCTATGAGTTTTATATTTTTCGAGAAATTCGATGTCAAAGTTGAAAATTCAACCTCAATTTTCCGCTCTCCTAATTAAGATACAATGCTCAATTTTAATGGAAATTGTTTGTATTGTTTTGTATTCTGAAGATGTATTAAAAAAATTTTTTTTCAATCGTGGGTGGAGAAATTTTGCAAAAACCAATTTTTGCACCAAAAAAATTGCGATAATTTTTCACCGGATGGAGATAAAATTTTTTTAATGCGTGCATTGGATTTAGATGTATCATTTCCGATCTCAAAAAAAAATTATATGAAAAAAAAAACGTTTCTTTTTTCAAAAATTCATAAAGGCTCAAATTTGTAGAAGATGCTTTTTAATACTTGTACTTTACCTGTGAATTTTTTAGATCCAAGAAATACACTGCCATACAATCTGTGAAACTTCGAATATTGGGCCGAATCTAATCGAAAATAGCTGCTGCAGGCCGCTGTCGGGGGGTTGCCATAGCGCAGGCGCATTATTCATTGGCGCTTCAAGGAAACTTATGCATCACAAGTAATACTTATAATATTGATGTTGTTTTAATAATTTATATGATAGTAACAATTTGTTTAGTCATATTAATTATTAATTTGTTTATTAACAAAATTTTTACAAAAAATTATAGAGAAAATCATACAAATATTCAATTACATATTACATATTATACTGTTTTTTCCTTTAAATCGTTAGGTTTTTTAATTCGATACAACTTTTACTTTTCGAGATAAACTCAAAAAACCGAAAATCGTGGCCATTTTTTTTTGCACAGGTCTTTCAGAGTTACTATCGAGATATGTTTTATAGGATGCCGAAATAAACACATTCTAGCAAAAAAAACCAATGTTACTGACGAAAGTCTATTTTCCATTGAGTACAAGGGTATACGAAACGAACCATTTTTTTAAACTATAACAGGAATTTTTTTTTCTATATTATGATTTAAAATTGATAAGTTTGTAGCGCCTAGCCCCTCTTTTATCTCTTCTTCATATAGTTTTTCCAACTTCTCGAGGGGCTAGAGCGTCTTCAGATAATAAGAGAGAGTAGGACGAGGTCCTAGAGTACTTACTACTGCTTTGAACTTCTTTATAACTGTTGCCTTACCATTAAAATACTGATTGCCTTTTTAGATTAAGTTTTATTAAAATTATGTTCGAGCGGCACTAGTTTACAAAAAGAAATCAACGATAATTTAACTTAATTAGGGAGCAACTATAAAGTTTTCTTCTATTTTATCTTTAACAAAGTTAAAATTAGACAAAACGCTCACTTTCTTACTGGTTACTACCTTTTATAGTCCGCATTTCTCTTACCCACACGTCGCGGCTACGCAGGGCGAGTCAAAAGTTTGGTTTACCCCATTTTAAACCCCATATTGACTGTTTACTAGACTACAAAATACACTTAGAATTTTTTACTGTGAGAATTATATTTAAAACCGTATTCAAAACATTTTTTCACCGTACTGCGAAAGACTCTACTGGCACTGTCTAAGTACTTTTTGAACTAACTCTTTCTAAGATTGAAATCACATTCTCGAACTAACTTGTCTAAGCTTGAAGTGACACTGCCCCTTGCAATAAATTCGGGCTGTATTTATATCACCTAGTGACGTCGCAATCTATGGGACTTTTTTCTGTGTACGTGCCTTGGCTAGCTGATTTTGCGAAAAACATACATAAATCAATATATTTTTTTAATTAAAATCTGGCAGCTTAAGAATTTGCTTTATAGTTGGAACGTGACTTTTGGCTAGAAATCTCGGCGAAAAACAACAATAAATAATATTTCTTAATTAATTACTAACAGTGAAGCAATGTGTAAACAATTTGTTCGCCTATAATCCTAAATTTGCGTACTTAGAATCTTACGAATGCAACATAAGCAAAAGAACACCTGCGGATCACGCGACTTCTATTGACGTCAAAGGCACGGAATTCGAAGACTCCACACCGGAATGTTTTAAATTATTTTATTTTTATATTTTATTCGAATTTAGTAAAAAGTTGAAACAAGAAATGTGCGTCTGTGATAAAATTTGCACACCTATGACTTAGAAGAATTTGATCTTAGGTAAAGAAAAATAATTTGATTTTAATATTTTAACAAAGTTTTTTTTTTGTTTTTGTTAAACTTTAAAGTAAATACTTGCACAATTTTCAAGACTTCCGATTTATTTATTTATTTTAAAATAAAATAGATTTTAATCAGACTTTTCCTTTCATAAACTTAGATAAATTTTGCTTTTGAAATATTTTTATTATTTTTAATTTATTAACTTCTTTGAAAAATAAAATTAGTCCCGGGGCATCACAAGTTCATTGTACCTTATATATTATAAAGTTTTTACAACGGGAACACATTATACTAAAGCATTTTCTTTATATGACTGTTACCAAAATTCAGTTGGAACATATACTCAAAATTGTACAGGAGTTCTTCTTCTTCTTCTTCCTCTTGTTATAGGCTTACAGCCTGTTTTTTCCAACTCAATCATTCATTTCATTCGATGTTGAAATCCAGGACTCTCTCCACCTTTTAGGTGGTCTACCTATTGGTCTTCTGGTTTCCGGTGTTCCATCTCGGGCGATTCTCGCTATCCTATTTTGCGCCATTCTTCCTACGTGCTCATTCCAGGCTCTTCTGCGCTTCCGTCCCCATCTTACTATATCCTGCATCCCATGTTCCTCGCGTATTGTTGAATTGCGTATGTGATCTCTTAATGTGTATCCCGATATTCTTCTTAGTACTTTCATTTCGGCAGTTCTTAGAAATGATTTTGTTTTTGTGTTGTCAGCTCTCGTCTCTATTGCGTACGTCATTATCGGTCGAATACAGGTCTTGTAGATTTTTGTTTTTGCGTCCTTGCTCATGTATGTGTTGTGCCATATTATATCCGCCAGGCTTCCTGGCTTCCAGGAGTTTTCCGTGTAAATTGAAATGCTGTGAGGCCTGGGATAGGTGCGACATCGTAAATACAACTAGAGGAAAATACTACCGGGATCATTGAGATACAAAACGTTCAACGGAGGAAAACAGGCATCTAAGTACTTGGTCCAAATTATCTAACGAGTTGATATGACAGGTTAGACAGGTATTGCAAATATATACCTATACATATCTAAAGACTCTTTTCACCCCTTACAACACAAAATGGTTGCATACAATTCAATGATATATACAGCATTCTCTTTGCCTCTCTCTGAAGAACATCTTCAAGAAGAACTAAATATCATTGAAAGGATTGCAATATCAAATAATTTCTCCCAACAAACCATAAAGAAATTAATAACTGAAAAACAAAAACAACTAGCTTTTAATTCAATATATCCCAAAATAAAAAATGATAAAGATAGTTCATCTAATATATCTTTGTCATACTGTGGTACCCTATCAGAAAACAGAGCCAATACTCTTTCCAAACATAACATAAAATTAGCCTTTAAATCTCAACACAATATGTCCACTATCCTTTACAATGCTAAAGATAAAATTAATTTTGATAAATCAGGAGTTTATAAGTTAAAATGTTCAGAGTGGGATAGCTTGTATATTGAACAAAGTGGTAGAAGCTTTAAAACTCGCTTTTCAGAACACCACCGATAATATAGACTACAAAAATCAGACTCGAGCTTTGCCAACCATTGCTTAGAACACAACCATAATTTTCCTAATTTAAGCAACACTGACATATTATATTATTCAATAAAGAGCCAAAAGTTTATTCTTGAATCTTTAGAAATATATAAACATAGTAAAAATAAAAATGTAAATTTGCTTAATGACCAGACAGGACTTGGGTTTTCCCCGTTATTTGTTGTCGCCAAATAATAATTAGCTCCCAAAATTTAGTACCTCCCCTTTGTAATAATGTAGTTTCTCAGGTAGTTTTTATTTATTGTTAAATTTTCTCATGTTTCTGTATTGAATACTTAGTCTACCTTTATAATTTAGTTTGAAAATGATTCTGTGAGTTGAAACTGCAGTCACTGTTTTTTTAATAAATTTAGTGGTATAAAACATAGTAGTTCCTTTTTAAACATTTCCCGAAGATAATCTTTTTTACTATTTTTTGCTATTATAAAAAGTAATCCATCCATGTCAGTTGCAAGTTGTAATAATTGAATTTATTTTTAACATACGCACAAAGCTACTTTAAAGGTATGAACAATTTTATAGTTTTCACTATTTTAACCTGAGTATCATTTTGTTTTAATTTTAAGACTGTTGTAAAATCTGTTTTATTTTTATTAATTTTAATTAACATAAAAATATAAATGTAATAGATATGTAGGACGATTACTGTGATACATGTTTTATTAAAAAAAAATTGTAATTTTGTAGATTCAATATAAATGCACTATATTTTTGAAGAAGCTCACTATGTTAGAGCGCAACGTCAGAAAAATTGCGGTCTTTTGATTTTCAAGTGGAAAAAGCTATACCAAGAAAATATTATAGAAACAGTTCTTTCATTCTTACATGAAACCATATCTTCGATATACCAAGAATATCATTCTTAAAGATCTGAAGATGATCCTTAAAAGTCACAAAAATAGTACCCAAAAACCTTACATTTATGGAGCCATATAAAAATAATAATGAAGAGGAAAAGAAAATAAAGAAAAAGAAGTTTTATTTATTGATGATAACTTACGTGACATTTTCCGAAGTTATGCAATGTCCGGCTGTCAAAATCCACTCTTGGCCTATAATTGATCCTCCACATTCAAAACTACCACCAATAACTAACCCTACCTGAAACATTAAATGAACAATTAAGCAAGTCTTGTTTTATATATGTTTTAAATACAAAAAAACTTTCAATTTAATTGGTTTCATTTAATGGCAAGATTTGACTTAAATTTGCTAAAAACTGTTAAATATACACTGAAAAAACTCTATCGTGTCCTCAATAATAGTCTTATTGTTGACTAGCGACCCGCCCCGGCTTCGCACAATGCTGATACTAAATACACTACAGAAAAACTATGACTATTTATTTTATTTTTACAACAATTATTACATCGGCCTCCGACGCGCTATTTATAGGCACGCTGCCGCCGCCCCGGTCGGCCAGTACCGCCGCAAGCGCTACTTCCCGCAATTTTAAATCTGTAATATCTTCGAAAATATTCATTTAAATCTTGTGCTGTAAAGGACCATATAGATCTATATTAAATCAACAATGTATTTAAGCTATTTAATTGGATAAGGATTAATGCTGTATTGGTTAAAATCGCTTCAAAATTTGCCATTATTTGTCGTAAAAGGTAAATGACAAAAAAATGTTATTGTGGGATATCCATGAGAGATAGACATATACCATCGCGGAGTTTTCTGTAGACCTTTTCAATGTGTACAAATAATTAGTACATTATTTTGATAAATCTCGTAGGGTTCAGCCTGCGTTTGCAATGTAAGCGGAAAAAAATATGATAATTAACGACATCACATTAGAAACTTCAAAAATAACAGTATTTCTCCACTATTTAATGGATGTTATTATACATATAAACCTTCCTCTTGAATCACTCTATCTATTGAAAAAAACCGCATCAAAATCCGATGCGTAGTTTTAAAGATTTAAGCATACAAAGGGACATAGGGACAGAGAAAGCGACTTTGTTTTATACTATGTAGTGATTACATTCACTTTGCTTCAATTAAAGTAAAAATAGACTCAATAAAAAATGATTATAACAAATGTAAATGAAAAATTGTTTCAAATATAGAGATATCATTGGATTTCAAAAATATCAGTAATGTAAAAACTAATCTAATATTTATTCAATGACTCAAATATTCTTGAATTTCAATAAATTGTTATTATTTCTTTTAGTACAGGAATACTAGATTTAAAAATACTTTGTCACCAATCAATTTATATGCTATTATTAATCTAAATTAAATTAAATACGAATAAGCCAACCCTACTGATAAATGATTTAATATTAGTAGTTTTTAGGTGAAATTTATGTAAAGTAGGATTCTAACAAACACAGGACGCATACCAAATATTAATTCAATGAATGTTATTTCTGTAATAATTTTTTAATACCCAAACTGAAATAGTCCAGTCATTTGGTCAAAAAAAAGGGGTTACCTGGAAATTTTTCCGGGAGATTTGGAAATTGGTAATATTATAGATTTCGATGTGCTCTTTCCGAATTTGCCACCTCCGCCGCCATATTGGAAAAATGGCGCGTAATAACAGTTTTTTACAATATCTCCTTTCCGACGCATTTTACGACAAAAACATTTATAAACAAAATTAAACTGCAATTTATGTATTAACACTTTTTTTGTAAAATCAATAGTTTTGGCGTACGAGCGCCGCAAAATATTATTCATCTACACCACCACTTTTTTTTCGTATATTTCTGTCGGGTCCCTATCTCGACCTTAAACGAAACATCTGTCGGTAGAACTCAAGAGGAGTATTTAGTTTAGTATGAGTCAGTATACGTCTATCGTTTTACAGATCGGACTAGCATAAGTATGGATCTCGGCGATTAATAGATGTATTATCATCTCTATACACCGAAACAATGTTGTTCGAAGTTTCAGCTATTATGCGCGCACTGTTGAATATCGATGATAACGCATTTTCTCAATTTGTTTTTGACAACGCTGATTTCAATACGCAGACATTAGATGGTAATAACACTTTCCATGCCATGGGCGGTATCCATGGTGTAACACCTACAACTGCTATCGCTCCTAATCAAATTATTCCACGATTAAAGCAAATGCGGTCTGCAACAGTCGTTGATAGTTTAGGTACCATTGCATTAAAAACATTTTTGAAAAAAAAACGATACGGGCTTAAAAACAATATAGATTCAAAACCTCGGTAGCATTCGTGCGGCTTCGGAAATAGTTGTGCCATCCGTTTCAGATTTATTGAGACTATATCCATCGCAGATGATGCGGATGAAATTTCGATCTGCGACGTCTCAATCGGTGCCCAAGACGAACTTGCAACGCCTGGTCCATCAGAAACAGCAAAGCGAAGACGATTGCACTAAATTTCGAAAGTGCGCCGCTTATTCTACCCCAAGGTGGTGTGGAAATGAGTTTTTTTCCAAAACGCATATTGAAATGTACTTTGCGACGCTCGTACGCTAAAAACTATTGATTTTACAAAAAAAAAATTAATACATAAATTGTACGAAATTTTCTCTAGTTTAATTTTGTATATAAATATTTTTGTCGTACAATGCGTCGGAAAGGAGATATTGTAAAAAAACTGTTATTAGGCGCCATTTTTCCAATATTGCTGCATGAGCGGCGGAGATACAAGGTGGCAAAGTCGACATTCGAAAAGAGCACATCAAAATCTATAAAATTACCAATTTTCAAAACTCCCGGAAAACTTTCCAGGTAACACTACCAAATGACTGGACTAAAAAGGATTAAACAGGTTCTAGTGCATGTCACAGTCGTTTTATTCCTGGCTTAATTGACGGGTGGTAAAGAAGAATTCAGAATTGTTGATGAAATTACATGAGACCAATATCGATTTTTGCAAACTTCATTCCGCCGTTCTGAATCCACCATCTTTTGTTTTCTGACATAATACTTGTAATAAGCGACTCCGTAAACGTCCGAAATGAAAGTTTTTATATACCAATATCATTTTTTGTACAGGGTGAATCAACGATTGGATGAAGTAAGTTTGTGCCCTTTCGGTGAAATTTACAAAGAAACTATATTTATTGTTTGATACAGTTTATTTTTACGCAGATTTTAAAAATATTTAGGACTCTACAGGGGGAGCCAAAAAACTAGGACAGCATAAAGTTGTATTTTTTTAAATAGAACACCCTATATACGAATCGTATTTTCGATTTAGCTTATAATTTTAAATCTTTTTTATTAAGGGTTTACTATAACAAAACTTTATAGTTTCTGAGATACTTAAGTTTAAAGAAAAAAAGTCACATTTTCAAGCATCAATTCAATCCTAAATAACGTTTTCAATTTTGTAACAAATATATTCAAATTTGGAATTTAGCAAGGCCAAGGACAAGTTAACATAATTTTTGTCTAATATTTGCAATAAAAGCTATAGGGTGTTGAACGCATCGGCTCAAATTTGAACAAGTTTAAATGAATAAATATCTTTTTTTTTAAATGGTACACCCTGTATATTTTCATGTTATTTAATAGAGTAATAAAAACCCTAAAAGTTTTGTTCAATATATCCTATACCTATTTATAATAGTTTTTGAGATATATCAGTTTTTCTTATTTTCCATACTTTTTTACAGAAATAGTCTTCATTATCATAGTAGCCATGTAAAATAATAAAAAGAAACTACAGAAACAAACAGAATGTGGTTAAATATGATGAAATACATTATTCGTTATATTACAACGGCAATAGTTTAATTAAACATAATGTGAAAAAATTAACACAACGATAACGACAAGGCAATTACATATTTACTTTTATACTAAATTGAAACAAAAAAATTACCTATTAAATACTGAGATTAATTATTTCTTTTTAATAAGTGTTCGAATAAACGATCCTCTTGTGCAATGCACAAATTTAGTCTTTTTTGCAGATTTTCTCGGACCCTGGACAAAATTAGTGGCGTTATTGTTCTACAGGTATCCCTAATCCTGTTTCGCATATCTTCCACTGTTGTTGGTGGATTAACATACACCTTATTTTTAATATAACCCCATAGGAAGAAATCTAATGGGGTGATGTCGCAAGACCTTGGTGGTCATTCAATGAAACCCCCACGTCCAATCCATTTTTGCGGATATCGTTGGTCCAAAAACGCACGAACTTCACGATGGTAATGCGGAGGCGCACCATCGTGCTGGAACCACATACTGTCGAGCTCATCCCTATCGAGACCTTGAAGCAGTTCGGGTAGTTCTTCTTGTAGAAAGTTCAGGTAACTATGGCCATTTAGTGGTTCATTAAAAAAGTGGGGTCCAATAATTCGATTATGATGAATACCACACCAAACATTTAATGACCAGTGGTTTTGATGTTGCACCTCTCTAATCCAAAATGAGTTTTCTGTGGCATAATAATGCATGTTGCGTTTATTTACGGCACCGTTACTTCTAAAAGTAGCTTCATCACTAAACATTACCTTGCAAAATAAATTTGGATTTAATTGAATCTCCGCATTTATTGTACGACAAAAGTTTACACGACTTTCAAAATCCTGTCCATGCAATTCTTGGTGTAATTCCATGTGATATGGATGATACCTATATTTGCGGTTGCGGTTATAAATTTGACACACAGAAAAATGTTCTTTTACATTGTTTTTGCCATGGGTACTATGATAATGAAAACTATTTCTGTAAAAAAGAATGGAAAATAAGAAAAACTGAAATATCTCAAAAACTATTATAAATAGGTATAGGATATATCGAACAAAACTTTTAGGGTTTTTATTACTCTATTAAATAACATGAAAATATACAGGGTGTACCATTTAAAAGAAAAGATATTTATTCATTTAAACTTGTTCAAATTTGAGCCGATGTGTTCAAAACCCTGTCGTTTTTATTGCAAATATTAGACAAAAATTATGTTAACTTGTTCTTGGCCTTGCTAAATTCCAAATTTGAATATATTTGTCACAAAATTGAAAACGTTATTTATTATTGAATTGATGCTTGAAAATGTAACTTTTTTTCTTTAAACTTAATTATCTCAGAAACTATAAAGTTTTGTTATAGTAAACCCTTAATTACAAAGATTTAAAATTATAAGCTAAATCGAAAATACGATTCGTATATAGGGTGTTCTATTTAAAAAAATAAAACTTTATGCTGTCCAAGTTTTTTGGCTCACTCTGTAGAGTCCTAAATATTTTTAAAATCTGCGTAAAAATAAACTGTATCAAACAATAAATATAGTTTCTTTGTTAATTTCACCGAAAAGGCACAAACCTACTTCATCCAATCGTTGACTCACCCTGTACATTTTTATGAGCCATTCTGAATCCGCTATCTTGGATATGAAAATTTCGATTTCCTGACTTCATATTCGTATTGAGCGATCCCAAAAGCCCCCAAGGACAAATTTTCGAGAGAAATGTATACAGCAGAAAAATATATGCCTCAAAGGATTAATAAAAATGCTCATGACGTTGTTGGGATATATTTCATAATTTAACATGGCCATAAGTTCGCAAGAAAAAGTCATAGGTGACCGCCCAATAGCTTATTTTGAATGGTAATAGTAATATTAAATAATACAACTAGAAAAAAGACCAAAAAAATGTTTAAAAATAGCCAAAAACCCATTTTTTTGAGTATATAACCTCAAATATCTTAAAATCCTCGTGTAAAGGGCCAATTCTGGCCACGAGTTTGGATTCTATGCAGTAAATTGCTTCGGAATGACCTCCAACTGCCCAACAATACAACCTTGTAGACCTGTGTAAATTGGTCTTGTGTGATTTTAAAATTACGAAATAGATCAGTATATAGCTTTTACTGAAAAATGTAAAATAAAGGTTTTAATCAAATCAACCAACATTTGCATTTTTATTCGTGAATGAGATGAAGTTTTTGATTATGCCACTTAGAAACCTTATCCTTTTTCGATTTTGCCTGATTGTTTAAATAATCGGTTTAATGTTATTTTTATTCAGCGATTTTATAAAGTTTTCCGTTTTTGTTATTTTCCAAGTACGGACAAAACCGAATTATAATAATGATATAAATAAAAATATACAAACCATGTATGGAAATTCACCATCTTCAGCATCGGTTCCATTAACAATTTTTAAGGGTGGTCTTGCAACGACTAAAAAACATGATTATTTAGTATGTAGTTAATGAAGCTGAGATCAAATGTACACTCTCACCCTTTCTCGATCTAACCCCGTCTCGTCCTGGTAGTATTTACATTTAATATCGAGCTTAGATAAGAGCAAAAGGATAGAGACGCCCCCCCCCCCCAAACTTGGAGTTTAGGAAAATAGATCTGCCTCTTATACTAGGAATATGTATGAAACTGGCATCTTCCCCCCCCCCCGTCAACAAATTGTTTTTCTTGCGAACGCCCCCCCCCCAAGCTTTAAGTTCAGTTCATTCAATGTTGCGAATGATTGAATATCAGTAATAAAATGTTATATACATGCCTTTGTAACAAGGATAAAAGAATTTAAATTGTTAGATTTCCGTTCAAAACGTGGCAATGTTACATATCCCTTCTTACCGACTAAAGAGGATAAACTCCTCCTTGTTACCGACCTAAAAATGCACGGTTGCCACTTCCTAGCGACCTTTTATTGAAATCATAACAAAAAATTCTTTGATTCTGAGAGTTCTTTAAATAGCAGTCTTAAATAAAGTCGGAACAAATAAAAATTTAGTTCGTCTTAAATCCTGTGTCTTGAATTTTAAGGAATTAATTTTTGATTCTTAATTTACGTCTCCAAAATCCCCCAATACAGATTTTGAAAGAACTTGAGATATGTACATTTTTAGTCTGACATATTTTATTCAGCGCATTGAATTTGAAGAACTCCCCCATATCAGTTCTGGAGAAAATTGGACAAAATTAAATTTTTTGTGCCCCATCTTGGATTTTACTGAACAAATTTTTGACCAAAATGATATGGGACGTAAAACCTTTCAGTTAAATCGGTAGAGCTGTTCCGGAGTAATCGGCCTACATAAAGAAATATATATATATATATATATATATATATATATATATATATATATATATATATATATATAATATCGTTCGAATTTAGAAACTCCATCTCATATTTTACATTTCTAAAAACTCAAGTATATCACCTGTTAAATCTAAATAGATAATATATAGTACTGTTTCATATCCATAAAAATTCATCAATATAAATATAAAATGATCGTCTGATTCATGGCAATATTTGCTTTGTTAATTTAAATTAATTATAAACGGAAGGATTAAAAACTTAAAACCGTATTTTAGATTTACTATCCGACACGGCCACACTGCATCGTCTTATGTCTTGCTTTCTTACTACTATTTACTATAACAAAATTTATTGAATGAGTTGGATTTAATATCTGAAAATTTCTCATATTGCGCCAAAAATAGCAAAAATATTTGCTAAGGCGTCCATAAGCGGTGAAAGTCTTGTGTTTATTTAGTCAATGGGAAAATAGATTCGATTCTGTATGTTATACTAGGAACGTGTATGCTGCTGGCATCCCCCCTACCCCCCGATTCAGAAAAATAGACCCGACCCTGACTTTTACACTAGAAATGGGTCTCTGACGTCTCGCCCTCCGTCGACAACTTGCTGCACTTTTAGGATATCTCCGCCCCCGCCCCCTCAAAGAGAAAGGCTGAATCCGCCCCTGGACGAGACAAGATTTAAGTGTCATCTCGATATTATAAGGAAAAAAAATCATAATAATCGGTTAAAGGTGTCTTATAGTTCGCATTTTATACCCTGCAATGTATTTATAAGTAGTAATCAAAGTTCTAAAATTACTGTAACTATAATTAATCATTAAATTTTGGAAATATCCAGCTAAATCTACACATATTCATTTATAAAAATGTTTTTTGTTCCATTGTGAAACGCAATTTTTAAAATCTAAATATGAAATCATTGGAAAACCCTTAATAAATTAAAATTTTCTGTTATTCTATATATTACTAAGTTAATTAGCTAGTAGTTGTAACCAACCTATACTAACCTAAAAATAACTCACCATCCTTATTTGATTAATTCTCTATTAATCATAATTTTTTAAATACGTCATTTATATTCATATTCATTCAGTTATTTTTGACCTACTAAATAAAGTTTATCCATCCAGTAACAACGCCTCGACACAATTTCAATTAAACGACATATTTATAATGATATCTGTCAATTTTTGTAAAATATTCCTAAGTGCTCAAGTCGAGATGAGTTTTTCAAGACAGAACGGGACAAATCACTAATTCCATCACATTTCGCTGTGATTTTAAGATCGAGATAAAATGTTCCCCCAAAAAGAAAATAAGACATAAGATATTACATAATTACTATTATCATTCTGAAGGTTTATACGTAATCAGAAGTCTAATAACAAAAATTTTTTCCAGATGCCAATTCCGCTGGTCTATAGTAAGAAAAAATATTAATTGTCTGATTTAAACTGTTTATTAAACTAAAATAGACTTACCTCCATATTGACAAGTGACAAATATTGTCAAAAATTGAAGAAAAAATAAATGTCTACTCATTCTCAAAACTTTACAATGAGATCGATTAGCAATTACCTTATTTTTATAACTTCTTTAAAACACAATATCTAATCTCGCTATAAATAGGAATATAATTGAAATTAAATTATCATTAACCAACGAATATTCCGAAATATTTTCATTCATATTTTAATTATTACTATATACACCTATGGAAAAAAAATTGCACATTTTAAAAAATTAATGAATTAAAATTTACTTTGTAAGACTCTATCGCCTCTAAGTTATTAGGGTAAAAGTGGGAGAGAGGCCTTATGAGGTGAGGCGCCATACCTCCGGGTAGCTATTCTGGATCTTCATAGGAAGAAAGAGAGAATAGGGACAATCCCATCCCATGGTTATTCTCTCGGTCGTGTATTACCGTATTCTCGGATGATATGATGGGAGATCGGAAACGAAATCTAGTAATCTATGTTGCCAAACGTCTATAGTGTATGTAACCATATAAATGGTGCATTTAACCCTAAAAAAGAATATGAATATGGACATAACCCTACTTAGCGAGCAAATTTTCGAATTTAAAATAAATATAATTAAAATTTTTAATCTATTTAATATTCTTAATGAGAGGAAAGAATTAGAAAAGGAGTTTTATAGAGAAAAAAATAAATATGTAAAAACACAGATCGAAATATTTTACTGGAAAAATAGTTGTTATGCGTGAAATTAGTATCACCTTCAAAGATGTGGTGGATGTCACGCGAAATAAAATTAACATTTTCATTTCCTAAAACACAAATTTGGTTTTTCTACTAGGTTGAGAAAGGAAGAATTTTCCTTATTTTCGTAAAAATGTTAATTTTTATACCCCCTGTAAATATCAGGGAATGAATATACAAAGTAAGAAAACAAACTGAAATCAAAAATTTTATTTCATCAATAAAATACATTTTGCATACTTGAAATATATACATAACTAGCGACCCGCCCCGGCTTCGCACGGGTGCAATGCTGATACTAAATACACTACAGAAAAACTGTGACTATTTATTTTATTTTTACAACAATTATTACATCGGCCTCCGACGCGCTATTTATAGGCACGCTGCCGCCGCCCCGGTCGGCCAGTACCGCCGCAAGCTCTACTTCCCGCAATTTTAAATCTGTAATATCTTCGAAAATATTCATTTAAATCTTGTGCTGTAAAGGACCATATAGATCTATATTAAATCAACAATGTATTTAAGCTATTTAATTGGATAAGGATTAATGCTGTATTGGTTAAAATCGCTTCAAAATTTGCCATTATTTTTCGTAAAAAGTAAATGACAAAAAAATGTTATTGTGGGATATCCATGAGAGATAGACATATACCATCGCGGAGTTTTCTGTAGACCTTTTCAATGTGTACAAATAATTAGTACATTATTTTGATAAATCTCGTAGGGTTCAGCCTGCCTTTGCAATGTAAGCGGAAAAAAATATGATAATTAACGACATCACATTAGAAACCTCAAAAATAACAGTATTTCTCCACTATTTAATGGATGTTATTATACATATAAACCTTCCTCTTGAATCACTCTATCTATTGAAAAAAACCGCATCAAAATCCGGTGCGTAGTTTTAAAGATTTAAGCATACAAAGGGACATAGGGATAGAGAAAGCGACTTTGTTTTATACTATGTAGTGATATTCGGCTAATAGTAAAATTATTAATTTTCCATATAGTAGTTACTGATAGTGCGTTATAGTATTTTTAAGTTTGTAAAATATATATTACTACTAGCTGTTTATAATTTAGGATCTAACAGAAAATTACCCAGATGGACAAGCTCATAATTCATTTAAATTTTGTAGCAATTAGATCCACTCTGAAATAGCGTCTCCTCTATTTAAAGCATCTGGGTTTTTCTTCCTGACACTTACTCCAACTGACACTTCCTGACTAACTAGTTCGAGAAATACATTCAACCCAGTAATTTTGTGGTAGCGCAACCTTCCCAATTTATGCCAATTTATTACACAATGAAACCACCATCAAAGCTAATATTTCTCTACTCCCCATCAGACTTTCATAATTATTTGCTTGTTTTGTTAGTAAAAAGAATTTTTTCCGATTGCTATTCATTCTGGTTATTAATTGTCCAGTTTTTAACGTGAAAGAAGCCGAGGAACTTTACCAGGATGTTCTGGAATTGAATTGACTTCCTTACGTCTGCTTACTACTATTTTGAAAGATATGTTGACCAGTCTTGTAATTAGTAATTCATTTTACAGAGCTGTAAGTTCTCGATTTCGTAAAGATTAAATTCTTAAATAGTAGTCGTCATCTCTATGTTTAAATACAGTTTTATCAGTAATACAATACATCAAATACCGCAAACACTACAATTTAAGAGGTTTAATAATAAAAATCACAAAATATTGCCCGTGAATGAATAACAACCTTCGTTTACAAGATAAAAAATCATCATTATTTTTTTTCCTATGTATTAAAGATACGAAAGATGCCTTATCATTTATTAAAGTAATTGTCATTACAAATAAGATTAGAGTAAACTGTAAAGTTGTTGGACCGTTAAAAATATCTTAACTGGAAATTCTCATTCTGTTTTTAACTTTGAGAAATCCTATATCTCAACAAAATAAAATGAAAGTTAAATTCGGGAAATGTTTAAAAAGGAACTACTGTATTGTATATCACTAAATTTATTTAAAAAACAGTGACTGCAGTTTCAACTCACACAGTCATTTTCATACTGAATTACAATTAAGTATTCAATACAGAAACATGAGAAAATTTAACAATAAATAAAAACTACCTGAGATATTACATTATTACAAAGGAGAGGTACTAAATTTTGGGAACTAATTATTATTTGGCGACAACAAATAACGGGGAAATCCCAGTCGTTTCATATATAACCAGCCCCACGAGAGAACTAAGTATGAAACTAAATTCTTTCTTCAAACTCAGAAATTCGCAGATAAATCCAAAAGGGCTTTGGATTCAGAAAAATAGACCCGACCCTGCCTCTTACCTAAGAATGTGAATGTTGTCGGCATCTTCCACCCTCCCGTTGACAACTCGCTTTCGCTACAATGAAAGGCAAACATTTTCAAGTAGGTTTTATTGATTGTACATTTACAGCAATACATTAATATACACAGTTTTAAATACCACTAATATTTCTTATCCATTCACGATATTCAGGATTACTGATACGGGCAAAAACTCCCGGTCCACTGGTACAAGCGTAATATGACCACGAAGTTATTCCATATTGGATGCCATTTATGACGTGTGGGCTTCCAGAATCCCCCTGCAAAATTAGAATTTTATTTTTATGATTAAATAGAATCGATACTTGATAAATTGAAATGAAAAATGGTTAGTGTCGATCTAGAGCGTGGTTTCGACATTATTAACTACTCCAATGTTTTATCTCCTAAATGAAGCAAATAGAAACTGTGATAAATCACTAAGGACACACTGTAAGGTGTACTTTGCTCACTGACAGAAATTAAATTGAACTAACAGAAATTTTATTATTGCAGTAAATTTATAAAAGCTTATATTTAAAAATAATTAGATTTATGGCAGTCCTCAGTTACTTGCGGCACTGAAGCAGGTACGTTGGAGATTTCGGTAACAGTTTTATTACTCTCTCTAGTTCTTGAATATGCTTACGATCACCCCTCCCCTTCCCAAGAGCTTTGAGTTCAAGAAAATAAACTTGATTCTGCTGATACTAGGAATGTGTATGCTGCTCGCGTCCTCACCCCCTATCGGCAACTTGTTTTTTCTTGTGATCGCCCTCCACCTCTCCAAGAGCTTCAAATCCAGAAAAATATACACGACCCTGCCTTTTACACAACAAATGGGAATGTTGCTGGTGTCTCCCCCCCTGTCGATAACTTGCTTTCGCTTGCCATACTGTGATATCACCGCCCTCCCCCCTCAAAGACAGAGGCTGTTTCCGCTTCTGCCACAAAGATACAACTTGATACCAAATATTTCTCTAGTGTGTTAATTATGGACAATGCTAGTAACCACAGTTGCCAACTAAAATAGTGCATAATTCAAGTTACTACAAATTGGATATTCAAAAAGACATGCTTGAAAATGACATATTTTTTGAAAATTAATTTTGAAACAAATGATCTTTTAGACGTACTAAAAGCATTTAACCTTAAAAAGAATACATGGGGAACCCTATAGCAAGAAATATAAGACACAGAGTTCTGCGCTTTCCCCGTCCTATTGCATTTTCAATCCTATAGAGCAAATGTGGCATAAAAAAAAAGTTTTCTAAACCTGATTTTGAAAAATACCCCTGATTTGTTGTCTATATTTAAATTTGACACCGCACTCGGTACCACAAGAGATTTTTAATGTCCCAGGTAGCGACTCTCATTATTGAAGTCAAGAGCCACGTTTTACATATCTCTCTCCTTCTTGCTGTCATATATGTATCTTCACATTAGACTTCTACTTCTTCATCAAGATATTTGGCTGCAGGTAGTTAAATATTAATTATTTATACTTTATTTTATTTTAAATTTTTCTCTAACGCAAGAAAAAAACAAAATATAAAATGCTATTAAATTTACGTTAATATTTTATACAAAAGACTTAGTTATTATTTTTCTATAATTATTTAAAACATACTTACATAACACACTCCATTGTAGTAATCATTGGTACATAAATGATGAGTCGCATTAAACACGCTACCCTCAGGTAATCTAACTTTATCTGTACATTCTTGATCTGTTAAAAGTTCTAATTGTTGTTTTTGTAATATTGGCACATTAAAATCAAACAGACTTTTTCCTCCCCATCCACATACATAACCGTCAACGTGAAATGGAACCTCTTGATCAGCTTCAGCTATTGTAATAAGCTGAACTTTTTCACTTAATGGAATGGCTTCTTCAAGCTGAAATTATAGTAAAACTTTAAACGCTTATAAAAATTATAAAGTAAAGGCAGAGGAAGCCTTATCTAATAATCCTAATAACTTTTGGTCATATATTAAATCTAAAAGGTCTTCAACAACCGTACCTAAAGTTTTAATAAATGATGTCAATCATTTCTCGGATCCTGAGGATATTGTGAATGCATTTGCTGACTTTTTCAGTAGTGTTTATGCGCGTCCTTCTAAAAATAATGTATCTTTTGACAATGCGGTTTGGAGTCAGCACATTTCAATTGAGCTCATTCCGGAACAAATAGTTATGACCGCGTTGAAAAAATCGAAAAATAGAATGACACAGGGGCCAGACAACGTTCCTTGTTTTTTTGTTAAGGACTGTGCCTATGCACTGCTTAAACCTTTGTCATATTTGTTCAATTTGGCGATTAAAACAAATACCTTTCCAGAGATTTGGCAGGAAGCGAGAATCACCCCTGTATTCAAAAAAGGAAATATAAACGAGATCCCCAATTATAGACCTGTTTCAATACTATCCCCATTTGCGAAGGTTTTTGAGATGTCGATATATGAGTGTATTTTGAGTCAAGTGCAACAGTTAATATTGTCAGAACAGCACGGATTTTTTAACTGCCGTAGTACTATCAGCAATCTAGCTTCCTTTGTCCAATTTACTGGTGGGGCATTGGATAAACCCAATCAAGTTGACGTGGTCTATACCGACTTCTCAAAGGCATTTGATCGAGTCGATCACTATATTTTATTTAACAAACTTGCTGCTATGGGTTTTAGCGGGAGCCTATTGTTATTTCTTAAATCTTACCTACAAAACAGAATGCAAGAGGTTCAAAACCGGGGTTATCAATCCTATAGATTTAAATCTACAATCGGGGCTCCGCAGGGAAGCAATCTAGCTCCACTAATATTTTTACTTTTCATTAACAATATTACAGTTGGAGTCTCTAGCAGTGTATTTCGGATGATTCATAATGTAAATGACGCCCTAGAGCTGCAGGGGGATATTGATATTGTTAGGAATTAGTGTAACGCGAATAATTTGCCCTTGAATGTTGATAAGTGTATCGTAATAACTTTCACCAATAAAACCAATTTTTTATATTTTGAATATACTCTAAACAGTCAAATACTTCAACGAGGTTATTCTTTTAAGGACCTTGGAGTCACTTTTGACCCAAAACTTTCATTCACGAAACATATCAGTTTGATTTGTGGGAGTGCGGTCAAAATGTTTGGTTTCATATTGCGCAATTCTAATGATTTTATATTGCGGTCATATGGCATCCTATCTATGATAAGTACATTAGTCAATTAGAGGGAGTGCAAAGAAAATTTTTAAAATACCTATCATTTAAGAGTGACGGAGTATTCCCTCAAAGGGGTATAGATGAAGAGCAATTACCGAGGCGATTTGGCGTTCCATCTTTAATAAATCGCAGACATTACATGTTAGCCCAGTTTCTGAGCAAGCTATCCAGATCTTATATCGACTGTTCTGATTTATTGTATCAAGTTAACTTTCATGTACCCCCGAGACCTGTCAGATTCTGTCCGATTTTTTCATTACCTAGCCCTGAAACAAATTTTCTTATAAAAACGCCTCTATTTCAAGTCATGAGGATCTTTAACAACACTTGCAGTGACATCGATGTTTACAGCCTACCCCCTAAGAGATTAACACAGGCTTTAAAATTAAAGTTTCTAAAAAAAATGTAAAATGTTTGCTTCTTGTGAATTGTTGTATGAATTAATCAATAATTTTATTTTCCTTATAAGTTTGTTTAATATTTTAGCAAAATTGTATGTCATATTGTCTTATAAATGGATGTTATCTGTTAGACAATAAAGATTATTATTATTATTATTAATATATTTCCTTTACAATTTTTGTAAACAAAGGAAACATAATGAATGTTTTTCAAAATGTTCTCCACGATGGTAAATACACTTTTGCATAAGTTTGAACTAATCTTAAGAATATTTTTATCACTGCGTGGTTTGTTCTTCTTCCATGGGAACAAAAAGAAATCATTGGGGGCCAAATCAGGGTTTTACGGCAGACTAACCGTCATTGCCATGCTTCAAATGCTTACAAAGTCACTTATTTGAGCTCACTTGGACATGGTGAATAATACTCTGTCGTTCCTTGTACACCATCACTGTGTGTCGAAACCATTGTCATGTATTTTAAAATATGAAAAAATGAAATATTGGAAATATCATTATTTACAGTGAAGTTCCATCAAGTACATCGCCTAAAAACTTTGAATCTTTTCGGAAAAGTTAAAGAATAATTGCAAAACAAGTAAAAAAGACCGATAAATGTTTAGAATGAGTAAAACTACGCAAGAAGACAAAATTTTCATTTTTGTTGTGTTGATAAATTAACTTGTTGTTGCATTTGTCAATGTAGACACTTTACTATCAACTTAGACCAGTCTTAAAGCTAGACCAAGGGTTAAATGTTTTGTCTTACCTGTAAAAGACCAATGTCGTAATATGGAACGCCCTCTATGAGGTCGTATTTTGGATGTTGAAATGATGTTTTTACTTTAATAGCCTTCTTAGGGTCGGGATCATGAACTTGAATGGTTCCAAAAACTATTTCGTTACTAAAAAAAAAGATAACATTTATAAAATTATTAGTCGCAAACTCAACAGTTTGTTCAAAATAAATCGACGATTAGTTAACTAGAGGTTTTATTTCTTTAACGCCGAACATAGGGTGACTAAAATGTGATTGTCGGATTTGTGTTGTATTTATTTTTGTTTGCTTGAACGAGGTTTCGATTAGGTCTAATAGTTATCAAGTATAAACTGAAAACTTTCAAGTTCTCAATCATAAATAAATGATACGATACAACGCACAAACTGGGAGCCTATGAATACAAAAAAGGCAGATCAAAAATGGTCACGATTTTTGGTTTTTTAAGTTTATTTCGAAAAGTAAAAGTTTTATCAAAAAATTTTTCAAACAAAATTTGTAGAGAATTAAAAACCTATCGATTTATATAAGTTATAGGTGGAGCCACTAGTTATCGAGATATATTTTTTTTCGACTAAATTTACGGTTTTTGTTTTTTAACAAAAAAAAAAGACATTTATTTATAAATTATCGATTTGAAATTTGACATAAATATAGGTATTATCAGTCTAAAAGAGCATGTCAAACCTGGAATCTATGAGTTTTTTATTTTTCGAGAAATTCGATGTCAAAGTTGAAAATTCAACCTCAATTTTCCGCTCTCCTAATTAAGATACAATGCTCAATTTTAATGGAAATTGTTTGTATTGTTTTGTATTCTGAAGATCTATTAAAAAAAATCTTTTTCAATCGTGGGTGGAGAAATTTTGCAAAAACCAATTTTTGCACCAAAAAAATTGCGATAATTTTTCACCGGATGGAGATAAAATTTTTTTAATGCGTGCATTGGATTTAGATGTATCATTTCCGATCTCAAAAAAAATTATATGGAAAAAAAAAACGTTTCTTTTTTCAAAAATTCATAAAGGGTCAAATTTGTAGAAGATGCTTTTTAATACTTGTACTTTACCTGTGAATTTTTTAGATCCAAGAAATACACTTCCATACAATCTGTGAAACTTCGAAAATTGGGCCAAATCTAATCGAAAATAACTGCTGCAGGCCGCTATCGGGGGGTTGCCATAGCGCAGGCGCATTATTCATTGGCGCTTCAAGGAAACTTATGCATCACAAGTAATACTTATAATATTGATGTTGTTTTAATAATTTATATGATAGTAACAATTTGTTTAGTCATATTAATTATTAATTTGTTTATTAACAAAATTTTTACAAAAAATTATAGAGAAAATCATACAAATATTCAATTATATATTACATATTATACTGTTTTTTCCTTTAAATCGTGGCCATTTTTTTTGCACAGGTTTTTCAGAGTTACCATCGAGATATGTTTTATAGGATGCCGAAATAAACACATTCTAGCAAAAAAACCAATGTTACTGACGAAAGTCTATTTTCCACGGAGTACAAGGGTATACGAAACGAACCATTTTTTTAAACTATAACAGGAATTTTTTTTTCTATATTGTGATTTAAAATTGATAAGTTTGTAGCGCCTAGCCCCTCCTTTATCTCTTCTTCATATAGTTTTTCCAACTTCTCGAGGGGCTAGAGCGTCTTCAGATAATAAGGGAGAGCAGGACGAGGTCCTAGAGTACTTACTACTCCTTTGAACTTCTTTATAACTGTTTCCTTACCATTAAAACACTGATTGCCTTTTTAGATAAAGTTTTATTAAAATTATATGTACTAGCGGCACTAGTTTACAAAAAGAAATCAACGATAATTTAACTTAATTAGGGAGCAACTATAAAGTTTTCTTCTATTTTATCTTTAACAAAGTTAAAATTAGACAAAACGCTCACTTTCTTACTGGTTACTACGTTTTATAGTCCGCATTTCTCTTACCCACACGTCGCGGCTACGTAGGGCGAGTCAAAAGTTTGGTTTACCCCATTTTAAACCCCATATTGACTGTTTACTAGACTACAAAATACACTTAGAATTTTTTACTGTGAGAATTATATTTAAACCCGTATTCAAAACATTTTTTCACCGTACTGCGAAAGACTCTACTGTACTTTTTGAACTAACTCTTTCTAAGATTGAAATCACATTCTCGAACTAACTTGTCTAAGCTTGAAATGACACTGCCCCTTTGCAATAAATTCGGGCTGTATTTATATCACCTAGTGACGTCGCAATCTACGGGACTTTTTTCTGTGTACATGCCTTGTCTAGCCGATTTTGCGAAAAACATACATAAATCAATATTTTTTTAATTAAAATCTGGCAGCTTCAGAATTTGTTTTATAGTTGGAACGTGACTTTTGGCTAGAAATCTCGGCGAAAAACAACAATAAATAATATTTCTTAATTAATTACTGACAGGAGTAAATTGCTAGCTAGAGAATTTCGTAAAGGAATTTGTAAACAATTTGATCGCCTATCATCCTAAATTTCCGTACTTAGAATCTTACGAATGCAACATAAGCAAAAGAACACCTGCGGATCACGCGACTTCTATTGACGTCAAAGGCACCGGATTCGAAGACTCCACACCGGAATGTTTTAAATTATTTTATTTTTATATTTTATTCGAATTTAGTAAAGAGTTGAAACAAGAAATGCGCGTCTATGATAAAATTTGCACACCTAAGAATTTGATCTTAGGTAAAGAAAAATAATTTGATTTTAATATTTTAATAAAGTTTTTTTTTGTTTTTGTTAAACTTTAAAGTAAATACTTGCACCATTTTTCAAGACTTCCGATTTATTTATTTATTTTAAAATAAAATAGATTTTAATCAGACTTTTCCTTTGATAAACTTAGATAAATTTTGCTTTTGAAATATTTATATTATTTTTAATTTATTAACTTCTTTGAAAAATAAAATTAGTCCCGGGGCATCACAAGTTCATTGTACCTTATATATTATAAAGTTTTTACAACGGGAACACATTATACTAAAGCATTTTCTTTATATGACTGTTACCAAATTTCAGTTGGAACATATGCTCAAAATTGTACAGGAGTTTTTCGTGGAAATTGGAATGCTGTGAGGCCTGGGATAGGTGCGACATCGTAAATACAATTACATATTTAACACAAATCACAACTGAAGTTTTATAATTTTTAATTTTGGCATAAAAACCGTTTTAGGCAAATGCCGACTAAAACGTAGCCTTTTTCTCTCAAAAAATACTAAGTTATAATTTAAATACTTACAAAATACCTATTATCAAAAATACAAGAAATTAAACATATATATAAAAAAAATAAATTCGTCAATATAATATTAAAATTTTTTTGGGGCTTTCGGTCATTTTATTATTAATTAAAAACATTTTTGGGATATTTGACATTCCAGTTTATTTATTTCTTAAACCATCTGCAGAATTACAATTTAAACACTAAAAAGGGATTCAAATATAATTAATTTTTATATGTTACAGAAAATTTAAATAATAAATTGTGTTAACGCTGGTAAACATTACGTATCTTATTCGTCATCAAAGTCAGTGAAGCTATCTTCGCTCAAATTAATTATAATTGATTCCTCTCTCACCGATCATGAGATCGAGTTTCCACATTTTCTTTTATTCTTTTATTATATGGATTTTTCGCAATTATCTGCAGTAACTTTATTCAAAAAAATCTTTCAAAAGTCCAGTTAAATTATTAATTTTGTAAGTTGTGTTATTTCCAGCAACTCTACCTTTTATTTGAGAGAGATATTTCCTTTACCAACGGACATTTTCCGGACGATCTATAAGAACCGATTTCCTATCTGGTTTTTCTCAACAAAAATTAAGTTCTCTGAGCAATTTCCAGAGCTCAGTTCTTTTAATTTCAGGCAAATACCGATCTTCATTGATTTTGGTTAGAATTTTGTCGACGATTGAGATCTGCTTCTCATAATAAAATGTATGTACAACTCCTTTTATTACAGTTTACATCTCTTCTTCCAACGAGGTTTTTCGTCTGCCTGTGAACGAATATAGCTTGGAATTACTAACAATTCCAGTCTTTTTTTTCTCCGTCAGTGTTCGGTACATGATAGATTTTCGAACTCCTGTTATATTAGAATACATCTCAACAGAGCTTTTAACATTATTATCTAGATATTAATATCTTAAGGCATCATAAACATTCATCGTAATAAGTTTTTCGTTGAGGAAAAAATGCCCTCCATCTTTGGAGTATCTCACTGATCTCAAATAATATATAAAAACAAGCACAAACAAAATAAAACACTAAGGACACACTGCAAGGTGTACTTTGCTCACTGACAAAAATTAAATTGAATTATCAGAAATTTTATTGTTGCAGTAAATTTATAAAAGCTTGTAATATTTAAATATAATTAGATTTACGGCAGTTCTCAGTTACCGGGGGCACTGAAGCAGGTACGTTGGAGGTTTCGATAACAGATTTATTACTCTCTCTAGTTCTTGATTAGAGTATAGGAATGTGTATGCTTGCGATAGCCCCTCCCCTTCCCAAGGGCTTTGAGTTCAGAAACATAGAACCGATTCTGCCTTTTATATTAGGAATGTGTATGCTGCTGGCAACCCCCCCGTTGACAACTTGTTTTTTTTTGCGATAGCACCCCCCAGGCGCTTTTAACTCAGGAAAATAGACCCGATTCTGCCTCTTATACGAGGAATGTGTATGTTGATCGCATCTTCCCACCCCCTGTCGGAAACTTGTTTTTTCTTGTGATCGCCCCCCCCCCTTTCCAAGAGTTTCAAATTCAAAAAAATATCCCCGTCCCTGCCTTTTACACTAGAAATGGGAATGTTGCTGGTGTCCCCCCCCCCGGGGACAACTTGCTTTCGCTTGCCATACTGTACTTTTGTGATATCACCGCCCCCCCCCCCAAGGAGAGAGGCTGGATCCGCCCCTGGTGTAATGTAGTTCAATTTATATATTTTACATGGAGTAATTATAATTGTAATCATGTCACTATATTCTCAACGGTTATTTTCAAATAATCCCTGCAAAAATATGAAATTCTCCGTTGCTGACGCTCTTAACCCTACATCTTAACTCGTACAGGATGTTGAGAGAATCTTCATAGCGTTTTCTATTTTCTTCCATACAATGAAAGTTTTTGAAAAATATTTTCGAGTTGTGAACTCGAAGGTTTCCTCGTCAAAATTGCATATTTCTTTATTAACCCACTGTCTGTTGCTGGTACATTTTATATCTTAACACGTACGGGCTTTTGTTTAGAACCAGTTATCTAGAACTAGAAATTTAAGGCAGCTGTTCTCAACCTGTGGAGGGCACTTCTTAGTAAGACATCTGTAACGAAGTTACTAAATTTCTGGGCAAGTGTATGTTCGCCGGGATTTAATTTATTTAATTTACATCCGAAAAATCTGATTCTTGCGGGAAAACAATGTTAAAGGTTTCAAGATTACCGGTATATAATTAGATTTACCGCGCTATGCCGGGAAATATCATTTTCCGAGATTTTCAGAGCGTCCGACCATAGTAATCGCGCGCCGCATACAGCAGTATCGTATGCGCGATCACCGCACACCGTCACACGTCAACGTAGTGGGAGCTCGAGCCGTCTATTTAAGTCCGAGCATACCATTATTTCGCTGAGAACCAAACGGTCTCCACCCGGGTCAACAGTCCAAACGGACTGGACTGGGTCGCCTGCTGGGCCGCGCCTTCCTGGTCTAGTAATGTAGGTTAGGCTAGGCTTGTGTGTATATGGTGTTTACCATACACTTCCTTCCTTACGTCCTACCCCTCTAATGGCCAGCATTGCCGAGGACCCTTATAAGAACGGGCAATGTTGTGTCATCCTACCGTCACTGTCGAGGACCCTTATAAGAACGGGCAGTGACGGTTCCTTTCCTAATTTCCTACCGCTATTGGTCGGCATCGTCGAGGACCCTTATAAGAACGGGCAATGTCGTTCCATCCTGCTGACGCTGTCGAGGATCCTTATAAGAACGGGCAGCGTCAGTTCCTTTCTTTCCTTCCTAACGTCACTGATACACACACGCACTGATGCCGTAAGTTTGTTATGGTTTCTGTAATGACCAGGAATGTGTTTACCGCCAGGTGCCCTCCGACGTCCGTTGACAAGGGCGCTAAACAACTGCCGCCCCGACGCTTATCGCCGCCGCCGCGTGTAAAGACCGTCGCCGTGTAGAGATGCCACCTATCGCCGATCGATGCCGTGTTATTGTTACATACCGCGTATATCGCCGTCGGTCGAATTTTAATATGAAGCGCCGTGAACGCGGATTTTAGATACGAGGCGCGATAATTTGCGTACAAGCCGTCGTGAATAGCGTCGCAACAATATAGTACGAGGTACGTGAATAGCGTCGTGAATGATATCGCCGAGTTACCGTCTTTAGCGCAACCGAACAGTATGAGCTACCGTGATCAGCTCTCAAAATATACTCTTGCCCTCCAGACCGTTTTATTTGTTTACATTATTGTTCATCTTAGATTGTAAGTTAGTTTTAGGCCATGTCGTTGTATAAAAGAATGGAATACAGGATACAGGATGTTTTATAACCGTTTGTTTTATTACCTAGTCCCATTTTTACCATTACATGTAACAATTGGCAGCCGGCAGCCAGCACTAATACACGCAATTGACCCCTGGCTTGCCGTTTCTCCACTGTAACAAGCTGCCCGGTGCATAAAGTGGGCCCTCGACCACCCGAGGGTGGCGCCCGAGAACCGACCACCGAAGGGATGTTTTGACCTTCAGGCAGTCAAACCGTTGATCAGTTGAGAGAGCAGGGATATCCCGAATTTACGTAGCTGCCGCTGACCCGATACCCCTGCGCTGAGCATTTGACCGATGACTGTCTGCACGAGAAATATCCACTGACCGATGTTCCGCTGCCGTGAACGAAAAAGAGCCGAAGAGCACAACCGGCTCCCCACCTACGTAAAAACGCGTCACACATCGTACAACTAAAGGGGACTTAATTTCACTTTTTGTAAGGGAATATTGAACTCGTGATGGTGTATAAAGTCCGTATATTTATTTTTTACTTTATTCTTGAGATAGACGAAAATTTTTTTCATAATGAGTATATTAATTAAACTGGAAAAATTTTATTTATCTTGTACAAAATTAAAAAGAAAGGTTTTTCATTTCTTGCTATTTCACGCTATGAAAACAATATATTTGATACGGTAAAAAAAATAGTACAAAATATTATTTAATGTGGAAGATGCCGCCCAAGAAAAAAAAGTTATAGCTATAAGTATAAATCCTTAAATATCATATTTTTTATTTCCTTTAACAATCTTATTAAGCGAGTAGACTGGCAGAATCTTTCCTACTTTTTTATTCTTTTTAATGTTTCCTCGCCTTCAGATCCAGCTTTTAAAAATTTTATAAAGGAAAGAGTTCCATTTTTATATACAGCTTCTTCTCCTTTTTAAAAAAAAAACCGTCACCTGCCAATTTTTTTGTTATTTTTTTAAACTTTTAACAAGAATATTTAAAAAATTTCTTTCTGCTTTTGTTCCTGGTATTTGTTTGACTTTTTGTAAATGTTTCTTTATATTTTTTTATAATACAAAAAACCATTTTAAGCCGACTACAATGAAACTTCCAGTAACAAAATATCAATTTATTCATAATTAATCAAAAGAGAAATTTTATAGATAGATTTTAATGATTATACGTTTACTGCAATGCATTAATGTACACAGTTTTAAATACCAGAAATATTTTTTATCCATTCGCGATATTCAGGATTACTGACACGGGCAAAAACTCCCGGTCCACGAGCGCAGGGTGCATATGACCACGAAGTTATTGCATACTGAGTACCATTTATGACGTATGGGCTTCCAGAATCACCCTGAAAAATTAGAATATTATTTTTATCATTAAGTGAAATCGATAATTGATAAACTGAATAAAAAAAATAGTTAGATGCGTTTCCATTATTAGCTATTCCATTATTTTGTCAACCGAGCGATAAAATGGAAACTGGTTTTCATATTCTCTTATTAACAGTTATATATGCTCTTTCTAAACCTTGCTTGTGCTTTGGTTATATAGGTTTTTAATTTTTGCTCGAATCACTTAATCAGTATTCTAATAAAGAGTTTTTAGAGTTAGCAGAGTAAGCTAATAAATTATTTCTTTATACATATATAAAATATACCTACATAGCATATTCCATTATAGTAATCATCGGTACATAAATGATGAGTCGCATTAAAACCATCATATCCAGGAACATTAACTTTTTCTGTACATTCTTGATCTGTTAAAAGTGACAATTGTTGTTTTTGTAATATTGGCACATCATAATCAGACATACTTTTTCCTCCCCATCCACATATATAACCGTCAACATGAAATGGAACCTCTTCATTAACTTCAGGTATTTTAATAATCTGTGCTTTTTCATCCAATGGAATGGGTTCTTCAAGCTGAAATTATTGCAAAACTTAATTATTTTATTTTTACAAATTATGTAAACAAAAGAAAAATAAGAACTATAAAAGCGTATATGCCGTCAAAAACCTAAATTATATTTTATGAGGGGGACTCTTTATGTTTCGAGAAACAAATAATTCAAAATATTCTCCACAATGATGGGTATACATTTGCATGCATTTAAACCAATCCGAAAACCATTTTGGACACGATTACAACTTTGCACGCGCTTCGATTATACCAGTAGATTTAAACAATACATTTGTTTCAAGGCTCCTTCATGTTTGACAGACATAAATATTTATATTTATTTTTTTCTTTCAGTTTATGGCTTTCCATGAGTCCTTTCAGTGTACTACAACTGCGAAGTTTGCATTTAATATCAACAAAAAGAGGATTTAAAAACTTATTTTTATTGGTAAATTTTGTTAGATATTATTTACACAATGAAAATAACAATAGGCAATAATTAGGCAACCACAAATTCATACTTTTACAACAAGCTCATCAAACAAGAACGCTTCCCAACCACGGAAACCCTGACACAGGAACAAATCAACTATCAAAATGAATTAGAAAAAAAGACTAACACCAATAGAGACAATAAAGCAAATGCAAATAAACTAACTAGCCACGAAAATAAAAGAAACCATAAACACATCGGTTAAAAAAGTCTGCTCAAAATCAAAAATAACAAAGACCTCCAAACTACAACCAAATACCTTGAGACTTCTCAAAGAAAGACGAGAAAAGACAGATCGAACAACAGACAGTTTCAAAACTCTAAACAAGGAAGTGAAGAAGGAAATTAGAAAAGACAATAGAAATTACTCCAATAAACTAATAAAAAACACAATAAGTGAAAACTACAACATGAAAGTACTAAAAACAAAAAACTCAAGAGGCAAAACAAGAATAATAAAAATAAAAAACGCGAAAAACGTAACCGTCCAGGACGAAAAGGAATTAAGCAGAGCCATAAAAGAATTCTACACCAAACTATACTCGCCACATGCACAACAAGAGCAACAATGAACAAAAAGAACCATACTCAACATAGGCTCAGAGGAAATTCCAGAAGTAACAAACTCAGAAATAAGAATGGCACCAAATAAATTAAAGAACAATAAATGTGCAGGAGAAGATCAAATTACAGTAGAGTTGCTGAAAATTGGCGGCAGAAAAATAGAACAAATATTGAAGATTCTATTTAATAAAATAATTGAAGAGGGAAAAATTCCACAGGATTGGTTTAACTCCGAAGTAATCTTAATATTCAAAAAATGAGACAATAAAAAATATTGAAAACTACCGACCAATATCCCTACTATCACACACCTACAAGTTATTAACCAAAATCATAACCAACCGCATAACAAACAAACTCGATTTTTACCAACCTGTCAAACAAGCTGGATTCAGAAAACACCTTAGTACCACAGATCACCTACACACCATAAGAATATTAATTGAGAAGTGCATCGAATATAACGTACCGCTCCATATGGCTTTTGTAGAAATCCAGAAGGCATTCGACTCCGTCGAAATATGGGCTGCATTATAATCCTGGGAAAACGCAAGAATCGATTCAAGATATATAAAAATCATAAAGAACATATACGAAAATGCTACCATTCAAATAAAAATAGACGACTAGACAAAAACGAACCTCATAAAACTACAAAGGGGAGTGAGACAAGGGGACATTATCTCGCCAAAACTGTTCACCCTAGTCCTAGAGGACATTTTTAAGGAACTTAAATGGGACATCAAAGGTATAAACATCAACGGAATATACTTGAACCATCTCAGATTTGCTGATGACATAATCTTAATAGCAAGTAATCTCCAAGAATTGAACGAAATGCTACAACAGCTAAATGACGTATCCGCATCTGTAGGCCTTAAAATGAACTACAACAAAATAAAAATAATGAGCCACGAACAGGCAAACATGACAATACAGAACCAGAGGATAGAAAACGCCGAACACTATGTATGCTTGGGTCATGACATCAGACTAGGGAAATCAAACCAAGATGCTGAAATAAAAAGAAGAACACAGCTGACATGGGCCGCTTTCGGTAAACTTGCATACATCCTGAAGAATAATTCAATTCCCATAAATCTAAAAAGAAAAGTATACGTATAATACGTACGGATTAGAGATCATGTCCCTCACCAAAAAGTCCGCTAAAAAATTAGAAATAGTCCAAAAAGCGATGGAAAGAAACATGCTTGGAATATCATTAAGAGACAGGATTAGAAACACCGAGATAAGACGCAAAACGAAAGTCAAGGACATCGTGGAAGAGGTTGCAAAGATGAAGTGGCGATGGGCTGGTCACATAGCCCGATATGAGGACAACAGATGGACACGAAGAATCGTGGAATGGAGACCGAGGGAGACAACAAGAAGCACGGGAAGACTTCAAAAAAGATAGGTAGACGAAATAAGGACAGTGGCGGACAAACAATGGATGAGATTGGCGAAGAATAGAGAAAGATGGAAACAATTGAGAGAGACCTACATCCAGGAGTGGATGGACGGAGGTTGACAAAGAGAGAGAGAGAGAGAGATTTGAAACAATATTTTTTCTTGAGGTACGATACTTTGCTTTCGAGAGATATACACAATAAACAATTTCGGTCATAACGGAACGTAATTTATTCGGTAAATTTGAAAAAAAATTAATTGCAAAACAAGTAAAAATATCGATAAATCCCAGGAATTGGTAAAATAACGTAAGTAGATTAGCTTCCATTTTTGTTACCTTAGTAGATTGGCTTCTTCTGGCACTTGTCAATGTTTCTCAGTTTTAAAGCTAGATCAATCGTTTAATGTTTTGTCTTACCTGCAAAAGACCAACATCATAATAGAGTAAGTCAGCAAAGATGGAGAATTTTGGGTGTTGGAATGATGCTTTTACTTTAATAACGTTCTTAGGGTCATAACCCTGCATTAAAATAGTACCATAAACAATTTCATCGCTAAAAAAAAACAATGATGTTTAAAAATAATTATTAAGGTTTATGGAACCATCGCAAATTCAATAGTTTGTTCAAAATATTTAAACCCACGATTAGTTAACGAGATATCTACTTAAACAATGTTTATGATTCTTAGAATATCGAGATATAAACTGACAGCTTAATAATAATTATAATTTATTACCAAATTTAAAATGCAAAGAGTTTACAAACAGGTGCGTTATGAACTTTTGAAAAAAAAAACGCTGAATTTTCCAGTTTTCCCTATTTTTCTCCGTTACTCCATTCAGGATTTTTTTTGTTGTTATTTTTATTCTCTACAATTCGACTCCTTTCACCATCAAAATTGCTTCATTAGCTTTGCCTTTATAGACAAAAAACGAAAAAAAAAATTTCATATGAAAATTTATATTTTTTATTTTTTAGCGCACTTTTAGAAGTCGGTTCAATTTTTTTCAAAATTTTATTTTAGTTATTTATATCACAGACATAAAGATAACAAGACTGAGGTCACTGAAGAAACTTTGTGTCATTGGTTTGACAATATGCAAAAATATTTAGAAAAAAAGGTTTGACAAATATTCATACTTCAAGAGTGACCAGCTGCAATAAAACCAAAATGGAAGCCTTTCTTAAAGTCTTAACACATAGAATTGAAACATTTTTTTCAGAAGAATAAATAAATATTGTTAATGATTTTAAAGTTGCTTGATTATAACCATTTAATCCTGATAACGTTAATTATAACGTCTTAAGATAAAGAAAAAAAAGTCTAACGAATGTGAACAATAGAAAAAAACAATTTCAAAATAATTTCGAAGATTCTGCGCAACATTTGATGAGTTTTGAAAAAAATTTGCTAAATGTATAAAAGAGTTGTGAGGAATCTCAAGAATGACTAAATTCTATGGAGACAAAAAGGGCTTTTTATGTTCTAGCTAATGTTAAAGAAAACCATTTCTGATAAAATTTTGATATTTTAATTTTACACTAATAAATTAATATTTTTGATTTCTACACATAACGTTTTTAACAATAACTTCCATCCAGGATTATTTACACGCTTACTCTTTTACTAATAAACTTTAGTAATAATAATAATAATAATAATATCCTTTATTTGCCAACAAAATTATGATCACATAACAAAGCAACATCAGAGAAAGAAATGTTTAATATTAAGAATTGTAAATATATCGATCTAACTACAGTTAATATAAAAACTAATTGACATTTCGATAGGAACTTTACAAAAAGGAAAACAAAAGGAGAAAAAGACAGATCCAAGATAATTTAAAAAAGTAGTAATAAGAAAGTCAGTTTAAACTGAACAAAATTTTCCAGTTTGCAAAATAAGATATTCCAATTTAAAAGGAATAAAATTTTTACACACAAAACAAATGCATGAGAAAAAAACCATTAAACGTAAAATATTAAGTTAAAAATATTGACATTACAAAAACTACCACTCATTTACGCGTCTCTTAAAGCAATTAATGGACTCGGTAAGCCAGATTTCTGTTGGTAATATTCTTACGGCTTTAATCGCCATATAGTATGGTCCTCTCTCATAGAAGGTGGAGGTCATTCGCACCTCTGGTAGTCATAACCATGTTTCCCCCATAAAACTGTCTATTTAGCGGAAAAAATTCCGTATTCCTTCTGACAAGCATGACTAAAGATCTAAAGTATAATGAGGGAACAGTAAGCAACTTAAACTGAGTAAAAAATGGTCGACATGAAGCTCTTGGATGTAGGTGGAAGATGCAACTTATTATGCGTTTTTGAATTTTAAATATATTAATAGCCTTTCTTGATGATCCCCAAAAGGAAATACCATAAAAGACAAGAGATTGTATCTGCCCAAGGTCGGAAAGCCTAACAGTCTCTGCAGTGATCACGTCACGAAGTCTTCGGACTATACCATACAAACTGCTAAGCCTAGCCCCAAGAGCTGAGATATGATGTTCCCAGTTCAAAGAGGGGTCCAAATGAACACCCAAGAACTTAACCTATTCCAAAGTAGGTATAGATCTACCCCCAAGCCACACAAGCAGTGACTCAGACCTTATTGCATGCTTTGAAAAAAGAATGAGGCCGGTTTTATCTACGTTTTCAATGAGGCTGTTATCAGAACACCACTCTTGCATTTTCAATGCAGAGTTTGTGCACTTTTGAGATAGTCCTGCCATAGAAGTGTCCGCCAGAATCACTGATGTGTCATCAGCAAACTGGCAAACGCTATCCGCGGCCAATCCATCCCCCAGATTGTTTACATATATTAAAAGTAATATGGGTCCCAAAATTGAGCCCTGAGGTACCCCCTGCAACAATTTAGTTCTATCTGAAAAGTAATGATGGTTATTTTTAGCAATGCAGACTGCTTGCTGCCCATCCGATAAGTAGGATTGCAGCAAACTGGCAGAAACACCTCTGACCTCATACGCACCAAGCTTTGTCAAAAGCAAGTTATGATCCACAGTATCAAAGACCTTAGACAAATCAAAATATAGGCCTGCCACTTTATGATTTGTGTCAATTCTTTCATTTATATAGGAAATTGTCTTGAATATTGCCCTTTCAGTAGATTTGTTAGGTCTAAAGCCGAACTGATTTTTACTCAGGATATTGAGTCTGTTTAGATGTTCAAATATTCTAGTATATATAACTTTTTCAAAGACTTTTGACACTACTGGAAGCAGGGAGATTGGTCTGTATTTTTTGATGCACTGGCGATCCCCTTTTTTTAAAAAAGGAATCACTTTGGCTGTCTTGAGATTAGTGGAAAAGATCTGTGTGGCAAAACTTTTATTAACAATATTTGCTAAGGGATTACTTATGCAGTGTGCGACACATTTTAAAACATATACGGGCACGTCGTCCAGTCCCGTCCAGTCCACATAAGTGTTCGAAAACTTTCATCGGAATTAACTGGTCATAAAAATATTGTAGGATAATTAACTTCAGTTTGAAACATAAGGTTAAGATTTGAATTATTGCGTACATTGAACTGTCTGCTAAATAGTTCAGCAATATCTTTTGGGTCACTATGAATATGATCATCTATTTTTAGGGTTATGTCGTAATTCTTTTTAATCTTGCATGATTTATTTAACAATAAACTTAATTTCAACACTAGGAACAATCGTAAACAGATGGAAAGACTAAAACATTTTCTGTATATGGAAGAAATGGAAAAGAAAATGAGGAAAAAGAAGTCTTAGTTATTGACATTGTCTTACATGACACCTCGATAAGGTATGCAATGTGCAGCTGTTAAAATCCATTCTTGATCTATGATTGATCCTCCGCATTGAAACTCACCACCAGTATGTAACGCCACCTAAAAAAGCAAAAAATAATAAACCATAATTAATAAGTTCTAATTAAAATTAGATATTTATGCAAGTCTTATACCTTACATATTTCAAATACTAAAATTTAAATTCAATTAATTTAATTTATTGGGAATAATCCACTTAAAGACAAACGCGGCTTTATGTAAATGGCCGATACAGTATTAATTAAAAAAAAATTATAATGCAGATATTTTTGTATAAACCCCCGTCCATCTAAACTTAGTAGTTTTTGAGATATTATTCCAGTAGAATAACACAGGATTCACATAGATTGCACATTTCAATTCTAATTTTTTATATTCAACTTAAAAATGTTAATATTGTTTTTCTTTGAGAATATTGAGTATGTATCATCTGAGAGGAACTATTTTTGAATAGATCATTCCAAAATAGTGTACGATTTTAGAAAATGTAATAAAATGCTTTCTCATAATTTTTTTTATTTGGTTTCAAAATTGTGAGACCAATACATAGTTTTTACTAAAATAATGGTTTCCAACCAAAACTAAACTTATTTAGACTAGGAAGTACTAGCGAACTAGGAAACAAATATTAATTGTATGAGGAAGGGATGAAAAATTTCCGACTTCCCCTGGAAATGGCTCAGCACCATTTTGACTGAACCACTTGAAACGTCTTCCTTCGTTATTATGTGAATCTTTTATTTTATTTTTATTTTGTGATCTTATAAAGTTTTCACCTATTTTGACCGCAATATTTAGTCATATAGGGTGAATAACTTTGTATATATATATATATATATATATATATATATATATATATATATATATATATAATAAAATAGAATAAAATATTTGGCGAAGCGGACGTGAAAATTTGTCAATCTACATGATTCTCGTATTAAAAAGTACGGAGCACTCCAAAGTATGGAATAACTCCGGGTCCGACAGATGGCGACAGCGCTGTTTCGTCCTAATATGGCACTCGTCAGGCCACCGCAGTCGGTACAAACCATCATCTCGCCTTTGCATCGTATAAGCCATACTTATAATCAAAATACGGCAAATAAGACGACAAAGGCGACATCTCGATGGTCCACTTGATAATACAAGAACCATACAGATTAACAAAGTTTGTAAGAGAACCGTCATATGGTGGCGCGACGGTGAATTAAAACAGAAATATGTAAAATCGAGTACACGAAACGCGCTGCCCAAAAGATAGGGGTCGCATTTTTCGGTACTGGCAAGCAAGCATACCGCTATTTAAGCAGCCAAAGCCACGTGCCGCACCAAACGATCCCACCATGAGAGCATCGTTTAGCGTGTTTAAAAGCCAAACAAGTAAATAAATATGTAGATAAGTTTTTGTCCGTGTAATTTAAAATAAAATAGAATAAAATATTTGGCGAAATTACACGGACAAAAACTTATCTACATATTTATATATATATATATATATATATATATATATATATATATATATATATATATATATAGAGTAAAATACATAACATGTAAATAATTTGATAGTAAAATCAATAAAATACTTTGTTTTTTTAGCTACACACAGAAAATACAACACCACCATTACATTTTAATTTCATTTTTAACTGACCATAATCCCAGGAAAAACAAACAAATAATATATATATATATATATATATATATATATATATATATATATATATATATATATATTATGTCGGATATACTCACGGATGTGATATGTATTCGAAGGTTTTCGAATACATATCACATGTATGTGCTGAGTCTCTCTCAGAATTGTAAGGCAGCTGACGTTTCGGTGAAATCTCATTCACCATTTTCAAAGCTCACTGTACGGCGTCTATAAGCGAACAGTTCGCTCGTAGTACAGTGAGCTTTGAAAATGGTGAATGAGATTTCACCGAAACTTCAGCTGCCTTACAAAGCTGACATACACGATATGCCCGAAAACCTTCGATTACATATATATATATATATATATATATATATATATATATATATATATATATATATATATATATATGAATAGTTTGGTTATTCCGGGTTTCAATCCGTTCGTTCAAAAAATCGTTTTCACGACGTTTCGCCAAAATCTCATTTGGCATTTTCAAATTTTCAAATGCCAAATGAGATTTTGGCGAAACGTCGTGAAAACGACTTTTTGAACGAACGGATTGAAACCCGGAATAACTAAACTATTCATTCTACCATCCGTGAAAATCTACGATATAACATATATATATATATATATATATATATATATATATATATATATATGTATGTATATATAGTATGGATACAAATAAAAATCATACAAACCATGTAGGGAAATTCACCATCTTCAGCATCGGTTCCATTAACTATTTTTAAGGGTGGTCTTGCAACGACTAAAAAATATGATTATTTAGTATGTCGTTGTTAAATTTAAACTAATAAAAAAAAATTGGTGATGATGAGACAAAATTTCCACTTTCTCCTATTCTCGATCTAATCCCAACTCATTTTGACTTCATTTACATTTGACGTAGAGCCGATACGAGATAAAAAAGAATTGGACTAGATAAGATTTTATAAATGAAAATGTTAAAAATTCTAAAATTGTTATATTAGGTTTAGGAAATATCCAGTTAAATCTATATATTTATTTATAAAATATCGTTTAAGCCACTATGAAAATTAGTTTTTGAAATCTGAATATGAAAACCTCTTTTTATAAAATAATTTTTCTTGATATTCTATATTTATATTTAATTGGTGTTAATTAATCAAAACCAAACTAAAAATGACACAGAACCAAAAGTTCTATTTAACCAAATATCCCGTATATCTTACATCATTCATATTCATATTTTTTTAGTTATTTTTAACCTATTCAATGAAGTTGTGTCACCCAGTTACAATACTTTAAAACTATATTTCAATTAAGCGGCAAATCAGCAGTAGTTTCTGCTAATTTTTGTAAAATATCCTAAAACTATCATGTCGAGATGAAGTTTTTCTAAACAGATGGGAGAGAGAAAGCAAAATGAACCGAAACTAGGATCGAAACATCGTAAGATTTTTTATTAAACTAAAAAAGTCTTACCTTCATGTTGACAGACAACAAATATTGTCAAAAATTGAAGAACATATAAATATCTACTCATTTTAAAAAGTCTAGAATGAGTCGTTTTTCAAATTCATTTGTTTAAATAACTTATTCACAATATCTAATCTTGTTATTGGTAGGTATATACCTACCAATAACAAGATTAGATATTGTGTGAATTATATAATTGTATTCAAATTTCAATTCCAAGAAGTCTTCGAATTTTACGCACGTTTGAAGGGTCACTTAATTTTGATTATTAGAGTACACACTCTCGAACAAAAATATTGCATATTTAATTTTAGCTCTTTATTATTAACCGACTTCTAAAAAGAGGTTCACAATCACACCGATTACTCCGGAACGACGGCACCGATTTGAGTGAAATTTTTTGTGTTATGTTCAGGAAGTCGCTGCGGTGATCCCATATTTTTTTAGACGAAATTGGTGCTGTAATATCCAAGATGGTGCTGACAATATGGCGGCCAAAAAAGTTAATTTTGTTTGATTTTTTCCAAAATTTGTATGGAGGAATTTTTGGGGTCGTACACAACGTATCTGAAATTATTTTTAAAAAATTCAATATGGCAGATTCAAGATGGCGGCCAAAAAAATTTAGTTTTGTCTGATTTTTCCCAAAATTGGTGTAAATGAGTTTTCAGGATCGCATGTAATAGATCAAAAATATTTTTAAAAAATTCAATATGGCGGATCCAATATGGCGGCCAAAAAAATCAATTTTGTTCGATTTTTACAAAAAATTGGTACGAGGGAGTTTTCAGAGTTATATATAACTGATCTAAAATTAGTTTTAAAAAATTCAATATGGCGGATCTAATATGGCGGACGAAAAAATCAATTTTGTCCGATTTTCTTCAAAATTGGTACGGGGAGTTTTCGGAGTGGGACATAACGAATCTAAAATTACTTTTAAAAAATTCAATATGGCGGATCCAAAATGGCGGATTAAATTTTCTATATCTTCCGATTGTGTCTAAAATCAGTATTGGGGTATTTTTATTAGTGTTAATTATGAATTTTAAATATTTTTTGAAAAACTAAATTTGGCAGATTCAATATGAGGTCCTAAAAATTTTATCTAACTCTACTCCATGGAAAATAAACTTTTGTCAGTAGCAAAAATGTAACATTGTTTTTTTTGCGGGAATGTGTTCACTTCGGCATCCTATAAAACATATCTCGATGGTAACTATGAAAGACCTATGCACAAAAAATGGCGGCCCAAAAATGGTCACGATCTTCGGTTTTTTGAGTTTATCTCAAAAAGTAAAAGTTGTATTGAAAAATGTTTCAAACAAAAGTTGTAGAGAATTAAAAAATCTATCGATTCATATAGGTTATAGCCAAAAAAAATTTTTAAGAGATCTTCAAAACGTAAAACAATACAAAGAATTTCCATTAAAATTGAGCATTGTATCTTGATTAGGAAAGCGGAAAATTGAGGTTGAATTTTCAACTTTGACATCGAATTTCTCGGAAAATAAAAAAACTCACAGATTTCGGGTTTGACATACTTTTTTAGAATGATAATACCTATATTTAAATAAATTTTAAATCGGTAATTTGTTAATAAATGTCTTTTTAAAAAAAAAAACAAACAAAAACCGTAAATTTTGTCGAAGAAAAGATATATCTCGATAACTAGTTGCGCCACCTATAATTCATATTATAAGAATCGATAGGTTTTTTTAATTCCCTATATCTTTTGTTTGAAACATCTTTGGATACAACTTTTGTTTAAAATATTTTTCGACACAACTTTTACTTTTCGAGATAAACTCAAAAAACCGAAAATCGTGACCATTTTTGGTCCCTAATTTTTTTTGCACAGATCTTTCAGAGTTACCATCGAGATATGTTTTCTAGGATGCCGAAATAAACTAATTCCAGCAAAAAGCCCAATGTTACATTTTTGTTTAAAAAACAGCTCATTTTTGATCTAATTTCCATGGAGTACTCGATTAATTGTAGGATCAAATTGATCGAAATTACAGATTCAAGAAATAAAGTATTTAAAATATAATTCTGGCAATATCCGCAAAAAAAGGCAGTTATTATTTCAATCGCCCCGGCAGAGAAGCTATGTTTATATTTTTTCAGCATTGTGGCTTATTCAGTTATAAAGGCTATATACAAATATCCTTTTATCTATTAGAAAATGGGCAAAGTAATAGAAATTACGAAAGTATTTAAAAAAAAGGACTTAAAATAAAATATGCAATATTTTTACCAGTAAGTGTATAATAACTTTCGTCCACAAGATAAAAAAAAAACATTAAATCAATCTTTTTTCTGCGTAATAAGTATACAAAAGATACCCATCAGTTAATAGTGTACTTTGTACTTCCAGTGAGTACATAATAACCTTCGTCTATAAGTTAAAAAAAAAACATCAGATTAAATCTTTTTTCTATGTAATAAGTAAACAAAAGGTGCCCTATCAGTTATTACATCTAAAATTAAAATAAACCACGTAGTTATTGGGCCGTTAAGGATTTGTAAACAGGAAACGCTCACCAAGTTTTTAACTCTTGAGAAATATTATATCTTAACAAAGTAGAAGGAAAGTTAAATTGTTTTCTAGAAGTAATTTTATAGCATGTTGACCTTAACGCATCCCTAAAAATACACAAAGGCTTCTAGACAAACTAAAAAAAAGGAAGCAAAATAAATTGAAATATTTATAACATCAAAACAACTGCTCCCTCACGGTCACGAACTTGACATGTAAAACTGGACTGATCATGCATAATATCTCCCTTAAAATAATAGATAGAGATAGTTATTGTCTAAAACTGTTTGTTAGAATAATAGAATTGACATTCATACACGACACATTCACGCCAATGTAAGAAACTAGCAGGGAATTCAATGTTGCCATACAAATCATTGCACCTAATGGCGTCCAACAAGGGGGGGTCAAAAATTATTTTCACGAACAGTCCAGTTTTATATGTCATGTTCGTTCTCAAACAACAACCAAACAAACTTGTTTAAATCTACTAGTGCGAACGAAGCCGAGAAAAATAGTTATGAGAGTGTAGAACCTTTTTTAATCTAAAGCGATAAAACGAGTATATAGATTATTATTTCTATTTCAACGTTAGTTCAGGTTGGTAGAGCTTGACCAAACTATTTTTATTTCCAGTTTTTCGCTGCGTTAATTTTACCTTATTGTTAATTGAGTAAACTTTGATTATATTCACAATCTACAGCCTGGAATTTATTGTTTTGAAATATACTATCAGCTATGTTCCATTGAAACTTCGTCTTTATTTTTTCTGTAATATATTTATTCCATGGAAATTTGATCAAAAAAGAGCTGTTTTGTCAACAAAAATGTAACATTGTTTTTTTTTTTACTGGAATGTGCTCATTTCGGCATCCTATAAAACGTATGTCGATGGTAACTCTGAAAGACCTGTGCAAAAAAAAATGACGGACCAAAAATTGTCACGATTTTCGGTTTTTTCAGTTTATCTCGAAAATTAAAAGTTGTATCGAAAAATGTTTCATGCAAAAGTTATAGAGAATTAAAAAACCTATCGATTCATGAATATAAGTTATAGGTGGCGCCACTAGTTATCGAGATATATTTTTTTTTCGACAAAATTTACGGTTCTTGTTTGTTTGTTTTTTAAATGGATTTTATTAACAAATTACCGACTTAAACCTATCTTTATAAAAAAGTATGTCACACCCGGACCCTGTGAGTTTTTTATTTTCCAAGAAATTCGTTGTCAGAGTTGAAAATTCAACCTCAATTTTCCGCTTTCCTAATTAAGATGCAATCATCATCATCATCATCATTCCTGGTCTTACAACTCTGGGTGAGTCTTAGCCGCATCCACTATCGCCCTCCATCTCCTACGGTCTTGTGCTTCCATTTCCCACTGCTGGACTCCAATCCTATACAAATTAGCTTCGACGGCATCCTTCCATCTTTTCCTGGGACGGCCTATTGATCTTCTACCATCTGGTATCTCAAAGAAAACTGTTTTCAATAATATGTGGTCCCCTGATCTTACCACATGTCCTGCCCATCTTATTCTGTTGGTTTTTATACAACGGACTATGTTTTCACTGCCATACAGTGTCGCCAATTCAGCATTGTGGCGTCTTCTCCAATTTCCTGTTGTTTCATCTCTTTGGGGACCAAATATTATTCTAAGAACCTTTCGTTCAAATATAAGTAATTTATTTATTTCCCGTTGATTGAGCGTCCAAGTTTCACTGCCATAAGTAACTACCGGGCGAATAATTGACCTATACAGAGTTAGTTTGGATTGTCTTTTTTCCAGTTTAGATCTCAATAATGTTGTGAGGGAGTATAACGCCCTATTTGCTGCCGCTATTCTTGCTAAGACGTTTTTTTCAACTGGATTGTCGTCTGTGATTACCGCTCCTAGGTACTTGAATTCCTTAACCACTTCAAAGTTGTGTTCATTCAGTGATATATTCGGCCCGATTCGAGGTCTTGGATTCTTGGTTACTACCATGTAAAGGGTTTTCCAATAAGAGGTGTCATTTTGAAAAGCCCGCTATTTCGGTAGATGTCACTTTTGAAGCTGTAAGTTTTTGACGTTTGACAAGTAGAAACTACGCCATAAATAAAGATGGAACGATACACGCTTCAACAACGCATTGAAATTATTAAAATTCACTATAAAAATGGTGAAAATTTGGCAGAGACGGTTCGTAAAACTCGAACATTTTTGGGTCGTCATGAAGCACCTTGTCGGAGCGCAATAAAGAAATTGGTGAAAAAATTCGAGCTGTTGGGACAAGTTAGTTATGTGAAGAAGAAAACCCGTGCACGTCGCTCAAGAACAGCCGAGAATAGTGCTGCTGTAGCCGAAAGTGTTGAAGAAAACCCAGGTTTGTCCATTCCTCGTCGTTCTTTGGAATTAGGGATTCCACAAACGTTATTACACCGTATTTTGCATAAAGATTTGGGTTTTAAGGCTTATAAAGTTCAGTTAACGCAAGAACTCAAACCGGCCGATCATCAACAACGTCGTGCCTTTTCTGATTGGGTTCTTGAAATGCATGAAAATGATCCGGAATTCCATCGAAAAATCATCTTCAGTGATGAGGCCCATTTCCACCTCGGTGGCTTCGTCAACAAACAAAATTGTCGCATCTGGGGCTCGGAAAACCCAAGAGTTATTGTTGAAAAGCCTCTCTATCCTGAACGTGTGACTGTTTGGTGCGGTTTATGGTCCAACGGGGTCATTGGACCTTAATTTTTCGAAAATGAGGCTGGAGCAACAGTTACGGTGATTGGATTGCGCTATCGAGAGATGATTAATGATTTTTTATGGCCGGAATTGGATGGTATTTATCTGGACCACGTTTACTTTCAACAAGACGGCGCTACGTGCCACACAAGCAACGAAACCATTGATCTTTTACGGGAAAAGTTTTCGGGCCGTGTTATCTCTCGAAGAGGTGATCACAATTGGTCACCGAGATCTTGTGATGTGACACCTTGCGATTTCTTCCTTTGGGGCCACGTGAAAGTCAAGGTCTACGCCAACAGCCCAGCGTCGATTCAAGACCTCAAAGATGGAATTCGTGAGGCTATCGAGGACATAGGGCAGCCACTTTGCGATTTGGTTATGGAAAATTTCATGAAAAGGATATGGTCCTGTAGGCATGGTCGTGGTGGTCATTTGGCTGATGTTATTTTTCATCATTAACGGCATACCTTCCTCTTTATAATGTAATAAATATCCGATCATTTATCTTAAAAAATGGCATTTTTCTTTGAATATCAAAATAACACCTCTTATTGGAAAACCCTTTAGAATTGACATTCATACACGACATGTTCACGCTAATGTAAGAAATTTCTCTTTAATTTTTTGTAAAATTTTTGTTAATTAACAAATTAATAATTAATATGACTAAACAAATTGTTACTATCATATAAATTAATAAAACAATATCAATATTATAAATTTTACTTGTGATGCATAAGTTTCCTTGAAGCCCCAATGAATAATGTGTCTGAACTATGGCAACCCGCCGACAGCGGCCTGCAGCAGCTATTTTCGATTAGATTCGGCCCAAATTTCGAAGGTTGACAGATCGTATGGAAGTACATTTCTTGGACGCAAAAAATTCACAGATAAAATACAAATATTAAAAAGCATCTCCTATTTTCTTCCATACAATGAAAGTTTTTGAAAAATATTTCCGAGTTGTGGACTCGAACCTTTCCTCGTGAAAATTGCATATTTCTTTGTCTGTTGCTGGCACATTTTATATCTTAACACGTACGGGCTTTTGAATGGAACCAGTTATCTAGAACTAGAAATTTAAGGCAGCTGTTCTCAACCTGTGGAGGGCACTTCTTAGTAAGACATCGTATAAAAAAGGGGACTTAATTTCACTTTTTGTAAGGGAATATTGAACTTGTGATGATGTATAAAGTCCGTATATTTATTTTTTACTTTATTCTTGAGACAGATTTAATTTTGAAGATTTTTTTTTCATAATGAGTATAAAATTTTATTTATCTTGTACAAAATTAAAAAGAACAATCTTATTAAGCGAGTAAACTGGCAGAATCTTTCCTACTTTTTTATTGTTTTTAATGTTTCCTCGCCTCCAGATCCAGCTTTTAAAAATTTTATAAAGGAAAGAGTTCCATTTTTATATACAGCTTCTCCTCCTTTTTAATAAAAACCTTCACCTGCCAATTTTTTTGTTATTTTTTTAAACTTTTTTAAAACAAAAATATTAAAAAAATTTCTTCCTGCTCTTGTTCCTGGTATTTGTTGGACTTTTCGTAAATATTTCTATGTAATTTTTATAATACAAAAAAAAATCTTTTAGCCGACTACAATGAAACTTCCAGTAACAGAATATCAATTTATTCATAATTAATCCAAAGCAAAATTTTATAAATTGGTTTTAATGATTATACATTTACAGCAATGCATTAATGTACACAATTTTAATTAAATACCAGTAATATTTTTTATCCATTCACGGTACTCAGGATTACTGATACGGGAAAAAACTCCCGGTCCACTAGTGCAAGCTTCATTCGACCACGAAGTTATTCCATATTGAGTGCCGTTTATCACGTATGGGCTTCCAGAATCCCCCTGAAAAATTAGAAAATTATTTTTATGATTAAGTGAAATCGGTAATTGATAAACTGTATAAAAAAATAGTTAGATGCGTTTCCATTATTAGCTGTTCCATTATTTTGTCTTCCAAGTGAAAAAATGGAAACTGGTTTTCATATTGTCTGATTAACAGTTACATATGTTCTTTCTAAACTTTGCATGTCCTTTGATTAGGTAGGTTTTTAATTTTTGTTCAAATCAGTTAATCAGTATTCTAATAAATAGTTTTTAGAGTTAGCAGAGTAAGCTAATAAATTATTTCTTTATAATTATATAAAATATACCTACATAGCATACTCCATTATAGTAATCATCGGTACATAAATGATGAGTCGCATTAAAACCATCAAGTCCAGGGACATTAACTTTTTCTGTACATTCTTGATCTGTTAAAAGTGACAATTGTTGTTTTTGTAATATTGGCACATCATAATCATACAGACTTTTTCCTCCCCATCCACATACATAACCTTCAACATGAAATGGAACATTTTCTTCAGCTTCAGCTATTTTAATAATCTGTGCTTTTTCACCCAATGGAATGGGTTCTTCAAGCTGAAATTATTGCAAAACTTTATTATTTTATTTTTACAAGTTGTGTCAACAAAAGAAACATAAGAACTAAAAAAGCCCTTCAAAAACCTAAATTATATTTTATGAGGGGGACTCTTTATGTTTCGATCAACAAAAAATTCAAAATATTCTCCACAATGATGAGTATACATTTGCATGCATTTAAACCAATCCAAAAAGCATTTTTAACACAACTTTGCGCGAGCTTCGATTATACCAGTAGATTTAAACAATACATTTGTTCAAGGCTATTTATAGTCAGGGGGAAAAAGGCATCCTTTATGTTTAACAGACATAAATATTTATATTTATTTTTTCTTTCAGTTTATTGCTCTCCATGAGTCCTTTCAGTGTACTACAACTGCCAAATTTCCAATTAATATCAGCAAAAAGAGGATATAAAAACTTATTTTTATTGGTTAATTTTGTTAGATATTATTTACACAATGAAAATAACAATAGACAATAATTAGGCAACCACAAATTCATACTTTTACAACAAGCTCATCAAACAAGAACGCTACCCAACCACGGAAACCCTGACACAAGAACAAATCAACTATCAAAATGAATTAGAAAAAAAGACTAACACCAATAGAGACAATAAAGCAAATGCAAATAAACGAACTAGCCACGAAAATAAAAGAAACCATAAACACATCGGTTCAAAAAGTCTGCGCAAAATCAAATATAACAAAGACCTCCAAACTACAACCAAATACCTTGAGACTTCTCAAAGGAAGACGAGAAAGGACAGACCGAACAACAAACAGTTTCAAAACTCTAAACAAGGAAGTGAAAAAGGCAATTAGAAAAGACAATAGAAATTACACCAGTAAACTAATAAAAGACACAATAAGTGAAAACTACAACATGAAAGTACTAAAAACAAAACACTCAAGAGACAAAACAAGAATAAAAAAAATAAAAAACGCGAAAAACGTGACCGTCCAGGACGAAAAGGAAATAAGCAGAGCCATAGAAGAATTCTACACCAAGCTATACTCGCCACACGCACAACAAGAGCAACAACGAACAAAAAGAACCATACTCAACATAGGCTCAGAGGAAATTTCAGAAGTACCAAACTCAGAGATACGAATGGCACTAAATAAATTAAAGAACAATAAATGTGCAGGAGAAGACAAAATTACAGTAGAGATGCGGCAGAAAAATAGAACAAATATTGTAGTTTCTATTTAATAAAATAATTGAAGAGGGAAAAATTCCACAGGATTGGTATAACTCCGAAGTAATCTTAATATTCACAAAGGGAGATAATAAAAAATATTGAAAACTACCGACCAATATCCCTACTATCACACACCTACAAGTTGTTAACCAAAATCATAACCAACCGCATAACAAACAAACTCGATTTTTACCAACCTGTCAAACAAGCTGGATTCAGAAAACACCTTAGTAACGTATCGCTCCATATGGCTTTTGTAGATTTCTGGAAGTCATTCGATTCCGTCGAAATATGGGCAGTATTGCAATCCTTAGAAAACGCAAGAATCGATTCAAGATACATAAACATCATAAAGAACATATACGAAAATGCACCCCATAAAACTACAAAGGGGAGTGAGACAAAGGGACACTATCTCGCCAAAACTGTTCACCCTAGTCCTAGAGGACATTTTTAAGGAACTTAAATGGAACATCAAAGGTATAAACATTGACGGAATATACTTGAACCATCTCAGATTTGCTGATGACATAATCTTAATAGCAAGTAATCTCCAAGAATTGAACGAAATGCTACAACAGCTAAATGACGTATCCGCATCTGTAGGCCTTAAAATGAACTACAACGAAACAAAAATAATGAGCCACGAACAGGCAAACATAACAATACAGAACCAGAGGATAGAAAACGTCGAACACTATGTATACTTGGGTCATGACATCAGACTAGGGAAACCAAACCAGGATGCTGAAATAACAAGAAGAACACAGCTGACATGGGCCGCTTTCGGTAAACTTGCATACATCCTGAAAAATAATTCAATTCCCATAAATCAAAAAAGAAAAGTATACGACACATGCATATTACCGATGTGTACGTATGGATTAGAGACCATGTCCCTCACCAAAAAGTCCGTTAAAAAATTAGAAACAGTCCAAAGAGCGATGGAAAGAAACATGCTTGGAATTCATTAAGAGACAGGATTAGAAACACCGAGATAAGACGCAAAACGAAAGTCAAGGACATCGTGGCGGAGGTTGCAAAAATGAAGTGGCGATGGGCTGGTCACATAGCCCGATATGAGGACAACAGATGGACACGAAGAATTCTGGAATGGAGCCCAAGGGAGACAACAAGAAGCACGGAAAGACTTCAAAAAAGATAGGTAGACGAAATAAGGACAGTGGCGGACAAACAATGGATGAGATTGGCGAAGAATAGAGAAAGATGGAAACAATTGCGAGAGACCTACATCCAGGAGTGGATGGACAGAGGTTGACAAAGAGAGAGAGAGAGAGAGAGAGAGATTTGAAACAATATTTTTTCTTGAGGTACGATACTTTGCTTTCGAGAGATATACACAATAAACAATTTCGATCATAACGGAACGTAATTTATTCGGTAAATTTGAAAAAAAATTAATTGCAAAACAAGTAAAAATATCGATAAATCCCAGGAATTGGTAAAATAACGTAAGTAGATATAGCTTCCATTTTTGTTACCTTAGTAGATTGGCTTCTTCTGGCACTTGTCAATGTTTCTCAGTTTTAAAGCTAGATCAATCGTTTAATGTTTTGTCTTACCTGCAAAAGACCAACATCATAATAGAGTAAGTCAGCAAAGAAGGAGAATTTTGGGTGTGGGAATGATGCTTTTACTTTAATAACGTTCTTAGGGTCATAACCCTGCATTAAAATAGTACCATAAACAATTTCATCGCTAAAAAAAAACAATGATGTTTAAAAATAATTATTAAGGTTTATGGAACCATCGCAAATTCAATAGTTTGTTCAAAATATTTAAACCCACGATTAGTTAACGAGATTTCTACTTAAACAATGTTTATGATTCTTAGAATATCGAGATATAAACTGACAGCTTAATAATAATTATAATTTATTATCAAATTTAAAATGCAAAGAGTTACAAACAGGTGCGTTATGAACTTTTGAAAAAAAAAACGCTGAATTTTCCAGTTTTCCCTATTTTTCTCCGTTACTCCATTCAGGATTTTTTTTGTTGTTATTTTTATTCTCTACAATTCGACTCCTTTCACCATCAAAATTGCTTCATTAGCTTTGCCTTTATAGACAAAAAACGAAAAAAAAAATTTCATATGAAAATTTATATTTTTTATTTTTTAGCGCACTTTTAGAAGTCGGTTCAATTTTTTTCAAAATTTTATTTTAGTTATTTATATCACAGACATAAAGATAACAAGACTGAGGTCACTGAAGAAACTTTGTGTCATTGGTTTGACAATATGCAAAAATATTTAGAAAAAAAGGTTTGACAAATATTCATACTTCAAGAGTGACCAGCTGCAATAAAACCAAAATGGAAGCCTTTCTTAAAGTCTTAACACATAGAATTGAAACATTTTTTTCAGAAGAATAAATAAATATTGTTAATGATTTTAAAGTTGCTTGATTATAACCATTTAATCCTGATAACGTTAATTATAACGTCTTAAGATAAAGAAAAAAAAGTCTAACGAATGTGAACAATAGAAAAAAACAATTTCAAAATAATTTCGAAGATTCTGCGCAACATTTGATGAGTTTTGAAAAAAATTTGCTAAATGTATAAAAGAGTTGTGAGGAATCTCAAGAATGACTAAATTCTATGGAGACAAAAAGGGCTTTTTATGTTCTAGCTAATGTTAAAGAAAACCATTTCTGATAAAATTTTGATATTTTAATTTTACACTAATAAATTAATATTTTTGATTTCTACACATAACGTTTTTAACAATAACTTCCATCCAGGATTATTTACACGCTTACTCTTTTACTAATAAACTTTAGTAATAATAATAATAATAATAATATCCTTTATTTGCCAACAAAATTATGATCACATAACAAAGCAACATCAGAGAAAGAAATGTTTAATATTAAGAATTGTAAATATATCGATCTAACTACAGTTAATATAAAAACTAATTGACATTTCGATAGGAACTTTACAAAAAGGAAAACAAAAGGAGAAAAAGACAGATACAAGATAATTTAAAAAAGTAGTAATAAGAAAGTCAGTTTAAACTGAACAAAATTTTCCAGTTTGCAAAATAAGATATTCCAATTTAAAAGGAATAAAATTTTTACACACAAAACAAATGCATGAGAAAAAACCCATTAAACGTAAAATATTAAGTTAAAAATATTGACATTACAAAAACTACCACTCATTTACGCGTCTCTTAAAGCAATTAATGGACTCGGTAAGCCAGATTTCTCTTGGTAATATTCTTACGGCTTTAATCGCCATATAGTATGGTCCTCTCTCATAGAAGGTGGAGGTCATTCGCACCTCTGGTAGTCATAACCATGTTTCCCCCATAAAACTGTCTATTTAGCGGAAATAATTCCGTATTCCTTCTGACAAGCATGACTAAAGATCTAAAGTATAATGAGGGAACAGTAAGCAACTTAAACTGAGTAAAAAATGGTCGACATGAAGCTCTTGGATGTAGGTGGAAGATGCAACTTATTATGCGTTTTTGAATTTTAAATATATTAATAGCCTTTCTTGATGATCCCCAAAAGGAAATACCATAAAAGACAAGAGATTGTATCTGCCCAAGGTCGGAAAGCCTAACAGTCTCTGCAGTGATCACGTCACGAAGTCTTCGGACTATACCATACAAACTGCTAAGCCTAGCCCCAAGAGCTGAGATATGATGTTCCCAGTTCAAAGAGGGGTCCAAATGAACACCCAAGAACTTAACCTATTCCAAAGTAGGTATAGATCTACCCCCAAGCCACACAAGCAGTGACTCAGACCTTATTGCATGCTTTGAAAAAAGAATGAGGCCGGTTTTATCTACGTTTTCAATGAGGCTGTTATCAGAACACCACTCCTGCATTTTCAATGCAGAGTTTGTGCACTTTTGAGATAGTCCTGCCATAGAAGTGTCCGCCAGAATCACTGATGTGTCATCAGCAAACTGGCAAACGCTATCCGCGGCCAATCCATCCCCCAGATTGTTTACATATATTAAAAGTAATATGGGTCCCAAAATTGAGCCCTGAGGTACCCCCTGCAACAATATAGTTCTATCTGAAAAGTAATGATGGTTATTTTTAGCAATGCAGACTGCTTGCTGCCCATCCGATAAGTAGGATTGCAGCAAACTGGCAGAAACACCTCTGACCTCATACGCACCAAGCTTTGTCAAAAGCAAGTTATGATCCACAGTATCAAAGACCTTAGACAAATCAAAATATAGGCCTGCCACTTTATGATTTGTGTCAATTCTTTCATTTATATAGGAAATTGTCTTGAATATTGCCCTTTCAGTAGATTTGTTAGGTCTAAAGCCGAACTGATTTTTACTCAGGATATTGAGTCTGTTTAGATGTTCAAATATTCTAGTATATATAACTTTTTCAAAGACCTTTGACACTGCTGGAAGCAGGGAGATTGGTCTGTATTTTTTGATGCACTGGCGATCCCCTTTTTTAAATGAAGGAATCACTTGGCTGTCTTGAGATTAGTAGAAAAGATCTGTGTGGCAAAACTTCTATTAACAATATTTGCTAAGGGATTACTTATGCAGTGTGCGACACATTTTAAAACATATACGGGCACGTCGTCCAGTCCCGTCCAGTCCACATAAGTGTTCGAAAACTTTCATCGGAATTAACTGGTGATAAAAATATTGTAGGATAATTAACTTCAGTTTGAAACGTAAGGTTAAGATTTGAATTATTGCGTACATTGAACTGTCTGCTAAATAGTTCAGCAATATCTTTTGGGTCACTATGAATATGATCATCTATTTTTAGGGTTATGTCGTAATTCTTTTTAATCTTGCATGATTTATTTAACAATAAACTTAATTTCAACACTAGGAACAATCGTAAACAGATGGAAAGACTAAAACATTTTCTGTATATGGAAGAAAAGGAAAAGAAAATGAGGAAAAAGAAGTCTTAGTTATTGACATTGTCTTACATGACACCTCGATAAGGTACGCAATGTGCAGCTGTTAAAATCCATTCTTGATCTATGATTGATCCTCCACATTGAAAATCACCACCACTATGTAACGCCACCTAAAAAAGCAAAAAATAATAAACCATAATTAATAAGTTATAATTAAAATTAGATATTTATGCAAGTCTTATACCTTACATATTTCAAATACTAAAATTTAAATTCAATTAATTTAATTTATTGGGAATAATCCACTTAAAGACAAACGCGGCTTTATGTAAATGGCCGATACAGTATTAATTAAAAAAAAATTATAATGCAGATATTTTTGTATAAACCCCCGTCCATCTAAACTTAGTAGTTTTTGAGATATTATTCCAGTAGAATAACACAGGATTCATTCATAGATTGCACATTTCAATTCTAATTTTTTATATTCAACTTAAAAATGTTAATATTGTTTTTCTTTGAGAATATTGAGTATGTATCATCTGAGAGTAACTATTTTTGAATAGATCATTTCAAAATAGTGTACGATTTTAGAAAATGTAATAAAATGCTTTCTCATAATTTTTTTTATTTGGTTTCAAAATTGTGAGACCAATACATAGTTTTTACTAAAATAATGGTTTCCAACCAAAACTAAACTTATTTAGACTAGGAAGTACTAGCGAACTAGGAAACAAATACTAATTGTATGAGGATGGGATGAAAAGTTTCCGACTTCCCCTCAGCACCATTTTGACTGAACCACTTGAAACGTCTTCCTTCGTTATTATGTGAATCTTTTATTTTATTTTTATTTTGTGATCTTATAAAGTTTTCACCTATTTTGACCGCAATATTTAGTCATATAGGGTGAATAACTTTGTATATATATATATATATATATATATATATATATATATATATACAGGGTGTCCAAGATAAGGATCCTAACCATGGGGATCTCGGAAACAGTTGGAGATACGAGGTCGGTTAAATTATAGAAAAGTTGCTCAATTTAGTGTTAAATTAAACGCAATTTAAAAATTTTAAAAATTCAAAATACTTCCGGAGATTTCCGGAAAAAACCGAATTTTGGCAAAATCGTTTTTAATTTTTGTAGGCTTTATTTAAAGAGATATCAAAAAATAAAAGGTAGATTCTTCTTGCCACTTTTTATTTTTTATAATTTGGTCTAAACAAAATTTAAATCCGACGTTTCGTTTCTGAGATACCATCATGAACTTTCATTTTTTATATGGAACAAAAAAAAGTATCCCATGTGTTTGATAGCATTTTTTATTACAAATTCAACGGTGTATCACCCTTGCATATCGAATACGTAGTTCAAGTACTTTCCATAAGAGCTCCATGAGAGCGAGAGAGAAAGGTATATCAGTTTTATAAAAGCCAATGAACTACACACTTGATATGCAAGTGTGATACACCGTTGAATTTGTAATAAAAAATGCTATCAAATACATGGGATACTTTTTTTTGTTCCATATAAAAAATGAAAGTTCATGATGGTATCTCAGAAACGAAACGTCGGATTTAAATTTTGTTTAGACCATATTATAAAAAATAAAAAGTGGCAATGAGAATCTACCTTTTATTTTCTGATATCTCTTTAAATAAAGCCTGCAAAAATTAAAAACGATTTTGCCAAATTTCGTTTTTTTCCGGAAATCTCCGGAAGTGTTTGAAATTTTTAAATTTTTTTAACTGCGTTTAATTTAGCACTAAATTGCGCAACTTTTCTCTAATTTAACCGACCTCGTATCTCCAACTGTTTCCGAGATCCTCATGCTTAGGATCCTTATCTTGGACACCCTGTATATATATATATATATATAATAAAATAGAATAAAATATTTGGCGAAGCGGACGTGAAAATTTGTCAATCTACATGATTCTCGTATTAAAAAGTACGGAGCACTCCAAAGTATGGAATAACTCCGGGTCCGACAGATGGCGACAGCGCTGTTTCGTCCTAATATGGGACTCGTCAGGCCACCGCAGTCGGTACAAACCATCATCTCGCCTTTGCATCGTATAAGCCATACTTATAATCAAAATACGGCAAATAAGACGACAAAGGCGACATCTCGATGGTCCACTTGATAATACAAGAACCATACAGATTAACAAAGTTTGTAAGAGAACCGTCATATGGTGGCGCGACGGTGAATTAAAACAGAAATATGTAAAATCGAGTACACGAAACGCGCTGCCCAAAAGATAGGGGTCGCATTTTTCGGTACTGGCAAGCAAGCATACCGCTATTTAAGCAGCCAAAGCCACGTGCCGCACCAAACGATCCCACCATGAGAGCATCGTTTAGCGTGTTTCAAAGCCAAACAAGTAAATAAATATGTAGATAAGTTTTTGTCCGTGTAATTTAAAATAAAATAGAATAAAATATTTGGCGAAATTACACGGACAAAAACTTATCTACATATTATATATATATATATATATATATATATATATATATATATATATATATATATATATATATATATAGAGTAAAATACATAACATGTAAATAATTTGATAGTAAAATCAATAAAATACTTTGTTTTTTTAGCTACACACAGAAAATACAACACCACCATTACATTTTAATTTCATTTTTAACTGACCATAATCCCAAGAAAAACAAACAAATAATATATATATATATATATATATATATATATATATATATATATCTATATATATATATATATATATATATCTATATATATATATATATATATTATGTCGGATATACTCACGGATGTGATATGTATTCGAAGGTTTTCGGGCATCCCGTGTATGTGCTGAGTCTCTCTCAGAATTGTAAGGCAGCTGACGTTTCGGTGAAATCTCATTCACCATTTTCAAAGCTCACTGTACGGCGTCTATAAGCGAACAGTTCGCTCGTAGTACAGTGAGCTTTGAAAATGGTGAATGAGATTTCACCGAAACTTCAGCTGCCTTACAAAGCTGACATACACGATATGCCCGAAAACCTTCGATTACATATATATATATATATATATATATATATATATATATATATATATGAATAGTTTGGTTATTCCGGGTTTCAATCCGTTCGTTCAAAAAATCGTTTTCACGACGTTTCGCCAAAATCTCATTTGGCATTTTCAAATTTTCAAATGCCAAATGAGATTTTGGCGAAACGTCGTGAAAACGATTTTTTGAACGAACGGATTGAAACCCGGAATAACTAAACTATTTATTCTACCATCCGTGAAAATCTACGATATAACATATATATATATATATATATATATATATATATATATATATATATATATATATATATATGTATGTATATATAGTATGGATACAAATAAAAATCATACAAACCATGTAGGGAAATTCACCATCTTCAGCATCGGTTCCATTAACTATTTTTAAGGGTGGTCTTGCAACGACTAAAAAATATGATTATTTAGTATGTCGTTGTTAAATTTAAACTAATAAAAAAAAATTGGTGATGATGAGACAAAATTTCCACTTTCTCCTATTCTCGATCTAATCCCGCCTCATCTTGGCTTCATTTACATTTGACGTAGAGCCGATACGAGATAAAAAAGAATTGGACTAGATAAGATTTTATAAATGAAAATGTTAAAAATTCTAAAATTGTTATATTAGGTTTAGGAAATATCCAGTTAAATCTATATATTTATTTATAAAATATCGTTATTGCCAATATGAAAATTAGTTTTTTAAATCTGAATATGAAAACCTCTTTTTATAAAATAATTTTTCTTGATATTCTATATTTATATTTAATTGGTGTTAATTAATCAAAACCAAACTAAAAATGACACAGAACCAAAAGTTCTATTTAACCAAATATCCCGTATATCTTACATCATTTATATTCATATTTTTTTAGTTATTTTTAACCTATTCAATGAAGTTGTGTCACCCAGTTACAATACTTTAAAACTATATTTCAATTAAGCGGCAAATCAGCAGTAGTTTCTGCCAATTTTTGTAAAATATCCTAAAACTATCATGTCGAGATGAAGTTTTTTCTAAACAGATGGGAGAGAGAAAGCAAAATGAACCGAAACTAGGATTGAAACATCGTAAGATTTTTTATTAAACTAAAAAAGTCTTACCTTCATGTTGACAGACAACAAATATTGTCAAAAATTGAAGAACATATAAATATCTACTCATTTTAAAAAGTCTAAAATGAGTCGTTTTTCAAATTCATTTGTTTAAATAACTTAATCACAATATCTAATCTTGTTATTGGTAGGTATATAATTGTATTCAAATTTCAATTCCAAGAAGTCTTCGAATTTTACGCACGTTTGAAGGGTCACTTAATTTTGATTATTAGTACACACTCTCGAACAAAAATATTGCATATTTAATTTTAGCTCTTTATTATTAACCGACCTCTAAAAAGAGGTTCACAATCACACCGATTACTCCGGAACGACGGCACCGATTTGAGTGAAATTTTTTGTGTTATGTTCAGGAAGTTGCTGCGGTAGTCCCATATTTTTTTAGACGAAATTGGTGCTGTAATATCCAAGATGGCGCTGACAATATGGCGGCCAAAAAAGTTAATTTTGTTTGATTTTTTCCAAAATTTGTATGGAGGAATTTTTGGGGTCGTACACAACGTATCTGAAATTATTTTTAAAAAATTCAATATGGCAGATTGAAGATGGCGGCCAAAAAAATTTAGTTTTGTCTGATTTTTCCCAAAATTGGTGTAAATGAGTTTTTAGGATCGCATGTAATAGATCAAAAATATTTTTAAAAAATTCAATATGGCGGATCCAATATGGCGGACAAAAAAATCAATTTTGTTCGATTTTTACAAAAAATTGGTACGAGGGAGTTTTCAGAGTTATATATAACTGATCTAAAATTAGTTTTAAAAAATTCAATACGGCGGATCTAATATGGCGGACGAAAAAATCAATTTTGTCCGATTTTCTTCAAAATTGGTACGGGGAGTTTTCGGAGCGTGCATAACGAATGTAAAATTACTTTTAAAAAATTCAATATGGCGGATCCAAAATGGCGGATTAAATTTTCTATATCTTCCGATTTTGTCTAAAATCAGTATTGGGGTATTTTTATTAGTGTTAATTATGAATTTTAAATATTTTTTGAAAAACTCAATTTGGCAGATTCAATATGAGGTCCTAAAAATTTTATCTAACTCTACTCCATGGAAAATAAACTTTTGTCAGTAGCAAAAATGTAACATTGTTTTTTTTTTGCGGGAATGTGTTCACTTCGGCATCCTATAAAACATATCTCGATGGTAACTCTGAAAGACCTGTGCAAAAAAAATGGCGGCACAAAAATGGTCACGATCTTCGGTTTTTTGAGTTTATCTCAAAAAGTAAAAGTTGTATTGAAAAATGTTTCAAACAAAAGTTGTAGAGAATTAAAAAACCTATCGATTCATATAAGTTATACCCAAAAAAAAATTTTTTAAGAGATCTTCAAAACATAAAACTATACAAACAATTTCCATTAAAATTGAGCATTGTATTTTAATTAGGAAAGCGGAAAATTGAGGTTTAATTTTCAACTTTGACATCGAATTTCTCGGAAAATAAAAAACTCACAGATTTCGGGTTTGACATACTTTTTTAGAATGATAATACCTATATTTAAATAAATTTTATATCGGTAATTTGTTAATAAATGTCTTTTTAAAAAAAAAAAAAAACAAAAACCGTAAATTTTGTCGAAGAAAAGATATATCTCGATAACTAGTTGCGCCACCTATAATTCATATTATAAGAATCGATAGGTTTTTTTAATTCCCTATATCTTTTGTTTGAAACATCTTTCGATACAACTTTTGTTTAAAATATTTTTCGATACAACTTTTACTTTTCGAGATAAACTCAAAAAACCGAAAACCTTGACCATTTTTGGTCCGCCATTTTTTACACACGTCTTTCAGAGTTGCCATCGAAATATGTTTTATAGGATGCCGAAATGAACACATTCCAGCAAAAAGCCCAATGTTACATTTTTGTTTACAAAACAGCTCTTTTTTGATCTAATTTCCATGGAGTACTCGATTAATTGTAGGATCAAATTGATCGAAATTACAGATTCAACAAATAAAGTATTTAAAATATAATTCTAGCAATATCCGCAAAAAAAGGCAGTTATTATTTCAATCGCCCCGGCACAGAAGCTATGATTATATTTTTTCAGCATTGTGGCTAATTCAGTTATAAAGGCTATAAGCAAATATCCTTTTATCTATTATAAAATGGGCAAAGCAATGGAAATTACGAAAGTATTTAAAAAAAGGACCAAAAATAAAATATACAATATTTTTACCAGTACGTGTATAATAACCTTCGTCTACAAGATAAAAAAACATCAAATCAATCTTTTTTCTACGTAATAAGTATACAAAAGATACCCATCAGTTATTAGAGTACCTTGTACTTCAAAAATTGTATTACATCTAAAATTAAAATAAACTACGTAGTTATTGGGCTGTTAAGGATTTGTAAACAGGAAATGCTCACCAAGTTTTTAACGCTTGAGAAATATTGTATCTTAACAAAGTAAAAGGAAAATTAAATTGTTTTCTAGAAGTAATTTTATAGCATGTTGACCTTAACGCATCCCTAAAAATACACAAAGGCTTCTAGACAAACTAAAAAAAAAGAAAGCGAAATAAATTTAAATATTTATAACATCAAAATAACTGCTCCCTCACGGACATGAACTTGACATATAAAACTGGCCTGATCATGCATAACACCTCCCTTAAAATAAAAATGACGCCACCATGCTCCGTGCCATTACGTGCAAATAATTGCTTTGGCAACAATGAATTCCCTAAGTTTTTATTATATTGGTGAAAGTGTATTTTTGACATTGACTGAATACTTTTCATTTTCACAATAATTTATTTTGATTTTACCGTTTTATGCATTTTATTACATTTTATGGAACATTTTACTGAAAATTTCAAACAGGAATGTGAACCTTAAGGTTTTTTTTGGTATTTTAAAAAATGTGATTCTTCATCGTAAGACGTGCAAATACCTCATCTGGTAAATTGGAATTTATTTAATTGATAAGTTATAAACCATTCAATAATAATTATATAAAATTTTACCTTAGAATCAAATTTTAAATCTAAGGGTAACAAATTTAATCTTATGGATATGATGTATGATAAAAGAATCTTCAAATTCAAAGGCTGAAGCAAATTAGTCATGATCATAATTCATTTATACACCAGAGTAACTCTGTTCAGAGCATTTTTCTAGATATAGTTTTATACAAGCAGATGAGCAAAAAGTTTGTGCTGTGCTTCTTACAGTAAACTACCTGAAAAAATCTATGGAGCACTATTTGATGTAAACATCTTGAAGCAACTAAACTTGGACTTAATATCATACACTGGCTCTACAAAAAAAAAATTCTGAATTCGGTATGCATTAAGCAACAACAATATCGTTTTACCATAAAGTTAATGTTCCACTGACATATAAAGCTGAACATCGAAACTGGTATGGTGTTAAAATTCAAAATGATTATACGTTTAAAAACCAATATGCCATATTAAAATAGAAATAACTGATTGCATATAATTTGAAATTTTTCAATATTATTAAGCATGTTTGGAAATTACATAAATTTTACTTTTATGTATTTGTTTTGTCTAAAAATAAAATAATAACCTTTTGTTTGAATATGTTATTAATTAATAAAATAAAAATTCTTGATTCTAGCTCAGATAGGAAATTCGTGTCATGAAAATCTTTTGTCAAAGTAGTGAGAAACTGCGATTGATTACTATTTCAAAAATTCAACTTTAGGAAAGGTCAATTCCAGACCCTCAAAACAGTTAAGTAAATGGAAAGTTTGACCTAGTGTAAAAATTAAAAGTTGCTAGTAAATCTTTAATGTATATCTTTAGATTAAAAATAATTGTATTAATGTAAGAATTCTCTTGTATTTACAAGCCTTTTTATATTTAAAGTGTCTTAATAAATATTGTTTTGTTTACAATTAAATATAAACTGCTTTAACACTATCCCCTTTAGAGTTTAATTTTTTTTATAAAAATGATTTAGTACATACTGTTACTTTATATCCTTTAAATTAAAGCTCCGTTATTATGAAGGAAATGTCAACAATATTATGAATGTTGTTAACTCTATATAAATACCTAACATAGTTCCGTAAAAGCATCGAGGAGAAAATAATTTAAACAAAGACCTAATCGAAGCTATTTTTAAATGATGAAACTCTCTTACTTTGCAATAGATTATGTGGACATTTCGATACCTTACATTAAACAATATACTATATTAATTCATGACATAACATTTTTAAAAATAAATGCCTTAATACTTTCGTTAACTTCTTATACTCTACGTCCGAATAAGGATGTAGATTATACTAGTTATTTACAAAAATATCCACTGATTTTCACAATCTTTTCTAAAACAGATATCTAAAAAAAAATTAGTTTCGATTTGTTTTTAGCGCATATTTCACATTTTAGCTATTTTGCTAAATAACAGTTTTATTGTAAAAAATAAAATATGTAAACAGTCATAGAAAAAACATCTGCATTTATTTATAAGAACTGACATTTCATGCTTTTTATCTAAAAATAATAAAATTGTTACATATTTAAGCTGTTCCAAATAAGTTTAAAAAATTTGCTTTATTGGAGTTGCTTTAAACAGAAAATTTATAATTTTGAGGAAACTAAAAGTAGAAATTCTAGTTGAAAATTGTTTTACAAAAACAATTATCCTGAGCCCCGATTCTGTAAGCATATTTTTTGACATTCCTTTTCCTTGTCTCTTTTAGAACAGTGGCATACTTATGTATTACTACAGACTGAACAAAGATGGAAGATCGTTATTATTACATTCTCTTTCCCTTTACTTTTATAGAATCGCAGCCCTGGTCTTTTTTATTGAATATACTCAATTAACCTGTCAAGTAAAACAAGGAAGAAAGATTTATTGTTTTAGATACAGTATAGACAGAGATCGTTATTGTCTAAAGCTGTTTGTTAGAATAATAGAATTGACGTTCATACACGACATATTCACGCTAATGTAAGAAACTTCTCTATAATTTTTTGTAAAATTTTTGTTAATTAACAAATTAATAATTAATATGACTAAACAAATTGTTACTATCATGTAAATTAATAAAACAACATCAATATTATAAATATTACTTGTGATGCATAAGTTTCCTTGAAGCGCCAGATCGTATGGAAGTACATTTCTTGGACCCAAAAAATTCACAGATAAAATAAAAATATTAAAAAGCATCTTCTGTAAATTTGAGCCCTTAATATTCATTTGCCACGCCATTATGAATTATTGAAAAAAAATACGTTTTTTTTTTGAGTTCGGAAATGATACATCTAAATCCAATGCACGCATTAAAAAATTTTATCTCTATGCGGTGAAAAGTTATCGCAATTTTTTTGGTGCAAAAATTTGTTTTTGCTATAAATATAAATCCTTAATATCATATTTTTTATTTCCTTTCACAATATTATTAAGCGAAGAAACTGGCAGAGTTTTGCCCACTTTTTTATTGTTTTTAATGCTTTCTTGACTTCAGATTCAGCTTTTAAAAATTTTATAAAGAAAAGAGTTCCATTTTTATATACAGCTTCTCCTTGTTTTTAATTAAAACGGACACCCGCCAATTTTTTATTATTTCTTGAAACTCTTCAGAAATATTTTTAAAAATTCGTCCTCTTTTTGTTCCTGGTATTTGTTGGACTTTTTGTAAATGTTTCTATATATTTTGCTATAAAACAAAAAACCACATTTAAGCCGACTACAATGAAACTTCCAGTAACAGAATATCAATTTATTCATAATTAATCGAAAGCAAAATTTTACAAATAGGTTTTAATGATCATACATTTACAGCAATGCATTAATGTACACAGTTTTAAATACCAGTGATATTTTTTATCCATTCACGATATTCAGGATTACTGATACGGGAAAAAACTCCCGGTCCACTAGTGCAAGCTTCATATGACCACGAAGTTATTGCATATTGAGTGCCGTTTATGACGTATGGGCTTCCAGAATCCCCCTGCAAAATTAGAATATTATTTTTATTATTAAGTGAAATCCGTAATTGATAAACTGAATTAAAAAAAATAGTTAGATGCGTTTCCATTATTAGCTGTTCCATTATTTTGTCTTCCGAGTGAAAAAATAGAAACTAGTTTTCATATTGTCTTATTAACAGTAACATATGTTCTTTCTAAAATTTGCCTGTTCTTTGGTTATGTAGGTTTTTAATTTTGCTGGAATCAATTAATCAGAATTCTAATAAAGAGTTTTTATAGTTAGCAGAGTAAGCTAATAAATTATTTCTTTATAATTATTTAAAATATACTTACATAGCATACTCCATTATAGTAATCATCGGTACATAAATGATGAGTCGCATTAAAACCGTTGCCTTCAGGGCCGCCGTTAACTTTTTCTGTACATTCTTGGTCTGTTAAAAGTGATAATTGTTGTTTTTGTAACGTTGTTGGATCATGATAAAACGAATCAATTCCTCCCCATCCACATACATAACCTTCAACATGAAATGGAACCTCTTCATTAACTTCAGCTATTTTAATAACCTGAGCTTTTTCACCCAATGGAATGGGTTCTTCAAGCTGAAATTAGTGCGAAACTTTATTATTTTTCCTTTACAACTTATGTAAACAAAGGGAACATAAAAACTAAAAAAGCGTTAACGCCTTCAAAAACTTAAATTATTTATATTTCGAAAAAAAAACAAAGAAAAACAAATATTGGTCATAAACAATTTCAAAATAACCATACATTTGGTTCAAGGCTATTTATGGTCAGTGAGAAAGAGACATTTTTCATGTTTGATAGACATAAATATTTTTATTAATTTTTTCTTTCAGTTTATTGCTTTTCGTAACTCGTTTCAGTGTACTATAACGCAGGGGCGGATCCAGGCTCTTACTTTGAGGGAAGCGGTGATATCACAAAAGTACAGCTTGGCACGCGAAAGGCAGTTGTCGACGGGGGTGGGGGGGGGGAGATACCAGCATCATACATATTCCTATTATAAGTATGAGAAAAAATCTGGTCTTTTTTTCTGGACTCAAAGCTGGGGCAATCACTCCCCCCACCACCCCCCCCCCTTAGATTCGCGCCTGCTACAACGTGAAATTTACATTTATTATCAAGAAAAAAAAAGGTTTAAAGACTTATTTTTATTTATTTACATAATGAAAATAACTTCGATCACACCCTAGATTTAAACAACAATAGATTTGTTTGAAGGCTGTTTATGGTCGGTGGGGGAGACGCTTTTTTGATGTTTGACAGACATAAACATATTTACTTATCTTGTCTTTCAGTTTAAATGATTGTGGTGACTTTTTTAGGTGTTTTTAAGTGTTAGAAATTACTATAAATGCGAAATTTACAATTATTATTAACAAAAAGAGGATTTAAAAACTTATTTTTATCGGTAAATATTGTTAGATTGTTTACATATTGAAAATAACAATAATAAAAATTTAGGCAACCATATATTCATACTTTGTTTTCAGAATTGACGTACCCAGGGGTATGTTCGAAGGACGTACCGATGATACTCGTTTAAATAATGCAATTAGAAAAGGATAGCATAAAATCGGTATGTCTGTACCAAGAAATTAAATATCTACTGTTTATCAACATTTTTTCCAATCTAAATAAAAATATTATTACGTTATTCAGCGTTCAAACAACCGGGCCCTAGTTCTGACGTTATGCTACTTCTACAGGGGTATGTTCGAAGGAAAATAACAATAGGCAATAATTAGACAACCACAAATTAATTCTTTTTTTTACGGGGGAACGTTCGAAGTTCGCAACTTTGATGGTTTTTTGGTTCATCATGAAAGGCCAATACGGTCAACTACGGTTTACTTTCATTGTACACTTGTTGAAATAAACTACGTCAAAAATTATGAAAAATATTTACAAAAATGCTCACGAATTAATTCGGATTTTCGACAACTTTAAAGTTGCTGTAAACTACACAAACAGCATCCGTATATCAAAACAAACGAATATTATCTAAAATGTCAAATTTCACAATGGGTATGTCAGATGGCACCCATAGCAACGCCAGTGTCGCTATATCCCGATATAATCGGCTACCTTTGATGTCCAAGACTGATTTGAAACAATATTTTTTCTTGAAGTGCGATAGTTTCCTTTTGAGACATATACACAATAAACAATTTCAGTCATAATGTAACTTAATCTAATCAGTAAACTTGAAGAATAATTAATTGCAAAACAAGTAAAAATATCGATAAATCCCAGGAATTGGTAAAATAAGGTAAGTAGATAAAGCTTCCATTTTTGTTACCTTAATAGATTGGCTTCTTCTCGCACTTATCAATGTTTATCAGTTTTAAAGCTAGATCAATCGTTTAATGTTTTGTCTTACCTGCAAAATACCAACATCATAATAGGGAACGCCATCAATGTGGACGAATTTTGGGTGTTGGAATAATGCTTTTACTTTAATAACGTTCTTAGGGTCATAACCATGATATAAAATAGTACCATAAACTATCTCGTCGCTAAAAAAAAACAATGATGGTTAAAACTAATTATCAAGATTAATAGAACTATCGCAAATTTAATAGTTTGTTCAAAATATTTAAATCCACGATTAGTTAACGAGATGATCCGAACATAAGGTCTTAATTAGTAAATATTTGAACACCTACCCGGCACATTCCTATTAAAACAATGTTTATGATTCTTAGAATATCTAGATATAAACTGACAGCTAAATAATAATTATAATTTATTACCAAATTTAAAATGCAAAGAATTACAAACAGGTTCGTTAGAAATTTTTGAAAAAAACGTTGAATTTTCCAGTTTTCCCTATTTTTCTCCGTTACTCCATATAATTGACAAGAAAAAATCGACACAAATCATCGATACTCAAGATCTAAATAGGAGGGTTATAAAATTCCGGTTAGTGACAAGTCAAATGAAATTATTGAAAAATATGACAATAACATGAACAAAGACTCGAAATTGATCCAAGGAAATCCAAAAGAATCGCAAGGTAAAATCATAAATTAACAATACGATGAGAAAGATTTCAAGATAATTTGCTAATCACATTGTATGATCAGGGGCGGATCCAGCCTCTCTCTTTGGGGGAAGAGGGGCGGTGATATCACAAAAGTACAGTATGGCAAGCGAAAACAAGTTGTCGACGGTGGGGAGGGGGGGGGGGAAGCGAGTTCCCAACAACATTCCCATTTCTAGTGTAAAAGGCAGGGTCGGGTTTATCTTTCTGAATTTGAAGCTCTTGGAGCAGAGGGAGGGGGGGCGATCACAAGAAAAAACAAGTTGTCAACAGGGTTGGAAGATGCGAGCAGCATACACAGCATACACATTCCTAATATAAAAGGCAGAATCGGTTCTATTTTCATGAACTCGCAGCTCATGGGAAGGGGAGGGGCGATCGCAAGCATACCCATTCCTATATTCTATTCAAAAACTAGAGAGAGTAATAAACTGTTACCGAAACCTCCAACGTACCTGCTCCAGTGCCGCAGGTAACTGAGGACTGCCGTAAATCTAATTATATTTAATTATATTTAAATATTATAAGCTTTTATACATTTACTGCAACAATAAAATTTCTGATAGTTCAATTTAATTTCTGTCAGTAAGCAAAGTACACCTTATAGTGTGTCCTTAGTGATTTATCTTGTTTGTGTTTGTTTTCATATATTATTTGAGATTAGTGAGATACCCAAAAGATGTGGCTTCCACAACTATATTTATTCCAGAATCGTTAAAGCAGGGAATTTTTTCCTCAACGAAAAACTTATTACCATGAGTGTTTATGATGCCTTAAGATATCAATATCTAGATAATAATGTTAAAAGCTCTGTTGAGATGTGTTCCAACATGACAGGAGTTGGAAAATCTACTATATACCGAATACTGAAGGAGAAAAAACGACTGGAATTGTTAGTACTCCCAAGCTACATTCGATCACAGGCAGACGAAAAACCTCGTTGGAAGAAGAGATGTAAACTGTAATAAAAGAAGTTGTACATACATTTTATTATGGGAAGCAAATCCCAACCGTCGACAAACTTCTAACTAAAATCAATGAAGATCGGGATTTACCTGAAATTAAAAGAACTGAGCTCTGGAAATCGCTCAGAGAACTTAATTTTTGCTGAGAAAAACCAGATAGGAAATCTGTTCTTTTAGATCGTCCGGAAAATATCCGTTGAAGAAGGAAATATCTCTCTCAAGTAAAAGGCAGAGTTGCTAGAAATAACACAACTTACAAAATTAGTAATTTAACTGAACTTTTAAAAGATTTTTTTGAATAAAGTTACTATTGAAAATTGGGAAAATCCATATAATAAAAGAATAAAAGAAAATGTGGAAACTCGATCTCATGATCCGTGAGATAGAGGAACCAATTATAATTAATTTGAGCGAAGATAGATTTCCTGACTGACTGCGAATTAGATACGTAATGTTTACCAGCGTAAACACAATTTATTATTCAAATTTTCTATAATATATAAAAATTAATTATATTTGAATTCTTTTTTAGTGTTTAATTATAATTCTGCTGATGGTTTAAGAAATAAAAAAACTGAAACATCAAATATACTAAAAATATTTTTAATTAATAATAAAATGACCTATAGCCCCAAAAAAATTTTAATATTATATGGACGAATTTATTTTTTTATATATATGTTAAACTTTTTGTATTTTGGACAATGGGTATTTTGTAAGTATTTAAATTATAACTATAATATAAATTTTTTGAGAGAAAAAGGCTAAGTTTTAGTCTGAATGTGCGTAAAACGGTTTCTATGACAAAATTAAAAATAAACAAAATACAGTTGTGATTGGTAATAAATATGACAAAATTATCTATATTTTCTAATGTATGTGAATTATTTAGAAATCATAAGAAGTAAAATAATATTACGATAACTTTTTATTTTAAGTTTATTACCGAAATAATATTCTATGCCATAAATACTCAAAGATAAAATAAACCTCTTTCCGACGCCTATGATAAGGATTAAAATCCTTTTTAACACTTCACACGACCAAATACCTATTGTTATCTAACCCAAATAGTCCATTAGCGGTATTTCTAATTATAAAATTTCTAACTCCTTCCTATGAAAAATAAATGTGTCTCACAGATTTTGCCAAAGACACCGGACTAAAGAACACAGGTAATTAGCGAAGAAAAAAAAGAGTAAAAAATGATTTATTATTCTCTCTAGTTCTGGAATAAACTATAGTATAAGAGGCGAAATCGAGAAAACTTTCCTGAACATAAGGCTCTTGAGGGGGGGCGATTGTATATAGTATTGTCTCATAATAAACCTACAATCATTTCATTAGATACATCTTCAGTACTAGGAACAATAGTGAATAGATGGAAAGATTAAAACATTTTCTGTATATGGAAGAAAAGGAAGAAGGGGAAAAGAAAATGAAGAAAAAGAAGTCTTAGTTATGGATATTAACTTACATGTAACCTTCCCAAGGCACGCAATGTCCGGCTGTTAAAATCCATTCTGGTCCTAAGATTGATCCTCCACATTCAAAATAACCACCAGAATGTAACGCCACCTAAAAAAACAAATAATAATAAACTCTAATAATAAATAAACTTCTAATTAAAATTAGATATTTTTAGGCAAGTCTTATAGTTTGCACATTTCGAATACACTTTCCAACCAAAACTAAACCTGTTTAATCTAGAAGGTACTAGCGCACTGGATTATTGTACGGAAAGGGGATGAAAAGTTTCTGACCTCTCCTAGAGATGGCTCAGTACAATTTTGACTAAACCATACTGTAAAAAACTTGTAATGTGCTTGAAGCAAATTTCTTAAACTGTTCATTAAATGCATATAATGTTAATGCATTAAATTTAATAATTTTTACGTTAAATCTGACGTAATTATACATTAAATTTGGTGTGGTATCTTACTTTATTGAAATTTATGGATAACATTCAATTAAATTTAATGTATAATTTTTTTTTTCAAAGTACTTATTCACGATATAAGGTACAAAATAATTAAATTTGATTAAGGAACGTACATTAAATTTTAGGTTATTTTTAACAGTACACTTAAAACGCCATTTCCTTCGTTATTACCCGAATCTTTTATTGTATTTTTCTTCTGTGATTTTATAAAGTTTTCACGTATTGTTTTTTTCCAAGTATAGAAAAACCCAAAGTTTATTATAGTATAATATATATATATATATATATATATATATATATATATATATATATATATATATATATATATATATATATATTTATATATGTGTGTGTGTGTGTGTGTGTGTGTGTGTGTGTATGTGTATGTATATATAGTATGGATACAAATAAAAATCATACAAACCATGTACGGAAATTCACCATCTTCAGCATCGGTTCCGTTAACTATTTTTAAGGGTGGTCTTGCAACGACTAAAAAATATGATTATTTAGTATATCGTTGTTAAATTTGAATTAACTAAAAATTAGTAAATGTGAAAAAAAATTTCTACTCTCATCTATTCTCGATCTAATAAAGTTTTTGAAATCTAAATATGAAAATACTGGAAACCTTCTTCTTCTTCTTCTTCTACGTTGACTAGGGATATCCCTGTTTGTCATTCCATCTACATCCGCCTTATTTTGCTGATGAAGAGAACCAGCTCTGGGCCCATCTCTTTGGTGGTCGTCCTGGTAATCTTCTTCCTCTTGGTTGTCCATACATACAAACTTTGGCTAGTCTCTCTTCATTCATTCTCTCAACGTGTTCTTTCCAACCTCTTTTTCTTTCTTTTGTCCATTTGACCACGTCCTGCACATTACATTTTTCTCTGATTAAGGTATTTGTCAGCCTATCTCTGATTGACACGTTCAGCATTAATCTCAGTACTTTCATTTCGGTGGTTCTCATTTTCTGCTTTGTCTTCTTAGTGTCTGCTTTTGTTTCCGTGGCATAAGTTAGAATTGGTCGTATCATGGTCTTATATATTTTTGTTTTTCCCTCTATTCTCATATATCTGTTTCGAAATATAACATCTCTTAAGCATCCTGTCACTTGTATTTTGTGACAGTACTTCTCCAGTAAGGTTACGACAGCTTGTTGTGTCAATGCCTAGGTATTTAAAATTCATGACTTGTTCAATTATTGCATTTTCTATCTGTAGCTTACATCTTCTTGGTTCCTTGGAAATTACCATACACTTTGTTTTATTCGTTGATATCTGCATATTGTACTTCTTAGTTGATACGTTAAATAGGTGTGTCAACCTCTGGAGGTCGTCTCCGTATCTGCGAGTAGGACCGCATCATCCGCGTAGCATATTATATTGATATTGTGTCCGCCCATCTGGTATCCGCGTTTCGGTCTGATGTCCTCTATTTATAATATAATTAATATAATTTTTCGAGATATTATATATGTTATTTAGTATGTGTGAATTAACTAAAACTAAACTAATAAAATTTTTATAAAAAAATTGAACCGACTTCTAAAAGTGCGCTAAAAAGTGAAAAAACTATACATTTTTATATGAAATTGAAATTTTTGAAGTCGGCGCCAAACTAATACCTGATAAAATGTGATTCGCATAAACAGATTAAAAACGATTTATTTGTAATCGCTTTTTTACTTTAATTTGTATATATTAGTAGTTATTTATTTCATTTAGAAATAATTTGGCGCCGACTTCAGAAATTTCAATTTCATATAAAAGTGTATAATTATTTTTCACTTTTTAGCGCACTTTTAGAAGTCGGTTCAATTTTTTTAAGAAAATTTTATTTTTGATTTTCAGTTATGAATTCATTATGATATCCATAAATTAATTGAACTAAGTACTAATTGAAATTAATGTATCTCGCAATGAGGTGGCAAAAAAGTACCCATTTTATCCAAAGTTGTAAATCACCCTAAAATGAACCACTAAAAATTCTTTGATTCTCAGAATTCTCCTAATACCAGTGAAATTGTGCCAAACAAATAATTAGTCTGTCATAATAAATCCATTATATTAAATTTCAAGTTAATTTTAGATTGGTAATATAGGCCGCAAAACTTTCCAATATTGATATTTATAGAACTTGAGACGTAAGCCCCATAATACAAAATCTGAACAAATGCGAAAAAGGTAAAATTTTCAACCCACCATATTGGATCCGCCATATTGAATTTAAAAAAAGTAATTTTAACGTCTTAATCTAATTTAAATCTAAACCCTTCGAAGCCCCCTGGTACAAATTTTGGATGAAATCCGAATATTTAAAATTTTTAGACCATCATATTCCATCTGACATATTGGATTTTCTTAAAATAATTTTATATTCGCTATCTACATCCTTAAAAACGATTCAGTCACACCTTTGAACAAAATCTAAAAATGTGAAATTTTTATTTCCCTGTATTCGATTCGCCATATTGAATCTCGAAAAAATACTTTTAAATTCATAATTTACACTCTCAAGACCCCCATAAAAGTTTTGGAGAAAATCGAAAAATGTATAATTTTAGGACACCATATTGAATCCGCCAGATTGAGTTTTCATAAAATATTTTAAATTCGTAATTACCACTAACAAAAATCCCCCAACATAATTTCAAACAAAATCCAGAGATGTAGAATCTTTAATCCGCCATCTTGGATCAACCATATTTATTTATTTTTTTAAATAATTTCAGATTCGTAGTGTACGACCCCGAAAATTCCCCAATACCAATTTTGGAGAAAATTGGACAAAATTATTTTTTTGGCCGCCATATTATCAACGCCATCTTGGATATAATTGCACCAATTTCATCCAAAAAAATATGGGACCACCGCAGCAACTTCCTGAAGATAACGTAAAAGATTTCATTAAAATCGGTGCCGCCGTTCCGGAGTAATCGGTGTACAGGGTGAGTCAACGATTGGATGAAGTAGGTTTGTGCCTTTTCGGTGAAATTAACAAGGAAACTATATTTATTGTTTGATACAGTTTATCTTTACGCAGATTTTAAAAATATTTAGGACTCTACAGGGTGAGCCAAAAAACTAGGACAGCATAAAGTTGTATTTTTTTAAATAGAACACCCTATATACGAATCGTATTTTCGATTTAGCTTATAATTCTAAATCTTTTTTATTAAGGGTTTACTATAACAAAACTTTATAGTTTCTGAGATAATTAAGTTTAAAGAAAAAAAGTCACATTTTCAAGCATCAATTCAATCCTAAATAACGTTTTCAATTTTGTGACAAATATATTCAAATTTGGAATTTAGCAAGACCAAGGACAAGTTAACATAATTTTTACCTAATATTTGCAATAAAAGCTACAGGGTGTTGAACACATCGGCTCAAATTTGAACAAGTTTAAATGAATAAATATCTTTTTTTTTTAATGGTACCCCTGTATATTTTCATGTTATTTAATAGAGTAATAAAAACCCTAAAAGTTTTGTTCAATATATCCTATACCTATTTATAATAGTTTTGGAGATATTTCAGTTTTTCTTATTTTCCATACTTTTTTACAGAAATAGTCTTCATTATCATAGTAGCCATGTAAAATAATAAAAATAAACTACAGAAACAAACAGAATGTGGTTAAATATGATGAAATACATTATTCGTTATATTACAACGGCAATAGTTTAATTAAACATAATGTGAAAAAATTAACACAACAATAACGACAAGGCAAATACATATTTACTTTTATACTAAATTGAAACAAAAAAATTACCTGTTAAATACTGAGATTAATTATTTCTTTTTAATAAGTGTTCGAATAAACGACCCTCTTGTGCAATGCACAAATTTAGTCTTTTTTGCAGATTTTCTCGGACCCTGGACAAAATTAGTGGCGTTATTGTTCTACAGGTATCCCTAATCCTGTTTCGCATATCTTCCACTGTTGTTGGTGGATTAATATACACCTTATTTTTAATATAACCCCATAGGAAGAAATCTAATGGGGTGATGTCGCAAGACCTTGGTGGCCACTCAATGAAACCCCCACGTCCAATCCATTTTTGCGGATATCGTTGGTCCAAAAACGCACGAACTTCACGATGGTAATGCGGAGGCGCACCATCGTGTTGGAACCACATACTGTCGAGCTCATCCCTATCGAGACCTTGAAGCAGTTGGGGTAGTTCTTGTAGAAAGTTCAGGTAACTATGGCTATTTAGTGGTTCATTAAAAAAGTGGGGTCCAATAATTCGATTATGATGAATACCACACCAAACATTTAATGACCAGTGGTTTTGATGTTGCACCTCTCTAATCCAAAATGGGTTTTCTGTGGCATAATAATGCATGTTGCGTCTATTTACGGCACCGTTACTTCTAAAAGTAGCTTCATCACTAAACATTACCTTGCATAATAAATTTGGATTCAATTGAATCTCCGCATTTATTGTACGGCAAAAGTTTACACGACTTTCAAAATCCTGTCCATGCAATTCTTGGTGTAATTCCATGTGATATGCATGATACCTATATTTCTTGGTAGTACGATTAGCGGTGGATTGTGATATTTCACATAATGCTGCTAACTGACGGCTACCAATATAAGGATTTTCCTGAACATTTAACAATACTTGTAGTTCTTTTTCTTCATTAGTTACTGGTTTGTTGACCACTTTACGTTTTGGATAATCAACAGTACCAGAAGAATCAAATCTTTGCATTAAGTTTTGAAAAGTATGGGTATTAGGCTGGCGTCGATCAGGATACTTCATTTTGTAAATTCTTTGAGCAAGAAGGCAATTTTTTTGAGCCTCTCCTATTGTATAAATCATATCTATTAACTCATTCTTTGGAAAATTCATTTTACAATATAAGATGAATGCAAAAAAAACCAAACTACACTACATAAAAACCAAAAGAAGCGATTGCGGTTATAAATTTGACACACAGAAAAATGTTCTTTTACATTGTTTTTGCCATGGCTACTATGATAATGAAGACTATTTCTGTAAAAAAGTATGGAAAATAAGAAAAACTGAAATATCTCAAAAACTATTATAAATAGGTATAGGATATACCGAACAAAACTTTTAGGGTTTTTATTACTCTATTAAATAACATGAAAATATACAGGGTGTACCATTTAAAAAAAAAAAGATATTTATTCATTTAAACTTGTTCAAATTTGAGCCGATGTGTTCAACACCCTGTAGCTTTTATTGCAAATATTAGGTAAAAATTATGTTAACTTGTCCTTGGCCTTGCTAAATTCCAAATTTGAATATATTTGTCACAAAATTGAAAACGTTATTTAGGATTGAATTGATGCTTGAAAATGTGACTTTTTTTCTTTAAACTTAATTATCTCAGAAACTATAAAGTTTTGTTACAGTAAACCCTTAATAAAAAAGATTTAAAATTATAAGCTAAATCGAAAATACGATTCGTATATAGGGTATTCTATTTAAAAAAATACAACTTTATGCTGTCCTAGTTTTTTGGCTCACCCTGTAGAGTCCTAAATATTTTTAAAATCTGCGTAAAAATAAACTCTATCAAACGATAAATATAGTTTTTTTGTTAATTTCACCGAAAAGGCACAAACCTATTTCATCCAATCGTTGACTCACCCTGTACATACATAAAAAAACATATATAGTGGACGAATTGAGAACCTCCTTCTTTTAGAAGTTGATAAAAAAATGACACAAGGCCAAAAGTTCTATTAAAACAAGTATTCCGTATATCTTAATTAAAAAGGAGAAAAAAACTACAAGTGTAAATATGTATATCACTGGTCGTACTTATTTCATTAATTCTCTACTTCCCACAATTTTTAAAATGCATCATTTATATTCATATTTATTTAGTTATTTTTAACCTAATCAATCAACTCTGTCACCCAGAAACAATACTTTGGCACTATATTTCAAATAAGCGGCATTTCTACAATAGTTTATGCCAATTTTTGTAAAATATCCCAAAATTCCCTTGTCGAGATGAAGTTTTTTCTGAACATACGGGACAGACAATGCGAAATGAAACGAAACTAGGATCGAGACATAGTAAGATTTTATAATGATTTAAAATGTTTATTAAACTAAAAAACTCTTACCTTCATGTTGACAAGCGAAAAATATTGTCAAAAATTGGAGAACATATAAATATCTATTCATTTTGAAAACTCTACAATAATCCACATTTGCAATTACATGATTTAAATAACTTATACATAATATCTAATCTTGCTATAGATAAGAATATAATTGAAATCAAATTCTAATTCCATTTAAGCCTTCGGAATATTCTGGAACATTTCAAGGGTCACTTAGTTTTGATTATTACAGTATACACTCTTGAACAAAAAGATTGCATATTTAATTTCAGCTATTTGTTATTTTTTCTTTATCATTTTTGTGGTCTTTATTATCATATCTTTTACAGTGAAATGTTTTACAATACAGGGTGAAACTTAGGGAAATTTATTCATCGATTGTGGGAAAACTATAATTAGGAAAGAATCTGAAAATTTTACAGAGCACTAACGTGAGTGGGGGACAACCGGCTAAAATATTTTCAAGATTGCGGCAATTCCAAATATACCGGAAATAGATGTCAACTAACTTATTTTAAATAAAACACCCTATATATTATAGCATTTCGGATTTCTACGTAAAATTCTAGACATATTTTATGCATAATATTCTATACTTAAGTCGCACCGTTTTGGACATATTTAAAATTTTATGTGAAAATGACGTTTGCGGACCAAAACTTAACTATAAATTTTTCCTATATGAAAGCCTTTTTGCTTAATTTGGGTTAGTTTTATTGTAGATAAAGATCGATTTTAGTAGTCTTTTTATGATATTTTAAAAATTATTAGTAGAGAGTTATCAAAAAGAAGAATAAAAACTATATCTAGTCAATTTTTTCAAATAAAAAGCACGTATTTTTATAATTTTATCATATTAAGCATTAAAAATAAGGGCAACTTTGTATAAGGTTGTCTGTTTTAAAAATTTGTAGTTTAAAATATTGGCAATTCAACATTTTTCTATTGTTAAAAATGCTATACGGCTTTTAAGTTTCGTTATTAGTTGGCCATGATTGTTCATGTCTGCAAAACGAATTTTTCCCTATTAGATTGTGGCCTTTTATATTTTTTTATGTACCTAGAGCTCTTTTCAGTATTTTACCAAAATTCCTGAGTGCTAGGTCTTCTCAAAAGTGTTTGGTGAATTGTTAAATTGATAATATGATACACAAATTTGATAAGAAATTGTTCATGGCTGTAAAACAATTTTTTCCCTATCAGATTATAGCCTTATGAATTCTTTCTAGGTAGCTAGGACTCTTTTCAGTGTTTTACTAAAATTTCTCAGTGCTAGGTCTTCTTGAAAGTATTTGGTTAATTTTCTAATTTATAATATGACCCTTAGATTTGATATAAAGGTGTTCATGTTTGCAAAACGAATTTTTCCCTATTAGATTATGGCCTTATGAATTTTTTCTAGATAGCTAGGACTCTTTTCAGTATTTTACTAAAATTTCTCAGTGCTAGGTCTTCTTGAAAGTATTTGGTGAATTTTCTAATTTATAATATGATACTTAGATTTGATATAAAGGTGTTCATGTTTGCAAAACGAATTTTTCCCTATCAGATTATGGCCTTATGAATTTTTTCTAGATAGCTAGGACTCTTTTCAGTATTTTACTAAAATTTCTCAGTGCTAGATCTTCTTGAAAGTGTTTGGTGAATTTTCTAATTTATGATATGATACTTAGATTTAATATAAAGGTGTTCATGTTTGCAAAACGAATTTTTCCCTATTAGATTATGGCCTTATGAATTTTTTCTAGGTAGCTAGGACTCTTTTCAGTATTTTACTAAAATTTCTCAGTGCTAGGTCTTCTCAAAAGTGTCTGGTGAATTGTTAAATTGATAATATAATACACATTTTGATATGAAGGTGTTCATGTCTGTAAAACAAATTTTTCTCTATTTGATGCTGAGCCAGCACATCTACATTATGGTTTTCTAAAGAAATTCGACAAACAATCCTAGTCAGCACCTCAAGCCTCTTGATAAGCTATAAAATTGGGTACTCTTAATCACAGCACAGCTGTAACAGCAATTAAAAAAAGAATCAGTAATTCAACAAAGCACAAATAAGCAAAAAATAATATAAACGAAAATATAGAAAAATTCTTTAATATTCTTTTTTAAACCAACTTTTAAAAGACAAAGCTTCTAAATTCGACCGCTATGTATTTTTTTATAGTGTACAACGTTTGATGATAAATCCTTGACGTCAAAATAGGAGAAAAAATAATGTGAAATATTGTTTGATAAGATGGATCTCATTCAAAAAGAAAAAAAGTTGTATCAATGTAGATCCTATGACATCATATCTTTTATATTTTTCGACAAACTTGTTATGTAAATAAACTAATAAAATCTTTTCTCTCTTTTTACTATATTTATTACTTATTTGCCTTTGGACCCAAGTTTATAACAATTTTTTAAAGGAAACCATTCAACTCCATAAAAATATTTTAAAAAAATTTTGTACTATTTGTTTCTGGCAATTTTCTACTTTTTGTAGATATTTTTAAGTATTTTTTTATAATTTTTTGTATTCTCCATCAACCACCTTTATGTCGACAACAATGAAACTTCAAATAACAGAATATCAATTTATTTATAGTTAATCGAAAATTAAAATTTATAACTGTTTTAATCTTCGATCATACTCTATAGATTTAAACAACAAAAGATTTGTTTGAAGGCTATTTATGATCGGTGGGGGAGAAGCTTTTTTGATGTTTGACAGACATAAACATGTCTACTTTCATTTTAATTGCTTGCCGTGACTCTTTTCAGTGTTTTTAAGTGTTAGAAATTACTATAAATGTGAAGTATACAATTAAAAACAAAAAGAGGATTTCAAAATTTATTTTTATTGGTAAATATTGTTATATATTGTTTACATATTAAGAATAACAATAATAATAATTTAGGCAACCATAAATTCATACTTTTATGTATTCCAGAATTGCCATACCGATTATCATACGATCCTCTTTTAAATAATGCAGTTAGAAAAGGATAGCCTACAATCGGTATGGGTGTATCAAGAAATTAAATATCTACCGTTTATCAACACTTTTTCAAATATAAATAAAAATATTATTACGTTATTCAGCATTCAAACAACCGAACCCTAGTTCTGACGTTATACTAATTATACAGGGGTATGTTAGAAAGTTTTAATGATTATACGTTTATAGCAATACATTTATATACATAGTTTCAAATATTAGTAACATTTTTAATCCATTCACGGTATTCAGGATTACTTATACGGGTATAAACACTAGGTCCACTTGTGCAAGATTCATATGACCATGAAACTATTGCATATTGAATGCCGTTTATGACGTATGGGCTTCCTGAATCACCCTGCAAAATAAGAATCTTATGTTTATGGTGAACTAAAACCTGTAGTTGAAAAAAGAAAACCCAAAAAGGTCTGAAGTGGTTTAGAACGTGGTTTCTACATTAACTATTCCATTATTATGTCTTTGAAACGAAGCAATAAAAACAGGATCCTATATTGTCACATTCGTTCTTTATTAAACCTACCCGCTCTGTATATTTTTAATTGAGTCAGTTAGTCAGTATTTAGTCTGGCAGCCAGGAGGGTTGTCGTGGCCCTTTTAGGTCCACAAGATCAAATAAGCGTTTTCGATGTATTTTTTTCTGCGAAATTAGAATGTGAAATTTGTTTTTTCCTCAAATGATCAGACACTTTCAATTTAATTGTTTAAAATGCCGTAAAAAAAGCTATTAAATTCATGTTGACATTTCATGCTTATTATTTTTCAATAAAATTGTTTAAAACATACTTACAAAGCAAGTTCCGTTATAGTAATCATTGGTACATAAGTGATGAGTTGAATTGAACTCATTACCATCAAAACCGTTAACCTTTTCTGTACATTCTTGATCAGTTAAAAGTTCTAATTGTTGTTTCTGTAATACTGACGCAGGTTCACTATTCAGACTTTTTTTTCCAAATCCACATACATACCCTTCAACATGAAATGGAACCTTTTCATCAGCTTCAGCTATTTTAATGATCTGTGCTTTTTCACTTAATTGAATGGGCTCTTCAAGCTGAAATTATTGCAAAACTTCATTATTTTCCCTTTACCACTCAACTTATATAAACAAAGGGGATATAAGGCGAATAAGGTGTAAATATGTGCCTTCAAAAACAATAACTTTATTTTACTAATATATAACAATAATAATAATAATAACAATAACGATCAGAAAAGACTTTCTACCGTAAGTTAAACTCTCCACCTAATAATATAGCAGATAATAGATATCCCAATAGAGAGCAGGTAGAAGAGTTCTGGGGAAACCAACTTTCCACACCAGCCAATTGTAACATCGCAGCTGACTGGATCAATGAAGAACACCAAATCTGCCAAGATTACAGCCAGATGCAGTTTGAGCCATTTACCACCCAGGAAATTTCAAGAATAATCAAGGAATCCCATAACTGGAAAGCTCCAGGTCTCGACGGGATCCAGAACTACTGGCTCAAAAAGTTTTGGTGTATGCACCATCAGCTGACTAATCTTATTAATGGTATTTTCCTTAACCCAGCAAAAATGTCATTGTTCTTGACAGAAGGTATTACGTACCTCCTACCAAAGGACCAACATAACACACATGACCCAGCTAAGTATAGGCCGATCACCTGCCTACCCACACTGTATAAGGTGATCACATCCTGCTTGACCCAACGCATCTATGCACATTGTGAGCAAAATAATATCATTGCAACTCAGCAAAAAGGATGCACGGGGGGAGCAATGGGATGCAAGGAACAATTGATTGTTGACTCTGTCATATGTAACCAGGCCTGTGCCAACTGAAGAAACCTCTTTGCTACCTACGTGCATTATAAGAAGGCCTTCGACTTGGTACCACATTAGTGGCTCAAAACTATATTGAGAATGTATAGAGTCGATAATAATTTTGTTTCCTTTTTAGAACGCATCATGTCAACCTGGAGAATTAAGATCCAATTGCAAGTGCCATCCAGCGACACTATTGAAATTATCACCATTTCGATACGAGGGGGAATATTTCAGGGCGATTCACTTAGCCCATTGTGGTTCTGCCTTGCAATGAACCCACTATCACGCCGGTTGAACTCCACCAGATATGGCTTTAGTATTAGAAATAACAACGAAGAGGTAATAAGCTTAACTCATCTTCTATACTGATGGCTGCTACCAGAAACCAGCTGGAACATATGCTCGAGAGGTTTATTGTTGTCTATAAAGGGGAGGTCTGCACCAAGCTGGGTATTTTAGAGCAGAGACATTAATAATTTCAGTGGAAATTTTTATTTCAATTTTGTTGTAAAAGCTGATATAATTTGATGAATTGTGCCTTCAAACATTTTAGATACATATATATATATATATATATATATATATATATATATAAAATATCAAGAAGGGCAAAAAATTACCAAAAGAAAGTGGAGATACCTATATAAACATTCTAGACACTTCTATTAAGCTAAAAAAAAAGAAACATAATACAGGTAATAGGTAAAAAAAATTAATAACTTGGATAAATAATTTTTATCAAAAACCAATTAGGAAGTTTGTAATTTATTTATTTATTTACACTGCCCTTCAATACAAATGTCCAGGGATAAGAACAGTGTTACTTAAATCCTAATAATACATATATAATGTAAACGATACAATAAGTATAAGATGGTCTATAAATCAATTATAGCTAATTGTAAATAAACTATTTGACAACAGAATAATTACAGAGAAATATATCAAATTTGTCTTTCAGACATTGATAAAGAGAATGCATAGAGTATAATTGGGAGAATAGCAACGCTAGTTCATGAAATGTAAAGGATTACACTTGCATATTCTAAAGGGTGTTTTTTTAGAGGTATAGAACTTTTAAATGGAATAAAACAAAGATGAATTTTTTAAATTGACATGAAATTTACTTTATTAGAAAGATAACCTTCTGGCATTATAATTTAAATATGACTTCTGGCATATGACCGCCACGGCTGGCTCGGACGTAATCTAATCTGGAGGTCAAATTTTCGATGACTTTTTCCAATATTTTTGGTCGTATATCGGCAATAACGCGGCCAATGTTGTCCTCCAAGTGATCAATCGTTTCGGGCTTATCGGCGTAGACTAGCGACTTCACATATCCCCACAGAAAATAGTCTAGCGGCGTTAAGTCGCACGATCTTGGAGGCCAATTCACGGGTCCGAAACGTGAAACTATGCGGTTACCAAACGTTTCCTTCAATAAATCAATTGTGGCACGAGCTGTGTGACATGTTGCGCCGTCTTGTTGAAACCACAGCTCCTGCACATCATGGTTGTTCAATTGATGAACGAAAAAGTCAGTAATCATGGCTCTATAGCGGTCACCATTGACTGTAACGTTCTAACCAGCATCGTTTTTAAAGAAGTACGGATCAATGATTCCACCAGCCCGTAAAGCACACCAAACGGTCAGTTTTTCTAGATGTAACGGTGTCTTAACATACACTTGAGGATTATCATCACTCCAAATATGGCAGTTTTGTTTATTGCCGTATCCATTCACACAAAAGTGAGCTTCATCGCTAAACAAAATTCGCTTATGAAAATCGGTATCAACGGCAATCTTGTTTTGGGCCCATTCACCGAATCTACGCCTTGCTAGGTGATCGTGTGGCTTCAATTCTTGCACGAGTTGGATTTTGTAAGCACGCAAACCAAAATCTTTCCGCAAAATCTTCCACAAAGTGAATGGACACATATCCAATTCCTGTGCACGATGGCAGATAGACTGATTCGGGTCTTCCTCTACGCTACGCTCTACAGCAGCAATGACTTCTTCTGTACGCACTGTATGACGTCTCTGTGGATGCGTATTATCATTTAGAGTAAACGTGGTGCGAAAACGTTCCATAGTTAATCGAAATAATTGCTCTGATGGACGATTATGTTGACCGTAAAATGGACGTAGTGCGCGATACGTATTTCGAACAGAACCATGATTTTCAAAATAAATTTGCACAATTTGGAAGCGTTGTTCAAGGGTCAGTCTATTCATGTTGAAATGCCAAACCAAACTAAACATAAACCACTTGACAGCTGACAAAATGGCAGCCAGTTAAAAAAGTGTTGCCAACTTAAAGTTCTATATCTCTATAAAAAACAGCCTTTATATTTAAAAAAGAGCTGAAACAAATGTGTTTTCTTGAATTATAATAGTTGCCTTTTCAAAGAAGACAATAAACAGTTTAGATCTTATGTGATTTAATCTGCCAAAATCAAAATAAAGACATAATATAAACTGTTAAGAAGAATAATAATAAGACAAGCAAAAAAGATCAGTACATATTTGAAATCAGTAAAAGAGCACAAATATAGAAAGTTTCCACTTTTGTCACCTGTGTAGACTGACTTCTGGTTGCATTTGTCAATTAAGACGTTTTACAATCAGCTTAGACTAGTTTTAAAGCTAGATCAGGTGTTTAAAGTTTTGTCTTACCTGTAAAAGACCAAGGTCGTAATACGGAACGCCTACTATGAGCTGATATTTTGGATGTGGGAACGATTTTTTTGCTTTAATAACGTTACTAGAGTTATAATCATTTAATAGAATGGTTCCATAAACTATTTCATCACTAAAAAAAAGTTAACAATGAAATTCAAAAATAATTATTAACAAAATTTTTATAAAAAAAAATTGAACCTACTTCTAAAAGTGCGCTAAAAAGTGAAAAATTACTATAAATTTTTTTATAAAATTGAATTTTTTGAAGTCGGCGCCAAATTAATACCTGACAAAATGGGATTCGCATAAACAAATTAAAAATACTTTATTTGTAATTGCTTTCTTATAATAATTTGTATATATTAGTAGTTATTTTTTTCATTTAGAAATAATTTGACTTCAAAAATTTCAATTTCATATAAAAATGTATAGTTATTTTTCACTTTTTTGCGCATTTTTAGAAGTCGGAAGAAGTTTTATTTTTCGATTTTTTGTTTTTAATTCATTATAATATCCATAAATTATTTGAACTAAGTACTATCGAGATTACTTCGCAATAACTCCAAGGTGGAAAAAAAATGCCTATTTTATCCAAAGTTGTAAATCATCTTAAAATAAACCACTAAAAATTTTTTGATTCTTAGAGTCCTCCAAATACCAGTGAAACTGTATCAATCAAATATTTAGTTTGCCATGATAAATCTACTATCTTAAATTTTAAATTAATTTTAGATTGGTAATATAGGCCTCGAAACCTTCCTATATCGATATTTAAAGAACTTGAGACGTAAAATTCTTAGCCCGATATATTTTATACTGCATATTGAGTTTGTATACGCACTAAGAACCCCGCAATATCAATTTTAGACAAAATCGGAAAATGTAAAATTTTCAGTCTCTCATATTGTATCTTATGAACCTACTAGTTGCAAGCGCGGATCCAGGCAGGGGAAATCGGGTCAATGCCCCTCCCTCCCATAAATTATATGAATATGCTATAAAAGAATGTAAAATTTTAAAACTCAAGGCAGTGAATCTAAAAAAAAATCATTTTTCAGGAAACCCCCTAATACCAAATCTGAAAAAATGCGAATAAGGTAAAATTTTCAACTCACCATCATCCGTCATATTGAATTTAAAAAAATAATAATTTTAACGTCTTAATCTAATCTAAATCGAAATCCTTTAAAGCCTCTTAGTACCTATTTTGTATGAAATCCAGAAATTTAAAATTTCTAGATCGTCATATTGCCCCTGACATATTAGATTTACATAAAATAGTTTTATATTCGCTGTTTATATTCTCATATTTGAACCAAATCGAAAATAGCAAAATTTTTAGTCAGCCATATTGAATCCTGAGAAAATACTATTAAATTCATAATTTACACCCTCAAGAACCCTCTATATCAGTTTTGGAAAAAATTGAAAAATGTAATAATTGAGAGATGCAGAATCTTTAATCCACCATGTTGCATCCGCCATTTTTATTTTTTTTTAATAATGTCAGCTTTGTAATGTGCGATCCCAAAAACTCCCCCATATCAATTTTGATAAAAATCAAACAAAATTAATTTTTATCCCTCATATTGAATGCGTCATATTGATTTTTTTTAAAATAGTTTCAGATTCGTCATGTGCGACCCCGAAAATCTCCCAATTTTGAAAAGAATCGGACAAAATTGATTATTTAGTCCGCCATATTGGATCCGTCATATTGAATTTTTTTTTAAATATGTTGGATTCGTTATGTGCGACCCCAAAAACTTCCCCACACTAATTTTGGAGAAAGTCGAACAAAATTAAATTTTCTTGTCCGCCTTATTGGATCCGCCATATTGAATTTTTTGAAAATAATTTCAGATTCGTTATGTGTGACTCCGAAACCCCCCCGTACCAATTCTTGAGAAAATCGAACAAAATTGATTTTTTTGTCCGTCATTTTGGATCCATATTGAATTTTTTAAAAATAATTGTAGATCCGTCATGTGCGACCCCGAAAACTCTCACCAATTTTTAAGAAAATCGGAGAAAATTAAATTTTTTTGTCCACCATATTGGATCCGCCATATTGATTTTTTTTTAAATAATTTCAGATTCGTTGTGTACGACCCCGAAAATTCCCCCATACCAATTTTGGAGAAAATCAGACAAAATTAATTTTTTTGGCCGCCATATTGTTCGCGCCATCTTGGATTTTACTGCACCAATTTCATCCAAGAAAATATGAGACCACCGCAACAACTTCCTGAACATAACGTAAAAAATTTCATTCAAATCGATGTCGTCGTTCCGGAGTAATCGATGTACATACATTTAAAAAAATACATACTCGACGAATTGATAACCTCCGTCTTTTAGAAGTCGGCTAAAAACATATGATTATAGATTTCTGGAAATGTAAATTTTTGAAAATTTTTAAAATTTAGGGTTTTACTAAAGCCATTTGACAATTATTAATAAAAGTCATGCCGAGGCGATTCAATTATATGTCAATTTTTGACATTAAGTTAAAAATATGTCATAGAACATTATACATGAAATATATATATATATATATATATATATATATATATATATATATATATATAATAAAGAAAAAACTAGAAAAACAAAAAAAAGAAACAGAAATATTAGTTATTGATTTAAACTTACGCATTTCCCCACTGCACACAATGCCCGGCTGTTAAAATCCACTCTGTTCCTATAATTGATCCTCCACATTGAAAATCACCATCAGAATGTAACGCCACCTAAAATAGTAAATAAACTTCTAATTAAAACTAGATAATTAAGCAAATCTTACACCATGCACATTTCTAATACTAAAATCTAGGAAATTTTCAACTCAAGGATCCGGACCCTTGGTCTAGAAGGTCCTAGCACACTAGAGTACTAATAGTAATTATACAAACGCGGGATGAAAAGATTCCGGTCTCCCCTAAGATGATTCAGTAACATTTTGACTGAAATCACCTGAAACTTAATCTTTATTCATTATTAGCTGAATGTTTTTATTATTTTTATTTTGTAATTTTACAAAGTTTTCAAGTTTTCTTGTCTTTAAAGTATGGGAAAAACGGAAGAGTGATATGGATACAAATATAAAACATACAAACCATATATGGGAATTCACCTTCTTCAGCATCGGTTCCATTAACTATTTTTAAGGGTGGTCCTGCAACGACTAAAAAATATGACTATTTAGTGTATCCATTTTTAAATTTAAACTAATTAAAAAAGTTTGTGATACTGAAACAAGATCTCCCCTCTCGTTTCTTCTCGATCTAATCCCGCCTTATCTTGGCAGCATTTACACTTGACATCAAGCCGAGATGAGGCAAGGTCCCCGCCTCATCTCAATTCTTTTAGAAAAAAAAATTACGATCTTCTAAAAAGTGTCTTGTAGTCTTGTGTCATAAATAAAAATGTCAAAAATTCTAAAATTGTGGTAACTACACTGAAGTTTAAGAAATATCCAGCTAAATGTATATATTCACTTATAAAAATATTTTGTACCATTATGAAAAGTAATTCTTTAAATCTAAATATAAAATTTCTGGCAATCTTATTTCATAGTATAATTTTTACTAATATTCTTTATACTATTAAATTTAATAGCTATTATTAAATCACCTAAATAATTTATTGAGGAGATATTTTGACAAAGAACTGACAGAGTTTTGATGCGTCCTTGTATATATTTGTTGAAGTTGAAGTAAAGACATCAGAGAAATGAAGAAAGTTGACAAGAATATGAAACAGATGTCCGATGCCTTGTACTTCTGGCTTACCCAGGAGCTAAAGAAGAATTCTGAGAAGAGCTTATTATCCAATATTTTATTGATGGAATTAGAGAACAGCAAATCCAGCTTATGTTGCATATAAACAAGTTATTAGAGTGAAGCGTTGGGTAGGGCTTTGAAAATAGAAGGAGGTGATAATGTGTCAAGGCCAAAAATAAGAGCAATTACCATATACGTAAACAGGATTTATCAGACCAAATAACGGAGAAAATGTTATCTAAAATAATTAACAAACTGGGCATAATAAATGATATTTCACATTATAGAAAAAATCAGGAAAAACTAAACACAATAAGTGATACTTTACGTTATGGTAACATTAAAAAGTGTAACTGTAGAATAATAAGATGTGATTGGAGATATGCAAGTGGAGGTTAAACTTAGAAAGCTAAAATTAAACCACTTGGTGTTAGTTGACCAGATAGAAGATGAGTTTATTTTTAGTATGGATCTAACCCATTAACATGGATTTTTCCTCTACAACAAGCTTAACATTCCAAAGTTTGGCATCGAAGAATTTATTTTGTAAAAGAACTATAATGCTAAACCAGATTTCTGGAGTATCAATGCGGATTCAGACCCGGCCGATCTACTGTTGACCAAATATTCACTATAAAACAAATAATGGAAAAATGCTGGGAGTTCGATCGAGAGCTTCATCAGATGTTCATAGACTTTAAACAGGCTTTCGATAGAGTATGCCGGATGAGACTGTGGACAGCGATGCAAGAACTTGGCTTTCCTAAAAAAACTAGTCAACTTGATACGGATGAGTATGGAAGGACTACGATGTAAGGTAAGAGTTGGGCAACAGTACTCGGAGACATTTGAGATTAACAATGGACTGAAGCAGGGAGATGCACTCTCACCACAACTCTTCAACGTAGCTTTAGAACACATAATCAGAAATGCAAGAATTGATACACCGACTTCCATATTCCATCGAGAAGGACCAAACTTACTGCTGGCATTTGCAGACGATGTAGATTGGTATCTTGGAACAACAATAACTGAAGATAATAACGTATCACAAGAAATAAACAATAGGATCCAAGCTGGGAACAGATGTAGCTACGCCCTTCAAGACCTGATAAAATCGAAACAACTAACAAGACGAACAAAGATAAATCTATATAAAACAGTTATAAGACCAGTAATGATGTACGGCAGTGAAACTTGGACAATAACAAAGGCAAACGAAGAGCGACTGCGAGTTTGGGAGAGAAAAATCCTAAGGAAAATCTTTGGCCCGTTTTTGGATGGGATAACGGGACAATATAGAATAAGAACAAACAAAGAGTTAGAAGAGTTATACGCAGACGCCAACATAGTAAAAGAAATAAAGTCTAGAATACTCCAGTGGACGGGCCACCTCATAAGACACTCTAACGAAAGAATAGTGAGACTGGCGTGGGAAGAAACCCCAACTGGAAAAAGACCACTTGGACGACCCCGGCTCCGGTGGCGGGATAATATAGCAGGAGTCCTTAAAGCTATAGATGTAGATAACTGGATGGAGCTAGCAAAGGACAGAAACGAATGGAGGCATATTGTCAAGTCGGCTAAAACCCACACGGGGTTGTAACGCCACGTAAGGAGTAAGTAGGTAAGATTTCTGGACGCCACCTCGGAGTAGCTCAACACACCAACAAATCCTGTAAATATCTGGTATTGAAGGCATTAGTAATTTTAGATGACATCAAGGCAAGCTCGTCATGGTTCCAGGAAGATGATAGAGTTTGGTTACGAAATCCACAGAGGAAGAAAGGTAAATCGCCAACATGGGAAGGAGTATATACTGTTCTAAAGATTAGTGACGTTGCTTATAGAATCCAAAGAAGACCCCAGGCCCCGAGGCCAAAATAAAAGTAGTACATCTTCATAAGTTGAACCATACCACAGAAATATTGAAGTTGATCGAACCGATCAAAATTAGGAGGAAGGGAGTATAATCAAGGACTAGGAGAGTTTGAAACTTCTTATAGAAATATGATATCGATAAATCATCATTGTTTCTTGTGTTTTCTAAATTTGTTTTCTTATATATTTTAGTAAATTCTATAGGTATATAAATAAGGATAGGAAGTGAGTAGTTAGTTTAGTTTTATATTTGAACTAGCGACCCGCCCCGGCTTCGCACGGGTGCAATGCTGATACTAAATACACTACAGAAAAACTGTGACTATTTATTTTATTTTTACAACAATTATTACATCGGCCTCCGACGCGCTATTTATAGGCACGCTGCTGCCGCCCCGGTCGGCCAGTACCGCCGCAAGCGCTACTTCCCGCAATTTTAAATCTGTAATATCTTCGAAAATATTCATTTAAATCTTGTGCTGGAAAGGACCATATAGATCTATATTAAATCAACAATGTATTTAAGCTATTTAATTGGATAAGGATTAATGCTGTATTGGTTAAAATCGCTTCAAAATTTGCCATTATTTGTCGTAAAAAGTAAATGACAAAAAAATGTTGTTGTGGGATATCCATGAGAGATAGACATATACCATCGCGGAGTTTTCTGTAGACCTTTTCAATGTGTACAAATAATTAGTACATTATTTTGATAAATCTCGTAGGGTTCAGCCTGCGTTTGCAATGTAAGCGGAAAAAAATATGATAATTAACGACATCACATTAGAAACCTCAAAAATAACAGTATTTCTCCACTATTTAATGGATGTTATTATACATATAAACCTTCCTCTTGAATCACTCTATCTATTGAAAAAAACCGCATCAAAATCCGGTGCGTAGTTTTAAAGATTTAAGCATATAAAGGGACATAGGGACAGAGAAAGCGACTTTGTTTTATACTATGTAGTGATAGTGATGTGAAAGTGTTAAATATTTATTAAAAGTTGTTATTTATTAGTGAAAAATGTTTTGTTTTATTTGGACCCAGAGAGCGAGTATAACAGAGAGAAAATCCTAACAAAAAAACCAAACTGTTTCGAATCTTCACTCTTTGTTTTTATTTAAAATTATATTTTGCTCGATCTTCAAATGTCAAATTGGCAGTGACGAACAAAGTTAAGAAATAAATATTGTTGAAAGTATTCAGATACCTATTTAAAAATTTAGGTTTACAAATTTGAATTGTTGTACCGTAATAGGTATCAAATCAATAATATGAAAATTTTAGCACTATATTTCAACTAATTTTGATAAAATATCCTAAAGTTCTCATGACGATACGGGATAAACAATTAATTTCGTAACATCTCGATTATGATTTTGAGACCGAGATGAAACGACATTAGGATAGAGACGTGTTAAATTTTATAATTATTTAAAGTATTTATTAAACTACAAAACTCTTACCTTCATGTTGACAGGCGACAAATATTGTCAAAAACTGGAGAAAATATAAATATCTATTCATTTTAAAAACTGTAAATTGAACCGGATTTTCAATTACATTTATATAACACGTTTAAAACCCAATATCTTATCTTGCTATAGGTGGGGTATAATTGAAATGAAATTCCAAAAGGCTACAAATATTCCGGATCTTTTGAAGGGTCACTTAAATTTAATTATTACAATACACATTCTTACAATGAAATATTTTACAATATAGGTAAACAAACAAATTAAATTTTAGAGGTTTACATCAACCACGTGAAGGAATTAATGACGCATTGTATGTCATATAACAGCATGTTCTGTTCGAATTTTTCTAATGGCCTCTTGCTTTCCCGCATCCAGCCAAATGCAAAGTTTATGTGACATATTTCATTATAGTTATGTCAAATTTAAAATTAAACTTAAAGATATTTTTTAGACACAGTTTTGTTGAATGTAAGTAGTTGGTTTGTTGCTTTTTTATTACTTTTGTTACTTTTAGTTTTAGTTGTACTGTATTTTGTAATAGGGTATATTTTGTATATATATATGGTTAAGTCAACGATTGGATGAAGTAGGTTTGTGCCTTTTCGGTGAAATTAACAAAGAAACTATATTTATTGTTTGATACAGTTTATTTTTACGCAGATTTTAAAAATATTTAGGACTCTACAGGGTGAGCCAAAAAACTAGGACAGCATAAAGTTGTATTTTTTAAATAGAACACCCTATATACAAATCGTATTTTCGATTTAGCTTATAATTTTAAATCTTTTTTATTAAGGGTTTACTATAACAAAACTTTATAGTTTCTGAGATAATTAAGTTTAAAGAAAAAAAGTCACATTTTCAAGCATCAATTCAATCCTAAATAACGTTTTCAATTTTGTGACAAATATATTCAAATTTGGAATTTAGCAAGGCCAAGGACAAGTTAACATAATTTTTACCTAATATTTGCAATAAAAGCTACAGGGTGTTGAACACATCGGCTCAAATTTGAACAAGTTTAAATGAATAAATATCTTTTTTTTAAATGGTACAACCTGTATATTTTCATTCAAGTTTTCCCTATCAGATTATGGCCTTATGAATTTTTTCTAGATAGCTTTGACTCTTTTCAGTATTTTACTAAAATTTCTCAGTGCTAGGTCTTCTTGAAAGTGTTTGGTGAATTTTCTAATTTATAAAATGATACTTAGATTTGATATAAAGGTGTTCATGTTTGCAAAACGAATTTTTCCCTATTAGATTATGGCCTTATGAATTTTTTCTAGATAGCTTTGACTCTTTTCAGTATTTTACTAAAATTTCTCAGTGCTAGGTCTTCTTGACAGTGTTTGGTGAATTTTCTAATTTATAATATGATACTTAGATTTGATATAAAGGTGTTCATGTTTGCAAAACGAATTTTTCCCTATTAGATTATTGCCTTATGAATTTTTTCTAGGTAGCTAAGACTCTTTTCAGTATTTAACTAAAATTCCTCAGTGCTAGGTCTTCTTGTAAGTGTTTGGTGAATTTTCCAATTTATAATATGATACTTAGATTTGATACAAAAGTGTTCATGTCTGCAAAAAGAATTTTTCCCTATTAGATTATGGCCTTATGAATTTTTTGTAGGTACTTAGGATTCTTGTCAGTATTTTATTAGAACACCTGAGTGCTAGGACTTCTCAAAAGTGTTTGGTGAATTGTTAAATTGATAATATGATACACAGATTTGATATGAAGGTGTTCATGAGTGTAAAACAAATTTTTCTCTATTTGATGCTGAGCCAGCACATCTACATTAAGGTTTTCTAAAGAAATTCGAAAAACAATCCTAGTCAGGACCTCAAGCCTTTTGATAAGCTATAAAATTGGGTAATCACAGCACAGTTGTAACTGCAATTAGAAAAAAGAATCAGTAATTCAACAAAGTACAAATAAGCAAAAAATAATATAAACGAAAATATAGAAAAATTCTTTAATATTCTTTTTTAAACCAACTTCTAAAAGAAGAAGCTTCTAAATTCGACCGCTATGTATTTTTTTATAGTGTACAACGTTTGATAATAAATCCTTGACGTCAAAATAGAAGAAAAAATATTGCGAAATATTGTTTGATGAGATGGATCTCATTCAAAAAGAAAAAAGGTTGTATCAAAGTAGATCCTATGACATCATATCTTTTATATTTTTCGACAAACTTGTAATATAAATAAACTAATAAAATCTTTTCTCTCTTTTTACTATATTTATTACTTATTTACCTTCAGACCTAAGTTTATAATAATTTTTTAAAGGAAACCATTCAACTCCATTAAAATATTTTAAAAAATTTTTGTACTGCTATTTGTTTCTGGTAATTTACTACTTTTTGTAGATATTTTTAAGTATTTTTTTTATAATTTCTTGTATTATCCACCAACTACCTTTATGTCGACAACAATGAAACTTCAAATAACAGAATATAAATTTATTTATAATTAATCGAAAATTAAAATTTATAACTATGTTTTAATCTTCGATCATACCCTAGATTTAAACAACAAAAGATTTGTTTGAAGGCTATTTATGATCGATGATTTTTTGATGTTTGACAGACATAAACATGTATACTTTCATTTTAATTGCTTGCCGTGACTCTTTTCAGTGTTTTTAAATGTTAGAAATTACTGTAAATGTGAAGTGTACAATTAAAAACAAAAAGAGGATTTTAAAATTTATTTTTATTGGTAAATATTGTTACATATTGTTTACATATTAAGAATAACAATAATAATAATTTAGGCAACCATAAATGCATACTTTTATGTATTCCAGAATTGCCATACCGATTATAGTACGATCCTCTTTTAAATAATGCAGTTAGAAAAGGATTCCCTACAATCGGTATGGGTGTACCAAGAAATTAAATATCTACTGTCTATCAACATTTTTTCAAATATAAATAAAAATATTATTACGTTATTCAGCATTCAAACAATCGAACCCTATTTCTGACGTTATGCTAATTATACAGGGGCATGTTAGAAAGTTTTAATGATTATACGTTTATAGCAATACATTTATATACATAGTTTCAAATATTAGTAACATTTTTTATCCATTCACGGTATTCAGGATTACTTATACGGGTATAAACACTAGGTCCATCTCTGCAAGATTCATATGACCATGAAACTATTGCATATTGAATGCCGTTTACGACGTATGGGCTTCCTGAATCACCCTGCAAAATAAAAATCTTATTTTTATGCTGAACTAAAACCTGTAGTTGATAAAAGAAAACCCAAAATGGTCTGAAGTGGTTTAGAACGTGGTTTCTACATTAACTATTCCATTATTATGTCTTTGAAATGAAGCAAATAAAAACAGGATCCTATATTGTCTTATATTTAGTCACATTCGTTCTTTATTAAACCTACCCGCTCTGTATATTTTTAATTGAGTCAGTTAGTCAGTATTTAGTCTGGCAGCCAGGAGGGTTGTCGTGGCCCTTTTAGGTCCACAAGATCAAGTAAGCGTTTTCGATGTATTTTTTTCTGCGAAATTAGAATGTGAAATTTGTTTTTTCCTCAAATGATCAGACACTTTCAATTTAATTGTTTAAAATGCCGTAAAAAAAGCTATTAAATTCATGTTGACATTTCATGCTTATTATTTTTCAATAAAATTGTTTAAAACATACTTACAAAGCAAGTTCCGTTATAGTAATCATTGGTACATAAGTGATGAGTTGAATTGAACTCATTACCATCAAAACCGTTAACCTTTTCTGTACATTCTTGATCAGTTAAAAGTGCTAATTGTTGTTTCTGTAAAATTGACGCAAGTCCATAATTCAGACCTGTTTTTCCAAATCCACATACATACCCTTCAACATGAAATGGAACCTTTTCATCAGCTTCAGCTATTTTAATGATCTGTGCTTTTTCACTTAATTGAATGGGCTCTTCAAGCTGAAATTATTGCAAAACTTCATTATTTTCCCTTTACAACTCAACTTATATAAACAAAGGGGATATAAAGCAAATAAAATGAAGATTACAGTGAAATATATCAATAATTTTATTTTACTAATATATAACATTAATAATAATAATAATATAATAATAATAAATGCTGAACGGTGAAACTATAACTGCAGTGGACGCAGACCAAACATACAAATATCTAGGTATGAAACAGGCTAAAAGAATTGACCATGGCACTATGAAGGCCGAATTGACAGCCGAATTTGTCAGGAGGGTAAGGCGGGTATTACGAACTAATTTAAATAGTAGAAATTTGTTTAAGGCGCTCAACACGTATGCTTGCTCTGCGCTGAGCTACTCTTTTGGAATTGTAAAATGGAGCAGGACGGACATCCAAAACCTGCAAAGAAAAATAAGGACACTCCTAACAAATGCACAAAAACATCACTCTCGGAGTACTATTGAACGTACAATGCTTCCAAGACACCAAGGAGGAAGAGGATTGATGGATATTGGTAAGCAGCTCGATCAACAAATAATAAACTTACGTTCATATTTCTACAGGTTAGCACAATACAAGATATTACTTCTCACCGCCAAACAGACCAAGAGAAGTTAGAAACTTGGCTACGGAAGCCACTTCATGGACGGCATCCAAATGAGGTCAATCAGGACAATGTCGACAACTCAGCGTCGAACTACTGGTTGATTTCAGAACAAATGTTTCTGGAAACGGAGGGCTTCTTGTTAGCTATCCAAGACCAGGATATTCCGACGAAGAACTATTGGAAGTTCATCAGTAGAGATCCCTCAATAGAAAAGGACCAATGTAGATACGGCTGTCGAACATCGGAGACAATTCAGCACATAACTGGAGGATGCCAAGCGTTTGCTGCAACCGAGTATAAGGAAAGACACGACTCAGCCGCTAAGATACTCCACCAAGAGTTAGCAGAGAAGTTAAACCTATTACAGGTAGGAAAAGTGCTTTATTACACGAACAATCTGGAGCCTATTCTTGAGAACAACCAGTTCAAGTTATATTGGGACCGAACGGTTCTGAGGGATCAAACAGTAGCTCATTATACTAATAGATAAAATTTCTAGGCGAACTACACTAATCGACTTTGCTGTACCTAACAACAACAACCTAAGGCCAAAATACAACGAGAAGATCGCCAAATACAGAGATCTGGAGGTCCAAATCCGAAGACAACGGGCAATGAACAGCGTCCAAACGATTCCCATAGTACTGCCAACAACTGGAGTGATACCAAAGAACCTCCTGCAGAACATCAAGGGACTGGACCTTAGTGAGCATCTGTATAAGCCGATGCAGAAAGCAATTCTCCTGCCAACCGCGCAATAACTCAACAGAGAGGATGCACCAGGGAAACAATGGGATAAAAGGAACAATTAATTGTGAACTCTGTCATATGTAACCAAGCGTGTACCAACCGAACAAACCTCTTTGTTGTTTACGTGGATTATAAGAACACCTTCAACTCAGTGCCACATGAGTGGTTCAAAACTATATTAAGAATGTAGAATATCGATAATCATTTTGTTTCCTTTTTAGAACGCATACAATTACAAGTGCTATCCAGCGATATCATCAAAACTAATACAATCCCAGTATGAACGGGAATATTTCAAGGCGATTCACTGAGCCCATTGTGGTTCTGCCTTGCAATGAACCCACTGTCATGCCGTTTGAACTCCACCAGATACGGCTTTAGTATTAGAAATAACAACGAAGAGGTAATAAGCTTAACTCATCTTCTATATTGATGGCAGCTACCGGAAATCAGCTGGAACAAATGCTCGAGAGGTTTATTGTTGTCTATAAAGGGGAGGTTTGTACCAAGCTGGGTATTTTAGGGCAGAGACATTAATAAATTCAGTGGAAATTTTTATTTCAATTTTGTTGTCAAAGCTGGTGAATTGTGCTTTCAACATTTTAGATAGTTAAAAGACAGATATGGTTGAAAATATCAAGGAGGGCAAAAAATTACCAAAAGAAAGTGGAGATACCTATATAAATATTTTAGACACTTTTATTGAGCTAAAAAAAGAAATATAATATAAGTAATAGATAAAAAAAATTAATAACTGGGATAAATAATTTTTATCAAAAACCCATTAGCAGGTTTGTAATTTATTTATTTATTTACACTGCCCTTCAATACAAATGTCCAGGGATAAGAACAGTGTTACTTAAATCCTAATAATACATATATAATGTAAACGATACAATAAGTATAAGATGGTCTATAAATCAATTATAGCTAATTGTAAATAAATTATTTGACAACAGAATAATTACAGTGAAATATATCAAATTTGTCTTTCAGACATTCATAAAGAGAATGCATAGAGTATAATTGGGAGAATAGCGACACCAGTTCATGAAATGTAAAGTATTACACTTGCATATTCTAAAGGGTGTTTTTTTAGAGGTATAGAATTTTTAAATGGAATAAAACAAAGATGAATTTTTTAAATTGACATGAAATTTACTTTATTCGAAAGATAACCTTCTGGCATTATAATTTAAATATGACTTCTGGCATATGACCGCCACGGCTGGCTCGGACGTAGTCTAATCTGAAGGTCCAATTTTCGATGACTTTTTCCAACATTTGTGGCCGTATATCGGCAATAACGCGGCGAATGTTGTCCTCCAAGTGATCAATCGTTTCGAGCTTATCGGCGTAGACTAGCGACTTCATATATCCCCATAGAAAATAGTCTAGCGGCGTTAAGTCGCACGATCTTGGAGGCCAATTCACGGGTCCGAAACGTGAAACTATGCGGTTACCAAACGTTTTCTTCAATAAATCAATTGTGGCACGAGCTGTGTAACATGTTGCGCCGTCTTGTTCAAACGACAGCTCTTGCACATCATGGTTGTTCAATTGATGAACGAAAAAGTCAGTAATCATGGCTCTATAGCGGCCACCATTGACTGTAACGTTCTGACCAGCATCGTTTTTAAAGAAGTACGGACCAATGATTCCACCAGCCCATAAAGCACACCAAACGGTCAGTTTTTCTGGATGTAACGGTGTCTTAACATACACTTGAGGATTATCATCACTCCAAATACGGCAGTTTTGTTTATTGCCGTATCCATTCAAACAAAAGTGAGCTTCATCGCTAAACAAAATTCGCTTATGAAAATCGGTATCAACGGCAATCTTGTTTTGGGCCCATTCACCGAATATACGCCTTACTAGGTGATCGTGTGGCTTCAATTCTTGCACGAGTTGGATTTTCTAAGCACGCAAACCAAGATCTTTCCGCAAAATCTTCCATAAAGTGAATGGACACATATCCAATTCCTGTGCACGATGGCGGATAGACTGATTCGGGTCTTCCTCTACGCTACGTTCTACAGCAGCAATGACTTCTTCTGTACGCACTGTACGACGTCTCTGTGGATGCGTATTATCATTTAGAGTAAACGTGGTGCGAAAACGTTCCATAGTTAATCGAATTAAGTGCTCTGATGAACGATTATGTTGACCGTAAAATGGACGTAGTGCGCGATACGTATTTCGAACAGAACCATGATTTTCAAAATAAATTTGCACAATTTGGAAGCGTTGTTCAGGCGTCAGTCTATTCATGTTGAAATGCCAAACCAAACTAAACATAAATCACTTGACAGCTGACAAAATGGCCGCCAGTTAAAAAAGTGTTGCCAACTTAAAGTTCTATACCTCTATAAAAAACACTCTTTATATTCAAAAAAGAGCTGAAACAAATGTGTTTTCTTGAATTATAATAGTTGCCTTTTCAAAGAAGACAATAAACAATTTAGGTCTTATGTGATTTAATCTGCCAAAATCAAAATAAAGACATAATATAAACTGTTAGGAAGAATAATAAAACAAGCAAAAAAGATCAGTACATATTTGAAATCAGTAAAAGAGCACAAATATATAAAGTTTCCACTTTTGTCACCTGTGTAGACTGACTTCTGGTTGCATTTGTCAATTAAGACGTTTTACAATCAGCTTAGACTAGTTTTAAAGCTAGATCAGGTGTTTAAAATTTTGTCTTACCTGTACAAGACCAAGGTCGTAATACGGAACGAATACTATTTCCTGATATTTTGGATGTTGGAACGATGTTTTTACTTTAATAACGTTACTAGAGTTATAATCATTAAGTAGAATGGTTCCATAAACTATTTCGTCACTAAAAAAAGTTAACATTGTTAATTCAAAAATAATTATTAACAAAATTTTTATAAAAAAGAATTGAACCGACTTCTCAAAGTGCGCCAAAAAGTGAAAAATAACTATAAATTTTTATATGAAATTGAAATTTTTGAAGTCGACGCCAAACTAATACCTGACAAAATGTGATTCGCATAAACAGATTGAAAATACTTTATTTGTAATTGTTTTCTTACCAGAATTGGTGTATATTAGTAATTATTTATTTCATTATTATATATATATATATATATATATATATATATATATATATATATATATATATATATATATATATATAGTTTGGTTATTCGGGGTTTCAATCCGTTCGTTCAAAAAATCGTTTTCACGACGTCTCGCCAAAATCTCATTTGGCATTTTCAAGTGCGGTTCGTCTCGTTACTCGCTGAGAACGGATGGTGACCTCTGACGAATTTCGAGTTTTATTTAGCTGGCTCGCGTCCTGATTGGAGGAGCGGCTTCGCATTCGATTTCTAGGGCCTCTCTTATGACGCGTACCTTGTAGTTCTGTACTGGTGCTATTTCTTTTGTTTTTTCGAAGTCGATGGTATGTCCAGTTGTTTGGTAATGTTGAAATAGGACTGAGGTTGTCTGTTTGTTTTTGAGGCTATTTTTATGTTCTCAGATTCTTGCTGATATGCGCCTGTTAATTTGTCCTATATAAGTTTGATGGCAATCTGCATATGGAATGCTCTAAACGCCATGATTTTCAAGGTTGGTCTTGTCTTTGGGATTTCCCAGGATGTTGGCTATTGTTTTTTGTGGTTTAAATATGGGCTGTATGTTGTGTTTTCTTAAGATTCTTCCGATTCTGTCTGTTATTCCTTTTATGTATGGTATTATGGCTTTGTTCCTTGTTTGATCCTAGTCTTTGGTCTTTGTTGTAGTCTTCTCTTGTCTTTTTATGGCTTTCTTTATATCTGATTGTGATAAAAGCCCACATGGAAAAGAACACCTGGACGATTTCCTCATATACCTTAAGAATATCCACCACAGAATTCAATTCACTCTAGAAATCGAACAAGAAAAGAAACTTCCTTTTTTGGACGTGCTATTAAGTAGGAAACTCAACAACACCCTGGGTTTTAGCGTATATCGGAAACCCACGCATACTGACCGATATCTCAATGCAGCGTCACATCATCATCCCTCTCAAAAGCAAAAAGTAGTCAACACACTATAATCAAGATCACTCCGCCTAACAGAACTTGACACAAAACAAGACGAAATAAGACACATTTCAACAGTTCTAAAACGGAATGGTTTCTCACAATCAGATATAAAGAAAGCCATAAAAAGACAAGAGAAGACTACAACAAAGACCAAAGACCAGGATCAAACAAGGAACAAAGCCATAATACCATACATAAAAGGAATATTAGACAGAATCGGAAGAATCTTAAGAAAACACAACATACAGCCCATATTTAAACCACAAAAAACAATAGCCAACATCCTGGGAAATCCCAAAGACAAGACCAACCTTGAAAATCATGGCGTTTAGAGCATTCCATATGCAGATTGCCATCAAACTTACATAGGACAAAAAAACAGGCGCATATCAGCAAGAATCCAAGAACATAAAAATAGCCTCAAAAACAAACAGACAACCTCAGTTCTATTTCAACATCACCAAACAACCGGACATACCATCGACTTCGAAAAAACAAAATAAATAGCACCAGTACAGAACTACAAGGTAGGCGTCATAAGAGAGGCCCTAGAAATCGAAAAAGCGGGACAGCTAAATAAACGAGACGATGCTATAAATTTTACAACTACATGGAAAACATTAATAAAACATCAAGAAAGAAAACAACAAAAATCAACTAGTACACGAGAGACCTACATACAAGAACAAAATATATCGCACTCGGCAGAGGGGAGGAGCCTGTGAAGCCGCTCATCCAATCAGGACGCAAGCCAGCTAAACAAAACTCGAAATTCATCAGAGGCCACCATCCGGTCTCAGCGAGTAACGAGACGAACCGCCCTTGAAAATGCCAGATGAGATTTTGGCGAAACGTCGTGAAAACGATTTTTTGAACGAACGGATAGAAACCCGGAATAACCAAACTATTCATTTTACTATCCGTAAAAAGAAACAGAAATATTAGTTATTGATTATAACTTACGTATTTCCCCACTGCACACAATGTCCGGCTGTTAAAATCCACTCTGTTCCTATAATTGATCCTCCACATTGAAAATCACCATCAGCATGTAACGCTACCTGAAATAATAAATAAACTTCTAATTAAAACTAGATAATTAAGCAAATCTTACACCATGCACATTTCTAATACTAAAATATAGGAAATTTTCAACTCAAGGATTTTGATTTATTGATAAGAATCATCTTAAAGCAAGCATGTTTTTATGTAAAAAACCGATACTAGTTAAATAAAAAAACACTAAATTAGAATATTAAAAAAAATTGTATAACACCCAATTGGTTTTATCAGTCGAGATATGTCATATTTTACATCTCAGTATCATAACAGAGAATTCACAAAAAATGCATATTCCACTTCTAGTGTTTTATATCCTACTTAAAAATGTTATTATTGATTTTTTTTTAGACTAACGTTTGTTTGAAGGTTGTAGACAATGTTGAAGATTGACTAAAATGTGGTTGCCGGACTTGCATTGTCTTTATTTTTATTTATTTATTTTTTATTTACAATTTACAATTACCTCGTGACCCCACTAAATCTATAGAATCAAAACACTAAGGAAATACCAAGACCATATACCTGACAACCTACGATCGGCGCTCACACCACACTACAGTAAGCCACTACATCTTTACGAACTACCAAAAATTCATAAAATGAACATACCATTGATGCTAATAACCAGCTCTAGAGGATCCCCAACAAATGCACTGGCGAAATTTCTTTTAAAAATCATACAACTTTTAGAAGGTAAGACGAATACATATGTTAAAAATTCCACACATTTCGAGAACATTATTAGTAGCGTCAATCTAGAGCCAGACGACAGGCTAATAAGCTTTGATGTGGAAAGTCTGTATACTAATGTACCATTAGGGGAATCACTAGACATAATCAAAACTAGACTTTCAAATGATAGTACTTTATCAGATCGAACCACGTTACCACTGAACGGGGTGATGAATCTTTTGGAGTGTTGCCTGCGTAGTGCTTATTTTCAAGTAAAGGACAGGTTCCACGCTCAGGACGACGGGCTTCCGATGGGTTCTTCACTCTCTCGAGTCGTCGCCAATATATACATGGAATGGTTCCAAACTCATGCCATAGAAACGGCAACAGTAAAACCGAAAATCTGGTTGAGATATGTCGATGATACCTTCATCGTTTGGAAGGGCAATGATCAAGAACTTAATGATTTCTTGAAACATCTAAATAACTTTCGACCTACAATTAAGTTTACAATGGAAAAAGAGGTAAATGATCAATTGCCTTTCCTAGATGTCATAGTGAATCGCTCAAACGAAACTATTTATACTTCAGTATACAGAAAGCCAACACATACTGGACAATATCTTAATCATAGTTCTAATCATTCTGTTGTAACAAAACGGGGAATTATACGCAACATCTATAATCGCGCTATTTCTATATGCAATAACGCTGATTTATTGGAAAAAGAGGTAGCAAATATTAAATCCGATTTACAACAGAATAGTTATCTTTTGAAACTAATTGACGATGTTATAAATAACTTTAGAACAACGAACACTGGACAGCAAGAAACACATTCCTTCTTCACAATTCCGTACATTAAGGGAACTTCGAAGAAAATAAGACGAATTTCCGGTACTTATAATATAAAAACAGCCTTTAAATCATGAAATACAGTTGGAGCTCATTTAACAAAAACAAAACCAAAAACTACCGATAAGAAAGAATGTGTTTACAAAGTTCGATGTGAGTGTGGTGAAATGTATATTGGAGAAACCAAACGACCACTAAGAATTAGAATTAAGGAACATAAAACTCGTACAAAAAAGGGGAAACGTCGAGATCAGGTATTGCAGAACACGCCTGGGATAAACAACACCATATAAAATGGTCTGAGGCTGCGGCAATATATTTGGAACCCAACATGAAAAAAAGAAAATTTATAGAAGCAGCATACATTAAAAACAATAATGGAATCTTCAGTAAACCGAGTGTAGAGATACCTAATCTTTGACAACCACTACTTTGTAACATCAAATCGTTGAGGTGTGTACAGTGAAGCGAAACTTTGTGCTTCAGTGGATACAGTCCCTATATAAGCTCGTAGTCTTAAGACAAAACATTCAGTTTATACTTGATAACGATTAGAGATACAACCTAATCGAAACGTCTTAAAAATAAATAAAAAAAATCAAATTACTAATTGAAAAATACACCGAATATAATATTCAAATACATCTAGCATTTGTTGATTATAACAAGGCTTTCGACTCTATCGAGCTATGGGCCATATTTCAAGCAATGAACAATGCATGGATTGACTCGAAATACAGAAATCTTCTGAAATTTATTTACGATAAAGCCACACTGCAAGTAAAGATAACAGAGGACCTAGAAACACAGAAGATAAATATTGATCGAGGAGTGTGACATGGCGATACGATTTCCTCTAAACTCTTTACGTTAACACTGGAAGACGCATTTAAGCAACTAAACTGGGAACATAAGGGCATTAGCATCGATGGTAGATATATCCACCAATTATGTTTCGCAAGACTATGCAAGGTGGACAAAACATATATTGCAATGGACACCTAGGTCATCAAAAAGAAGTATCGGAAGATCCCCAAAAAGAGAGATAGACGACATAAAGGTAGGACAGAAGGTAGAAACTGGCACCGGACTGCAGAAAATAGGTTGGAATGGAAGAGCCTATACGAAACCTATGTCCAAGCGTGGACCAAATTGGGCTGCTAGAGAGAGAGAGAGAGAGAGAGAGAGAGAGAGAGAAGATAATGGTTTCCAACCAAATCTAAATTTATTTAGTCTAAAACCAGAATTGGTAATTAATTTCAAATGGAGTCCGGATAACTAAAATGTTTTAATCGAGAGTCTAGAAAAAAAAATTAAAAGTCACCTTAAAATTAGCTTTTTTCGTAGACCTTGTATTTGAAACCAAAACAAATACAAAGTCCATGAAATAGGCTAATTTTCACTCCTCACTCTTTGTATATCCAAATGGAAACTTAGGATGTATTACATCATTCATATTGTACAATAGAAATAAATGGATAGACACAGACATAAAGATAGACGGTTCAGTTTTGTACCGTTTACGGTCCGGATCCGGACCCTTGGTCTAGAAGGTCCTAGCAGTACTAATAGTAATTATACAAACGCGGGATGAAAAGATTCCGGTCTCCCCTAAGATGATTCAGTAACATTTTGACTGAAACCACCTGAAACATCATCTATATTCTATATTAGCTGAATGTTTTTATTATTTTTATTCTATAATTTTACAAAGTTTTCAAGTTTTGTTGTCTTTAAAGTATGGGAAAAACCGAAGAGTGATATGGATACAAATATAAAACATACAAACCATATATGGGAATTCACCTTCTTCAGCATCGGTTCCATTAACTATTTTTAAGGGTGGTCCTGCAACGACTAAAAAATATGATTATTTAGTGTATCCGTTTTTAAATTTAAACTAATTAAAAAAGTTTGTGATACTGAAACAAGATCTCCCCTCTCGTTTCTTCTCGATCTAATCCCGCCTCATCTTGGCAGCATTTACACTTGACATCAAGCCGAGATGAGGCAAGGTCCCCGCCTCATCTCAATTCTTTTAGAAAAAAAAATCATAATAATCTGCTAAAAAGTGTCTTGTAGTCTTGTGTCATAAATAAAAATGTCAAAAATTCTAAAATTGTGGTAACTACACTGAAGTTTAAGAAATATCCAGCTAAATGTATATATTCACTTATAAAAATATTTTGTACCATTATGAAAAGTAATTTTTTAAATCTAAATATAAAATTTCTGGCAATCTTATTTCATAGTATAATTTTTAGTAATATTCTTTATAAAGGATGTTTTTTATAGAGGTATAGAACTTTTAAATGGAATAAAACAAAGATGAATTTTTTAAATTGACATGAAATTTACGTTATTCAAAGATAACCTTCTGGCATTATAATTTAAATATGACTTCTGGCATATGACTGCCACGGCTGCCTCGGACGTAGTCTAATCTGGAGGTCCAATTTTCGATGACTTTTTCCAACATTTGTGGCCGATATCGGCAATAACGCGGCGAATGTGGTCCTCCAAGTAATCAATCGTTTCCGGCTTATCGGCGTAGATTAGCGACTTCACATATCTCCACAGAAAATAGTCTAGCGGCGTTAAGTCGCACGATCTTGGAGGCCAATTCACGGGTCCGACACGTGAAACTATGCGGTTACCAAACGTTTCCTTCAATAAATCAATTGTGGCACGAGCTATGTGACATGTTGCGCCGTCTTGTTGAAACCACAGCTCCTGCACATCATGGTTGTTCAACTGATGAACGAAAAAGTCAGTAATCATGGCTCTATAGCGGTCACCATTGACTGTAAAGTTCTGACCAGCATCGTTTTTAAAGAAGTACGGACCAATGATTCCACCAGCCCATAAAGCACACCAAACAGTCAGTTTTTCTAGATGTAACGGTGTCTCAACATACACTTGAGGATTATCATCACTCCAAATACGGCAGTTTTGTTTATTGCCGTATCCATTCAAACAAAAGTGAGCTTCATCGCTAAACAAAATTCGCTTATGAAAATCGGGATCAACGGCAATCTCGTTTTGACCAACCAAGATCTTTCCGCAAAATCTTCCATAAAGTGAATGGACACATTTCCAATTCCTGTGCACGATGGCTGATAGACTGATTCGGGTCTTCCTCTACGCTACGCTCTACAGCAGCAATGACTTCTTCTGTACGCACTGTACGACGTCTCTGTGGATGCGTATTATCATTTAGAGTAAACGTGGTGCGAAAACGCTCCATAGTTAATCGAATTAATTGCTCTGATGGACGATTATGTTGACCGTAAAATGGACGTAGTGCGCGATACGTATTTCGAACAGAACCATGATTTTCAAAATAAATTTGCACAATTTGGAAGCGTTGTTCAGGCGTCAGTCTATTCATGTTGAAATGCCAAACCAAACTAAACATAAATCACTTGACAGCTGACAAAATGGCCGCCTGTTAAAAAAGTGTTGCTAACTTAAAGTTTTATACCTCTATAAAAAAACACCCTTTACTATTAAATTTAATAGCTATGATTAAATCGCCTAAATAATTTATTGAGGAGATATTTTGACAAAGAACTGAGAGAGTTTTGATGCGTCCTTGTATATAGTTACATCAATCACAGTTGAAATAAAGACATCAGAGAAATGAAGAAAGTTGACAAAAATATGAAACAGATGTCCGACGCCTTGTACTTCTGGCTTAGCCAGGAGCTAAAGAAGAATTCTGAGAAGAGCTTATTATCCAATATTTTATTGATGGAATTAGAGAACAGCAAATCCAGCTTACAGATGAAAGACATGAACCTAATCTAAACAGCATACAAGAGGATGAAGGCCCAGATATAACCAAAGAGGAAGTAATGTATGCACTAAGAAGAATGAGGGATGGAAAGGCTCCGGGTCCAGACGAACTACCGATGGAAGTCCTCAAGCTCATAGAGGAAGAGTCGATTTATGCATTGGTGGAGCTTTTTAATCATATCTACAAAACAGGAATAATACCACAGGAATGGCTTTTATCCACATTTGTAACTATTCCAAAAAAGGGAAAAGCAAAACAATGCACCGACTATCGCACAATAAGCCTGACGAATCACATACTGAAAACATTTCTAAAAGTTATACACACTAGAATACATAAAAAACTGGAAATAGATATTAGCGATACCCAATTTGGATTTCGAAATGGACTCGGAACGAGAGAAGAGTTATTTGCACTGAATGTCATGTCTCAAAGATGCCTTGATATAAATCAGGATGTATATATGTGCTTCATAGACTACAATAAGGCCTTTGACAAAGTGAGACATGATCACCTTATCAGTCTATTGACGGAAAAGAACCTCGATAAAAGAGACATCAGAATTATATCGAATATTTATTACAATCAGAAAGCAGTAGTGCGAGTGGAGCATGAGACGACTGAAGAAGTCGAAATAAAAAGAGGAGTGAGACAAGGGTGTATACTTTCACCGACCTTGTTCAATATTTACTCTGAGGACATAATGAATAGAGCACTTATTGACCAATTCGTTGATATTAAAATAAATGGAATTTTAATAAACAACCTCAAATACGCCGATGACACAGTACTTATCGCAGAAACACTCGAGGATCTCCAGACCTTAGTCAATAGAGTAGCAACAGTCAGTGAAGAATATGGACTGTCACTAAACATAAGAAAAATAAAATGCATGTTAATATCCAAATCAACCCAAAATGTCCCAGATATACGCATACAGGGTCAAAATATAGAACACGTTAGAAAATACAACTATTTAGGCACCGTCATCAATGAAAACAACGATAGCTCTGAAGAAATCAAGATCCGGATAGAAAAAGCAAGAGCCGTATTCACAAAAATGAAGAGAGTGTTCTGTGGCAGAGACCTGAGTCTTGAATTAAAGGTTCGTCTGGCAAGATGTTACGTACTGTCAGTTTTGTTTTATGGAATGGAGGCATGGACGCTTAAAAAGATCGATATTAACAAGTTGGAAGCCTTTGAATTGTGGATGTACCGCAGAATGTTAAGAATATCATGGATGGAGAAAATCACAAACGCTGAAGTACTGAGGAGAATGAATAAAGAAAAGGAGGTCATACTTACAATTAAAAAACGAAAATTACAATACCTGAGACACGTTACGAGAGGAGAAAGATATCAACTACTGAGAACTATTATGCAGGGAAAAATTATGGGAAAGAGATCTGTAGGAAGAAGACGAAACTCTTGGTTAAAAAATCTAAGAGAATTGCAGCAATAACCAGCTGTTTAGGTCAGCATATCGAAAATACGTATAGCTCTGATGATCGCCAACCTTCGGAATGAAGACGGCACCTAAAGAAGAAGAAGAAATCCAGCTTATGTTGCATATAAACAAGTTACTCAAGTGAAGCGTTGGGTAGGGCTTTGAAAATAGAAGAAGGTGATAATGTGTCAAGGCCAAAAATAAGAGCAATTACCATATACGTAAACAGGATTTATCAGACCAAATAACGGAGAAAATGTTATCTAAAATAATTAACAAACTGGGCATAATAAATGATATTTCACATTATAGAAAAAATCAGGAAAAACTAAACACAATAAGTGATACTTTACGTTATGGTAACATTAAAAAGTGTAACTGTAGAATAATGAGATGTGATTGGAGATATGCAAGTGGAGGTTAAACTTAGAAAGCTAAAATTAAACCACTTGGTGTTAGTTGACCAGATAGAAGATGAGTTTATTTTTAGTATGGATCTAACCCATAAACATGGATTTTTCCTCTACAACAAGCTTAACATTCCAAAGTTTGGCATCGAAGAATTTATTTTGTAAAAGAACCATAATACTAAACCAGATTTCTGGAAACCACCTCGGATTAGTTCAACACACCAACAAATCCTGTAAATATCTGGTATTGAAGGCATTAGTAATTTTAGATGACATCAAGGCAAGCTCGTCCAGGTTCCAGGAAGATGATAGAGTTTGGTTACGAAATCCACAGAGGAAGAAAGGTAAATTGCCAACATGGGAAGGAGTATATACTATAAAGATTAGTGACGTTGCTTATAGAATCCAAAGAAGACCCCAGGCCCCGAGGCCAAAATAAAAGTAGTACATCTTCATAAGTTGAACCATACCACAGAAGTATTGAAGTTGATCGAACCGATCAGAATTAGGAGGAAGGGAGTATAATCAAGGACTAGGAGAGTTTGAAACTTCTTATAGAAATATGATATCGATAAATCATCATTGTTTCTTGTGTTTTCTAGATTTGTTTTCTTATATATTTTAGTAAATTCTATAGGTATATAAATAAGGATAGGAAGTGAGTAGTTAGTTTAGTTTTATATTTGAATGTGAAAGTGTTAAATATTTATTAAAAGTTGTTATTTATTAGTGAAAAATGTTTTGTTTTATTTGGACCCAGAGAGCGAGTATAACAGAGAGAAAATCCTAACAAAAAAACCAAACTGTTTCGAATCTTCACTCTTTGTTTTTATTTAAAATTATATTTTGCTCGATCTTCAAATGTCAAATTGGCAGTGACGAACAAAGTTAAGAAATAAATATTGTTGAAAGTATTCAGATACCTATTTAAAAATTTAGGTTTACAAATTTGAATTGTTGTACCGTAATAGGTATCAAATCAATAATATGAAAATTTTAGCACTATATTTCAACTAATTTTGATAAAATATCCTAAAGTTCTCATGTCGAGACGAGGTTCTTCATGACGATACGGGATAAACAATTAATTTCGTAACATCTCGATTATGATTTTGAGACCGAGATGAAACGACATTAGGATAGAGACGTGTTAAATTTTATAATTATTTAAAGTATTTATTAAACTACAAAACTCTTACCTTCATGTTGACAGGCGACAAATATTGTCAAAAACTGGAGAAAATATAAATATCTAAGCATTTCAAAAACTGTTAATTGAACCGGATTTTCAATTACATTTATATAACACTTTTAAAACCCAATATCTTATCTTGCTATAGGTGGGGTATAATTGAAATGAAATTCCAAAAGGCTACAAATATTCCGGATCTTTTGAAGGGTCACTTAAATTTAATTATTACAATACACATTCTTACAATGAAATATTTTGCAATATTGGTAAACAAACAAATTAAATTTTAGAGGTTTACATCAACCACGTGAAGGAATTAATGACGCATTGTATGTCATATAATAGCATGTTCTGTTCGAATTTTTCTAATGGCCTCTTGCTTTCCAGCATCCAGCCAAATGCAAAGTTTATGTGACATATTTCATTATAGTTATGTCAAATTTAAAATTAAACTTAAAGATATTTTTTAGACACAGTTTTGTTGAATGTAAGTAGTTGGTTTGTTGCTTTTTTATTACTTTTGTTACTTTTAGTTTTAGTTGTACTGTATTTTGTAATAGGGTATATTTTGTATATGTACAGAGTGAGTCAACGATTGGATGAAGTAGGTTTGTGCCTTTTCGGTGAAATTAACAAAGAAACTATATTTATTGTTTCATACAGTTTATTTTTACGCAGATTTTAAAAATATTTAGGACTCTACAGGGTGAGCCAAAAAACTAGGACAGCATAAAGTTGTATTTTTTTAAATAGAACACCCTATATACAAATCGTATTTTCGATTTAGCTTATAATTTTAAATCTTTTTTATTAAGGGTTTACTATAACAAAACTTTATAGTTTCTGAGATAATTAAGTTTAAAGAAAAAAAGTCACATTTTCAAGCATCAATTCAATCCTAAATAACGTTTTCAATTTTGTGACAAATATATTCAAATTTGGAATTTAGCAAGGCCAAGGACAAGTTAACATAATTTTTATCTAATATTTGCAATAAAAGCTACAGGGTGTTGAACACATCGGCTCAAATTTGAACAAGTTTAAATGAATAAATATCTTTCTTTTTAAATGGTATACCCTGTATATTTTCATGTTATTTAATAGAGTAATAAAAACCCTAAAAGTTTTGTTCAATATATCCTATACCTATTTATAATAGTTTTTGAGATATTTCAGTTTTTCTAATTTTCCATACTTTTTTACAGAAATAGTCTTCATTATCATAGTAGCCATGGCAAAAACAATGTAAAAGAACATTTTTCTGTGTGTCAAATTTATAACCGCAATCGCTTCTTTTGGTTTTTATGTAGTGTAGTTTGGTTTTTTTTGCATTCATCTTATATTGTAAAATGAATTTTCCAAAGAATGAGTTAATAGATATGATTTATACAATAGGAGTGGCTCAAAAAATTGCCTTCTTGCTCAAAGAATTTACAAAATGAAGTATCCTGATCGACGCCAGCCTAATACCCATACTTTTCAAAACTTAATGCAAAGATATGATTCTTCTGGTACTGTTGATTATCCAAAACGTAAAGTGGTCAACAAACCAGTAACTAATGAAGAAAAAGAACTACAAGTATTGTTAAATGTTCAGGAAAATCCTTATATTGGTAGCCGTCAGTTAGCAGCATTATGTGAAACATCACAATCCACCGCTAATCGTACTACCAAGAAATATAGGTATCATCCATATCACATGGAATTACACTAAGAATTGCATGGACAGGATTTCGAAAGTCGTGTAAACTTTTGTCATACAATAAATGCGGAGATTCAATTAAATCCAAATTTATTATGCAAGGTAATGTTTAGTGATGAAGCTACTTTTAGAAGTAACGGTGCCGTAAATAGACGCAACATGCATTATTATGCCACAGAAAACCCATTTTGGATTAGAGAGGTGCGACATCAAAACCATTGGTCATTAAATGTTTGATGTGGTATTCATCATAATCGAATTATTGGACCCCACTTTTTTAATGAACCACTAAATGGCCATAGTTACCTGAACTTTCTACAAGAAGAACTACCCCAACTGCTTCAAGGTCTCGATAGGGATGAGCTCGACAGTATGTGGTTCCAGCATGATGGTGCGCCTCCGCATTACCATCGTGAAGTTCGTGCGTTTTTGGACCAACGATATCCGCAAAAATGGATTGGACGTGGGGGTTTAATTGAGTGGCCACCAAGGTCTTGCGACATCACCCCATTAGATTTCTTCCTATGGGGTTATATTAAAAATAAGGTGTATGTTAATCCACCAACAACAGTGGAAGATATGCGAAACAGGATTAGGGATACCTGTAGAACAATAACGCCACTAATTTTGTCCAGGGTCCGAGAAAATCTGCAAAAAAGACTAAAGGGTCGTTTATTGGAACACTTATTAAAAAGAAATAATTAATCTCAGTATTTAATAGGTAATTTTTTTGTTTCAATTTAGTATAAAAGTAAATATGTATTTGGCTTGTCGTTATTGTTGTGTTAATTTTTTCACATTATGTTTAATTAAACTATTGCCGTTGTAATATAACGAATAATGTATTTCATCATATTTAACCACATTCTGTTTGTTTCTGTAGTTTCTTTTTATTATTTTACATGGCTACTATGATAATGAAGACTATTTCTGTAAAAAAGTATGGAAAATAAGAAAAACTGAAATATCTCAAAAACTATTATAAATAGGTATGGGATATATTGAACAAAACTTTTAGGGTTTTTATTACTCTATTAAATAACATGAAAATTTACAGGGTGTACCATTTAAAAAAAAAGATATTTATTCATTTAAACTTGTTCAAATTTGAGCTTTTATTGCAAATATTAGGTAAAAATTATATTAACTTGTCCTTGGCCTTGCTAAATTCCAAATTTGAATATATTTGTCACAAAATTGAAAACGTTATTTAGGATTGAATTGATGCTTGAAAATGTGACTTTTTTTCTTTAAACTTAATTATCTCAGAAACTATAAAGTTTTGTTATAGTAAACCCTTAATAAAAAAGATTTAAAATTATAAGCTAAATCGAAAATACGATTCGTATATAGGGTGTTCTATTTAAAAAAATACAACTTTATGCTGTCCTAGTTTTTTGGCTCACCCTGTAGAGTCCTAAATATTTTTAAAATCTGCGTAAAAATAAACTGTATCAAACATTAAATATAGTTTCTTTGTTAATTTCACCGAAAAGGCACAAACTTACTTCATCCAATCGTTGACTCACCCTGTACCTGTTAGGTACTGAATGAAATAAATAAATAAATAAACAATGAAACTTCCAAAAAGAGAACATAAATTTATTTATAATTAGTCGAAAGCAAAATTTTACAAAGAGGTTTTAATGATTATACATTTACAGCAATACATTAATATACACAGTTTCAAATACCAGTAACATTTTTTATCCATTCACGGTATTCAGGATTACTAACACGAGTATAAACACTAGGTCCACTTGTGCAAGCGTGATATGACCATGAAACTATTGCATATTGGGTGCCGTTTATGACGTATGGGCTTCCTGAATCTCCCTGCAAAATGAAAATCGTATTTTTATGCTGAAGGTTTATAAACAAATATTAATTATAATCAAAGGTATTGCAAAATTATTGTTGCACACTGAAATAATACTAGCCTGGCTTGGCTGCTGGCTTCGTGTGCAATTAGCTTATGAAAAGATTAGTGACGTTGCTTATAGAACTCAACCAAGTCGTAAGGCAAAAATAAAAGTAGTACATCTTCACAAGTTGAAGCCATACCAGAGAAGTATCGACGTTGATCGGGACGAAGAGGAGGACGGGGAAGTGTAACGAAGGATCAGGGAAGTTTTGGGATGCGACCTTGTAGAAATATTATTTTGATGGTTTCTTATAGAAATATTATATCGATTAATCATCATTGTTTCTGGTAATTTCTAGATTTATGTTCTCGCATATTTTAGTAGATTCTGTAAGTATATAAATAGAAGAGAATATGAGTAGTTAGTTTAATTGTATTTGAACAATTAAAGTCTTAAAAAATAGTTATTAGAGAGTTGTTGTTTTATAGTGAAAAGTATCGTGTTTTATTTGCACCCAGTGATTAATTTTTATTTCACTTTTATGTCAATAAAATATAAAATGCCATTGAATTTATGTTGATATTTTATATAAAAGTCTTGGCTATTATTTTTCTACAATTATATACTTACATAGCAAGTTCCATTATAGTAATCTTCGGTACATAAATGAGCAGTTGCATTGAACTCGTGACCGTCAGGGCCGTTAACTTTTTCTGTACATTCTTGGTCTGTTAAAAGTGCTAATTGTTGTTTCTGTAATATTAGCTGATCTAAATGAGACATGCTAGTTCCTCCCCATCCACATACATTACCTTCAACATGAAATGGAACATTTTCATCAGCTTCAGCTATTTTAATAATCTGTGCTTTTTCACCTAATGGAATTGGTTCTTCAAGCTAAAATTATTGCAAAACTTCCTTATTATTCCTTTACAATTTATGTAAACAAAAGGAATGTAAGAACAATAAGACATAAATCTGGGCCTCCAAAACAATTCGTTTTACGAGGGTATACGTTAATATTTCAGACATAATAAACAAAAACAATTCACCGGCTCACCAAAAAAAAGTGGTCTGATCTCGGTACCCCACCATAGTATTTTCATGTATTTTGACTCGCTGAATTCGAATACGGAGTCCGTTTGATCTCACCACGCAGAGTTTTTCCGCAAATCACGAAAAATAGCTGAAAAGCGCGGAAAATCCGGAAGGTAACACTTGATTCGTTAAATTTTTCCATATATATTTCTAAGCTGTCGAAGGATTTGACTTAAAACTGCAATCTCGCGAAAAATTGTCATGTCATTCTATCTATCACTCGTTCTTTAAGTTAGTCTTAACTTTTTTTTGCAATAGTCGAGTTTTGTAATCGAGCAGCTATGGGATATATTTCAGTAAACTTTTTATTCTTTCTTTCGTCTGTAACGTTCTCTTTTATTTTCAAAAGATCTGTGTAATGGATTTCTTACCCTTTTCGAATTACTGTCATCTTCAGTATCTCTCTTCAGTAGCCTACAGTAGTCTGACATCATATTGACGTCCCATTTTCCTTGCCACCTTCGTTCTACTTCTTTCATATCATCATCATATCATTTCAAGTCCTGCTCTTGCTTGCCAAACTTTCTTCTCGTAATGATTTGCGCTATCTCTGCTGTTTCATAAACACAAGAAGCAGAGATACTTTATATACTGATAATGTACTGGATCTGGTGTTTAGTAGTACTACAGGAGTTAAATTGAATATATCAAATGTCCCTATTACCAGATGTGATATCTATCATCCAGCATTAAGCTTGGAGATCCCAATGCCTGGGCAAATGCATGAGTTTCAGTACTGTTGTATCTATAATGATTTTAAAAACTGCAATTATTTAGAAATTAATAATTATTTGTCTTGTTTTGATTGGCACTTTTTTGTTAATGAACATGATGTGAATGTTACTTTGAATACCTTTTATGATATTCTTAATGAATGTTTTAATATTTATGTACCTAAAGCAATTGCTAAAAATAAAAAGTTTCCTCATTGGTTTAGCCCTGAATTAATGGCACTGATCTTAGAAAAGAAGAAGGCACACAGAAATTTTAAAATGTCTAATTCTGCTGAAAACTATATGGTGTTCTCTGATTTGAGAAGATCATGTAAGCAGTTATATGAAAGTACCTGCCATGCTTATATTTCGAATATGGAGGGGACTATGTGCTCCGATAATAGTGCATTTTGGGATTATGTGAATGCAAAAAATGGAAGAGGTTGTTTCCCCAGCTCAATGTCCTATGGTGATTCTTGGGCTAATAATCAATCAGACATAGGGGAGCTCTTCAGGTTATTTTTTTCATCTGTGTATTCTAGAAACTCCGGCGGCCTCCCATCTCATAACTGTGCAGGATCAACTGATCTTGGTTCTCTGCATGTGACACCTTTGGATGTATTTAATGCAATCTCACATCTAGAAAGTAGGTTGGGAGTGGGGCCGGATGGTATTTCACCTCATTTTATCAAAGGTTGCCAGTATATTCTTTCCACAATATTATCTGAAATATTTAATGTATCTCTGTCCACTGGTGTGTTTCCTGATGTTTGGAAGGTCACTTATATTACCCCTATCTACAAGTGTGGTGATAGGACGAATGTTGAGAATTATAGAGGTATCTCAAAATTCTCTATATTTAGCAAATTGTTTGAACAGATAGTCCATCAAAAAATATATCCCCTATTTATAAGTATTTTTTCAACTGCCCAACATGGCTTTGTCCGTGGTCGCTCTGCAGTCACTAATCTTTTGGCTTATGAGCAGGTCTTGTTGGAGGCGTTGGAGAGGCGTTGTCAGGTGGATACTATTTACACTGACTTCTCCAAGGCCTTTGACAAGGTAGATCATCAGCTTCTCTTGATGAAGCTAAGTAGTATGGGTATCCACGGAGTTTTTCTTAAGTGGTTTGAAAGTTATCTTTCCAATCGAACACAAAGGGTGAATATTGATGGCGTTGAATCTGCTGATATACCTGTCACTTCTGGAGTCCCACAGGGTGCACATTTGGCACCCCTTCTTTTTAATTGTTTCGTGAATGACATAGAGGATTCTATAATCTCAAGCAGATGTCTTTTATATGCTGATGACTTAAAGATATTTAAGGTTGTTGGAGAGATAGAGGACTGTGTGGCCTTGCAGGGTGACCTGGATAGTTTTACTAAGTGGTGTGATCGCAATTTCATGCAACTTAATTTAACAAAATGTTCTGCCATTACTTTCTCAAAGAAAAAAGATAGTATAGTTTATAATTATACATTGCACAATACAATGCTGACTCGCTCAGATCATATAAAGGATCTTGGGGTGATATTTGATGAGGCTTGTTGGTTTTATTAAACGCACATTAGCTGATTTCAGCAGTGTGCAGTGTTTTAAATCTGTATACTGCTCAATGATTCGATCTGTCTTGGAGTATGCATCTCCATTCTGGGCACCAAACTATGAAATATACAGATATAAAATTGAGAAGGTACAGGTCCGTTTCTTGAAATTTGTTGCTTTTAAGCAAGATGTGCCATTCAGTGTAATACGGGATTATATGAGCTTGTTATCATTATATAATAGACGCATCTATCTTGACCTAATATTATTTTATAAGATCATAAACTCTATGGTTGATGCTCCTGAATTGTTGGGGGCTGTTGGATTCGCTGTACCTCAGAGGGTGCTTCGGGCCCATAGTCTTTTTAATGAACCATACCATAGGACAAACTATGCGTTTAACACCCCAATGTCCCGAATGAGTAGGGAAATGAATTCACTGCCTAGGAATGTTGACCCATTTATACTCTCTCTGAACTCATTTAAGGGTTGTATTAAAGAATTTTTAAATAATTGAATTTTATACATAATAGACTGTAGTGACAGTATTATTGTTTTAGGTAATTGTTATTCTTTTATTACTGATGTGACTTGTGATATTTTGTGATTGTTTCGTTTTAGATTTTTTATTCTTATTTGACGTATTATATAAAATGGAATTTGTATGATTTATTGCCGTTAATAAACCATTATATCCTGATTGTTGGCCTAGGATGATCGCTATGATTTTCAAATCACCACAAACTTGCCATCCATGCTCAAAGTAACGAATTTTCTGTAATACGTATTTGACATTTTCATAATTTTCTCTTAATCGTGTTGAGTGAGCTATTGGAATACTTGCGTGATAATTTCCATTGTGCAGCAGACGCCATTTTGAAGAGTATATGAACAATTTCCATTCTTCAGGGATATAACAATCTTGTTTCATCTTTATTGAAGTATTGGCGGTGCAGATACATCTTTAGGTAGACCCATGTTCCTAATGAAATCACTCAAACTATCTTGATCAAATAGTCTTACTGGTTTATTTCTCGTCCCTTATGACAGATATTCTTCATCTTTATCTTCTTGGTCCCAACCACTTCCAGGTTCTTCTTCACTGTCTTCCGTCACCTCTCTATATGTTTCTTCAACACTTGTTGAAGCTTCATTCATTGTAGCGCTGGTATCCATACCTTCAATATTGGACTTTAAATGAGTTTTTGCTGGTACAACAGAAGATACTACCGAATTAGATATTTTTGATTTGATCTTCGCATTGAATCCTTCTACTATTCTATTGCAAAAGTAACAGTTCTCTGGCGATTGAGGTTCTGACCATATAGTCGGTGAGATGTATTTTAAAACTTTGGTGTTTTTTTTTCCAGTCCATCGTCTCAGATTGTTGTAACAAGAGCAGCAAATGCTGTCCGGAGCACATGTATCATCTTGATTAGATAATACACTTTCATAATATTCACGATATATATTTTTACATGTATCACTCATTTTCCTACGTAATTTGCTTACTTCATATTTTCCGCAAACGTAATAGAACATGCTTCTGTTGTGACAGCATTCATGTCTAGCAGGTGCATTAGTACTTCTTATCAACCAAGTTGCCAACTGATAAGAAGCTGCGGTCGCTTGATGACGACACCTGCGGGCCCGCTTGCTCACCCTGACCAACCGCCGATACTGCGCATCCTAATCCTTGCATAGTAATCAATTTTTCATTTGATGTTCCTGCCATGTTTTTAGAATTCTTCTCGAAGCCCCTTACTCCCCATAAGCCAAGTTTCCAACTTATGAGGAGTTGATATATGCGTCCATCGCATCCATGTATCAGTCCTTTTGTTTATCACGACAGTCGTGACGGTAAAATATGAAGTAAGCAATTTTCCGCTTTTTCAGCTATTTTTCGTGATTTGCGGAAAAACTGTGGGTGATGGGATCAAATGGACTCCGTATTCGAATTCATCGTGTGGAAATACGTGAAAATAATATGCTGGGGTACCGAGATCAGACGACTTTTTTTGTTGTGTGCCGGTGATTGTCACTGAAAGTGGTTTTATTGTCAGGCAAAATATTCTCTACGATGATCAAAATTATTCCAGTTTATCGAAAAAATTGATTAACAGATACTTGAAGGTTTTAAATCAAAGGGGGGAGGGGGGGCTAGTAAATGTTTTTTATATACAACAGCCAAAGTTGGAAAATTCGATTTTGAGCTCATAGAATTTGAAATGTTGCCTGACTGTCCTATTTTATTCAACCAGAATAAAGAAACACTAGTAGTTATATTAAAGAAAAAACAGATTCTTATTATTCAAATCACCTAATAGAATCCAGTCATAATTTCGTTCAAAATTTCCAAATTTTACAGAAAATAAAGACACTAAATTAGATTTATTGATATCCCTAGAAATAAATAAATTTAAAAACACCGATTCTGTGTTAAACTCTCGATTAGACCTAAACAACTCTCCTTTATTGAACCTATTTTAATGACCCATTTCAATTACCTGTTTATCATTGGAACATCCAGAGTTGGTTTATCCTACCTACCTAAGAGTTTGTATTTATTCTTGATAAAGCTACTGTGTAGCGAAACATGTTGAATATCTTTTTCTTCAGGTGGAATTTTTAAGCAAAAATCGAGTTTTACTACGTTATCTTTTGTGATATGGAGTTCCACCAAGTATCGGCAAACTCAATTAGTCCGGTCAAAATAGACATTGAAGGTTACATTAATTCGCACCTTGCTAAAAATTGGCATGAATGTTGGGAACCCTATTATACACAATTTGTCAATTATCCACATCAATCCGAAGTGTGGAAAAAAATTTATTCAAGGTCAAATGTTGCAAAAATCGGTTTTTTGAGTTTTCCAGCTAAACGGTAAGTTTTATAATAAAAATAGGTGAGACAAAAATTATTCACCATGCAATTATCTATAAAAATTGTTTTTTTTTCCTAAGAATCACCATTTCGGAGATACAGCGATGCAAAATGTTGAAAAAGTTGTATTCTTCATAATATGCATGTCAATTACCGTAATATACGTTACAGAACGATAATATAAGTAAAAATATTAATTTTCGTAGCGTATACATACATATTATACAGTTTTAAAAATATAAACTCCAAAAAAACCCAGTCCCTCATTTTATATGACCGTACGGCCTTGAGCAACATCTGTCTGCTATTCAATTGTCCACGTGGCGACGCTCGTATACCTGCTCCTTTTTGAAGGGCCTCCCTAGATAGAATAGTATTAGTCTCAAGCATTCTTTCGTAGTAAGAACACGTAGTTATTGCTTATATTTTCAAACAAAATTTGTGCAGTTTTGTGTTTGTAATAGAAATGTCGCATTTGTGCTTTATTTGTAATAAACATTTGACCGAAAGCGAAACAGTTACTGTTGATCGTGGCCTAAAGACATTAATTAATGCAAGTATTGAAAGAGGTGATGAATTTTCGGAATACCTGAAAGACCAGACTTCTGTGACAGTTCATGTGCAGTGTCGAAAAAACTATACTCGGAAGGGTATCGCTGCATTGAAAAGAAAACAGGATGAAGAACAAGCTAGTACATCAAAAATAAGTCCACCTCGTACTAGAGCACGCGTAAGTGAACCATTTTTTTGTTTTAAAAAGTGTTGCTTATTTTGTGGCAATGAATTGAATGAAGAGCTAGAAAACAGAAAAGCACTGAAGTATCGGCGTAAAATTTTTCATGTAACAACACTTTCATTCAAAGAAACAATCCTGAATATAGCCCAGACTCGTTCTGATCATGTAGCAAAAGCTGTTATTACTCGAATTGAGTTCGAACATGATTTAGTTGCTGCCGAAGCTAAGTATCATAAAGACTGTCATAATGCCTTCTTGAGACCGACTACGGGGGGTCAAGCCGGTCGTCCTCAATCTGAAAGTACGAATCTTTTAATGGAAGAAATATTTGCACACATCGAAAATAGTGATGATTGTCAATTTTCATTAGACGAATTACAAAATATTTGCAACAATTCGTTAGATAATAGAACCATTAAGTTACGATTAAAGTTGAAGTATGGCGATAAAATTATTATAACAGAAAAGTCAGGAGCATCAACATTAATATGTTTTGTTGATAATCACTATGACATTTTAAATCGAGCTAGCTACGAAAAAAAAACAACAAATGAAAAAGAAGAGCGATTTAGAATCGTGAAGGCTGCGGCAGCAATCATTCGAGAAGATATTCAATCTGCAGTTTTTGATAATTCTCATTACCCCCCGCCAGGTCGTATGTTTGAAGATATTAACAGTCAAATTCCAGAGTCACTGACTTATTTTTTGGAGAAAGTTATTTTGATTAAAAGCGATTTAATTTACAACATTTGAAATTAGTATGCACAAATATTAGCCATAGTATTATGACTGCTGTTCGACCAAGGTCTTTCAAATCAAAGTTACAATTGGGTCTCTCTATTTTTTTTTTCATCGGCGATTTGGGTCAAAACGTCTTATACAAATTTTATCGTCTTTCGGTTTGTGCGCATCTTATAATGATACTATATTGTACGAAGCAGCAGCAGTTTTTCACCGTCCACCTCACATTTTACCACCAGAAACTGGCACATTCATTCAGTATGTTGCAGACAATGCTGATATAAATGTAAATACGCTGGACGGTCATAACACACTTCACATAATGGGTATCATTCAAGTTGTTACTCCAAAAAGTTCAGTTTTACTGGAAGAGCCGATACAACGGATAAAAGAAGCTCCTTCAGCAACAGATTTCGCGGCAATAGCTCATGTGCCACTGCAGATATACCAAAATGATGGTGTAGTAGGTTATAGTAAAATAATTGTCCATGATTTTGCTTATAATAGTGAAGTAATAGAATCTGTACTTAAAAAAGTCGATGCGATATGGGTCTATAGTAAATGGAAGAATTTTTCAATACCCGGTTGGAATGGTTTCATTGAACAATTAACAAATAATGTTACGAATTTTTCAACATCCAAAATTTTATTTTTACCATTTATTCACCAACCGGCTAGTAATTACAATACTATATACACGACTTTACTTTGTGCATTACAAAATGCAAAACGCTATGGTCATGATGTATGTATTGTTACTTTTGACCAGCCTCTGTATGCAAAAGCTCGAGAAATCGTATCAGCCGCACCTGAAGGGTCTGAATTATCGAAGATCATCATTAGGCTCGGAGGATTTCATCTTCTCATGTCGTTTCTTGGTGCAATTGGTTACATTATGCAAGGAAGCGGCATAAAAGACATATTTTCTTTGATTTATGCACCTGGGTCATTAGAAAAAATGCTCAATGGTCATGCTTATGCGAGAGCTGTTCGAGCTCATACAATACTTCAGTTAACATTAGCAATAATAATATTGAAAGAGCTTGATATTGATGACGTCATGGACGCAAATCTTATCATTACTGCTGAAAACATAATAAACAACACTATTTCATATAATGATGTTGAAAATGACGACGAAATATCTGGAGCATTACTCGATCAGTTCAATGAAAAACTAAGAGAATATGAAGAACGTGGACCTACCGCAAAACTTTGGATTCAATATTTTTATATGGTATCAATTATGAAGGAGTTTATAAGGGCTGAGCGCATGGGAGATTGGCAAGCTCATTTGAACTGCGTTAAAGAAATGCTTCCTTACTTCCACGCTTTGGGACATTTTCCGTATGCTAAGTCTGCACACTTATATTTACAAGATATGTTACAATTAGAGAACTGTATGAATCCTAGTACTTACAAACAGTTTACAGAAGGATGTTTCACTGTTCGACGTTCAGATAAATTAAGTTGCGGAACTTCAACAGATATGGTGATCGAGCAGTCAATGATGAAAGCTATGAAGACAGATGGAGGTATTGCTCTAGGGAGAAGTACAAAAGACAGTGTAATAAGTAAATGGGTTTATGGTATGCATGCAATGAATATTGTTTGTGAAGGATTGGAAGATCTCGCTAATGTTAGAATGGATACAACGGATCAGCATGTAGATGCAAGTGATTCACGAGTAAAGAAAGATTCGAAAGACATACAAAACCTTCTGCAGTGGTTTTCATTGCATGACCCGTTTCCGGAAGTTAACAAAGTTGTATCTATTGCTAATGGAGTCGTTGGTGATGATAAAATTAACTGTCACAAACTCGTGAAGTTGGAATTGCCGTCATGTCCAAAATGACAGGAATGACGTTTAATAACATAAAATTAAAACGCGCTGATAAAGTAGTACCTCTCTTAGCTATGAATAGCACCGTAAAAGTTCACGATAAGAAAGTTCCTGTCGACCCTGTATTATTATTTCAACGCATGAGTATTACTAGCGCTTTCGAAGATGAAATTGTGAAATATTTCGAATATGAATTGGCTCCGTATCCGTTGTCACTGTTCGATGATGCTGGAATGCGTAAATCACAAAAGTCAGCTATTTACGATTGTTTTGAAACAGTAAACATAGATATTGACGACATAAATGCTACGTACATAATCGACGGAGGATATCTATTACACCGTGTAGTGTGGGATCACGAAGAAACATTTAAACATATTTTAGATAAATACGTGCGGTATGTACATAGACATTTTGACCATAGAGTGACTGTAGTATTTGATGGCTATGCTGATTGTACAAAAAATATTAAAGCTGCAGAACAACGTCGTCGAGCTACAACATCTTCATCTTCGGATGTCATTTTTGATGAATTTATGACAGTTACCACAAGCCAACAGAAATTTCTCGCAAATACACACAACAAGTCTCGGTTCATTACAATGTTACGAGGAAACCACGTAAAGAAAAACGCGCCATGTACACTACCTCACGGGTGGCGCGGAAACGTGTGCATATTATGAAGAATACAACTTTTTCAACATTTTGCATCGCTGTATCTCCGAAATGGTGATTCTTAGGAAAAAAAGTGTATGAACAATTTTTATAGATAATTGCATGATGAATAATTTTTGTCTCACCTATTTTTATTATAAAACTTACCGTTTAGCTGGAAAACTCAAAAAACCGATTTTTGCAACATTTGACCTTGAATAAATTTTTTTCCACACTTCGGATTGATGTGGATAATTGACAAATTGTGTATAATAGGGTTCCCAACATTCATGCCAATTTTTAGCAAGGTGCGAATTAATGTAACCTTACCCCTATTTTTGATGCTAACTTGACCGGACTAAATACAAATGTTAACAGAATGTTTTTTCTTACCTGCAAAAGACCAACGTCATAATACGGAACACCATTTATGTGGAAGAATTTTGGATTTTGGATTGATGATTTTACTTTAATAACGTTACTAGAGTTTTGAATACTAGATAAAATAGTTCCATAAACTATTTCATCGCTAAAAAAAAGTTAACAATGATATTTAAAAATAATTATTAAAGTTTATAGACCCATCGCATACTCAGTTTATTCAAATATTTATTCCAAGGATTGGTCAACGAGATGCTATTTTGGATACGTAAAAATATATACCGTGTGTCCCGCGACGAACTGGGCTATTGATTTCTCATTGGAAATTTACAAAATTTAGCAGTTTACTAAAAAAAAGCAATTGGGCTAAATTATTTTTAAGATGGTGGTTCTTCCGGTTTCACCGGAAGTTGATGCCCTCGTGCTTATTTTAAATAGAACATTCTACAGGGTGTTTGGTAAATCGATAGAAAGTTTGGAAGAGGTGATAAAGAAGGCCATTTTGAATAATTTATGTCATATATGCCTTAGTACAAAAATACACGGTTGTCGAGTTACAGTACACAGAATAGTCGTTGAGCTGCAACCGCATTGCCGTCTGCTTTACCATACATGAAAATTATATCAACGTTTTCTAAATTGAAAAAAGTAGTCATCGTGTTGTCAACAAGGCAATTTTAAATTTAGCAAGTGAACACTGAACTGGTATAAAACACAATTGCAAGACATGTGCGACCAGCACTAAAGCCGATATCATCTGTATGATTGGCTAAAAAACTGGTTGTTTATGTATTGGTGTTTTTATTTTGTTTATGTTTATTTTACAAATAACAATTACCGGCCTGGTGAACAGAAACACAAAAATTCATCTTTTAAGCCTTTAGAACATCCAATACAATACATTAGATATTTTGTATTTTAATTAAATAAAGAAAAAGTGAATAGAGAAAATTATTAAGTTCGTTGATATGAATATCTTTCCTGAATTTAATGTATGTAATATTTTATTGATAATGGTTTCGATCAACCACTGTAAAGGTCATTCAATAAAGTTATTTTTAAAATAAATTGAATGCATTTATTTCTCTCACTGTTAGAAAAAAACATCACTCAAAACTAAGAATGAAATTTGAATTTTCGTAGATGAATAATATTTTTGAGTGTACAGTTTTCTGTGTGTTGTATTAATTTTAATCCTCTTGTTGTTATTATAGTGTATGAACCAAAGAATAAGAAAAAAATATTTCAATTTTTAACTCCCAGAGAATTCAAGATTTCTAAGTAGTGTGATAAACTATGAAATCTGGCAACCTCGCAAATTTCTTTTACGCTATCGTACGATCAAGGTTGAATCCGGTCCATTCATAAAAATTTTGACATATGACATTTTTGTGGTTGACGTTGTGTGTCTTGGATCGTTTTTTAATTTTTTGTGATTCCAAAAGTGTTTTTGTAAGTGACTAATTATTTATTAGTGACAAAATGGTCAATCAGTGCCAAGTTTGCCGAAAATTGGATTATTTATTTCCAAATTTAACTTTTCACAGGTAATGACATAATTTAGGTTAAGTTTGGTATCATAGGCGGGTAATTTGGGATTTTAGATTTTATTATCAGTGATTTTTTATAGGTTTCCCAGTGATTCTAATCGCCGAGACCTTTGGATTAATATATTAGGACTACAAGATAAAATCTTGCCCAAACGATTTCTGTTATCGATTTGATGGTGTTCGTGTTTTAAAGTGAGACCAACATAATAGAAGCCCACCATTTTCTATTATTTTTCATTAACATTTCCCTCGTAATATTACACCAAATAGTGCCGCTTTTCCTATCTTTTTACAATTTTTTCCTTAATTTTTGTTTTCCCTATTACTTGTAAAAGTGTAAAATTATCATTTAACCAAGATATTACAAAATCTGCAAAAAAAACTCAAACGTTATAAATAAATATATGACTTGCATAATAACTGCCATGTGTGAAAAGTCCAGAAATGAAACTTTAATTTCTGCAATGTTTATTTATTTTTATTCGATGTCCGATAGTTAAGTAGTCTCAGATTTGCTTTACACAAATTAGATAATGTCAGTAAGTAAGGAAAAAAAGTATATTTTATTGTACGTTATTCTGTTTTATGTATATAATTGTAATATGACCAACAAGTAATATATTTAATAATAACATATACTTATTTTTATCCCACACATTTCCTTATCGGTATATTTTGTCATAAATATTTTAGGATACTAGAAACAGTGAAAATCAAGAAATACACTAATCATATTAAAATAAATAATTTCCGTTAGAAACACATGACAGATTGTTGATTCGAGATATTAAAAATTTTCAACAATAGTACTGCCAAAACCTGATGGGAAAACAAATTTAATTGTTATTTGCTTTTGTAATATACAATTTTATTTTTCTTAATTTGTTTTATTGTATTTCTTTAAATACCAATTTCTTATGATTGGAGTTTGGGGACTGTTCAGTGAAACAGGTTTAATTGTAACAAGTCTTTCAGATTAATACCTAAAGTGAAACAGTCTATCATATATATTCCAAATCATAATTGAAATTATATACAAATATTAACAGGTTATTTCTTGAAAATGAAGTTTTAAATACTCTATTTTCTCTTGAACACATACACCGTCGAATATATATTTTTTAAATATTTCCATTTTTGATTTGCTTCATTTATTAACAAAAAATATCTCCATTTTCTCGGTTTACGAATTTTGTACAAGTGTTATTATTTTTACAAATAATTGTATCCTAACCAAACGTCAAAGTAGTCATATTTGCATACCACGACGTCGTTACATTTATTCAGTATTGCACTTCAATATTTGAGACATTAGAACTTTGGTAAGACTACTTTCTTACGATGTTCATGGCGGTTAAATTTCATATGCGAGTGTCTGTACGGCATAGACACGTTAGGAATAAAAAAATAGACAGCGAGTCCATAAAATTTAGAAAAAAATTTCAATCACAGTAATATTCAAGAAACAAAGTTTTTGCCGATTTTAAAGTTGTGGGCATTAATTAGCCACTTAACTACAATCCGGCAAAATATTACGCAATTTTTTACTTTGGACCTGGATAATTCTTACACGGTACTCTGTTTTAAATAATAACTAGTGGCTTGGATAAAAAAGTTTATTTCAAATCATTAATGTCGTGAAAGATAAATGATATGAATATTACGATTATTTTTATATTGAGTACTGATTTATGTTCAAGTACAACAACTTCCGTATCACGACATATTGATAAAGTAATTAACTATTTCTTATGAAAAAATATTTATTTCAATTCTGCAAATAAAAGCATCATAGAATATTTATTGATATTTTTATTCGTTTTAAAATTGTTACGCCGCTGGCGTATGATAGATTGTAAGCTATGACACCCCTCTAACCCCTGGCCTACAAACATGTTGGCGCTTATAAATTTCCTATTCATGAATGACTGGCCTGGTCCATTCTCTACTATGTCTATGGTCTACACCGTAAGCAGAATTATGCAGGAGTTTTCAGGGAATATAGAAATGCTGTTTGGCCTTGATAAGTGATGCATCTTAAACACAACTGAAGGAAAGATACTACCAGGATTATTGAAGTTGCGTCAATGTATTGCGAAGATGGAGGCTGAAGAAACATTTAAATACGTGGACGTGAAACAAGCACAAAAAAAATTAATCAACAAACTGAGTAAAACTAAATTGATAAGCTAATTCATAAGACGAGGAATACAAGTGGTCGCATAATTATAATAAATGAAAAAATAGAGCAACAAAATAAAAAAAATAATAATAATTATTGATGAAAACTTACACAGGCGAATACATGCAATGCGCGGCTGTTAAAATCCACTCTGGTCCTATAATTGATCCTCCACATTCAAAAGAATCATCTTGATATAACGCCACCTGAAATAGTAAATAAACACTAGATAATTATATACCATGCATATATATATATATATATATATATATATATATATATATATATATATATATATATATATATATATAGTTCCGGACGGCCGGTTTTCAAACAAACTATACACACTGTATTATTTTAATAACTTTTTATTGTCAACCTCACTTTTGACACCTGTCAAAGTAATTCAAGTTGCGTCGACAATCTCTCAAACTATATTGTCCCCGAAAGCCGATCTAGACCCTTTATATACCCTTTTGGTCGATACTGGAAGATTCCTTAATTTTCTAGAAGGATTTCCATAGTGTAATAAAAATAAGTAAAAGAAGTAACCTGGAGATTTCTAGACCTTCTATCATAGGCGTTCCATGTTAAAAATAAGGAAATAGAGTTTTCTAAAAAGTTCCAGACCTTCTTTTATCGAGGTCACATGAGGAAATTAACAAAAGATAAAATTAAATAAATAAATTATAAACTCGTAGAAAATAAATCTAAAACCGTACAAACAACAAACACAAACTAATACCTCTCTCTTTGAGGGGGGGGGCACGGTCATATTACAAAAGTACAGTACGGCAAGCAAAAGCAAGTTGCCGACGGGGGGGGGGGGGCGACACCAGTAATATTTCCATTTCTAGTGTAAAAGGCAGTATCGGGTCTATTTTTCTGAATTTGAAGCTCTTGGTGAGGGGGGGGCGATCACAAGAAAAAACAAGTTGTCAAAAGGGCGAGCAGCATACACAATCTTAGAACTTAAAGTTCTTTGGGGGGGGGGGCAATCACAAGAAAAACAAGTTGCCGACGACGGGGGGAACATAAACATTTCTAGTTTATGAGGCAAATCGGGTTTATTTTCCTGAACTTAAAGCTCTTGGGGGGCCCACACCTCCTCCCCTTGGTCCACGTCTGTATACATATATATATATATATATATATATATATATATATATATATATATATATATATATATATATATATATATATATATATATATATATATATATATATATATATTTATCATTCGAATTTATAATCTTCTTTTTTCAGTCAGTTAAAAAATGTATATAAAAATCATATTTTGCATTTCCAAAAACTCAAGTATATCACCAGTTGAATAAAGGAAAATTGATAATCAATATAAAATTATCGTTCTATTTATGGTTATATTTGCTTTGTAAATTGAAATGAGTAGAAACAAAGGGATAAAAAAACTTGTAGATTTACTATCCAACACGGCAACACTGTATTGTCTCATTTCTTGTTGTATTACTTTTTACTATAACTAGATTTATTGAATGAGTTGAATTTAATACGTCGAAATTTCTAATCTTGCGCTCTCGCCAAAAGTAACGAAAAAATTTCAAAGCGTCCATAAGGAAAAAGTTTAGAGTTAGTCTATGATTAAATAAATAAATGAAGAGGTATTTTTTAAGATGAAGCGTATCTCGATTATTGTTGCGGGCATTATTTTAGAATGTTTAGACCAAAAATTCGCTTGCCCATCTTAACAGCCAACCATTAAACAGATTAGCCCCGGTCTATCTATCATTTTAGAAAATCTGTAGAATATCCAGTTGAAATAAATGCTTTCACATAATTTTTTCTTCCTCGGTTTCAAAATTAAATATTGGTTTTCAACCTAAACTAAACTTATTTAGTTTAAGAGGTACTTACGCACTATATTACTAATATTAGTTGTACGAGGATGGAATGAAAAGTTTTCAGTCTCCTCTAGAGATGGCTCATTTTGACTAAACCACCTGAAATATCATCTCTCTTCCTTACCAGAATATTTTATATTATTTTTATTCATTTTATTAAGTTTCCAAGTGTCGTTGTTTTCCAAGTATGAAAAAAACTTAAATGTAATAAAGATTTACACAAAAATATACAAACCATATATGGGAATTCACCCTCTTCAGCATCGGTCCCATTAACTATACTTAAGGGTGGTCTTGCAACAACTGAAAAATATGATCATTTAGTATATCGTTTTTTAGTGATAGTGTTTAAGTACCTATTTAAAAATTTATGTTTAATTATTGAACCGTAATAAATATCAAATCAACAGTATCAAAACTTCGGTACTATATTTTAATTAACTTTGGTAAAATATCCTAAAGTTCTCATGTCGAGACGAGGTTTTTCAAGATGAGACGGGACAAACAACCACGAATATTCGTCATATCTCGATTATGATTTTAAGACCGATATGAAACGAAACGAGGATCGAGACGTAGTAAGATTTCATAATTATTTAAACTGTTTAATAAATTAAAAAAAAAAACTCTTACCTTCATGTTGAAAGGCTACAAATATTGTCAAAAATTGAAGAAAATATAAATATCTACTCATTTTGAAAACTGTACAATGTGCCAAATTTGCAATTACATTATTTAAATACCTTCTTTAAAACCCAATATCTAATCTTTCTAATCTATAAGCAGAAATATAATTGAACTCAAATTCTAATTAAACCTAAGAATAGTCCGGAAAATTTGAAGGGTCATATTGTTTACTTAATTTTAATTATTACTGTATACACTTAGGTACGAAAAGATTGCATGTTTTATTTGGGGTATTTATCAGTACTGCAGAGCTGCAAAACCAACATTTTAAAGCTAAAAGCATTCATAGCAAATATCCTACAAAAAATTTTATAAACCAGTCGCTATGATTCTGGAACGCAATAAAGTCAGGTCGAAAGCGAAAAAATGTATACTAGAACACAGCAAAAAAAGCATGAAAGAGTCGTTCAAAGAAGAAATGCAATAAAAAGAGACAGAATAATTTTGGTATATCTGATTTTATCTAATTATTGTCAACGCTTGACGCGTATGGCCAGTTCCGATGGTCTGTTCCATTCGGTTATATGAAATGATGCTGGATAAAATAAAGGCAACTAATTTGGTCAACTCCAGTTTCGCAGATAGAATACTGCCTTTATCTCACACTCGCCACGCGCCTCGTTTATGATGGCTGTATTCTTTTGAATAAATTATCACTGATCAAAGTGAATAAAGTGAAACTGATAACTTCATGTCCTTTTGAATATGCATTTACTTGTCATTGGGTCGAAGGGATTATGATTACTTCAAGTGACAGAACTGAAAGTAATAATTACTTAAAAGAATATACCTGATTTAACATAGCTTTTTTAAGTGTGAATCGGTTTTGCAGTTTCGGAAGTTAAGTTTGCTTTTGATTGGCGCCGCGCGTGTTCTTGTAATACGGTCTGGCAAGATACAGTACAAAAACGTTAGGAATTATTTTCTATTTACTTATGAAGAGAAATAAAACTGAAGAAGAAATAACGTTCTTTACCGGATATTTTGATTGAAAAAGAAGAGTCGAGCCGAAGAAAATCTTACAAAAGGCAATTTAATCAAGACATATATTCTAGAAATGTCTGGATATCTGTTAATGTAGGAGAACAATTAGATTCGGCGTATTCGATGAATATTCGGAAATTTAATGACAGTGTTACAAAAAAATAGGTATGTTTTATCAAAAATCATTGCTTGTATAAAATTTTGTGGTTTATTTGAGTTGTTTCTTCGGGAACACGATGAAACAGAACAATCTGACAATAAATTTCACTGCTAAACTTGATAAAAGTCTAACGGAACATTTAAAACACTTTACCGTATTTAAAGGAAATTTAAAATGACCTGTTAGATTCTATGTTAGAGATATGCCATAAAATAATTTTGATCGAGATTCGCGAACCCCCATATTTAACAATTATGGCGGACAAAACCACAGTAAAGTCTCAGTTGGTCACAATATTTAGATATTCCCGGAACGGAGAACTCGTAGAGCGTTTCTGGACCTATTTAGAGTCTTCAAACTTAGACGCAGAAAATCTAAACAAAAATATTTTTAGTGTTTTAGATTCCATTCTAGAAAATTCAGCCAAAAAATTAATTGCTCACAGCTACGTTGGACCGCCTGTAATGAGTGGAAGAAGTACAGGAGTGCAGGTATGGTTCTTAATGCACATTTTGTACGCTGCTATGGTCATTAGCTTAATTTGATCAGAAGCATTAATAATACCAACGTTCCGATTACTGAACCTGAGCCACAAGGACTTGAGGTTCAAGAACAACAGGAAAGTTATGGATATTGAAAAGACTTTCAATTTAATTTTTTATAGATTAAAATCGATAAATAATTTATCGAGATAATCGCGAAAAACCATCTTTTTTTACATTATTTTATAATTGGTAATAACTTTTGCAAGAAAGGCCGAAAACGATGTATAATTCCTTGATGATAAGGATATTATGTGCCTTTATAACTGTGCTGGACCAAATTGGTTGGTAGTTTACGAATAATCTTAATTGTTTGTCCCAGACACTGAATGTTCAAACAATTGTCCTTGCCCTGAGGATGATCCTACAGATATTTGCAAAAGCGAAATGGATTCTTTGAAGTTCAAACTACAAGCAAAGATGAAAAAACGATGGATTTTTAAAAAAATTGTTGTTAAAAAACTGTTTAAAGAAGGGGTACCTTTTTTACGTATAAACAATTGGAATAACTTTGTTAATTTTAATGATACAAGTTTGTGAATAAGTGGAATTAAAAGCTGGTGAAAAAACACGAATTTTAAAAAAAGTCTCCTACGACCAATAGGAGCTAAGATAGCATTTTTTTAAAAATCATATCTATTTTGTTTATAAACATTAAGAGTCGAAATTTTATGATGCAATTGATAAGTATGAAATTCTTGCATCGTTAGTAAAGTTATAGCCCTTCGAAGTGAAGGTACTTTTGCAAGTACGTTGTAGCGAGTGATGGAGGAAGCTCGGCTTTCTCACGGTGTGCTTCTGAAATTCAAACTTCAAATTAGAGTGCGCAACAAAATTGTATGATATGTCGGGTTCCAGATAACGTAGAGCCTTCATTTTTTTTTAAACTGAGGTAACTCGACGAAATAGTACGAACTGACTTATTTTCATTATCATAGAAAATCGGGAAATACCGGAAAATCGACATTTCACCGGAAAACACATTTTTTTGGCAATATTAACATTAATATTGTTTCAAAAAACTTTAGTAGCAGTTTAATTTCATTGCAAATATTAAATATATAACACTGTCACAATATATATATATATATATATATATATATATATATATATATATATATATATATATATATATATATGACATAATCCAGGCACAGGTTTATGCATAATACAAAACTTTATTTTTTTTTAATACACTTTGAATACCCTAAATACCCAATCGACTTCTTTTATTTATATAACTCGGCGATAAAAATTTATATTTCTGTTCTTGCTCTTTTTTGTGGGGCTCTTCTTCGTCATCATTTATCATTGTTTGTAGCAAATCGTCATCTTCCTCCGCGTCATTCTCGCCTTCAATTATCACTGCAGCTGAGTTATCGCATTTTTGATCTCCCTCATCGTTGCAGTTTAAACAAAAAGTTGTGCAATTGAGACCGGGCTTTTTGCAGCCGCATCTACTTGTTTTGCACCCAGTAGTGCACTTACATGTAATTAAAGTTAAAGTTTCGTCAGGTATCAAATTTTCAGATGTGTAAATTGGTTCGAAGCCACGGTTATGTTTTCGTCAGCCATATTTGGATGCGTCCATCTGATTTCCTAACCATATTTGCAATTGATAATAAACTCGGAAAACGTCTCCACTTATTCACAAACTTTTATCATTAAAATTAACAAAGTTATTCCAATTGTTTATACGTAAAAAAGTACCCCTTCTTTATACGGGTTTTAATAACAATTATTTTAAAAATCCATCGTTTTTTCATCTTTACTTGTAGTTTGAACTTCAAAGAATTCATTTCGCTTTTGCAAATATCTGTAGAATCATCCCCAGAGCAAGGACAATTGTTTGAATATTCAGTGTCTGGGACAAACAATTAAGATCATTTGTAAACTACCAAACCGATTTGGTCCAGCTTTCGCACAGTTATAAAGGCACATAATGACTTATCATCCAAGGGATTATACATCATTTTCGGCCTTTCTTGCAAAAGTTATTAACAATTATAAAGTAGTGTAAAAAAGGTGGTTTCTTGCCATTATTTCGATAAATTGTTTATCGATTTTGACGTATAAAAAATGAAATTGAAGGCCTTTTTAATATCCACAACTTTCATTTGGACAAGTTTTCTCTAAAATGTAACCAAAAAATTCTATGGACGGAAAATCGAATTTTCCGCCTTTGGATGTTGAAAAAAAAAACAGGGCTGATCTAGCTATACTTTTTTACGTATTTATCATCTACTGGGTACCCCCTCTGACTTGAAACTTTCAGATATCTGCAATAAATTTTTACATGAAATCGCTACAAATTTAATAAGAAGACTAGAGTGTTAAACGAGAAAGTCGATTGATGGATATTAAATCTCTGTGTTTTTTCTTCTCATCTCTATCCCTCATCGCCTAAACAATAATTTTTACAAATCTTACTCGATTAATTGTAGCATCAAATTGATCGAAATTACAGATTCAAGAAAGAAAATACTTAAAATATAATTCTGACAATATCCGCAAAAAAGGGCGGTTATTATTTCAGTCGCCCCGGCACTATATTTATATTTTTTCAGCATTGTCGCTTATTCAGTTATAAAGGCTACATGCAAATAATCTTTTATTTATAATAAAAGGTTTTAACCATGACAAATACTGCAATGTAACAAATTTAGTAATATAAATTACGAAAGTATTTTTGAAAAAAAAAACTAATGACCTAAAATAAAATATGCAATATTTTTCTAGTTAGTATATTCGTCTACAAGATTAAAATAATCGTCAGAATGATTTTTTCTATGTAATAAGTATACAAAAGATGACGTGTCAGTTATTAGTGTACCTTCTACTTCAAAAATTGTATTACATATAAAATTAGAGTAGATTACATTGTTATTGGACCATTAGGAACTTATAATCAGGAAATGCTCGATAAGTTTTTAATTCTTAAGAAATCTTGTACCTGTTCGCTTCTGGTAACTCTGGACTTTTTGTGGATGTTTCCAAGAATTTTTTTATTATTATCGATCAACCATCTTTAAGTCGACAACGGGCAGGATGTTAAGACATTTTAGTCATTCATAAATAATAGAAAGGGTAAGAACATTCGCCTACCAAAAAAGATGTACTTAAATAACACAGAATTTAATAAGGATGAGGATATATGTGATGCCTTTGCAAGGCACTTTGGTAATGTTTATGCGGATGACCACAGTGATAATTCAAATATTGAAGAGTGCAATTATGCTGGACAGGCGCGGATCCGAGGGAGGGGGGATTGCCCCCCCCCCCAAGAGCCTTAAGTTCAGAAAAATTTTCTCGATTTTGTCTTTTATACTATAGTTTATTCCAGAACTAGAGAGAGTAATAAATCATTTTTTACCTTTTTTTTCCTTCGTAAACTTCCTGGGTTCTTTAGTCCAGTGTCTTTGACAAAATCTGTTAGACACACATATATTTGTCATAAAAATGGATTAGAAATTTTATATTCAGAAATATATATATAGTCGGTTTATAACGTCCTTCTACGTCTTCCGATTTCCAGTCGCCACTGATCCCGATCTAGCCAAAGATCGTTATCCAGTTGCCTTATCCTGATTTCTTCGTCAATTCCTCCTCTCCAACTTCTTCTTGGTCTTCCTGGTTTCCGTCTTCCTCGTGGTTTCCATTCTAATATCTGCTTTGGGAGCCGTTCTTCAGGCATCCTTTGAACATGTCCATACCACGTAAGTTGTTTAATTTTAATGTCGTCCACTATGTCATGTGTAACTCCCATAATCTCCTTAATTCTTTCGTTGGTCACTCTATCCATCCTTGATTTACCTGCCGCACGTCTCCAGTAGTCCATTTCAGTAGCTCTTAGTTGACCCTCCGTCCTCTGTTTGATTTGCCACACTTCGCTGCTATATGTGATAATACTTTTTACTATCGTATTAAATATTCGATGTTTATTAGTTTTTGATACCTGCTGGTCCCATAGAATTCCGTTCATCATAGCTATAGCTCTCCTGCCTTGAGTGCTCCTTTCCTTTATTGCTTTATCCAGTGTACCATCATTTGTTATTTTTAACCCTAAGTATGTGTAACTCTCGCATTTTTTAATACATTGCCCATCCTCCAATTTAAGATCTTGCTGAATCCCTCCAATACACATGTATTCGGTCTTTTTTATGTTAACCTCCAGACCCCACTTGTTATATTCTTCGATTAACTTCCTTGCCATGTAGTTGAGGTCATCGTACTCCTGAGCCACCACTATTTGGTCATCTGCGAAGCATAAGGTGTACAGCGTATTATCGTTTAATGGAATACCCATAGCACTACATTTCCTTTTCCATGGTTTAAGTACTTGTTCTAAATATATTTTAAACAATGTGGGTGATAGGCAACATCCCTGCTTAAGTCCTCGATTAACTTTAAATCCGTTCGACATTTGATTTTCCAATTTTACATGTGCATTACTATTTTCATAAAGGTTCTTGACAGCTTTAATAAGGGTCGCACTTATATTTGTTTTCTCGAGGGCTTGCCATAAGCGGTTTTGTGGTACACTGTCATAAGCTTTTTTAAGATCCACGTACAAAAGATGAACTTCCTGATTGTAAGCCAGCTTCTTTTCGATTACTTGGGTGACAGAAAACAGATGGCCCATAGTGGATCTTCCTGCTCTAAATCCGGCTTGTTCCTCGGCCTCCATGTCTTGGTATTCCAGTTCTATCTTTTCCTTTATTACTTTTCCGTATATTCGGCTTAAGGTACTCGTAACGGCTATACCTCTGTAATTTTCACATTCATCCCTTCTTCCTTTTTTTTTTTTTTTTCTTTTTTTTTTCCTTTTTTTTTCATATTCAGAAATACCAGTCTATAATAATGGATTATTTTGATTGGATAACAATAGATATTTGGATGTGTGAAGTGTTAAAAAGAATTTTAAGCCTTATCATAAGCGTCGGAAGGAGGCTTATTTGATCACTAAGTATTTATGGCATAGAAGATTATTTCGGTAATAAACTTAAAATATATAGTTATAATTTAAATACTTACAAAATACCCATTGTCAAAAATACAAGAAGCTAAACATATATAAAAAATAGATTCGTCCATATAATTTTAAAATTTTTTTGAATTTATCGGTCATTTTATTATTAATTAAAACATTTTTAGGATATTTGCTGTTTCAATTTATTTATTTCTTAAACCATCTGCAGAATTACAATTAAACACTAAAAAAGGATTCAAATATAATTAATTTTTAATTTTTATATGTTATAGAAAATTTAAATAATAAATTGTGTTTACGCTGGTAAACATTACATATCTAATTCGTAATCAAAGTCAAAGAATCTATCTTCACTCAAATTAATTATAATTGGTTCCTCTATCTCACCGATCGAGTTTCCACATTTGCTTTTATTATATGGATTTTTCCCAATTTTCAACAGTAACTTTATTCAAAAAAATCTTTTAAAAGTTCAGTTAAATTACTAATTTTGTAAGTTGTTTTATTTCTAGCAACTCTGCCTTTTACTTGAGAGAGATATTTGCTTCTCCAACGGACATTTTCCCAACGATCTATAAGAACAGATTTCCTATTTGGATTTTCCCAGCAAAAATTAAGTTCTCTGAGCAATTTCCAGAGCTCAGTTCTTTTAATTTCAGGTAAATCCCGACCTTCATTGATTTTAGTTAGAATTTTGTCAACGATTGGGATTTGCTTCTCATAATAAAATGTAAGTACAACTTCTTTTATTGCAGTTTACAGCTCTTCTTCCAACGAGGTTTTTCTTCTGCCTGTGATCGAATATAGTTTGGGAGTACTAACAATTCCAGTGATTTTTTTCTCCTTCAGTATTCGGTACACGGTAGATGTTCCAACTCCTGTCATGTTGGAATACATCTCAACAGAACTTTTAACATTATTATTTAGATATTGATATCTTAAGGCTTCATAAACATTCATCGTAATAAGTTTTTCTTTGAGGAAAAAATGCTCTGGTTTAACGATTTTGGAATAAATGTAGATGTGGAATCCATATCTTTTGAGTATCTTCACTAATCTCAAAAAATATATAAAAACAAGTACAAAGGACACACTGTAAGGTGTACCTTGCTCACTGACAGAAATTAAATTGAACTATAAGAAATTTTATTGTTGCAGTCAATTTATAAAAGCTTATAATATTTAAATAGAATTAAATATAATCAGATTTACGGCAGTCCTTAATTACCTGCGGCACTGGAGCAGGTACATTGGAGGTCTCGGTAACAGTTTTGTTACTCTCTCTAGTTCTTGAATAGAGTATAGGAATGGGTATGCTTGCGATCGCCCGTCCCCTTCCTAAGAGCTTTGAATTCAGGAAAATAGACCCGATTCTGTCTCTTATACTAAGATTGTGTATGCTGCTCGCATCCTCCAACACTGTTGACAACTTGTTTTTCTTGTGATCGCCCCCCCCTCTCCAAGAACTTCAAATTCAGAAAAATAGACCCGACCCTGCCTTTTACATTAATTGGGAATGTTGCTGGTGTCTCGCCCCCCCCCCCCCCCCCCCCGTCGACAACTTGCTTTTGCTTACCATACTGTACTTTTGTGATATCACCCCCCCCCCCCAAAGAGAGAGGCTGGATCCGCTCCTGAATGTAGTGGACGCTATAAAAAACTTAAAAGATGGTAAAGCTATAGGGCCAGATAATGTGCCCTCATTCATAATTAAGAGGTGTGGTGAGATATTTAGATACCCATTGCGCATTCTGTTCAATTTAAACCTTAAGAGCGGTACATTTCCAAATGAGTGAAAAAGAGTTAAGATTTGTCCAGTATGTAAAAAAGGAAATAGGTAGAACGTAGCTAATTATCGATCATTTGCGGTATTCTCGGCACCGGCTAAGATATTTGAGAGGATAATTTTCAAAAGTATTTACTCTTTAATAAAGGGGCGCATTTCTATACATCAGCATGGCTTTATGAGAAGGAGATCCACAGTCGCAAACTTAGGTAATTTCACTCAGGATTTGTCGGATGCTTTGAATAAGTAGGTCAGGTGAAAGTTGTATACACTGACTTTGCCAAAGCCTTTGGTTCCGTGTCCCACACAATTTTAATATCAAAGCTTAAAAAAGAGTTTGAATTTCATTTTTGCCTTGCTTATTTTGTTGCTGATTATCTTTCTAACAGGCAGCAGCGGGTGGTTCTCGGGGGATTTTCTTCGATGTTATTTGTTCCTACTTCTGGAGTCCCTCAGGAATTTAATCTCGGTCCATTGTTTTTCCTGCTTTTTATAAACAATGTTACTGAAGTTATCACGAACGATTCCTTCCTCTTATTTGTTATTTGCAGATGATCTAAAGATTTATAATAATGTGAATACAATTAATGATAGCAATGACTTAAAGAAAAATATTGATGATATAATTAAGTGGTCAAATGATAATAAGCTCTATTATAATATTAACAAGTGTAATATGTGATGTCATTTCTCGTGAAAACCAATTAATTCCCTTTAATTAGAGTATGTTGGGTGGGGCATTGGATCGTGTTGGTGAGTTAAGGGATCTTGGAATGGCATTTGATCCTAAGCTCACATTTATTACTAATAAGGCCGCTAAGGTATATGGTTTCATTGTGCGATATACAATGCTTTTTAATAATCTAAATTGTATAAAACAAATGTATGTTTCACTCGTGAGAAGCATCTTTGATATGGAATCCATATTATCAATGTCATAAGTATTCCAGAGTATTCAGAATAAACTTGTGTGTTACATGTTTTTAAGGAACGAAGTGTCTGTGATGCACGTGTTTCTCTGACTATGTTGTGTGATAGGTTCAGTCTTGTAAGTTTGGAAAGGCGAAGAGAAGTTTGTGATATTTTGTATTTGTATTGCATATGTGATAATGAAAGATTTCTGTCACGATTTTATTCTACTGTTCCAACCTATAGCATGAGGGCTGTCAATACTTTTTACCATTATACCGCATTTGTATGTCATATAATAGTGTGCAAAGCTTATGTGACATATTTCACTATAGTTATGTCAAATTTAAAATTAAACTTAAAGATATTTTTTAGACACAGTTTTCTTTAATGTATGTGGTTGGTCTGTTGCTTTTTTATTAATTTTGTAGGTTTTAGTTGTACTTTACTTTGTAATAGGGTATATTTTGTATATGTACCTGTTAGGTACTGAATGAAATAAATAAATAAATAAACAATGAAACTTCCAAATAGAGAAAATAAATTTATTTATAATTAATCGAAAGCAAAATTTTACAAAAAGGTTTTAATGATTATACATTCACAGCAATACATTAATGTACACCGTTTCAAATACCAGTAATATTTTTTATCCATTCACGGTATTCAGGATTACTAACACGAGTAAAAACACTAGGTCCACTTGTGCAAGCGTGATATGACCATGAGACTATCCCATATTGGGTGCCGTTTATGACGTATGGGCTTCCTGAATCCCCCTGCAAAATGAAAATCTTATTTTTATGCTGAAGGTTTGTAAAACATATTAGATTAGAATCAAAGGTATTGCAAAATTATTGTTGCACACTGAAATAATACTAGCCTGGCTTGGCTGCTGGCTTCGTGTGCAATTAGATTAATGACGTTGCTTACGGAATCTAACGAAGTCCTAAGACCAAAATAAAAGTAGTGCATCTTTACAAGTTAAAGCCATACCAGGGAAGTATCGAAGTTGATCGAGACGAAGAGGGGGACGGGGAAGTGTAACGAAGGACCAGGGGAGTTTTGGGATGCAGCCTTGTAGAAATATTATTTTGATGGATTCCTATAGAAATGTTATATCGATTTTTAGATTTATGTTCTCGCATATTTTGGTAGATTCTGTAAGTATATAAATAGAATAGAATATGAGTAGTTAGTTTAATTGTATTTAAACAATTAAAGTCTTAAAAAATAGTTATTAGAAAGTTGTTGTTTTATAGTGAAAAGTATCGTGTTTTATTTGCACCCAGTGATTAATTTTTTATTTTACTTTTATGTCAAGCTTTCCTCTAACGCAAAAACGAATAATATATAAAATGTTATTCAAGTCATGTTGATATTTCATATAAAAGTCTTGGATATTATTTTGCTACAATTGTATACTTACATAACACGTTCCGTTATAGTAATCTTCGGTACATAAATGATCAGTTGCACTGAACTCGTTACCGTCAGGGCCGTTAACTTTTTCTGTACATTCTTGGTCTGTTAAAAGTGCTAATTGTTGTTTCTGTGATGTCAGCTGATCTAAATGAGACATACTAGTTCCTCCCCATCCACATACATAACCTTCAACATGAAATGGAACATCATCAGCTTCAGCTATTTTAATAATCTGTGCTTTTTCACCTAATGGAATGGGTTCTTCAAGCTAAAATTATTGCAAAACTTCATTATTATTCGTTTACAACTTATATAAACAAAAAGAATGGAAGAACAATAAGACGTAAATCTGTACCTACAAAAACAACGACGGTATTCCTTGATATTTCAGAAATAACAAGCAAAAACAATTATTTGTCATTGAAAGTTGTTTTATTGTCAGGCAAAATATTTTCTACGATGATCTAAATTACTTCAGTTTGTCGACAAAAAAGGCGAAAAAATTTATTACAGATACTCGAAGGTTTTAAATCGTGAGGGAGAGGGGGAGCTAGTAAATGAGAAATAATAAAGAGATACTGTCAAATCGGCTCTGTTTTATTATAAACAACGATCAAAGTCGAAAAATTAGATAATATGCCCGTAGAATTTTCTGGTGACATTTTAAAAAAAAGTTGTACTAGTTAAAGTTGTAGGTATTGAAAAGACCTTTAATTTATTATTTTAAACGTCAAAACAGGTAAACTCTTTTTTGTACTATTTTATAAAAGTCACCCATAATATCTTAATGATGAGGTTATTGTGGATCTTTATAGGTACGTGGAAGTTCAGCCAGATTGATTGAATAATTTATGAGTAATCTCAATTATCTATTAAAGACACCAAAAGTGTAAACGGATATAGGAAATTAGAGCCACATTTACACCAGCTAAATTTAAACAAAAATATTAAATACTCGATCCTGTTAATAAATATCAAAAACCGAATATCCTCTTAAACATTAAATTAAGTGTATGCGTTTTTCGGTAATCTGTTTAAATTTGTAGGCCTTGGTAAGGAGAAAAACACTTTTTTGATTCTGTCAAGCTTTCGAAAGTTTATTTATCTATTCTTCAGGACATCTCTACAATTATTAATTAAATAGTTAGAGTATTAACCCAACTTATAATTATTAAGTAACTCACCAATGTGGTTTGAATATTAAACAAGTACAAGTTTGAAAAATAGGGGACAAAAAAATCGAACATTGACACTTTTGAAATGTATTTAAAGGCATATTTTTGATAGAAGTGCAAAAATTCTAGAAAATTCGAAAAAGTCAAACGTCCTGCTTAACTATTCCACCATTTTATAGTATAACCTGTCATGTGTCAACCAGGAAGTGCAGTGGGTGGTGTAAGTAGTAAGGGAAAATACGAATACCGTAAACAGTGGTGTAGTCAAGCAAAAGATTTAGCAAAAATAGAAAAATAAAGTTAAAAAATTACTTGTATGATATTTTTTACATAATGTGAGGGAATTTTATAGAAAACCTATTCATCTGGAGATGGACTGTCCAGAAGGCTCAAATACTTTTCTTTTTCCAAGTTTAAAACATAACTGAAAATGGCACTCAGACTTTCAGTGTCACTTTTTTTATTCATGGTGTTACTTTCTTGGTTAATGTGCACCATTTCAAGGAAGGGCCTTTTGTGATAAGCAGGAACTCTTTCCAGAATCTTGGTGCCATCCCAGTTAATATTGTGGTCTTGAGGAAAGACATGTTCAACCAGAGCACAAGAGGGCAAACCTTTATTGATGTCGCTTCGATGGGAAGTGAATCTGCCTTTGAGGCTTCTGGATGTCTGGCCTATGTAAACTAGTTGACAGTTGGAACAGGAAACCTTATAAACTATGCTGGTTGTCTCATTTAGCTATAATGGCGTTTTAGTTTTAGGATAAATTTTAGAGAGAGTAAGTAATTGTTTTGTTGCTATTTTGATATCTGTATTTTTAAAAATATTCATCAATTTGTCAGTAAGATTGTTCGTTGACTATAATATGAAATATAAATTCTTGGAATTTATATTTCATATGTCAGTTATTTCTTGCGAATGTTGCTGTGGGAGAGGACCAGAGTGGTATTTGCAGAAAATAAATTGTTTTTACATATTCTTTCCTTTTCTCTACCGTGCATTGGATTTAGATGTATCATTTTAGATCCCAAAAAAAAATTTAATTTTTATTAAAAAACGTTTTTTTTTTTAATTCATAATGGCGTGACAAATGAATATTAAGGGCTCAAATTTGCAGAAGATGCTTTTTAATACTTGTACTTTACCTGTGAATTTTTTGGATTCAAGAAATTCACTTTCATACGATCTGTGAACCTTCGAAAATTGGGCCGAATCTAATCAAAAATAGCTGCTACAGGCCGCTGTCGGCGGGTTGCTATAGTTCAGGCGCATTATTCATTGGCGCTACATGAAAATTTATGCATCACAAATAGTATTTCCAATACTGATCTTGTTTTATTAATTTATATGACAGTAACAATTTGTTTAGTCATATTAATTATTAATTTGTTTATTAACAAAATTTTTACAAAAAATTATAGAGAAAAATCATACAAATATTCAATTATATATTACATATTATACTGTTTTTTCCTTTATATTATTATTATCTAACAGTTTATTAACAAAATTTTTACAAAAAATTATAGAGAAAATCATACCAATATTCAATTATATATTACATATTATACTGTTTTCTTCCTTTATATTATTATTACTTAATAGTTTATTAACAAAATTTTTACGAAAATTTCTATAATTAAATCATATAAAAATATTATAATAATAATATATAATACGTCATATAAATATTTAATAATATATTAAAATTACGTGCGAAAATCATACAAAAAAAATATATTACTTTTTTTACTTTATTACGTAAAAGATAGAATGTCACAACTCCGAATTGCCCCAAAAGAGATCCTGCGCAGAACAACCACAGTCATTATACATCCGGTTTATACATCTGCTTCTAACGCGCCGAAAATACGAAAATAATTAGCAACCAATGATATTAATTTGCCCCAATACAAACTTGTAAAATTAAAAAGCGTAGTTTTGTTAATAAACTATTAATGTATTATTAAATATTTATATGATTTGCTTATACAAATTGTCGTAATAATTTTGTTAATAAAGTATTAGGTAATAATAATATAAGGAATTATGTAATATACAGGGTGATTCAAAAATCGATCACGAAACTTAAGGGGGTGATTCTACTTGACAAAATAAGGGTAGAGCTTCATATAATTTTTTTTCAAAATGTCATTCGTTTTCGAGTTACAAGCCGTCCAAGTTCAAGTTTTTATTTTTTGTTTTGTGAATTACTCGCTTACAGGAAAATCGATTTGACTAATATTTGAAAGATAGGCTAAGTCTTCTGCGCTTCATCATTTTAGTAACAATTCACATTGATTGTTTGCCGCTAGAGGGCACTTTACCTACATTGAAAATTGTTTTTTTGTCATAATTTTTTAGTGTTGACAGCTACAGTAGTTTTTGGCATAATTTCTGAAATACTGATGCCAGGCCTTTAAAAAAGGTGCTCTTTATTTACATCGCTAAACCCAACGGTTTAGACGTAAATCACCCTTAAAAATTAAGTGGTAAATTTACTTTCCTCATTTCATTACCACCAGCTACCAGGTAAATAGCTATCAAAGTATACTAGAGCTGTCAGTTTAACATCAAATAAATTCGCTTTTTAAACTATTTAATTTATAATCTTAAAATAACTAATAATGGCTAATCAGTAAATATTCATATTATGGATTATTGCGATATACATTTAATTGATAAAAATTAATGAAACAGTACTAAACAAACTAAAAAAGATTCTCAAAATGTCCCCCATTTTCTTCCATACATTTCCTAACACTCTTCAAAAAATGTCGCCTAACTCGATGAAAAATTTCTGGTGTTTCTTTAATAATTTGGCACTTTTCGATTATCCTGAAGCGAAGATCCTCGACGGTGATTACTGGAATATCGTACACCAATTGTTTCAAATGACCCCAAAAGAAAAAATCCATAGGATTAAGGTCTGGTGACCTCGCTGCCCATGCCAATGGTCCACTTCGTCCTATCCATCGCTCAGGATACGTTGCATTCAAATACTGTCGGACACGTATACTAAAGTGGGGCGGAGCTCCGTCTTGGAGGATCCACATGTTGGCCCTTACTTCCAATGGCACATCTTCCAGATACAATGGGAGACGATTTTGGATAAAATCTAAGTATACGTCACCAGTTAATGGGCCATCAAAGAAATGAGGACCAATAAGGTAATCTCCTATTATCCCTGCCCACACATTTAGTGAAAATCTACGCTGATGTTTCGTTTCTACCACATTGTTTAGGTTCTCGTAAGCATATGTGTATGTTGTGTAGATTTGTTATGCCATCACGAGTGAAACCAGCTTCGTCAGTGAATAATATGACGCCAATTAATCGATTATCGTGTTCATACTTAGCTAGGATCTGATTGCACATTTCCAACCGTCTCGGCCGATCATCGTCATAAAGAGCCTGCACCTTTTTTGAATGAAACGGGTAGAGTTGTTCTTCTCTTAGTATCCTCCATGAACTAGCCTGACAGAGCCGCACTTCATTCCCAATTTTTCTAGTACTAATACCTGGATTATCTTCAATAATTTCAAGCACTCTTTCTTCTTGTTGCACGTTTCTAGCAGTTCTAGGTCTTCCCCTATTTCCATTATAACTTTTAAAGGAACCACATTCCGCAAGCCTCCTGTGCACACTGGAAAATGTTTGAGCATGAGGGATATTTCTTTCCGGATAACTCTCCATATAATATCTTCTTGCCAACTCTGCATTACCATTTGCTTTTCCATAACAAAAATGGATATCACAATATTCGATATTTGAATATTGGTGATTAGCCATTATTAGTTATTTTAAGATTATAAATTAAATAGTTTAAAAAGCGAATTTATTTGATGTTAAACTGACAGCTCTAGTATACTTTGATAGCTATTTACCTGGTAGCTGGTGGTAATGAAATGAGAAAAGTAAATTTACCACTTAATTTTTAAGGGTGATTTACGTCTAAACCGTTGGGTTTAGCGATGTAAATAAAGAGCACCTTTTTTAAAGGCCTGGCATCAGTCTTTCAGAAATTATGCCAAAAACTACTGTAGCTGTCAACACTAAAAAATTATGACAAAAAAACAATTTTCAATGTAGGTAAAGTGCCCTCTAGCGGCAAACAATCAATGTGAATTGTTACTAAAATGATGAAGCGCAGAAGACTTAGCCTATCTTTCAAATATTAGTCAAATCGGTTTTCCTGTAAGCGAGTAATTCAAAAAACAAAAAATAAAAACTTGAACTTGGACGGCTTGTAACTCGAAAACGAATGACATTTTGAAAAAAAATTATATGAAGCTCTACCCTTATTTTGTCAAGTAGAATCACCCCCTTAAGTTTCGTGATCGATTTTTGAATCACCCTGTACACATAATTGAATTTTTGTGTGATTTTATCTATAATTATTTGTAACAATTTTGTTAATAAGCTATTAGATAATAATAATATAAAGGGAAAAACAGTAGAATATGTAATATATAATTAAATATTTGTATGATTTTCTTTATAATTTTTTGTAAAAATTTTGTTACTAAACAAGTTAATAATTAATATGACTAAACAAATTGTTACTATTATATAAATTAATAAAACTACATCAATATTATAAATATTATATGTGCAGCATAAGTTTCCTTGAAGCGCCAATGAATAATGCGCCTGAACTATGGCAGCCCGACGACAGCGGCCTGCAACAGCTATTTTTGATTAGATTCGGCCCAAGTTTCAAAGGTTCAGAGATCGTGTGGAAGTAGATTTCTTGGATCCAAAAAATTCACAGGTAAAGTACAAGTATTAAAAAGCATCTTTTGCAAATTTGAGCCCTTGATATTCATTTGCCATGCCGTTATGAATTTTTGAAGATAAACCGTTTTTTCGTCCAAAATTAAATTTTTTTTTGAGATCGGAAAAGATACATCCAAATCCAATGCAAGCATAAAAAAATTTTATTTCCATCCGGTGAAAAGTGAAAAGCAATTTTTTTTGTGCAAAAATTGGTTTTCGCAAAATTTCACGGCCCACGATTGAAAAAAAAATTTTTTAATTGATCTTCAAAATATAAAATAATACAAACAATTTTCATTAAAATTGAGCATTATATGTTAATTAGGAAACCGGAAAATTGAGGTTGAATTTTCAAGTTTAACATTCAATTTCTCGAAAAATAAAAAACTCACAGATTCCGGATATGACATACTTTTTTAGAATGATAATACCTATACTTATGTTACATTTTAAATCGGTAATTTGTTAATAAATGTCTTTTTGTTTACAAAAACCAAAACCGTAAATTTTGTCGAAAAAAAAATATATCTCGATAACTATTGACGCCACCTATAACTTATATCATATTAATCGATAGGTTTTTTAATTCTCTACAACTTTGTTTGAAACATTTTTCAATACAACTTTTACTTTTCGAGATAAACTCAAAAAACCGTAAATCGTGGCCATTTTTGGTCCGCCATTTTTTTGCACAGGTCTTTCAGAGTTACCATCGAGATATGTTTTATAGGATGCCAAAATGAACACATTCCAGCAAAACATTTTTGTTACTGACGAAAGTCTATTTTCCATGGAATAATAATGCCTTTAAATATGGAGATTTGAGACAATTAGGACCAAGTTGTGAGAAGCAGTTGCTTTGCTCTGACTTTTTTGAGTTTCTGTATAATATGTGTATTAAGCCGTAGATCTTATATAATTATTCTGTTTTTTCTCTTTAATATGAAACAGTAGGTCTCTTAAAATTTATATTTTTGTTTTCTGTTATTATTCTGACTGTTATATTTTTAAAATTTACTACCTTTATGTTTGGTTATTTAAAATACACTGTTTTGTTTCATATTAACTCAATTTTTTGATCCACTAATGCTTATAACAGGTTTTATACATATCTATGTTTTTAGTGTACCACTGAAATTGCAACCCTTGCTACTTTAATACACCTACCGCCACTCTTGCGAATGAATTAAAAAATTAAAAAACAAAAACCGAATTGTTGCTTTAAAGACCTTTCGTGCATTTCTGTAACATTATTAGCAGTACTCCATTTAAAACCAATTAAAACTAAAATTGATGGAATAATTTATTTTTCCAATTATTTACATTCTACAAAAATATTATAAAAAATTCTGAATGCTGTTTGCCCCAGGTATTTGTTGATCGTTTTAAAAAAGACAAAAACGAAAGTCCCAGCAAGAAAATATCAATTTATTTATAATTAATTGAAAGCAATTTTACAAAAATATTTTAATAATTGTACATTTACAGAGACTCATTACTGAATACCTCCCTTCATGTACCCAGTTTTAGATACTAGTAATATTTTTTATCCATTCCCGGTATTCAGGATTAGTTATACGGGCATAAATTGCTGGTCCCGTTGTGCAAGGTTTATACGTTGTCGAAGTTATTGCATATTGGGTGCCATTTATGACGAATGGATCTCCTTTATCCCCCTGTAAAATTAAAATATTATTATTATGGTTAACTAAAATAGGTAATTGATAAACTGAAAACAAAAATGGTTAGACGCGGTGTAAAACATAGTTTCCTCATTATTAACTATTACATTATTTTATGAAGCAAGTGGAAGCAGGACCTCACATTGTCTTATTAACTATTACATAAGTTATTTCTTAACTCTACCTGTTCTTTGATTGGGTTCATATCACGAACTTGAGATATAAAACTGGACTGCTCGTGTTCTATATCTCCCTTATAAAAAAATGACCCCACCGTGCTCCGTGCTATTAGGTGCAAATAATTGCTTTGGCAACAATGAATTCCCTAAGTTTTTATGATATTGGTGAAAGTGTATTTGTGACATTGACTGAATACTTTTCATTTTGACAATAATTTATTTTTGATTTTGCTGTTTTATGCATTTTATGACATTTTATATAACGTTTTACTGAAAATTTCAAACAGGAATGTGAACTTTAAGGTTTTTTTTGTATTTTAAAAAATGTGATTCCTCATCTGGTAAATTGGAATTTATTTAATTGGTAAGTTATAAAGCATTCAATAATAATTATATAAAAATTTACCTTAGAATCAAATTGTAAATCTAAGGGTAACAAGTTTAATCTTATGGATATGATATTTGATAATTATTAAATGCTATCAATATTTTAGTTTTCTAAGAGAAAAGAATCTTCGAATTCAAGAGCTGAAGCAAATTGGTCATGATCATAATTCTTTTATACATCAGATAAATAACTCTGTTCGGAGCATTTTTCTGGAAATTGTTTTATACAAGAAGATGGGCAAAAAGTTTGTGTTGTGCTTCTTACAAATAAACTGCCTGAAAAAAACTACGAAGCACTGTTTGATGTAAACATCTTGAAGCAACTAAACTTGGACTTAATAACATACACTGGCTCTACAAAAAAAGTCCTGAATTAGGTGTGCATTAACCAACAACAATATCGTTTTACCATAAAGTTTATGTTCCACTGACATATAAAGCTGAATATCGAAACTGGTATGGTGTTAAAATTTAAAATGATTATACGTTTAAAAACCAATATGCCATATTAAAATAGAAATAAATGATTGCATATAATATGAAATTTTTCAATATTATTAAGGATGTTTGAAAATTACATAAATTTTACTTTTATGTATTTGTTTTGTCTAAAAATAAAATAATAACCTTTTGTTTGAATATGCTATTAATTAATAAAACAAAAATTCTTGATTTTAGCTGAGATAGGAAATTTGTGTCATGAAAATCCTTTGTCAAAGTAGTGAGATTGAGTGAGTGAGTCTTAATAAAAATTGTTTTGTTTACAATTAAATATAAACTGCTTTAACACTATCCCCTTTAGAGTTTAATTTTTTTTTTATAAAAATGGTTTAGTACATAATGTTACTTTACTTCATTTAAATTAAAGCTCCGTTTTTATGAAGGAAATATCAACATTATTACGAATGTTGTTAACCCTATATAAATACCTAACATATCAGTTCCCTAAAAGCATAGAGGAGAAAATAATTTTAACAAAGACCTAATCGAAGCTATTTTTAAATGATGCAACTATTTTACTTTGCAATAGATTATGTGAACATTTCGATACCTTACATAAAACAATATGCTATATTAATTCATGATATAAAATTTTTGAAAATAAATGCTTTAATACTTTTTTTCGTTAACTTCTTATACTCTACATCCGAATAAGGATGTTTCTAAAACAGATATTTCAAAAAAAAAATTAGTCTCGATTTGTTTTTGGCGCATATTTCACATTTTAGCTATTTTGCTAAATAACAGTTATTGTAAAAAATAAAATAGGTAAACAATCATAGAAAAAGCATTTTCATTTATTTATAAGAACTGACATTTCATGCTTGTTATCTAAAAATAATAAAATTGTTACATATTTACGCTGTTGGAAAGAAGTTAAAAAAATTATTGGAGTTGCTTTAAACAGAAAAATTATAATTTTGAGGAAACTAAAAGTAGAAATTCAAGTTAAATATTGTTTTACAGAAACAATTATCCTGGGCTGCAATTCTATAAGAGTAAAGGGGAAGAGATGTCATAATAAGGATCTTCTATCTTTGTTCAGTCTGTATTAACACATAAATATATCATTGTCCTAAAAGAGATAAGGAAGGAGAATGTCAAAAAATATGCTTACAGAATCGGAGCTCTGGTCTTTTTTATTGAATATACTCGATTAACCTGTCAAGTAAAACAAGGAAGAGCGATTTATTGTTTAAGATATAGTATAGAAAGAGATAGTTATTGTCTAAACCTGTTAGTTAGAATAATAGAATTGACATTCGTACACGACACATTCACGTCAATGTAAGAAACTAGCAGGGAATTCAATGTTGCCATACAAATCATTGCACCGAATGGCGACCAATAAGGGGGGTCAAAAATTATTTTCATGAGCAGTCCAGTTTTATATCTCAAGTTCGTGGTTTGTATGTACAGGTTGGCGTACCCTAACAGACAAATTTTATGCATTCAATTTTTCATTAATTTGCATAGAAGACTTTGTGAATTAGATGACTCAACTGGTAGACCACGTACCATTCGAACAGTCAAAGCTGAAAAGAGAGTGGTTGAAATGGTTGCACGAAATCCAGGGTTAAGCACCAGAAGGCTCGCTACGCAAGACGGTATTCCAAACAGCTCGGTTCTAGAAATTCTACGTAAACACCGTCTCTATCCATACCACATTCAAAGAGTTTAAGCTCTAAAACCCGGAGATTTTAAACCCAGAATCCAATATTGTAGATTGCAAGACACTGTCTTCAAGAGATACGGGAGTGTTTGCGAAATTTTTTTTCACAGTTTTTTATGTAGAATCATACCTTAAAATTTGTCATCATCATTTCCAGACACCCTGTATAATTTCATTTTTTTCTTACGTAAAAAAAAACCATAAGAAACTAACAAAACAGTATTGTTACGAACGACTAGAAGAAACTTATTGATACGCCCTCGTATAAAAATATTCTAACACGATGAGTCATCTTTATTATAATGTGTCTAAAGAAATATTATATCAATGAGTCATATTTCTAGATAGATCTCAACTTTTATGTTCTAGATTTATATAGGGAATTCCATAAGTATATATATATATATATATATGTATATATATATATATATATATATATATATATATATATATATATATATATATAGGAATACAATAATATATATAGTTAGTTGTATAGTTGTATTTGAATAGTGAAGATTAAGTAGTTGTAATAAAATTGTGTTGATAGGTAGTAAATATAAGTATTGGAAGTCTTAGTAAAAGATTTGCGTTTTAATTCTGCAAATAAAATTGATGTTGATATTTTCTAGAAAAGCTATACTTACGTAACATATTCCGTTATAGTTATCATCGGTACATAAATTATGCGTAGCATTAAACCCAGTATGTTCATTTCCGTTAACTTTTTCTGTACATTCTTGATCTGTTAAAAGTGATAATTGTTGTTTCTGTAATGTTGGCATATCATAATCAAATTGCCCTTTTGCTCCCCATCCAGATAAATTACCTATAACATGAAATGGAACCTCTTCACCAGATTCAGCTATTTTAACAGGCTGTGCATTTTCACTTAACGGAATAGGTTCTTCAAGCTGAAATTATTTCAGAATTTCATTTTTTTCCTTTACAACTTTGGTAAACAAAGGAAACATAAAAACAGAATTTGAAATCCAAGGCTGAGTTGCAACAAATATTGTTTTCTTGAAGTATAATAGTTGTCATTTAAGAACAGTGGCGTAGCTGAAAGCTCGCAGATGCACCACCAAGCTCAGCAGACACCACCCTAACCGCAAAACAGTCCGAAGCCAGCCTTTTATTTAGCTCCAATATGTGATGCTCAAACTTAAGCCTAGATCAATCAATATTCCAGAATTCTTGTACTACTTTTATTTTCTATTAATTGTTATCTAAGGAAAGATTACTGAATGCAAAACCACATGTTAATATGTAAGTTTTATTTACATTAAAAGAAAGCGAGTTCGAGTAGCACCATTCCCGAACTCTATACAAATCAATAATTACAGTATTTAAGCGTTTCACTATCTCTAGAGTGCCACAAAAGGATGATACCATTAGCGAAAAGCGTAAAACTCCCCCGTATGTTCAGACTTGTTAAATCATTAACATACAACAAGAACAAAATCGGGCCAAGCACCGATCCCTAAGGTACCCCATGATTCACATCAGACAAAGTAGAGAAGTCTTTGCGAACTCTCACAACCTGTGACCTTCCTGAAAGATAGGATGAAAACCATCTGTGAGCTACACCACGAACGCCATAATGCTGAAACTTCTGCAGAAGCACCCCGTGATTCACACAGTCGAAAGCTTTCGAAAAATGACAGAATACTGCCGCAACAGCCTCTCTTTCATTGATATTAATATAGATGTCCTCAAGAAGCGAGAATATGGCATCATTTGGATTTTTAGATGCCTGAAAACCAAATTGGCATGCTGATATCAAGTCAAGTTGTTGATCGTTAAGAAATGGAGTAGTCTGACCTTTACTAGTTTTTCGATAACCTTGGACAACGTAACAAGCAGCGATATAAGGCGATAGTTGGATGGGTCATCCAAATCACCACCTTTATGCAAAGGAATCACAACGGCCATCTTGAGACATGAAGGAAAATTACCCTATTGGAAGGAGACACTTATTGCACCAACAAGAACATCCAGCATTCTCTCTGGTGAAGGGTGAGATGAAGAGAATATCAAGGAGTGACTGAACTGCGATAGTGAAGACCCTGGATTCCAAATATTACTATTGAAGAGATCATTGACGATTTGAACAGTAACGAGAGAGGAGATGACGAAGAGACTGAAACTGGGGATGTACGTCAAGTACCATCTCACGCAGAAGCTTTTGAAACTCTAGATGTTGCTTTTAAATGATTTGAAAGACAGGACGAATCGGATCCCATACAATTGTTACAATGAAGCGCATCGGGGACTTGGCCGCAATGAAAGATGTGATTCATTACGTCAAAGATCAATAACAAGTTATTTCCAATCAAAATTTTAAATTACATAGGTATTATGTGATTCATTACCGTTATAGCTAGTAATTTTTTTTTATATCGTATTGTCTAAACGACGTATGTAAAACCCATTACATAATATACAGGGTGATTCAAAAATCGATCACAAAACTTAAGGGGGTGATTCTACTTGACAAAATAAGGGTAGAGCTTCATATAATTTTTTTTCAAAATGTCATTCGTTTTCGAGTTACAAGCCGTCCAAGTTCAAGTTTTTATTTTTTGTTTTTTGAATTACTCGCTTACAGGAAAACCGATTTGACTAATATTTGAAAGATAGGCTAAGTCTTCTGCGCTTCATCATTTTAGTAACAATTCACATTGATTGTTTGCCGCTAGAGGGCACTTTACCTTAATTGAAAATTGTTTTTTTGTCATAATTTTTTAGTGTTGACAGCTACAGTAGTTTTTGGCATAATTTCTGAAAGACTGATGCCAGGCCTTTAAAAAAGGTGCTCTTTATTTACATCGCTAAACCCAACGGTTTAGACGTAAATCACCCTTAAAAATTAAGTGGTAAATTTACTTTTCTCATTTCATTACCACCAGCTACCAGGTAAATAGCTATCAAAGTATACTAGAGCTGTCAGTTTAACATCAAATAAATTCGCTTTTTAAACTATTTAATTTATAATCTTAAAATAACTAATAATGGCTAATCAGTAAATATTCATATTATGGATTATTGCGATATACATTTAATTGATAAAAATTAATGAAACAGTACTAAACAAACTAAAAAAGATTCTCAAAATGTCCCCCATTTTCTTCCATACATTTCCTAACACTCTTCAAAAAATGTCGCCTAACTCGATGAAAAATTTCTGGTGTTTCTTTAATAATTTGGCACTTTTCGATTATCCTGAAGCGAAGATCCTCGACGTTGATTACTGGAATATCGTACACCAATTGTTTCAAATGACCCCAAAAGAAAAAATCCATAGGATTAAGGTCTGGTGACCTCGCTGCCCATGCCAATGGTCCACTTCGTCCTATCCATCGCTCAAGATACGTTGCATTCAAATACTGTCGGACACGTATACTAAAGTGGGGCGGAGCTCCGTCTTGGAGGATCCACATGTTGGCCCTTACTTCCAATGGCACATCTTCCAGATACAATGGGAGACGATTTTGGATAAAATCTAAGTATACGTCGCCAGTTAATGGGCCATCAAAGAAATGAGGACCAATAAGGTAATCTCCTATTATCCCTGCCCACACATTTAGTGAAAATCTACGCTGATGTTTCGTTTCTACCACATTGTTTGGGTTCTCGTAAGCATATGTGTGGATGTTGTGTAGATTTGTTATGCCATCACGAGTGAAACCAGCTTCGTCAGTGAATAATATGACGCCAATTAATCGATTATCGTGTTCATACTTAGCTAGGATCTGATTGCACATTTCCAACCGTCTCGGCCGATCATCGTCATAAAGAGCCTGCACCTTTTTTGAATGAAACGGGTAGAGTTGTTCTTCTCTTAGTATCCTCCATGAACTAGCCTGACAGAGCCGCACTTCATTCCCAATTTTTCTAGTACTAATACCTGGATTATCTTCAATAATTTCAAGCACTCTTTCTTCTTGTTGCACGTTTCTAGCAGTTCTAGGTCTTCCCCTATTTCCATTATAACTTTTAAAGGAACCACATTCCGCAAGCCTCCTGTGCACACTGGAAAATGTTTGAGCATGAGGGATATTTCTTTCCGGATAACTCTCCATATAATATCTTCTTGCCAACTCTGCATTACCATTTGCTTTTCCATAAAAAAATGGATATCACAATATTCGATATTTGAATATTGGTGATTAGCCATTATTAGTTATTTTAAGATTATAAATTAAATAGTTTAAAAAGCGAATTTATTTGATGTTAAACTGACAGCTCTAGTATACTTTGATAGCTATTTACCTGGTAGCTGGTGGTAATGAAATGAGAAAAGTAAATTTACCACTTAATTTTTAAGGGTGATTTACGTCTAAACCGTTGGGTTTAGCGATGTAAATAAAGAGCACCTTTTTTAAAGGCCTGGCATCAGTCTTTCAGAAATTATGCCAAAAACTACTGTAGCTGTCAACACTAAAAAATTATGACAAAAAAACAATTTTCAATTAAGGTAAAGTGCCCTCTAGCGGCAAACAATCAATGTGAATTGTTACTAAAATGATGAAGCGCAGAAGACTTAGCCTATCTTTCAAATATTAGTCAAATCGGTTTTCCTGTAAGCGAGTAATTCAAAAAACAAAAAATAAAAACTTGAACTTGGACGGCTTGTAACTCGAAAACGAATGACATTTTGAAAAAAAATTATATGAAGCTCTACCCTTATTTTGTCAAGTAGAATCACCCCCTTAAGTTTCGTGATCAATTTTTGAATCACCCTGTATATTGATTAAAATTTAAATATTGTTTGATTTGACTTTGTTAAAGAGTGATTTGCAGGATAAACCATTTGATATGCAACTTAATCTTGAGATACCAACTTGTTTTCATAAGATTCTGATATTTTTGAGAGGCATTATTGTAGTTTTTGTATTTTTAAACTTGATTAACGTATTGTTGCATTCGTCAACGAAAATATTTTACTGCCAATTCAGTTTTGAAGCTAGACCAAGGAGTTAATGTTTTGTCTTACCTGCAAAAGACCAACGTCATAATACGGAACGTTATCTACGAACTGGTGCTTTGGATGTCTGTATGATTTTTTTACTTGAATAACGTTGCTAGGGTCGTAACCATCAAAAAGAATAGTTCCATAAACTATTTCGGTACTAAAAATAATTATAACAATGGTATTTAAAAAGAATTAATAAAGATTATAGACTCACCGAAAACTCAACAGATTTTACAAAATATTTTAATCAAAAATTAATGAATTAGACACTTCAAAAATAGTGCATTTTTTTATCTCAAAGGTTTTACAAATCTTCACTGGTTACATTTTTACTAAAACAATCTAAGGGATTTTAAAAATAGATATAAACTGAATCCGAAATAATAATAAGAAAAATAATGTATTATCAAATTTACAATACTAAAAATTTCGTCTAGAAAATATCATTATCTTTCATATTATAAATTATTATATAAACACGAACAATATATCAAACTGGGACATCCCCACTTTTGAATTTAAAGTATAACTTACAATACGATTAATGTAAAAAAATACTCAAGAAAAACCAGAAAAAGAGGTTTAAATTAAAAAATATACTTATTCGAGATCAGCGTTTCACAAGCGGTAGTTCGTAAACCACCAGGATTTGTGAATTTTATAAAGTGGATTCCCGAAAAAAATATTGTAATGAGGGAATTTTAAACTAAACGTCACAACAAGCAACAATCTATAACACGATGATTAGCTACGCCACACAATGGGGCCAAAAGCCCCATTTTCTGGTCAAAAGTCGAAAAAAGAATGATTCTAGTTAGGGTATTTTTATCACTGAGCAACAGTAATCCCCTAGAGGTAGAAACCGTTCATAGTACGGTCCTTTTCCCTTAATTCCTTCTTGTGAACCATTAGGAACGGGACTTTGAAAGCATGTAGAATACTGGTAAGTCCTTCTCAGTATCATTCACTCTCGAATATATAGAAAACTTGAAGAAAACGTTAGCAATGTTCAGTTTGTCTTTAGAAATGGACTTGGAACACGAGAAGCTCTATTTTCTATTCAAATTTTGATACAAAGAGCTCGAGACGTAAACTGCAATATCTATGCATGTTTTATCAATTTCGAGAAAACATTCGATAAAGTGCAACATCACAAACTGCTTTAAATATTAAATGAATCTGGTATCGATGACAAGGATTTACGCCTTATTAGAAACCTTTACTCACAGCAAAGGGCGACTGTACGTGTAGGCAACGAAACATCACAAGAATTTACAATAAAACGGGGAGTTCGTCAGGGCTGTATTTTATCGCCGACGATATTCAATACGTACTCGGAAATGCTGTTCAGGGAAGCTATCAGTGGAATGAGAGAGGGCATAAAAATTAATGGTGAAAGCATTGACAACTTGAGATATGCAGACGACACAGTTCTGGCCGATAATGCAGAGGATCTGCAAACACTAATAGACCGCGTAGTGGAAGCTTGTGAAAGATACGGCATGAAATTAAATTGTAAAAAGACAAAAATCCTTATAGTAAGCAAAAATGACGAAATACACCACCAATTTAGAGCGAATGATGAAACTTTGGAAACTGTTGACAAAGTTACGTATCTAGGATGCAGTCTGAACAGAGAATGGGACCACTCACAGGAGATTAGATGCCGCATAGAGAAGGCGAGAGCTGTCTTCAACCGCCTCAGAAAGATCTTGTGCAATATGCACCTGAACATTGATATAAGAACACGAGTCTTGAGATGTTATGTATTTTCAACTCTTCTATATGGAGTGGAAGCCTGGACTTTGACAGAAACAACATCTAAACGACTGGAAGCCTTCGAAATGTGGTGTTACCGCCGCATGCTCAGAATTTCATACATCCATCATGTCACAAATAACACCGTGATGCAACGTATGAAAAAAGACCCAGAAATTATACGCAATGTGAAAATTAGAAAGATATCATACTTAGGGCATGTAATGCGCAATGAGAAATACTAACTAATTCAGTTGATTTTGCAAGGTAAGATAGAGGGTAAAAGAACTCAGGGTCGCCGACGAACATCATGGCTGAAGAATATCAGACAATGGACAGGAATGACGACGGTACATTTATTTAGAACAGCTGTCAATAAGGTCATATGGGCCAATGTGATTGCCAACATCCACAGAGGATAGGCACCAACAGAAGAAGAAGAATATTGGAGATATGATTGATCGTAATCTAATAAAATGGAATCAATTTCTCAAGGTATGTAAATTATTTCAATAAATTATTGAATATTAATCATTTCACTAAAATGTTGTTAGAGGTAAATAAACAGGATGATTTTCCGGGGAATTTATCTATTGATTGTTTGAAAACTATAGATCGACTTTAGTAGTCTCTTTATGATATTTTGAAAATTATTAGTTCAGAGGGGTTAAAAAAGAAGAATAAAAATTATATTTAAAAAATCGACAAAAGTAAATTTTTTCAAATAGAAAGTTTTAGTAATTATTAAAGCATTAAAAATAGGGATAACTTTGTAAAAGGTTGTCTATTCCAACAATGTTTAGTTTTCAAAATATTGGCAATTATACATTTTTCTATTGTAAAAATGCTATACGGCTTTTAAGTTTTGTTATTAGTTGGCCATGACGGCGAGGCGTGGCGAAAATAAAACGAACCCTACTGAATTGTCACTATTTCTTACCATTTAAAAATCATTAATATAATCATGCCAGGGCGATTAAATTACACGAATGAAGATTATTTAAACTTAGTTATTATTTATGGAGAATGTGATCGAGTTATTTCAAAAACATGCAATACATTCGCGATACGATATCCGCTGAAATAGAAAACAACACCAACAACAGTTAAAAGAATTTTAAAGAATGTTAAAATTTTCAGATTCTTCCTAATTATAGTTTTCCCACAATCTACTAAAGAAAAAACAGAAAAGAGCTTTAAATTAAAAAAATATACTCATTCTAGCAACTACATCAGCGTTTTCCAAGTGGTGGTTCCCAAACCATCAGGAATTTGCTCGTTTTATAAAGTGGATTCCCGAAAAAAATATTATAATGAAGGAATTTTAAATTAAACATTACAAAAAGCAACAATCTATAATGTAACGAGTCGCTACGCACTGACGACGCGAATACATTCTTGAAAAAGCCGGAAACCTCTACTTCGACGAACCAAGACTTTTCCCGAATGCGCAAGAAAGATCGGGAATAACCTCTGTCAATATAAAAATGCCGCAGTCACTTAGCTTTAGAGTCTCGAGAGATTTCAAAAAAATTAGTGAGCTCGTAGTCAATAATCACTTTAGTTTCAATAATGTTTGTCTGTATTATGTTTTAGTTTTTTGTTATGAACTGGTACCGACCAAATTACGAAGGAGATGCTAAAGTACGGAGGCCCCGGCCTTGTCACAGAGCTCACTGTTTTATTCCAAAAAATACTCCGCACAACGTCAGTACCCCACCAATGGAGGAAAAGCATCACAATCCCGATCCACAAAAGAGGATCAAAGAAACAACCCGAAAACTATAGGGGAATCAGTCTACTGAACAGTTCAGACAAATTGTTAACCAAAATACTGTCACAACGGATTGTAGACAAGTTAGGGGCGTGCGAAAAACAACAGGGCTTCCGGAATAACCGCTCTACTATCGATGATATATTTATTATCAGACAGCTGGTTGAAAAATCTATCAAATACGATAAACCGCTATACACAAGCGTTCGACCGAGTCAAACTGGAACACATAACAGAACTACTGCGAAGAAAACAAGTAGACGAAGCAATCATACGCACAATATACGAACTGAATTCCAAAAACACCATGGTAATTAAAACAAATAACACTCTAACAGAGGAAATCCCACTATCCATAGGAATAAGACAGGGTGATAGCCTAAGTCCAACACTTTTCAATGTAATCATGGACGAAATTATTGATGAGGTAAAAAGCACAAATATTGGGTACCCAATGGGACACAACACCGTTCAGATTATATGCTTTGCAGACGATGTTGCCTTGACAGCAGATAGCGCGGACAACTTACAAAGAATGCTTTTCCATCTCAATCGAACAGCCATACAGTATAATATGAAGATATCTGTGGAGAAAACCAAAACAATGGTAATAGCAAAAGAACCGGTGAGATGCAAATTAATGGTTGATGACCAACATATCGAACAGGTTGGGAAGTTTAAATACCTGGGAGCACATATAACAAGTAACAGGGCAGTAACGGAAGAAGTACGCACACAGACCAACAAAGCGGCCATGATATCAGGCCAACTAAGAGACATAATCTGGAACAATAAACATATGACGGTTGAGAGCAAAGTAAGAATTTACAAGGCCTGTGTAAGACCGATACTGAACTACGGCGCAGAAACAAGAAATGAAACCACAAAAACAAAACAAATTATGAGAACCACAGAAATGAAAACGCTGAGAATGATCACGGGAACAAGTTTAAGAGATAGACTAAGAAACGCAAAAATACGCGAGGACAGCGGAGTGGGAGATGTTGTAAAGTGGATTGAAACCGTCGTAGGCAGTGGAGATATCATGTGGAACGAATGGACGATGACAGACTAGCAAAAACTGTGATGAGAGAGAAACCAAACACCAAACGGCCGCCTGGACGGGGGGGGGGAGTGCAAGCAGTATACTCATTCCTAATATAAAAAGCAGAATGGGTTCTATTTTCCTGAACTCAAAGCTTTTGGGATGGGGGGAGGGGGTGATCGCAAGCATACAGACTCCTATACTCTATTCAAGAACTAGAGAGAGTAATCAAACTGTTACCGAAACCTCTAACGTACCTGCTCCAGTGTCGCAGGTAACTGAGAACTGCCATAAATCTAATTATATTTCATTATATTTAAATATATTTTATAAATTTTCTGCAACATAGAATTTCCGATAGTTTAATTTAATTTCTGTCAGTGAGCAAGGTACAACTTACAGTTTTTTTTTAGTGATTTATCTTGTTTGCGCTTGTTTTTATATATTATTTGAGATTAGTGAGATACCCAAAAGATATGGCTTTCACCTCTATATTTATTCCAAAATCGTTAAACTAGGGCATTTTTTCCTCAACGAAAAACTTATTACGATGAATGTTTATGATGCCTTCAGATATCAATATCTAGATAATAATGTTAAAAGCTCTGTTGAGATATATTCTAACATGACAGGAGTTGGAAAATCTACTATGTACCGAATACTGAAGGAGAAAAAAATGACTGGAATTGTTTGTACTCCCAAGCCACATTCGATCACAGGCAAATGAAAAACCTCGTTGGAAGAAGAGATGAAAACTGCAATTAAAGAGGTTGTATATACATTTTATTATGAGAAGCAGATCCCAACCATCTAGAAAATTCTAACTAAAATCATTGAAGATTTCGATTTACCTGAAATTAAAAGAACTGATCTCTGGAAATTCCTCAGAGAACTTAATTTTCGCTGGGAAAAACCAAATAGAAAATCTGTTCTTATAAATCGTCCGGAAACTGTCCGTTGGAGACGTAAATATCTCTCTCAAGTAAAAGGTAGAGTTGCTAGAAACAACACAATTAATAAAATTGGTAATTTAACTAGACTTTTGAAAGATTTTTCTGAATAAAGTTACTGCGAAAAATTGGGAAAAATCCCTATAATAAAAGAATAAAACAAAATGTGAGAACTCGATCTCATAATCGGTGAGATAGAGGAACCAATTATAATTAATTTTAGCGAAGATAGTTTCACTGATTTTGATTAGGAATTAGATACGTAATGTTTACTAGTGTAAACACAATTTATTATTTAAATTTTTGTTTTTGTTGTATTTTATTGTTTAATGTTGTTTATATGTTTTTTTATTTTTTTATATATTTTTTATTTTAGTGTGTCCCACTCTTTAATTTTATATATATTTAATTCTAATTAGCCGTAAGTTTTTTATTATTTTATTTTTGTGTTTGTGTCTTTTTCTTAAGCATGTAGAATTAATATGTTTATCTTATTTTTTTGGGGCTATCGTATTTCCATATATAAAAGTAAATTAAATTAAGATATCAGTACAATAGAAATAATAATAAGTAGGTCTAATTTTAATTACAACATAAAAAAAAAGTAATTACATTTGAATCCCTTTTTAGTGTTTAATTGTAGTTCTGCAGATGGTTTAAGAAATACATAAACTGAAACGTCAAATACCCTAAAAATGTTTTTAATTAATAATAAAATGACCGATAGCCCCAAAAATATTTTATTATTATATGGACGAATTTATTTTTTTATATATGTTTAACTTTTTGTATTTTTGACAATGGATATTTTGAAAGTATTTAAATTATAACTTAGAATTTTTTGAGAGAATAATCCTACGTTTTAGTCTATTATTATAGACCAGTATTTTTGATTATAAAATTTCTAACCCATTCCTATGAAATATATATGTGTCTAACAAATTTTGCTAAAAACACCTGACTAAAGAACACAGGTAGTCTGCGAAGAGAAAAAAGATAAAAAACGATTTATTACTCTCCCTAATTCTTGAATAAACTATAGTATAAGAGGAAAAATCGGATCCATTTTTCTAAACTCAAAGCTCTTGGGTGCGATCGCCCCCACCGCCCCCCCCCTTGGATCCGCGCCTGTATATATATATATATATATATATATATATATATATATATATATATATATATATATATATATATATATATATATATACCCACTAACGACAAAAAAGAAGAAAAAGAAGAGGAAAATAAAAAAAAATATAAAGAAATGTTAGTAGATTATGATAACTTACATCTGGCCGATGCAAATTCCGGATGTTAAAATCCACTCTGGCCCTATGATTGATCCGCTGCATTGAAAAAGACCATCAAAATGTAATCCCACCTGAAATAGCAAAATAATTAAGGAAATATTATGCAGTGTCCATATCGGATAATTAAAACCTGATATATTTTCATTTTAACTAATTTCATGTAATGACGAGAATTAACTCACAATTATTAAAGCTATTAAATAGTTTTGTTTGCGGATTACTTTCCGAACCGATTCAGAACGAGTACGGAACTAATTCAGGATTGTCGTACAGCGCATGCCCAGTAATAACCGGTTTAGAGTTGGGAAGTTTGACTCGTCTACTGTGGTATGAGTTTCATTATTGAACATCTAACTTTTTTTGTTCTAGGTTTAACATACGGTGTTAAGTGCTCATTAAACTAGTTGTTTCTGTTGTTTAAAATAACTTTTAGAAATGTGTCTTTTATTAAGTTATGTTATTTGTATTATTTTAAAAAAATATTTAATTATAATTGTTGTCCTTACATAATATAAAGTCTAACTGTCAGTGCCTTTTAGAATAAAATGTCTTGTTTTTTGCTCAATAAAATTTTTCATAAAAATATATATACCGAGTGTCAACGGATCTATTAGACAAGTCATAATTTCTAGAGTATTATATGTATCAAAACGAGCATTGGTACAGGTATATGGTATGTGAAGGGGAGAGTTTTCGCATATTTTCCACTTTCTGGCCACTTCCGGTTTCATCGGAAATGGCCCCGGTTTTGAATTTTTAAATGGAACACCCTGTATATTTTAACATTTTTGGATTTCTGAGACAATTCTAGATCAGAATTTGACATTTTAAAAACTTTTTACGTCTACTTCATTTTTTAGAGCCATTTTTAAAATTGCATCTAGGTGGCCATGATCGGACGCAAACTAATCTAAGGGCCTTAGGTGATGTCAAAAAAATACAATCGTAAAGTTTTAGTTACTAGTATGAAAGACAGGAATAAGACAAGTTGACAAAATTACGTTTTCATTTCTAACTATTAATTTTCAAATGGCGACCCCGTTTTTGACAACTACTTTTCGAAAAAAAGCATTCTTTGACGAATCTAACAGTACTAATTTATTTGCGATTGCATTAGACATAAGAACAGAAATTAAATATTATTAAGCAAAATACTGGATAATTTATTTACTTATGACAAGTGCGCCATGGACAGCCATGATGCATAATAATTTGCAACTGTTTTTATCAAGTCTTCTTTGGAAAACAAAGCACTCACTTAAGTAGATAATGACAGTGACATACGCTCTAAGAACAGACGTAAAAGTTTCTTAATTTTCGTTAAGTTTAGTTTAAATTTTCGTTAAAATAATGTATACTCAAAGTGAAAAAGTGGATATGTTATTAATATTTGGAGAGTGTCATAGAAATTCAAGGAATGCTGCTGAGTTGTATGCTCAGATATCCGAATCGGCAACATCCAGCCCATCAGTATTTTCCGTATGTCGAGACCCGTTTTAGACAAATAGGAAATCAAGAGGCGGAACAGAGGTTTATCATAAATGAAGAGACTGAGATTAACGTACTTGCTATGGTTGAGGTTGATAAAACAGTTTCGTTAAGAAAAATTAGTCAAGAACTACAGATAAGTTATGAATCAGCAAGAAAAATACTGAAAAAGCATGGATATCGAGCATTTAAATCAATTACATCAACATATACTGAGGATAACGATAGACGGGTAGTGTTTTGTGATTGGCTGCTTCAAAATCATACAGTTAACCCAAATTTTATCGATTTTATTCTATTTTCCGACGAATCCCGATTTACAAATAATGGTATGTTCAATAAGCAAAATACTCGGTACTGGGCCAAACAAAATCAACATGAAATGAGAGAGGGCAATGTTCAAGAAAGATTTGGCGTCAATGTCTGGGCTGGTATCGTTGGAAACAGAATAATTGGGCCAATATTGTTTCAAGGTCAGTTAACAGGGGTTAGATACTTAGGTTTTCTTCAAAATGAAATCGAAAATCATCTCAATGATATACCTTTAGCAGTTTTACGGCGAATTTACTTTCAACAAGATGGAGTACCGCCTCACAATACTAGAGAAGTTCTTAATTATTTGATAGAGCATTTTAATAATCGAATTATTGCAACCAATGGTCCGGTACGGTGAACTTTGAACATTTACTTCACTCAACTTTTTAACAAATTCAGCTACTGTACTTTCAAATATTTTAAGTGCGTCGTCTAAGTTATTAGTTTATTTTGTTAGTTTCTTGTTAATTTTGTTAAATTTTTAATCCAATTCCTGTCTCTCATACTAGTCACTAAAACTTTGAGATTGTATTTTTTTGATATCACCTAAGGCCGTTAGATTAGTTTGCGTCCGATCATGGCCACCTAGATGCAATTTTAAAAGTGGCTCTAAAAAAATGAAGTAGACGTAAAAAGTTTTTAAAATGTCAAATTCTGATCTAGAATTGTCTCAGAAATCCAAAGATGTTAAAATATATAGGGTGTTCTATTTAAGAATTCAAAACCGGGGCCATTTCCGGTGAAACCGGAAGTGACCGGAAAGTGAAAAATATGCGAAAACTCTCCTCTTCACATAACATTTACCTGTACCAATTCTCATTTTGATACACGTAATACTCTAGAAATTATGACTTGTCTAATAGATTTGTTGACACCCGGTATATATATATATATATAGATCTGTTATTTGTTCTTTATTTTGTGTTATGTTCATATAATGGAAGCCTAAAAGTAAATCTAAGTCTAAGCATATGATTAATAAAAAGATATTGGTTTTTCTAAACTAAAAATAAAACGCGATAGTTTTAGGTTCATTTCATTTTTTTTTTTTCATAAATACATTTTTTAACAATCCTAAAAACCGATCTGATACGTCCCTGTACGATGCAACTTCATTTACCACGAACTATACACTGTATTATATTATAACTTTTTCAGAATTTCCTTCTTAAGAATATAAAACTCTTAAGTCAGTGAAGCGATGTGACAGTGTTTGTACGATTTCTCTGAAAATGGGGGGCAAAATTTTCGCAAAATAATAAGCAATTTTAGGAATTTTGAACAACTATAAAATTTCCTCATCGATGGATGATAAATAATTTGGCATCGTGGGAGTATTCACTAAAACTATATTTTTTTAGGTTGAAACTGAAACGCAAAAAACACTTTTTTAATTTATCAATTAAAATTCTAAGTAGATTAACACTAATTAAAGTAAAACCAATATAATATAATAAAATATATACTGGAACATCAAATGAAACAAGTGACATGAACAAAAGAAAAATCCAAAATAAAAACAATTGTCATACAGTTGCACATTGCGGCCGCAGCATGAAAGCTGGCGCTAGTGATGTGAGAATACGTATTAAAATAACCGAACAATTCGAATAGTAACTTAATCGTATTAAACCGAATAGTTCTTTGGCATCCGGAATGCGGAATTCGGAATGTGATGTGCTTCGGTTCTATTGAAATAAATGGAAACATAGTGTCAGAATAAGAATAATTTTATCCTTGTTTCGTTTGTAGTAACGCATAAGTATGTCTTGGTCTTCGGAGCGACAAGAAAAGGAAGATCGAATGCTACGGACGGTGCTCGTTTCATTCGTATTTGTTCGTACTGTTTCGGGTGATGTGGGAATACGTATTGAAATACCGAGCAATATTCGAATAGTAAATTAATACGTATTAATTTAGACATTTCCCTGGCATACGGAATGTGATGATACCGATGATTTTTTATATAACGAACGATGCCCGATGGAAACGGATGTCACGGACGCTGCGGCATCGAATACACTTGTTCGTTCACCAGTGCTGGAGATGATTATTATTCTATTATTTTAGGTGCAAGTACTTTTGATGACGCAGAGCATAAAAAAAAATATATATATATATACAAAAAAAAGTTTTATTAAAGAAATTAAAACAAAATATATATCATAAAAACATATAAATTTAACGTTAGTTCCAAAAACATATTTAAAATTTGTTTTAATAAATCAAGGAAAACATACATTCTAGTAATATTTAATTTGAACATAAATAAAAAATAATCCAAGATGGTTTTCTTTGAAAATAATATGTAAAATATATAAACAAAACAATAATTTTGAACTTAGGTAGAAGTGGTAGGTCGTTTTCGCAAAATTTTTTGCTGCTGACTTTCATTCATAGTTAAAAGAATTAAAGAGCCAGGATTATTTTTTAATTCTGTGGATTGGCTTATACATGGAATTTCATCTTGGTAAAAAAAAAAAAGTCAGGGATATTTTTTACTGCTTGGAGTTTAACAAAACCTGAAGTATGAACTTGAGTCTCATCGGTAACATTATTTTTATTCATTTCTTCATGGTACAGAAGTACTGCAACAATAAAATTTCTGATAGTTCAATTTAATTTCTGTCAGTGAGCAAAGTACAGCTTACAGTGTGTCCTTGGTAATTCATCTTGTTTGTGCTTGTTTTTATATATTATTTGAAATTAGTGAGATACCCAAAAGATATGAATTCCACATCTATATTTAGTCCAAAATCGTTAAACCAGGGCATTTTTTCCTCAACGAAAAACTTATTACGATGAACGTTTATGATGTCTTAAGATATCAATATCTAGATAATAATGTTAAAAGCTCTGTTGAGATGTGTTCCAACATGACAGGAGTTAAAAAATCTACTATGTACGAATATTGAAAAAGAAAAAAACAACTGGAATTGTTAGTACTCCTAAGAGACATTCGATCACAGGCAGACAAAAAACCTCGTTGGAAGAAGAGATATAAACTGCAATAAAAAGAGTTGTACATACATTTTATTATGAGAAGCAGATCCCAACCGTCGACAAAATTCTAACTAAAATCAATGAATATCGGGATTTACCTGAAATTAAAAGAACTGAGCTCTGGAAATGGCTCAGAGAACCTAATTTTTACTGGGAAAAACCAGATAGGCAATCTGTTCTTATAGATCGTCCGGAAAATGTCCGTTAAAGAAGGAAATATATCTCTCAAGTAAAAGATAGAGTTGCTAGAAATAACATAACTTACAAAATTAGCAATTTATCTGAACTTTTGAAAGATTTTTTTGAATAAAGTTACTGTTGAAAATTGGGAAAAATTCATATAATAAAAGAATAAAAGAAAATGTGGAAACTCGATCTCATGATCGGTGAGATAGAGGAACCAATTATAATTAATTTGAGCGAAGATAGCTTCACTGACTGTGATTACGAATTAGATACGTAATGTTTACCAGCGTAAACACAATTTATTATTTAAATTTTCTGTAACATATAAAAATTAATTATATTTAAATCCCATTTTACTGTTTAATTCTAATTCTGCAGATGGTTTAAGAAATAAATAAACTGAAGCATCAAATATCCTAAAAATATTTTTAATTAATAATAAAATGACCGATAGCCCCAAAAATTTTAACATTATAAGGACGAATTTATTTTTTTGTATATGTTTAACTTTTTGTATTTTTGACAATGGGAATTTTGTAGGTATTTAAATTATAAATATAATATAAATTTTTTGAGAGGAAACGGCTACGTTTTAGTCTGAATGTGCCTAAAACGATTTCTATGCCAAAATTAAAAATAATAAATTCTAATGTATGTGAATTTTAAGAAATCATAAGAAATAAAATAATATTACAATAACTTTTTATTTTAAGCTTATTACCGAAATAATATTCTATGCCATAAATACTTAATGATAAAATAAACCTCCTTCCGACGCGTTTGACAAGGATTAAAATCCTTTTTAACACTTCACACATCCAAATATCTATTGTTATCCAACCCAAATAGTCCATTATTATAGACCAGTATTTCTGATCATAAAATTTCTCACCCATTCCTATGAAAAATATATGTGTCTAACAGATTTTGCCAAAGACGCCGGATTAAAGAACACAGGTAGTTTGCGAAGAAATAAAAAAGGGTAAAAATGATTTATTACTCTCTCTAATTCTTGAATAAACTATAGTATTAAAGGCAAAATGGGGAAAATTTTTCTGAACACTCTTGGGGGAGGCGATCGCCCCCCCCTTGGATCCGCGCCAGGTCCGGTAAAATATTCTAACAGGAGATAGAATGAACCTATTCAAACTATTGGTTTCAAGGACATTGAGATACCGAGAGCAAACCGAGATCGTATCGAGAGCGGAACTGTACTGAGAATCAAACCTTATTATTTTCACTGCGCAAGCGTATTAGTTCAGATTCCGTTCTAAATCCTTTCCGCGAACAAAGCTAATCTAAATTGTGTCAGAGAAACACATCATTATGTAGAAATATTCTAATTAAATTAAAATGATACTAAATGAAAGTAATAAAGCAGTTGACTTAATATAAAGAAAAATCATAATATAGAAATTTTTTTATATAAATACCTTTACATATATATTAAGTAGTTTTTGAGATATTATCAATTCAGTTATGTCATATCTTATATCCCTATCGAATAATACAGGATTAACATAAAGTACACATTCCAATTTTCGTTTCTTATGTTCTACCGATCTATCATTTTTCTTCTGTTTTACCTAAATCTTTGACAGCTGCTTTATGTTGTTTTTATTTTGTAATTTTATAAAGTTTTTAAGGTTTGTTGTTTTTCAAGTATGGGGAAAACCGAAGTGTAAAAAATATACAAACCATATACGGGAATTCACCTTCTTCAGCATCGGCTCCATCAACTATTTTTAAGATTGGTGTTGCAAAGACTAAAAAATATGATTAATGAGTATATTGCTTCTAAATTTAAATTAACATATTCTGTAAAAACGCAAAGACTTAACTATAGAATATCCTTAAACCGTTTGATAGATATTTAAAAGGTACATTTTCTGGTAAGGTGAAAAGTATAACGTTCTATTTAGATTAATTAAGTTATCACCACAAGTTCTTGTTTGATTAGTTTTAATTTTTGGACACCCTGTATAATATAGCAAGTTTATTATAACTGGGATATAAAATATGATTCATGATTACACTTCACTGTAAATTTTGAGGACATAACTGAAATACTTCTTTAGTATTTGAAACATGAAAATTTGGTTAGATTTTGCAAAATTCAATTTATTTAAAAACCCTTAAGGTTTAGATAGTATAGGCCTTATTTAAATAGGCAGTTATTTTGATCGGAAAATCCAAAAATGCAATAATATACAGGAGGTTCCATTTAAAAGAAACACAACTTTGATACTTCCTGAGCTTTTGGAACACCCTGTATTATAAGAAAATAATTTTAAAAAGTCACAATATTAGACCCCCATATATCCCAAAAGTAAAACTTATTGAAAGTTACTTATTTTGGCCGCAATATTCCATGCCGTATAGGTGAATAACCCTTTATATATATATATATATATATATATATATATATATATATATATATATATATATATATATATATAGTTATGGATTAAACATCCTGTATATCCATAATTTTAAGACAATTTGTTTATTTAGTAAATAATCATTAAATTGTCATTAGAAATAAGCCTTAAAACTATAAATAGGTTAAGAATCAACAAACAAGGACAATATAGATTTAATTTTAGACATAGTTAGTTCTTGAGATTATTCTCCGTGCTTTCTTACTTCGAAAGCACAAGTTGTAAAAAGTAGATTCTTTAAAATAAATTTATTATACGTAATAAAAATTATTTTTTAAAAAGCCTAACCGCTCAACTGGACGTATAACTCAATATATATATATATATATATATATATATATATATATATATATATATATAAATAATAATCCCCTAACATATGCAACAATCGTTTGAGTCGGATTTTTTGATAATGTTCAATTTTTTCAAAAAGATAATGGAAAAATTATAGGTTCCCTTGTTGTTTATTACCTCCCTGATTGTTATCTACCTCGTTCATAAGGTTTTTTAAATATAAATATGAAAAAATTGTTGGAAAAATTTTATTATCACATTTTCGCAGTTTGTTGGCCTTATTCATTTGTAAAAGTGTCTTTTCGTTTTTTTCCGGCATCATGAAACGTGGCAATATGGAAAACCCTTACTAAATTAAAATTTACAGATACTCTACATATTATTAAATCTAAGCTATTAATAGTAAATAACCTAAAAATGCCTCAAGGTCAAAAAGTTCTATTAAAACAAATAGTGTTTATTTTGAACCTAAAAATCGTGTAAATAAATAAAATGAAGAAAAAAATACAGGAATTAACGGGTTAATGCTGTATTTTCTACAGCTTTTAAAATGCATCATTTAGATTTATGTTCAGTTAGTTATTATGAACCTACTAAATGAAGTAGTTTCACCCAATAACGATAATTAAACACTCTATTCCAATTAAGCAACTATTTATAATCCTATAAATTCTCATGTCCGGACGGGGTTTTTCAAGACGAAACGAGACAAGCCACTAAGCACTGAGCTCGCCACATTTCTGTCAAAACGTAGTAAGATTTCATAATTATTAAAAAAAAATTCTTACCTCCATATTGACAGAATCCAAATATTGTCAAAAATTGAAGAATAAATATATATCTACTCATTTTGAAAATTATACACTAAGATAAATTAGCAGACACTATTTAAATAGGTTTTTAACCCACTATCTAATCAAGCTATAAGCAGGAATGTCATTGAAATTAAATTCCAATGAAGACTACAAAAATTTGAAAATATTTCAAGGGCCATACCTGTATTGTTTACTTAATTTTTATTATTACGTTATACACTTAAGAACAAAAATATTACATATTTTTTTTTAAGTATTTATTATTTGCTTCTTTAACACTTTTGTGGTTTTTATTATTAAATGTCTTGCACTTAAGTGTTTTACAATATCAAATTTTAAAGCTCTTTATCGATTTTGTGAAGAAACTAAAAAATAATCTGACTTTAGTTGTAACATATAATTAGAAAGAGCAATTATACTCCATGGAAAATAGACTTTCGTCAGTAACAAAAATGTAACATTGGTTTTTTTACTCGATGGTAACTCTGAAAAACCTGTGCAAAAAAAATGGCGGACCAAAAATGGTCACGATTTTCGGTTTTTGGAGTTTATCTCGAAAAGTAAAAGTTGTATCGAAAAATATTTCAAACAAAAGTTGTAGAGAATTAAAAAATCTATCGATTCATATATATAAGTTATAGGTGGCGCCACTAGTTATCGAGATATATTTTTTTTTCGACGACATTTACGATTTTGGTTTTTTTTTTAAAGAAGAGATTTTTTAACAATTTACTGATTTAAGATTTAACATAAATATAGGTATTATCATTATAAAAAAAGTATGTCAAACCCGGAATCTGTGAGTTTTTTATTTTCGGAGAAATTTGATGTCAAAGTTGAAAATTCAATCTCAATTTTCTGCATTCCTAATTAAGATACAATGCTCAATTTTAATGGAAATTCTTTGTATTGTTTTATATTTTGAAGATCAATCAAAAAAAAATTTTGCAAAAACCAATTTTTGCACCAAAAAAATTGCGATAACTTTTCACCGGATGGAGATAAAGTTTTTTTAATACATGCTTTGGATTTTGATGTATCATTTCCGATCTCAAAAAAAAAAACCTTTTTTTTTCAAAAATTCATAATTGCGTGGCAAATGAATATTAAGGGCTCAAATTTGCAGAAGATGCTTTTTAATACTTGTACTTTTACTGTGAATTTTTTGGATCCAAGAAATACACTGCCATACGATCTGTTAACCTTCGAAAATTGGGCCGAATCCAATCGAAAATAGCTGCTGCAGGCCGCTGTCGGCAGGTTGCCATAGTTCAAGCGCATTATTCATTGGCGCTTCAAGGAAACTTATGCATCACAAGTAATATTTATAATATTGATGTCGTTTTATTCATTTATATGATAGTAACAATTTGTTTAGTCATATTAATTATCAATTGGTTTACTAAAAAAATTTTTACAAAAAATTATAGAGAAAATCATACAAATATTCAATTATATATTACACTAGCGACCCGCCCCGGCTTCGCACGGGTGCAATGCTGATACTAAATACACTACAGAAAAACTGTGACTATTTATTTTATTTTTACAACAATTATTACATCGGCCTCCGACGCGCTATTTATAGGCACGCTGCCGCCGCCCCGGTCGGCCAGTACCACCGCAAGCGCTACTTCCCGCAATTTTAAATTTGTAATATCTTCGAAAATATTCATTTAAATCTTGTGCTGTAAAGGACCATATAGATCTATATTAAATCAACAATGTATTTAAGCTATTTAATTGGATAAGGATTAATGCTGTATTGGTTAAAATCGCTTCAAAATTTGCCATTATTTGTCGTAAAAAGTAAATGAAAAAAAAGGTTATTGTGGGATATCCATGAGAGATAGACATATACCATCGGGGAGTTTTCTGTAGACCTTTTCAATGTGTACAAATAATTAGTACATTATTTTGATAAATCTCGTAGGGTTCAGCCTGCGTTTGCAATGTAAGCGGAAAAAAATATGATAATTAACGACATCACATTAGAAACCTCAAAAATAACAGTATTTCTCCACTATTTAATGGATGTTATTATACATATAAACCTTCCTCTTGAATCACTCTATCTATTGAAAAAAACCGCATCAAAATCCGGTGCGTAGTTTTAAAGATTTAAGCATACAAAGGGACATAGGGACAGAGAAAGCGACTTTGTTTTATACTATGTAGTGATGATAGTGATATTCTACCAATGTTGCATTTGTGTTTCCATGGAGTATAATGGCAACAATATAACATTACTTTAAAGCAACATAGTGATGGTTTACTATTAAGTATGTATGTAGCTATATCTATTCTTCTATGCTGGCTGCTCAGAAAACCTTGGTTTGTTTCCAGCGGAATTTGATTCCATTCTCTCTATGCAGAAACTCCTAATTAGGAGCTAGACTTTATTCTCAGAAATAAAACAGAATTTCAAACATATTTTAATTTATTTATTAATCTACTTAAATAAATAATATTACAATCTATAAACGCTTTAGAAATGACTTAGTCTACATAAAATATACTACGTAGTAAAGCCATTGGCATAAACAAGACTTTTTTTATATTTGACGCCATACCTAGAGACTTTATTATCAGCGGTGGAAAAAAAATTTTAAATACAAAAATCGTGTTGCTTCGGTATTACTTTTAAGATTTATTTGAAAAAAAAATTACGCATCGTAAAGTTGGAAAGCAAAAGCATATTTAATTATTTAAATGGAACATCCTGTATATTCTGTGCTAGATTGGAGCTCTGTTTCAACTGATTTCAAAAATGTGTAAGACGTTGGTGTTCGGGCTAGCTATTATTGACTTGTTCTGAGGTTATTTATATATTTAAGTGTGAATTAACAATCGATTTAAAAAAAAAAAACAGGTGGTTAAACACCTTTTCCTCAGAATCATCATCTAGTTCACCATCTATTAAAGACAAATTTCCTGTGTTCTTCTGCAGTACCAAAAGGCGAACCCATCACAAACGTTGTTTAGGTGAAAAAGAACTGCTAGTTCACAAATAATTGATTCAAGTATTTCTAGATTCATTTTTTAAGAAGCATTAACGTTACTTTAACGTTTATTAAAACCCCAAAGCACCAAAATTTATTAAATTGAGTAAAACAAATAGTCCGTATACGTCAGTAAAAATAAGATTTGGAAAAAAAATAATTAGTTACAGCAAACTAATAGCGAAATATTGTAGGTAATAGCATAACTAATGAGCGAAAAATAATCTGATCCACCGACGTCCCACTGGGGTGAAATGGGGGTCATTTTTAGGGGTGAATAACAGTTTTTTGCAATTTCCATGTTATCAAAAAAAGTTAAATATAAAAGTTGTAAGTAATAAGAAAGTCTACAACTTTTGTAGAAGCCATTTTTATACTGACCTCAAAATTTTCCTAGAAAAATACATAAAAACATTTTTTCAGTTGTTCTTTTTTTAAGATAAAATTTCTAAACACTTTTCCTCTTAAAAATAATTGTCCAACAGGGTTCGGACTAGGATTATTTTTTACTTCAACTATCAACAAATGAATATATATATATATATATATATATATATATATATATATATATATATATATATATATATATATTATATAATGCAATGGAAAAAATTGCCGAAAAATCGAATAAACAGAAAAAATGGCTTTCCTCGACATGCGTTTTACGATTATTGTCAATATATTGTTATTTTTTATTAAAATTATTATAATTTTATAATGTCATTGTTTACTACAGACAATGAGCAAAAAAATTATAAAATATTTATATCGCTCAGCTACATTTAAATTATAAAATAAACAAAAAAGTATATCGTTAACCCCTATGTCTTCTACCGTAACAATATAGGTGCGTCGTATACATAACTCCATTTTTGCATATAATAATAATTGTTAATAACTTTTAAATTGTTTACTTAGAAAAAAGAATTGTTGATTTGTTAATTGTCTATTATTAAGCAGAAATAAAAAATTTACTTTTAGCATATATTAATTTACTCAATTTAAATTATTTAATAATGAATAAAGTTCAGTTTGAAGTTCAAATTCTTTATGTAAAAAAATTTTATAAAAAAAAATTGAACCGACTTCTAAAAGTGCGCGTGAAAAATAACTAAAAATTTCTATATGAAATTGAAATTTTTGATGTCGACGCCAAATTATTTCTAAATGAAATAAATAACTACTAATATATACAAATTATGGTAAGAAAGCAATTACAAATAAAGTATTTTTAATCTGTTTATGCGAATCACATTTTATCGGGTATTATTTTGGCGCTGACTTTAAAAACTTCAATTTAATATAAAAATTTATAGTTATTTTTCACTTTTTAGCGCACTTTTAGAAAACGGTTCAATTTTTTTTTTTTAAATTATATTTTTTGATTTTTAGTTTTGAATTCATTATAATATCCAGGAATTATTTGAACTAAGTACCAATCGAGATTAGTGTATCTCGCAATTACTCCAAGATGGCAAAAAAGTACCCTTTTATCCAAGGTTATAAATCACCCTAAAATGAACCACTAAAAATCCTTTGATTCCTAGAGTTCTCCAAATACCAGTAAAATCGTGTCAAACAAATATTTAGTCTGTCATAGTAAATCCACTATCTTAAATTTCAAATTAATTTCAGATTGGTAATATAGGCCTCAAAACCTTCCAATACAGATATTTAAAGGATCTGAGACGTAAATTTCTTAGCGCGATATATTTTATACCAAATCTGAAAAAATATGAATAAGGTAAAATTTTCAACCCACCATAATGGATCTGCCATTTTGAATTTCAAAAAAATAATTTTAAAGTCTTAATCTAATCTAAATCTAAATCCTTCAAAGCCCTCCAATTTTGGATGAAATCCGGAAATTTAAAATTTCTAGACCGTCATATTGCATCTGACATATTAGATTTTCCTAAAATAATTTTATATTCGCTATTTACATCCTCAAAAACGATTCAGTCCCATCTTTGAACAAAATCCAAAAATGTAAAATTTTTATTCGGCTATATTAGATTCATCATATTGAATCCTGGAAAAATACTATTAACTCCATAATTTACACCCTCAAGGTCCCCCTATATCAGTTTTGGAGAAAATCGAAAAATGTAAAATTTTTAGGATGCCATATTGAATCCGCCAGATTGAGTTTTTCAAATTCCTAATTAATACTAACAAAAATCCCCCAATACTGTTTTTAGACAAAATCGGGAAATGTAGAATTTTTAATCCGTCATTAATTTTTGTTAAATAACTTTCGATTCGTAATGTGCGATCCCAAAAACTCCTTTAATCAATTTTGAAAGAAATCGGACAAAATTACATTTTGTCCGCCATATTGGATATTGAATGTTTTAAAAATACTTTCCGATTCATTATATGCCATCCCGAAAACTCCCCCGTACCAATTTTGGAGAAAATCGGCCAAAATTGATTTTTTCGTCCGCCATATTGGATTCACCATATTGAATTTTTTAAAAATAATTTCAAATTCGTTGTGTACGACCCCAAAAATTCCCCCCTACCAATTTTGGAGAAAATCGGACAAAATTAGTTTTTTGGGCGCCATATTGTCAGCGCCATTTTGGATTTTACTGCACCAAATTCGTTCAAAAAAATATGGGACAACCGCAGCAGCTTCCTAAACATAACGTAAAAAATGTCATTCAAATCGGTGCCTCCATTCCGGAGTAATCGGTATATACAGGGTGTCCAAGATAAGGATCCTAAGCATGGGGATCTCAGCACCTGTTGGAGTTACAGCTTAGGTTAAATTAGAAAAAAGTTGCGTACTTTGAAGCGTATTTACATGCAGTTGAGAAACTTTAAAAATTTTCATGGCCAGCTGAGATATAGGGGAAAAACGAAAATTTGACGAAATAGATTTTATTTTTTTGTGACTTTATTTTAAAAGATATTAAAAAACTAAGAAAACTTTTTCATTGGCACTTTTTAGATAATACGTGATGGCGTTTTTAAATTTTATATCCGACGTTTTGTTTTCGAGAAACCATCATCAACTTTATTTTTTTATATGGCCCAAAAAAAAAGTATACCCTGTGTCTGATTCCATTTTTTATTACAAATTCAACGATGTATCACATGTCATATTTTTTTTGTTAGACAAAAAAAAAATGCGATTTTTCTATTTTTTTAAACATATTTTTAAGTAGGCTTTGCAAACAAATAATGCTTTGACACTTTGACGTAAATACCTGTTATTCTGTCACATATGACTTAATTTAATGTTTATGGTAAGATAAAATAATAATTGTTAAGTTGATTTAGAGTTATTAAGTTGTTTGTAGAGTTCTTGTCGTTGTTGTTACTGTTGTTATTGTTTATTGTTGAATAATTATTATTGTGTTATTATCGTCGAATATGCCGGGTGGCCATTATAGTCATGAAGAAAAGTTTGACATGCTGACCTGCTACATTTTGTGCCAGAAGAATACTATAAATACTGCAGCAATGTATCTAAATAAATTTCCAGATAGAAAGCAACCATGTAAGTCCATTTTCTTACAGTTGGCGCGAAATTTAAAACAATATGGATCATTTAAAAAGCCAGTTTCATCCAGAAAAAAGGATTCTTCCGAAGAAACCCAAAATAACGTATTACAAGCAGTTGTTGAGAACCCTGACATCTCTTCCAGGCAAATTGAAGAAAATATAGGAGTAGCCAAATCCACTGCTCAATTTATTTTGCGTAAAAATCACCCCTATAAATTTAGGATTTGCCAAGCACTTAAACCAAGGGATCTTGAACGACGCCGGCATTTCTGTGAGTGGTATACACGCGCATGTGAAGATGATATCAATTTCCCTGCAAAAATAATATGGTCTGACGAAAGTCTAGTCACTAATAATGGTGTCTTTAACCGCCGGAATACTCATTACTGGGCGCAACAGAATCCGCGTGTTCAAAAAATTTCAAGACATCAGGAGCGTTTTGGGTTTAATATGTGGTGTGGAATTTTCGGTACCAAAATACTAGGTCCATTTATCTACCATAGTTCGTTAACTGGAGAACGATACCTTCAATTATTACAAAATAATTTAGAAGACTGCTTGGAGGATTTACCTCTGGCACAGGTTAATACCTGTTGGTTTCAACAAGACGGTGCTCCTGCACATAATTCTAGGCAGGTTCGCGAGTATCTTACGCAGCGATTTCCTGGAAAGTGGATTGGAACCTCCAGTGAAGTGCCTTGGCCAGCGCGATCTCCGGACTTAACCCCTATGGACTTCTTTCTTTGGGGGTTTCTTAAAAGCCAAATATACCATCATTCTTTTGAGACTGAGCAGCAGTTACGAGAATGTGTAACTAATGCATTCAGCAGTATTACACCTGACATGTTGCGTGATGTTTTAAATTCTACCATAAGAAGATCATATTTATGTCTGGAAAATAACGGAAATCTGTTTGAACACCTGCTTTAAATTGAATAAAAAAAATTGTTAATTTATTTGTTGTTTTAGTTATTTTTAAATAATTTATCATTCTTTGTATATCATTAAAATAATGATTATCTTATGGTTAAATTTATGGTAGATTAAATTTTCTTGTTTCTAAGTAGTACTATGCTCCATTCAGCTTCATTGCTCTGTAAATAGATATTAACTAATATGTGAGATCAATAACTCATAACAGGTATTTACGTCAAAGTGTCAAAGCATTATTTGTTTGCAAAGCCTACTTAAAAATATGTTTAAAAAAATAGAAAAATCGCATTTATTCTTTTATCTAACAAAGAAAATGTGACATGTGATACATCGTTGAATTTGTAATAAAAAAGGGAATCAGATACAGGGTATACTTTTTTTTTGGCCCTTATAAAAAAATAAAGTTGATGATGGTTTCTCGAAAACGAAACTTCGGATATAAAATTTAAAAACTCCATCACGTAGTACCTAAAAACTGCTAATGAAAAAGTTTTATTAGTTTTTTAATATCTTTTAAAATAAAGTCACAAAAAAATAAAATCTATTTCATCAAATTTTCGTTTTTCCCCAATATCTCAGCTGGCCATGAAAATTTTTAAAGTTTCTCAACGGCATGTAAATACGCTTCAAAGTACGCAACTTTTTTCTAATTTAACCTAAGCTGTAACTCCAACAGGTACTGAGATCCCCATGCTTAGGATCCTTATCTTGGACACCCTGTATACATAAAAAAATACACAGTCGACGAATTGAGAACCTCCTTCTTTTAAAAGTCGATTAAAAATTAAAATGTTAGTGAAAAAGTCGTAAATGTAAACAAGCTTGCTTCTTCCACCCATGGCCTCAAAAATCCCTGATATTAGTTGGTACGTCAAGGATCAAACACCAGGGTTAAAAAGTTATAAGTGAAAACAGGCCTATATTTTCATGAGTATATTATTCGGTTGATCTTGATTAAAGTCCGATCGGTAACGGAGACCATTTAATAACTTAACCTACAGTTTAACTTGTATTCCGAACCATAATTCTTGACACTTAACAAATCCCGAGTTTTCATTCTTTGCCACTTTTCATGTCTACCTACTACTGGGACTCTAGCCACTCTAATGGTCTAACGTCTTTTTTGATAAGTCTCCGAGCAAGATGATTGTACTCGCACTGTTCAATATTATTTCTTCATACAAGTGTAAAATTTTTATTTCAATGTTTTCTTATTCGATTTAAATTAAAATATTTATCGACCTAGATTATAGCTTAATATAAATTTAACCTGAAAGATAAGTTTTGGTAAAACAACCGTTCAAAAAGCATTTAAAAATATCAACATGAGAAAAATGAATTATTTTCTCATAAAAAAATGATCATATGATGTGAAATATAAAAATTTGCGGTATCTTGGCAATTCTCCTTATCTCATTCACAACTGAAAACAAATTAACCCACTGTTATTCGAAATAAAATGCAGACAGACAAGACAGGTCAAATCGTTAGCCAAAAATGTACAGCGTATCATTTCACGCATAAGTAACGTAACTCCCCGCCACGAGAAATCTACGCTTTCCAAAATAACTCGGGACCGTGGGAGGATTCCTATTCTATGCGCACGCCGCTCCAACTAAGGTCTGTTTTCCTGCAGGATTTTTAGGAATTTTGCGGGCAGTCACTGCGGGCTCCTTGAGTTAAGTGGTGCTCCTGGATACGCCACTTTTTCCCTGTTCTTTGTAAGTTTTTGTGTGTTTTTACTGTTCCTACAGCCCTAGTGGTTCTGCTAACCGTTCTGTGTGTGATTCAGTGTTTTGTGCGACTTTTTAACGTAAAAAAAATTAATTTGTAAGAGAGTCTTTTTTGTTAAACTCATCTTCAGTTCTGAATTTAATTATATATATATATATATATATATATATATATATATATATATATATATATATATATATATATATATATATATATATAATATCTAATATGTTTCTGTTAGGTGTTGAAAGTAAAATTCCGTTTTTCCGGCAACTTAATAGTTGAAATAGTTTTCCGAAGGTTAGGGTATATTGGGATGGTTTCCAATTTAGGTGGCCAAAAAAAATATGTTTTAAAATACAATTGATTACAATTCTGGAATAGTGTAAATTGCCGATTCTGAATAAAATGTCAATAAATTAAAGAATTTAACAATTTAGGATGATTTCTAATACAAAAATGAGAATTACAAGTGGGTACTGATTTTATATTATTCATATTAAGAGAAATTTTATTGAAAAAGAAAAAAAGGCACCTATAAAACTTCTGCCTGCCTGGCAGTGTTTATTTAAATTATCATCTTTCTTGAAACCATAAAAAAAGTTTACTAAGCTACCTGAATGCATATTCATGTTACATAACAGGCTGTGTGCAAAATAAAGTTGTTCCAACATGCTTTTAAAAAACATGTCAATGATCTCTTTTAGAATTTTTATCTCCATGAGTATTTCTATAGAAATTGGAACCCCTATTAGAATTCCAGAAAGAGGAGTCTTCTTAATAAAACTTTAAAAAACTGAAAAATATTAGTTAGTACTTAAATATTTTACCAAATTAGCATGGCTAAAATTTTCCACAATTTCTGCTGAAATTTTTGGTGTATAGGTAATGTATTAATACAAAAAAATTTTGAAGTATCCTGCGACACATCTTGAAATGGAAATTCTTAATTTCACTCTGACTTCAATACAGCTCCACTGATGTGGTAGTCCAAACGGGTATAAGGAAGAAATTTGAAACTTTTTAAACAAAAAAATGTTGTTTACAATGAATATTAATCTTTATAATGAAGAATGCATGCTAGTTTTGAAGATTACAAATTATTTGTTAAATGCCTTTTATAAGGAACGATGCTAGAGTATTTCACACATCTTTCTCTACTCTTTTATAATAACTGCTCAAAAATTTAATGTGAGTAATCCATATTCCAAATTTAAAATACAAATATTGCGTTGACTCTCAGTACTATCCATGTTTCCCAATTTACAATATTATTTATAACAACAGATTCAACATAAAACCCAAATAAAATTTTATTTTGAATATTTTTCTCAAATATAAATCTTTCTTATTATTCCGATATGACAATTTTTAAAAGGTTAAAAGAGAGTGTATTATAAAAATTTATATAATATTCTAGAGGAGCTAAATTTAGAGCTTTTATATCACCAACACGGTAAATAAGTTGGAGTGTTATTTTTGAATGCGTTAAATTAAAGTTATTTTTGGCAGTTTAGATGCTTAATTATCGGGCTTTATTACGTTTTGTTATTTTAATTTTCATCACAATATAGCATGAAATGGCTTTGAAAGTTAATTAGACTAAGTTTAAAATTATTCAGTTACTTTTAAAGTAATATAAATAAGGAGGTTGCATAAATAATTATTTATATAATTTTTAATGGTATCAGACATAATTCAGGTTAAATGGCATAGGTGGCGCTAGGTAAATTATTAACTGAAACATCTCTAGTGGAAAGGGAAGTCTTATATTACCTCATTCAAAAGGTATTTTAATTTTCACGCCCCGCTACCGAACTATTGAGATACTAAAATAAAAAAGGCAATCCTCTTTTTAATATTTTATAACATGACAGAGTTAAAATGAATGTTTCGAAATTTAAATTATATTTGAGATTCCCTCTACATATGCTAGACAGGACAAAGTTTTGTTCTATTTGGAAAAAAAATATACGTAGATTTTCCAAGAATTAATATTTCATTATTTAATACCAATTTGTTTCCGGCAACTAAATTTTCTTTCTGTAAGGTGTATGCAAACTTAACTTTTTTGGTTAAGAAAATGGTAACGATCAAGAGTAAAATCTTTTTAAAAATTTGCCATCCCAAATTTTCAAATATATTTTCGTATATTCCACAGTTTTCACATCATATAAACTCCCTTCGTATTTCAAGAAATAGAATTGTTATCCGGTTAATACCTCCACCCTTGTTTTGTTCTCCGCTTACTTATGTTTTCAACATTTTGCCTTACCTGGACCTTTTACCTTGAAATAAAAATTTTATTTCATTAATTTTATAAAAGGTTCTACGAAATATTGTTAGGAAACTGAAACTTATCCAAGAATACTCATTTCTCTGTTACGTATCAACCTAAAAAAGACACCAGCATCTATATATTACTACTTCATATTCCTGTTCTCCTCTTGCCGGATATTTCCATAGAGCTGCCTCAATCGGCTCTATAACGCTCTAAAAGTCAGTATGTCTTTGCAATAAAGCTATATACATATAGCTCTAATATTAGAGCTTCGTTATGTATTCCTGATAAATAAAAGATGGAGTGATATTTTGTCTCATCTCAAAACTTATATTTTAGAGTGGATGGACTCTAGTACAGCAACACTTTTGCCACACGTACAAACTCCGATAATACATATATATATATATATATATATATATATATATATATATATATATATATATATATATATATATATATATATATATATACTCTAACTGAACTGAACGTTGAGATGCCTTGCTCGGTTTAATTATTATCCCTTTTAAATAACACAATGATCAGTTGTTATCGGTGACAGCAACTACTTATATATATGTATATAGTCATGGGTGGAAAGAGAAGCAATATTTTAATATTTTTCTGAAAGAAACGTTTTTAGTAAATGTAAAATGACTAATTTGCAAATTTTCACTGATAAATTTAAAACGATTTAGCTCATTATAAGACTTGACCTAAATTCCGTTTCTTTGATAACATAGATCTGGAAAAAATAGGGTTATGATGGTTGTTGAGTAGTCAGCGGTCATTTCCGAGGTACTTTGCTGCCTAGAATCAATATATATATATATATATATATATATATATATATATATATATATATATATATATATATATATATATATATATATATGTACATTTATTTATTTATTTATTTATTTTTGATTTTTTCTTGAGATTAGGTTCATATTTAAAATACAGTGTTTCTTAAACTTTTCTTAGAATCGAGGGTCTGAATGTAGGGGACGTTAATAAACTAGCTAAAAAAAAACATACAAACACTACAACCTAAGAACCCAAAACAAGGAAATACAAAAATAATACGTAGCATTACCTTATACAACAGACCTTTCAGAAAAATTAAAATACATTTTAAAAAAACACAATATTGTAGCATGCCACAAGAGTTACAACCAACTAAACTCAATCTTTTCAAAATTGAAAAGCAAAACACCAACTGTGAAAACTTTCAATATTGTATATTCAGTTCCGTGTGCAAACTACCCAAAACAATAGATAGGAATGACAAGCCAATTACTAAAATATCGACTAAATAGACATAAATATACCAAAAATGCTACTACAGCATTGACAAACATGAAAAGAATGAAAAACAACACTCTTTTAACTTTGAAAATACCAAAATTGTCGATAGGGACAAAAATTATCATAAATTAATAATAAAAGAAATGATAGCCGTCAAAAAGGAAACACATACAGTAAATGACAGAACTGACATAAACAATCAAAGTCAAATTTACAACAATATAATTTAGAAACAGATATTCCCTAAATACCATCAAAAATGTCAATATCACCTTAAAAGCAAAAGCAAATTCCTTTAATTTTTTATTTATCATGTTCCCGAATATAAAATACAAGTCCTTGGTGGTTTGTTGGTGTTAGCGATAGTTTTGACGAAATCTCAAGGTACGTAAAATTTACTAAAAATAATCCTTTAAATAATCATCATTTTAATTTCTGATATTGTTTTAAATGTTATTGTTTTGAATGTTTGAATTTTAAGTCTGTATTATAGGTGTATTTATATTACATTCATAATTCGTTTTAAATTTTAGACGATTATTTTCGAAAATGTTATAAATAAAGAACGAAACGTCAGAGCAATGAAAACTGTATTTTAAATATGAACCTATATATATATATATATATATATATATATATATATATATATATATATATATATATATATATATATATATATATATTAAGCTAAAAATAGCATCAATGATATATTTTTCCGAGTCAGAATTGGTCCATGACTTCAGGATTTTGAAATTTTTGTTATGTATTAAGTTAAGTATTCGAAATTTTTTTTTGCTACTTTCGAGGTTATGTGCAGGATGCACCAAATTTTTTTGGTTTAGTTGCATCATTTGATACTACTCTTACCTTTCAAAATAATCTATTGAGCAGTAACTTACGATTTTTTCCTAAAAAATTACAGCTATTTTAAGTACAAGTGTATTTCGATTTGTCATTTTGAAACCACCATCTTAAAAATAAAAATTTCTATTTTCTGACATATAATTTGTAATCAGCAACTTCAAAAACACTCAGGTGAAAATTTTTAGATGCCAATATCATTTTTTGTAAATTTTGATGGGCCATTTTGAATCCGCCATCTTGGAAATGGAAACTTGAATTTTTTTACTTTATATTAACACTCAACAACCCCGAAGACAACAAAGTACAAATTTTCGAGAGAAATGTATACAGTAGAAAAATGTATGCTTCACAGGGTTAATGTGAATAGTCCTTACGTTGTTAAAATAATCATAACTTTCTTAGTAAAAGTCGCAAGTGACGGCTCAATATGATAGTTTGCAGGATAAGAGTAGTATTAAGTAATGCAACCAGAAAAAAAGATCATGCATCCTGTACATAACTTTAGAAGTAGCCAAAAAAAACATTTTTCGAGTACATAACCTTAAATATCTCAAAATCTTGACGTTGAGGTGAATTCTGAAATTCAAATTCTATGCAGCAAATTAAATCGGAAATGTCAACAACTGCCCAACAACGGAACCGTGTAAACCTGTATAATCAATGTTAAAATTCAAGCTTTTGTTATATTCTTACAGAACCAACTCTTAAAAATTCTATGTCAGCAGAGAAAAAACTAGTTTTCAATTAAAAAAACACATTAATACCTTAATAATCCGTCAACATTTTTAAGCTCACACTGTAAGTATTTTACAATAACCTTTAACAAATTTTCTTTGCCCTGTTTTCTTTTGTAAACTACCTGATTCCAGACAGTTTGCGTTCTTTCCAGCCATTCCTGCTCGCCTGTTCAATCAATCTATAAAATATTTGCCCTTCCTGTGCAAAATACTGAACGACCGTGGTTAAATTCTTAAAACATTGAGTCCGTTATCCATTTATTTTGCTGTGGCACAATTTGTAAGAGTACGATACTTATATAAATTAATAAATAAGGTAAAATTTATACAAATTATCGAAAATATATCATAGCGTCGATATATTAGCACAAAATATTTTTAAAATATATGAAAATACAGGAAATTTCGTACGAAAATAAGATCAAGGACGCAAAAGGTGTACTGCAGCTATTGATGACCATTTTTTCATACTCAATCTATACGAAATTTCACGTTGACATCCCCACATCTCAAAAATCAGATATTAAATGTTACACAAAAGTTTCATGCTAATTAACCAGATGTTCAGGGGAATAGAGAGGATGACAATTAAATATAATTATGGAAACCAGATGGATGAAACGATTTATATCGAAGAAGTGGTGCACTCTGCAATAGTGAATATGAAATATACGATAACACTTAACACATGAAATTTAGCACAATATTGCTAATTACCTCAAAGCAATCCAGATTCCACAATTAGATTAGCGATCGTATAATCCAGACTTAAATTCCAATAAAAAATATATGGGATCAACTAAAATACCGCATAAGATGAAGAAATTCAGTTTCAAGTACAATTGATTGCAGCACAATGTGAGTAAAATGCAAATGCTTGATAGCATACCGGGAAGAATGCAAGTAATAAGCTCAAATAAGAAATATTTGTTACTATGTAGTTCGATCACAACTATTACTCTGCAACCAAGTATCGTTAATAGCTCTATAAAAACTTAAAATTTTTATCAGTTGATAAACCGATCACAAAAAAATCTTATAAACAAATATATTTATGAATTTTAATTGTGAATTACAATTTTAAACTATTGTAATTTTGTTATTAATAATCAGAAAAATATTTACCAAATTTCATTGAAAAATCACTACAGTTTCCTTCAATTTAAGAATTTATAAGCGAGTATTGGACTTCTAGAAGCCGAGTTATACTCGATTTAGCTATGGCAGAATTCTATTCTGAAATATTTTTTTTTACACTAATTTATGCATAACTTTATTTCTAATTAATATTTTCTTTAAAATTAAATATATGAAGAACAAAATCGATTTGGCTAAGTAGAGCATCTATAAATAGCCAAAGTAATTGTTTATAGACATTTAAAAAATTAGATTGTGTTTTTGTGAATACATGAAAATGTTAAGGGTGCCTGAAAGACGCTACAAACCCCCTCCCCCCTCCTTAGCTCCCAAACTAATGTTTTCCTTTTAATTAAAAAACTAGTGTATGCAAACCACATAACATTTAAAGTAATTTTCACTACATTTATCATTATTTTTCACGATTTTCCTCTCATAAAACTTAATGTTATTCAATTAAATTTGTAAAGTGAACAGTTCATATTAAAAATATTTTTGCCTTTCGATAAGATATTTATAGAAAAAATCTGCCAGTCAAATGCGGATATACATTCTTACATAAAGAAAAACATAGATAGAACTTGTGCTATGCAAAAAAAAACATCTTATAATAAGAGTACTTTATCTTATTACAAGTAGAAATAGAAACAGTAATTACATATATTTCATACTTATTAAATATTATAGAATTCCCATACCCACTTTTTTTTTGTCTAGTTCGATTTTCCATAATATCAGCACAGTTTTAATTACATTGTGAAACCCAGTAACTTTTAACGAAAATTGAGTCACTTCATTTTTACTAAAATAACACATAAAATTCCTTAATATAGAAATTTTTAAACCCTAGTTATAATCGTGTTACTAAAGTTTTTTGCAGTATCCTGCTGACAAATAGTGTTGTAATTTTATAAAAGTTCTCCTTGTTCTTTTTTTTTAATCACTTCTTTTCTGGATTTAAGAATTAGGTACAATTACTACAGTTTCATTGTTTGTTATATGCTGTACAGATTCATCTGCTTTTAAACAGTTTAACTTATTTATTTATCATTATAAATAGATTGTAAAGTGTTTTGCTGGTTCGAATAGATATAACTGATAAATCATTAACTTATCTTTTATTTTCACAATGCTACAGTTCATTTAAAGCAATAGAAAACTAAAGGAATACTTTAAACAAATACAAATTAATATTACCCTTATATAACGAAGAATTTATCAGCATCATCCTTAACACAGATAATTGATTCTTGTAGTGGCAAAAAGATTGGTAAGGGCAACGTTATCGCTTGATTATGGGTATCTACTTGTAACCAGAAGAAGCACGGAAATGACAGCACAGTATCTCTCAGCATTCGCAATCAATATATGTTACATACTGACTTCAAAACGAATGCTAAAATTTTAAAATGGTTGTATGTCTTTCCAAGTAGTTTCTTACATATTTGGCAAAGTGGAACCGAGCATTGTCATAATGAAAAATGGCTTTATTGTATCTTTTAACTTATATTGGCCGTTTTTCCTTCAATATTCGGTTTAATTTTATCAGTTGTTATCAATACCGATCGACAGTAATTGTTTCACTAGGTTTTAGCAGTTTGTACAACACAGCTTCCTTATCATCCTACGAAATACATAGCAAAGCCTTCTTTCCATGTATATTGTGCACTCGTTATAATATTGAAGGCTGGCCTGGATCTACTCATGATTTTTTGAGTTTCGGATTGTCATAATGAGTCTTTTTTTCATCTCCTATTACAACTCTATGCAAAAACTCTTTTCTTTCCGATCTGTCAAGCAAAATTTCACAAGAGGTTTTTTGCCTTTCAATGTCTCTTTCCTTCAATTTGTACGGGACCTATTTTCTTTGCTTTCTGGATCTTGTCCAGTGCCTGTAAACATTCGAAAATAAAGGACTAGCAATAATTTTTTCAAATATGCATCATTAAGCTTCTTTAACTAACCTGGTCGCTTCTGCATCGTTCATAAGTTTTTTGAGTTAAAGGGATAAAAATTTAGAAATATTTTATCCAAATTAAAATGTTTACTTCAAGATGAATCTAAGAATTTTACCAATCAAACACATACATATATAAATAATAGAACCCAATTAATTACTTTCAATACCCTCTTTTATTTCCCACTATGTTATCTTTTTGATACCATTAACTACTTGAAAATAACCTAACATTCTAATAAATTTATCTTTACAATGTTCGTGCTACAAGCACTTTAAGATATTCTTTAATTGGGCTATAAATTCTTGACCCTTTCAGAGCAAACCCTAAATAAAAAATTTCTTGAACATTTTCCAGTAACTTTCCGAAAAGAAAAGGTAATAACCAAAGGAAATCCCCGGGGGAATTCCCTATGAGGTTGAAAATATCAGGAAACTATAAAATTTTAGTAGCTTCACACAAATTGTGTGTATGACATATAGATTGAATGATACAAAGTTGTAATAGATAGCATGTGACAAGAAACAATATATTGCTCTAAATGCTGAACTGATCTTATAAAAAATTATTTTATCTATTTTTTTTGTTGAGATATTTCACTTCATTAATTGAACTAATCAATAACATGAACTATCATTAAGTTGATCGATTCTTCAAGTCTAGCTCAAACTGTCGAACTATTTTCCTAGCATGGGTGGTAGAAGAAAAAGAGTTTTTCGAAATCTCATACCTAATGCATTGAAAAGAGTATAAGTTTTTTCTTGACGGATGAGCATTTTTTTATTTAAATTCGTTAAGTCTGGATGTGTAAAATTTGATACGTAAATTGTTCGTGTTCGTTCAAACTTTATTTTAATTTAATCCCTATTCAACTAAAAGTTAGTTTTATATAATCGTTAAGAATAATGCCATAACAATTACGGTTTACTGTTTCGTTGAAACGGCTCCACAGGGATATTGTGAAGTCCTAATATTCAAGTTAAGGCATTTATTTGCCTCCATTTTCTTTAGAGGATTTAAGTTTCATTGCGTTTCAAGAATAAAACGTTGAATTTGAGAATATATAAATACACAAAAGTAACGACGTCAGATAAATACAGTTTAAAGCAAAACATGAATTGTTGTTATTTCATAAACAATTACCGTTATTTAATTTTCTTTAAATTGAATTTAAAATTTGAAACAGTTTAATAAATAATGGGGATTATTTCTATTTAGAAATTGACAATTTGGTGCTATAAGAATTAGTTACAAAAGAAAAATTTACAAGCCAATCTGAAAATATGAAATACGGTATTGGAAAACATGATATAATATAACCTGAACTAAACAATCAAAAATAAGACCAAAATGAAAGTAACTGGAGATAAATACATATACAAATTAATGAGATAAAAATGCATCAATAGGAATCAAAGACACAGAAAAGCAGGAAAAAGAAAGTAACAGCAGAATAGAAAAAACTTTAAAGCATACCATCCAATAAGCAAAATATTTATTTATAGCTAAGAAAGAAATCTTCAGAAAAATGAAAATTAAATGAGGAATTTAAATTAATTTACAGACTTGATATTTAAATGTGTTTTTTGGGTATTGACGATGGATTAAAAAAGTAAAATACAGGCAGTCGAGATGAAGTATCTTAGAATAATTAAAGGTATTACTAAACACAGAATAAGAAATACAAAAATAAGGGAGACCCAAGAAATACAAGCCTCATTAGCCTTTATTAAAAGGAGTCAGATGAATTGAGTCTAAGAATCAAAAACAGAAAAAAGAATAATAATAAAACACCAAGACAAAGGTGGGGTATATATATATATATATATATATATATATATATATATATATATATATATATATATATATATATATATATATATATATATATATATATATATATATATGTATATATATATATATATATATATATATATATGAGGTAACATGCGAACAGTAAATGCCGGATATATATACGCCATCCGGCGGGAAGTCGGCGAAGCCGCGTTCAGTATTTGCATGTTTCCTTCCGATCTGTCCTTTGCACAGCCAGGTGCATGTCGGTACCCTGATGAGTCTAGTAGAGACGAAACATGTACCTCTGCCGTATCACTGTGGCGGGGAGGGTAAGTTTTGACTTTTCTTCTCGGTATGGTGGTACAGGTGGGCCATCATCTCAATGGTGGCGGAATGGGATAAACTGCGTTTTATTACAATTTATTCTAACTATGCAACCTCTAACACAGAAAGGATATGATGGAGGGAAGTTTGCATTTACTGTTCGCATGTTACTTCATTCAAATACGGAGCTGCATATAGTTGTATGTTTGCTGAATGTGATTTCAGCACTACAACGGCATAATGTGGATATATCCACTGCTATTGCATCTCACACGGGGGAATCCGTGAAAGCAGCATAAACATATATATATATATATATATATATATATATATATATATATATATATATATATATATATATATATATATATTCGAAGGTTTTCTGGCATTCCCTGTATGTACTGAGTCCCTTTCAGGACTGTAAGGCAGCTGACATTCACCATTTTCAAAGCTATATATATATATATATATATATATATATATATATATATATATATATATATATATATATATACTACGCCTATGTCAATGTAGGCGAGAATAAACACGCTATTACAGTATCCCAATTTAAAAATGATTCTAAAAAATTGACATTTTGTCTTATACTCCCATCATATATATAGAAATTTTGAACCCACGTTTATGTTTTTTTGTGTTACAGAGTTATTAGATCATAAAAATAATATAGGTTAGTAAATACCAAGCTAATCAAATTGTTTTATGGAAGTCGTGTGGCGTTTTTATAGACGATGTTACATATTCTTTATTAAATTGCCATATAAAGGCCTTTAATGAAATCTTTTTATGTTGTTATTGGTTTTTGAAAGTCTTGTATTCGAAAGGCTCTTAAAATAACATCCCATAAGAGTGTTTAGAGATGCGTTTAGAAAGAACACTTGACCTTTCCCTTGCGGAGGAAAATAATAATAAAAAAAATATTTGATAATCTTTAATTTGAGAGTGACCCAATAGAAAAATCAAATTTTCTTCATGAAAAAAAAAATGAATTTAAAAAATATTTTCAGTGATCTAAGGTTCAAAATTCTTAACTTTTCCTACAAATCATACTATTTCATTATATTTTCTAAATTCACTACTACTTGGTTTAAAAATACCCAGCCAGTAGTTTATGTTAAAAGTTTTATATTTAGAATACAAAACAGCTTGCGCTAGCCCGTTCTGAAAATAACTTAAATCTCTGAAAGCAACTGTTGCCAAATACAGTCTGGGACGAAGCGTTTTGAATTTCAACTTTTAGTATTGGTTTTCAGTAAAATATAATAGAGATAATATTTACGCTTAAATGGTACAAAAAAGCTCATATTTTTAATATATGACGTTGTTTGAAAAGACGCTTTCCAAGGGAGAAATTTATCTAACGAATTCACAAACAAATTCTAATATTTCATAACATTTATATTTATATATCTTTAAATCACTACATAGTATAAAACAAAGTCGCTTTCTCTGTCCCTATGTCCCTTTGTATGCTTAAATCTTTAAAACTACGCACCGGATTTTGATGCGGTTTTTTTCAATAGATAGAGTGATTCAAGAGGAAGGTTTATATATATAATAACATCCATTAAATAGTGGAGAAATACTGTTATTTTTGAGGTTTCTTATGTGATGTCGTTAATTATCATATTTTTTTCCGCTTACATTGCAAACGCAGGCTGAACCCTACGAGATTTATCAAAATAATGTACTAATTATTTGTACACATTGAAAAAGTCTATAGAAAACTCCGCGATGGTATATGTCTATCTCTCATGGATATCCCACAATAACATTTTTTTGTCATTTACTTTTTACGACAAATAATGGCAAATTTTGAAGCGATTTTAACCAATACAGCATTAATCCTTATCCAATTAAATAGCTTAAATACATTGTTGATTTAATATAGATCTATATGGTCCTTTACAGCACAAGATTTAAATGAATATTTATATTTTAAAGTGGGAAAATAAATGAGTGATAATGATTCTTGTATGCTTTCTCCTTTGTTTAAAATAACAGTATTACTCCAGTCTTCCTATTGAAAGTTTCAAGTTGTAGGGGTCACCCAGTAGATGATAAATATGTAAAAAAGTACAGTTGGATCAGCCCTCTTTTTTTATAAACAGAATCAAAAGTCGGAAAATTCGCTATAACGCACTTGTAAAAGTACCTTCACTTCGAAGGGCTATAACTTTACTAACTATACATGCATTTCATACTTATCAATTGCATCATAAAATATAGGTCTTCATTTAAAATCTGTGAAAATTTCAACTCTTAATGTTTATAATTAAAGGAGAACTGACTTTTTTTAAAAAAATGCGATCTTAGCTCCTATTGGTCGTTGGAGAATTTGTTTTCTTTTAAAATTCGTGTTTTTTCGCCAGCTTTTAAGTCACTTATTCACAAACTTGTATCATTCAAATAAATAAAGTTATTCCAATTGTTTATACGTAAAAAGGTATCCCTTCTTTAAACGGTTTTTTTAACAATAATTTTTTTCAAAATCAACCCTTTTTTCATCTTCGTTTGTAGTTTGAACTTCAAATAATCCATTCCGCTTTTGCAAATATCTGTTTGTCAATTGTTTGAACATTCAGTGTCTAGGAAAAACAATTAAGATTATTCATAAACTGCCAAACCGATTTGGTACAGCTTTAGCGCGGTAATAAAGGCACATAATGGCCTTATCATCAAGGGGTTATACATCCTTTCTTGCAAAAGTTATTAACATTTATATAATAGTGCAAAAAAGGTGGTTTTTCGCCATTATCTCGATAAATTATTTATCGATTTTGACGTATAAAAATGAAGTTAAAGGTCTTTTCAATACCCACAACTTTCATTTGGACAAGTTTTCTCTAAAATGTAACCGGAATCGAATTTTCCGATTTGAAACTTTCAGATATCTGCAATAAATTTTTTCACCTTCTTTCACAGGAAGACTGGAGTATATCCCCCAGTCAGAAACTGTATGAAGCTGAATCTGCACAAGTTGTAGAACATATTTTCAGAGAAATCTTACAAAACTAATATTCAAAACAAATTTTGTTGGTATAAATGTTATGTAATTCACTTCTAAATGTCTTCATCTTTCTTAATATCAAACCACCCCGTTCAACAATTCTTTGATAGTCTTCCTGATGAAGGTCTTTCTCGATAACACATTTTTTGATACCTTTAGCTTTTTTTAATTCATTATTAATGGACTTTACATAATAAGCCTTCGCGCCGGTACCATAAAAACTTATTATCGGATCACCAGGAAACTCATCTTTCATTCTACCAACTACAGAATTACTTTTAATTATGTTGAAATTATTAATTTCGGGGTAATTTGATGTATCAAATTTTTCGGGGTTTTCTGATATAGTTTGATAAAAGTTTTCCGTATACATTTTTAATATAAGCGAGTCAGTATCGGTGTAAAGTAACGAAGCATCATCGCCAAACTTGGATTTAATAAAATTATAATAAAAATCGTATATTACAGTCTTTGATATACCTAATAAGTAAGATTTATATTTTAATAAATGGTATGTTCACGAATTTATTTAACTAGACTTTATTGAACCAATTTAAATTCCGAACACACTGATACGTATACAACTATACAAGGTGTCCGGATTTCGTTGTTTTTGCCGCGTAGCTCCGTTATTTTTAAAGCTAGTGGGATGCGGTTCTCGCGAAACGGTGCTACTTTTGCGTGAAACGAAAGATGCTGCAAATGCTGCAGACAGACTTTTCACAGCACTCTTAGTTTTTTAGATACAGGGGCTTTCTGAAAATTTGCTATTTTGGAACACCCCTCGTATTTCGGTTACGTTTTTAGTTATCGAAATGGTAAATATTGACTAACACAAAATTTTTCATGTAAAATTCAGTAGCGTCGTTAGCTTTTCTCTAAGTACTACTATTTTTTAGATATAAATTTATTTTTTTAAGACATTAAATTATATTTGTTAGATTACGTGTTGTAATTTTTTTAAGAGGCCGTGGAAATTAGATCAAGCCATTATATTTTAGACAACACGTTGCCATATGTATAACCAATGGGCACCACTTATTGACAGTATAGAAAATATTTTATTATAGATTAAATTACTTTTAATGCGGTTAAATATCTCTATATGGGGTTGCCTTCTTTCCAGATTCCTACATATAATAATATGAATATAAAATCCAAGAATGTAATGCGTAGCAACAAATCATATCATATTTGTGGCGGTTTTTAAAGGGTTCATTTGCAGCCATATTATAGAAAAATAAATAACTGAATAATACATCAAAAATCAATTATGAATAATACGTAATAATAAGTTGAAAATTGATACAAGTAGTAGATATACAAGCACAAACCTTATAATAATTTGAGACTTTAACAGTCGCATTTTGAAAGTTCTTTTTTTAATTTTGTTTTCCTTAAACATGTAAACTAAAAAGTATAATTTAATGGCTTAAATGAAAAAAGAATTATTAAGTGTTATGTATCGTTGAAAAGCCCTTAGTAAGCGGAATGCAACGGTCTATGAATATACGGTGTATTCCATTAAAAAAAACCAAGTTTTATTTATATCTAAAAAATAGTAGCACCACGCCCGTTAACTTTAAAAATAGCGGAGCTACCCGGCAAAAACAACGAAACCCGGACACCCTGTACATACCAAAAAAATAACGTTACTAATTAAAGAACAAAGGTGGAAAACGGGAATAGATCACTTTCGCCGAAAATAAAACTCGAAATTATATTGTAACATTAATTAATTTTTTATTCTTAGTATATCTCAGTAATCCGAAGATATTTTATTACAGAATCTACCTACTCGGAAATCTTTAAGTCATTTTTAATTAAAGGAAATATACTTCCTAACAAAGGAAATTAAAAGAAAACAACATAAATTAAATTGAGCAGCTTAAGAGCTCGCTGAATACAAATAAAAAATTACACCTTAATGTCAAGATAAATAAGTAAATTATTAATTATACAAAAACTGAATTTTCTTTAAAAATAACAAAAATTTGCATTAACAAAACACATTTATAATTTTCGTCGATAAAAATAATATTATTTAACAAATTACCGCCGTTCCCTTTCAGAGAGTTATATATATATATATATATATATATATATATATATATATATATATATATATATATATATATATATATATATATATAGTTTATTTCCTGCAAATACAACAAAATAACATAAATTTACGTTCCAATACATTAAATAGGCTACGTGTTTTACTTACTTACTTCATGGCTTACAACCCTGGGTGGTTTTTTTTTTTAGTTTAAGTTTTTTACATTTACTATATTCTGACGTCATTTTTTACCTTTTAGAGTCACAAATTTATCGTCATCTTTGCCGTGAGACATTCGAATATTATAAGTAAACATTTTACTATATTGTAAGCCTATTTATTATGAAACAGCAAGGTTATACTGCAGTCTCGGATATCAACATAAACAGTAAAAACACGACGTTGCCAAATCACATATTATTTACGACCGCCTTTTTTATATGAGTCAAATAAAGTTCTGTATTTATTTTTTTTTAATATAAAATTTTCTCTTTCAATGATAAACGTCTTGCAAACTATTTGTTTTAAAATTATAATATTTTTTATTGGCATTTTACTTTAACTCGTTAAATATTAAGTACTACACTTTATTTGACTCATGAGCTAAAATTTTTAGGTTTAGTTAGATATTTTTTATAACTCTGTTTTTGTTTCAGTTTTTAATTCCGTTCAGTCATGTCCGACGAGGAAGAAGTTTACTCGTAAGTACATCTTTTATTTTATTTAACACTAGAAAACGGGTCATTAAATAAGAGATTCCTAACTTTATTTTGAAAAAAAAAACGAAATGTATTATGTATTTTTATTCAAAAGTTGTTAAGTGTAAATAACCGCCAAAATAATTAAATAATTGTATTACATTTTAAGAAAGAATGAATTTAATTTAATTTTTTTTAATTAGTGGAACAGGTTGATTTAAAAAATAATGATTCCAAAATAATTCCTAATTTAAACGACTAATAAATTTGTTATTAATCTCCTTTTATTCTTTTCAGCGAAGAGGAGGAGGAGGAGGAAGTCATTGAGACGTAAGTTACACTTTAATAATAAAGTAATCAAAATTTTAAATTTCATATTTTCATTTCAGTTGTTACACCACTGCACCAGTAGTTATTGGCAAAACAGCTTATATATGTTGGCCAAACCTCAATTCTAAGAAAAATACATCATTTTAAAGATGATTTTTAAACCTTAAAGCACTCATAGACAAAATTGTGGTTAAAAATTAAATTTACTTAATTGAAACATAAAATTGTGTTTTTGAAATCTGCTATTTTATTATTGGAAAGTATATATTTTAGCATCCTAAAAAACATATCTCGATGTTAATATTGGCAACTCTGTGCCAACAAAATGGCGGACCAAAAATATTCACTTTTTTCGGTTTTTCCAATTTATCTCAAAAACTAAAGGTTGTATACAAAAAAGTTTCCAACAAAAGTTGTAGTTAATTGAATTATCTATCGATTTGTATACATAAAGTTATAGATGGCGACACTAGTTATCGAGATATTATTTGTTCTTGCTTTGACTCATAATGATAAACCCATCTTCCATCCTCAGTAACAATCCGACCCAAAATGTCGTCCCTGTTCTCATTACACAGATTTAAAAACGCGTGGCAACACGCTACTCGGCATTTCCTAAGGTGAGGCGTAAACATTTTCAGCAACCATCTTACTCACCCCTTTCTCATACCAGAATGATCATATCGGATATTCAAAATGGTTGTAGGTGATACTCCAACCATTTCTGCGAGTTGTTTCCTCTTCAAACAAGCATCTTCAAGTACTAACTTTTCTACTTTTTCGATATTTCCGGCAGTGGTCGCCTTGTGCTACTTGTAAACCATGGTTTTTCCAAAATGGTTCAAGGAGAGTTTTCTTGCTTTGTCAGAAACTTTATGACTGCACGAACCTCCATTTTTTCCATAGTTGCACTTTTATTCGGGATTGACTTATTTAATTCACCATATCTCTGCGAGTAATGACCCTGTTTTAACAAGACTTGATATATAAAGTACTAATGAGTTATTCAACTAGCGCAGGTATAAAGGATTGACGCATCCCCTCTCCAATCCATTTATTTCGCGAACTTTTTGTTCCAACTTCATAAGGAACTTTTAATGATAAAATGCTCTAATGGAAATAAATACCATAACAAGTGAATATATCCGCCTCCTAGGTGAATAACATCTGCACAAATATATCTTTCATAATTTTGTCTACGAGTGTATGTAACATTTTGAAATATGATGAAATAGAATTGAGGTTATGTGTGTATATATTAGTAAAACTACAAAGCAAAATTCCTCATAACCCATATTCTCATTTTCAGCACTTTCGGCACCCATCACAGTAGTATTTAGTTCACCCGTAGTGTTTATGTTTATTAATGTTATTTATATCTTTCTCTTTGCAGAAAAACGTAAGTTTTTCAACACCCCCCGTAGAGAAACTATTTATCGAACACCCCCCGTATCTATAGAGAGTATAGTATAGAAAAGTACAATAGACGAACCGTATGTGTGTAGAATAGTTTGTAACTACCATTCAGTTTTTTTTTTCTGTGATAACACTTTGTATACTTAAGAAACCTAAAAGAAAAAATCTACTTACAAATATTAAACATCATGTTTTTACACATAGTTTTTATCTGTTTGTACAACCCCGTTCTAAACATACCATAGAGTGTATTTGTTAATATCCAACTCACCCTACATATTAATTAATCACAATAATGTACTATTTTATGTTTGACCCAAAAAAATCATTTCATAGTCCATTCCATATTTTCTTTAGCAAAGTCACCCAATTCACATGTGTAGGTTGCTAAAATGAGCATTGAAAAATGCTCTATTTTAGGCACACTGATACATTTATTATTAGATACCAAGTAGCATATTTTTCTCTGTAATAAAAGCATGATTTTCAATGTTTTATTTATCCATTTATGTCCACCAAATAGGTTTCTAAAGAAAAAATGGAAAACTTTACACAAAGCAACATATCTCCCACCAAAAATACACATTATTTTGTATATAGTCCATTTTTTCATTTCGATTTTTTCCTTTTTTCCGTGCACCCCCGTTGACCCTTGTGATGTGTACCCCATAGGACCACCACCACCACTACCAAAGTCGAGTAAGTTCCCTTTAGAAATTGCTTCACCTTTTTTAAAAGTTTTTTTGGCCTGAAATTGTCCCTAATAAGATACATTTTTGTGAATTTAGTGTTTCTTTTTTTTAGATTTTTTACAGCATTTTTAATATGAGTTTTTTGATGATTTTTTTGCTAACAGTTTTGTTTATAAAGAACTATTTTAGATTTAATAACGGATCTCTTATACTGAATAGGATATAGTATACTTGACAAATATTCCTCTACTCAATTGTTTTAAAGTGTGAGATAAGAGGAATTTGATTTGTACTATTGTTGTTTGTCAAAGGCATCTCAGCCAGCACTTGAATGTTAAATATATCAAAAAATATGTTATTTAAAATAATTTCTTAAATATTTTTATTAGTTCGGGGGCTAGGCACTTACCCGTTTTTTTTCCAAGTACAATTATACAAATAACTTATTCCCATGTATTTTTGTCTGCTGAAACCGAAACAAGAAAAAAGTTTATATATTAGACCAGGGCTTATCTGTAAAATATCGGGGTTTCATCAATGATAGTCCAAAATATGAATTTAAGGTATTTAAATTTATTTTCGACATATAGTAGGGAACTTAAGTTTTCCAAAACTTTATTCAAAATCAAAATCGGATGATTTGGACGCCCTCAGAAATTATTGCTATTTTGCAATAAAGGAAATATATTTTGAGATCTCCAACCAACCATATCTTATGGAAAATTTAATTACGAAACTTTTTTTCTTCTTCAACTTTTCTCTAAAATAAATACCTTCAAAGTTACACGAGAGAAAAGTTAAAAACACGGTTTTTTCCGTTAATTTTATATTTTTATTAATAAAAACAATGTTGCCCAACTTTTTGAAACGACGCATATCAAATTTATGGTTATTCGAGCTATTCTTAAGGCTCTCATGCAAAAATCTCTATGTCCCATTTCCCATCCACCTAAAAACAGATAAGCCCTGGTCTATTATACAGTGCCTTCATTTCAAAACGAACCATCCTTAATAACTTTGTTAAATAGAAAAATTTTAAAAAAAGAAAAAACACGTTAATTTAGATATACAGGGGGAAGTTTAATTTTGCATTTGTTAAAAGTCTGTCAATCACCTCCTCACCTCCAGCTAACCTCACTTTGATATGTCAAATGGGAACCCCCACCTTGTGACACATCATTGTAAGCAGCATAAAATTGTCTATCCAACCGTATAAAAAAAATTAAATCGGTTGACGTACAAGCGAACAGTGTGCAAAAATGATGTCTTGTAATAATGCATAATATATCGGCCTCGAACTTTAGTATGTCAAATGATTACCCTATAGTGTGATACATCATTTTAAAGGGCATACTATCTCCTATTTAGCCAATAAAAAAAACAAAATCTGTTGATGTACAAGCGAATAGTAAGAAAAGATGTGTGGTAATAATAGACACCTTATCACATTAAACTTTATTATGTCAAATGGCTACTTCATAGAGTAAAATATTATTTTAAATTTAAAATAAATATTTTTTTAAAATAATAAACAGTTAAAATATTTGCGAGAAAAAAACTAAGCCTGTTTTAAAATTCATCGCAAAATTCATTGCAGTCTAATCAATCTAGTGTATTTATTTCAATGATATTTTTTGCGGTACCTGATAGGTACAAAAAATCACTGCAATAAATAAAATTTTTAAGATCTTTAAACACCAGTTGTTTATTATTGTTAAAATTGTCATTGTGACGCCTAGTTGAAACGTAAATATAAATGGTGTATACGCTAGCCGAAAGAATAGAAATAATTTTTCTCTATGGAGCTGAAGATCGGTGCGCTCGTAGAACCGCCAGAGCATTTAACGAGAGGCATCAAGACAAAAACGTGGGCCATAAATATGTACTCGAATTGGTACGAAAGTTTGAAGAAACGGGATCCGTTTGTAATAAAAAATATATTGAGAAAAGGGTTGTAGATGAAGCATGCCAAATCGAGGTACTAGAACAGTTTGCAATAGATCCAACTTTATCCATCTCAAAGGTTGCAGATTTAACCAACATTTCTGCTGGCTCTGTGCATAAAGTTTTAAAACAAAATAAGTTTTTTCCCTACAAAATTCAAATTCTTCAAGAACTCGGAGAAGACGATTTTGATAGGAGAATTCAATTTTGCGAATTAATGTGCCAACGAATTGACGAGGACCCCCATTTACCTAAGAATATCTGCTTTAGTGATGAATCAACTTTTTTTTCTAAATGGACTGGTTAACAGACATAACTGCAGATACTGGGATAATGAAAATCCGCACCTTTTCCGAGAAGGGCATACTCAATATCCCGAAAAAATTAACGTGTGGGCAGGAATTTATGGCAATGAAATCATCGGGCCATTTTTTTTGGAAGATAATTTAACTGGGCAAATTTATTTAAACCTTTTAGAAAACACAATATACCCTGCCATTGTGCAATCTTTAGAAAATCAAGTGGATGAAAATGCTGTTATGGTACTAAATGAAAATAATTTGCATTTCCAGCAAGATGGAGCTCCCCCGCACTACGCTTTGGCAATTCGAGAGTGGCTTGATGAACATTTTCCAGGGACGTGGATTGGCAGACGTGGTGCAATTGAATGGCCAGCACGGTCTCCAGACCTAACCCCTCTAGACTTTTTTCTTTGGGGGTATTTAAAAAGCAAGGTTTATAAAACCCCACCTGAAAATATTGACGATTTAAAAGATCGAATTGTTCGGGAATGTAGAGGAATTAGCAGAGAAACCCTTGCCAATGTTCGTGGGGAATTTCAAAATAGGCTTTTTTATTGTCTCGCTAATAACGGCGCACATTTTGAACATTTAATAAAATAATTTTCTTCAACTGAATAAAAATGAATAAACTGCTTATATTTAACACACATTTTTGCATCCTAATTGCCTATAACGTCTATTAACTTAATTTTTTTTGACATCGTTGGATAGCAGATCGTACGTCCTTTAAAATGATGTATCATACTATAGGGTAATCATTTGACATACCAAAGTTCGAGGCCGATATATTATGCATTATTACAAGACATTTCTGCACACTATTCGCTTGTACGTCAACCGATTTAATTTTTTTTATACGATTGGATAGACAATTTTATGCTGCTTACAATGATGTGTCACAAGGTGGGGGTTCCCATTTGACATATCAAAGTGAGGTTAGCTGGAGGTGAGGAGGTGATTGACAGACTTTTAACAAATGCAAAATTAAACTTCCCCCTGTATATCTAAATTGACGTGTTTTTTCTTTTTTTTAAATTTTTCTATTTAAGAAAGTTATTAAGGATGGTTCGTTTTGAAATGAAGGCACTGTATATTATATACAAAAAATCAATAGTTTCGGAATTATTGAACAATTGAAAGTGAAAATTTCGTCATTTTTTGGAATTTCAAACATCGATAACTTTTGACCTAATCAATATTTTTTCAAACACAAGAAACCATTCGAAAGTTAAAATCTATATCTACAGCCTACATTTAATTGTTTATATCTTTGTACTTTGAAAAAACAACGGAAAGATACCCAACTCCTGAACTATATGGGTTTGTACATAGCAACGGCTCCCTTACCAGGTATGTATTCTTTTCGTGAAATTTCAGAATACATTTTGAAATAAGGATCCTAGACCTGAAACGAATCTTACTTTCAATTTCTTCTTGCGTCCTTGAATCGTTATAGGAACCAGAGAAATTAGTTTGCAATAACGTAATTATTTCACTTGCAGTGATAAAAGTAGGATAAAACCTCATTTACATCCATTCCATCCAATTCTGGTAAAAAAAGTTTGTCAACGTGATGATTTTTCAAATTCAAGCTTAGCAAATTTCAAGTCGATTCGTTATTAAAACGAAAAGAATAGGCTTTTTATAGACATACATACTGATTTTTTTGTATTTATTTTAGATTACAATTGTGGATATATAACACCACAATGCTACTTAATGGCTTCTATACTTGCTTAATGATTTGTAAATATATTGTGATTTAATTATTACAAAACAATAAATACTTAGAACCGCCACAAAAGTAAAAGCATTTGTACAGGATGTGCGAATTTCGTTGTTTTTGCCGGGTAGCAGGTATATAAGCGAAAACAATGAAATCCAGACATCCTGTACAGTATATTGAATCACTAAAAGTGTAAGTATCTCTTCTATATAAAATAAAAACATAATTTTACCCTAACAAATTAATTTTAATATAAGTGGTTATTCACCCTATAAGGCACGAAATATTGCGGCCAAAATACGTGACTCTCAAAAAGCTTTACTTTTGGGAAATATGGGGGTCTAATATAGTTACTTTTTAAAATTATTTTCATATTATACAGGATGTCCCAAAAGCTCTGAAAGTACCAAAGTTGTGTTTTTTAAACGGAATTCCTTGTATATTATTGCATTTTTTGATTCTCCGAACAAAATAGGTGCCTATTTTAATAAGGTTTAAAATAAATATACCTTAAGGGTTTTTAAATTATTTGAATTTTGACAAAATCTAACCTAATTTTCATGTTTCAAATACTTAAGAAGTTTTTCAGTTATGTACTCGAAATTTACCGTGAAGTGTAACAATAAATCATGTTTTATCTCCCAATTATAATAAACTCGCTGTATTATACAGGGTGCCCAAAAATTAAAACTAATCAAATAAGAGCTTTAAGTGGCTATAACTTGATTAATTTAGATAGAACAATATACTTTTTACCTTACCACAAAATGTACCTTTTAAGTACCTATCGAATGGAATAAGGGTGTTCTATAGCTAAGTCTTCGCGTTTTCATAGAATATGCCAAATAATCGTTTCCTGTACCATTTTATGTTTTCTGAATAGATGTTCTAATGTATCTAGTTGCCTATGGCATTTAGAAACGTCAGATAATTCACTTAATCTGTCAGTTTAGTCTGCAAAGTCTGTTGCTATAATAGCGATATTATTTTTTATAACTGTGAAACTTTTATTGAATTGAATTATTTGAATATTATCAAAATTGTTTGTTGGCTTTTCAAGTCTATGCTCAAAGGTATCCTGAAAGAAATCGTCCCAAACCAACCGTTCTTGTGAAACTGTTAAACCAGTTTCGGAAAAGTGGAAGTGTCAGCTATAAAAAACCTATTATAAGAAAACCTGTCAACGAGGATGAAGAAAATGTTTTTACTGTACTTGGTTCAGTGATCGAAAATCCCAATATTAGTCAGAATCATATATCCGAAAATACTAACATTAGCCAAGCAAGTGTTTCAAGGATTCTTAAATACAGATTTCATCCTTATAAAATCCAGCTTTGTTAAGAGCTTCAAGGAAATGATTTTGACAATCAAACTGAATTCTGCTTGTGGGTGTTAGATAAAATGGTAGAAAAGCAACACTTTTTTGATAATGTGCTATTTTGTGATGAATGTTCTTTTCGTAACAATGTTTTCGTGAATAGACACATCCGCATGAATACAGAGTTATGAAAAACCAGAATATGTGATCGGTTAATGTGTGGGGAGGAACACTGGGTCCATACTTAATTGGACCCTACTTTTTTGAAGGACCTTTAAATGGTTTGATGTTTCGCAATTTTCTTTCACCCATACTTCCAATGTTATTTTATATATTAAAACAACTATGTGGTTTCAACTGGATAGAGCTCCGCCTCATTATCATCTCTAGGTTCGGCAATTTTTAAATGTCTACTTTCGAAACAGGTGGATTGGGGGAGACGGATTGACCCTCAAGATCTCCGAACCTAACTCCACGAGAGTTCCTTTTATAGGGATACATAACAGGAATTGTCTACAATGCGCCCCCGACAACACCACAAAATATGAAAATACGCATAAGAGACGCTTTTCAAACTATAACCCTGCAAATTTTGTCCAGAGTTAGCAGTGGTTTCCAAAAAAGAATATATAAGTGTTTGGAAATCGATTGTCGACATTTCGAACATCTACTATAAATATTTTGCTTCTGTTTTGTGCCATCGTCAATATGTTATTACCATTATTGCCGTTATAGCTTGTTGATATTCCTCATTATTATTCTTATTGTTGTAAATTACCTCTCATATTTAAATCTTAATGAGTTATTTATATCAACCCTGGTACTTTTCTTTCATTTAAAATTGAATATACCCATATAAAACTTCATTTAAAACATTCAGTTTAATATTCAATTCAATCATCACCTGATTCGATAAAAAAAATTATAATTCTTTCATTCTTGACAAGAAAATGATTGCAAAAATAAAACGTAATTACTTCATTACGATTAATCATCACTCGTATTTCATTTTTTTACGAGAGAAGTTATTACTAAAGCGAAAAAGTGGATGTTGTATGAAAAATGAGAAAAAATTTGATTTATGAAGGTCGAAAAATTAAATTTCTTTAACATCAAAGGGTAAAAAATTGCAAAGCAAAAGAAACGAGAAAAAAAAATACAAGCTGAATTGATTACTTATATATTAGTTTTGCAAATAGTTATCTTAAGGAGGTCTGTTTCTTATACAATAACCAAACATACAGACAAAAGACTCTTCAAAAATTTCATAACATCTTAAACCTAAGCTCTGTCATATGGTAAACAATAAATCAGCAGCTTTCTGGATTTCTTAAACTCGATACAATTCACTCTAGAACCTGAAGAAAACAATCAACTTCCATTCATACACCTCGTAATTACAAAAAGAATTGGTAAATATCTGCAATCCACAGTATATTAAAAATCAATTTACATGGACAAAAACCTCGATATCGATGTCTACTATCCCCTTCACAAATAGACAACACTCTAATCTCAAGATTTCTTCGTTCATCCGACCACCAAAGGAAAGAAAAGAAATATAGAAAAAGCTGTGAGACAAAATGGCTACAAATTTGTTTAAAGCAATTTAATTAATTTATACAACTACCTGACTTCATCGAAAATAATGAAAAACTCCCTCAAACAGGATCATTAATAGCAATATATGTCACGATGGTAAATATTATTAAAATTAAAATCCTCTTAGAAAAAATTTATGTGCACAGAAATCTAATTTCAACATAAATAATTTTAGAAGGAAATTTCATCTCCGTTTCGTTATAGAACTTCAATTCCATACAATATTTCAAACGAATCTCATATAAAACTTATCCCATGTGGGAGTCTGACATATTCCTGCTAAAAATTTAAGAAATAAAAATACTGAGGTAAACTGATGCATGAAAAATGTAAACCTACATTTGTAAAAAGTTTTTTATATTCAGTTGAAAAATAAAAATTGCTTACGAAAATAATAAATAGAAAATCTCTTGTTTATGTTTATATTTCGCTCCACAGACAAAACTCGTTGACAGGTTTATTGTACAATTAACAATTTTCTTAGATTAATATTCCTTGTAATATGAAGTTCTTTGTTTCTTTTCATTTTAACTATCTTTGGACAGTCACTTATAATAAAATTATTTTTCTATATAAATTATCGATGCTTCAAGATTTCTTCTTGGTCAGCAGCATTTTAGTTCATTCCACACACACACACACACACACACACACATATATATATATATATATATATATATATATATATATATATATATATATATATATATAAAGGGTTTTTTTATAGAGGTATAGAACTTTTAAATGGAATAAAACAAAGATGAATTTTTTAAATTGACATGAAATTTACTTTATTCGAAAGATAACCTTCTGGCATTATAATTTAAATATGACTTCTGGCATATGACCGCCACGGCTGGCTCGGACATAGTCTAATCTGCAGGTCCAATTTTCGATGACTTTTTCCAACATTTGTGGCCGTATATCGGCAATAACGCGGCGAATGTTGTCCTCCAAGTGATCAATCGTTTCGGGCTTATCGGTGTAGACTAGCGACTTCACATATCCCCACAGAAAATAGTCTAGCGGCGTTGAGTCGCACGATCTTGGAGGCCAATTCACGGGTCCGAAACGTGAAACTATGCGGTTACCAAACGTTTCCTTCAATAAATCAATTGTGGCACGAGCTGTGTGACATGTTGCGCTGTTATGTTGAAACCACAACTCCTGCACATCATGGTTGTTCAATTGATGAACGAAAAAGTCAGTAATCATGGCTCTATAGCGGTCACCATTGACTGTAACGTTCTGACCAGTATCGTTTTAAAAGAAGTACGGACCAATGATTCCACCAGCCCATAAAGCACACCAAACAGTCAGTTTTTCTGGATGTAACGGTGTCTCAACATACACTTGAGGATTATCATCATCACTCCAAATACGGCAGTTTTGTTTATTGACGTATCCATTCAAACAAAAGTGAGCTTCATCGCTAAACAAAATTCGCTTATGAAAATTGGGATCAACTGCAATCTTGTTTTGGGCCCATTCACCGAATCTACGCCTTGCTAGGTAATCGTGTGGCTTCAATTCTTGCACGAGTTGGATTTTGTAAGCACGCAAACCAAGATCTTTCCGCAAAATCTTCCATAAAGTGAATGGACACATATCCAATTCCTGTGCACGATGGCGGATAGACTGATTCGGGTCTTCCTCTACGCTACGTTCTACAGCAGCAATGACTTCTTCTGTACGCACTGTACGACGTCTCTGTGGATGCGTATTATCTTTTAGAGTAAACGTGGTGCGAAAACGTTCCATAGTTAATCGAATTAATTGCTCTGATGGACGATTATGTTGACTGTAAAATGAACGTAGTGCGCGATCCGTATTTCGAACAGAACCATGATTTTCAAAATAAATTTGCACAATTTGGAAGCGTTGTTCAAGCGTCAGTCTATTCATGTTGAAATGCCAAACCAAACTAAACATAAATCACTTGACAGTTGACAAAATGGTCGCCAGTTAAAAAAGTGTTGCCAACTTAAAGTTTTATACCTCTATAAAAAACACCCTTTATATATATATATATATATATATATATATATATATATATATATATATATATACTAATACCTTGTGGTCTTCTCTAAAACTAAGTCCATCTGGTTCTGGAATAATATAATTTTCTAAATGACAAATAGTTTTAATTTGAACCTACACTAGATCATTTCGGACCGCAAAAATTCTGTCTATTTCTTTCAATTTGTGTTTTTCTTTTATTAAAAACAAGCTTTTTTAATGATTCTTAACACACATTTATATAATGAGAATACCTAATCCTAAATCCAGTAAATTAACTAACAGAATTTAGTAATTAATTTAATTTGATTAATTTAAGACTAGGAAAGGTAAACAAAGCAATACGTTTTAAATTCCCAAACAAATTCTGAAAGCAACGCTAATAAATGACTAAGTCCTATCACTCGATACCAATACTATTTTCAAGATCCTAATTACCTTGGCAGCTCCGCTATGCTTTTGTTTACCTATCTTGCTTCTTATTTATAATTAGCTAGATCCCGGATTTATTTTTAGAGCAGTTTATTTTAAAAATCTACATGGTCTTTATTTTAAAAATTACATTGCCTTACTTATCTAAGTAGTAATTTCAATTTATGTATTTTCCCTAAAACACTTGCTGTACAAAAGCATGGCGAAATACTTGTAATGATATACAAGGTGTCCCAAAAAATATGTGGGGCCGCAGGTAAGGAATTTACATACGAATGATGACCCATGTTTTTTAGAACACCTTGAATACTGCCGCTCCAACTTCTATCTCAGATTCATACTCAATGTTTTTTTACAATTTTGATTATTAAAATTAAATTGTTGCAACCTTGATTTAAGTGAAAGTAATTTTATTCAAGCACATCAAAACAAGCAACATCATAAAAAAATATTCAATTTTATGTGTTAATTACAAAATCGTTCCAAACGTTTGGACTTTTTATTTGCAAATTCTTCTATGAGCAGACTTATATCAAGTTTTTTAGTTCTTTCGCATTCTATAGATAATGTTGCTAAAGCTGTTATTTCTTACTTGCGTCATTGTCCTGCTTTATCTATTTAAAAAGCATTGTAATGCAAGGACGAGTAACTACTCTAACCTCAATCGCCTTTAGAATCGCGAGTTTTAGAGCTTTATGGACACAAAAAAAATTGCCCATCTCTTGGAGATGCTTCTTTCTATTTTTTAAAGGTCCAAAAGGCTCTAGTATTCGCGACCTTATAAACATATAAAGTATAAAAAATTTAAGTTGTAATTGCGTTTATTTCAAATTTAAATGATTATCAAATCTCAAAACTTAGAATCTTTTAAACCAAAAAAAAAACGGAATTACGCGTTTTAAAAATACACAGAATTTCTTTTTTTTTTTTTTTTAAAGGTCTAAAAATGCAAGAGATTTGACAAACATTTAAATTTGAAGTGAACTTAATTTTTCAAAGTTTTTCGCAACTTTATCTGCCTGTTGAGGATCAAGTTTTGAAGTTTTCTGAACGATTTAAAAGCAGAAACAGTCTTCGAAAGACGCGCAATTCCTTTTTTTAAGTATCCAAAAAGTTCCAAAAATCACAGTTCAACAACAATTTAATTGTGAGTAATCAATTTTATTTCATTTACAATGTTTTTTAAATGCGAAAAATTTTACCTCGCTTTTTAAATGAAGAAAACTTCAAACATATATATATATATATATATATATATATATATATATATATATATAAATAAGTAGATACGTTTTTGTTCGTGTAATTTAAAATAAAATAGAATAAAATATTGGCGAAGCGGACGTGAAAATTTGTCAATCTACATGATTCTCGTGTTAAAAAGTGCGGAGCACTCCAAAATATGGAAAAACTCCGGGTCCGACAGATGGCGACAGCGCTGTTTCGTCCTAATATGGGACTCGTCAGGCCACCGCATTCGGTACAAACCATCATCTCGCCTTTGCATCCTATAAAGCTGAATTTTAAATCAAAAAACAGCAAACAAGACGACAAAGGCGACATCTCGATGGTCCACTTGATAATACAAGAACCACACAGATTAACAAAGTTTGTAAAAGAACCGTCATATGGTGGCGCGACCCCTATCCTTTGGGCCGCGCGTTTCGTGTACTCGATTTTACATATTTCTGTTTTAATTCACCGTCGCGCCACCATATGACGGTTCTTTTACAAACTTTGTTAATCTGCGTGGTTCTTGTATTATCAAGTGGACCATCGAGATGTCGCCTTTGTCGTCTTGTTTGCTGTTTTTTGATTTTAAATTCAGCTTTATAGGATGCAAAGGCGAGATGATGGTTTGTACCGAATGCAGTGGCCTGACGAGTCCCATATTAGGACGAAACAGCGCTGTCGCCATCTGTCGGACCCGGAATTTTTCCATATTTTGGAGTGCTCCGCAATTTTTAACACGAGAATCATGTAGATTGACAAATTTTCACGTCCACTTCGCCAATATTTTATTCTATTTTATTTTATATATATATATATATATATATATATATATATATATATATATATATATATATATATATATATATATATATATAGGGTAAACGATCAGCTACGATTTCAGACAAGAAAATCTTGAGCACTACAAATTATTACCCAAGTCTCCGTTGGGACTAATTTTGTCGACATTTTACTTTGAAGTAAAGTTGTTTCCTGCACGCTGTGAGTATAGATACTAATACAGACTGTCACAGAGACCTTGCATTCAGTGTGGGTCTGAAAGTGATTTTTTAATATGTGAACATTTAATATAAATCTAAAAGTCCTGCGTTGCATACGTGTACATTTATAAAAAATAATTTCCTGCATTAAATGGATTGCAAAGTAGCAAGTTTATTGGAGATTGATTAATTAAATTTTTTTGGGTGATCGGGGCCCTCCCGCGCCGTGGGCCCTGTGGAGCCTTTGCTACGCCACAAATAGAGTGTAGTTCCCAATATGAATGCAACAAAATTTAGCAAATCTATTTGATTCTCCTATAATCAGTTAAAAATTTTGCCATATAAGGAAAATATTCTCTCTAAACGCGGTAAATTTGAAGAGATTAGCTCGTAACAATTTACCATTTCAGGTGCCAAAAAAAAAAAAACTAAACCTTATAATATCATGAGAAGTTACCTCTACCAAAATTAAAATAAACAGTATCCATCCAGACTTCCATATAAAAAAAAATAAAGAAACCTAGACTGACGGTACTGCACGAACTTGAGATATAAAACTAGACTGCTCATGAAAATAATTTTTGACCCCCCATATTGGTCGCCATTCGGTGCAATGATTTGTATGGCAACATTGAATTCCCTGCTATTTTCTTACATTGGCGTGAATGTGTCGTGTATGAATGTCAATTCTATTATTCTAACTAACAGGTTTAGACAATAACTATCTCTTTCTATACTATATCTATAACAATAAATCGCTCTTCCTTGTTTTACTTAACAGGTTAATTGAGTATATTCAATAAAAATGTCCGGGAAAATTGTTTCTGTAAAACAATATTTAACTTGAATTTCTACTTTTAGTTTCCTCAAACTTATAATTTTTCTGTTTAAAGCAACTCCAATAAAGTAAATTTTTTTAACTTCTTTGGAACAGCGTAAATATGTAACAATTTTATTATTTTTAGATAACAAGCATGAAATGTCAGTTCTTATAAATAAATGAAAAGGCTTTTTCTATGACTGTTTACATATTTTATTTTTTACAATAAAACTGTTATTTTGCAAAATAGCTAAACTGTGAAATATGCGCCAAAAACAAATCGAGACTAATTTTTTTTTGAAATATCTGTTTTAGAAACATCCTTATTCGGACGTAGAGTATAAGAAGTTAACGAAAAAAAGTATTAAGGCATTTATTTTTACAAATTTTATATCATGAATTAATATAGTATATTGTTTAATGTAAGGTATAGAAATGTCCACATAATCTATTGCAAAGTAAGATAGTTTCATCATTTAAAAATAGCTTCGATTAGGTCTTTGTTAAAATTATTTTCTCTTCGATGCTTTTAGGGAACTGATATGTTAGTTATTTATATAGGGTTAACAACATTCATAATAATGTTGACATTTCCTTCATAAAAACGGAGCTTTAATTTAAATGAAGTAAAGTAACATTATGTACTAAACCATTTTTATAAAAAAAAAAAATTAAACTCTAAAGGGGATAGTGTTAAAGTAGTTTATATTTAATTGTAAACGAAACAATATTTATTAAGACACTTTAAATATAAAGAAGCGTGTAAATACAAGAGAATTCTTACATTAATACAATCATTTTTAATCTAAATATATACATAAAGATTTACTAGCAACTTTTAATTTTTACACTAGGTCAAACTTTCAATTTACTTAACTGTTTAAGGATCTGGAATTGACCTTTCCTAGAGCTGAATTTTTGAAATGATAATCAATCGTAGCTTCTCACTACTTTGACAAAGGATTTTCATGACACAAATTTCCTATCTGAGCTACAATCAAGAATTTTTGTTTTATTAATTAATAACATATTCAAAAAAAGGTTATTATTTTATTTTTAGACAAAACATGTACATAAAAGTAAATTTTATGTAATTTCCAAACATCCTTAATAATATTGAAAAATTTCATATTATATGCAATAATTTATTTCTATTTTAATATGGCATATTGGTTTTTAAACGTATAATCATTTTAAATTTTAACACCATAGCAGTTTCGATATTCAGCTTTATATGTCAGTGGAACATTAACTTTATGGTAAAACAATATTGTTGTTGGTTAATGCACACCTAATTCAGGACTTTTTTTTTGTAGAGCCAGTGTATGTTATTAAGTCCAAGTTTAGTTGCTTCAAGATGTTTACATTAAACAGTGCTTCGTAGTTTTTTTCAGGCAGTTTATTTGTAAGAAGCACAACACAAACTTTTTGCTCATCTTCTTGTATAAAACTATTTCCAGAACTATGCTTTGAACAGAGTTACTTATCTGATGTATAAAAGAATTATGATCATGACTAATTTGCGTCAGCTCTTGAATTTGAAGATTATTTTCTCTTAGAAAACTAAAATATTGATAGCATTTAATAATTATCATATATCATATCCATAAGATTAAACTTGTTACCCTTAGATTTACAATTTGATTCTAAGGTAAAATTTTATATAATTATTATTGAATGCTTTATAACTTACCAATTAAATAAATTCCAATTTACCAGATGAGGTATTTGCACGTCTTACGATGAAGAATCACATTTTTTAAAATACAAAAAAAACCTTAAAGTTCACATTCCTATTTGAAATTTTCAGGAAAACGTTACATAAAATGTGATAAAATCCATAAAACAGCAAAATCAAAAATAAATTTTTGTCAAAATGAAAAGTATTCAGTCAATGTCAAAAATACACTTTCACCAATATCATAAAAACTTTGGGAATTCATTGTTGACAAAGCAATTATTTGCACCAAATGGCACGGAGCACGGTGGGGTCATTTTTTTTAAAAGGGAGATATGGAACACGAGCAGTCCAGTTTTATATCTGAAGTTCGTGCGGTACTGTAATAAAAATAATTGACTTTTTTGTGTGCCTGTTCACAGGCATACTTACCAAAATATATTATCTTAACCTTACAACCAACACAATTTTTTGATACTCAATTATAGACTTGACCCCATGAAAAAGGAAAACTTAATTAACCAAATGATAACTTTATTTTACCGCTTTTCTAACCCTTTTTTTTTACCGAAAAAGCTGCTTGAAATGCTTCTGAAAGGTTACCGCAATGCATCACATTGATACATCCAAGACTTTTGCATCATGCCAGTGTTGCTGCGATTCTAATTAATTTAGATAATTATAATTTTCTGTCTCTTTTTATTAGGGAACAACCATCTGGCGATCCAGAATTCATTAAGAAGCAGGACCAGAAAAGATCTGATTTAGATGAACAACTACGTGAATACATCAATGAATGGCGCAAACAACGTGCCAAGGAAGAGGAAGAACTCAAGAGGTAAAAATTTAAGAAAATAGAATAGTAAAAAAAAGCTCCCCCAAGAGTCTTGAGTTCAGGAAAATGGATCCGATTTTGCCTCTTATACTATAGTTTATTCAAGAACTAGAGAGAGTAATAAATTATTTTGTTCCTTTTTTTTTCGCAAACTACCTGTGTTCTTTATTCCGGTGTCTTTGGTAAACTCTACAATATACTCTATTATGGGATATTAATAAACTTTCATCGATTACTTTTTAAAAAGTAAATTTTGAGACGTCATACGATGGATTTTTCTTTATAACTTCCATTTCATAGAGTGCTCTTTCAGCTTATTTATATTGTATAACAAGTGACATCAGTCGCGGATCCAAGGGGGAGCAGTGGGGGCGATCGCCCCCCCTTCCTCCCCCAAGAGCCTTGAGTTCAGGAAAATGGATCCGATTTTGCCTCTTATACTATAGTTTATTCAAGAACTAGAGAGAGTAATAAATTATTTTGTTCCTTTTTTTTCGCAAACTACCTGTGTTCTTTAGTCCGGTGTCTTTGGTAAACTCTACAATATACACTATTATGGGATATTAATAAACTTTCATCGATTACTTTTGAAAAAGTAAATTTTGAGACGTCATACGATGGATTTTTCTTTATAACCTCCATTTCATAGAGTGCTCTTTCAGCTTATTTATATTGTATAACAAGTGACATCAGCCGCGGATCCAAGGGGGAGCAGTGGGGGCGATCGCCCCCCCTTCCTCCCCCAAGAGCCTTGAGTTCAGGAAAATGGATCCGATTTTGCCTCTTATACTATAGTTTATTCAAGAACTAGAGAGAGTAATAAATTATTTTGTTCCTTTTTTTTTCGCAAACTACCTGTGTTCTTTAGTCCGGTGTCTTTGGTAAAATCTGTTAGACACATATACTCTTCATAGGAATGGGTTAGAAATTTTATAATCAAAAATGCCGGTCTATAATAATGGACTATTTGGGTTGGATAACAGTAGATATTTGGATGTGTGAAGTGTTAAAAAGGATTTTAATCCTTGTCATAGGCGTCGGAAGGAGGTTTATTTTATCACTAAGTATTTATGGCATAGAATATTATTTCGGTAAGAAATTAAAATAAAAAGTTTTTATAATATTATTTTATTTCTTATGAAAACGTAGCTTTTTCTCTCAAAAAATTCTAAGTTATAATTTAAATACTTACAAAATACCTATTGTCAAAAATACAAGAAGTTAAATATATATCATTTTATTATTAATTAAATTAAAAACATTTTTAGGACATTTGACGTTTCAGTTCTTTTAATTCTTAAACCATCAGAATTAAAATTAAACGCTAAAAAAGGATTCAAATGTAATGAATTTTTATATGTTACAGAAAATATAAATAATAAATTGTGTTTACGCTGGTAAACATTACGTATCTAATTCATAATCAAAGTCAGTGAAGCTATCTTCACTCAAATTAATTATAATTGGTTTCTTTATCTCTCCGACCGAGTTTCCATATTTTCTTTTATTCTTTTATTATATAGATTTTTCCCAATTTTTTGCAGTAACTTTATTCACAAAAATCTTTCAAAAGTTCAGTTTAATTACTAATTTTGTAAGTTGTGTTATCTGTAGCAACTCTACCTTTTACTTGAGAGAGATATTTCCTTCTCCAACGGACATTTTTCGAACGATCTATAAGAACAGATTCCTTATCTTGTTTTTCCCAGCAAAAATTAAGTTTTCTGATCAATTTCCAGAATTCTTTTCTTTTAATTTCAGGAAAATCCCGATTTCCATTGATTTTAGTTAGAATTTTGTCGACGGTTGGGATCTGCTTCTCACACAAAAAAGTATGTACAACTCCTTTTATTGCCTCCTCTTCTTCCAACGAGGTTTTCCGTCAGAATGTGGCATGGTAATGCGAACAATTCCAGTCATTTTTCCAACTCCTATCATGTTGAAACACATCTCAATAGAGCTTTTAACATTAATATCTATATATTAATATCTTAAGGCATCATAAACATTCATCGTAATAAGTTTTCCGTTGAGGAAAAAATGCCCTGGTTTAACGATTTTGGAATATATGTAGATGTGGAAGCCATATCTTTTGGATATCTCACTAATCTCAAATAATATATGGAAACAAGCACAAACAAGATAAATCACTAAGGACACACTGTAAGATGTACTTTGCTCACTGACAGAAATTAAATTGAACTATCAGAAATTTTATTGTTGCAGTAAATTTATAAAAGGTTAAAATATTTAAATATAACTAAATATAATTAGATTTACGGCAGTTCTCAGTTACCTACGGCACTGAAGCAGGTACGTTGAAGGTTTCGGTAACAGTTTTATTACTCTCTCTAGTTCCTGAATAGAGTATAGGAATGTGTATGCTTGCGATCGCCCCTCGTCTTCCCAAGAACTGTGAGTTCAGAAAAATATTCCCGATTCTAGCTCTTATACTAGGAATGTGTATGTTACTCGCATCTTTCCCTCCTGTCGACAACTTGTTTTTTCTTGAAATTACCCCTCCCCCTCTCCAAGAGCTTCAAATTTAGAAAAATAGATCAGATCCTACCTTTTACACTAGAAATTAGAACGTTGCTAGTATCTCCTCCCCCCGCCCCCCCCGTCGACAACTTGCTTTCGCTTACCATACTGTACTTTGTGATATCACCGCCCCCCCCCCCAAAGAGAGAGGCTAGATCCGCTCCTGAGTGACATACTATTATTTTAAATAGAGAAAAATGCAATCCCGAATCACCATTATTCACTTATTTCACCACAAATAATTAAATTGTCTAAAGTTTTTAAAAGAAGACGCGCAAGAGGCAGTACATGTTATTAGTATAAATATATCCGCCTACTAGATAAATAACACCAGCACATATCTAACTTAACGACGCTAGTTTAAAATTATTTTCAAGCAATTTCAAGTAATTTTAGGGAACAAGTATAACTGAATGTACAATAGAAATTGCGTTTTAAATTAGCAGAAATATATTTTAAAAATTTTCACCAATAAAACAGTAATACGGGTAAAAAATTTTGGGGACATAACACACCCAAAACTCAGTTTTTAAATAAATGAAAGCAATTATACATAAAAAAAGTTACAAAGAAAAAATTTTTTCAAAGACATAATAAATCATCAGTTTCCAATAATTTCTTTCTCAATGACATTTTTGACACCGACCATATTTTAAATGTTTCACTTCACTTTTAAATCGTGAAAACTTTTCTTGTCAACAGACTTTTTTTACTCTTCGATCAAGCTCTGAAAATTATTTCTTTTTTGCAATCAATTTACTGATACGATAAATTTTATTGGATTATTAAATGTTAAAGACTGTCTTTGCCTCGCCCGGGAAAGTTCAAGTTCGTTAGGATTGGAGGGATTTCTAATGAAACATAAAGCTTTAACGACGTAAACTGCTTTAGAGCTTTTAGATTCATTGAGATATTCTCCAGGTTAAATTAGAAATTTAAAGTTAATTAATGTCTACAATATATTTAATTTAGGCTGCTTTTATAATAAAAATGCGCTTTGTTATATGTTTACATCCTAAATAAATGTTATTTTAAAATAATATACTGTCAACCTCTACATGTGCTGATGTTATTCATCTTGTAGGCGGTTAAATTTACTTGTTCCCTACATAATTAAAACAGTAAAGTAAATAAAATTATTTGCGGTAAAACAAACTAAAGAAACAGAATAATATCATCAAGACTGGAAGAACTACCTAAGCATAAGAAGTAAACAAACTAACATCAGCCATTTTCCAAGATGAGCTGGAGACAGAACATAAAATTAATTTTCACCTATGCCAGACTGATTTGAAATTAAAAAGGACACCAGTATTTCCGGTCCACCTGAAAAACTCTCCGCAAAATTTATCCTCACAAGAATTTCTTTATAGGGATAATATGTTAATTTTTGGCTGTAAAATAAAATTTCTTTGGAAAATTTAGCACAGAAAGTTGAAAATACTAGAGAAGTAATGATATAGAACAAGTGGTATGACCAGTTGGAGAAATAGTCTCAAATGATAGCGGTGGACGATCTCTGTACAATTAATGATCCTAAAATAACCAACGTATTCTTCCAACATAAAACGAATCCACAAATATACTTGGGAATAACGCACAAGACAATAGAAATTCATTACCGATTATATAAACATAAGACAGAACGCAAAACTTCAAATATATGATGTAAAAGTATATAAAGATTCTACTTGTGGATCCGATCTCTACCTATTAATATCGAAGATCTATTTACCAAGTTATAACAGCAACAGACCAGAGATTGGTATCCCAAATACAACCTGGATAGCTTAGACGGAGAAAGCACAAGCTACTTATTACTCCATGGAAATTGGATCAACAAAGAGCTGTTCTGTTAATAAAAATGTAACATTTGTTTTTTACTAAAATCTGTTCATTTTCGGTTTTTTGAGTTTATCTCGAAAGTAAAAGTTATATCGAAAAATGTTCCAAACAAAAGTTGTGGAGAATTAAAAAACCTATCGATTTGTATAATATATAATAGTTATAGGTGGCGCCACTAGTTATTGAGATATATATTTTTTTCGACAAAATTTACGGTTTTTATTTAAAAAAAAAAGACATTTTTCCGAGAAATTCGATATCAAAGTAGAAAATTCAACCTCAATTTTCCGCTTTCCTAATTAAGATACAATGCTCAATTTTAATAGAAATTGTTTTTATTGTTTTATATTTTGAAGATCTATTAAAAAAATTTTTTTTTTCAATTGTCGGCTGAGAAATTTTGCAAAAACCAATTTTTGCACCAAAAAAATTGAAATCTCAAAAAAAAATTTTTTTAAAAATTCATAATGGCGTGGCAAATGAATATTAAGGGCTCAAATTTGCAGAGGATGCTTTTTAATACTTGTACTTTACCTGTAAATTTTTTGGATCCAAGAAATACACTTCCATACGATCTGTGAACCTTCGAAAATTGGGCCGAATCTAATCGAAAATAGCTGCTGCAGGTCGCTGTCGGCGGGTTGCCATAGTTCAAACACATTATTCATTGGCGCTTCAAAGAAACTTATGCATCACAAGTAATATTTATAATATTGTTGTTGTTTTAATAACTTATTTGACGAAAACAATTTGTTTAGTCATATTAATTATTAATTTGTTTATTAACAAAATTTTTACAAAAATTATAGAGAAAATTATACAAAACATAATAATAATATGTAATACGTCATATAAATATTTAATAATACATTAAAATTACGTACGAAAATCATACAAATGCAAAATATTAATTATACATTCATCTTTCTTTTGTTAATAAACTATTAGGTAATAATAATATAAAGAAAAAAAACAGGTATTTTCGATTAGATGCGGCCCAATTTTCGAAGGTTCACAGATCGTATGGAAGTGTATTTCTTGAACCCAAAAAATTCACATGTAAAGTACAAGTACTAAAAAGCATCTTCTCCAAATCTGAGCCCTTAATATTCATTTGCCACGCCACTATAAATTTTTGAAAAAAAAAACGTTTTTTACCGTAAATTTTATCGAAAAAAAATATATCTCGATAACTAGTGGCGCCACCTATAACTGGTATAATATATGAATCGATAGGTTTTTTAATTCTCTACAACTTTTGTTTAAAACATTTTTCGATACAACTTTTACTTTTTGAGATAAACTCAAAAAACCGAAAATCGTGACAATTTTTGGTCCGCCATTTTCTTTGCACAGGTCTTTCGGATTTACCATCGAGATATGTTTTATAGGATGCCGAAATGAACACATTCCAGTAAAAAAAGCAATGTTACATATTTGTTAACAAAACAGCTCTTTTTTGATTTAATTTCAATGGAGTAAAAATATTATTGAAAGTACACAGGGAGCAACAAGGGAAGCATTATGACACAAGGAAAAAACACAAGCGACAAGCCTTTGTGGGTGAAGGAGATCGAAGATCTAGTAAAAATAAAGAAACAGAGGTATATGAAATGGTTAAATACAAAAAAATCCAAGAGAAAACGAGACAAAATCAGAATAGAAGTAAGAAGAATGAAATGTGGGATAATAAATGTAAAAAAATAGATACATACATTGGCAGAAAAAAATGCTTTGAAGCTTGGAAATTCATTAAAAATGAAAAATTATGTGCACTTGAGGGCATCTATACAGAATTACTAAAAAGCGAAATAACAAAGTTATGGTCAAAAACCCCCAATACAGTGGAAAATTATTTCAATCTGCAATTGGCTTGTCATGCCTATATATTTTTTGGGACAATTTGAGCATATATACTACATTTGACTACTACATTCATGAGAGGAGTTTTACTTTTTAAATTAGCAAATAGTGTATTTAATTTATGAGACCTGTGACATACATATTAAATAAAGAACCTAAACTCAAGAAAAGACAAATATATATATATATATATATATATATATATATATATATATATATATATATATATATGCCGGCGGAATTCCACCGATGCCTTTCTCTGACACCCTTCTTTACATACTTAATTTTTTTTTTTGGATAATATATTTAAAGTCATTCCTTGACGGGATCTATAGGTAAGATGTTGCACCTATAGGAAGTTGTTTATACAATGATATAGATAGATAATGCAAATTATAATATTATCCAATAGCCAACCATCTTATTTCTTTTAAAGGTTGAAGGAAAAACAAGCCAAGCGCAAAGTCAGCCGTGCCGAAGAAGAAAAGAAATTGGCTGAACGCAAGAAGCAAGAAGAAGAACGCCGTGTACGTGAAATTGAAGAAAAGAAACAAAAAGGTATATTTAATCTTTTCTCGTTATAAGAGTAGTTATTTAATAATAATTAGAATAATAATTACTAGATTAGTAAACTTTTAAATCACTTCTTAGTCTTAATCTTGTTCACGTATTTAGCAATATTTACTAAAAAACATTTAAATAAATCAATGATTTACTATTTTCCATATCAATCCTAAATTTAATTTACATAAATTGATAAATACATTTGTTTATCTAAGTAAGGAGCCTTTAATATTAGTAAAAAAGGTGTTCCAACTTACCCAATAATAAAAATGTTCCTGTTAATTTCAGATATTGAAGAAAAGAGACTGCGTCTTGAAGAAGCTGAAAAAAAACGTCAAGCTATGTTGCAGGCCATGAACGCTGCCAACAAAAAGGGACCCAACTTTACCGTCACCAAGAGAGAACCTGGCGTAAGTAATAATTCTATCGGATATGGGTGAGTCAACGATTGGATGAAGTAGGTTTGTGCCTTTTCGGTGAAATTAACAAAGAAACTATATTTATTGTTTGATAAAGTTTATTTTTACGCAGATTTTAAAAATATTTAGGATTCAACAGGATGAGCCAAAAAACTAGGACAGCATAAAGTTGTATTTTTTTAAATAGAACACCCTATATTCGAATCGTATTTTCGATTTAGCTTATAATTTTAAATCTTTTTCATTAAGGGTTTACTATAACAAAACTTTATAGTTTCTGAGATAATTAAGTTTAAAGAAAAAAAGTCACATTTTCAAGCATCAATTCAATCCTAAATAACGTTTTCAATTTTGTGACAAATATATTCAAATTTGGAATTTAGCAAGGCCAAGGACAAGTTAACATAATTTTGACCTAATATGTTTAAATGAATAAATATCTTTTTTTTAAATGGTACACCCTGTATATTTTCATGTTATTTAATAGAGTAATAAAAACCCTAAAAGTTTTGTTCAATATATCCTATACCTATTTATAATAGTTTTTGAGATATTTCAGTTTTTCTTATTTTCCATACTTTTTTACAGAAATAGTCTTCATTATCATAGTAGCCATGGCAAAAACAATGTAAAAGAACATTTTTCTGTGTGTCAAATTTATAACCGCAATCGCTTCTTTTGGTTTTTATATAGTGTAGTTTGGTTTTTTTTGCATTCATCTTATATTGTAAAATGAATTTTCCAAAGAATGAGTTAATAGATATGATTTATACAATAGGAGAGGCTCAAAAAAATTGCCTCCTTCTTGCTCAAAGAATTTACAAAATGAAATATCCTGATCGACGCCAGCCTAATACCCATACTTTTCAAAACTTAATGCAAAGATTTGCTTCTTCTGGTACTGTTGATTATCCAAAACGTAAAGTGGTCAACAAACCAGTAACTAATGAAGAAAAAGAACTACAAGTATTGTTAAATGTTCAGGAAAATCCTTATATTGGTAGCCGTCAGCTAGCAGCATTAAGTGAAACATCACAATCCACCGCTAATCGTACTACCAAGAAATATAGGTATCATCCATATCACATGGAATTACACCAAGAATTGCATGGACAGGATTTTGAAGGTCGTGTAAACTTTTGTCGTACAATAAATGCGGAGATTCAATTAAATCCAAATTTATTATGCAAGGTAATGTTTAGTGATGAAGCTACTTTTAGAAGTAACGGTGCCGTAAATAGACGCAACATGCATTATTATGCCACAGAAAACCCATTTTGGATTAGAGAGGTGCAACATCAAAACCACTGGTCATTAAATGTTTGGTGTGGTATTCATCATAATCGAATTATTGGACCCCACTTTTTTAATGAACCACTAAATGGCCATAGTTACCTGAACTTTCTACAAGAAGAACTACCCCAACTGCTTCAAGGTCTCGATAGGGATAAGCTCGACAGTATGTGGTTCCAGCACGATGGTGCGCCTCCGCATTACCATCGTGAAGTTCGTGCGTTTTTGGACCAACGATATCTGCAAAAATGGATTGGACGTGGGGGTTTCATTGAGTGGCCACCAAGGTCTTGCGACATCACCCCATTAGATTTCTTCCTATGGGGTTATATTAAAAATAAGGTATATGTTAATCCACCAACAACAGTGGAAGATATGCGAAACAGGATTAGGGATACCTGTAGAACAATAACGCCACTAATTTTGTCCAGGGTCCGAGAAAATCTGCAAAAAAGACTAAATTTGTGCATTGCACAAGAGGGTCGTTTATTCGAACACTTATTAAAAAGAAATAATTATTCTCAGTATTTAATAGGTAATTTTTTTGTTTCAATTTAGTATAAAAGTAAATATGTATTTGTTTTGTCGTTATTGTTGTGTTAATTTTTTCACATTATGTTTAATTAAACTATTGCCGTTGTAATATAACGAATAATGTATTTCATCATATTTAACCACATTCTGTCTGTTTCTGTAGTTTCTTTTTATTATTTTACATGGCTACTATGATAATGAAGACTATTTCTGTAAAAAAGTATGGAAAATAAGAAAAACTGAAATATCTCAAAAACTATTATAAATAGGTATAGGATATATTGAACAAAACTTTTAGGGTTTTTAAATAACATGAAAATATACAGGGTGTACCATTTTAAAAAAAAAAAAGATATTTATTCATTTAAACTTGTTCAAATTTGAGCCGATGTGTTCAACACCCTGTAACTTTTATTGCAAATATTAGGTAAAAATTATGTTAACTTGTCCTTGGCCTTGCTAAATTCCAAATTTGAATATATTTGTCACAAAATTGAAAACGTTATTTAGGATTGAATTGATGCTTGAAAATGTGACTTTTTTTCTTTAAACTTAATTATCTCAGAAACTATAAAGTTTTGTTATAGTAAACCCTTAATAAAAAAGATTTAAAATTATAAGCTAAATCGAAAATATGATTCGTATATAGGGTGTTCTATTTAAAAAAATACAACTTTATGCTGTCCTAGTTTTTTGGCTCACCCTGTAGAGTCCAAAATATTTTTAAAATTTGCGTAAAAATAAACTCTATCAAACAATAAATATAGTTCCTTTGTAAATTTCACCGAAAAGGCACAAACTTACTTCATCCAATCGTTGACTCACCGTGTACTATTTTATAATCTTTACTATTTTAATCTATTGTTTTGTTTTAAATTTTAAACTTTAAGACTTGTAAAACCTGTTTTATTTTTAATAATTTTGATTAAATTGAAAATATAAATGTAATGTGTAATTACTGTGATATATGTTTATTAAGAAAAAGTTTGTAATTTTGTAGAATTAAAATAAATATACCAGCTCTTTGAAGAAGCTCACTATGTAGAGCGAAACGTCAGAAAAATTGTTGTCCTTTGTTTTATATATATATATATATATATATATATATATATATATATATATATATATATATAGGTTCTCCTTCGTTTCACAAAATTGTTTAAAATCACAATTAATTTTCATAATAGCTACTCAAAGTGCTTTTTGGTCTGATATAAACACACAAATGGGTTAAATTTACATGCACTGGGAATGTCCAAATTTTAATTTGGCTTTACACGTATGTAATGAAGGAGTAATGTTTGGATACAAACTTCGAGGACAATTTAACATAACATTTCTTAGAATCTTGGAAAATATTTCCCTTTGGAGCTTTTTTATTGCTCAATTTATCAAAAAATAATATGTTGATGTTTTTTCCTATAAATTAATGTTGTATGTACGTTTTAACGACTTGTCCTAGTTTCGCTAGACAGCTGTCATTGAATAAAAAAACTTTCTTGATGAAGACTTATTTTTATTGGTATCATTAAAATATTCCAGTCTATGTATTTATTTAAACTAGGTCAAAGTTTCACAATTTAATGAATAATTAAGTACTAATTACTTTCGGGATTTAAAAAAAGAAAACGAAAATCAGCTATTTCGTTTTAATTTTTTTCTATATGTGTGTAAAATACATATTTTTTTTGTCATTTTTCCTCCTTTAGCGGACGAGATCATCAGATTTTCATGGCCAATCACCTACTTCATTTTCTTAAATGAAGATATAGCGTTTTTATTACATCTCCATAAGAACTCCATGTGTTGAAGACGCTTCACTGACTTTTATTACACACAAACTCATACGAAAAATAAAAAGTAATTTCTTGACAGGAATTCTATTTCAACTAGAATGAAAAATATTAGATGTTGTATTTAATATCTTTTAATGTGTTGTCTGCGCTTTTTAAAAGCCTTTCATTTTGTACTAAATTATTAAAAATATGTTTATTTTTTTGCAACGTTACGCATTTTTTTCTTACTCGATTTTAGCGTGTCGATACAAATATTTTACTTCGAAAGATATATCACATCAATAAATGACAAAAATGCTATTTCCAATATTATAAAACTCAAATACATATATTTTTTCAAATGCTTTTGTATCTCACTTATAGAATCATCCCAAGCACTTAGGCAGTGTTTTCCAAGAAAAAAATGGAAATTATATTTTAAAACGTATTCTTATATTGGGGAAATGAAAAATGTAAAAATAAAGGATGTTTTTTATATAGGTATAGAACTTTTAAATGAAATAAAACAAAGATGAATTTTTTAAATTGACATGAAATTTACTTTGTTCGAAAGATAACCTTCTGGCATTATAATTTAAATATGACTTCTGGCATATGACCGCCACGGCTAGCTCGGACGTAGTCTAATCTGGAGGTCCAATTTTCGATGACTTTTTCCAACATTTGTGGCCGTATATCGGCAATAACGCGGCGAATGTTGTCCTCCAAGTGATCAATCGTTTCGGGCTTATCGGCGTAGACTAGCGACTTCACATATCCCCACAGAAAATAGTCTAGCGGCGTTAAGTCGCACGATCTTGGAGGCCAATTCACGGGTCCGAAACGTGAAACTATGCGGTTACCAAACGTTTCCTTCCATAAATCAATTGTGGCACGAGCTGTGTGACATGTTGCGCCGTCTTGTTGAAACCACAGCTCCTGCACATCATGGTTGTTCAATTGATGAACGAAAAAGTCAGTAATCATGGCTCTATAGCGGTCACCATTGACTCTAACGTTCTGACCAGCATCGTTTTTAAAGAAGTACGGACGAATGACTCCACCAGCCCATAAAGCACACCAAACAGTCAGTTTTTCTGGATGTAACGGTGTCTCAACATACACTTGAGGATTATCATCACTCCAAATACGGCAGTTTTGTTTATTGACGTATCCATTCAAACAAACGTGAGCTTCATCGCTAAACAAAATTCGCTTATGAAAATCGGGATCAACGGCAATCTTGTTTTGGGCCCATTCACCGAATCTACGCCTTGATAGGTGATCGTGTGGCTTCAATTCTTGCACGAGTTGGATTTTGTAACCACGCAAACCAAGAACTTTCCGCAAAATCTTCCATAAAGTGAATGGACACATATCCAATTCCTGTGCACGATGGCGGATAGACTGATTCGGGTCTTCCTCTACGCTACGCTCTACAGCAGCAATGACTTCTTCTGTACGCACTGTACGACGTCTCTGTGGATGCGTATTATCATTTAGAGTAAACGTGGTTCGAAAACGTTCCATAGTTAATCGAATTAATTGCTCTGATGGACGATTATCTTGACCGTAAAATGGATGTAGTGCGCGATACGTATTTCAAACAGAACCATGATTTTCAAAATAAATTTGCACAATTTGGAAGCGCTGTTCAGGCGTCAGTCTATTCATGTTGAAATGCCAAACCAAACTAGACATAAATCACTTGACAGTTGACAAAATAGCCGCCAGTTAAAAAAGTGTTGCCAACTTAAAGTTCTATACCTCTATAAAAAAACACCCTTTTTTATTCAAATCTGATCATAAAAATTTGTTTTTGCCTTTGGAAACCATAAATTCTTAATATCAATTCACACGAAACATTTTTATTGCAGGATCCAAGCCTCTCCCCCGCCCAGATTGAAAGGAACAAGACCAAAGAACAATTGGAAGAAGAAAAAAAAATCTCCCTCTCCATTCGTATCAAACCTTTGAGTATCGAAGGTTTGAGCGTGGACAAATTGAGAGAGAAGGCTACAGAATTATGGCAGGCTATTGTCAAACTAGAAACTGAGAAATATGACTTGGAAGAAAGGCAAAAACGTCAGGACTACGATGTATGTATACTATTTATTCTTTAAATAAAAATGATTTCTGATTTTTTACTTAATCATGTAACTGAAGAAAAGTTTCATTTAGTCTGTAACACTCAGACATAACAAGTTTAATTATTAACCATATAGGCCAGGACACGAAGCGATTTTTGGAAAGTAAAAATGACTCCAATACTGCCTGCGATCTGATTGCAGAAATGGGTAGGGGAAGGTAGTAGAAATGACGTCTCATCTCGTATCTGAACCAATTTTGGTTGGAACATTGTTTTTCTTTTTAACAAATAGGTCGAAAAATGATTTTTTCCCGGTTTTTTGGATTCTACTGAAAATCTAAGGGATTTAGAGAAAAATGTTCCAAAATGAGTTTTTGTTTGTCCAAATCGGTCTGTAAACAAAAAAGTTATTGCAAATTAAACATAAAAAATTGCTTATTTTTCAATTGTTAATAACTTTCTTAATATTTATTGAATTGTTTTCAACTTTTAACAGAATGTGAATTCTAAAGTGTTTAAAAAGTGTGCGGAAGTTGAGCGCTGTCGGTCCAATAGTTTTTGTAAAATTGCAATTGTTTATTAGAAAAACGAAAAAAGTGACTATTTTTGATTGGCTGTACCGTCGTCTAGGAAACTGTTACAGAGTTTTGTCGGTGCTCATTCTATTCGTAAAGACTTAAGCTATCATGTAGTAAAAAAAGTGGATATTTTTCATATTTTGTTTATGCAAAATCGTCATGAAGATATGGGTAGTTTTTCGCTTATGACTAAATTATTTAACAACCGCATTTTTCGTCCGATTTGTTAATGAATCATATCATGGAAAAGCTGGAAAAAAAAACACGAATTTTGACGAACAATAGGAGCCGAGTTAGCATTTTTTTTTAATTCACAGAACGATTATTTATTTATATTAGGAGCTGAATTTTTTATAGTTCATTAATAAGAGCCTAAAGTATATGAAATCATTCAATTGAGATTAATTTATACACAATCAACCCTTCAGGAAATCGCTAAACTGAGGGTACGTGCTGGACGCCAGATAAGGTAAGTTGGAGGGGGTAACCGAATCTCACCGAGTACAAAGTGCAATATCTCCGCTTCTAAATGACGTAGAACTTTCATTCTTTGATTTTTTTGGGGTAGTTCATCGAAAAAATAATATTGGGCACATGTTCAACTTTCTCGGACCACCCCACCCCCCGAAAATTGCATTTTTTACATTTTTTACTCGTTTTACATGTTTTTTCATTGAATAGATTACATACCTTATTATATATATATATATATATATATATATATATATATATATATATATATATATATAATAAGGTATGTAATCTTTTCAATGAAAAAATATGTAAATGCTGTTTTTTGATTTTAAACTCAGCTTTATAGGATGCAAAGGCGAAATGATGGTTTGTACCGAATGCGGTGGTCTGACGAGTCCCATATATATATATATATATATATATATATATATATATATATATATATATATATATATATATATATATATATATATATATATATATATATGTTTTTTCTTATTTTTATTTTCTTGGATTTTTCTATTTGTATATTTTTTTTTTAAGTTTTTAATTTTCTTAGGTGTAAAATCCGTTTTATTAATAAAACTGCATATGTTTTATTTGTTATGCATATCTATTGACGTTTCGGTCACACTTGACCTTCTTCAGAATGATTTTTTATAACTATAATAGAAAAAGATTTTTTTTGCTATATTATAACATAAAATTAATAAGTTAAATTTTAAAACATACTTTATATAAGTTTTTGCCGAGGATCACAACTTAGATTACATATTGTTAACACATGGTTCACTTTTTGACGAGATACTACAAAAACCTTCCTTTTTGTGTCGCATCTTTATTTAAACTGAATTTTATTTTATGGGTTCCGGTGGTCAAGGGTTTGGATTTTTTTTCCGCCTTAAGGGTCCTTGCCTGACTATTATTTTTTTCTTATTTTTGGAGTGATTTATTTTTGAGATCATTTTGTGTATATTTAATTTATTTGGGGGGTTATTTTAGGATATTGTAATATATTTTACTTAGGTGTTTTGTATCAGCTTTTGTATTTATAGATTTCTTATTTTTTTGAATTGCGATCATTTCATAAAATTCACGCTTTTTTTTATTGTTTTCTGTTTTGAGAATTTTTACATTTTCAAAATCAAAAGTGTGTTGTTTTTCTGTACTGTGGTTTGTCAATGCGGTCTTATTATGTTTGTCGTATTTGTGTCCATTAATCCTGTTTTTTAGATGTTGACTGGTTTGGCCGATGTAAACTCCGTCACAATTTTTACATGGGATCTCATATACTACGTGTGTTTTTTTGTCTTTAGGTATTTGGCATTTTAACAATTATATTATGGTTTTTGAGGACATTTTGAAGTTTTTCTGAGTTGTGGTATATATGGTATGGAAACATATTGGTTTTGTTGTTTTGTTTTTTGGTGTTGAGGGTTTTGGTTGTTGTTATTGTAGAAACAACCAAAACCCTCAACACCAAAAAACAAAACAACAAAACCAATATGTTTCCATACCATATATACCACAACTCTCAGAAAAACTTCAAAATGTCCTCAAAAACCATAATATAATTGTTAGTCACAAAGGACACAATCTATTAAAAAAAAAACTTTAGTAACTTAAAATGCAAAATACCTAAAGACAAAAAAACACACGTAGTATATGAGATCCCATGTAAAAATTGTGACGGAGTTTACATCGGCCAAACCAGTCAACATCTAAAAAACAGGATTAATGGACACAAATACGACAAACATAATAAGACCGCATTGACAAACCACAGTACAGAAAAACAACACACTTTTGATTTTGAAAATGTAAAAATTCTCAAAACAGAAAACAATAAAAAAAAGCGTGAATTTTATGAAATGATCGCAATTCAAAAAAATAAGAAATCTATAAATACAAAAGCTGATACAAAACACCTAAGTAAAATATATTACAATATCCTAAAATAACCCCCCAAATAAATTAAATATACACAAAATGATCTCAAAAATAAATCACTCCAAAAATAAGAAAAAAATAATAGTCAGGCAAGGACCCTTAAGGCGGAAAAAAAATCCAAACCCTTGACCACCGGAACCCATAAAATAAAATTCAGTTTAAATAAAGATGCGACACAAAAAGGAAGGTTTTTGTAGTATCTCGTCAAAAAGTGAACCATGTGTTAACAATATGTAATCTAAGTTGTGATCCTCGGCAAAAACTTATATAAGGTATGTTTTAAAATTTAACTTATTAATTTTATGTTATAATATAGCAAAAAAAATCTTTTTCTATTATATATATATATATATATATATATATATATATATATTATATATATATATATATATATATATATATATATATATATATATATATTTATATATATATATATATATATATTCACTTTTATGAACAATTATATTCGGCCCCCTCCGACCCCCCAAAAATTATATTGTTTCAAGATTTCGCATTTTTTGCTTTAATTACATATGTATGAACTAGAAATAATAATCTCGTGCTAAAATTTGAATTTTCTTATTATTGTATTGAAATAACATTTCTTGAATAATGTTATTGTTATAAAATAACGTTGTATTAAAAGTTATACAATAATCCTTTAAATCATAATTATCGTTAAATAACGTATATTTTTTTACTACATGATAGCTTAAGTCTTTACGAAGAAAATGAGTACGGACAGAACTCTGTAGCAGTTTCCTAGACGACGGTACAGCCAATCAAAAATAGTCACTTTTTTCGTTTTTCTAAGAAACAATTGCAATTTTACAAAAAGTATTGGACCGACAGCGCTCAACTTCCGCATACTTTTTAAACACTTTAAAACTCACATTCTGGTAAAAATTGAAAACAATTTAATAAATATTAATAAAGGTATTAACAACTGAAAAATAAGCCATTTTTAATGTTTAATTTGCAATAACTTTTTTGTTTACAGACCGATTTGGACAAACAAAAACTTATTTTGAAGATATTTTCAAGACGTACAATTCGTCTGTAGAACATTTTTCTCTAAATCCCTTAAATTTTTCGTAAAATCCAAAAAACCGGGGAAAAATCATTTTTCGACCTATTTAAAAAAAAACAATGTTCCAACCAAAATTTGTTGAGGCACAATCAGATCGCAGGCAGTAATTGAGTTTTTTTAACACTCCGTTTCCTGGTCTAATAATAAAACTACATAATTTTTATAGTTTTTGGGTTTTTCAATCCATATCTTGCCGTGGAATCCCTGATATAAAGAGACACAAAATCTACCAAAAACATCGTTCCTCATTTTGATTAAAGCCTAAAAATACTTTAGGTTATTATACATAAAATTGTAATACTTGCTTACTTAGTAATCTCAAATTCTTTCAGCTTAAAGAATTAAAAGAAAGACAGAAGCAACAATTGAGGCACAAAGCCTTGAAGAAGGGTCTTGACCCTGAAGCCCTTACCGGCAAATACCCAGTAAGTATTTGAACTATTAGATTGAACTATTGATTGCAATTTATAAATATTTCTTATTCAAGAATAAGTAAATTTATAGTTCTATACAAGCATTATTATCAACAAAAAAAATAACAACAAATTTATCCATGTGGTTAGTATTTTAAGCTAAATATATTAATTTCCTATTCCTATTTTTAGCCCAAAATTCAAGTAGCCTCCAAATATGAACGTCGTGTTGACACGAGGTCGTACGGAGACAAGAAGCAACTCTTTGAGGGTGTAAGTATTCAATTGTTTTGTGACAATTTAATTAAAATTATGAACTCCAGAAATTATCCTCTTATTGGTAATAATAGACATAAAAAGACAACTTCTATCCTAATACACTTATTTGATTATTTGAAATTCAATATATATATATATATATATATATATATATATATATATATATATATATATATATATATATATATATATGATTCAGTATTTATCCGGAAATACATCCGTTCGTTCGTTTGGTTTCCTGCAGAAATTTGCAGACGTTTCGCCAAAATCTCATTTGGCATCTTCTGTGCTTGGTGGTTGTAGATCAACTGTTGATCTACAACCACCAAGCACAGAAGATGCCAAATGAGATTTTGGCGAAACGTCTGCAAATTTCTGCAGGCAACCAAACGAACGAACGAATGCATTCCCGGAATAATACTGAATCACATGTTCCCATCCATGAAACATTACGCAACAACACACTCATATTTAAATATATATATATATATATATATATATATATATATATATATATATATATATATATATATATATATATATATATATATATATGAGGTTAAATGCGAACAGTAAATGCAAACTTCTCTCCATCATATTCTTTCTGTGTTAGAGGTTTGTGGATACATCCACTACTATTGCATCTCACACGGAGGGATCCGTGAAAGCCGCATGAACATATATATATATATATATATATATATATATATATATATATATATATATATATATATATATATATATATACAAAGTGTTTATTAAATAATGGGAAAAAATTCAAGGGGTTATTCTCTGGACTATTCTTTCTACAAGGACTGTTTAAAATGACTACCTCCAGCTCTGATGCATAAATCCAATTTTCTTCTAAGTGACGCCCGAACTTTCTCAAAAACACCAGGGTTGTTTCTTATTGAGTTACACCCAGGGGTTATCCGATTTCTTAAATCTTCCACATCTTCCACTGGAGTAATATAAACTGATGACTTTAGATAGCCCCATACGAAATAATCCAGGGGGTTTAAGTCCGGGGATCGAGCAGGTCAAAAGTGAGATTCACCTCTACCAATCCAGCGACCTCCAACTCTCCTGCAACCACATTAAAATGCGCTGGTGCAAAATCGTGCATAAACCACCTTGCATTTCCTCTATCTAGTAGTACCTCCCTCAGAAGGTAATGCAGCGTTTGTTCTAAAAAGTTGCAGTATACCTCGCCGGTAGTTCGTCCTGGTAAAAATACCTGTCCAATTAACGGAGACACCCACAATTCCAATCCAAACGTTCAACGAGAACTTATGTTGAAAACGATTTTCAAGTACCTCCTGTGGATTTCCTTCAGCGCACACATGTTCATTGTGGTTTCATCCTTTAAAAAGAATCATTGTCAGTAGTTGAGGGATTTGGACCAATGTGTGCAAAAGCCCTTAACATAATACAATGCGTGGAGGAAAATTAACAGGAATAAGTGCCTGAACGCATCGTATCTGATATGGGTACAATAAATAATCCCTAAGAATGTTCCAAACAGTCCCATTATTTACATTCAAAGTATTTGCAATTTTTCGAGTAGAAGTACCTTAATCTTCTTCTATCATGTCCAGCACATTCTCTTCTATTTCTACCTTTCTTACTGTCATTGGCCTTCCTGGTTCTCCACTTTGTTTCAATATTCCTGTTTCACGAAGACTAACGGTAAATTATCAACACCCATACCAGTCAACAGCGGTATTAGACAGGGAGACTCGCTTAGTCCTTTGTTGTTTAACATGATAATGGACGAAATAATAAAGGAGGTGCGACTTGGTAGAGGATATAAAATGGGTGATGCAGAAATAAAAATTCTCTATTACGCTGATGACGCTGTGATATGTGCCGAAAATGAAGACGACCTCCAGAGATTGTTAAATACCTTTAATCTTACGGGAAGAAAATATAATATGATTATCTCAGCCGAAAAAACTAAATGTATGACAACCTCAAAAGAACCCCTCCGATGCAAACTAGAACTAGACGGTCAAATAATACGACAAGAAATGACTTTCAAATATCTAGGAATCGACATAACTAGTTATGGCAATATCGAAGATGAAGTAAGAGGACAGGTGGCCAAAGCAAATAAAGTGGCGGGTTGTCTCAACGACGTGATCTGGCGAAACAAACACTTACAACAAGAAACAAAGGTTCGGATCTACAAAACCACAATTAGACCTATTATGACATACACCTCAGAAACACGGCCAGAGACGACAAAAACGAAACAACTATTGGAGACTACAGAAATGAGAATACTTCGACGAATAACAGGAAAAACGCTACTAGACAGAGAAAGAAGCGATAACATCAGGCAATCATGCAACACAGACTGCATTAATGAGTGGGTCCTACAACGTAAGACACAATGGAACAAACACATAAGCCGAATGACAGAGGATAGACTGGTAAGGATCGCACGAGATAAATCGCCTAGTGGTACACGCAGTAGAGGTCGACCACGGAAAAGGAGGAGCGATAATTTGAGTCCAGAATGAGGAAAATCGAAGAAGGAACAGGTCAGGGACTTATTATAGAAGGTAGAAGAAGAAGAAGAAGAAGAAGAAGAAGAAGAAGAAGAAGAAGACGAAGACGTTGATGAATACTTCGAAAGGTTTTTCTAACAGGAACATTACGATTAGGAAAACGGTTCCAATGTACAGTCCACAAATGAAATTCATTTCAGCCATATCGGCGTTCGTATAGCAATTCATGATAGAGGACTTCACTAACAACAATTTCAGTGCTAAAGACAGAAAATACACGTCAAATAGCCAAACGTAAATCAGTTTTAACAAATTCGACACATACAAAATCACGTATTCAAATTCAATGTCTGCAGCCTTTGACAGTAATCGGAATGTTGTTAAAAGATAACAACGCATTTTATTACTTAGTAAGTCCAATTTAGTACGCCATACTTTCATAATTTGGAAAATACCAGAATTGGATTTGTCGAAAATTTGTTTCGCTCTGTATCTTCGAAACAAAGCGCTTTTTTACAAATCATCAAAAGACAAAATAGTCCAGGGAATAACCCCTTGCTGTATGTTTAATAAACACCCTGTATATATTTATATATTAAAAGAAAAAGAAGATCGTGATCTACAGAATATTAAAAATATGAAAATTTATTTTCCATTTTAAGCGATTAATTTGATTTAGGGTATTACTATTTTAAAGTTGGAAGAAGTGAATGACGTTTGGTTAAACAGACAAGAACGATTTGTTTCTAGAAGTGAGTCGTTTCACTTATGTGTAGTCTTGTATTGTCTTAAAATTAAAAACGGGGTCGTTCACCTATATTACAATAAACTTTATACCATTTACTGATATACCAAAATTTAAAAAGCCAGTTCAATATGACGTCACATTTCTTGATAACTTATAAATTTAAAAATCCCCAAGACAAACCGTATTTCGACCACCACAGCACTAATACGGTCAATACAATGTTTAAATATCTAATTGGTGAACGAACCCATTTTGATGTATTTTTTCTATATTTTGTGCATCCTAATACTATTTCCTTAAAAATAATATAAGTGAGTTTTAATAATTTTTTTCTTTAATAGGGATATTTAGACTTTGTTAAAGAAGTGACTGAAAAGGAGTGGAAAGAAAAGTTCGGCCAATTTGACTCCAGACAAAAGAGTATGGAACTTTTTCGTTGTTTATTAACCTTTACTAACTGCGTTCTTTATTTTAAAATAGAAAAAATAACACTAACAAAAATCCAGCTGAAGCAACACCAATTTTTACTTCAATATCTTTGGATATTTCTTTCTGAAATAATTTTTAGTTAACAAATAATAAAACTATTTTTCTTTAACTTCTTTTAGCTCTATGTATATCTTTGTTTATAAATATTTTGTTGTTATTCAATTATTACAAACATCAAAATTTCCAAATAATTTTTGATAATTTGAAAATCCAAAAAAATTTAGAGCATTAATACAACACCCTGTGTATATTTTTGTTTAATTGAACTTTAGCTTATAAGAGTTAAAATATGCTTAAATAATAATATTGTGTGATAATAACCTTTTTAAAAGTTTTCTACTAGATTAACTTTGTTTTCAACAGTGGCAGTGCAGCAACAACAAATGACTTATCAGTCCCTCCTGAAAAGAAACAATTTCATTATTCCTCATTAGATTTATGGGCTGCCACTGGTTTAAGCACAATATTCTTATAAAGGAATAAGAGTGCAAGGCTGTTTATCGCAACATTTTCTTGCTAAAAGCAACAATATTTTCAAAAATTTTAATGCAAATCCAGTAAAGCCAGCCTTACTCTCTTTTCCTTTACTTTCTTCTAGTCTTAGCATTACGAAAGTTACATTACGCACTTTCTTGTACCAAAACAGCTAAGTTGCCTAAATGGTTCGGTGAACGTCCTGGCAAAAAGGCCGGCGAACCCGACACCCCTGAAGGCGAGGAAGAGAAACACGCAGTAGAAGAATTCAAGGCGCCCGCATATGAGCCTGAACCCGAGGAGGAAGAAGAGGAGGAAGAAATTGAGGAGGAAGAAGAAGAAGAGGACGAGGAAGAAGAAGAATAAATGCTCCATTCTTTGAAGTAAGTTTTTGTTTAATAGTATTTATTTGAAGTGTAAAATTTCAGGTTTGTTCAGGTTAGTTCAGGTTTTACCATAAATCCAAACAATACAGCTTATCTGGTTGTGAATACTTCCTATGGGGCTGTAATCACTAAAAGGTGGATTCAAGCTATTTGATTACTTGCAAAATGTATTTTTATTATAAATCCAAACAATACAGCTGCTTATCAGGTTGTGACTATTTACTACCGGGCTATAGTCACTAAAAAGTGGTCTCAAGTTAATTGATTACTTGCAAATTGTACTGATCTCGATTGTTTTAATATCCCCTTGTGAGTAGTTCGATACGTGTGGCCAAAAGAGTATCAAACCCGACATATTCGCCAGCAGACGTAATATGTAGTATTTCTATTAAAGACGACAGAGTTTCAGGAACATGCAATAGAAAGAGATAGGACCTCGTCCAGCTCACCCTTGATCAATCTGTAGTTGCTCTAGTTCTTCGAAAAGTCTGAAAAAGTTTTTTTGAAAATGGATTCAAAATATCCAAATATTCTATTGTATTTGTACCCAATTATTTAACATTATTAATACGTTTTTTTCTTTATTCCAGGTATCCACCAAGTTACATAATGTAATTATAAAAATAACATCAATCTAGATAGGAGACCACTCCACATCATTATATTTTTTAAGTTCTTTATTTTATTCCCAACAATATCTTGTGTTAATTAAAACCAGTTGTGAAAAATAAAGTTATATTTGTAATTGTAGCTACTTTCACAGTGAGTTTTATTTACTACGTATTAATTTGTTTATCTATTTATAAATGTTTAGAGTTAAGAATTAATAAAAGTATTTCAGAAAGTTCAGTTGTATTAACTAAATATTAATTAGGGTAAAAAAGACAGCGCATGTTTCGATAAATATTAATAGAACATTGACGTTGCAGTTTAATTGGATTAGGGTCCTAGTCTAATATAATTGCTGCTGGTCTATCATCGATTATTTGGTAGGTTTCTTAATTGCTCTAGGATTACAAAAATGAACGGTTTAAATTTTTACTTATACAGGGTGATTCAAAAATCGATCACGAAACTTAAGGGGGTGATTCTACTTGACAAAATAAGGGTAGAGCTTCATATAATTTTTTTTCAAAATGTCATTCGTTTTCGAGTTACAAGCCGTCCAAGTTCAAGTTTTTATTTTTTGTTTTTTGAATTACTCGCTTACAGGAAAACCGATTTGACTAATATTTGAAAGATAGGCTAAGTCTTCTGCGCTTCATCATTTTAGTAACAATTCACATTGATTGTTTGCCGCGAGAGGGCTCTTTACCTACATTGAAAATTGTTTTTTTGTCATAATTTTTTACTGTTGACAGCTACAGTAGTTTTTGGCATAATTTCTGAAAGACTGATGCCAGGCCTTTAAAAAAGGTGCTCTTTATTTACATCGCTAAACCCAACGGTTTAGACGTAAATCACCCTTAAAAATTAAGTGGTAAATTTACTTTTCTCATTTCATTACCACCAGCTACCAGGTAAATAGCTATCAAAGTATGCTAGAGCTGTCAGTTTAACATCAAATAAATTCGCTTTTTAAACTATTTAATTTATAATCTTAAAATAACTAATAATGGCTAATCAGTAAATATTCATATTATGGATTATTGCGATATACATTTAATTGATAAAAATTAATGAAACAGTACTAAACAAACTAAAAAAGATTCTCAAAATGTCCCCCATTTTCTTCCATACATTTCCTAACACTCTTCAAAAAATGTCGCCTAACTCGATGAAAAATTCCTGGTGTTTCTTTAATAATTTGGCACTTCTCGATTATCCTGAAGCGAAGATCCTCGACGTTGATTACTGGAATATCGTACACCAATTGTTTCAAATGACCCCAAAAGGAAAAATCCATAGGATTAAGGTCTCGTGACCTCGCTGCCCATGCCAATGGTCCACTTCGTCCTATCCATCGCTCAGGATACGTTGCATTCAAATACTGTCGGACACGTATACTAAAGTGGGGCGGAGCTCCGTCTTGGAGGATCCACATGTTGGCCCTTACTTCCAATGGCACATCTTCCAGATACAATGGGAGAGGATTTTGGATAAAATCTAAGTATACGTCACCAGTTAATGGGCCATCAAAGAAATGAGGACCAATAAGGTAATCTCCTATTATCCCTGCCCACACATTTAGTGAAAATCTACGCTGATGTTTCGTTTCTACCACATTGTTTGGGTTCTCGTAAGCATATGTGTGGATGTTGTGTAGATTTGTTATGCCATCACGAGTGAAACCAGCTTCGTCAGTGAATAATATGACGCCAATTAATCGATTATCGTGTTCATACTTAGCTAGGATCTGATTGCACATTTCCAACCGTCTCGGCCGATCATCGTCATAAAGAGCCTGCACCTTTTTTGAATGAAACGGGTAGAGTTGTTCTTCTCTTAGTATCCTCCATGAACTAGCCTGACAGAGCCGCACTTCATTCCCAATTTTTCTAGTACTAATACCTGGATTATCTTCAATAATTTCAAGCACTCTTTCTTCTTGTTGCACGTTTCTAGCAGTTCTAGGTCTTCCCCTATTTCCATTATAACTTTTAAAGGAACCACATTCCGCAAGCCTCCTGTGCACACTGGAAAATGTTTGAGCATGAGGGATATTTCTTTCCGGATAACTCTCCATATAATATCTTCTTGCCAACTCTGCATTACCATTTGCTTTTCCATAACAAAAATGGATATCACAATATTCGATATTTGAATATTGGTGATTAGCCATTATTAGTTATTTTAAGATTATAAATTAAATAGTTTAAAAAGCGAATTTATTTGATGTTAAACTGACAGCTCTAGCATACTTTGATAGCTATTTACCTGGTAGCTGGTGGTAATGAAATGAGAAAAGTAAATTTACCACTTAATTTTTAAGGGTGATTTACGTCTAAACCGTTGGGTTTAGCGATGTAAATAAAGAGCACCTTTTTTAAAGGCCTGGCATCAGTCTTTCAGAAATTATGCCAAAAACTACTGTAGCTGTCAACACTGAAAAATTATGACAAAAAAACAATTTTCAATGTAGGTAAAGTGCCCTCTAGCGGCAAGCAATCAATGTGAATTGTTACTAAAATGATGAAGCGCAGAAGACTTAGCCTATCTTTCAAATATTAGTCAAATCGGTTTTCCTGTAAGCGAGTAATTCAAAAAACAAAAAATAAAAACTTGAACTTGGACGGCTTGTAACTCGAAAACGAATGACATTTTGAAAAAAAATTATATGAAGCTCTACCCTTATTTTGTCAAGTAGAATCACCCCCTTAAGTTTCGTGATCGATTTTTGAATCACCCTATATTGAAAATATTTAGTTTCAAAGTGACTAAATTATAAAAACAATAAAATTTACTGATTATGAATACTAAAATTTGTATTTCAAAAAATCACCATTCTCTAAATTTATTCTTTTGTCTGTTCGCTTATACTGAAGCTTTTGAGCAAGTTGTTTGTGTAAATATCACTGAACTAAAACCACAAAACATCGTCAACAAAAGCATTTCATATCACCAGTTGAATGAGGTTTGCTGTTTATTTAGTATAATAATAAAAGTCATCCAAAAATCCTTATGAGTTTAACAGTAAACTAATTTTTTTCAAAAAGCTTGACAAAGAAAATATTCCAATGCAAAAATTCTCTTCTGCAAGCATCAATAAGTATCTTCATTGTAAACACCACATTTTATTACGCAATATAACTTCTGGTTTCTGTCTCCACAGCTACAGGAGCTTCAAGAGCAGCTGTATCGTCTCTACCACCAAGTGAAAACTTGGTTAGAGAACAACGTAAATTTCGGCTAAATAACATCTTTAAACCATTAACAACAATATTATCAGTTCTTTCTAACATATCACAAACAATTTTTTGGGGTTTCAGGAAAGATTGAGCATAAATTGTAGATGTAGAACATTGGAATGTTCCACAATCATGCCGTAATATCGTACGAGACGTTATCTGTGATTCAAATGATTTCGATATAATTCACAAAATTCACCGAACATTGGATCAATATTCTGTTCACAGATGAGGAAATCAGTTGGACAAAATCACGTCCATCGAAGAATCCGTGAAAGACTCACATCACAAGAATCGAAAATGTGCTGTAGAACGGTGGATCCGCCTTAGGTACCTTCATCGATATCGAGGAAACGTTTGACAATGCATCTCACGATTCGATATGTAATGCTATCCAACGACGAGGCTCTGAATCGAAAGTATGCAAATGGATCAGAGCAATGTTAACTCAGAGATTAATATATGCTGAGCTTAATAATGTAACAACGCACTGTCAAATAGGGGCTGTCCACAGGGAGGAGTTCTCTCGCCTTTGTTGTGGAGCCTTGTGGTGGACAGCCTGTTGAATGAACTAAATAAGACAGGTTTGTATTCACAGGCCTACGCCGACAACTTGGTTATTTTGTGCCCTGCTCGCGATATCCGGGACCAGGGGGGACCAATGATGCGAGCCTTCCGTTTCGCGGAGCGATGTTACCATAGGGAAGCGCTCGAAATGAGCCCGGACAAGGCTGAAGTGGCATTCTTTAGAAAAAAGAGAAGGTGGGAAGGGTCCTATAATACAAAGGAACAATTAAATACCTGAAAGTAATTCTAGGCTCATGACCAAGCTGAAGTGATCATATTGAGGAACGAGCCAAGTAAGCCATTTGTGCTTTCTGGCTTTGTAAACGACTCTTTGGGTGCACATGGGGCTGATACCGAGCCTGCTATCTTAGATATATATTATGGCTATTGACCCGATGATCAAGTACACGCTATTGTATAGTGGAATAGTACAACAAAGCGCACACATCGTCTTCAACTTGACAAAGTTCAGAGAATGGCTTGTGAGAGAGAGAAAGAGTGTTTCTCTTCTCAGTTTTCTAAGGCATCTCGTAACTGAAACGTAAGGCTGCTCAGGTGTCTGACTTGGTGGAGAGATGGGAGGCGGAGCATAATCGTCCAAAAAATGGATCTTGGTGGTTTACAGATGAATCTCGACAAGATGAAAGAAGTGAAGCCGGAGTATTCACTAAGAGCACGGAAGTTAGCGAGTTCCGCTCTTTCGAACAACATGCGATGATCTTTACAGTGGAAATTTACACTATTATGCAGTATAATGATGTCAGTGCAAGAGACATAAAACGAAATAGGGTATGGATACTCAGACAGTAAGGCTGTGATAATGTTACTGAAGTCTTGAACAGTCTGATAAGAAACGGCTACATAATAAAACTCGTGTGGGTCCCGGGCAACTCAGGTATACACTGGAATAAGAAAGCTAACCTTCTAACAAAGATAGGGTCCGCGATTGAACCATATAGACCCCCAACCAAGTCTACCTGTCCCAATTGCCATTGGCGAAAGAGAATTCAAATTATTGCTGGGAAGCAAATTTCTTGAATCATGGAGCTTGTAGAATAAGGTGTGCCAAGGAACATATAACTGGACAAAACGCATGGCTTACTAGGAAATTTCTCTCTTTAGAAAAGAAAGAGCTACGGATTGTAATGGGACTGTTAACAGGACATTGGCATCTGAGTAGCTGTCTTCATAAGATTGGTGTTGTAGATGACTTAACGTGAAGATGGTGTCTGGAGGAGGATAAAACAGATTCAACGGACTGAGGCAGAGCCATTTCGGAGATACAGTTTTGTCACCGGAAGCCTTTGTGCAAATTTATTCAACGAGGCTGCTTGGATTCGCAAGGAGGATCGACCTCGAATGACCTGTAGCTATAGTGGGATGTGAAGAACCCAACGAGGCCTAGACATCGACAAACAAGTAACAGCACCTTTCCTTCGTTCATCTCTTGCGTTTGTTTTTAACAAATAGGTCAAAAAATTATTTTTCCTCGGTTTTTTGGATTTTACGGAAAATCTAAGGGATTTAGAGAAAAATGTACCACAGGTGAATTGTACGTCTTGAAAATATCTTCAAAATGAGTTTTTGTTTGTCCAAATCGGTCTGTAAACAAAAAAGTTATTGCAAATTAAATATTAAAAATTGCTTCTTTTTCAATTGTTAATAACTTTCTTAATATTTATTGAATTGTTTTCAACTTTTAGCAGAATGTGAGTTTTAAAGTGCTTAAAAGGTGTGCGAAAGTTGGGCGCTGTCGGTCCAATAGTTTTTGTAAAATTGCAATTGTTTATTAGAAAACCAAAAAAAGTTACTGTTTTTGATTAGCTGTACCGTCGTCTAGGAAACTGTTACAGAGTTCTGTCAGTGCTCATTCTTTTCGTAAAGACTCAAGCTATCATGTAAAAAAAAATTAACAACCGCATTTTTTGTCCGAATTGTTAATGAATGTTGAAAAGCTGGTAAAAAACACGAATTCGGAAAAAAAGTCTATATATACATATATACATATATACATATATATATATATATATATATATATATATATATATATATATATATATATATATATATATATATATATAATTTCCTACGGTTTTGTTCTTCTACAACCGAAACTCTAAATATTTATACAAATGAAACTGACACTCACCATAACCTTAAAACTAAAATTTATTCATCAATCAGATGTTAAAAATTGGTATCGTAGAATGTTAAATGTACCAAATTAAAAGTATGGAAATGTAGAAAATGCACCATTTTTAATACTTTTATCAAGGGTATAGTTAATCTTTTGTTTGCTGGTGATTTCTACAAGCGTCAGTAAAGATTCTCGGCCAAGCCTTGGTTAACAACGGCATTTTTTGTCCGATTTGTTAATAAATGTTGAAAAGCTGGTAAAAAAATACGAATTCTGGAAAAAAGTCTATATATACATACACACATATAATATCTATGTTACTGTGAACTATGAGCTAAAATAAAAATAAATACATAGTGTCTGAAAAGTACATCAAAGCCGAGATTCTGTGACAAAAACAAGGAAGAGATTCGCTTTTATTCCTATTTTTGATGCTAACTTGACCGGACTACTAATAATAGTCAACTTTCCTATTCTGTAAGTCAGATCGGTTGTCATCCGTGTAACCGAGTAACGCTCGAACGTAATTTACATGTGTCTTTGGCAGTTATCCTTGTCTTTGACACCGTGCAAAGTTTTTTCCTTTTCTAACATCGATGTGTCAACTTTTTTAAATATAACCTTAAAATTGAACCTTTTCTTTTTATTAGTTTCATTAGCTCCCTCAATATTTTCAAGATTTTTATGTTTTTCAGCCCAGAGAATCGATTTTTCGAGCATACAAGTCCCAGTTAGTTTTTTTGTTATTCACAATTGTTTATATATATATATATAATAAGATATGTAATTGTTTTCAATGAAAAAACATGTAAAACGAGTAAAAAAAATGTGCCCAATATTATTTTTTCGCTGAGCTACCCCAAAAAAATCAAAGAATGAAAGCTCTACGTTATTTAGAAGTGGAGATATTGCTAATTTTTCAAGCGCGCGCCGATATGAAGACGCCCTCTCACTTTGTACTCGGTGAGATTCGGTTACCCCCTCCAATATACCTTATCTGGCATCCAGCACGTACAAGCGTCTAGGTGCAGACCGTCACTATCTATTTTCAAGCTTCGCACATGCGTCAAGTGCTATTCTTTTCCGCCAATGTTGACACAAACATAACCCCAACATTTTGTTTTATATTAAATTTTTTTGAGAAAACGATGAATAAGTTTCATTGAAAAAGGGAAGATTTGTATAGAAAAGATTTAGAATACCCATACTTAAAATTTATTTAACTGTTTTGGTGTTGAAAGTCTTAAATAATTTAGTTCATAATGGAAATGGTTAAACATTGGATAATAAATACTAAGAAACTAAATGATAATTTTGAAATATCAAGTTACTTATTAATCAAACAAATTTTGACATCTGAAAAATGTATGAATTAAAATATAGTAGCTTGTATAAAATCAAAGTAATTCTTTTATTTATATAATATTCTAAATACATAACTATTTAGAACTTGACCGCAATGAAAGTTATAATAATCAGCCATGTGAGATGTAAAAAAAAATGATTAAAATAAAAGCACATTGTTTCAATTTTGTAATAATTTATTATTTTGATAAAAAGTAATACAAAACATTTGATTATTGTTGATCAATCCATAGTTTTTCGTTGTATTTTTGGATATTTTTAAATAACAGATACTTGATGTTTCAACGCCTAATTATTTTTCATTACTTTTATAACAGTGGCAAAATATATTCAACACCAGATTAGCTTTTGAAACGTCAAGTGTTTCTTATTTAGAAATATCAAAGAAAACAAAAAAGTTTTTTTCCTTAGTTGTATAACGTAGTGGCGAAATACTGAATATAACTAAAAAATCAATTTTATTGTTGAAATGTTAGGGTTTGAAAGCTCTAGCCCCATTTTTACACCTCTATGCTTTTTATAAATAATTTATTTACAAATATTTGAGATTTTATTTCAGGTTGCTCACTTCCTAAAAGATCATCTACTTTTCATTTTAAGCTTATTCTGGGATCAATTCAATTATATAATCTTTAAATTAATTTTTGAAAAACATATATTTTTTAATGGTATTTTTTTGATAAATTGGCGAAAGACATAAATATATCGCCTATCTCCATGGAAGTTCCCTACAAATCAACAAATTTAACTCCAAGGGAACATGACAGAAAATCTAGGCATTGTAATTTTTTTTTCTGAAGTATTAAGACATATTTTTTTAAATTCTAATTTGCAGAACAGTAACTAGACAACTTTCAGACAAATTTACATAGTATATAGAACTATGAGGTTAAAGTACAATATTTGGACATATTGTAACTAATTTTGATAGCAACTCAACAAAATAATGTAATCGGTTTTGGGATAGATTTACCATCCATATTTGGCTATGGCATTTCACACAACTTATTACTTTTCATTCATATAATAAGTTTAGTGCTAAAATGTCCGCCTCATCACCCGAGAGCTTGAGCTTGTTCAGAGTTTGCTTTTTTATTTTATTTTGCTTCTTAGTAGTAAATAGACGCTTCTGAGTCGGTATATTTTTGTTGTGAGGGGTGTTGCTGTTGCTCGACTTTGAAATTATCGAGTTCATTGATTGCTGCTGACTCCTCACAGCAGCAAGGGTTGGTTTCAGAGGAGCAGAAGAACATTTTATCGTTTTTAAAGTTTTTAGTGAACTTCGATGACAAACTAATTGTTTTAGCAGATAAAACTCGTAATCACACTTGTTGCATTTATAGTTTTTCCTTTCAATAGGAGTTAGTTCTTCCAATTTGTCTAAAAAACAGAAAAATGCTATATAATATAAAAAGTTTTTATTACTTTCTAGTTATATAAACTTACCAGGATGTTTTTATTTTATATGGAATCTCAAATTACCAAGGCTCACAAAGCATTTTTTACATTCATTGCACACATGACCACCAAATAGAGTTCTTGTTTTTGGCGAAAGTATATCTATTTTATCTAAAAGGTATTGACCGATAAATAAACATTATATTAGTTTAGCGATTATTAAAAACGCAAATGGAAAAGTTGATGTATAATAGAAACATACCTGGGTGGTTTCTTTTAACGTGAGCTCTCCAATTGGAAGGTTTGGAAAAATCCATTTTACATTCCCCACAGTGTGTCATTTTTTTGATTCACAACACTTGGATACGATTTGAAAATCAAGACAAGTTGATTATAGAAGATAAGTTTATTATTCAGGGTGCGAAGCGTAGAAGAGTAGTCAAATACACAAACTCATTAAAAAATATAAAGAAATACAGAACAAAGCCAACGTTCGAATTCGTTAAATTTAAACTAAAATTGTAGGGTTATGTTTGTTTCGAATTTCGTTCAATCCCGTCGACATTGGCGGGAAAAAGCAGCACTGGATGCATGCGCGAAGCTTTAAAATCGACAGCACCGGTCTGCACCCAAACGCTTGTTCCAGCACGTACCCTCAGTTTAGCGATCTCCTGAAGGGTTGATTGTGTGCAAATTAACCTCAATTAAATGATTTCATATACTTTAGGCTCTTATCAATGAACAAAAATTCAGCTCTTAATATAAATAAACAATATTTCTGTGATTTTTTAAAAAAAAATTGCTAACTCGGCTCCTATTGGTCGTAGAGACTTTTTTTTCAAAATTCGTGTTTTTTTACTAGCTTGCCAATGATATTCATTAACGAATCGGACAAAAAATACGGTTGTTAATTAATTTATTTATAAGCGAAAAACTACCCATATCTCCAAGACGATTTTGCATAAACAAAATATGAAAAATATCCACTTTTTTACTGCATGATAGCTTAAGTCTTTACGAAGAGAATGAGCACTGACAGAACTATGTAGCAGTTTCCTAGACGACGGTACAGCCAATGAAAAATAGTCACTTTTTTCTTTTTTCTAATAAACAATTGCAATTGTACAAAAACTATTGGATCGACAGCACCCAACTTCCACACACTTTTTAAGCACTTTAAAACTCACATTCTGGTAAAAGTTGAAAACAATTCAATAAATATTAAGAAAGTTATTAACAATTGAAAAATAAACCATTTTAAGTGTTTAATTTGCAATAACTTTTTTGTTCACAGACCGAACTCAATATATATGAAACAGAAATTTGAAAAACGGATTAAAAGGAATTAATTATTGGAAATAATAATATCAAGAAATACAAAATTGCTTTAATTTATCAGTTTCAGTATCTATCTTTGTACTTCTAGTCTTTTATGATGTTTGATAAAAAAAAAGAAGTTTTTATCTTACATTTTTAATGAGCCCATCAATAATATTCATAAATATCCAAACCACTTTTTGACATAATGAGAATAAAATTCGTTAAAGAAAAATATAACAAGTTATTTTTTTAACTCAAGAGACAATAATGTTTTATTCATTTCCATATATTAACGTCGATTCTGGTTTAATAGCACGTCATAATTTTAATGGGTAAACAAGTTGATTTAATGCTTGATTTAGTAACGAATTGCTATTAGGTTTAAGGATTGACATAATACAATATGTAAATGGATCCAGATAAATTGATTTTCCATGTCTAATGGCTTCTATACAGTTTTCTCAAAGGCCCAATTAAAACTGAGGTAATAAAGATCTATTTATTTAAATTTACTTTCTGTCTATCATCCGGAATATAAATATGAACAATTTAAAAATAGAAGAAATACTATAAAAAATATTTACCTATACATAGTCATATATCAAGAATCTGGTATCGATGACAAGGATTTACGCCTTATTAGAAACCTTTACTCACAGCAAAGGGCGCCTGTACAGGGTGAGTCAACGATTGGATGAAGTAGGTTCGTGCCTTTTCGGTGAAATTAACAAAGAAACTATATTTATTGTTTGATACAGTTTATTTTTACGCAGATTTTAAAAATATTTAGGACTCTACAGGGTAAACCAAAAAACTAGGACAGCATAAAGTTGTATTTTTTTAAATAGAACACCCTATATACGAATCGTATTTTCGAAATTTGATTTAGCAAGGCCAAGGACAAGTTAACATAATTTTTACCTAATATTTGCAATAAAAGCTACAGGGTGTTGAACACATTGGCTCAAATTTGAACAAGTTTAAATGAATAAATATCTTTTTTTTTAATGGTACACCCTGTATATTTTCATGTTATTTAATAGAGTAATAAAAACCCTAAAAGTTTTGTTCAATATATCCTATACCTATTTATAACAGTTTTTGAGATATTTCAGTTTTTCTTATTTTCCACACTTTTTTACAGAAATAGTCTTCATTATCATAGTAGCCATGTAAAATAATAAAAAGAAACTACAGAAACAAACAGAATGTGGGTAAATATGATGAAATACATTATTCGTTATATTACAACGGCAATAGTTTAATTAAACATAATGTGAAAAAATTAACACAACAATAACGACAAGGCAAATACATATTTACTTTTATACTAAATTGAAACAAAAAAATTACCTATTAAATACTAAGATTAATTATTTCTTTTTAATAAGTGTTCGAATAAACGACCCTCTTGTGCAATGCACAAATTTAGTCTTTTTTGCACATTTTCTCGGACCCTGGACAAAATTAGTGGCGTTATTGTTCTACAGGTATCCCTAATCCTGTTTCGCATATCTTCCACTGTTGTTGGTGGATTAACATACACCTTATTTTTAATATAACCCCATAAGAAGAAATCTAATGGGGTGATGTCGCAAGACCTTGGTGGCCACTCAATGAAACCCCTACGTCCAATCCATTTTTGCGGATATCGTTGGTCCAAAAACGCACGAACTTCACGATGATAACGCGAAGGCGCACCATCGTGCTGGAACCACATACTGTCGAGCTCATCCCTATCGAGACCTTGAAGCAGTTGGGGTAGTTCTTCTTGTAGAAAGTTCAGGTAACTATGGCCATTTAGTGGTTCATTAAAAAAGTGGGGTCCAATAATTCGATTATGATGAATACCACACCAAACATTTAATGACCAGTGGTTTTGATGTTGCACCTCTCTAATCCAAAATGGATTTTCTGTGGCATAATAATGCATGTTGCGTCTATTTACGGCACCGTTACTTCTAAAAGTAGCTTCATCACTAAACATTACCTTGCATAATAAATTTGGATTTAATTGAATCTCCGCATTTATTGTACGACAAAAGTTTACACGACTTTCAAAATCCTGTCCATGCAATTATTGGTGTAATTCCATGTGATATGGATGATACCTATATTTCTTGGTAGTACGATTAGCGGTGGATTGTGATGTTTCACATAATGCTACTAACTGACGGCTACCAATATAAGGATTTTCCTGAACATTTAACAATACTTGTAGTTCTTTTTCTTCATTAGTTACTGGTTTGTTGACCACTTTACGTTTTGGATAATCAACAGTACCAGAAGAATCAAATCTTTGCATTAAGTTTTGAAAAGTATGGGTATTAGGCTGGCGTCGATCAGGATACTTCATTTTGTAAATTCTTTGAGCAAGAAGGCAATTTTTTTGAGCCTCTCCTATTGTATGAATCAAATCTATTAACTCATTCTTTGGAAAATTCATTTTACAATATAAGATGAATGCAAAAAAAACCAAACTACACTACATAAAAACCAAATGAGGCGATTGCGGTTATAAATTTGACACACAGAAAAATGTTCTTTTACATTGTTTTTGCCATGGCTACTATGATAATGAAGACTATTTCTGTAAAAAAGTATGGAAAATAATAAAAACTGAAATATCTCAAAAACTATTATAAATAGGTATAGGATATATTGAACAAAACTTTTAGGGTTTTTATTACTCTATTAAATAACATGAAAATATACAGGGTGTACCATTTAAAAAAAAAAGATATTTATTCATTTAAACTTGTTCAAATTTGAGCCGATGTGTTCAACACCCTGTAGCTTTTATTGCAAATATTAGGTAAAAATTATGTTAACTTGTCCTTGGCCTTGCTAAATTCCAAATTTGAATATATTTGTCACAAAATTGAAAACGTTATTTAGGATTGAATTGATGCTTGAAAATGTGACTTTTTTTCTTTAAACTTAATTATCTCAGAAACTATAAAGTTTTGTTATAGTAAACCCTTAATAAAAAAGATTTAAAATTATAAGCTAAATCGAAAATATGATTCGTATATAGGGTGTTCTATTTAAAAAAAAAATACAACTTTATGCTGTCCTAGTTTTTTGACTCACCCTGTAAAGTCCTAAATATTTTTAAAATCTGCGTAAAAATAAACTGTATCAAAAAATAAATATAGTTTCTTTGTTAATTTCACCGAAAAGGCACAAACCTACTTCATCCAATCGTTGACTCACCCTGTACGTGTAGGCAACGAAACGTCACAAGAATTTACAATAAAACGGGGAGTTCGTCAGGGCTGTATTTTATCGCCGACGTTATTCAATACGTACTCGGAAATGCTGTTCAGGGAAGCTATCGGTGGAATGAGAGAGGGCATAAAAATTAATGGTGAAAGCATTAACAACTTAAGATATGCAGACGACACAGTTCTGTTGGCCGATAATGCAGAGGATCTGCAAACACTAATAGACCGCGTAGTGGAAGCCTGTGAAAGATACGGCATGAAATTAAACTGTAAAAAGACAAAAATCCTTATAGTAAGCAAAAATTACGAAATACACCACCAATTTAGAGCAAATAATGAAACTTTGGAAGCTGTTGACAAAGTTACGTATCTAGGATGCAGTCTGAACAGAGAATGGGACCACTCACAGGAGATTAGATGCCGCATAGAGAAGTCGAGAGCTGTCTTCAACCGCCTCAGAAAGATCTTGTGCAATATGCACCTGAACATTGATATAAGAACACGAGTCTTGAGATGTTATGTATTTTCAACTCTTCTATATGGAGTGGAAGCCTGGACTTTGACAGAAACAACATCTAAACGACTGGAAGCCTTCGAAATGTGGTGTTACCGCCGCATGCTCAGAATTTCATACATCCATCATGTCACAAATAACACCGTGATGCAACGTATGAAAAAAGACCCAGAAATTATGCGCAATGTGAAAATCAGAAAGATATCATACTTAGGGCATGTAATGCGCAATGAGAAATACCAACTAATTCAGTTAATTTTACAAGGTAAGATAGAGGGTAAAAGAACTCAGGATCGCCGACGAACATCATGGCTGAGGAATATCAGACAATGGACAGGAATGACGACGGTACATTTATTTAGAACAGCTGTCAATAAGGTCATATGGGCCAATGTGATTGCCAACATCCACAGAGAATAGGCACCAACAGAAGAAGAAGAAGTCATATATCAGGCAGCATGAACTAAAACTGTTCTAGAAAGTGCAATTATTAAGATCCCCTTGAAGGAAGATGTTATCAGGTATCGTGTCGCTTCTCTTCCACTTTGATAACATAATTCTCGACATCCTGTTGGCTTAAGCATTTGAAGCTAGCCTGAATTAACCAAGGTATCTATTCTCGTTCTCGAGAGAACGATCATCTTGATGGAAAGTGGGCGTGGTTCTCACGAAAAAGTAAGAAACTGTATTCTGGTAATTTTAAGCGATGGTCACATCCATCAAATCTTGAGAGAACTTGTTTTACTAGTCTGAACCAAGAGAACGGCGAGATTTTGAGAGAACGATACTGTCATCCCGTCATTATGCGACATTTTTAGTTTATAAAAGTTGAAGAAAATTCATGATTGTTTTGAAAATATTGTAATTTTTATAAAATATTTTTGTTCACAAATATACATATATAAAATGGGTATTGAGGAATTAATTTTGAACCATGATGGATCAGAGGATGTCATATTGACGGAAAAACAAATTGCAAATTATAATCGTCGATTTCTACCACGGTTGCGTCGATTGGGAGATTTAAATGACTCGGAATTCACAAGGCTGTTTAGCTGTTTAAATAAGTATTGGTGAAACTTGGCGGATTCTAAAGGGTGTTTTTTATAGAGGTATAGAATTTTTAAATGGAATAAAACAAAAAAGAATTTTTTAAATTGACATGAAATTTACCTTATTCGAAAGATAAACTTCTGGCATTATAATTTAAATATGACTTCTGGCATAAAAACGCCACGACTGGCTCGGACGTAGTCTAATCTGGAGGTCCAATTTTCGATGACTTTTTCCAACATTTGTGGCCGTATATCGGCAATAACGCGGCGAATGTTGTCCTCCAAGTGATCAATCGTTTCAGGCTTATCGGCGTAGACTAGCGACTTCACATATCCCCACAGAAAATAGTCTAGCGACGTTAAGTCGCACGATCTTGGAGGCCAATTCACGGGTCCGAAACGTGAAACTATGCGGTTACCAAACGTTTCCTTCAATAAATCAATTGTGGCACGAGCTGTGTGACATGTTGCGCCGTCTTGTTGAAACTACAGCTCCTGCATATCATGGTTGTTCAATTGATGAACGAAAAAGTCAGTAATCATGGCGCTATAGCGGTCACCATTGATTGTAATGTTCTGACCAACATCGTTTTTAAAGAAGTACGGACCAATGATTCCACCAGCCCATAAAGCACACCAAACAGTCAGTTTTTCTGGATGTAACGGTGTCTCAACATACACTTGAGGATTATTATCACTCCAAATATGGCAGTTTTGTTTATTGACGTATCCATTCAAACAAAAGTGAGCTTCATCGTTAAACAAAATTCGCTTATGAAAATCGGGATCAACGGCAATCTTGTTTTGGGCCCATTCACCGAATCTACGCCTTTCTAGGTGATCGTGTGGCTTCAATTCTTGCACGAGTTGGATTTTGTAAGCACGCAAACCAAGATCTTTCCGCGAAATCTTCCATAAAGTGAATGGACACATATCCAATTCCTGTGTACGATGGCGGATAGACTGATTCGAGTCTTCCTCTACGCTACGCTCTACAGCAGCAATGACTTCTTCTGTACGCACTGTACGACGTCTCTGTGGATGTGTATTATCATTTAGAGTAAACGTGGTGCGAAAACGTTCCATAGTTAATCGAATTAATTGCTCTGATGGACGATTATGTTGACCGTAAAATGGAGGTAGTGCGCGATACGTATTTCGAACAGAACCATGATTTTCAAAATAAATTTGCACAATTTGGAAGCGTTGTTCAGGCGTCAGTCTATTCATGTTGAAATGTCAAACCAAACTAAACATAAATCACTTGACAGCTGACAAAACGGCCGCCAGTTAAAAAAGTGTTGCCAACTTAAAGTCTTATACCTCTATAAAAAACACCCTTTACTTCATTTAATTTATTTTACCGGCTTGGTAAAAATTTGCGAAGATATCTTGTACTAAAAATAATTTCTAGAATTCCCAGGGCTTGAAAGAAGGCAACATCATTTTTGCCAAAAGTCATGGTAATATTTGGCAACTATAAACTTTACATATGCAAGATCAGTAAGTCATTAATGATTTTTTTACTTGGTTGGATTATACACATTCGTAATATATTACCTGCTTTAGTTACTGTTAAAAAATTTGGAGGATATTAAGCTAATATTAATTTTCCTTTTTACATTTACGTACCCATATTAATATAATTATGTTAAAATATTAATATTTGCGCCTGTGTAAATTTTTTGCGACTGGCAGTTACCACAAAATTACTGGGTTGAATATATTTCTGGAATTAGTCAGCTAAGTGTCAGTTGGAGTATTGCAGAAGAAAAATCCAAAGGCTTTAAATAGAGAAGATGCTATTTCAGAATGCTACAAAATTTAAATGAATTATGAACTTGTCGACTGGGTCATTTTCTGTTAAATCCTAAATTATAAAAAGTTAGCAGTAATACGTATTTTGCACATTTAAACTTAATATGTAATTTGATTTTTTATAAAAAGAATTAAAACTGATGTTAAATAGGTAATATGTAAGATGATTTTAAAATTTACGAGATTATATAATGTTTTATTTTTTATACTAAACATAATTTCTCTAGCATTATAGGGTACATTGACGGCACTCATAGGGCAATTTCAAGATCAGTAACAGATGACCCAAAATTTGTGATGAGACTTTATATATCATGAATATGAATGCTAAATTTCCTAGTAGTACCCATAATTCCTATATTTGGAATGAATCTAACATTTCTCATATAATGGAAATGGTCTCTAGAGGAAACTCAGAAGATTTATTCTTCCTCATTGGAGATTCAGCTAAATTAATTGTACGATAAACTGATAATTTGTTATTAATTTAGAATATCTTTAATATATATAGAAAAGTGTACTTAATTTAATTTTTTCAAGGTTTCTTTTAAGGCCATGGCCTTTGAAAGACGTTTCACAAGTGGGGACACCAGAGGAAAGATTTAATAAATAACTGTTCATTGCGGAGTACCGTGGAAAGATGTGGTTTCTTGAAGAATAGATTTAGACGTTTTCCAATAGATAGATAGATAATAATTTTTTAATATGGGAAATGTTCATCAAGAACACAAGATACACGTTGATCTACAAGATGCAAGACAGATCCAATAACACATTATCAGTAACTACTTTATGGAAGATTAATAATTTTACTATTATTCGAATATTATGTATATACTTCAAGTATGCAAAGTGAATTTTATTGATGAAATAAATTAATTGATTTCAGTTTGTTTTCTTAATTTGTATATTCATTCCCTGATATTTATAGGGAATATAAAAAATAACATTTTTACAAAAATAAGGAAAATTTTTCTATTCCCAACCTAGTAGATAAATTTGTGTTTTAGGAAATGAAAATGTGAATTTTATTTCGCGTGATATCCTTTACATCTTTGAAGGTGATACTAATTTCACGCATAACGGCTATTTTTCCAGTAAAATATTTCGATCTGTGTTTTTACATATTTATTTTTTTCTCTATAAAACTCCCTTTCTAATTCTTTCCTCTCCTATTAAATAGATGAAAAATTTTAATTATATTTATTTTGAATTCAAACTAGGGTTATGTCCATATTTATATTCTTTTTTTAGGGTTAAATGCACTATTTATATTGTTACATACACTATAGACGTTTGGCAACATAGCTTACTAGATTTCGTTTCCCATCTCCCATTATATCGTACGAGAATACGGTAATACACGATCGAGAGAATAACCGTGAGATGGGATGGTCCTATTCTCTCAAGAGAATGATCACTTCCTATAAAGAACCAGAATAGCTACCCTAGAGTCCATTACCTCTATCAGTGACTGATTACTTGCATACAGAGTGCCCCAGGTTGTGCGTCATCAGGGGAATGAATTCCAGTGGCGTGTGCTTTTCAGAAAATAATAAATTATAAAATTTCGTGGGAATATCAAAATATTTTTTTAAGTTAAATTTATTTTCTCACTTTTTAATCAACCCTTAATTTTTTTTGCCTTGAGGGGAAACCTTGCATATGCACCTTCACAACGTGTGTCAGATTCTTGCCGCCTAAAACATCCCCGGACTGAAGATCCCAGTTAAAAAAAAAATAATATCGCTATTATAGCAACAGTCCTTGCAGACTAAAGTGACGGATAAAATAAATTATCTGACGTTTCTAAATGCCATAGGCAACTAGATACATTAGAACATCTATTCAAAAAACACAAAATGGTGAAGAAAATAATTATTTGGCGTATTCTGTGAAAATGCCAAGACTTAGCTATAGAACACCCTTATATCATTCGATAGGTATTTAAAAGGTACATTTTCTGGTAAATTAAAAAGTATAGCGTTCTATTTAAATTAATCAAGTTGTAGCCACTTAAATTTTTTATTTGATTAGTTTTAATTTTTGGACACCCTGTATAATATAGCAAGTTTATTATAATTGGGATATAAAATATGATTTATTGTTACACTTCACTGTAAATTTCGAGTACATAATTGAAATACTTTGGGTTTAGGTACTATAAACCTTATTAAAATAGGCACTTATTTTGATCGGAGAATAAAAAAATGCAATAATATACAGGGGGATTCCATTTAAACGAACCCAACTTTAATACTTTCAGAGATTTTGGGACATCCTGTATAATATGAAAATATTTTGGCCGCAATATTTCGTACCGTATAGGGTAAATAATCCTGTATATGTCTTTCTTTATAATAGAGATATTTTGTTGACTAATGACATTATTTTAATTAAATTATCTTCCTTCAGATCCTCAAATATACATTTATTACAACTTACCTCGATACTAGGGGAGTTGTGATACAAGCAGTCTCTTTTGCTTTTGTCAATTTACTCACTGAACCTGTACAATATAAAAAATTTTACGGTAACTTCATACAGTGTAAAGAAGTAGACATTTTAATGTAAGTTTGGTAGAGATAGGACTATTTTTGACAGAAATTTGTTAGAAAGAGTAAAAATTGTCACAATCCACCTAGGTCTCCCCTACTTGATCATATTGTCATTGTTAATTTATTTGGCTGAAGTTATTCCTTACTTAGAATGCTGGAAAATTAAAACCATGCAGAAATATAAATATTATAGTAAAAATATATTTTCAAAGAAATTGTTTTACCCAAAACTAATATAAAAGCGTACTAAGGTAAAAAAATCATCATATAACTTAATAAATCAGAACTGTAAATTAACTCTTGACTATATGTAGTTACATATGCCAAAATACCGACCTAGAATAATCTCACTACTCATTCCTTTTCTTTAATTGTTGATTGAACTATTCAGTTTGCAATAAAAATATGTCCCACTGTCTAAAAATAGCTGTATATTTGTCTCATGTCCAAATTTCTTAAGCGTTAAATAATAATTAGTTTATTTCTAATTAAATTAACTGAAGCTTGATTAGTAGCAATTAAACTAGTGTGAGAGTAACATCATTATCTTTAGTTTTTTTTTTCATTACTACATCTTTAAAGTAACATGGAAGACGAAGAGTAAGTATCCATTGTCACAGTGTTATATATAATTTTTCCTTGCCTTTCACTTGATTATGTTAGTCTAGGATAAACTTATAGACAATTTGTTATTAACAATTTTATTGCTTTTTAATTGTTTAAAACCAGATAAATTTTTATCTAAGCGAGATACAATTTTTTTTAAATAGTTTTTTATTTCTTGTAAAAAGACGAATAAATTCTTATTAGAGCTTGCTTTGTTTAAATTAATAAAACATAAGTTATTGCAAATTTAGAGCAAGATAGCACTAAAATAGGACTAAATTGAGTGTTACTTGAATCCTAATAAATATTTTTGGGGGTATAATGACTCACTTTAAGGGTATAAGTCCACACATTGATAATTCATCGTTAGAAATGGTCATTGATGAATTTTAACAATAGTGTTATAGCATGATTCGAAATGTTTGAATTTCATCTTTGATTTATTCGTTGCGTTCTGTAGCTTCATCTAGAAGAAGAGCTTTTCGTAGTAGTGCTTAACTAGCGCTATCTAGAATACGACATACTCTATTAATAGTCCATGGAAATTCAACTTTTGTAAGGAAAAAAATGTAACTAGCGATTTTATTGCTGAAAAGGGTATATTTTGGCATCACTAAAAACATACTTCGATGGAAATTCATACGGTCCATAGCTTACAAAATGGCGGCCAAAAAATGGTCACTTTTTTCAGTTTTTCCAGTTTATCTTGAAAAATAAGGGTTGTATGAAAAAATATTTCAAACAAAAGTTGTAGATAATTGGAAAACTTATCGATTTATATAATTAGAGTTATAGGTGACGCCACTAGTTATCGAAATATAATTTTTTTTCTCGGAAAATTCATTTTTTTTTTATTTAAAATTAAATGATATTTATTAATTAACTATCGCTTCAGAATTCTAAGAAATGATAGATATTTTTAACCCAAAAAAGTGTGTTTAATCCGAAATTTGTGAGTTGAATAGTTTCCGAGAAAATCGAGCTCAAAGTTGAAAATTCGATGTCGATTATTATCCTTCCTAATAAAGATACAGCAACCAGGTTGACTGCAATTTGTGTAAAATGATGTATAATTTTAAGATATATTTTCAAAAAAATTTTTTTTTTGATTTTCCGTCGAGAAAATTGCGAAAAACAGTTTTTTGCACTCGAAAAATTGCAATAACTTTTTTGTCAGTGTACTTACGATTATTTTAATACGTCTATTAGATTTAGATATGTCATTTCCGATCTCTGGAAAAAAAAAATTGTTTTACGATAAAAATTACCTTTTTTTAAAAAAAATTCGCAACGTCGCGGTTTATAAATATTAAGGGCTGAAATTTGCAGAAGACATTATTGAATACTTGTAGTTTATCGAGGAATTTTTCGGTTTCATGAAAAACATCCCTGTGAGATCTATGGACCTCTGAAAACTACCCACAGAATCTATCCGACGGTATTCAAATAGCGTGGGTTCAGCTATATTGCAAAGCGCAGATGTCTTCCGTTCTTGGCAGTATCCGGTTCGGAGCCGGCATTCTGGTAACACCTATCATTTCGGAGTAGTATGCTTTGGAGTTAATTAGATATAATGTTTTGACATACTAGAAAGAAAAAATATTATAGTGTTTGTACAGGGTGAGTCAACGATTGGATGAAGTAGGTTTGTGCCTTTTCGGTGAAATTAACAAAGAAACTATATTTATTGTTTGATACAGTTTATTTTTACGCAGATTTTAAAAATATTTAGGACTCTACAGGATGAGCCAAAAAACTAGGACAGCATAAAGTTGTATTTTTTTAAATAGAACACCCAATTCAATCCTAAATAACGTTTTCAATTTTGTGACAAATATATTCAAATTTGGAATTTAGCAAGGCCAAGGACAACTTAACATAATTTTTACCTAATATTTGCAATAAACGCTACAGGGTGTTGAACACATCGGCTCAAATTTGAACAAGTTTAAATGAATAAATATCTTTTTTTTTAAATGGTACACCCTGTATATTTTCATGTTATTTAATTGAGTAATAAAAACCCTAAAAGTTTTGTTCAATATATCCTATACCTATTTATAATAGTTTTTGAGATATTTCAGTTTTTCTTATTTTCCATACTTTTTTACAGAAATAGTCTTCATTATCATAGTAGCCATGGCAAAAACAATGTAAAAGAACATTTTTCTGTGTGTCAAATTTATAACCGCAATCGCTTCTTTTGGTTTTTATGTAGTGTAGTTTGGTTTTTTTTGGATTCATCTTATATTGTAAAATGAATTTTCCAAAGAATTAGTTAATAGATAGGATTTATACAATAGGAGAGGCTCAAAAAAATTACCTTCTTGCTCAAAGAATTTACAAAATGAAGTATCCTGATCGACGCCAGCCTAATACCCATACTTTTCAAAACTTAATGCAAAGATTTGATTCTTCTGGTACTGTTGATTATCCAAAACGTAAAGTGGTCAACAAACCAATAACTAATGAAGAAAAAGAACTACAAGTATTGTTAAATGTTCAGGAAAATCCTTATATTGGTAGCCGTCAGTTAGCAGCATTATGTGAAACATCACAATCCACCGCTAATCGTACTACCAAGAAATATAGGTATCATCCATATCACATGGAATTACACCAAGAATTGCATGGACAGGATTTTGAAAGTCGTGTAAACTTTTGTCGTACAATAAATGCGGAGATTCAATTAAATCCAAATTTATTATGCAAGGTAATGTTTAGTGATGAAGCTACTTTTAGAAGTAACGGTGCCGTAAATAGACGCAACATGCATTATTATGCCACAGAAAACCCATTTTGGATTAGAGAGGTGCAACATCAAAACCACTGGTCATTAAATGTTTGGTGTGGTATTCATCATAATCGAATTATTGGACCCCACTTTTTTAATGAACCACTAAATGGCCATAGTTACCTGAACTTTCTACAAGAAGAACTACCCCAACTGCTTCAAGGTCTCGATAGGGATGAGCTCGACAGTATGTGGTTCCAGCACGATGGTGCGCCTCCTCATTACCATCGTGAAGTTCGTGCGTTTTTGGACCAACGATATCCGCAAAAATGGATTGGACGTGGGGGTTTCATTGAGTGGCCACCAAGGTCTTGTGACATCACCCCATTAGATTTCTTCCTATGGGGTTATATTAAAAATAAGGTGTATGTTAATCCACCAACAACAGTGGAAGATATGCGAAACAGGATTAGGGATACCTGTAGAACAATAACGCCACTAATTTTGTCCAGGGTCCGAGAAAATCTACAAAAAAGACTAAATTTGTGCATTGCACAAAAGGGTCGTTTATGCGAACACTTATTAAAAAGAAAGAATTAATCTCAGTATTTAATAGGTAATTTTCTTGTTTCAATTTAGTATAAAAGTAAATATGTATTTGCCTTGTCGTTATTGTTGTGTTAATTTTTTCACATTATGTTTAATTAAACTAAACGAATAATGTATTTCATCATATTTAACCACATTCTGTATGTTTCTGTAGTTTCTTTTTATTATTTTGCCATGGCTACTATGATAATGAAGACTATTTCTGTAAAAAAATATGGAAAGTAAGAAAAACTGAAATATCTCAAAAACTATTATAAATAGGTATAGGATATATTGAGCAAAACTTTTAGGGTTTTTATTACTCTATTAAATAACATGAAAATATACAGGGTGTACCATTTAAAAAAAAGATATTTATTCATTTAAACTTGTTCAAATTTGAGCCGATGCAAATATTAGGTAAAAATTATGTTAACTTGTCCTTGGCCTTGCTAAATTCCAAATTTGAATATATTTGTCACAAAATTGAAAACGTTATTTAGTATTGAATTGATGCTTGAAAATATGACTTTTTTTCTTTAAACTTAATTATCTCAGAAAGTATAAAGTTTTGTTATAGTAAACCCTTAATAAAAAAGATTTAAAATTATAAGCTAAATCGAAAATACGATTCGTATATAGGGTGTTCTATTTAAAAAAATACAACTTTAAGCTGTCCTAGTTTTTTGGCTCACCCTGTAGAGTCCTAAATATTTTTAAAATCTGCGTAAAAATAAACTGTACCAAACAATAAATATAGTTTCTTTGTTAATTTCACCGAAAAGGCACAAACCTACTTCATCCAATCGTTGACTCACCCTGTACATTTGTAAAAGCACTATTGCAAACATTTTTTGCATTTAAAAGCGTTTTAGTGAAAGTTCACGCAGATTTTAACTTTAAAAAAGTATTTGAACACGTGGTGGACCGTTGAAAGTGACTTATATATTTAAATTCAAACATTCTCATTATCTTTGAACAGAAGTCATAGTTTCTTGTCCAATTATTTTGAAATCCCTAGAGAATCCCAAAATCTTTTAGTAATTTTTTTTTTCAATTTATTTTAAAGAGGAGATACCGGAGATCCCGAATTCATCAAAAGACAAGAACAGAAACGATCTGAACTAGACGAGCAACTTCGAGAATACATCGGAGAATGGAGACTTGTTCGAAAAAAAGAAGCAGAAGAGTTAAAAAAGTGAGTACTAATTTTTTTTTCTCAAAAAGTAGCTTGAAAGTAGGGAGAGGCTTGCTACTCTCAAGGTACTCTCCCTTTGACTTTGAACCGTTCGCCCATTTATTATTAAAATATTCCACAAATTATATATAAACTTAAAAACTAACTTAAGCACAAGAACATTCACAAACACCCAAGCCTGAACCGGAGATCGAACCCGACGCCTAAGTGGTACAATACCACATACCATACCACCGATTTAAATGAAATTTTTAAAATTATGTTCAGGAAGTTATTGCGGTGGTCCCATATTTTTTTGGACGAAAATGATGCTGTAATATCCAAGATGGCGTTGACAACATGGCGGCCAAAAAAATTAATTTTGTCCGATTTTCTCAAAAATTGGTATGAGGGAATTTTTAGGGTCGTACACAAGGAATCTGAAATAATTTTTTAAAAATTCATTATGGCGGATCCAGTATGGAGGACGAAAAAATCAATTTTTTCCGTTTTTCTTCAAAATTTGTACAGAAGAGTTTTTGTGGTCACACATAACGAATCTGAAATTATTGTTAAAAAATTCAATATGGCGTAACCAACATGGCGAATAAAATATTAATTTTAACCGATTTTTTTCAAAATTGATATGGAGGAGTTTTTGAGATCGTACATTACGAATCTGAAATTATTTTTAAAAAAATTAAATGTGGCGGATCCAAGATGGTGGATTAAAAATTCTGCATATCCCGATTTTGTGTAAAATCAGTATTGGGGTATTTTTGTTAGTGTTAATTATGAATTTAAAATATTTTTTGAAAAACTCAATCTGGCAGATTCAATATGCTGTCCTAAAAATTTTACAGTTTTCGATTTTCTCCCAAACTGATATAAGATGTTCTTGAGGGTGTAAATTATGAATTTAAAAGTATTTTTTCAGGATTGAATATGGCGAATCCAATGTAGCGGACTAAAAATTTTACATTTTTCGATTTTGTTCAAAGGTGGGACTAAATCGTTTTTAAGGATATAAATAGCGAATATAAAATTATTTTAAGAAAATCTAATCTCGCTTTGTACTTAGTTCAAATAATTTATGGATATCATAATGAATTCAAAACTAAAAATCGAAAAATAAAATTTTTTATGTAAATAGTGAAGTCTAGAAATATTAAATTTCCTAATTTCTTCCAAAATTGATACTAGAGGGCTTTGAAAGGTTTAGATTTAGATTAGATTAAGACTTAAAAATTTTTTTTTTGAAATTCAGTATAGCAGATGCAATATGGTAGGTTGAAAATTTTACCTTCTTCGTATTTTTTCAGATTTGGTATTAGGTGGTTTACGGGGTCGTGTATTACGAATATGAAGTTAATTTTTTACAACTGTTTGGTTGATCTTCTTCTTCTTCATGTGCCATCTCCGTTTCGAAGTTTGGCTATCATCATAGCTATTCGGACCTTAGACACAGCTGCGCGAAACAGTTGATTGGAGTTACATCCAAACCACTCTCTTAAGTTTCGTAGCCATGACATTCTTCTTCTCCCGATACTCCGTTTTCCCACAATTTTTCCTTGAATTATATTTTGCAGGAGTTGGTATTTATTTCCACGCATGATGTGGCCAAAATACTGCAACTTTCGACTTTTGATGGATAGTAATAATTCTTTTTCTCTCTTCATCCTTCTAAGTACTTCTTCGTTTGTTATTTTATCGGTCCAGGGTATTTTCAATATTCTTCTGTAGATCCACAGTTCGAACGCTTCTATTTTATTGCAGCAGTATTTATTCATGGTCCATGTCTCCACACCATACAGAAGGATAGAGTGAATATAACACTCTACCAAACGTATTTTTAGTTCCAGGCTTAAGTCTCGGCTGGTTAATATATTTTTCATTTTCATAAAGGCGCTTCTCGCTTTTTCAATTCTTATTGTGATTTCTTTCGTGTAGTCATTTTTTTCGTTCACAGATGTTCCCAGATAGTTATATTTCTCAACTCTCTCAATTTGTTTGTTGTTTACCTGGAGATTGACATTATTGATGTTTTTCTTTGATACTATCATAAATTTAGTTTTCTCTATGTTGAGTGTTAGACCATATTCTTCGCTTATTACTACTAATTTCCTGAGTATTCTCTGTAAGTCGTTGAGATTTTCTGCAAGGATGATGGTATCATCTGCATATCTGATGTTATTGACTGGAATTCCATTCACCTTTATACCAGCCGTTTCGTTTTCAAGCGTCTTTTTAATTATATGTTCTGAGTATAGATTAAATAAAGTTGGTGATAAGATACAGCCTTGCCTGACACCTCTTTTTATGTTTACTTCCTCTGTTAATCTTCCTTCGGTTTGTATTGCCGCTTTTTGGTTATAATACAGATTGCTGATTATTCTTATGTCTCTGGAATCAATGTTTTTATCCTTAAGAAGTTGTACAAGTTGTTCGTGTCTCACTTTGTCGAATGCTTTATTGTAGTCGATAAAACATATATAGACCTCCTGGTTTACATCTAGACATCGTTGTGTCAGTATGTTGTATGCAAACAGAGCCTCTCTGGTTCCCAGGCCCCGTCTGAATCCAAATTGGGTGTTTCCGATGTCCTCTTCAAGTTTGGCGTACAATCTGTGATGTATGATTTTCAGGAAAAGCTTAAGAATATGGCTCATTAGACTTATTGTGCGATATTCATTGCAGTGTTTGGCGTTTGGTTTCTTTGGGATGGCTATAAAGATGGATGTGAGCCATTCCTGAGGTATTATGCCGGTTCTATAGATGCTATTGAAGAAGTCTACTAGGATATTTAAATATTTCTCATCTATGAGTTTTATAACGTCTATTGGGAGGTTATCAGGTCCGGGCGCTTTTCCATTTTTCATATTTTTCAAAGCATATTGAATTTCTGTCTTTGTTATATCCGGTCCTGTTTCATCTTTTTGGATTTCTATTTTGATTTCTTTTCGGTTGTCGTCGAATAGTTTTTCTATATAGTTCCTCCATAATTCAATCTTTCCCTCAGCATCACTTACAATTGAGTTATTCTCGTCCAACAGGTAAGGAGTTTCTTTCGTTTTTATTTTTCCCGTTAGCTCTTTCACTTTTCTATACAGATTGAATGTGTCGTGTTTTTCTTGTAGTTCTTCTATCTCTATGCACTTCTCTGTAAACCAATTTTCTTTAGCATTTCGAACTTTCTGTCTGATTTTGGTTTGGATTTCTTTGTATTTACCGGTGTCATTTTTATATTGTCTTCGAGTGTCCATGAGTTTCAGGATTTCTTCTGTCATCCAGTTCTTTGTTTCACATTTTACTTTCTTCAGATGTTTTAATGATGGTGTCATTGCAGCTTCTTTAATGGATGCCCATGTTTTATTTATACTTTCGGCGTTGTCCTCACATGGGTTCTCTATTCTATCCAGGTTTTCATTCATTTCTGTTCTCAGTCTTTCCCTTTTCTCACCGTTGTTCAGATTCTTGACATCCACTTTCTCGGGGTTCTGTTTAGGTTTTAATTTTTTCTTCAGCCTTACTTTCATCTTAGCAACAATGGGGTTATGGCTCGATGCTACGTCTGCACCGGGATATGCCTTTATTGATTTGATACTATTTTTATATCTAGTGTTAATCATCAGGTAATCTATCTGATTTTTCACGATTTTGTCTTTGGTGTTTTGTGGTGATGTCCAGGTGTAAAGTCTTCGTTTTGGGAGTTTAAAGAACGTATTTGAAATTACCATGTTATTTTCTTGGCAAAATTGAATTGATAAGATACAATAATAGGGATAGAAAATTTTACATATTCCGATTTTGTCTAAAATTGATATTGTGGGGTTTTTGAGGCGTATACAAACTCAATATGCAGTATAAAACATATCGAGCTAAGAAATTTACATCTCGGGTTCTTTAAATATCGATATTAGAAGGATTTGGGGCTTATATTACCAATCTAAAATTAATTTGAAATTGAAGATAGTGGATTTACTATGACAAACTAAATATTTGTTTGACACAATTTTACGGGTATTTGTAGAACTCTAACAAACAAAGAATTTTTAGTGATTCATTTTAGGGTGATTTACAACTTTGGATAAAATGGGTACTTTTTTATCACCTTGGAGTCATTGCGAGGTACACTAATCTCGCTTAGTGCTTAGTGCAAATAATTTATGGATATCATAATGAATTCTAAAACTAAAGATAGAAAAATAAAATTTTTATAAAAAAATTGAACCGACTTTTAAAAGTACGCTAAAAAGTGAAAAATAACTAGAAATTTTTATTATGAAATTGAACTTTTTGAAGTCGACGCCAAATTATTTGGTAAGTGAAATAAATAACTACTAATATATACAAATTATGGTAAGAAAGCAATTACAAATAAAGTATTTTTAATCTGTTTATGTGAATCACATTGTGTCTCAGTATTAGTTTGGCGCCGACTTCAAAAAGTTCAATTTCATATAAAAATGTATAGTTATTTTTCACTTTTTAGCGCACTTTTGGAAGACGATTCAATTTTTTTATAAAAATTTTATTATATCGAATTAGATGAAAACGAAATTACCTTTGAAGTACCAAATATTATACCAAGGAAATATTTTTCTTTAATCTTAAATTTTTGTGCCCATTGTCACCTTATCAACTCAATCAGGCTATAACATATATTTATTATTTTAAGAAATTAAATATCAAACGTTTTTAATTAATTTATTAGACTAAAAGAAAAACAAGCCAAACGTAAAGTGGCAAGAGCAAATGAAGAAAAGGCAACAGCAGAACGGAAAAAGGCAGAAGAAGAGCGCAGAGTAAAAGAAATTGAAGAGAACAAAATTAAAGAAGCGGAAGCAAAGAAGCAGCGTCTCATTGATGCAGAGAAAAAACGGCAAGCAATGATGGCAGCTCTAAAAGAACAACATAAAAATAAAACCCTGAATTTTGTAACCAGAAAGAAAGCTTTGGCAGTAAGTAATCATGGCGATTAGATGCAATTAATTAAAATTTTATCCCACTGTTAATTAATCAGAGTTTGCCTTGTAAATAAAGTTATATTTTAGATGATTCCAATCTGTGAAACTCTTTAAAGTACTAATTTTTTAAACTTTTTCTGGTATTGCATTGACATATAACCCAACCAATTTTTAAATTATTGTAAATAATGTATTTATCATTTAAGATAATTGTAGAGAAATATATAGGAAATTATAGATCTAATTAATATCAGTTGTATTATTCACTAAATGAAGACAAGCCTCTGGAAATTCAGTCAAGTTTAGTTGAATGCTGCTATATATTATTTTCTTTTTGGATATTTAAGACCAACAAGACAACAATAAACAAAGAAATTTTGCTTATATATATATATATATATATATATATATATATATATATATATATATATATATATATATGTATATATATATATATATATATATATATATAATTTTTCTTAATTTTGTATTTTCTTGGGTTTAGGTTCTATAATTAATAAAACACAAAACGATTGACGTTTCGCCCTTTATTCAAGGCATTTTCAAAATTTTTTCCTAAAAAAATATATAATTAAAATACATCAAATAAAAAACATATTTTACCATTTTGGAAAACAAACAAGACACTTAAAAACAGTAGTCATAAACTTTAAAACATTTTAAAAATATTTAATTTTACCAGTACATACCTTGACATTTTGCTGTTCTGTTTCTAAATAAACTTTAAATTTTCATCGTTTACTGAGGATACGTGGAATGCGAATATGTTTTATTTTTTTTAAATATTTTTTATATTTTACAATGTATAAAAAAACAAATAAGGTATATGTTTGGTTTTATGTTTAAGAGGATATTCTATTTTTGATTCTTATTTAACCGGATCGAATACTTAATAGTTTTGTTTAAATTAGGTTTGCGTAAATGTGGCTCAAATTTCCCATATCTGTTCTGTCGTTAACAGTGTTTTTATCTTTTTTAATTTCAATCATTTCCTTTATCAGTAACTTTTGGTAATTCATATCTTTGTTTTTTATAATGGTACTGTTATAATCAAAAGTGTGTTTTTCGTCCTGTGTGTGTTTGTTTAACGCTGTTGAGGCGTTTTTTGTATATTTATGGCCATTTAATCTGTTCTTCAGTAATTGGCTCGTCATGCCTATATATTTTTTGGGACAATTTGTGCAAGGGATCGAATATATTATATTTGATTTATTCATTAGAGGAGTTTTACTTTTTAAATTTGTGAATAATGTATTTAATTTATTATGTGACAGATTACGAGACAAAAATGAACAACTTACTAAAGGACGAAAATACATATAAAAATATTAAAAGTGATCCAACGAACTTATATCAAAAAAAAAAATAATACCTTCATAAAAAAATTGCTCAATGTAAAAGAACTAAGTGAAAAAGATGCAAAAAGGCTAACCATTCACAATGCTATTCCACCAAAAATATACGGCCTACCAAAATTACATAAACAAAATATACCACTAAGACCTATTGTTTCTTGTATACAATCGCCATTCTATAGTTTATCAAAATTCTTATCAGATTGCATTTCAAATATTACAGGCAAAAACGATTTTTTTATTAAAGATTCATTCGCCTTTAAAAAATTTATTGATAAAGTAAACCTACCTGAAAATTACAGACTCATTTCGCTAGATGTTATATCTTTGTATACAAACATACCAAATCAACTTGTCCACACTATTTTAGCAGAAAAATGGGAAATTTTAAAAAAATATACAACGCTATCAAAAAATAATTTTATGGATGCTGTTGACCTCGTTCTAAATACAAATTATTTTCAGTACGAAAATACCTTTTACAAACAACTCGATGGATGTGCTATGGGATCACCAATTTCATCTACCATTGCTCAGCTAGTAATGGAATATTTAGAGGAAAAAGTCTTAGAAAAATTAAATTTTAATATAATATTTTTCAAACGTTTTGTCGATGATTGCATAGCAGCCGTACCACAAAATAAAATAAATGAAATTCTCCAAGAGTTTAACAGTTTCAACGAAAAATTACAGTTCACGTCCGAAACAGAGAATAATAATAAAATAAATTTTCTAGATATGACACTTATACGCAGAAAAAACAAAATTTTAACTGAATGGTACACCAAACCAACTTGGTCAGGTAGATATCTAAACTATTTCTCTAATCATTCAAAAACTCAAAAAAATAGCGTTATAATCGGTCTATCTGATCGTGCTATCTCCCTAACATCTCCAGAATTCCGACCAAAAATACTTCAACACTAGTGAGCTGTCAGAAAAAATAAAATACATTTTAAAAAAGCATGATATTATCGTATGCCACAAGTCACATAATAAATTAAATACATTATTCACAAATTTAAAAAGTAAAACTCCTCTAATGAATAAATCAAATATAATATATTCGATCCCTTGCACAAATTGTCCCAAAAAATATATAGGCATGACGAGTCAATTACTGAAGAACAGATTAAATGGCCATAAATATACAAAAAACGCCTCAACAGCGTTAAACAAACACACACAGAACGAAAAACACACTTTTGATTATAACAGTACCATTATAAAAAACAAAGATATGAATTACCAAAAGTTACAGATAAAGGAAATGATTGAAATTAAAAAAGATAAAAACACTGTTAACGACAGAACAGATATGGGAAATTTGAGCCACATTTACGCAAACCTAATTTAAGCAAAACTATTAAGTATTCGATCCGGTCAAATAAGAATCAAAAATAGAATATCCTCTTAAACATAAAACCAAACATATACCTTATTTGTTTTTTTATACATTGTAAAATATAAAAAATATTTTAAAAAAATAGAACACATTCGCATTCCACGTATCCTCAGTAAACGATGAAAATTTAAAGTTTATTTAGAAACAGAACAGCAAAATGTCAAGGTATGTACTGGTAAAATTAAATATTTTTAAAATGTTTTAAAGTTTTTGACTACTGTTTTTAAGTGTCTTGTTTGTTTTCCAAAATGGTAAAATATGTTTTTTATTTGATGTATTTTAATTATATATTTTTTTAGGAAAAAATTTTGAAAATGCCTTGAATAAAGGGCGAAACGTCAATCGTTTTGTGTTTTATTAATTATAGAACCTAAACCCAAGAAAATACAAAATTAAGAAAAATGATATAATCTATGGTTCAAGAATCAATAATAAATAAATAAATATATATATATATATATATATATATATATATATATATATATATATATATATATATATATATATAGTACAGGCCAGATAATTCTGAATCATGAAACAGCAAACAACCACAAACATTACAACAATTTGTTGAAAGAATGCCAAAAATCTGCACCGAAATCATTGAAGCAAAAGGTGTTCATTTTCAAGAAAATCACTTAAAGTAACATTTTCATATCTTCGAAATTGATTTGGTTCCTATAAAATACATTAAAGATTAGCAAAAACATTTAAACTATGTTAAACACAAAGAACTATATATATATATATATATATATATATATATATATATATATATATATATATATATATATATATATATATATATATATATATATATATATATATATATATATATATATATATATAGTAGCATAGGTTGCAGGCTGCTCGGTTTGGAATGATCGTGCTGGTTCTCGGTATGCCTTTTTATTTGTTTAGCTCTTGCGCAGGATATACCTTGGTTCTGCCTGGTTGGTTTCCTTGCTTCCCTGGGTCTTCTCGCTGTCCTGTTTCTCCGATGTGTTATTTTTTGTTGTGTTTTGATTAAAGTTTTCCATATATTTGAGATGTTTTGTGCATCATCTCTCTTGTTGATGTTTTCAGTTTTTTTCTATTTTGAGAGCTTTTCTGATGATGCACGTTCTATAGAGCTTTATGGGTGCGAGCTCTTTGGTTTCCTGGAATTTTATAGTGTGTCCTGTCTCCTGATGATGTTGGAATAAAGCTGATGTAGTTTGCTTATCCTTTATGCTATTTTTATGTTCTTGGACTCTAGTAAAGATTCTTCTGTGTGTTTGACCGATGTATTCTTCTTCACAGTCTCTACATGGGATGCTGTACACTCCCTAGTTTTCCAATGGTATTTTCTCTTTGGGATTGCCCAATAATTTGTATATTGTTGCTTGTGGCTTGTAAATTGTGCATATGTCATGCTCCATCAAAAATCTTCCAATTACGTCTGTTACACCTTTTATGAATGGCAGTGTGGTTTTTTGTTTGGATTTATCATCTTCTTCTTTTTTCTCTGCCATTGCATGTGTGGCCTTTTTGATGTTTTGTTTTTTGTAGTTGTTTTGTTTCAGAGCTGTCGTGATGTTGTTGAGTTCTCCTTGGCGTTTCGTGGGTTTGGTCAGCCGCATGGATCTGGAGATGAGTGTGTTGGTGACTGATTGTAACTGTGGTGGATGATGATGAGATTCCGCATTTAGGTATCTGTTTGTGTGTGTGGGTTCTCTGTAGACCGTATAATCGAGACCTTAGGTAGTCTTTTCTGGTGATTTGACCTCCAGTATGAACTGTATGCGGTGATGAATACAATTTAGTTCCTCTAAGAATATGTCTAGGTTGGATCTTCCATGCACTGGTGTTTTCTTAGGTTTAATATAATATGGTACATGTTGGTCCACTATAGAAGCTTGAGAGCCATGAACCTGATATCTTTTGAGTGACTTGTTTGTGTATTATTGTCTAATTTCTTGAAGTTTGTTTTAATAAGCTGTATGTCCGTTCTACTTATATTATCTTTTCTCTGGTAACTAATGAACCTAATGAATTTTCATCCTGCCCACAATTTGCTACCGCCTCAATACCAATTGACTGCATTTTTCTTTCCAGGTTTCCCTCCTTTTGGCTACTCTCAGTACCTCTCTTTGCCTTATATTCTAGTTAATCACTTATAATATGTTTGTTCTTTTACGTACATTTTCATAGCAATTTACTTCTATGTCAAGATAGGAGGATATTAATTATGTCATCATTAAAAAAAACGAAAGGATGGAGTTAAAAAGTTAAATTATTGTATCAGAATATTCTATATCTCCTCTTTTTATCTTTTACACAACGCATTAAGACATTTTAACATATTTTAGGCAAGTTTATCAGACGCAGAAATAGAAAGAACCAAAACAAAAGAACAGCTAGAAGAAGAAAAGAAGATTTCATTATCTATTAGAATCAAGCCGTTGACGCTAGACGGTTTATCAGTTGAGAAATTAAAAGAGAAAGCGGAAGAGCTGTGGGAGGCCATTATTAAATTAGAAACGGAAAAATATGATTTGGAAGAGAGACAGAAGAGGCAAGAATATGATGTAAGTTACTTGATGAACAAATTCAATTTCTGTTAAATTTACAACTGTACAGGGTGAGACAACGATTGGATGAAGTAAGTTTGTGCCTTTTCGGTGAAATTTACAAAGAAACTATATTTATTGTTTGATACAGTTTATTTTTACGCAGATTTTAAAAATATTTAGGACTCTACAGGGTGAGCCAAAAAACTAGGACAGCATAAAGTTGTATTTTTTTAAATAGAACACCCTATATACGAATCGTATTTTCGATTTAGCTTATAATTTTAAATCTTTTTTATTAAGGGTCTACTATAACAAAACTTTATAGTTTCTGAGATAATTAAGTTTAAAGAAAAAAAGTCACATTTTCAAGCATCAATTCAATCCTAAATAACGTTTTCAATTTTGTGACAAATATATTCAAATTTGGAATTTAGCAAGGCCAAGGACAAGTTAACATAATTTTTACCTAATATATGCAATAAAAGCTACAGGGTGTTGAACACATCGACTCAAATTTGAACAAGTTTAAATGAATAAATATCTTTTTTTTAAATGGTACACCCTGTATATTTTCATGTTATTTAATAGAGTAATAAAAACCCTAAAATTTTTGTTCAATATATCCTATACCTATTTATAATAGTTTTTGAGATATTTCAGTTTTTCTTATTTTCCATACTTTTTTACAGAAATAGTCTTCATTATCATAGTAGCCACGGCAAAAACAATGTAAAAGGACATTTTTCTGTGTGTCAAATTTATAACCGCAATCGATTCTTTTGGTTTTTATGTAGTGTAGTTTGGTTTTTTTTGCATTCATCTTATATTGTAAAATGAATTTTCCAAAGAATGAGTTAATAGATATAATTTATACAATAGGAGAGGCTCAAAAAAATTGCCTTCTTGCTCAAAGAATTTACAAAATGAAGTATCCTGATCGATGCCAGCCTAATACCCATACTTTTCAAAACTTAATGCAAAGATTTGATTCTTCTGGTACTGTTGATTATCCAAAACGTAAAGTGGTCAACAAACCAGTAACTAATGAAGAAAAAGAACTACAAGTATTGTTAAATGTTCAGGAAAATCCTTATATTGGTAGCCGTCAGTTAGCAGCATTATGTGAAACATCACAATTCACCGCTAAGAAATATAGGTATCTTCCATATCACATGGAATTACACCAAGAATTGCATGGACAGGATTTTGAAAGTCGTGTAAACTTTTGTCGTACAATAAATGCGGAGATTCAATTAAATCCAAATTTATTATGCAAGGTAATGTTTAGTGATGAAGCTACTTTTAGAAGTAACGGTGCCGTAAATAGTCGCAGCATGCATTATTATGCCACAGAAAACCCATTTTGGATTAGAGAGGTGCAACATCAAAACCACTGGTCATTAAATGTTTGGTGTGGTATTCATCATAATCGAATTATTGGACCCCACTTTTTTAATGAACCACTAAATGGCCATAGTTACCTGAACTTTCTACAAGAAGAACTACCCCAACTGCTTCAAGGTCTCGATAGGGATGAGCTCGACAGTATGTGGTTCTAGCACGATGGTGCGCCTCCGCATTACCATCGTGAAGTTCGTGCGTTTTTGGACCAACGATATCCGCAAAAATGGATTGGACATGGGGGTTTCATTGAGTGGCCACCAAGGTCTTGCGACATCACCCCATTAGATTTCTTCCTATGGGGTTATATTAAAAATAAGGTGTATGTTAATCCACCAACAACAGTGGAAGATATGCGAAACAGGATTAGGGATACCTGTAGAACAATAACGCCACTAATTTTGTCCAGGGTCCGAGAAAATCTGCAAAAAAGACTAAATTTGTGCATTGCACAAGAGGGTCGTTTATTCGAACACTTATTAAAAAGAAATAATTAATCTCAGTATTTAATAGGTAATTTTTTTGTTTCAATTTAGTATAAAAGTAAATATGTATTTGCCTTGTCGTTATTGTTGTGTTAATTTTTTCATATTATGTTTAATTAAACTATTGCCGTTGTAATATAACGAATAATGTATTTCATCATATTTAACCACATTCTGTTTGTTTCTGTAGTTTCTTTTTATTATTTTACATGGCAACTATGATAATGAAGACTATTTCTGTAAAAAAGTATGGAAAATAAGAAAAACTGAAATATCTGAAAAACTATTATAAATAGGTATAGGATATATTGAACAAAACTTTTAGGGTTTTTATTACTCTATTAAATAACATGAAAATATACAGGGTGTACCGTTAAAAAAAAAGATATGTATTCATTTAAACTTGTTCAAATTTGAGCCGATGTGTTCAACACCCTGTAGCTTTTATTGCAAATATTAGGTAAAAATTATGTTAACTTGTCCTTGGCCCTGCTAAATTCCAAATTTGAATATATTTGTCACAAAATTGAAAACGTTATTTAGGATTGAATTGATGCTTGAAAATGTGACTTTTTTTCTTTAAACTTAATTATCTCAGAAATTATAAAGTTTTGTTATAGTAAACCTTTAATAAAAAAGATTTAAAATTATAAGCTAAATCGAAAATATGATTCGTATATAGGGTATTCTATTTAAAAAAATACAACTTTATGCTGTTCTAGTTTTTTGGCTCACCCTGTAGAGTCCTAAATATTTTTAAAATCTGCGTAAAAATAAACTGTATCAAACAATAAATATAGTTTCTTTGTAAATTTCACCGAAAAGGCACAAACTTACTTCATCCAATCGTTGACTCACTCGGTATGTCTTTAAAAAATTTTAATTTCTAAATTTCCTCATTAGAAATATTCTAGAACTTTCTACAACAACAAAAAAATTTTTTCATGTTACAACTATATAAATAATACATTTTGTATATTTCAATACCTCTAAAACTATCACTAGCTTTTCAATTTCTTCCACGTTATATTTTGAGATAGTTAACTTAAGCAATTTTACTCTCATTCTACCAAACTGTATGTCTTATCTTCGTTGAAATTTTCTGAAATAGACTAAAATTTATAGCACTCCATATGTTTTCCTTATACACATTTATTTATTCTATTAAAATATATTATTATATTAATACTTAATATAATTTTTATTTTAGCTTAAAGAATTGAAAGAACGACAAAGACAACAATTGAGACACAGAGCGCTAAAAAAAGGGTTGGATCCTGAAGCTCTAACTGGACCTCATCCTGTAAGATGTTTATCCTTACTCTATTAACACCATCTAACCTAAAATAAATTTAATTTTAAAAAAATGCTTTTAATCTGACAGGTGTAATAAAAATTAAATTCATTTTGAAACTTAAATTAATTCTTCTGTAAAATGGTATATTTGTTCACAAGGAATATATACAGTGTGTCCCACGACGAACGATTTCTTGGAAAATTGACTTACATTAAAGATATGTCATAAAATTCAATAAAGAAGTTTTATCAAAAAAAACTGTCTTTCTCCTTCAGATTGTTAAAAGAGGTAGACAGTTGACAGTTTATTTTCTGCGAACTCCACTCTGGTTCTCTCTCCATACGCCTTGTCCTGACATAATGAAGATGTAATGAACCAAAAACAAAATTCATAGAATGAAAGTTATACCTGCAATATTCTATATTACATTTTATGTTATTATTTGCCCATTACTCTATTGATAGGTAGCTTAACCTAATTACCAAATTAGTTTTTAAAACTCTATTTAAGATTGAAAAAACCAAACCGTTCCTTTAAAGTGTCTAGCTTAAGTTATTTAATTTTTCTAGCACTTGTTTATAAATATTCTTTACATTATTTCAGCCGAAGATTCAACTTGCTTCAAAGTATGAACGACGTGTTGATATAAGATCTTTTGATGAAAGACAGAAATTATTTCAGGGGGTAAGTAGTAAAATATATTATCATACATGTACGAGGGTGGTTCGATAAGTTCTCGGGCTGAAACAAAGAGGGCGCTGGTAGTATCAAAAAACTACAATGTTTTGTAAGCATTAACCTTGAAATGACGCCCTGCAAAGTTGCAGATGTTTACATTCATTTTTTGCGTAATTCCTATGTTTTTGGGTGTGCTGAATCCGAAAATGACTTTTATTTTGTCATAGAACGTCACGTTTTCTGATAATGTAAGTATCTATGTTAAACAAGTTATCATCTTAAAATAAAAGATAAAAGACCAAAAAAAAAATGTTTTAATTTATAATTGCGTAACAAAACTTATTTTTTTATCTAAAATACATTCATTAGTAAGCACTAAACACATTTCTTTTTCCCAGTGAGACTCCTTTTGGTACATTTTCGCTTGTAGGAAGCATCTGGAAGATCCCTCTGAAGCGTCCAACAGTAGTCTGCCAACATTGAGACGCCCCATCTTCCCTGATATCTTTTTTCCATCTCCTTAATATCTTGATGAAATCGTTTACCTTGCTCTTCACTTACATCTACTAAATTTTCTGGAAAGTAGTCGAGGTGGGAATGAAGAAAATACACTTTTAAATTCATTAGGCAACAATGCTTTTAACATTCTTTTGACGATTTGTTTGTAGTTAGGGTCTTTGTTATTGCCTAAAAATTTCTCTATGACCTCTTTAAAGGCAATCCACCCTTCTCTTTGAGGATCCATCATGGTTGTGATGAATTGTAGATCAGCGATAAGCCGTCTAGTATCTGGTCGAACGAAAACACCTTCCTTCAACTTTGCCTCCGAGAGGCCTGGAAACTTTGATATTAAGTATTTGAAGCAATTTCCATCTCTTGGAAGTGACTTTACAAATTGCTTCATCAATCCCAGCTTAATGTGAAGCGGTGGTAGAAGAACTTTATGAGGAGGCACCAAAGTTTCATGCAGGACGTTCTTTTCGCTAGCGTGAAATCGCGAATTTTTGCTCTCTAATGAAATCTCAAAATTTTACCATGAAATATAATATATTATTACCAACTATGAACGCCTTACCAAATCCTGGCAACACCCTGTAAGGTACCTCAGTTCAGACTTGCCTAATGATTGTCCTAATTCTGACTGGAGTCTACCTATACGCTAGCTCATCTCAGGGTAGATTCGTTGTTTTTATATTTTTCCACTATTTTTAATATAGTGCCTGTGTAAGTTTTATAAATGTCTAAATCGGGAAAAAAGGCGCCACCAAATTTTACTTTATAATGAGCCCTAATGATTATACTACGAGCAATTGTAGTAAAGAAACCTTGGAAAAGAATAAATATTTAATATGACATATCCGGGTAAATAAATCGCAAAGTCTAAGTACTTGAAAGTATCCTAATTTAAATTTATAGGAAATAAAACCAATTAAATAGAGGCCAATACATTTATTCCTCACGGTATACCCCTTCCCAGATAATAAGTACAACCCCTGGAAAAAGTTATCACCATGTGAATTATTGCAAGCTCCTCTAATGGGGCTATCTAATAGAAGTGCGATTACAAATGTTAAATTGCAATAGAGAAACCTTGTTGACTTAGTCGAAAGTTATTGTCTTTCTATGACGTAGCAAAATGTGAATATTAAAACAAAAGAATAGTAAATTAAACTTGACAGTGTCCTGCATAGTGAACGGCAAACCGATCCAAAAAGTAAACAAATCAACTACTACCTTTGGAAGGTTTATGTCGACATAGCCCAGTTATAGAAGAAAAGAACACACTCTATTTTAAACTGGACTATGATGTTCCATAAGCCCAACAATGCAGGAGACTATCAACTTTGCAGTAATAAAAAAAAATAAGCAATACCAAAAAAAGCTACAAAAATATCTGCAAAGAGAAAGAATTAGGAAATAGATAAGGAGAGAGATAATGAGTGTTTAAATGACAGTTAACAAAAATATAAGCAATAGAAAGTTACATAAAAAAGTGATAGATAAATCCAAAATTAGGTCATAGAAATCAACTTATAATCTTAACAAAATAACAATTTGAACAAAATAACTAGTTTCCAAAATATTCAATTATTAAGAAAATAAAATTTTCAATAAATGTATCATTATAATATTCATTAATTTAAACAATAATTAAATGGGTACTTGGCCACTCTGGGACTCTAAAACAGAACCATAAAAAAACCTCAATTACAGTATAGTATCGCAAAAATAAAACATTTAAATTTGAGGTTGTAGCGCAACGAAGTCGACTGCGTTTCACCTTACATAGTTTACTGGTTCGCCGCAAATATATGATATGGTAAATTACCAAAAGAAAAATATCATAAAAAAAAAATATATTAAAGTCCAGATATTTAAAGTCTATTAATTAGAAAGGTTCAAAAACATATACACAAGAATCCCCTACCTGTTAGCCCTCTAGGTAATCGAACAGAAAACTGTGTTTAGATAACTAAACGATTCAAAATACAGGTTTAATACCCATTAGGCTTAACAGTCAGAAACTCTTGTGTACATACCTTGGCTAAAATTAGGCACTTAGCTGAATCACTTTAAAACAGGTGGTTGAACAAGGCCTGTCACATAGACAGCTTCCCCAGACAGGACGTTGACCTGGCTCAATGTGGAGATTGTCCCTTTCAGAGGCTCACAATCCCAGAAGTGCAGCACGAAAACCCAACCTGTACATTATAAATATCCATCCAAAAAAAAAGACTGAAGAAATCCAAAGACATAATTATTCCAAAGACATATTGTACTTATCCCAAAGACAATACTGTAGTTATTCCTAAGACATATTCATTCCAAAGACCCTCGAACTCAAGAAGATGTTGGCATCTGCTAACTGATAAGCCGTTGTTTCTGGCTGACTGAAGAAAATAATCGCCAAACTGGCTGTAGAGTGAAACGACCAAAATCACCAAAAATTGTTTGCACCCCGACTCGGTTTTGTTACATTAATCGGCCAATTATGACCAGATCGCTTAACTTGGGAAAGCAGTAAAACTAAAACCACATCTTCACGCTCTTGCGTCAGATAGCCAAAAGAGAACGATTTCTCTCAAATCACTAGCACATTTCTTCCAACGGAAGTTACCAAAAAAACTTTATAAAAACGTCTGTCAAAAATCTATCCAAAAAAAATAACCTTAATCTCGTAGCCATAATCTCGAACCCTTGAAATTTATCATACAATTTGAACTACTTCCGGAAAATATTTGCAAAAATTCTTCTATCTCAATTTTAAACTGGCCAGTACTAAAATCAGACCGAGACAACCAATATCTTAATAATCTAACCTGCCTCGTCCTACAAAATGAATACTCAATAACAAACTACTTAATGGGTTCGAAATATACAAAAATTAAATCCATTTAGTTTCGAGGGTCTAATATACAATATAATAATTACCAAAAATTCTAATTAGTAAAGGGAAATATTCAACTAATAAACTAAAAACAACATAATCAAAAAGTCGATACTATTTTATTTCAAATTTAGCATTTCGATAATATTCAACTGGTGTGCCATCTTATAGGCAACCCAAGAAATTGAGTGGACCTGACCATTTACCAGCTGATATGTGACAATAAACAAACACTTTCTGAAAAAGGAAAATCAAATAATAATCACAAGAAAACAAATAATCCTATTTATATTTATCCAAACATCACGAAAACGCTTTTCCCAATATGTGATACATTGTCTCGAGGTACCTACTGAAATTTATAAATTACAGAAATATGTTAAGTTTCGATGTCAATCAAAATTTCAAAATGTAAACAAAAGGAATGATCTGAATATAGATGAAACCAATATTAATGAATGAAAAACAAAAGGTAATCATTAGTTTTATAGTAGAAAACAACGTTTACTGTAAATTTACGTACAAAACAAAAATCTATTTATGACTTTAGTAATCTGAACCTGTAATTTAATCTTGAAAAATGTAAACAAAATATTTATTATTTAAACCCAATTTTTAACCGTATCAAGCGTTAAACTCCCTCGGAGGCCAACACTTTTTGGTCCAGTGATTTGCTCGGTCTCTACTATCCCATAGACACAAAAAGCAAGGGAATGTGGTAAACCCAGATTGTTGTCCGAGCAACATGCCCAAGATTTTTAAATCACCGCACACTTGCCAACCGTGGTCTTTATATTTTAATTTGCAAAGAACCAATTCCAGGTTCTTGTAGGTTTCCTTGAGGTGTACGAAATGACCGACAGGAATGGAAGCATAGAAACCGCCATTGTGAAGCAGAACTGCTTTAAAGCTTCTTTTTGAAGAATCTATGAAAATACGCCACTGTGCTGGGTCGTGTGAGATCTTTAACGTATCCATCAAACCTTCAATATTGGTACAATAAACCAACTCGTCCTCTTGGGCAAAGTAGAAAGTGAACTGCTTCTCACGATATCTAAACCAGGAGGAAGACACTCCCGGCAAAAGTAAGTTCCTGCTTTTGAGCCTTGATCCAAGCAACTCAGTAGCGTTTTTGGGAAGATTCAAGTCTCTTACCAAATCATTTAGCTCGCCCTGGGAAAACAATTTCGGACTGCTGTTATCTACAAATTCAAAACTTGACTTATCATCGGGTTCAGATACAGCACCATCTTCGTCAGAACTTGGAATCTCTTCCAAGGTAGCAGGGGCCTCGGGCACTGGTATTTCGGTCCCATGAGGGATGGGACGAATAGCTGATTGCAGATTGGGGTATGAAATTGACTGCTTCCGTTTGGAATTATACCCTTTCACATTACACGAACAAAAGTAACAATCATCACTATGGTTCTTTTGCTACCATAGGAATCGCATATCGGAAAGCTTTTTTCTTGCCCTTAAACCAATTTCGAAGATCTTTAACACATCATTTGCAGACTTTATTCTGATCTCCAAGTAGTTTTAAGCCAAAATACGCAAAGTATACTTTTTTTACAAAGTCCGTAATATTAAGTTGTTGCTTTAATACCAATATATTTGCCACAAATATAACAGAAACGAATTCACACATTCATTCATAGACGACATTGCACTATATTGAACCAAGATCTATAAAACAATGACGAGTTAACACTTTCTACACTATCGGAGCGCGCACGTTCAGGTTATAAAATGTTTATGTTTGTTAACTTAGCTCACACGGGGCGTTCTTTATTTAGAAAGTAATGATAGTTATGGCCTGTATACATTTAAAAACAGGAATCAAAATAAAATTGTATCTATTTATTTATGACTTCAAGTTAGCCCAAAAAACCTCTTTTTTACAATAAAATTTTGCGTTTTGTAAAATAACCTGACGTTCTGGAATTTTTTGAGTATTTTTTTAGTTTTCAGAACACCTAAATACATAGAAATTAGTTGAAAACACCCAGACAGCATTTTTGTTGCAGACCTGTGTTATCGAACCATCCTCACATAATCCTAAGTACGGTATTAATTTAATTTTCAGGGCTTTGATATGGTAACGTTGGAACACATGGAAAAACAATGGAAAGAGAAACTGCAAGCATTTATGGAACGACCGAAAAGTAAGTGCATTAAAAAGCAATACCACCACAAATTTAAAAGTATAATTTTTTTAAGGAAAATTACCAAAATGGCATGGAGAAAGGCCTGGAAAAAGACCTGGAGATCCCGACACTCCTGAAGGTAGGTATATCTTCTAACAGGAATTAAACTTATTTGGGTCCCTTCAAAGTATTCCCCTTTCGAGACGATTCACTTATTGGGAACGTTTTTCCAGTCTTTAAACGCCCCCAGATGAAAAAACTTTTAGTACTGGCAACAAATTTCCTGTCATATATTCTTCTTCTTCTTCTTCTAGGTAGAACCAAGTTCTGTTATCTACACAATGCCTCATCGATCCTCGTTTGACGTCGAAATCCAGCTGTCTCTCCATCTTTTGTGGAGCCGTCCAGGCTGCCGTTTGGTGTTTGGTTTTTCTCTCAACACGGTTTTTGCTAGTTTGTCATCGTCCATTCGTTCCACGGATCTCTCCACTGCCTACGACGGTTTCGAACCCACTTCACAACATCCCCCACTCCGCTATCCTCACGTATTTTTGCGTTTCTTAATCTATCTCTTAAACTTGTTCCCGTGATCATTCTCAGCGTTTTCATTTCTGTGGTTCTCATAATTTGTTTTGTCTTTGTTGTTTCATTTCTTGTTTCTGCGCCGTAGGTCAGTATCGGTCTTACACAGACCTTGTAGATTCTTACTTTGCTCTCAACCGTCATACGTTTATTGTTCCAGATTATGTCTCTTAGTTGGCCTGATATCATGGCCGCTTTGTTGGCTTGTGTGCGTACTTCTTCCGTTACTGCCCTGTTACTTGTTATATGTGCTCCCAGGTATTTAAACTTCCCAACCTGTTCGATATCAACCATTAGTTTGCATCTTACCGGTTCTTTTGCTATTACCATTGCTTTGGTTTTCTCCATAGATATTTTCATATTATACTTTTTGGCTGTTCGACTGAGATAGAAAAGCATTCTTTGTAAGTTGTCCTCGCTATCTGCTGTCAAGGCAACATCGCCTGCAAAGCATATAATCTGAACGGTGTTGTGTCCCATTGGGTACCCAATATTTGTGCTTTTTACCTCATCAATGATTTCGTCCATGATTACATTGAAAAGTGTTGGACTTGGGCTATCACCCTGTCTTATTCCTATGGATAATGGGATTTCCTCTGTTAGAGTGTTATTTGTTTTAATTACCATGGTGTTTTTGGAATTCAGTTCGTATATTGTGCGTATGATTGCTTCGTCTACTTGTTTTCTTCGCAGTAGTTCTGTTATGTGTTCCAGTTTGACTCGGTCGAACGCTTGTGTAAAGTCCACAAAACAAATTAACAGCGGTTTATCGTATTCGATAGATTTTTCAACCAGCTGTCTGATAGTAAATATACCGTCGATAGTAGAGCGATTATTCCGGAAGCCCTGCTGTTCTTCGCACGCCCCTAACTTGTCTACGATCCGTTGTGACAGTATTTTGGTTAATAATTTGGCTGAACTGTTCAGTAGGCTGATTCCCCTGTAGTTCCCGGGTTGTTTCTTTGATCCTCTTTTGTGGATCGGAATTGTGATGCTTTTCCGCCATTCGTTGGGTACTGTACGTTGTGCGGAGTATTTTTTGAAATAGAACAGTGAGCTCTGTGACAAGGCTGGGGCCTCCGTACTTTAGCATCTCATTCGTAATTTGATCGGTACCAGGAGATTTTCTGTTTTTTAATTTCTTAATTGTCAGGTGCATCTCTGCTTCACTGATGTTAACATCTGTTAGTTCTGCGCTTTCTTGTTGGTTTTCGTCTACGTTGTTTTCTGTAGCTGGTGCCTGGAGTAAGTCCTTAAAATGGCTGACCCATTGTTGGCTGTCGATTGGACTTAGTTGAACGTATTCATTGATTGTTTTTTTTTTTCTATTCCTCAGCATGTTCCATATTTTCTTTTGTCCTCCATATAGGTCGTGTTCCATGTCTTTTGAATACTTTTCCCAGTATTCTTTCTTTAGTTGAGCTATTTGACTGTTGATTCTGTCTTTCACCGTTTTGTACTCTTCGAAATGGTTTATTGTTTTGTGCTATCGGTATTTTGTAAATGCTTGTCGTTTTTCTTTTGCTAGTATTTTCACCTCTTCTGTGAACCATGGTTTTGTATTGCTTCGCTTGTTCGTGGTCCGATCGCATCATATACTCAATAGTCTCAAAAAGATGTTCTCGCATTGGCATATTGAACTTCGGAAACAAAATTACACGATGCTGAAGAACAAGCCTTATTCGCCGTTTGACAAACCGAGTGGTGATAATTAAAGAAAACGAACAGGAATTTCATTTATTGATTGTTTGATGTTGTTTGAAATGCTCTTTTAGGTATTTGCATTTATTTCAACCTTCTAATGAGTGCTGTGATATTTTCATGTCGAACACAAAAACTTTTTGGAAATAGTTTTCCTGCTAATTTTTAAGTTTTGGAGCATTGATTTCTGTATTTTTTTAGATTTTTTTATGTTTAATAATTCTAAGTGATCGGCTTATTTTTTAGGGAGAATCTGCGATTTTCTCATTTTTATATCAAACCAACTTTACTTTTGCTCACACAGAGCATTTTTCCTATATTTAGATATGAATTACCTCTTTTAGAGTTAAATATCACAAATCATCTATTTTTTAAAGCAAATATTCTTTTCATACGACCCATTCTGGAATCTTTTTAATGCCAATGAACAGGTTAATAGTTGTAGCAAACAGGACACCCATATTTTTTATAATTCATTTCGTTTTTTGCCCGGCTCAATATTTATGTGAATATTGTAGCTCCCAAAATATATTTTTTATAAAAACTCCCAACTCGCATTACTGAATTTCTTAAAAGAATTGAATGATTTTAACAAAAAATGAGAAATACGTATGGATTACTTTATCTGATATTTATTTAGTACAAGTAAAGAGTGTTTTTTATAGAGGTATAGAACTTTAAGTTGGCAACACTTTTTTAACTGGCGGCCATTTTGTCAGCTGTCAAGTGATTTATGTTTAGTTTGGTTTGGCATTTCAACATGAATAGACTGACGCCTGAACAACGCTTCCAAATTGTGCAAATTTATTTTGAAAATCATGGTTCTGTTCGAAATACGTATCGCGCACTACGTCAACATAATCGTCCATCAGAACAATTAATTCGATTAACTATGGAACGTTTTCGCACCACGTTTACTCTAAATGATAATACGCATCCACAGAGACGTCGTACAGTGCGTACAGAAGAAGTCATTGCTGCTGTAGAGCATAGCGTAGAGGAAGACCCGAATCAGACTATCCGCCATCGTGCACAGGAATTGGATATGTGTCCATTCACTTTATGGAAGATTTTGCGGAAAGATCTTGATTTGCGTGCTTACAAAATCCAACTCGTGCAAGAATTGAAGCCACACGATCACCTAGCAAGGCGTAGATTCGGTGAATGGGCCCAAAACAAGATTGACGTTGATCCCGATTTTCATAAGCGAATTTTGTTTAGCAATGAAGCTCACTTTTGTTTGAATGGATACGTCAATAAACAAAACTGCCGTATTTGGAGTGATGATAATCCTCAAGTGTATGTTGAGACACCGTTACATCCAGAAAAATTGACTGTTTGGTGTGCTTTATGGGCTGGTGGAATCATTGGTCCGTACTTCTTTAAAAACGATGCTGGTCAGAACGTTACAGTCAATGGTGACCGCTATAGAGCCATGATTACTGATTTTTTCGTTCATCAATTGAACAATCATGATGTGCAGGAGCTGTGGTTTCAACAAGACGGCGCAACATGTCACACAGCTCGTGCCACAATTGATTTATTGAAGGAAATGTTTGGTAACCGCATAGTTTCACGTTTCGGACCCGTGAATTGGCCTCCAAGATCGTGCGACTTAACTCCGCTAGACTATTTTCTGTGGGAATATGTGAAGTCGCTAGTCTACGCCGATAAGCCCGAAACGATTGATCACTTGGAGGACAACATTCGCCGCGTTATTGCCGATATACGGCCACAAATGTTGGAAAAAGTCATAGAAAATTGGACCTCCAGATTAGACTACGTCCGAGCCAGCCGTGGCGGTCATAGGCCAGAAGTCATATTTAAATTATAATGCCAGAAGGTTATCTTTCGAATAAAGTAAATTTCTTGTCAATTTAAAAAATTCATCTTTGTTTTATTCCATTTAAAAGTTCTATACCTCTATAAAAAACATCCTTTATATATTGTTGAACCTTATTTTAATCTTCGGTATAAACCGAATTTTAAATATTCCTGAAAAGTATTTTATTAAATATAGGGGAAGAAGAGGCGGCAAAAGCTGACGATCTCGAAGTTGAGGATTCGATAATAAAAGAGATTATTGCTCCAAAGGAAGAAATTACAGAAGAAGATCTTGAAGAAGAAGAGGTAGAGGTTGATGAAGAAGAGGAAGAAAGCGAGGAAGACGAAGATGAAGAAGAGGAGGAGGAGGAAGAAGAATAGGAAAAGGAAATCGAGGACGTTGAATGTTTATATACCTAACCTTTAATGCTATAGTAATGAACTTATTTAATATAAATTTGTTTTAAATAATCGATTTATGAACAATTAAATAAAATTAAATTTCTATATATTCAACTAAGATGACTTGTCTTTATTTCCCTTTCAACCAATATATATATATATATATATATATATATATATATATATATATATATATATATATATATATATATATATATATATATATATATGCTCCTACCTGTTATTTTACTCTTTTCTCAGGTGAGTTTAAGATCACAAGCAGACAATCAATACACAGATAGTTCAAAATACAACATATAAATTTTTATTCAACAATAAATAAATGGCACAATATTTCAATAATTCCTGGATGAAAAATATGGACAATGCTATTATATATTTAAAAAAAATAATATTTTATATCAATATTAGGATTATTCAATTTCATTTACCATGCATCGTCTTTTTTAATAATCTGTATCACAACTTGGCAACGTTTTATTTTTTTAATTCCACAATCGTCCACTAGATGGCTTAACTGCAATTTATTATGAAAAGCGTGGTTATTTACACAAAATTGATTTTATTTTAAACAAATTTACGTGTACCGTGATATGATTCAAGTGGTTAATTAATATAATGACACCTACTGTTAATGATAAATCTTATTTATGTTTTAACAGGTTAGTATTACTTATTAGTTTAAATATTTTTTATCTTTCGAAAAGTTAGGTTATTACCCAGATAGCACAAGATTTCCATTGGATATCCAGAATAGGTACATATAATGTCCTGTATGTCCATGGACCGTTTATGGATGTTCATTAGATGTGATGACCTGTAATCTATATGGACGTCCATATCTGGATGTCCAGTGTAAGTCCATCAGACGTCCATTAATTAAATTTCGGGTTGTCGGTAAAATCGGATACTGTAATATCGGCCTATAGAATTGTCATTTCTTAACCGGCCGGCCCGCCATGATCACAAAATATCCCTTCAGATATTTTGTGCCCATTATTATGTTGACGTCGAGCTAAAAAAGACCTTTGGAGTTTTAGTTGAGCTAAAATCAAGTGTGCTTTTTATTTGAAGAAGATGCCACCGTTAAAGGTAAGTATAGTTATTTTTAATTTAATTTTTTTAATTATACCAAAAATTACCGAACGAAAGTACAGACATGCCCGACGAAAAGCTGATAATTTAGTATCAAACTCACACAAATTTGAAAGTGAACAAAATATTCAGTATCAAAAGACGTATGTTAAAATATAGCTTTTGTAGCTATACTTTTTCATACAATCACTTATTTAAATGGAAATTACTACAAATAAGTGCAAATATTTTGATAGGCCAATGAATTTTGTATCTTGTTGGTTAAAATGGAGCACAGATAGAGTTGTAAATTTGTGTAATAATAAAATTGTAAATTTTAGAGAAATTTCTCTCTGCCAAAGTCATTATTGAGTAATCAGTCTAATAAGATTGCTGGCATTAATAAATGTTATCAAAATTTATAATGGAATAAAAGCTATAGCAAATTTGAATAATTATATTAATTTTTTTATGACTATTTTGGATTAAACGCTAGTAAAAGTTTACATTGATGTGTATTTTTGTGCAGTATAATTTTTAAAAAATATATAATAAAGTTTTGACAGTTCGACTCTAGGTTTAGACTTATAATTTAATTTATTTTAATTATTTTTAGATGAATTTTCCACAGATTGGTCCAAATAAAATTCCTATGTGAAAGCCAATTTGTACCAAATGAGAGAGGATATTCAGGTAATCTTAAATAGGGAAAAAACAACAAGTATCTACAAAGAATTTTCTGCAGGAGTTCAACGATCCTTTTACTTAAGAAAATAATCAGCTGCCTTAAGTCACATAAGATCTTCAGGACAATTTAAACTTTAAAGATGCAGTAAGTTTATTACACTTCTCCTGAAATAAAAGCTTATTTTTTTATGGTAACAATGACAGATAGCCTTTCCAAGAATTATACATATGATGGAATAGTAAACTGCCCTTTAAAAAACTTATGTTCACTATTTGTAAGTAAGTTACCACTTAAATATAAAAATTTGATGAAAAAAATCTCTCTGTTTTATTTGTCATACGCGTAAATAATAAGAACAAATTGGGTGTCAGATTTCACACGTTGAACTCTAGATCCTCTTGTTCTGGTAATACCCAGACAAAAAGTGTGTTAAAATTTTTTTTCTGGTCTGTTGGTATAAGCACTCTAAGCAATAACGATGCATTTGCTTTTATATATATATATATATATATATATATATATATATATATATATATATATATATATATATATATATATATATAGAGAGAGAGAGAGAGAGAGAGAGAATACTGCATCATTTAACGTTAAACCTTATTAATTTTCAGCTGCGGTAGAAGAATGGGGGGCCGATAAAAAACAGCCGAAGACGAGATTAGACAATGGCTGAAGAGAATAAACGACAGAAATAAATCTAGAAAAAAATAATCATTGTAACAATAAAAAGTCTTTATTTAAATAATTGGTATATTTTCTATTACCCAATTGAAATTGTACCTATTACTATGGAACCAGATAACTTATTCATAGCGATCCTTCTACAGCTTGAACAATTTAAATCAATTGAAATATTTTGTAGCACTTGCAATTCGACTAATTATAAAATTTTATATTCTTATATAGTATTGTATTAAAAACTTGACAATTGTAATCAATAAGTGTAATATGTGGATCCAGTTCCTGTTATCTGGTTCGCTAATGTAATTTATATCTGTTTAATTTTTGGGACTAATAGGGCCATCTATGATTACCGTTATCGACGTTTTGATGACATGAGTGGTCTGTGTCTTCAGAAGTGCAGATTTATTAGGTACTGTAAGCTCTCGGACCCTAAGCAAATTCTGAAAATATCTACCATTCACGTTAGCGGAACGTCAAGAAGAGGGAACAATAGATTATGACCTATTTATCTAAAAAGCACAATACCATCGGATAATATGTCCACAATCGGGTCAAGAATGTACAATATATGGACATCCAAAATTAGTCCTATTAATATCCAACAATGATCCATACTTGGACAATATATGTAATCCAAAAAGACATCCATGAGTGGGACAATCGTATAGTCCAGTGGATATCCATAGGATGTTGGTGAACAAATTCTGGACATCACATGGATACCCAGTATGTCCAGCTTTGGATAAACGATGGATATCCAGTGGACTGAAGTGTGCTATTTGGGTATTAACTGATTTTTATTTATGTCTACCAAGAATTAAAAGCTTTCTACTGCTTAGTCTAGTATGAATACCTTATTTTATTTTCCGTTACTTGGTCCAAATATTATAAAACACAATTCCAGTTTATTATTTAATTCGTTTTCTTCTTCAAAACTTTCAAATGTCCAAAATATTTCGTTGTCGCTTCCTATCAAGTAAGGAATTGACAAATATTAATCCCAAAGTCTAGTTCTATTAATTTCTTCTTTGAAAAAACTATTTATCTTATTGTTGTTGTCTAAGAGTTGAAAATTTAGTTCACAGAACAATCTTTGACATTTTTAATTACTTTTATTAAATTATAAACTTGTTTTAATAAATAACAACAAACATATAACCTCTTATTAAAATAAAACAAAATATTTCGCTTTTGTTTTCAGATGACGTATGAAAACAATTGAAAATGTGAGGTTATGGAAAATTTCGGGAGCACGAGAGACGCAGTGCTTTTAGCAAAAAGATAATTTCAACTCTGACGAAATTCCTACGCCTCGGCTATATAAATGAAACCGAAACATATGAAACTTCTTCAACTTGATTGGTCAGATTTATGACACCTTGATAAATTTTACCAATTTCGATTTATAAATGCTTTTGAATTTGACCAATTTTTACTGGAAATTTTATGTTTTAATGAATATATGGACCAAAATTTTATCATTGAGCATGATTGAGCTTGCAATTAATAAAATTTAGAGCTTTCTCAACACTTTGATATACATTAAAACCACTTTGGCATACTATTTATATATTAAAATTGATAAAAATGAACAGCTTGCACATTGAAATTTTATTACTATTTTACTCTTTGTTCGAAAAAAATGTTTATTGTTGCCTCGGATATTATTATACACGTATTAAACAAAATTTTCTTGACATTTTAAGCCTCAATTTGCTAACAAAAAATTTATATACAAATACTATATAAACTACATAAATCTGTACTATATTTTACAGTTTTGCACTATATATGGTTTTTATTTCCACATAGTTTATTAAATAATCCTTAAAACTATGACATTCTTCTTGAATATCGAACATTAATGTTTGTTTTTCACTTATCAATTGGCAACGTTGTAGTGATGGGTGATTTCAAGAAAAGGTCGCTAGTATGTGGCAACCATGCATTTTAGGTCGGTTATAAGGAGGAGCTTAACTTCTTTAGTCGATAAGAAGGGATATGCAATATTGCCACGGTTTGAAAATAAATCCGAAAATTTTAATTGTTTTGTACTTGTTTCTTATAAAAGCATGTATATAACATTAAAATACTGATATCAAATCATTGGCAATACTGTAAATTGCTTCATTTAAATGAGTTGGAGTACCAATTTTGCATACATTTTATGGACATCAAAACTATAGCACATGAAAGAAATTCTTGGTATAGTATTTCTATGTTTATTAATACAACACTATTATACCTGGTCTTTAGCGGCCGGATATATGAATTACTTTTATTATACTCTTCCACTTAAAAATATGCCACATTTTCGTTTTGATTATGACATAAGCAAAAAATCGTAATTTTTTTAGTTATGCTGGTTTTCTTCCAAAAATAGCAGTGTGGAAAATTATTTGAATGATTAGAAAGGGAATTAATAAATTGATAAATCAGTCAGTATATCAATTAATCAATCAACTGATTTTACGATTAATTGATTAACAGATTAATCGAAATTTAACAGGCGATATAAGCCGATGCAACATTTTTGTGACAGTCTTTTTTAGTTAAAAATGTATTAAATGCTTATTGTCTTTAACTAAATTTAAGAAATAGGTTAGGATTTCTTCATTGTCACCAGTTTGACAGACTGTATGCAATCCTGTACGACCTTCTTTATCACATGTAAGTACAAGAGTAGTGAAAATTTCTTTCCTACAGTTTGATTTAACAAAGTCAAGTAATAATTTTAACATTTGAAATTTACGAAGACTATAATGCAGTATAGTGAGCCCGTTATTATCAGCTTTTAATATAAGGTCATCGCGTATTGCGATATTATCTTGGATTGCATCTAGTAAGTACTTTAAGTTGTCTTCAGTATTGCGTCCACAAGCTAAGTGCAACAAACTGCATCCAGTATTACTCTCTTTTATTAGAAGTTCGTTCAATTTTTCTGAAGCGTATGTTTTGATAAAATCGTATAAAATTTTTAAGCAAGACGGATTATCAAGGTAAGCAGCAGTATATTGCAATGAATTATACCCGTTGTTTGTTTTTATTAAAAGTTCATTAAGTATGTCTGGTTTGTCTTTAATTTTATCTAATAAAAAAGTTAAGATATGTTCATCATTTTGTTCACAGATACAGTGTAATATATTTTGTTTATTTTGATCCGATGTAAGTAATAGTTCACCTAAAACTTCTAAGCTACAATTTGCTTGAACAAAATCCAGCAATTCTTTTAGTAAAAAAGGATATTGAGACATCTTTTCCTTAGAGGAAGAATAGTGTAGTACTGTTTGCCCTTGGTAGTCCCTTGTTAATAAAAGCTCATCAAATATTTCCTTATTATTCTTTATTAAGTTAAATAAATAAGTTAGGAGAGGTATCAATAAGTTATTACGATATATTTCGTTAAAATTTGCTACTGCAAGGTGTAATACAGTAGCTCCATGACAAGTTTTTTTGCACAACAGTGTATGAAGCGTTTCTGTACTACAGTTCGAATGAACGAAGTCTAGTAATATTTCTACCTTATTAAAATTGAAGAAATTTAACACAGTACAATGCAATGGAGAGCATCCTAATTTATCAGTTTCTAACAATAATTCTTCAAACAATTCTTTGTAGTCTTTAATGGTATCTAAAAAATGAACTAAATAATCGCGATCGTTTTGATCACAAACAGTGTGCAGCAGGTTACGTGAGTCACTTTTGCTTGTGAATAAACATTTAATATCTTCCGAGTTACAAACTGAGTTAACAAGTTTAAGTAATTTTGTCAGCCAAGAAGAATTAATAGAGTAAACAATACTGTTAAACAGGGCTGTTCGCCCTTTATCATCAGTTTTTAATAAAATCTTCCTAATTGCATTTCTACTTTCGTCAGATACTTCTAATAAGGAAGATATATCATGTCCATATTCATAAGCCCTGTGTAATATTGTCTCTTCTTTTTGATTGGCTTGAAGTAAGAGTTTATAAAATAAGTTAGAAGGGCAATTAAGTTTAAAAAACTGGAATTTTTGATCTACTGAATGTAATCCACTAAAATCAATACAATGCAATGCTGTACGTCGTTTATTATCCTTTTTGAACACAAGTTCGACCAGTGTTTCCGATGAAACACTGCCTTTTATTGCTTTTAATATATTTTCTACAATTTGCCCTTCTTCTTTACATTCACAAATTCTGTGCAGTACTGTTTTTCCGTCAGCATTTCCACTAAACAAAATAGCGTTTTTGGAAATGTCAGGACGCAAATTTTCAAGATATTTGACAAATAAATTATACAAATCTTCTTGAAGCATTTGATAAAGTATTTTTGAGTCGAATTCAATGACCTTTATTTCAGTCTTGGTGCTTAATTTGTCTAAAAATGTTGTATTTCTATTTAAAAACCCTCGAATTATTGAATAATTTTCTTTTACTAAAACCTCTGAAAATACAATTTCCTGTATATTCTCGTTTTGAAAATTTTCAGCGAAATATTGACTGGCAAAATACTCTGCAAAACTTCGATGCACAAATTCAAGACGATTGTTATGAATTACAAGCAGTCCGGCCCTTGATAATATTATTTTGTCACTTTCTCTCTTAACCTGATTATGATCATGTGGACGAAATAAATTTTTGAAAGCAATGTTTTGGTGATATGTTGTTAAATATTCTAAATGTGTTTCAAAGACCTCATCACCAATCACGTATTGTGAAGCCGCGCCTTTATCGTCACGAAAGACTGTCCACTTGTATTTTATAAATTCGTCATAGAGCGAAAACATGTCTAATGCGTGCAAAGGGCAAAGCTTTTTAAAAAAATATATTTCAGCGATCATTTTGAGTTGTAAAGGATTGCCAGTAAACTCGAATATTTTATCTTTATAGGCATTTTCGAAGTAATCTATTAGACGTTCTGCAATAGTTGAAAAATTAATACTGTTTATAGAAATACGTGATAGCCCATGAAGTAGAAGATCAGAATAAAATTTATCATTAATTTCGTGATGAGAACAACGAAAAATATTATGTGCTATCATTTTAAAATAAGTCAACATGTCTTCAGCATTTATTTTAGGTTTTATATTAGTAAAGTTCCTCATACTATATTTCCAAAAATTTTCTAAAAAATTAACTTTCTCCGTAACATCAAGAGGCTTAAGAAAGAAGGACGATGATTCCAGAGCTTCTTCCAAGCTAAATTCTTCGTGATGTCTTGTGGTTATCCATATTTGTGCCACATTTGAATTTCGAAGTGCCTTCAGTAAAGTGAGAACATTTTTTTTAAATGTCGGACTTATTTCATCAAAGCCGTCAAATAAAAGTATAATTTTAGGAAATTTCATATCTTTGTTCGAATAGTCCAAAGATTGGACAAGTAACTTTTTTACAAAATGTTTATTCTCATTTTCACATTCTTGAGGGAATAAGAGATCAGCTATAAATTCTATCGCTTTGTTAATTTCATTGTCTTGAAATTCAATATCTTTCAGAGATTTTGCAAAGCGTTTCTGTCCTTTTTGTTTGTACGCATAAGAAGATAGATTAAATCTCAAAGCCCATACATTAGACATTATTTGTGTAAGCTGACGTGCAACTATCGTCATGAAAGTGGATTTTCCACAACCAGGACCATCAGCGACTATTACAAATTTTTTCTCTAATATTTGTTCATTGGCTAATTCATCTTCTTTCAAGCAAATGATATATTTATGAAGAATATCAGTATCATGGCTAATATTCCTAATTAAAAACTTTCCTTGGATATATTCTAACCAACAAACATTTTTTGTATTATTTTTACATAACTTATTAAATATATCTTTAAAATCGATCATTGTAGAAAGAATAATTCCTTTATCAAAAGTTTTATCGTCTTCCCACAAGAAAATTAATTTTTTGTTTATATTTTTTTCAAGTTGGTCTCTGTTTACACCGGAAATAATAAACAAACAATTTTCTAGAACTTGCTCATCTTGTAAAATATCGAGCCTCAACTCTCTTTGAATCAATGTTCTTTGGATATAATAATCCTCTATTAGGAAATCTGATATAAGAGCATCATTGTTTCCAATTTCAATAGATTCAGTAACAAGTTTTTCAAGTGCCAGTTCATCAATAATGTTCTTTCCCGAATTAATATTTATGAGTTCATTTAAAAAAACTTCCTTATTTTGAAACATAACTTGCCTTTTTAATGTTGTTTCTTGCGAGTCTTCCGTCAGATCTTTGAATAGACTATTTTTATCATAAAAAGGTGGCATAATTAATCCCAAGAATTTCTTGAACCTCAAAACATGGTCTTCCCGTCCAATTATTACAACCGTTTTACTATTATCCATTTCTAAAATTTTACTCGATACTTTTAAGCCCAATTCTATCTCGTTATCATGATATTCAATCACAAGCCATTTGTAACTTGCTTCGGAAAAAAATGTGGTAAAAATTTTTTCGTTATAATTTAATTGGTCGCGGTTTGTGAGTATAACTTCATCCTGACTCAATTTAAATTCATTAAACAGCTGGTTCAACTTAATAATACTTAATTTAGGAGTTGTGGTAATAATAAACATTATGTTGCCTTTCTGGGCAAAATAATCGCGCAGAAGTGAAATATCTTCAAATTGTACACCGTAACTTTCTAACTCCTTAATATAAAAAGTGGAATATCCCGCTACTAACAATGAGTCAATGTTATTTTCTAATATTTTTAAAAACTCTTTTTTATCCTTAATCCGCAAATATTTACTTTTCATATCTTGATAGGTTTCAAACCATTTAAGAACGCAACTTTGAAAATACTTATTAGCTAAATCCACATTTTCTATTTTAAAACATGTTTTTAAACAATTTTCTATATTCTTATTTAATTTATCATCTTTATAATTAGGCAAGAACCTAAACTCTTTAATAAAATCCAAAAAATAATTTTCGTTTTGATTATTTATATCAAATTCTTTCCTTAATTTAGATATTTGGTCCTGTTTTAATTTGTATTTAACCCGATCTCCTAAAATTGGATCATTTTCGTCGGAATTCTCAAAATAAAGCAGAACATTTTCTGCAAAACCGACATTTGTACAAATTAAAAACTCCTCCAACACATCATTCTTAAAAAAAGGATTTTCTTTAATGGCGCAAAAAGATTGGAAATATTTTTTTAACAAATAAGGCTTCGTCTCCCCCACATTTTTAGATGATTGAGTTTTTTTTGTCGATTTTGATTTTTTATTAAAAAGATCGATTTCTTTAATTTTATATGTGTCATCGTTTTTATGTTTAGCTTGAAGAAATCTGTACCTCCAAATACCACTTTGTAGATATTTTAACACTATATCATCAAAAAGTCCAGCTTGGTGCAACTCAGTCGCAAGGTAAAATTCATGTTCATCAGGAATCCGTTGCACAAAATGCGTGAGCAGCCTTAACTGGTAAGTAAGTCCATGGAGGGTCTTCTTGGGAGCTGATGATTCAACACTATAAAAGTCTGATGTAATTTCGCTGGTACTGGGTTCATTTAACTTTAATTTTTCATCATTATTTCCTTCATCCTACAATAAAAAGTAGAAAAATTGACAAATGCTGTTACAATTTTTTTTTGTAATAACCATAGTTTAACAGACCAATATTTAAGAACTACACATAAAGTAACAAATTTTTTCTAATATAGTTTTACCACTTTTGTAGATATCGGACCAATAGTTTTCGACTTTAAACTATTCAACTATACAGGCTGTCCTACGACGGTGAATTTTCGGGATCTATTGCACAAAAAATAGACTTTGGAAAATTTTTAAAATTTCGCAGTTTACTAAAATCGATAGAAGCAATTCGGCAAAAAAATTTCCAGATGGTTGCACTTCCGGTTACTCTGAAAGCTGATGCCATCTTGCTTACTTTAAATGGAACACCCTATATGTTATTTAATTTTTATATTTTACGGAAAATTATAAGGCATATTTCATGTATAATGCCTATATTTTTGACATATTTTAAATTATATGTCAAAAATGTCGTTTGCTGGTCTAAATATATCAGTTTATCCGACACGAAAGCCTTTATTATTGAATTAGAGTTGCTTTTCTTTTAGTAGACTGTGTTAATATTTTGATAATGAAGAAATACAGGATGATCAATAACTAACATTAAATAATAAATTGAGGAAATCGTTAAAAGTCATATATATATATATATATATATATATATATATATATATATATATATATATATATATATATATATATATATATATATATATATATATATATATATATATACATACAGGTGCAGCGATTGCTGCTTAGTTCGTTAAATTTATTTTTTTAATTTTAACATTTTATCAAAGAAATCATTTGTATATTTTACATTTGTAATCAATTTTATGTTTAGCCTAAAGAAATCTGTATCTACAAATAAACAGATTCTATAAAAATTAACCGTCAACCATTTCGGCCTCATACATCTTGATTTCAAGAAAAAATGCTTAGAGCAGCCTTACCTGATATCCGTGTAAGATTTTCTTTGATGTTAGTGATTCAAATTTGTGAGACGGTGACAGTATTCTGCTGGTACTGGGTTCAATTAAATTAACTTCTTCATGTCTTGGTCTTTTAGGAGGCTCAGTTGGTGACCAATCATCGTCCTACAGGAAAACAATAGAAGTAAATTATCACTACGGTTACATTTTTATTTTGTTAAGTCTTTGGTTTAATACACAAAGCCAATATTGAGAGACCTCATATAAACAAACTAAACAAGTGATTCGCGTTTACTGTCTCCTCTAATTAAAACAACAATACGCCATTGTCGAAGTTAAAACGGCACAAATTGCAACTTGGTATAACAAACAATATAGAGAGAATGATCTCACACGGAGAGTTCAATCTACAATTTCGAAAATTTTAAAAGAAGATCAAGAGACTTGATGATAGTTTCTTTTAAAACTACTTTTACACGAAATCGAACGCTGACATCAACGTATCTCAAAAACGAGTTGTTAAATGTAACACAAATGAATGTAAGTTTCGAAAACATTCACACGAAGATTAAAAGAAGCAGGTTTAAAGGCAACACAGCACTGGCAACTTTTCCTTAGGTTTGCAGGTTTGTGCAACCCTCAAAAAAATTGTAAATTGAAATAAAAGATACCAATAAATATAAGTACAGATATTTTTACATAAAATAAATCACGAAAATTTTGAAACTACACTTTCCAGAAAAGAAAAATTGGGCACGGACTGCCTTCAAAAATATATGTAACAAATTCCTGGGTAACAAGGAATCGGTGAACTAAAAAGATTTGGTTGTTGAACTTATCCAATCTTACAAGACGTTAGGTCAGATTTCATCAACAAAATTGTTGAAATGGAGAAGCTTTATAGTGAAAAATGGACCCCAAATATGTTAACGGACTACTGTTAGACCATCAAGTGAAACCGATCCAGGCGAATATAAGCGAAAAAGACAACAAAATAATTTGTTTACTTGTATTATATATTTTTTTCAATAAAAAATGGAAGTACATTTTGTAAAAAAAAAGTAATATTTCGTTTTTTATATCTTGTGATAGGTAAAAACCGAGCTCATATTTTAATTCAGCCCATTACAGTAGGCACAAAATATCCAAAAAAATATCAGGTACCAACAAAAAATTTTAAAATGCAGAACAATGTAATTATTTGCCGCAAAATAACAATTCTTCCTGATATACCATCTAGTAATTTACTTTTAAAATGGATTTATTTATTGGTATTTTCTAAGAATAACATTTAAGCTAGTTTGTCTTAACAAATTTCATCTCCTAGTAAATCAACATTGATTAACCTAACTTTTATTTTCATACTTGGGTTTTTTTACTGTGGTTAAAATTAATCAGGTGGCGTTCGTAAAAAGTGCATAATTTATGTTAAATTAGTTGTGAACTATGATTTTAAGATATTGCATTACTTACCGAATAATTTTCTGATGAATCCATTTCAACACGGCACTAAAATAATTAATATTCACACGTTCTACAACTTATTATAGCACTGTACAAAGATCATTTACTGACTGTTTATATTTGTGACTCATAACAATCTTCCTATAAGACTTATCTTATCATATCTGCTTCATTTCGACGAAATGGAAAGAAGTTATTTTTAAATATTATTCTCTAAAATACGTCACAATTCAATATACAAGATGAGTTAAAATGAGATTAGTTATTTTTTACTTCAAACATTCATTTGTTGTTAACCATAAAAGAGATTTAATTAATGCTCGGATTTGGAGATTAAATATTATTTAACTCGCGATCCGAAACGTTTCTGTTCGAATTAAATCCCACCTCTTCAAGATTCTTGGGAAAAGAGTTGAATAAACTTAGCTTAAATAAAAAGAACTCTAATTTAAAGTTGTAAATAGATTCTTGTATTCTAGAAAATTTTGATAGTTTCAAAATTACCCAGAAGGGGACAAAGTGAAGAAAAAGACTGATTTGACATTGCGATTAATAGTCAGCTTCGTGTTGGCTATAAAGTTATGATATCTCAATTTTGAGAATATTTTTAATATACAGTAACTTTGGCTAAAATGGGAAATATTCATTGTAATAAAACACAAATATTTCTGTCAAATTTCCACTATATTTTATTTTATTTTTAACAATATAACGCGTTTCGTTAACACTGTAGCTTTATCAAAAGATGTTTACAGACTGAATGAAGCCAAAATATAAAATACTAAATAATTAAACTTATTTTATTCCAATACAATAAACAAATGTACTATATAAGTAAAAATTCGGAATTTTTATATAAACTTATCGAAAATCAAAAACTATTTGCTATGACTGGATATCGAAATTTAACAAAACTTGCAACAAAGCAGGATTATTGCAGGCGATATAAGCCGATGCAACATTTTTATGGCAGTCCTTTTTACTTAAAAATGTATTAAATGTTTCAGGAGTAGTGTTGTCTTTAACTAAATTTAAGAAATCGGTTAAGATTTCTTTATTGTCGCAAATTTGACAGAGTGTATGCAATCCTGTACGACCTTCTTTATCACATGTAAGTACAAGAGTAGTAAAAGTGTCTTTCCTACAATATGATTTAACAAAAACGAGTAATAATTTTAACATCTGAAATTTACAAATACTATAATGCAGTACAGTTTGTCCATTATTATCAGTTTTTAATATAAGGTCATCGCGTATTGCGATGTTATCCTGGATTGAATCTAGCAAGAACTTTAAGTTGTCTTCAGTATTGCGTCCACAAGCTAAGTGCAACAAACTGCATCCAGTATTACTCTCTGTTATTAAAAGTTCGTTCAATTTTTCTGAAGCGTATGTTTTGATAAAATCGTATAAAATTTTTAAACAAGACGGATTATCAAGGAAAGCAGCAGTATATTGCAATGAATTATAGTCGTTGTTTGTTTTTATTAAAAGTTCATTAAGTATGTCTGGTTCGTCTTTTATTTTATTTAATAAAAAGGTTAAGGTGTCTTCATCATATTGATCACAGATACAGTTTAATATATTGTGTTTATTATTATCCGATGTAAGTAATAGTTCACCTAAAACTAAGTTACAATTTGCTTGAACAAAATCCAGCAATTCTTTTAGTAAAAAAGGATATTGAAACATCTTTTCCTTAGAGGAAGAATAGTGTAGTACTGTTTGCCCCTGATAGTCCCTTGTCAATAAAAGCTCATCAAATATTTCTTTATTATTCTTCAGTAAGTTAAATAAATAAGTTAGGAGGCTTGTCAATGAGTTGTGACGTGTTTCATTAAAATTTGCCACTGCAAGGTGTAATACAGTCGCTCCATGACAAGTTTTTTTGCACAAAAGTGTATGAAGCGTTTCTGTACTACAGTTCGAATGAACGAACTCTAGTAATATTTTTACCCTATTAAAATTGAAGAAATTCAACACAGTACAATGCAAAGGAGAGCATCCTAATTTATCAGTTTCTAACAATAATTCTTCAAACAATTCTTTGTAGTCTTTAATGGTATCTAAAAAATGAACTAAATAATCGCGATCGTTTTGATCACAAACAGTGTGCAGCAGGTTACGTGAGTCACTTTTGCTTGTGAATAAACATTTAATATCTTCCGAGTTACAAACTGAGTTAACAAGTTTAAGTAATTTTGTTAGCCAAGAAGAATTAATAGAGTAAACAATACTATTAAACAAGGCTGTTCGCCCTTTATCATCAGTTTTTAATAAAATCATCCTAATTGCATTTCTACTTTCATCAGTTACTTCTAATAAGGAAGATATATCATGTCCATATTCATAAGCCCTGTGTAATATTGTCTCTTCTTTTTCATTGGCTTGAAGTAAAAGTGTATAAAATAAATTAGAAGAACAATTAAGTTTAAAAAACTGGAATTTTTGATCTACTGAATTTAATCCACTAAAATCAATACAATGCAATGCTGTACGTCGTTTATTATCTTTTTTGAACACAAGTTCGACCAGTGTTTCCGATGAAACACTGCCTTTTATTGCTTTTAATATATTTTCTACAATTTGCCCTTCTTCTTTACATTCACAAATTCTGTGCAGTACTGTTTTTCCGTCAGCATTTTCACTAAACAAAATAGCGTTTTTGGAAATGTCAGGACGCAAATTTTCAAGATATTTGACAAATAAATTATAAAAATCTTCTTTGATCATTTGATAAAGTATTTTTGAGTCGAATTCAATGACCTTTATTTCAGGCTTGGTGCTTAATTTGTCTAAAAATGTTGTATTTCTATTTAAAAACCCTCGAATTATTGAATAATTTTCTTTTACTAAAACCTCTGAAAATACAATTTCCTGTATATTGTCGTTTTGAAAATTTTCAGCGAAATATTGACTGACAAAATACTCTGCAAAACTTCGATGCACAAATTCAAGACGATCGTTATGAATTACGAGCAGTCCGGCTCTGGATAATATTATTTTGTCACTTTCTTTCTTAACCTGATTATGATCATGTGGACAAAATAAATTTTTGAAAGCAATGTTTTGATGATATGTTGTTAAATAATCTAAATGTGTTTCAAAAACCTCATCACCGATCACGTATTGTGAAGCCGCGCCTTTATCGTCACGAAAGACTGTCCACTTGTATTGTATAAATTCGTCATAGAGCGAAAACATGTCTAATGCGTGCAAAGGGCAAAGCTTTTTAAAAAAATATATTTCAGCGATCATTTTGAGTTGTAAGGGATTGCCAGTAAACTCGAATATTTTATCTTTATAGGCATTTTCGAAGTAATCTATAAGACGTTCTGCAATAGTTGAAAAATTAATACTGTTTATAGAAATACGTGATAGCCCATGAAGCAGAAGATCAGAATAAAATTTATCATTAACTTCATGATAAGAACTACAAAAAAGGTTTTGTGCTATTCCTTTAAAATAGGTCAACATGTCTTCAGCATTTATTTTAGGTTTTATATTAGCATAGTTCCGCATACTATATTTCCAAAAGTTTTCTAAAAAATTAACTTTCTCCGTAACATCAAGTGGTTTTAAAAAGAACGACGATGATTCCAGAGCTTCTTCCAAGCTAAATCCTTCCTGATGTCTTGTGGTTATCCAGATTTGTGCCACATTTGAATTTCGAAGTGCCTTGAGTAAAGTGAGAACATTTTCTTTAAATGTTATACTTATTTCATCAAAGCCGTCAAATAAAAATATAATTTTAGGAAATTTCATATTTTTTTTCGAACAGTACAAAGACTGGATAAGTAGCTTTTTTACAAAATGTTTATTCTCATTTTCACTTTCTTGAGGGAATAAGAGATCAGCTATAAATTCTATCGCTTTGTTAGTTTCATTGTCTCGAAATTCAATATCTTCCAGAGATTTTGCAAAGTATTTCTGTCCTTTTTGTTTGTATGCATAAGAAGAAAGATTAACTCTCAAAGCCCATACATTATACATTATTTGTGTAAGCTGACGGGCAACCATCGTCATAAAAGTGGATTTTCCACAACCTGGACCATCAGCGACTATTATAATTTTTTTATCTAATATTTGTTCATTGGCTAATTCATCTTCTTTCAAGCAAATGATATATTTATGAAGAACATCAGTATCATGGCTAATATTCCTAATTAAAAACTTTCCTTGGATATATTCTAACCAACAAACATTTTTTGTATTATTTTTACATAACTTATTAAATATATCTTTAAAATCGATCACTGTAGAAAGAATAATTCCTTTATCAAAAGTTTTATCCTCTTCCCACAAAAAAATCAATTCTTTGTTTATATTTTTTTCAAGTTGGTCTCTGGTCACACCTGAAATAATGAACAAACAATTTTCTAGAACTTGCTCATCTTGTAAAATATCGAGCTTCAACTCTCTTTGAATCAATGTTCTTTGAATATAATAATCCTCTATTAGGAAATCTGATATAAGAGCATCATTGTTTCCTATTTCAATAGATTCAGTAACAAGTTTTTCAAGTGCCAGTTCATCAATAATGTTCTTTCCCGAATTTATATTTATGAGTTCATTTAAAAAAACTTCCTTATTTTGAAATATAATTTTCTTTTTTAATATTGTTTCTTGTGAGTCCTTCGTCAGATCCTTGAATAGACTATTTTTATCATAAAAAGGTGGTATGACTAATTCCAAGAATTTCTTGAATTTCAAAACATGGTCTTCCCGGCCAATTATTACAACCGTTTTACTATTATCCATTTCTAAAATTTTACTCGATACTTTTAAGCCCAATTCTATCTCGTTATCATGATATTCAATCACAAGCCACTTGTAACTTGTTTCGGAAAAAAATGTGGTAAAAATTTTTTCGTTATAATTTAATTGATCGCGGTTTGTGAGTATTACTTCATCCAGACTCAATTTAAGTTCATTAAACCGCTGGTTCAACTTAATAATACTTAATTTAGGAGTTGTTGTAATAATAAACATTATGTTTTCTTTCTGGGCAAAATAATCGCGCAGAAGTGAAATATCATCAAATTGTACACCGTCACTTTCTAACTCCTTAATATAAAAAGTAGAATATCCCGCTACCAACAATGAGTCAATGTTATTTCCTAGTATTTTTAAAATTTCATTTTTGTCCTTAATCCGTAAATATTTACTTTTCATATCTTGATAGGTTTCAAACCATTTAAGAACGCAACTTTGAAAATACTTATTAGCTAAATCCACACTTTCTATTTTAAAACATGTTTTTAAACAATTTTCTATATTCTTATTTAATTTATCGTCTTTATAATTTGGCAAAAACCTAAACTCTTTAATAAAATCCAAAAAATAATTTTCGTTTTGATTATTTATATCAAATTCTTTCCTTAATTTAGATATTTGGTCCTGTTTTAATTTGTATTTAACCCGATCTCCTAAAATTGGATCATTTTCGTCGGAATTCTCAAAGTAAAGCAGAGCATTTTCTGCAAAACCGACATTTGTACAAATTAAAAACTCCTCCAACACAGCATTATTAAAAAAAGGATTTTCTTTAATAGTGCAAAAAGAATCGAAATATTTTTTTAAGAGATAAGGCTTCGTCTCCCCCACATTTTTAGATGATTGAGATTTTTTTGTCGATTTTGATTTTTTATTAAAAAGATCGATTTCTTTAATTTTATACGTATCATCGTTTTTATGTTTAGCTTGAAAAAATCTGTACCTCCAAATACCACTTTGTAGATATTTTAAAACTATATCATCAAATAGTCCTGCTTCGTGCAACTCGGTCGCCAGGTAAAATTCTTGATCATCAGGAATCCGTTGCACACAATGCGTGAGCAGCCTTAACTGGTAAGTAAGTCCATGGAAGGTCATTTTGGGACCTAATGTAATACTATAAAAGTCTGATGTAATTTCGCTGGTACTGGGTTCATTTAACTCTAATTCTTTATCGTTACTTCCTTCGTCCTACAATAAAAAACAAAAAAATTACCAAATACTGTTACATTTTTTTTGTATTAACTGTAGTTTAACAGACCAATATTTAAGAACTACACATAAAGTAGCAAATTTATGTCAAAAATGTAGTTTGCTGGCCTAAATATAACAATCAGTATGTCCGATACGAAAGCCTTTATTATTGAATTGGGGTTGCTTTTCTCCTAGTAGACTCTGTTGACATTTTGATAATAAAGAAATACAGGATGATCAATAACTAACATTAAATAATAAATTGAAGAAATCGTTAAAAGTCAATTTTTTACAATGTAAACCCCCTATTTTTATAATATTGTATATATATATATATATATATATATATATATATATATATATATATATATATATATATATATATATATATATATATACATATATATATATATATATATATATATATATATATATATATATATATACATACATACATACATACATACATACAGGCGCTGATCCAAAAGGGGGGAGGGCGATTGCTGCTTAGTTCGTTAAATTTATTTTTTTAATTTTAACATTTTATCAAAGAAATCAGTTTTTATATTTTACATTTGTAATCAATTTTATGTTTAGCCTAAAGAAATCTGTACCTACAAATAAATAGATTCTATGAAAATTAACCGTCAAACATTTCGTCCTCGTACATCTTGATTTCAAGAAAAAATGCTTAGAGCAGCCTTACCTGATATCCGTGTAAGATTTTCTTTGATGTTAGTGATTCAAATTTGTGAGACGGTGACAGTATTCTGCTGGTACTGGGTTCAATTAAATTAACTTCTTCATGTCTTGGTCTTTTAGGAGGCTCAGTTGGTGACCAATCATCGTCCTACAGGAAAACAATAGAAGTAAATTATCACTACGGTTACATTTTTATTTTGTTAAGTCTTTGGTTTAATACACAAAGCCAATATTGAGAGACCTCATATAAACAAACTAAACAAGTGATTCGCGTTTGCTATCTCCTCTAATTAAAACAACAATACGCCATTGTCGAAGTTAAAACGGCACAAATTGCAACTTGGTATAACAAACAATATAGAGAGAATGATCTCACACGGAGAGTTCAATCTACAATTTCGAAAATTTTAAAAGAAGATCAAGAGAGTTGATGATGGTTTCTTTTAAAACTACTTTTACACGAAATCGAACGCTGACATCAACGTATCTCAAAAATGAGTTGTTAAATGTAACACAAATGAATGTAAGTTTCGAAAACATTCACACGAAGATTAAAAGAAGCAGGTTTAAAGGCAACACAGCACTGGCAACTTTTCCTTAGGTTTGCGGGTTTGTGCAACCCTCAAAAAAATTGTAAATTGAAATAAAAGATACCAATAAATATAAGTACAGATATTTTTACATAAAATAAATCACGAAAATTTTGAAACTACACTTTCCAAAAAAGAAAAATTGGGCACGGACTGCCTTCAAAAATGTATGTAGTAAATTCCTGGGTAACAAGGAATCGGTGAACTAAAAAGATTTGGTTGTTGAACTTATCCAATCTTACAAGACGTTAGGTCAGATTTCATCAACAAAATTGTTGAAATGGAGAAGCTTTATAGTGAAAAATGGACCCCAAATATGTTAACGGACTACTGTTGGACCATCAAGTGAAACCGGTCCAGGCGAATATAAGCGAAAAAGACAACAAAATAATTTGTTTACTTGTATTATATATTTTTTTCAATATAAATTGAAGTACATTTTGTAAAAAAAAAGTAATATTTCGTTTTTTATATCTTGTGATAGGTAAAAACCGAGCTCATATTTTAATTCAGCCCATTACAGTAGGCACAAAATATCCAAAAAAATATCAGGTACCAACAAAAAATTTTAAAATGCAGAACAATGTAATTATTTGCCGCAAAATAACAATTCTTCCTGATATACCATCTAGTAATTTACTTTTAAAATGGATTTATTTATTGGTATTTTCTAAGAATAACATTTAAGCTAGTTTGTCTTAACAAATTTCATCTCCTAGTAAATCAACATTGATTAACCTAACTTTTATTTTCATACTTGGGTTTTTTTACTGTGGTTAAAATTAATCAGGTGGCGTTCGTAAAAAGTGCATAATTTATGTTAAATTAGTTGTGAACTATGATTTTAAGATATTGCATTACTTACCGAATAATTTTCTGATGTATCCATTTCAACACGGCACTAAAATAATTAATATTCACACGTTCTACAACTTATTATAGCACTGTACAAAGATCATTTACTGACTGTTTATATTTGTGACTCATAACAATCTTCCTATAAGACTTATCTTATCATATCTGCTTCATTTCGACGAAATGGAAAGAAGTTATTTTTAAATATTATTCTCTAAAATACGTCACAATTCAATATACAAGATGAGTTAAAATGAGATTAGTTATTTTTTACTTCAAACATTTATTTGTTGTTAACCATAAAAGAGATTTAATTATGGCTCGGATTTGGAGATTAAATCTTATTTATCTCGCGGTCCGAAACGTTTCTGTTCGAATTAAATCCCACCTCCTCAAGATTCTTGGGAAAAGAGTTGAATAAACTAAGCTTAAATAAAACGAAGTCTAATTTAAAGTTGTAAATAGATTCTTGTATTCTAGAAAATTTTGATGGTTTCAAAATTACCCAGAAGGGGACAAAGTGAAGAAAAAGCCTGATTTGACATTGCGATTAATAGTCAGCTTCGTGTTGGCTATAAAGTTATGATATCTCAATTTTGAGAATATTTTTAATATACAGTAACTTTGGCTAAAATGGGAAATATTCATTGTAATAAAACACAAATATTTCTGTCAAATTTCCACTATATTTTATTTTATTTTTAACAATATAACGCGTTTCGTTAACACTGTAGCTTTATCAAAAGATGTTTACAGACTGAATGAAGCCTAAATATAACTTACTAAATAATTAAACTTATTTTATTCCAATACAATAAACAAATGTACTATATAAGTAAAAATTCGGAATTTTTATATAAACTTATCGAAAATCAAAAACTATTTGCTATGACTGGATATCGAAATTTAACAAAACTTGCAACAAAGCAGGATTATTGCAGGCGATATAAGCCGATGCAACATTTTTATGGCAGTCCTTTTTACTTAAAAATGTATTAAATGTTTCAGGAGTAGTGTTGTCTTTAACTAAATTTAAGAAATCGGTTAAGATTTCTTTATTGTCGCAAATTTGACAGAGTGTATGCAATCCTGTACGACCTTCTTTATCACATGTAAGTACAAGAGTAGTAAAAGTGTCTTTCCTACAATATGATTTAACAAAAACGAGTAATAATTTTAACATCTGAAATTTACAAATACTATAATGCAGTACAGTTTGTCCATTATTATCAGTTTTTAATATAAGGTCATCGCGTATTGCGATGTTATCCTGGATTGAATCTAGCAAGAACTTTAAGTTGTCTTCAGTATTGCGTCCACAAGCTAAGTGCAACAAACTGCATCCAGTATTACTCTGTGTTATTAAAAGTTCGTTCAATTTTTCTGAAGCGTATGTTTTGATAAAATCGTATAAAATTTTTAAACAAGACGGATTATCAAGGAAAGCAGCAGTATATTGCAATGAATTATAGTCGTTGTTTGTTTTTATTAAAAGTTCATTAAGTATGTCTGGTTCGTCTTTTATTTTATTTAATAAAAAGGTTAAGGTGTCTTCATCATATTGATCACAGATACAGTTTAATATATTGTGTTTATTATTATCCGATGTAAGTAATAGTTCACCTAAAACTAAGTTACAATTTGCTTGAACAAAATCCAGCAATTCTTTTAGTAAAAAAGGATATTGAAACATCTTTTCCTTAGAGGAAGAATAGTGTAGTACTGTTTGCCCCTGATAGTCCCTTGTCAATAAAAGCTCATCAAATATTTCTTTATTATTCTTCAGTAAGTTAAATAAATAAGTTAGGAGGCTTGTCAATGAGTTGTGACGTGTTTCATTAAAATTTGCTACTGCAAGGTGTAATACAGTCGCTCCATGACAAGTTTTTTTGCACAAAAGTGTATGAAGCGTTTCTGTACTACAGTTCGAATGAACGAAGTCTAGTAATATTTTTACCCTATTAAAATTGAAGAAATTCAACACAGTACAATGCAACGGAGAGCATCCTAATTTATCAGTTTCTAACAATAATTCTTCAAACAATTCTTTGTAGTCTTTAATGGTATCTAAAAAATGAACTAAATAATCGCGATCGTTTTGATCACAAACAGTGTGCAGCAGGTTACGTGAGTCACTTTTGCTTGTGAATAAACATTTAATATCTTCCGAGTTACAAACTGAGTTAACAAGTTTAAGTAATTTTGTTAGCCAAGAAGAATTAATAGAGTAAACAATACTATTAAACAAGGCTGTTCGCCCTTTATCATCAGTTTTTAATAAAATCTTCCTAATTGCATTTCTACTTTCATCAGTTACTTCTAATAAGGAAGATATATCATGTCCATATTCATAAGCCCTGTGTAATATTGTCTCTTCTTTTTCATTGGCTTGAAGTAAAAGTGTATAAAATAAATTAGAAGAACAATTAAGTTTAAAAAACTGGAATTTTTGATCTACTGAATTTAATCCACTAAAATCAATACAATGCAATGCTGTACGTCGTTTATTATCTTTTTTGAACACAAGTTCGACCAGTGTTTCCGATGAAACACTGCCTTTTATTGCTTTTAATATATTTTCTACAATTTGCCCTTCTTCTTTACATTCACAAATTCTGTGCAGTACTGTTTTTCCGTCAGCATTTTCACTAAACAAAATAGCGTTTTTGGAAATGTCAGGACGCAAATTTTCAAGATATTTGACAAATAAATTATAAAAATCTTCTTTGATCATTTGATAAAGTATTTTTGAGTCGAATTCAATGACCTTTATTTCAGTCTTGGTGCTTAATTTGTCTAAAAATGTTGTATTTCTATTTAAAAACCCTCGAATTATTGAATAATTTTCTTTTACTAAAACCTCTGAAAATACAATTTCCTGTATATTGTCGTTTTGAAAATTTTCAGCGAAATATTGACTGACAAAATACTCTGCAAAACTTCGATGCACAAATTCAAGACGATCGTTATGAATTACGAGCAGTCCGGCTCTGGATAATATTATTTTGTCACTTTCTTTCTTAACCTGATTATGATCATGTGGACAAAATAAATTTTTGAAAGCAATGTTTTGATGATATGTTGTTAAATAATCTAAATGTGTTTCAAAAACCTCATCACCGATCACGTATTGTGAAGCCGCGCCTTTATCGTCACGAAAGACTGTCCACTTGTATTGTATAAATTCGTCATAGAGCGAAAACATGTCTAATGCGTGCAAAGGGCAAAGCTTTTTAAAAAAATATATTTCAGCGATCATTTTGAGTTGTAAGGGATTGCCAGTAAACTCGAATATTTTATCTTTATAGGCATTTTCGAAGTAATCTATAAGACGTTCTGCAATAGTTGAAAAATTAATACTGTTTATAGAAATACGTGATAGCCCATGAAGTAGAAGATCAGAATAAAATTTATCATTAATTTCGTGATGAGAACAACGAAAAATATTATGTGCTATCATTTTAAAATAAGTCAACATGTCTTCAGCATTTATTTTAGGTTTTATATTAGTAAAGTTCCGCATACTATATTTCCAAAAATTTTCTAAAAAATTAACTTTCTCCGTAACATCAAGAGGCTTAAGAAAGAAGGACGATGATTCCAGAGCTTCTTCCAAGCTAAATTCTTCGTGATGTCTTGTGGTTATCCATATTTGTGCCACATTTGAATTTCGAAGTGCCTTCAGTAAAGTGAGAACATTTTTTTTAAATGTCGGACTTATTTCATCAAAGCCGTCAAATAAAAGTATAATTTTAGGAAATTTCATATCTTTGTTCGAATAGTCCAAAGATTGGACAAGTAACTTTTTTACAAAATGTTTATTCTCATTTTCACATTCTTGAGGGAATAAGAGATCAGCTATAAATTCTATCGCTTTGTTAATTTCATTGTCTTGAAATTCAATATCTTTCAGAGATTTTGCAAAGCGTTTCTGTCCTTTTTGTTTGTACGCATAAGAAGATAGATTAAATCTCAAAGCCCATACATTAGACATTATTTGTGTAAGCTGACGTGCAACTATCGTCATGAAAGTGGATTTTCCACAACCAGGACCATCAGCGACTATTACAAATTTTTTCTCTAATATTTGTTCATTGGCTAATTCATCTTCTTTCAAGCAAATGATATATTTATGAAGAATATCAGTATCATGGCTAATATTCCTAATTAAAAACTTTCCTTGGATATATTCTAACCAACAAACATTTTTTGTATTATTTTTACATAACTTATTAAATATATCTTTAAAATCGATCATTGTAGAAAGAATAATTCCTTTATCAAAAGTTTTATCGTCTTCCCACAAGAAAATTAATTTTTTGTTTATATTTTTTTCAAGTTGGTCTCTGTTTACACCGGAAATAATAAACAAACAATTTTCTAGAACTTGCTCATCTTGTAAAATATCGAGCCTCAACTCTCTTTGAATCAATGTTCTTTGGATATAATAATCCTCTATTAGGAAATCTGATATAAGAGCATCATTGTTTCCTATTTCAATAGATTCAGTAACAAGTTTTTCAAGTGCCAGTTCATCAATAATGTTCTTTCCCGAATTAATATTTATGAGTTCATTTAAAAAAAGTTCCTTATTTTGAAACATAACTTGCCTTTTTAATGTTGTTTCTTGCGAGTCTTCCGTCAGATCTTTGAATAGACTATTTTTATCATAAAAAGGTGGCATAATTAATCCCAAGAATTTCTTGAACCTCAAAACATGGTCTTCCCGGCCAATTATTACAACCGTTTTACTATTATCCATTTCTAAAATTTTACTCGATACTTTTAAGCCCAATTCTATCTCGTTATCATGATATTCAATCACAAGCCATTTGTAACTTGCTTCAGAAAAAAATGTGGTAAAAATTTTTTCGTTATAATTTAATTGGTCGCGGTTTGTGAGTATAACTTCATCCTGACTCAATTTAAATTCATTAAACAGCTGGTTCAACTTAATAATACTTAATTTAGGAGTTGTGGTAATAATAAACATTATGTTGCCTTTCTGGGCAAAATAATCGCGCAGAAGTGAAATATCTTCAAATTGTACACCGTAACTTTCTAACTCCTTAATATAAAAAGTGGAATATCCCGCTACTAACAATGAGTCAATGTTATTTTCTAATATTTTTAAAAACTCTTTTTTATCCTTAATCCGCAAATATTTACTTTTCATATCTTGATAGGTTTCAAACCATTTAAGAACGCAACTTTGAAAATACTTATTAGCTAAATCCACATTTTCTATTTTAAAACATGTTTTTAAACAATTTTCTATATTCTTATTTAATTTATCATCTTTATAATTAGGCAAGAACCTAAACTCTTTAATAAAATTCAAAAAATAATTTTCGTTTTGATTATTTATATCAAATTCTTTCCTTAATTTAGATATTTGGTCCTGTTTTAATTTGTATTTAACCCGATCTCCTAAAATTGGATCATTTTCGTCGGAATTCTCAAAATAAAGCAGAACATTTTCTGCAAAACCGACATTTGTACAAATTAAAAACTCCTCCAACACAGCATTCTTAAAAAAAGGATTTTCTTTAATGGCGCAAAAAGATTGGAAATATTTTTTTAACAAATAAGGCTTCGTCTCCCCCACATTTTTAGATGATTGAGATTTTTTTGTCGATTTTGATTTTTTATTAAAAAGATCGATTTCTTTAATTTTATATGTGTCATCGTTTTTATGTTTAGCTTGAAGAAATCTGTACCTCCAAATACCACTTTGTAGATATTTTAACACTATATCATCAAAAAGTCCAGCTTGGTGCAACTCAGTCGCAAGATAAAATTCATGTTCATCAGGAATCCGTTGCACAAAATGCGTGAGCAGCCTTAACTGGTAAGTAAGTCCATGGAGGGTCTTCTTGGGAGCTGATGATTCAACACTATAAAAGTCTGATGTAATTTCGCTGGTACTGGGTTCATTTAACTTTAATTTTTCATCATTATTTCCTTCATCCTACAATAAAAAGTAGAAAAATTGACAAATGCTGTTACAATTTTTTTTGTAATAACCATAGTTTAACAGACCAATATTTAAGAACTACACATAAAGTAACAAATTTTTTCTAATATAGTTTTACCACTTTTGTAGATATCGGACCAATAGTTTTCGACTTTAAACTATTCAACTATACAGGGTGTCCTACGACGGTGAATTTTCGGGATCTATTGCACAAAAAATAGACTTTGGAAAATTTTTAAAATTTCGTAGTTTACTAAAATCGATAGAAGCAATTCGGCAAAAAAATTTCCAGATGGTTGCACTTCCGGTTACTCTGAAAGCTGATGCCATCTTGCTTACTTTAAATGGAACACCCTATATGTTATTTAATTTTTATATTTTACGGAAAATTATAAGGCATATTTCATGTATAATGCCTATATTTTTGACATATTTTAAATTATATGTCAAAAATGTCGTTTGCTGGTCTAAATATATCAGTTTATCCGACACGAAAGCCTTTATTATTGAATTAGAGTTGCTTTTCTTTTAGTAGACTGTGTTAATATTTTGATAATGAAGAAATACAGGATGATCAATAACTAACATTCGATTGCTGCTTAATTCGTTAAATTTATTTTTTTAATTTTAACATTTTATCAAAGAAATCATTTGTATATTTTACATTTGTAATCAATTTTATGTTTAGCCTAAAGAAATCTGTATCTACAAATAAATAGATTCTATAAAAATTAACCGTCAAACATTTCGGCCTCATACATCTTGATTTCAAGAAAAAATGCTTAGAGCAGCCTTACCTGATATCCGTGTAAGATTTTCTTTGATGTTAGTGATTCAAATTTGTGAGACGGTGACAGTATTCTGCTGGTACTGGGTTCATTTAAATTAACTTCTTCATGTCTTGGTTTTTTAGGAGGCTCAGTTGGTGACCAATCATCGTCCTACAGGAAAAACAATAGAAGTAAATTATCACTACGGTTACATTTTTATTTTGTTAAGTTTTTGGTTTAATACACAAAGCCAATATTGAGAGACCTCATATAAACAAACTATACAAGCGATTCGCGTTTGCTGTCTCCTCTAATTAAAACAATATGCCACTGTCGAAGTTAAAACGGCACAAATTGCAACTTGGTATAACAAACAATATAGAGAGAATGATCTCACACGGAGAGTTCAATCTACAATTTCGAAAATTTTAAAAGAAGATCAAGAGATTTGATGATAGTTTCTTTTAAAACTACTTTTACACGAAATCGAACGCTGACATCAACGTATCTCAAAAATGAGTTGTTAAATGTAACACAAATGAATGTAAGTTTCGAAAACATTCACACGAAGATTAAAAGAAGCAGGTTTAAAGGCAACACAGCACCGGCAACTTTTCCTTAGGTTTGCGGGTTTGTGCAACCCTCAAAAAAATTGTAAATTGAAATAAAAGATACCAATAAATATAAGTACAGATATTTTTACATAAAATAAATCACGAAAATTTTGAAACTACACTTTCCAGAAAAGAAAATTGGGCACGGACTGCCTTCAAAAATGTATGTAGCAAATTCCTGGGTAACAAGGAATCGGTGAACTAAAAAGATTTGGTTGTTGAACTTATCCAATCTTACAAGACGTTAGGTCAGATTTCATCAACAAAATTGTTGAAATGGAGAAGCTTTATAGTGAAAAATGGACCCCAAATATGTTAACGGACTACTGTTGGACCATCAAGTGAAACCGGTCCAGGCGAATATAAACGAAAAAGGCAACAAAATAATTTGTATGTATTATATATTTTTTCAATATAAAATGAAGTATATTTTGTAAAAAAAAAGAGTAATTTTTTGTTTTTTATATCTTGTGAAAGGTAAAAACCGAGCTCATATTTTAATTCAGCACATTACAGTAGGTACAAAAAATGCAAAAAAATATCAGGTACAGACAAAAAATTTTAAAATGCAGAACAGCGTAATTATTTGCCGCAAAATAACAATTCTTCCTGGCATGCCATCTAGTAATTTACTTTAAAAATAGATTTATTTATTGGGATTTTCTAAGAATAACATTTAAGCTAGTATGTTTTAACAAATTTAGTCTCCTAGTAGATTAACATTGATTAACCTAACTTTTATTTTCATACTTGTGTTTTTTTACCGTGGTTAAAATTATTCAGGTGTTGTTCGTAGAAAACAGATAATGTATGTAAAAATTAATTGCGAACTACGATTTTAAGATACTGTATTACTTACCGAGTAATTTTTTGATGTATCCATTTCAACAGGGCACTTAAATAACTAATATTCACACGTTCTACAACTTATTATAGCACTGTACAAAGATCATTTACATTAAATGCGAATAAACATGTCGATAATATGTGACTGTTTATTTTTGTGACTCATAACAATCTTCCTATAAGACTTATCTTATCATATCTGCTTCATTTCGACGAAATGGAAACAAGTTATTTTTAAATATTACTCTCTAAAATACGTCACAATTCAATATACAAGATGAGTTAAAATGAGATTAGTTATTTTTTACTTCAAACATTCATTTGTTGTTAACCATAAAAGAGATTTAATTACGGCTCGGATTTGGAGATTAAATCTTATTTAGCTCGCGATCCGAAACGTTTCTGTTCGAATTAAATCCCACCTCCTCAAGATTCTTGGGAAAAGAGTTGAATAAACTGAGCTTAAATAAAACGAAGTCTAATTTAAAGTTGTAAATAGATTCTTGTATTCTAGAAAACTTTGATGGTTTCAAAATTACCCAGAAGGGGACAAAGTGAAGAAAAAGCCTGATTTGACATTGCGATTAATAGTCAGCTTCGTGTTGGCTATAAAGTTATGATATCTCAATTTTGAGAATATTTTTAATATACAGTAACTTTGGCTAAAATGGGAAATATTCATTGTAATAAAACACAAATATTTCTGTCAAATTTCCACTATATTTTATTTTATTTTTAACAATATAACGCGTTTCGTTAACACTGTAGCTTTATCAAAAGATGTTTACAGACTGAATGAAGCCTAAATATAACTTACTAAATAATTAAACTTATTTTATTCCAATACAATAAAAATATGTACTATATAAGTAAAAATTCGGTATTTTTATATAAACTTATCGAAAAGCGTCAACTATTTGCTAAGCCTGGATATCGAAATTTAACAAAACTTGCAACAAAGTAGGATTACTGCAGGCGGTATAAACCGATGCAGCATTTTTATGGCAGTCTTTTTTACTTAAAAATGTATTAAATGCTTCAGGAGTAGTGTTGTCTTTAACTAAATTTAAGAAATAGGTTAAGATTTCTTTATCGTCGCAAGTTTGACAGACTGTATGCAATCCTGTACGACCTTCTTTATCACATCTAAATATAAGTGTAGTAAAAGTGTCTTTCCTACAATTTGATTTAACAAAATCGAGTAATAATTTTAACATTTGAAAGTTACAAATACTATAATGCAGTACAGTTTGTCCATTATTATCAGTTTTTAATATAAGGTCATCGCGTATTGCGATGTTATCCTGGATTGAATCTAGCAAAAACTTTAAGTTGTCTTCAGTATTGCGTCCACAAGCCAAGTGCAACAAACTGCATCCAGTATTACTCTCTGTTATTAAAAGTTCGTTCAATTTTTCTGAAGCGTATGTTTTGATAAAATCATATAAAATTTTTAAACAAGACGGATTATCAAGGAAAGCAGCAGTATATTGCAATGAATTATAGTCGTTGTTTGTTTTTATTAAAAGTTCATTAAGTATGTCTGGTTCGTCTTTTATTTTATTTAATAAAAAGGTTAAGGTGTCTTCATCATATTGATCACAGATACAGTTTAATATATTGTGTTTATTATTATCCGATGTAAGTAATAGTTCACCTAAAACTTTTAAGCTACAATTAGCTTGAACAAAATCCAGCAATTCTTTTAGTAAAAAAGGATATTGAGACATCTTTTCCTTAGAGGAAGAATAGTGTAGTACTGTTTGCCCTTGATAGTCCCTTGTCAATAAAAGCTCATCAAATATTTCTTTATTATTCTTCAATAAGTTAAATAAATAAGTTAGGAGACGTATCAATGCGTTGTCAAGAATTATTTGTTTAAAATTTGCCACTGCAAGGTGTAATACAGTAGCTCCATAACAAGTTTTTTTGCACAAAAGTGTATGAAGCGTTTCTGTACTACAGTTCGAATGAACGAAGTCTAGTAATATTTTTACCCTATTAAAATTGAAGAAATTCGACACAATACAATGCAATGGAGACCATCCTAATTTATCAGTTTCTATGAAAAATTCTTCAAACAATTCTTTGTAGTCTTTAATGGTATCTAAAAAATGAACTAAAAAAAATTTGTCGGTTCGTTCACAAACAGTGTGCAGCAGGTTACGTGAGTCACTTTTTATTGTGACTAAATATTTAATTTCTTCTGAGTTACAAACTGATTTAACAAGTTTAAGTAATTCTGTTGGCGTAGAAGAATTAATAGAGTAAACAATACTGTTAAACAAGGCTGTTCGCCCTTTATCATCAGTTTTTAATAAAATCTTCCTAATTGCATTTCTACTTTCATCAGTTACTTCCAATAAGGAAGATATATCATACTCATATCTATAAGTGCAGTGTAATATGGTCTGTCCTTTTTCATTGGCTTGAAGTAAAAGTTCATAAAATAAATTAGAAGGACAATTAAGTTTAAAAAACTGAAATTTTTGTTTTAATGCCCTTATTCCAGCAAAATTAATACAGAGTAATGCTGTAAGTTGTTTATTATCCTTCTTGAACAAAAGTTCAGTTAGTGTTTCCGATGAAACACTGTCTTTTATTGCTTTTAATAAATTTTCTATAATTTGCCCGTCTTCTTTACATTCACAAATTCTGTGCAGCACTGTTTTTCCGTCAGCATTTCCACTAAACAAAATAGCATTTTTAGAAAAGTCAGAAGGCGAATTTTCAAGAAATTTAACAAATAAATTATACAAATCTTCTTGAAGCATTTGATAAAGTATTTTTGAGTCGAATTCAATGACCTTTATTTCAGTCTTGGTGCTTAATTTGTCTAAAAATGTTGTATTTCTATTTAAAAACCCTCGGATTATTGAATAATTTTCTTTTACTAAAACCTCCGAAAATAAAATTTTCTGTATATTCTCGTTTTGAAAATTATCAGCGAAATATTGACTGACAAAATACTCTGCAAAACTTCGATGCACAAATTCAAGACGATCGTTATGAATTACGAGCAGTCCGGCTCTTGATAATCTTATTTTGTCACTTTCTCTCTTAACCTGATTATGATCATGTGGACGAAATAAATTTTTGAAAGCAATGTTTTGGTGATATGTTGTTAAATATTCTAAATGTGTTTCAAAGACCTCATCACCGATCACGTATTGTGAAGCCGCGCCTTTATCGTCACGAAAGACTGTCCACTTGTATTGTATAAATTCGTCATAGAGCGAAAACATGTCCAATGCGTGCAAAGGGCAAAGCTTTTTAAAAAAATATATTTCAGCGATCATTTTGAGTTGTAAAGGATTGCCAGTAAACTCGAATATTTTATCTTTATAGGCATTTTCGAAGTAATCTATAAGACGTTCTGCAATAGTTGAAAAATTAATACTGTTTATAGAAATACGTGATAGCCCATGAAGTAGAAGATCAGAATAAAATTTATCATTAATTTCGTGATGAGAACAACGAAAAATATTATGTGCTATCATTTTAAAATAAGTCAACATGTCTTCAGCATTTATTTTAGGTTTTATATTAGTAAAGTTCCGCATACTATATTTCCAAAAATTTTCTAAAAAATTAACTTTCTCCGTAACATCAAGAGGCTTAAGAAAGAACGAAGATGATTCCAGAGCTTCTTCCAAGCTAAATTCTTCGTGATGTCTTGTGGTTATCCATATTTGTGCCACATTTGAATTTCGAAGTGCCTTCAGTAAAGTGAGAACATTTTTTTTAAATGTCGGACTTATTTCATCAAAGCCGTCAAATAAAAGTATAATTTTAGGAAATTTCATATCTTTGTTCGAATAGTCCAAAGATTGGACAAGTAACTTTTTTACAAAATGTTTATTCTCATTTTCACATTCTTGAGGGAATAAGAGATCAGCTATAAATTCTATCGCTTTGTTAGTTTCATTGTCTCGAAATTCAATATCTTCCAGAGATTTTGCAAAGTATTTCTGTCCTTTTTGTTTGTATGCATAAGAAGAAAGATTAAATCTCAAAGCCCATACATTAGACATTATTTGTGTAAGCTGACGTACAACCATCGTCATAAAAGTGGATTTCCCACAACCTGGACCATCAGCGACTATTATAATTTTTTTCTCTAATATTTGTTCATTGGCTAATTCATCTTCTTTCAAGCAAATGATATATTTATGAAGAACATCAGTATCATGGCTAATATTCCTAATTAAAAACTTTCCTTGGATATATTCTAACCAACAAACATTTTTTGTATTATTTTTACATAACTTATTAAATATATCTTTAAAATCGATCACTGTAGAAAGAATAATTCCTTTATCAAAAGTTTTATCCTCTTCCCACAAAAAAATCAATTCTTTGTTTATATTTTTTTCAAGTTGGTCTCTGGTCACACCTGAAATAATAAACAAACAACTTTCTAGAACTTGCTCATCTTGTAAAATATCGAGCTTCAACTCTCTTTGAATCAATGTTCTTTGGATATAATAATCCTCTATTAGGAAATCTGATATAAGAGCATCATTGTTTCCTATTTCAATAGATTCAGTAACAAGTTTTTCAAGTGCCAGTTCATCAATAATGTTCTTTCCCGAATTTATATTTATGAGTTCATTTAAAAAAACTTCCTTATTTTGAAACATAACTTGCCTTTTTAATATTGTTTCTTGTGAGTCGTTCGTCAGATCCTTGAATAGACTAATTTTATCATAAAATGGTGGCATGATTAATCCCAAGAATTTCTTAAACCTCAAAACATGGTCTTCCCGGCCAATTATTACAACCGTCTTACTATTATCCATTTCTAAAATTTTACTCAACACTTTTAAGCCCAATTCTATCTCGTTATCATGATATTCAATTACAAGCCATTTGTAACTTGCTTCGGAAAAAAATGTGGTAAAAATTTTTTCGTTATAATTTAATTGGTCGCGGTTTGTGAGTATAACTTCATCCTGACTCAATTTAGGTTCATTAAATAGCTGGTTCAACTTAATAATACTTAATTTAGGAGTTGTGGTAATAATAAACATTATGTTGCCTTTCTGGGCAAAATAATCGCGCAGAAGTGAAATATCATCAAATTGTACTCCGTAACTTTCTAACTCCTTAATATAAAAAGTAGAATATCCCGCTACCAACAATGAGTCAATGTTATTTTCTAGCATTTTTAGAAACTCTTTTTTATCCTTAATCCGTAAATATTTACTTTTCATATCTTGATAGGTTTCAAACCATTTAAGAACGCAACTTTGAAAATACTTATTAGCTAAATCCACATTTTCTATTTTTAAACATGTTTTTAAACAATTTTCTATATTCTCATTTAATTTATCGTCTTTATAATTTGGCAAAAACCTAAACTCTTTAATAAAATTCAAAAAATAATTTTCGTTTTGATTATTTATATCAAATTCTTTCCTTAATTTAGATATTTGGTCCTGTTTTAATTTGTATTTAATCCGATCTCCTAAAATTAGATCATTTTCTTCGGAACTCTCAAAATAAAGCAGAGCATTTTCTGCAAAACCGACATTTGTACAAATTAAAAACTCCTCCAACACAGCATTCTTAAAAAAAGGATTTTCTTTAATTGCGCAAAAAGATTGGAAATATTTTTTTAACAAATAAGGCTTCGTCTCCCCCACATTTTTAGATGATTGAGTTTTTTTTGTCGATTTTGATTTTTTATTAAAAAGATCGATTTCTTTAATTTTATACGTGTCATCGTTTTTATGTTTAGCTTGAAGAAATCTGTACCTCCAAATACCACTTTGTAGATATTTTAAAACTATATCATCAAAAAGTCCAGCTTGGTGCAACTCAGTCGCAAGGTAAAATTCATGTTCATCAGGAATCCGTTGCACAAAAAGCGTGAGAAGCCTTAACTGGTAAGTAAGTCCATGGAGGGTCTTTTTGGGAGCTGATGATTCAACACTATATAAGTCTGATGTAATTTCGTTGGTACCGGGTTCATTTAACCTTAATTTTTCATCATTACTTCCTTCATCCTACAATAAAAAGTAGAAAAATTGACAAATGCTGTTACAATTTTTATTTGTAATAACTGTAGTTTAACAGACCAATATTTAAGAACTACACATAAAGTAGCAAATTTTTTCTAATAAAGTTTTACATCTTTTGTAGATATCGGACCAATAGTTTTCGACTTTAAACTATTCAACTATACAGGCTGTCCCACGACGTCGAATTTTCGGGATCTATTGCACAAAAAAATACACTTTGGAAAATTTTTAAAACTTCGCAGTTTACTAAAATCGATAGGAGTAATTCGGCAAAAAAATTTCCAGATGGTGGCACTTCCGATTACTCTGAAAGATGATGCCATCTTGCTTACTTTAAATGAAACATCTTATATGTTATTTCATTTTTAGATTTTAGGCAAAATTATAAGGCATATTTCATGTATAATGTCCTATATCTAAGTCTAACTATTTTTGACATTTTAAATTTTATGTCAAAAATGTCATTTGCTGGTCTAAATATATCAGTTTATCCAACACGAAAGCCTTTATTATTGAATTGGGGTTGCTTTTCTTCTAGTAGACTGTGTTGATATTTTGATAATGAAGAAATACAGGATGATCAATAACTAACATTAAATAATAAATTGAAGAAATCGTTAAAAGTCAATTTTTTTTTAAATGTAAACCCCCTATTTTTATAATATTGTATATATATATATATATATATATATATATATATATATATATATATATATATATATATATATATATACAAACAGGTGCGGATCCAAAGGGGGAGGATTGCTGCTTAGTTCGTTAAATTTATTTTTTTAATTTTAACATTTTATCAGAGATCAGTTTGTATATTTTATATTTGTAATCAATTTTATGTTTAGCCTAAAGAAATCGGTACCTACCTTCGATCATACTCTAGATTTAAACAACAATAAATTTGTTTATGGTAGGTGGGAGAGACGCTTTTTTGATGTTTGACAGACATAAACATATTTAGTTATCTTGTCTTTCAGTTTAATTGCTTGTCGTGACTTTTTTCGATGTTTTTAAGTGTTAGAAATTACTATAAATGCGAAGTTTACAATTAATATTAACAAAAAGAGGATTTAAAAACATTTTTATCGGTAAATATTGTTAGATATTGTTTACACATTGAAAATAACCTTCGAATATACCCCTGTAGAAGTAGCATAACGTCAGAACTAGGGCCCGGTTGTTTGAACGCTGAATAACGTAATAATATTTTTATTTAGATTTGAAAAAGTGTTGATAAACAGTAGATATTTAATTTCTTGGTACAGACATACCGATTTTATGCCATCCTTTTCTAATTGCATTATTTAAACGAGTATCATCGGTACGTCCTTCGAACATACCCCTGGGTACATCAATTCTGAAAACAAAGTATGAATATATGGTTGTCTAAATTTTTATTATTATTTTCAATGTGTAAACAATATCTAACAATATTTACCGATAAAAATGTTTTTAAATCCTCTTTTTGTTAATATTAATTGTAAACTTCGCATTTATAGTAATTTCTAACACTTAAAAACACCGAAAAAAGTCACGACAAGCAATTAAACTGAAAGACAAGATAACTAAATATGTTTATGTCTGTCAAACATCAAAAAAGCGTTTCCCCCACCTACCATAAATAGCCTTCAAACAAATTTATTGTTGTTTAAATCTAGAATATGATCGAAGAAAATAACAATAATAAAAATTTAGGCAACCATATATTCATACTTTGTTTTCAGAATTGACGTACCCAGGCGTATGTTCGAAGGACGTACCGATGATACTCGTTTAAATAATGCAATTAGAAAAGGATGGCATAAAATCGGTATGTCTGTACCAAGAAATTAAATATCTACTGTTTATCAACACTTTTTCAAATCTAAATAAAAATATTATTACGTTAATCAGCGTTCAAACAACCGGGCCCTAGTTCTGATGTTATGCTACTTCTACAGGGGTATGTTCGAAGGTACCTACAAATAAATAGATTCTATAAAACTTAACCGTCAAAAATTTCGACCTCATGCATCTTGGTTTCAGAAAAAATGCTTAGAGCAGCCTTACCTGGTATCCGTGTGAGATTTTCTTTGATATTAGTAAATCAAATTTGTAAGACGATGACAGTATTCCGCTGGTACTGGGTTCAATTAAATTACCTTCTTCATGTCTTGGTCTTTTAGGAGGCTCAGTTGGTGACGAATCATCGTCCTACAGGAAAAACAATAGAAGTAAATTATCACTACGGTTACATTTTTATTTTATTAAGTCTTTGGTTTAATACACAAAGCCAATATTGAGAGACCTCATATAAACAAACTATACAAGTGATTCGCGTTTGCTGTCTCCTCTAATTAAAACAACAATACGCCATTGTCGAAGTTAAAACGGCACAAACTGCAACTTGGTATAACAAACAATATAGAGAAAATGATCTCACACGGAGAGTTCAATCTACAGTATCGAAAATTTTAAAAGAAGATCAAAAGACTTGATGATAATTTCTTTTAAAACTACTTTTACAGGAAATCGAACGCTGACGTCAACGTATCTCAAAAACGAGTTGTTAAATGTAATACAAATGAACTTAAGTTTCGAAAACATTCACACGAAGATTAAAAGAAGCAGGTTTAAAGGCAACACAGCACTGGTTTGGTTGTTGAACTTATCCAATCTTACTAGTCGTTAGGTCAGATTTCATCAACAAAATTGTTGAAATGGAGAAGCTTTATAGTGAAAAATGGACCCCAAATATGTTAACGGACTACTGTCGGATCATCAAGTGAAACCGGTCCAGGCGAATATAAGCGAAAAAGACAACAAAATAATTTGTATGTATTATATATTTTTTCAATATAAAATGAAGTATATTTTGTAAAAAAAGAGTATTTTTTTGTTTTTTATATCTTGTGAAAGGTAGAAGCCGAGCTCATATTTTAATTCAGCACATTGAAGTGGGCACAAAAAATGTAAAAAAATATCAGGTACCGACAAAAAATTTTAAAATGCAGAACACGTAATTATTTGCCGGAAAATAACCATAATTCCTGATATACCATCTAGTAATTTACGTTTAAAATCGATTTATTTATTGGGATTTTCTAAGAATAACATTTAAGCTAGTATGTCTTAACAAATTTGGTCTCCTAATAGATCAACATTGGTTAACCCAACTTTTATTTTCATACTTGTGTTTTTTACCGTGGTTAAAATTATACAGGTGGTGTTCGTAGAAAACGGATAATTTATGTTAAAATTAATTGCGAACTACGATTTTAAGATACTGTATTACTTACCGAATAATTTTCTGATGTATCCATTTCAACAAGGCACTAAAATAACTAATATTCACACGTTCTACAACTTATTATAGCACTGTACAAAGATCATTAAAACTAAATGCGAATAAATATGTCGATAATATGTGACAATTTATACTTGTGACTCATAACAATCTTCTTATAAGACTTATCTTATCAAATCTGTTTCATTCCAATGAAACAGAAACACGTTATTTTTAAATATTACTCTCTAAAATACGTCACGATTCGATATATAAGACGAGTTAAAATAATACCATAAAAGAGATTAAATTACGGCTCGGATTTAGAGATTAAATCTTATTTAGCTCGCGAACTGAAACGTTTCTGTTCAAGTTAAATCGCATTTTGTCCTTGATACTTGGTAAGAGTTGAGTAATGTGAATCTCAGCATCTCACCGATAATTCCCGACGAGAAATAAGTTGAAATACAAGTTACAAGTAATAGTAACCGTGACGACGAGTGTTTAGAAAGATACCAAGGAATCCTACTGATGAGTCTCAAAGTTGGTACCGGAACGAAACACCAAAGCTTTTCAGCTTGTATATGTTGAAGTTGCTCATTAGACCACGAGAGCGCGCTAAACCAAGAGATCCTACACGGGCAGAAGCCAAAACAGGGGACGTTCGCAGCTCCGCATTATTATTACAACAATAACCATAGATTTAATCTTGCCTGTCCATATGGGTGCTTGATTTCAATTTCGTTAAAACGCGTCCTAGCTTCGTTGTTGGTTATAAAGTTTACTATTCTGACAAATAAAACCCGAACGGTGACACAGTGAGAGTTCAACTCTCAAAGTTCAAATAAACCCAAATTTGACTCATTCTCGTGGGCGAGACGACAGGTGAAAGTTACTACAGAGTTTTCAGTCTAGTCAGGAAATTTGGTGGGATCTCACAAACAAAAACCCCGATTTGTGATAAAACTAAGGTTTTTCACATTTACTTAGAAATAACTTAAATGCGAAAATTCTTAAAACAAACAAATCGCAACGGAAACGAACTTCCACATTTCTTAAAGGATAAAAACATTCCAATAAACCCGGAAAATGTGTAAATAAGTCCATATTCTCGGAGATAAGAACGAAAAAAATACCGAATAATGGCGACATGCGTTGATGTTTCGCTAAAATCCAAAACTTAATTAAAACCATGGAAGGTAGTGAAAAGAGACCTTTGGAAAAAATTAACCAAAATTTGGTGAAGGAAGCCGTTAATACAACATGAAATTCGTACAGGAACATGATGTTAAGATTAAGGCAAAAATTAAATTAAGTACACTCACATACTTCGCTAATACAACATCATGAATGATGTCATTCTGCTTACGTTGAGAACCACAGCTAACGATTCGAAAAAAAAACCTTAAATCATATTCACATACTCGCAGAAACTAGACGAAACTAGTCTCGAACACCTGCCTAGATGTCGCTTGTTAAGGGCACTGAGGCGAAACACGAACGTATTCACATACCGTCATTCTTCCGCAACCGTCAAGTATAGACGCTCAAAAAATGGATTGATCGAACTAAACTATTATTTAATTTCCACAAATATACCAACACTACCCAGTGTTTTGTAATCATTGACAGGAGAACCATAAATAATAAATTTGAATCAAAATACTGTTATAAATATACGTTTTATTTACGATAAAACATTAAAATCCAAGTTTAATATTGCCCCAAACTTCCTAAATAAACTAAATAATACCGAATACCGTGCTAAAACTCCAAAACTTTGTGTTTCGAGCCGGCCAAGCCAGACATCAAACGGCTCGGTGGTGGTACTTTCATTTGGTCCTTCCCCGATTTAAGAGCGCGACGTCACCACTATTACTCTGAGAAACGGCAGCGACGAACAGCGTTGTCATACCTCCTGATTCACTCTCTTGCTCCTCTTTGTGAAACATCGCTAGTTTCAATACCTTTTTTTGCCACTGCGACACAAAAATTACAGTTGGCACAACGAATTTCCGATATACTTAAAGTTTGGCCTTTTTGGTATAGATAACAGTGGTAATTTTATTAACGTTACCTTGGTTGCGGAATATTCCGCCTGGACGATTTCGTGTTTCAGCTTACCGGAATAAACATAGTCCAATAAATGCCATTACGGAATAAACGTAGTCATGTTGTGGCAACACTTTTACGCACTCTTTTAATCATCACAGATAGATGGCGCAGCATTGCAAGATGAAATTTTTAGTCTGATAAGGGTGAGTCCACACGACAAAAAAAAAATTTGAGCGTAGGCGTATTAAGCGCTTTTGTGTTTCACAAGGAACATTTCGTTACCGGCATAACCTAACTTTTATCAGGGTTTTTGTTTATATTTTATCTAAAAATTAAAACGAAGCAAACTAAAACATTAATTGCGGCAGTATTTTAATCTAGAAAAAAAAGTTACAAAATGTAAGGAGAATATTGATATATTCTTTATTAAAAAAAAACAGAAAAGTTGTCGGTGCTGGGTCCGGTCTGTATTTGAGGAAAACATTGCAGAAAGGCTTGGACATACTAATAATTAAATTCAAACAATGTGAAAAAATGATCCTGATTTTTTAAAAATATTTTCCTGTTACTATTGGTGCATTTGAAGAGCTCTTCACTGTTGGACCAATAATTAGGAATCACGATATGGAAATGTGTACAGTTATACCCTTATTGCTAGGTTGAATATAACATTGTGATATTTAGCTGATGAAATCAGCATGTGAAAGAAACAGTGCGAATTCCGAGTCGGTAAACAGTGTTTCTGAAATTATTCAGGTTACTTGTGCAGTAATATGGGACTCTTTAAAAGAAGTTTTATTTCCAAAGTTTACCACTTCTACCGGGTAAAGAATTGCCAAGGAGTCCAAAGACGAGAATTTCAATATAACAGTGTAATTTTAACAAACGTTTGAATAATTACAATTGTTTATAGTTTTTTGAAGAATACATTACATATGATACTAACTGGATTTCTGTTATTAAATTTCCATCAATGTTAATTTTTACTTTTTAATTGTTTATAATAGGTTTATATAAAGTTGCTTGAAACTTGACATATGTCTTATTACGCTACGCTTACGCCCAGATTTTTCTTATCGTTTGGACCCACTCTAAGACAACTTTCTGGTGCTGCTCAAAACCCTTGAAACAGCATATTTTATTTCAAATAGTTAAAGTACTTTCATCTTAAAGCTTTTATTACAATAAAAAAAAATAACAATAAATAAAGCTACATTCACACAAATTTGGTCACCAATTTTTTTAACTATTGACGTTTTTTTTCACAATATGCTTAGAGGAACAATGGAAAAAGCAATACTTATAACAAATTAGTTCATCTCTACATCACTTATTGCATATCTAAGCTTAATAATAACAGAAGTCGGAGTTGTAGTGTCTGCCACAATGATTTCTTGTCCATCTCTCAAGCCCAGTTCGAGCAAAGTTTTGTTCAAATTCGGTCGAGTTCTTTCCTCAATTTGTACGATGGTAGGAATATAAAGGGTTTTACTTTTCCCATCAATTGTTGTTGTGAGCCCAGGATTTTTCATCTGAAACTAAAATTTAAAGTATTACAGTTTGTAAGCTTAACCAATTGAGACACAGGCGCTTCTTGCTTAAACTTAGATTTAAAAGTGCAATGAAAATGTTATAATTTTTGTATTTACCTTGTGATTTTCACAAAGGAAATTTATTAAATCCTTTAGCTTCATTTTCGAAGCATCATCTATATCAACGGGATGAGGTATATTGCTGCACACCATACAATTATCTTTTTTCTCGGCTTCATATGTATAAGTGTATATACCATCTACGTCGTTAAACACCATAAAATTATTAAGAGATGTACAGCAACTTGTAGCCAACTTAAACACCTGTAAAATAAGTTGAATGATGTAGATAGAAAAATTTGCAGAAAATAACATGAAAATTTACCTCCGTAGCACATACAGCTGCAATAACTGCATTTGTTGAAGCAACAGCAGGAATGATATTTTTTACTACACCCTGTACTAATCTAAATGTTACACCTTGTATACTAAATTGGTTCGCTCTATCTGCAGCTTTTTCATGGACCCATGTTAAGTGTTGTGCGTCATCGCCATCTAGTGGAACTCCGAAAGGATTTTCTAAAAAAATATATATGACCTTAATTAATTAAGGAGTAGCATTAGTATAGAAGTTTGAAAAAATCAATTTTTTTAACGACATTTTTAACAGGCTTCAATAACGTTATACATTATGATTTTAAAAAAGGTCATTTTGAGCTTCTCTACTGTGAATTAAATAAAGTTGATTGGTCTGATGTTCTTAACCAGAATAACGTTAATGTAGCAGTCAATAATTTATACAAATGTGTATATAATGTATTTGATATTTGTATTCCAAAGGCTAGGCATTCTAAAAAAAGATATCCAGTTTGGTATAATTCTGAAATAATAAAAAATATAAAAAGGAAAGACAGTTATAGGAAAAAATTTAGAAAAACAGGTCTAAACCAGTGGGAGTTGAGATATAAAGAGTATAGGCAGTTGGTAAAAGCACAGAGTTCAACCGCATATCGTTTATATCAACAACGTGTGCAGGATGAAATTAAATCAAACCCTAAAACCTTTTTTGGATTTTATAAATAATCAGAAAAATATTTCCGATATTCCCGAAAATATGTTTTTAAATCAGAAAGAAATTAGGAGTGTTCAAAAGGTAGTAAATGCCTTTAGTGAATACTTTGGTTACATATACATTGGTGGCAACCAGTTTAATAGAAGAATTTCTAATAACTATGGGAAATTTTGCTTTTTAGAAATTACCGAATCGGAAATTAAAGAGGCCGTTAAAAAACTGAAAGTTCGTAGATCAGTAGCTACTGATAATGTGCCGGCCTACGTTATTAAAGGTTGTATTGATTCATTTATAACACCTTTAAAATATATTTTTAACCTTTGTTTGAAACAATGTATTTATCTCTCAAAATGGAAAGAAAGCAAAGTTATTCCTATATTCAAAAGTGGTGATAGAAATGAAATTTCTAATTACCGATCTATCAGTATTATCTCAGCCTACTAAAAAATTGTGGAATTAATTCTTTATAAAAGAGTATATAATGATTGTAGACATAGAATCTCAGACCAACAATATGGTTTCTTGCCACATCGATCAACCGTTACAAATTTGGTAAACTTTGTTCAGTTTGTTCAGGAATCAATTCAGGAAGGATGTCAGGTTGATGTAATTTTTAATGATTTAGAGAAGGCATTTGATAGAGTGAACTTTGGTGAAATAGTGCTTGCCCTCCAAGATTTTTCCGTAAATCCAAACATTGTTTCACTGCTGATATCTTATTTGCATGATAGAACTTTATTTGTTGAACTTAAGGGGTATAAGTCTCAAAGCTATGTACCCACCTCAGGAGTACCTCAGGGTTCAAATCTTGGGCCACTTCTATTTTTACTGGTTATCAATAACATAGGTGTGAATGTAAAATTCGCCAAAGGCCTTATTTTTACGGATGATTATAAAATATTTCGTGCCATTAGAGATGAGTCAGATGCGAGAGCTCTGCAAGAAGATTTTAATGCGGTTGTGAGATGGTGCAAGGAACATGATTTAAATGTAAATATAAATAAATGTGTAGTAATGTCTTTTACATGTAAAAAGCAAATAATTCATTTTAATTATTGTATAAATAACACGCCGTTAAAAAGAACTGATTTACATAGGGATCTTGGTGTTTATTTAGATACGAAGTTGAGTTTTAGTAGGCACATTGATAATGTAACTGCAAGTGCAGTAAAAATTCTTGGTTTTATTATTAGGAGCTGTAAATATTTCAATAATATCAATACAATGATTGTCTTGTATAAGTCATTGGTGCTTGCTAAGCTTCAATATACTTGTGTAATTTGGGATCCACAGTATGAAAATAAAATTTACACCTTAGAGGTGGTTCAGCGAAGATTTTAAAAGTTTTTGCATTGCAAGGCATTCTCGTATACTCTCAAAGAGGAACTGATCAGAAGCTTTTGTATTCTTTATTCAACTTTCCCAGTTTGAAGCACATGCGTATTGAAGTGGGTGTTGTGTTTTTGTTTAAATTGATTGGGAACACTATTGATGATAAAGAGTTTTTAGAACAGCTTCCATTTAAAATAGGCCGAGTTAACACCAGATCCAGAAATTTATTTTATATTAATGCCCCTAGGACTAACCTGTATAAAAATTCCCCATTAATAAGATTATGTTCATATTTTAATAAGTATTGTGGTGCCATTGACATTTTTAACCTAAGTTGTAACAGGTTTAGAAGGGAAGTGAGAGATGAGTTATGTAGGCAATTGTAGTGCCTTTTTATTTAGGTTCTAATTTAGATTGTAGTCTTAGTATATTAAGTTTAGTTGTATCTGTTATTGGCTTTGTAAAAGTTGTTGATACAATGAATAAATAAATAAAAAATAATACTTTTTTGGAAAAAATTCTCGACACTTAAGATAAACTTGACCCTTCTTTAAAAAAGCGTTAAAAAAGTAAAACCTATCAATTTCTATCTACCCCTTTAACCTCCCCCCAATACTAATTTTGGCAAAATCAATTCGACATACTGAATTGATTAAAAAAAAATTCAGATTCGTCATATATCACCCCGAAAACTCCCCCATACCAATTTTGGAGAAAATCACACAAAATTAATTTGTTTGTCCGCCGTATTATCAGCGCCATCTTGGATCTTACTGAACAATTTCGTCGGAAAAAATATGGGACCACCGTAGCAACTTCTCGAATATAACGCAAAAAATTTCATGTAAATCGATGCCGCCCTTCCGGAGTAATTAATCGACTTGCATACATAAAAAAAAAGGGCACAAATTTAGAACCTCCTTCTTTTAGAAGTCAGTTAAAAACAACCCTACAAAGTTTTATCTGTAATTGAAATTTTTGAAGTCAGCACAAAAATACATAATGGAAAAAAATAATTCACTTAACAAAAATGGTCTTCATGTTGTTGATAAAGTAAAAATTATGCAATATTATTTGTTTCGACAACTAAACATAAAATTCATTAATTAATTCATTTATTGAAACAATGCATCAACAGTAAAAATATACCAATTACATATACAAAGCATCCAAATATACAACAAACCACTATCCATAAAATGAGAAACAAAAACGTCCTTAATACCTATTTAATAACAAACAAAATAATAAAATTATATTACACACACAACCAGGCCTTATATTATACATATTTGAGTATGAATAAAAAAAAGTTTATCTTCGACAATAGATACAAACCGCTCTAGGTAAGTAATTTCCAAGTCCACGTCCCCAACAAACTCATTAAACAAAAAGCACATTGTCTATATTGGTGAATTTTTATACAAGCTTCTCCTGGCAAATCTCAAGTATAAAATATTTTTATTTCTTCTATTACCACACTATTTATTGAAAAAGGTAGTTGAGCCAATATATCAGAATAACGGATATAATTTTTTAATACTTTGAATAAGTACATGAGACATATTTTAATTCTACAATTTTCCAGCATCAAATTTATTGAATAAGTCCCAAATGCAGGTGATTTAGACCTGAGGTGTAAAGTATCTGAACTTTTTATAGAACATATACTTTAAAAATTTGCTCCCATACAAAGAGGGAAACATTATGGAAACACAGCAAAAATTATACAGGTGGAAAGAATACATAAAAAAACTATTTGAAGATCAAAGACACGAAAATTCTTCTATAAACAGTCTGAGCGGTGACATGGGGCCTGAAATTACTAAAGCATAGGTCATTTATGCATTAAGGTCGATAAAAACTAAAAAGCTGTTGGTCCAGATGAAATGACAGGTGAGTTGTTGAAGCTGATCAATGACAAAAAAAGCAAGTTCAAAGAATGCAGTGACTATCAAACAATCAGTCTCATGTCACATACTTTGAAAACCCTTGTAAAAATTGTACACGCTAGAATACATTCCAAATTGGAACTGGATATTAGTGACACACAGTTTGGCTTTCGGAACGGGGTGGGTACAAGAGAAGCATTATTTGCTTTTAATGTGTTTACTCAAAGATGCTTAGATGTCAATCAGGACCTCTATGTCCGCTTCATAGATTACAACAAAGCTTTTGATAGGGTCAAACATGACAAACTGATAGAGGTTCTCAGAAGCAAAAATTTGGATGAAAGACATTTAAGGTTGATATCAAATCTGTATTACAATCAGCGAGCGGCTGTAAAAATTGGACAGGAAATATCCGGAAATGTGGAAATACAAAGGGGAGTCAGACATTGGTGTATATTGTCACCTTTACTATTTAACACTTATTCTGAAGAGGTCATATTGGAAAGTCTTGAATCTGAAACAGCAGGGATAAAAGTAAAAGGAGTTTTAATCAACAATATTAGGTATGCAGATGACACCGTAATAATTGCTGATAGTTTGAAAGACCTAGAAAAAATAATGAATAAAATATTACGAGTTAGTGGAGAATATGGACTCTCTCTTAACACGAAAAAGACCAAGTTCATGATAATTAGTAAAAACAACACCAATAATAATGAAACTCTAATGGTAGGAGACCAGCACATAGAAAGAGTTAAGAAGTACATGTACTTGGGAACCCTAATAACAGGAAATAATGACAATACCGTCGAAATAAAAACCAGAATCGAGAAAGCACGTGCCAACTTTATTAGAATGAAAAAGGTTATCTGCAGCAAAGATCTAACGTTAGCCCTGAAAATATGACTGACTTAATGTTACGTATACAGTGTTCTATATTATGGATTGGAAGCATGGACACTGAATCGAGAGGCAGTGAGAAGACTTAACTCTTTTGAAATGTGGACCTATAGAAGAATTCAGAGGATTTTGTGGGTGGGTCGAGTTACGAACGCCGAAGTGTTGAGAAGAATGGGGAAAGACAAGGAAGTCGAAATAACAGTAAAACAGAGAAAACCGCAATATTTCGGACACATTATGCGGGGAGAAAAGTACAGCATCTTACGGCTCATGATCCAAGGCAAAATAAGTGGCAGAAGAGGCGTAGGACAACAACGAATTTCATGGCTAAAAAAACCTAAGGGAATGGTTTGGACGCAGTTCAAAACAACTATTTACAGCAACTGCCTCAAAAATTAAAATAGCTATTATGATTGCCAACCTCCGCAATGGAGAAGGCACTTGAAGATGAAGAAGAGAACATTGAAGTCAATTATATGATCTTTACTTAATAGTACTTTTTAATGTGAAAGTCACTGAAATGCATTTTTCACCATTTACATATACTGTTCAGATCATCATGGAAAGAACTATAATCTTCACTAACGAACACTTTCAAAAACAGTTTAAAATCATCTGCATACAGCAAGATTCACGATCTCTTAACTACCCAACATATTCCACTGATAGTAATTATAAATAATAGTGACCTCAGATTTGAACCTTGAGGAACCTCAGAGGTCCGCTTTAGATTTAGCACTCTTAGTCTCAACATATTGTTCCATATCATGTAAATAAGACAATACTGAACTAACAAAACTATCTGTTAAGTTCATTGATTTTGAAAATGAACCCACAAACACTATGCTTTATTTTAATGGAGACCTTCTTCATATTAAGTTTTATTATTTAACGCTTCATGCAAAATCTGCACAAATGACATAAAATTGAATCAAGTTAATTTATTTGCTACAAAGCCATGTTTTTTGAGTGATATGATATGTTTAACTTCACCATAAATTCTGTCAAGCAACACTATCTTAAAAATCATCAACACAACACCGAGTATTAGAACTGGCAGAATATTATTTATATCTTGTTTGAACCTCTTTTAAAAAACTTAAAAACATTGCAAAACCTTCAACAATATTACTTGAGCCTCTAAAAATGCTAATGAACAAAACTATGCAAAACTGTTAGAGAACAAACCTTTTTTTACCTTTTGGCCACTGAACTACTTTTACATATTCAATGCAATGTTCTGGAAGTCTTGGAGTATTAGCTATTGTGCACAAAGGAAACGTCACTTGTGGTGGATAGAGATCTAGCGTGCACTCCACACATGCTGTCATACCAGGAAGTATAACACGTGCATTGCCCTTAAAACCTTCAGTTCCTACAACACAAAGTATTGTCTGGAATTATCATAAAATTTAGTGTAAGGGAAAATATATTTTGTAATGAAAATTATGTATTTTTATCAGTTCATATCAATTACCTCCATCAACCAATGGTATAACACTAGCCTGATCTAAAACACCATTTTCATCATAATTTAATAAAGATACCACCATTCCATTTATCCACCTCCTAGCAGTAATAGAATCCAATCCGCAAACTATCACGTGAAATTGTTGATAAAAGTCTTCATTTTTTTCTTGAATAGGGCAACAATGGGGAATCACTTGACACCCTGGTATTCGTGCGTTAACATAGTCTGCAGCAACCTATGAAAATAATCATTTAAGGGGTGTCTACTTATAATATCCTTTGCTTAATATGACCCTTCCATACCTTTGCTTTTGACACACCAATATCCTTATGTCGAAATAAAAATTGTCGATTAAGATTAGATAAATCTATAGTATCCATGTCTATGATATGAATATGTTTAAATCCCATCATGGCTAAATCTTTGAGCAATTCGCAGCCTAAACCTCCAGCACCAATAATTAGAATTTGGCATGTAGATAGGATGAAGTCTAAAATGTCGGGTGAAGGTTCAAATTCTGGATGACTAAATGGTCCTGGCCTCTCCAAGACCTTTTTTAAGTGTGTCCATCTCTTCTGGGTGGATTCTTTGGTTTCTTCCATGCTAATATTAAAAAACTTCACAATTATGGGATTTTTATTTTTACCGCGGATTATCGACACTAACCTTACTTTTACAGCTGATTGCTGATGACAGTTTTCATTGCTAAGTTCACTAGAGTTTCTAACAGACCACGAACTTCCAATATAAAACTAGACTGCTCATGAAAATAATTTTTGACCGCCCCTTATTGCTCGCCATTTCGTGCAATGATTTGTATGGCAACATTGAATTCTTCGCTAATTTCTTATATTGGCGTGAATGTGTCCTATATGAATGATCAATTCTATTATTTTAACTAAAAAGTCTAGACAATAACTATCTCTTTCTACAGTAAATCTAAAATAATACATCGCTCTTCCTTGTTTTAGGTGAACTGTTAATTGAATATATTCAATAAAAAAGACGGGGATAATTACTAGCGGCTAGTATATGGGTGCATTCCACTAGGCGCTCACAACGCCCAAAATATTCCTCCAGTCGTTCCACATAACGACTACGGTCGTCGCGGTCGCGGCGAAAACGTCATAAATGACGTCATTCTTCTCGCTCACAACGACCCATCTGAAAAGGTGGGTCAAAGTGGACGTTCAGAATTTTGGCGCGGTTTTTTAAATTTAAAGACAATTGAATGTAAGAGTTTCAAAATTACAGTGTAACATATGAGAAAAAAAATAAGTATAATTAAGTTTAGATTCAAAATACACTGAATTAAACGGTGTTGTCCAATCCACAAAAGGTGTTACTGTAAAATACATCTATAAAAATGTAGTAATTATATACAAGTACATGTATAGAATGTAGTAATTATATAAAATTTACCCTAAAATGACTTGAATTCTTTATCTGAATAACGATTAATAACATTCTCATAATCAATAATACGTGGCCTAAGCGCTTCTCCCGATTTTGTAAAACTGCATTCCATTCTTCATCTGAACTAGATGAAGTAATTTCTGAAGGTTGATTACGATCCACCATTAAATATCCAACTGTCACCACAAAAGATATTTTGATTATTTTTCAACGTAAATTACTTAAAGACTCCGCTAAAATAAAATATAAGAAACTAAATAGTATTTTTCTTTAATATAAAGCAAGTTAACCAATAATTATAACAAATTATTAATATTAAAGCTTAAAAATTATAACATAACCTTTTCAAGCTACTGATTTATTTTCAAATCAGTCATTTGTAATATTTAACTCAACGCTTAAGACGTCCACAATCCCATTCCACTTGGGTTTATGATTAGAATGCTCACAAGCTAGTGGAACGGGAAAAACTGCTATCATGAGCGTGATTGTTGTGGGTGCTTAGTGGAACGTACCCTATGTCCATTTGCTGTCATTTTTCTATCATTAGATTTGCGGTTATGTTTCTATTTTTTTTTGGTGTTTACAGTAGCTTTAATTCAAAGGTTTGTTTAGTTTACTTTATAAAAGAAAAATTTTCAGTAGTTTCCAAATTCAAAAATGGGTGTTTATTGTTTTGTTTGCGATACAAATTTTGCACATTATAACCGATACGTTGTGAAGTTCATGGTTCAGATAAAGTTATTATTTATTTATTTATTTATTTATTTATTGATACTCTTACAAACACCTAAACATAACATGCTACAAGGTAATTATAAGTAAGAGAAATTTTACAGACTTAACTAACACAGAACAAAGACAGCACAGACAAGAACCTGAATAAACCTAAAGGTCACTGCATAAGTTGCAATAGCAATTTCTTGGTACAATTAAAAAAGTCAATATCATTATTCTTATATAGTATGTTGCACTCAGTTAACATTAAATTCATTGGAGAACGACTACCAATGGAGACATGAAAGAATTTTTCCTTTTGTATCCTTAATCCTATCTTTGGTACATGAAGAGGTATATAATTAATCAAAGAACAATTGTTAAATTTTATATTATTGATAATACAATAAACAAATATCACAGATTGAATTTGCCTTCTTTTCTGAAGAGTTTGAAATTTAAAGCTTTCTAACATACTGCTATAAGAGATCAGATATGGATATAAGTTATTTTTCCTAACATATAAATATCTCAAAAACCTTTTTTGAACACGCTCAATAGCATCACAATGCACGTTTGCACTAGGAGACCATATATTAGATGCATATTCTAGATGAGGACGAACAAGTGCATTGTACAATTTTATTATTATATTATGGTTATTAAACTGACTGGTATTTCTAATCACAAAACCAAGCACCCTAAAAGCCTTATTAATAATATTGCGATAGTGGGTATTAAATTTCAAATTAGACTGGAAGAGCACCCCCAAATCCCTACATTCAGTCTTTTTTTGTAGTTTTGCTCCATCAATAAAGTAATTAAAATTAATAGGATTTATTTTATTTGTATAAGACATAAAGAAGCATTTATTAGTATTTAAAAACATTTTATTTAATTGAAACCATTCTGTTACTGAATTTAAGTCTGCTTGCAGTGCACTACAATCATTACTGTTTGTTACTTTCTTAAATATTTTAAAGTCATCCGCAAATAAGAGACCATCAGAATGTTTAACACTATTAGGTAAATCATTTATAAACATTAAAAACAACAGTGGGCCTAGGTTGCTACCCTGCGGTACACCAGATGTTGCCATAAAAGCCTGAGAAAATGACCCTCCCACTCTCACCATGTGCGGCCTACACGAAAGATAACTTTTCATGAAGAGGTAAGCATTCCTAGAAAAGCCAAACTCGACAAGCTTAGCCAGCAACACCCGATGGTCCACCTTATCAAATGCCTTTGCACAATCGATATACACTGTATCCAACTGCTTCCCGCCATCAATAGCCTCCGAGGCATGATTTGTAAACACACATAAATTTGTTACTGTGGACTTTCCACTTACAAATCCATGTTGTTGTTCTACTATTTTATGAGTGATGTTGGTCATAATGTCATCTGAAAGGATCATCTCAAATATCTTAGCAAGTGAATTAAGTATACTAATTGGTCTATAATTTTCAACATTTGTTTGTTTACCATCCTTAAATATGGGAGAAATAATTGCTGTTTTTAGTTTATTGGGAAAAATTTTTGTTCTTAGGGCAACTTGAAAAATATGAGCAATAGGGGCCGCTAAAAAGTCTGAGCAGCCTTTATAGATATATGAGGGAATATTATCCTCTCCTGTACTTTTTTTTGGTTTTAGTTTTTTTATACTTTTCTTTACAGTCTCCTCTGATATTAAAGAAAATTCCAAGTCTCCCCATCTATTAATATCTATAGAGTCGCCGTTGGACACTGATGACAACTCAAACACTGAACTGAAATATTGTGCAAAAGCATTGGCAATATGTTCGTGCTCTTCCAATGATACTCCATTATAAGACATAACCCTTGGCATACCATACCTTTTACTCTTACAGCCAACATACATCCAAAAACTGCTAGGATCAAAATTTACATTATTCTCTATATTTCTTAAATACAAAGAGGACTCATAATCAATCTGTTTTTTAATATTATACCTTAAGTTACGATATTCCTCATATTGAAAAACACTAGCTTTGCCACATTGTATATGTCTATGCATTCTATTCTTTAATTTTATTTTACGTACTAAATCATTTGAAAACCAAACAGGATATTTACAATAATTTACTTCACTATTACCAACAGATTTAGCTTTTTTTGGAATTGTGTTATTTAAGCAGTTAAGTAATTTGTCATAAAATATGGCAACACATTCATTTGGATCTGTAATTTTTTTTATTTCAGACCAATTTGTTTGTTGTATTAGGTTGTAAAGCTTTAAAAAGTCACCTTTAGCATAATCATATACAAAAGAGGTAGATATGGTACTTTTAATTAAAGATTGTTGGTTATTTATTTGCACAGACATAGACAATGATGGATGATATAAATCTTCCACAATTAAGGGAGAATCGCACCTTTCTAATGATATAATTTCAGTATTAGACAAAACAAGATCTAGCTTTCTCTGCATATGGTTAAGAACTGTATTATACTGAGTTAAATTATTAATTTCAAGAAACTGACTTAGTAGCACAGATTTATCACAGTCGTTTTCCTTATATTCAGGTACATTAAAATCACCTATTATTATAACCCTAACACTAGTTGATAAAATATTTGTCAAACAATCATAAAATTTTTTATACATATCTATACTCTGATTTGGTGGAATATACACACAACATACATATAAAAGTAGTTTTCTAAATTTAATTCTTAATATCACACATTCAGTATCACAGTTAGTCTCAATCACCTCAAATCGAAACTTTTTCTTAATTGCGATTAAAACACCGCCACCCCTCTTGCTATCATTACATCTATCCATTCTTTTCACGTTGTACCTTAGGTCAAAAAGCTCAGAATCATGAAAGCTAGCATTTAACCATGTTTCTGTCAAAAATATTAAGTCGTAATCCTCAGACAGACTATTATTATGAAGTTGGGTAGTTTTTGTTCGAAGACCTCTGACATTCTGATAGTAAATATTTATTAGTCGAGTGTTGTTCAAATTTAGCTCTGAGGATGTACCTGTCCCTCTGATTGCGGCAGCATCCTCCTTTGCGAGAAAAACCGTGAGACAAGTGAACCAACTGGCCATACCTCCCTTTTCCAAGCATCTCTAAAGTGTTCTTGGCGGATTGTTACTTTCATCGAAGCATACTTATCAGGATGCTTCGACTCATGCACTTCACATTCAACATCCGGGAACTTCTTCATTAAAATACTTTTCAAGTCACCAGGTGTAGTATGAGGGTGAAGCCTGGTTACATGCAGAGATACAAATTTAGGGACTGTTTGAATAGGTCCTGTGTTGTTATTTTGGCCTACAACAAAACGTCGTTTTCTTCTGTGCCTCACACTTTTCCAGCCAGAATTTTCATCATTGTCCTGGTTCTCCTGCAAACTCTGCACTTCCTCCATTTTGTTTATTTGTTGAGCTTTCATGATCGCCAGATTCACCTGCTCGGTACGGATAACAGGTCGAGTGTTAATGTTATTGTTTTCATTTCTTTTGAGGTTACTTGTATGAGTGGTTGCCTGAGCCATCTGCTTATCAGTACCGCATGAACGCAAGTCTGATACCGATACAACTGCAGTGCTTCCATCCCTTTCAGCCACATTAGCATAAGAAAGAGAAGAAACACTGCTTCCCTCCTTGCCTCCCTGATGCTGATTCATCTTTTGTGGGTAATAATTCTTTTGTTTTAATTTTTCTGCTATATGATCAATTTTTTCCTTGAGTAAATCGATATTCTCATAGAGGATTTTATTTTTTGACTCTTTTTCGTCCACAAGTTTACGCAGCAAAACATTTTCAGAACGGATAATATCCAAGTTCTCGCCAATTTTTTGTTGACCGAGCTGATGATTACCTTTACAAGGTTCACAAATCCAAAAAATATTGGTATTTTCATTTAAAATTTTATACCACGTATCTTTAATTGATACACAAATTGTGTGATACTTGTTTCCACAGAAAAAACACTTCACAAACTTGGTACTAACAACAAAATTATCAGAGCACTTTAAACAGACATCTGCTTCGGACGCCATCTGAATATCCATATGAATCCACATTGTTCAAATGTGAAAATTGCCTCCGTTCTTCAAGAAAAACAAGTATTTAAGATATTATTTATGATAAAATCATAATGTGAAACTGGACAAATGTGAAAAATTATTTTTTACTTCTTATCAAGGTATGTATCTTAAAAAGTGATTTATTGTCAACTTGCTTTTTAAAATTTTTTAACATTCTCCTACTACCCCTATGTATGGGTAATAACTTATTTTTTTTTTAGGATTTCAAGACTGGCTTTATGAAAAAGAAATGGTAATTTTTTTTAAATCGTAATTCACAATAATTTAAAGATTATTTGGTTGTGAGTTCAATTACGAGGAATAAGAATAATATACTGAAGAAACAGAAGCCTGGAAAACTTGAATACCTAGTAAATAACACGAACCTATATAAGACTATTACTTGCAAGCATATATATTGAGTTTATCTTGATAATTTTGCAATCAAGACTAGTTGTTATCTAAAAAACAAAATACAGGATAAAGTTGAGCAAAAAATGTCCACAAGCAATTCTGCTGCTGTGTGTATTAAAAGCCTGGAAAGGAAAAAAATATAAAAGAAATAAACTTAAATTTATTACTAGAAATTTCCAATATAAATAATAAAAATTACTCAGATGAACATCTGTTTATATTAGAAAAATCAAAAAACCCTAAAAATTGAAAACAGGGACCCTTTCAAATTAATAGATAACAGTATGATACAGGAGCCAGCAAACAAGAATAAAATAAAGAAACAGTCATTTTACTTTACTAAAAAAAGAAACTACAAAAGTAAAAATACATAATAAAAAGCCAAATGAGGAGGAGCAAAGAATTATTAAGGAAAGTCCGAGTGTCACTGAAATAACTTCAACTAACAATTCTTTTGATTACTGTTAATGCTGAACAAACAGTGTATAAATAAATTGGAAGCATTTGAGATGTGGGCGTATCGTAGAATCTTGAAAATCTCCTGGAAGGATAGAACAACTAATCAAGAAGTACTTGACAGGATGAACAAACAAAAAGAGGTAACACTGACTGTTAAAATAAGAAAGCTTCAGTACTTGGGCCATATTACAAGAGGCAATAAATACCAATTGCTCCAATTGATTATGCAGGGGAAGATTCAGGGCAAGCGCAGCATCGGGAGGAGAAGGATGTCTTGGCTGAGGAACCTCAGAGAATGGTTTTCTTGCAGTTCTGTTCAACTGTTCCGGGCGGCAGCTTCTAAGGTTAGAATTGCCATGATGATAGCCAACCTTCGCAGCGGAGATGGCACTTGAAGAAGAAGAATGTTAATAATTGTGTATATGAAGTATAAAAAAATTAATGTTTGCAATGTATATTGTAATATATGTTATCTTTTAATATAAAATATTTTTAACTATATAGTAACCAAATCAATGTTTTTTATTGATTTTTGATAAATATAAAAAATTAACTTTCTTCAAACAATATTGTTTCATACATACTTTTCATAAGAACTATACTTTACCCTATACTTATATAACTCAGAAATGTTAATAAGAATTTTGATTTAAGTATCTCTGTGCTCTCAGTTTAAGATTTTCGCTTTAATATCAAAAAATATATCTGAAAAAATCATCATAAAAATAATCTTTTACAAATATGATTTTGACAATAAAAAGAAAACTCTTTTTAGATAATATACTACAGAAACATCAAATTTCTGCGAAACTGAAAACAAATTAGTCAAAAATTAATACATTTACATTCAAGAATCTAGTTTTTCACAGATTTTTAAGGTTCATAAGTAAAATCAAAAATAAACCTTGAAACGTTTCTTAAAAAATTAAATCATTCAATCATGTAGATTATATTATATTGATATGCAAACAAATTAATTGCATAACCTTAAAATCCACTCCTACAGCAAAGAATTACAATGAAAATAGAAATGCGCATTAAATGGATCGTATTCCTGCATCTAGCCGCCAATGGGATAATTGCTTTTATAAAATATTATTTAACTGGAATTTCTGTTTTTAGTTTCCTGGCAATTATAATTTTTCTGTTTAAAGCAATTCTTGTAAAGCTAATTTTTTTAACTTCTTTGGAAGAGTATATAGGTTGCAATTTTATTTTTCGATAGTAAGCATTGAATGTCAGTTCTTACAAATAAATGAGAATGCTTTTTCTATGTCTATGGTAGTTTATATATTTTAATTATGATTAATATGTAATCTATCACAAAGTAATAAGAGATTCATCATTTAAAAATCGCCTTAAATAAGTCTTTGGTAAAATTATTTTCTCCTCAATACTTTTAGGAAACTGATACATTAGATATTTATATAGAGTTAACAACATTCATAGTAATGTTTACATTCGCTTTATAATAAGGGAGTTTTAATAAAATAACATTACGTACTAAATCATTTTTATAAAAAAAAATTCAACTCCGAAGTGGATAAAGTGTTAAAACAGTCTATTTAATAGCTAATCTAAACAAACAAAACAATATTTATTAAGACACTTGAAATATAAAAAAGTTTGTAAATTTATGAGTGGGATTCTTACATTACTATAATCATATTTAATCTAAATATATACATAAAGATTTACTAGCAACTTTTAATTTTTACACTAGTTCAAACTTTTCATTTACATAACGATTTGAGGATCTGGAATTAACCTTTCCTAGATTTCAATTTTTGAAATGGTAATCAATCACAGCTTCTCACTACTTTGACAAGGGATTTTCACGACACAAGTTTCCTTACTATTGAAGCTAAAATCAAGAATTTTTGTTTTATTTTCTTAAAATAATAAGTAATTAATTAAATATAAATTTATTTTAAATTAATAACATATTAAAGCAAAAGTTTACTGTTTTATTTTTAGCCCAAACAAATACATAAAAGTAAAATTTATGTAATTTCCAGACATGCTTAAAAATATTGAAAAATTTCATATTATATGCAATCATTTATTTCTATTTTAATATGGCATATTGATAGTTTTTAAATGTATAATCATTTTAATTTGTAATGGCATACCAGTTTCGATGTTCAGCTTTATATGTAAATGGAACATTAACTTCATGGCAAAACGATATTATTGTCAATTAATGCACATCTAATTCAGGAGTTTTTTGTAGAGCCAGTATATGTTATTAAGTCCAAGTTTAGTTGCTTCAAGATGTTGACATCAAACAGTGCTTCGTAGCATTTGTCAGCCAGTTTATTTGTAAGAAGCATATCATTAACTTTTTGCTCATCTTGTATAATGGTCTGAATAGATTTACTCATCGTATATAAAAAAATTATGATCATGACCAATTTGCTTCAGCCCTTGAACTTGAAATTTCTTTTCTTTTAGAAAACTAAAATATTGAAAACATTTAAGAATTATCATATATCATATCCATTAGATTAAACTTGTTCCCCTTAGATCAACAATTTGAATCTAAGTAAAAGTTAAATAATTATTATTAAATGCTCTAAAACTTACCAATGATAATGAAATAAATTACAATTTACCAGATGAGGTATTTGCACGATGAAGAATCGTAGTTTTTAAAATACCAAAAAAACCTTAAAATTCACGTTCCTGTTTGAAGTTCTCAGTAAAAAGTTACATAAAATGTATAAAACAAGCAAAATTCAAAAATAAGTTCTTGTCAAAAATACATTTTCACCAATATTAGGGAATTCATTGTTGCCAAGCTAATTATTTGTACGTAATAGCACAGAGCCACGAACCTCTAATAATAACTAGACTGCTCATGAAAATAATTTTTTGACCACACAACCCCCGTAATGCTTGCCATTACGTGCAATAATTTGTATGGCAACATTGAATTTCCTGCTAATTTCTTATATTGGTATGAATGTGTTCAGGTATAGACAAGATCTATCTCTTTCTACGGCATACTTAAAACAACAAATAGCTCTTTCTTGTTTTAGGTGACGAGTTAATTGAGTATATTCAATAAAAAAGACGGATAATTGTTTCTGTAAAAGAAATATTTAACTTGAATTTCTGTTTTTAGTTTCCTCAAAATAATACCTTTTCTGTCCAAAGTAATTCCTTTAAAGCTAATTATTTTAACTTCTTTGGAAAAGCGGAAATATATTGCAATTATATTCCTTTTAGATAAAAAGAATGGAATGCTAGTTCTTATGAATAATAAGAAAACTTTCATTTAGCAAAATAGCTGAACTAACCTGAACTAATTTTGTTTTTAAATATCCGTTTTGGAAAAGATTGTGGAAATCAGTGGGTATTTTTGTAAAAAACTAATATAATCTACATCCTTTTTTGGATGTAGAATGTAAGATATTAATAAAAAAAAAGTATTAAAGCATTTATTTTTAAAAATTTTATATTATGAATTAATATACATGTATATTGTTTAATATGAAATCTCGAAAGGGCCATAGTAACAGAGTCTCATAATTTAAAAATAACTTCAATTAGGTCTTTGGTAAAATTACTTTCTCCTCGATACCTTTAGGGAACTGATATGTTAGGTATTTATATAGCGTTAACAACATTCATAATAATGACATTCCCTTCATAATAACGGAGCTTTAAAATAATATTATGTACTAAATCAATTTTTCAAACCTCTTATGACCGTTCATATATTATCAATTGGTTTAGAAAAACGACGTAGCATATTTTTTTACATTTCCTTTCCTTATCTATTCAAAACAGTGACATACTGGTTGTATTCTTTAGAGTAATTATCAATTGATCAAAGTGAAAAAAGTGTAACTGATAACTTCATGTTCTTTTGAATATGCGTTTACTTGTAAGTTGGTCGAAGTGATTATGATTACTTCAAGTGATAAAGACTCAAAATAATAGTCCTATAATTACGGATCCTTTGGAAGCAAGTTGGTTCATGCTTAGAAAGAGAGGGGGCATTTTTGATGAGTAGTACCTCTTTTTCTAATGACGGTCAGGGTGCAAGAGTATTCAATGATGTTTGGAGTATCGTTCTTAACTACGCCATTAGAAACACAATTACTACTCATCGAAAACGTTCTGCCTCTTTTTTAGCATGAGTCAACTTGCTTCTATAGGAACCGCAGTCTATACCTTAATTTTATGTCTATCACCAGATTGCGACAGTTTTAATTGCTAACTTCACTATAATTAGGGTAAGTCCAGACAAAAAAAAAACGCGAAGTGGAATTCTAGCGGAATAACTAACGACGAATCGTAAGATCGCGGAACTGCGAATTAATTCCGATTGGTTCAACAGGACATCATCATCTCCGAATGTTTTGGGAATACCAATCATCAAAAATACGTTTAGAATAATATAATTATGTCGTCATTTATAAAGATTATGCCGAGATGTTTTTCAACCAAAAAATACACATTTTTTCTTTAAATCATATTATTTTAAAAGCCGAAAAATGTTCACACTTCTGTTTATGATGAAATACATGAAGAAATATCATATTATTAGACTAACTATATTTCTATCTGTTCTTATTCTTAGGACATTTACTGAAAAATCTAATTTTTTCTTCTACATCTTTGGTCAGCCTATTATTTTCGTCAATAGCTCTTTTATGCATTTCAATTTCCCGTTCCCTTAGATTATTTTCCTCTTTTACTTGTGCTCGCAATTCTCTCAACAGTCGTTTTTGTAACTTATCAAAGTATTCTTTTTCCTTAGCGGCCCCAATTTTTGCTAAAAAGTTGTTGTTTTGAATATGGGATTTAAATGACTTTTTTAACTTTATATAACTTGATACATACCGATAGGTCCACCACCTTCCTTTATAGATCCTCCCCCTTTCCCTCCTTTGCTTGCGTTTCGTCTTTGTTCTTCATAAATACTGTTATAAAAGTTTTTGGAAAATGTTCTTACATTTCTAGAATACCTTATTAGCTGGGTCATGAATTGTACTTGGGTACTACTGATTTTGTGGTAAAAAGAAAATGAATATTTAAAATTTTGAAGATGACGGATGAAACGAATAAAAATGAAATAAAAGATGGTGTCAAAAGGTTACAACTATTTGAAAGAAAAAACGAAATACACCAGCTAGAATCAGGTAAAGAAGGTAGGTATTATAAAAAAAGGTAAATACATTTTTGATGAATCAGCAGTATGAACTCCAATAAACGAAGATGAAACGAGAGAATACCCATGGGTCATCAATAATATTCTGCCCCAGAACATGAAAGACTTAGAGTGGGTCCACACGATAAGAAAAATTTGAGCGTAACCTAACTTTTATCAAGGTTTTTGTTTATATTTTATCTAAAAATTCAAATGCAGCAAAATTAAACATTAATTTCAGCAGTATTTTAATCTAGAAACAAAGTTACAAAATGTAAGAAGAATATTGATATATTCTTTATTAAAAAAACGGAAAAGTCGTCGCTACTGGGTCCGGTCTGTATTTGAGGAAAACATTGGAGAAAAGCTTGGATACACAAATAATTTAATTCAAGAAATGTGAGAAAATGATTCTGATTTTTTAAAAATATTTTCCTGTTACTATTGGTGAATTTGAAGAGCTCTTCGCTGTTGTTGGACCAATAATTAGGAAACACGATATGGAAATGTGTACAGCTATACCTTAATTACTAGGTTGGAAATAACATTTTGATATTTAGCTGATGAAATCAGCATGTGAAAGCACAGTGCGAATTCCGAGTCGGTAAACAGTGTTTCTGAAATTATTCAGGTTACTTTTGCAGTAATATGGGACTCTTTAAAAGAGGTTTTATTTCCAAAGTTAATCCCTTCTACCCAGTAAAGAATTGCCAAGGAGTTCATAGATGAGAATTTCAATATAACAGTATAGTTTTAATAATTGCAATGGTTTGTAGTTTTTAGAAGAACACATTACATATGATACTAACTGGATTTCTGTTACTAAATTTCCATCAATGTTAATTTTTACTTTTTAATTGTTTATAATAGGTTTAATAAAGTTTGCGAAGGGTAGGGTTACCAGACGACAGGAATTTACCTGATATGTCTGAAATTTTAGCCCCTTGTTGGAGAAACAGGAAAAAACTGCAATTGTCAGTATTTTTTTAAAGTTAAAAGAGGAAAATATAAGTAATAAAAAATATTTATTAATCATTCTAGTAAGAAAACATAAATTAATTAAAGATTAACAGAATGAGTGAATTGTTAATTTAGTATATTAATAAATTTAGTTTCATACTTTTTTATTGCTTGATGTTTCTTTTGGCATTTCCGGGTCTTTTATAACCATTTCATGGCTTTCTTCACATATGTTCTTTAAGTTATATTGTGTCTAGAGTAGAACCTTAACAGAAGACATTGTTGTAAACCAACTATTACTACAAATTATTAATTATTAAATTACTATATATAAATATTTTTTAAGTTACTCTTATGGATTAATAGATAATTATAGTCTAATATTTAATACTCTCTTAGGAAATTGTATCTTAAGTAAATTTATATTCTAATAGGCTCAAGCAAAAGCATGCCTTAATCCCCGAAACTCTAAAACTTTACTTTTTACAGAGACCATTAGCTATGTTCATATTGTCATCGTCCCATAAATACATACTTTTTCATTTCAGTAATCATGTAAATAAATAGTTATAAATTATATTTTTTAGTACGACTATGATTGTGAAATAATAATTTAGATACAGAAATAGAATATAACTAGGACATGAACATAGAGACGAGGAAAACTAAAATTTAAAAAACTACAATAGTGACATTAAATTAGTAAGTAAGAAGAAAAACTATTGTTACCTCATGATTTAGTGAACATTTTAATAAAATATTAAAAGTAATATTAAAACGTTTATTTGAATTCATCGAAACCAGTGATAAACCAAAAGCAGAACCAGCAAAGTTATAACATTGGTGGCAGCGAAAAGCAAAGCTTATAACAATATAGACAGCCTATTTCTGTCCTTAGTCCACTACGCTCCCATTATCTCGCTCGATATTCGCATTTGGTGCTTCGATTGCAAATATTTTGAAAATCTCACTGCCCTAACATACCACATATAACATTCAGATAAAATGTCCGGATATTTACTGAAAAGTCAGGGATGTTGTCAGGAAATTTCATTATTTGATCTGGTAACCATAGCTACAGGCATGTCTGTGGAATAGCGTCTCGATATCAGAGATTGTCGTTGAATAGAAATTGTATTATATAACGGCCTTTATTTCATAAGCTTTAATTTATATAACGAACAACTGTATTAATGCAATTGTTATAAAATTAATAAAAAAAATGAACAAGAATTGTTTTCTTTGAGGACCAAGATGGTAATGATCTTCGGCAACAAGCATTTTTAATAGATTAAAATAATTTAACATAGCTCGTAAATATCCATTATCTCAAAATTAACAAAAAAAAAATATAAATAAAACAACCAACTTCTGAAAAAAAAACATAGGTTAGGTTCATACGAAATAAACAGTTTCCGCCATATTTAAAGCAGTCCGCTGAGAAGTTAAACATTATTTTGCGTAACAACCTTGGAAAAGGCGGATTTAGGGGGGAAATCTTCGATATTTGTCTTTTTTTTTTTAAATTGAACGAATCACAATGCTTGAAATTTGACATATGTCTTATCACGCCCAGATTTTTCTTATCGTGTGGACCCACTCTTATTCAAAATTAATTAGGGCTGTATTCTTTTGAGTAAATTCTCATTTATCAAAGTGAACAAAGTGAAACTGGTAACTTCATGTTCTTTTGAATATGCATTTACATGTCATTGGATCGAAGTGATCATGATTATTTCAAGTGACAGAACTGAAAGTGATAATTACTCAAAAGAATATACCTTAGTCAATACAAGATTTAGGTATATTCTTTTGAGTAATTATCACTTTCAGTTATGTGATTTGAAGTAATCATGATCACTTCGACCCAATGACAAGTAAATGCATATTCAATAGAACATGAAGTTATCAGAGTCACTTTTTTCACTTTGATCGGTGATAATTTACTAAAAAGAATACAGCCAATCTTGCAGACAGCTTTTAATGTTTTCCCATACTAAATTATTATGTCTTCTTCATCGCTACTGATTTGCTCAATTTGATTGCTCATAGTAAAAAAAAAACACTTATCGCACCTTGATGGTAAAGATATTTTGAAGACTATGAATTTTTTTAACAGTTTATATTAAAATCCAAATTATGAGCATGTTTGGATCTCTTCTATGGAGAATGGAATAAATAAAATAGTCACTAGTGTCAGAAACTCATAGTGACTCACTGTAGCCCATATCTACCATGCAGTCACGTACACAACAATTTTTTTTTGTATGTGCGATGATAAAGAAAAAGGAAAACTGATAAAGTAGATGTACATGTAAATCGATAAGGCCTTAAAACACGTCAACTGATTCAAGCGCCAAATGTCTGAAGATAAATAAGTACCTTATTGTCAATACAGGGTTTCAATAACAGCACTTATATAAGGCGCAATCTAAAAGTGTAACAAACAAGATAAAGCGTACATAAAATAATTTAACAGTTTTGTGCGAGGTACAAGTGTATCGACACGAATTCGGAAGTAGGTAAAAATCAATGTATTTATTTTATTTAGGTAAAAAAATTATATATTTTTGTATATTTAATAACAATACATTTTTAGATACTATTTAATACAAATTCAATCAAAATTACAAAAATTAATTAAATTAATTTTTTTGCTGGAATGTGTTCATTTCGGCATCCTATAAAACACATCTCGAGGGTAATATAAGTTATAGGTGGCGCCACTAGTTATCGAGATATTTCGACAAAATTTACGGTTTCTGTTTAAAAAAAAAAACATTTATTAACAAATTACCGATTTAAAAATTAACATAAATATAGGTATTATCATTCTTAATTTTAATGGAAATTGTTTGTATTGCTTTATATTTTGAACATCTATTAAAGAAAAAAAAAATTCCAATCGTAGGCCGAGAAATTTTGCAAAAACCAATTTTTGCACCTAAAAAATTGCGATAACTTTTCACCGGATGAAGATAAAATTTTTTTAATGCGTGCATTGGATTTAGATGTATCATTTCCGATCTCAAAAAAAAATTTTCAATTTTGAATGAAAAAAACATTTTTTTTTCAAAAATTTATAATGGGGTGGCAAATGAATATTAAGGGCTCAAATTTGCAGAAGATGCTTTTTAATACTTGCACTTTACCTGTGAATTTTTTGGATCCAAGAAACACACTTCCATATGATCTGTGAACCTTCGAAAATTGGGCGGAATCTAATCGAAAATAGCTGCTGCAGGCCACTGTCGGCGGGTTACCATAGTTCAGGCGCGTTATTCATTGGCGTTTCAAGGAAACTTATGCATCACAAGTAATATTTATAATATTGATGTTTTATTAATTCATATGATAGTAACAATTTGTTTAGTCATATTAATTATTAATTTATTTATTAACAAAATTTTTACAAAAAATTATAGAGAAAATCATACAAATATTCAATTGTATATTACATATTTCACTGTTTTTTTTCCTTTATATTATTATTATTACCTAACAGTTTATTAACAAAATTTTTACGAAAATTTCACAAATTTCTGAAATGTACAGGGTGAGTCAACGATTGGATGAAGTAGGTTTGTGCCTTTTCGGTGAAATTAACAAAGAAACTATATTTATTGTTTGATACAGTTTATTTTTACCCAGATTTTAAAAATATTTAGGACTCTACAGGGTGAGCCAAAAAACTAGGACAGCATAAAGTTGTATTTTTTTAAATAGAACACCCTATATACGAATCGTATTTTCGATTTAGCTTATAATTTTAAATCTTTTTTATTAAGGGTTTACTATAACAAAACTTTATAGTTTCTGAGATAATTAAGTTTAAAGAAAAAAAGTCACATTTTCAAGCATCAATTCAATGCTAAATAACGTTTTCAATTTTGTGACAAATATATTCAAATTTGGAATTTAGCAAGGCCAAGGACAAGTTAACGTAATTTTTACCTAATATTTGCAATAAAAGCTACAGGGTGTTGAACACATCGGCTCAAATTTGAACATGTTTAAATGAATAAATATCTTTTTTTTAAATGGTACACCCTGTATATTTTCATGTTATTTAATAGAGTAATAAAAACCCTAAAAGTTTTGTTCAATATATCCTATACCTATTTATAATAGTTTTTGAGATATTTAAGTTTTTCTTATTTTCCATACTTTTTTACAGAAATCTTCATTATCATAGTAGCCATGGCAAAAACAATGTAAAAGAACATTTTTCTGTGTGTCAAATTTATAACCGCAATCGCTTCTTTTGGTTTTTATGTAGTGTAGTTTGGTTTTTTTTTGCATTCATCTTATATTGTAAAATGAATTTTCCAAAGAATCAGTTAATAGATATGATTTATACAATAGGACAGGCTCAAAAAAATTACCTTCTTGCTCAAAGAATTTACAAAATGAAGTATCCTGATCGACGCCAGCCTAATACCCATACTTTTCAAAACTTAATGCAAAGATTTGATTCTTCTGGTACTGTTGATTATCCAAAACGTAAAGTGGTCAACAAACCAGTAACTAATGAAGAAAAAGAACTACAAGTATTGTTAAATGTTCAGGAAAATCCTTATATTGGTAGCCGTTAGTTAGCAGCATTATGTGAAACATCACAATCCACCGCTAATCGTACTACCAAGAAATATAGGTATCATCCATATCACATGGAATTACACCAAGAATTGCATGGACAGGATTTTGAAAGTCGTGTAAACTTTTGTCGTACAATAAATGCGGAGATTCAATTAAATCCAAATTTATTATGCAAGGTAATGTTTAGTGATGAAGCTACTTTTAGAAGTAACGGTGCCGTAAATAGACGCAACATGCATTATTATGCCACAGAAAACCCATTTTGGATTAGAGAGGTGCAACATCAAAACCACTGGTCATTAAATGTTTGGTGTGGTATTCATCATAATCGAATTATTGGACCCCACTTTTTTAATGAACCACTAAATGGCCATAGTTACCTGAACTTTCTACAAGAACAACTACCCCAACTACTTCAAGGTCTCGATAGGGATGAGCTCGACAGTATGTGGTTCTAGCACGATGGTGCGCCTCCGCATTACCATCGTGAAGTTCGTGCGTTTTTGGACCAACGATATCCGCAAAAATGGATTGGAAGTGGGGGTTTCATTGAGTGGCCACCAAGGTCTTGCGACATCACCCCATTAGATTTCTTCCTATGGAGTTATATTAAAAATAAGGTGTATGTTAATCCACTAACAACAGTGGAAGATATGCGAAACAGGATTAGGGATACCTGTAGAACAATAACGCCACTAATTTTGTCCAGGGTCCGAGAAAATCTGCAAAAAAGACTAAATTTGTGCATTGCACAAGAGGGTCGTTTATTCGAACACTTATTAAAAAGAAATAATTAATCTCAGTATTTAATAGGTAATTTTTTTGTTTCAATTTAGTATAAAAGTAAATATGTATTTGCCTTGTCGTTATTGTTGTGTTAATTTTTTCACATTATGTTTAATTAAACTATTGCCGTTGTAATATAACGAATAATGTATTTCATCATATTTAACCACATTCTGTTTGTTTCTGTAGTTTCTTTTTATTATTTTACATGGCTACTATGATAATGAAGACTATTTCTGTAAAAAAGTATGGAAAATAAGAAAAACTGAAATATTTCAAAAACTATTATAAATAGGTATAGGATATATTGAACAAAACTTTTAGGGTTTTTATTATTCTATTAAATAACATGAAAATATACAGGGTGTACCATTAAAAAAAAAAGATATTTATTCATTTAAACTTGTTCAAATTTGAGCCGATGTGTTCAACACCCTGTAGCTTTTATTGCAAATATTAGGTAAAAATTATGTTAACTTGTCCTTGGCCTTGCTAAATTCTAAATTTGAATATATTTGTCACAAAAATGAAAACGTTATTTAGGATTGAATTGATGCTTGAAAATGTGACTTTTTTTCTTTAAACTTAATTATCTCAGAAACTATAAAGTTTTGTTACAGTAAACTCTTAATAAAAAAGATTTAAAATTATAAGCTAAATCGAAAATACGATTCGTATATAGGGTGTTCTATTTAAAAAAATACAACTTTATGCTGTCCTAGTTTTTTGGCTCACCCTGTAGAGTCCTAAATATTTTTAAAATCTGCGTAAAAATAAACTGTATCAAACAATAAATATAGTTTCTTTGTTAATTTCACCGAAAAGGCACAAACCTACTTCATCCAATCGTTGACTCACCCTGTACAGGGTCGCTCCGAAGTTCCAAGGTGTTTCACAAAGTTAACAGCATTAATTGTATTTTGAAACGGGCTTGGTAAAAAACAATATCTCGTAAAGCCTTTTGTTTTCAGTTTCACTCATTCTATCTCTTTCTAACGTGTATTCTATGATAGAAATTTTAGTTAGATATATTGTTTTTGTGCTGGTAGCGAGTTCTAGATTTACCGACATAAACTCTCTCATTTAAATAATCCTCCCCAAAAAAAATTTTAGTAAGAAAGTTTTTTCTTTAGTTTCTAAGAAATAGAGCCCGATGATGTCCTGTGCTGACCTCCATACAAGACGACGATACATTTTAAGGCTATTCTTTTGAGTTATTATCACTTTCAGTTCTATCACTTGAAGTAAGCATGATCACTTCGACCCAATAACAAATAAATGGATATTCAAAGGAACATGAAGTTATCAGTTTCGCTTTTTTCACTTTGATCAATTGATAATTACTCTCAAGAATTGAGATACAACTGTCGTGAACAACTCTTGGATCCTTCATGCCCTAAAATTTAAAATCTTCTTAAGTAAATATCACATATACAGTAGAAAACACTGGATACTTGACCACCTGATAATTTTTCTTTCGTTATTTTATGAATATGAAGTTTAAAATTGGCAAACGAGTACATAAATATCGACGTTTTTTTTACATTGTTTCATTTCACGAGTCACCACTGGCTTATCTTAAGTTACTCAATATTAAATAATTCAGTTAGTACTTAAAATCATTTTTATCTGCAAAAATAAGTGAATGAATGATAAGAAGTATTGGCGAAAAGGAATACTTCTAAATTTATCAGGGACGTTCATTTCTATTTTAAAGTTTAATTTTTTGAAATCATTTAGGTTGTTTTTTTAATATAATTTATTCATACAATGATGACGTAAAGTCTGGAATAAATATATATATATATATATATATATATATATATATATATATATATATATATATATATATATATATATATATATATAACATCAGTTTATAACGTTCTTCACCGTCTTCTGATTTCCAGTCTCCATTGATCTCGGTTTGTCCATAGGTTTTCATCCATTCCTCTTGTTCTTATATCTTTATCCACTCCTTCTCTCCAACTTAGTCTGGGTCTACCTCTCTTTCTTCTTGCCTGTGGTGCGCAATTTAAAACTTTTTTTGGAAGTCTAGTATCGCCCATTCATTGAACATGTCCGTACCATCTAAATTGGTTGATTTTAATATCTTCTGTTATCTTGTGCTTAACACCCATAATTTTTTGGATTCTTTCATTTCTGACTCTGTCCATTCTGGATTTTCGAGCCGCTCTTCTCCAATAATCCATTTCTGTAGCTTCCAGTGTTCTTAGAGTTCTTTCTTTCAATGGTCATACTTTACTTCCATAGGTGACGATGCTTTTAACAATACTATTAAAGATTTTGTGTTTGTTTTCTTTGGATATTGTTTTATCCCACAATATGCTGTTCAACTGTCTAATAGCTTGTCGTCTCTGGTTGTTTCTATGCTTGATTTCTTCGTCAAGTTTGCCGTCGTTAGTTATATGCATTCCGAGATACTCGTATTTCTCACAGTGATTTATTTTCTGCTGCTGTTGTTCCAGAATCAAGTTTGGTTGCTGTTCCCCAATACACATGTATTCCGTTTTTTTGATGTTAACTTCTAACCTCCACTTTTGATATTCTATTAGCTTATGAGCCATGTATTCTAGATCTTCGTAGTTTTGTGCCAGAACTATTTGGTCGTCTGCGAAACATAATGTGTATAGTATGGAATCGTTTAGTGGAATGCCCATATTTTCGCACTTTCTTTTCCATGTTTTTAACGCTTGTTCCAAGTAGATTTTAAACAAGGTTGGAGACAAATAACATCCCTGCTTGAGCCCTTTGCTAACCGTGAATCCTTTTGAAATATTATGCCCTTTCTTTATTTTGCTTGTATTATTTGAATAGAGCTCTCGAACAGCCTTGATAAGTATTATATTTATATTTGTTTTTTCTAGGGCTTCCCAGAGTTTTTGTTGTGGTACGCTGTCATAACTTTTTTTGAGATCCACGTCGAGCAGGTGTATTTCTTGGTTCTGTGCTGATTTTTTCTCAATGAGCTGGGTTATTGCAAAGAGATAGTCAACAGTAGATCTACCTGCTCTAAATCCAGCCTGTTCTTCGGCCTCCATATCTGAGTATTCGCTCTCAATCCTCTTTTTGACTAGTTTCCCATACACTCTCGAGATTGTGCAGAGAACCGCAATTCCTCGATAGTTATCACAGACGTCTTTACTTCCTTTTTTGTGTATAATGGTAATATAGGATGTTTTCCACTCTTCGGGTATCTTTTCTCCGTTTATACATTTTTGGTAGAGGTTTGTCAATTGTCTGTATAACTTCTCTGTGCCGTATTTAAGTAGCTCAGGCGGGATATTTCCGGGACCTGGTGATTTTTGGTTTTTTAATGTTTGGCATATTTGCTTGACTTCTTTGCAATCTATCCTTAGTGGAGATGCTATGGTGCGTACGTGCACACCGGAATCAGCTTGTACTGTTTGTTAGTATTCTGCTCTTTCTTCTGCTAGCAATTTTGAAAAGTATTCATCCCATTGAGATAAACCAATCGGTGAAAAGAGATCTCAGTATTTTCCAGCTTTCGGTACTTCTGCTACCCCCCAAATGTGCGTTTATTCTGGTACAGGTTCTTTCCCAGGTTTTGTTTTTCTTTTGGGTTATTGCATTTCGAACTGCTCTTTGGGCCGTTTTGTATTCATTTCTCCTTTCATCCGTCTTTAAACTTAAATATTTATTGTATCTTTCTCGTTTAGTATTTATCATATCTTCGATTTCTTCATCCCACCGGTATGACCTTCTTTTGTTGGGCTTTCCGTACTTTCCCAAGGCTTCTTCTGCTGCACTTCTTAGGCACTCTTTAACGTAAGCGTATTGTTGCTCTACACTATCAAAGTTTTCCCGTACCAGTTTATCATCAAGTCGCTTTTTGTATAGTTTTTTAACGCTTTCTTGATTGAAGCTATCTAAGTTGTACTTGATTTCAGGAGTTTTTTGTTTCTGTTCTTCAGTGCCTTCTTTACTTTTAGCTAGGCGGAAGGGCAGTATTTTGGCTTTAACCAGGTGGTGATCACTTCCACACGCGATTCCTCCATAGGCTCGCACATCTTGAATTTTAAGCCTTTTTATCCTGACGCGCTATTACATAATCTATGACGGATTTCAATAAATTCATAATTTAAAAAAGGCTGCGTTTTTGAAAAAATTGTTCGGACACATCGACATTGTTTTTTTTGGTTCGAATTTTTTCCAATATATGTTAAATCATACAGGATAACTGGAAAGAGCTGCGCTATATTCAACTTTGAGGTGTTCAATAGTCGCCCTTATTGTCTCTTAATTTGACATTGACTCCCATAATTACATACAATACGTCATAAAAATAAATTATTTTTCACTTTTCAGTATTTTTTTTAAGGAAGTTCAGTTTTTTATAATTTATATTTTTTTAAAGCAGGAAACGATAAAAATAAGTACCTTTTAAAACCATTAAACCATTTAATATTGCAACATTAAATTTATACAGTCAACCAAATGAAGTTATCAACATGGTACGTCTGTTACTACGTTGTCTACTATTACTCGGTGACCTTTTAAGAATTAACAAAATACGGTATAGTTGTCCAAATGTTATAGTGAGTTTTTGCTAGCAACTAACTAATTTGAAATTTAAACCATAAAACTTATACGATTACTAGCCACCCGCCCCGGCTTCGCACGGGTGCAATGCTGATACTAAATACACTACAGAAAAACTGTGACATTTTATTTTTACAACAATTATTACATCGGCCTCCGACGCGCTATTTGTAGGCACGCTGCCGCCGCCCCGGTCGGCCAGTACCGCCGCAAGCGCTACTTCCCGCAATTTTATATCTGTAATATCTTCGAAAATATTCATTTAAATCTTGTGCTGTAAAGGACCATATAGATCTATATTAAATCAACAATGTATTTAAGCTATTTAATTGGATAAGGATTAATGCTGTATTGGTTAAAATCGCTTCAAAATTTGCCATTATTTGTCGTAAAAGGTAAATGACAAAAAAATGTTATTGTGGGATATCCATGAGAGATAGACATATACCATCGCGGAGTTTTCTGTAGACCTTTTCAATGTGTACAAATAATTAGAACATTATTTTGATAAATCTCGTAGGGTTCAGCCTGCGTTTGCAATGTAAGCGGAAAAAAATATGATAATTAACGACATCACATTAGAAACCTCAAAAATAACAGTATTTCTCCACTATTTAATGGATGTTATTATACATATAAACCTTCCTCTTGAATCACTCTATCTATTGAAAAAAACCGCATCAAAATCCGGTGCGTAGTTTTAAAGATTTAAGCATACAAAGGGACATAGGGACAGAGAAAGCGACTTTGTTTTATACTATGTAGTGATTATTAACGTATAACAAAATTTTCGCATTTTGCATACTCCGATAACTAAGAGCAAAAACTCCCTATTAAATAACGTGAAAAAGTGTTATTTATAAACTCATTAGGAATTCTATAAAGTCAGAAACATGTCTGTTTACTTTTAACAACAATAACAAAATCATTGTGAACGGGTGCTTCGTAAGCAGCAGGTTTATAACATTAAATTTGTTATTAACGTCGGTAGAGTGTCGAAATAAATGAAATTTTTGAATTATTTTATTCTCTAAGACGTCGCAAAAGTGTTGCGGAAATATGTGTTAAAATTTGTGTGAACCGTTATAATTTATGTATAAACAATTTTTTTTAATTTGATTATTTATTGGATTATCTAGTGAGAAATTACTGAGGTGAGTTTTTCTTTAGAAAATTCATTTTCCTTTGCATGAAATGCTGAAATATTTTGGGGAAGCTAATAAAAAAAAATCTCATCAAGTCTTCTTCTTCTTCTACCTTCTATAATAGGTCCCTGACCTGTTCCTTCTTCGATTTTCCTCATTCTTGACTTAAATTATCGCTCCACCTTTTCCGTGGTCGACCTCTACTGCGTGTAGCACTAGGCGATTTATCTCGTGCGATCCTTACCAGTCTATCCTCTGTCATTCGGCTTATGTGTTTGTTCCATTGTGTCTTACGCTGTAGGAGCCACTCATTAATGCAGTCTGTGTTGCATGATTGCCTAATGTTATCGCTTCTTTCTTTGTCTAGTAGCGTTTTTCCTGTTATTCGTCGAAGTATTCTCATTTCTGTAGTCTCCAATAGTTGTTTGGTTTTTGTCGTCTCTGGCCGTGTTTCTGAGGTGTATGTCATAATAGGTCTAATTGTGATTTTGTAGATCCGAACCTTTGTTTCTTGTTGTAAGTGTTTGTTTCGCCAGATCACGTCGTTGAGACAACCCGCCACTTTATTTGCTTTGGCCACCTGCCCTCTTACTTCATCTTCGATGTTGCCATAACTAGTTATGTCGATTCCTAAATATTTGAAACTCATTTCTTGTTGTATTATTTGACCGTCTAGTTCTAGTTTGCATCGGAGGGGTTCTTTTGAGGTTGTCATACATTTAGTTTTTTCGGCTGAGATAATCATATTATATTTTCTTCCCGTAAGATTAAAGGTATTTAACAATCTCTGGAGGTCGTCTTCATTTTCGACACATATCACAGCGTCATCAGCGTAACAGAGAATTTTTATTTCTGTATCACCCATTTTATATCCTCTACAAAGTCGCACCTCCTTTATTATTTCGTCCATTATCATGTTAAACAACAAAGGACTAAACGAGTCTCCCTGTCTAATACCGCTGTGTGTTGGGTGTTGATAATTTACCGTTAGTGCGAATCTGAACTTTATTGTTTGCGTATATGTTTTCGATGGTCTGATAGGAATATTTCCCTTATATAACAGGTGGATTACGTCATCTAGCTTTATGCGATCGAATGCTTTTGTTAGATCTATAAAGCATAAAAATGTTGGTTTATTGTATTCTATAGATTTTTCGACTATCTGTCGTAGAATAAATACTGCATCCACGCAAGACCTTCCTGATCTAAATCCCTGCTGTTCGTCTTCCAGTGTTTTAACCGAATTAATTTTATTTTTGATTACTTTCGTAACGAGTTTCAGAGTTGTGTCCAGTAGATTAATACCCCTTAATAATCTCATCAAGTGATTAATAAAAAAAGTGTTACGTCATTGTTTTTTTTTCAAACAATTAGACCGAAAAATCGGATTTCCGATTTCTTCCATATTCTGGAAAAACTGCAGGATATAGAGAAAAATTACGTAGAGACGCTTTATGCGTATTGAAAATATCTACAAATTGAGCTATTCTTTGTTGAAATCGCTCTATGAACAAAAAAGTTATTGCAAAAAATCTTCTTGTTAATTTTGGGGCGCTGAACACAAAATCGTCGGTCGTTTAGAATATGACGGAAAACCCATAGAACGTGTCCAACACACTCAATGAAAACGGGAACAACACACAAGATAATGTCCCGAATAGAACAGGCTTGAATCGCCTTTATCAAAATGAAGACCGTACTATGCAGGCGTGATATTGGTCTACCGTTAAGCACATGTATTCTTAGATGCTGTCTTCAGTATACTCTCGTATGGAGCTGAAGCATGGGCACTCACAGATGCCATGTGTAGGAGACTGGAGGCCTTCGAAATGTGGACTTACCGGCGTGGCAACACAGAAGTACTAAACCGAATGAACAAACAAAAAATCGTACACAGCATCAAAAAAGAAAATTAGAATATGTCGGACATATTGTACGTAATGCAAAATACCAGGTGCTTTAATTATTATGCAAGGTAATATTGATGGCAAAAGAGGTCCAGGCTGTCGCAGAACATCTTGGATGAAGAAGTTACGGCAATGGTAGGGAGCCAGCACAAGGACGCTTTTTAGAAGAACGGTGGACAGAGTTCAGATAGCGCTGATGATTGCCAACGTTTGATAGGACAAGGTACGTTAAGAAGAAGAAGAAGAAGTTGTCAGGAAAAAAGTCCAGGGCCCTTATCCTCGAAAGTACAATGTGAATGGCAGTAAAAACCGTATTCTTGAAAAGGCAATGTTGCCAGATATGAACGTGCTAATCCCGCGGATTTCAAAAAATAAAATGGATGATAGATTGAATTGAACTGTCAGATCGAAAATGTCCGTTGTATGTATTGTCGCCATTTTAGACAAAAAGTAGTTTTGGTACGTCAAATTAATCGTCAAAAGTAAAAAAAATAGTGCTGTTGCTGTTATTTTTGTGAAGTTATTAATTGCCATTACAATATTTATACTTTGCATGGATTAAATTTATCTTAAATTGACACTCTAGAACTGTTAAACAAAAATGCATACAAAGAGCCAAGTACTTTAGGATTCTAATATATAAAGAAAAAGGGATATCAAGAGAAACAGCAACTCATATATACAAAGAAATATACTGACTTCAATTGGAATACATGCCCTCTATATACAGTAAGTGCAGAAAGCCAGCACTGATAAACCTTGAAACGGTTGAAATTAAAACTCTACGTAGTATGACTAAAAGCCATCATCCCAATCCACTACGGAAACTGTCCAATCAGTTATTTATTGTATGAATCACAAAATAGCCAGCCTCTTACTGCAATATGTTCTGTCCTGACAACTAAATTTGAAAGAAAACGTGAAACTTGAACAATGATAGAGAAACTGTTTAAGACCACATCGCCATTCACATCACCTTTCACATCACACATTCAAGGATACGGGCCCAGATGTAAGTGTAGGAAATGGATCTTTACAGATATATTGCAATCTATTTTTTGATACGACGACAGCATATTTTCAACAAAATAACCTAAATATCAGCATTTTTATTTCCGAAGAGATGAGTGAAGTGATCATGAGGCGAAAGTCATTCCAAGCATTTTTTTCAATATCTGGTAGAGTGCTGTCAAAATGTTTGTCTTTTAGAATATTTCGAATCTATGGTCCAACAAAAATACCTTCTTTGGTTTCACTTGGGAATTTCTCACCCAGGTGCTGAAAAGCTGGCCCATCTGTATTCAGTGCCTTAACAAAGTTTTTCATTACGCCCAATTTGATATGCAGTTCTTCTTATTCTTCTACGTTGACTAAGGATATCCCTGTTTGTCATTCCATCTACACCCGCCTTATTCTGCTGCTCTGGACCCATCTCTTTGGTGGTCGTCCTGGTAATCTTCTTCCTCTTGGTCGTCCATACATACAAACTTTGGCTAGTCTCTCTTCACTCATTCTCTCAACGTGTTCTTTCCAACCTCTTTTTCTTTCTTTTGTCCATTTGACTACGTCCTGCACATTACATTTTTCTGATTAAGGTATTTGTCAGCCTATCTCTGATTGACACGTTCAGTATTGATCTCAGTACTTTCATTTCGGTGGTTCTCATTTTCTGCTTTGTCTTCTTAGTGTCTGCTCTTGTTTCCGTGGCATTGGTCGTATCATGGTCTTATATATTTTTGTTTTTCCCTCTATTCTCATGTATCTGTTTCGAAATATAACATCTCTTAAGCATCCTGCCACTTGTAGGGCTCTTGTATTTTGTGACAGTACTTCTCCAGTAAGGTTACGACAGCTTGTTGTGTCAATGCCTAGATATTTAAAGTTCATGACTTGTTCAATTATGGCATTTTCTATCTGTATCTTACATCTTCTTGGTTCCTTGGAAATTATCATACACTTTGTTTTATTCGTTGATATCTGCATATTGTACTTCTTAGTTGATACGTTAAATAGGTGTGTCAATCTCTGGAGGTCGTCTTCGTTATCTGCGAGTAGGACCGCATCATCAGCGTAGAATATTATATTGATATTGTGTCCGCCCATTTGGTATCCGCGTTTCGGTCTGATGTCCTCTATTATGCGGTCCATTATCAAATTGAATAAGAAGGGGCTTAGCGAGTCTACCTGCCTTATCCCTTCGTTTATCTTGATGTCTTCGGATGTTATTATTTTTGTGCTGGAATTTGTGTACAAGTCATCAATTAAGTTTATGATCTCCGCTGAAACATTTTTCTGTTTTAGGATGTCCGTTATGTGCTGCTTCTTGATGCGGTCGAATGCTTTTGTTAGGTCAACAAAGCATAAGTATGCAGGATGGTTAAATTCTATTGATTTTTCGATTATTTGTCTCACTATAAATAAGGCATCTGTGGTTCCCCTGTTTTTTCGAAAACCCTGTTGTTCCTCCGAGATCTCTATTTTCTCTTCAAGTTTGTCACGAATAATTGCTGTAAATAGTTTGGTGACAGAGTTAAGAAGTGCAATTCCTCTGTAGTTGTCCGGGTTTTTGTGGTCACCTTTTTTGTGTACGGGAATTGTATAGCTGGTTTTCCATTTTTGCGGTACTTGCTCTTCTTTAATAATTTTATTAAAAAGCTTTTGTAACTCCTCGGTAAGCATTTGGCCTCCGTATGTCAATAATTCGTTGGTAATTAGATCTGGTCCAGGAGATTTTCTATTCTTTAAATTACGTATTTTATATTCTATTTCTTCCGATGTTACCCGCATTACCAAATTGTCTTTCAAAGTATGATGTCCATTCTTCCTTTTTGATGTGAACTGTACTGATGTATTCATTAACATTTTTTTTTTGTTTCTGAAGCATTCTCCATATTTTCTTCTGCGCACCGTATAAGACATGCTCCATGTCCTTTGTGTATCGCTCTCAGTATTCTTCCTTGCATTTTCTTATCCTCTCGTTTATGTTGTTTCTCGTTTGCTTGTATTTTTGATATTCTTCAGCCGAAGGATTACTTTCGTACTTCAAGAAAGCGTCTTTCTTTATCTTTGCTAGTTCTTTTATTTCTTCTGTGAACCACGGTGTTTTACTTAGTTATGCAGTTGTGGCAACAAAATCTTTTTGGGGTCTACCAATGCCCTATGTTATACATTCTTTTCACCTGGCTATAATTATTGTCGAACTCACCAGTCTTTACTTTTTAGAAGTCTCTCACATGATAATTTAATTCTGATTGAGTTACTTTGTGAAGTTGGCGGTATAATGTGCTGGTTATTATGTAATTCGTAAGTGCTTGTTTCTGGGGGTTCGTCACTATGAAGCACAGATCTCATGCAGATGATATATTTGGATAGTTGATAACCGACTCTTTCTTCTTGGATATACCTGCGCCTTGCCCAAGGTATGATGTAGAAGTAACAATCATTAACATAATTTGAAGGCTTTCAATTTGTTAATTCCCTTTTTCCTGAGCTAATCGTACCAAAAGAAAAAATTTCACGACATTAGTTGCTTAAAAAAACAAACTAAAAGTTGTTTCAACAAGAATTTAAATTTCAAATCACGCGTCATGTTTATCTGTTAATTGTCAAATTAACCATACTGGGCAGTTTTTAATTAATAATTATAAATACTAAAATTTTAATCACATGCCATAATTTTCGTCATTCTGTGTATTCTCCTGGTCTAAATAGTTTTGAAGGTCATCGAGTCAAATGCGAAATTACCAAGGTCTTTTATTGTAAATTAAAAATAATAAGCTATGACGTATTTTTGCGTAAAATAATCTCGTTGTTAATAAGATGTTAAGGTGTAAATGAAAATAAAACGTCAACTTGTCACAGGGTTTACAATTAAATTATAACTTTTATAAATGATTTAGGTAATTACATTTGATGGTTTCAAAGGTAAACAACATTTACATACAAAGAGATTCCGTGTTTTTATTTGTTTATTCAGATTTACAAACTAAAGACAGTGTATGGCATAATTTTAAATAAAATAAATTATTGGTTTAAAAAAAAAGGCATTTTGTTTTCATGGTAGTCGTGCATTAAACGGTATAAAATAACTTTCTAACTATAAATCTGTGATTTTATTAGCTCAGATCAATTAGACAACTTGTAGAACCAATTTCCTGTATTTATCGACGTTTCGACCTCTATGAAATCATCCTCAAGAGTATACAGCTTGATCCCTTGTGTACAAATTAAAAAGACTTCTAGGAAACATTATGCAGAATAATAATTGTATTCTATTTACATAAATGGAGAAGGACAATACGATATTTTATTTGGTTCAGCGTAACGAAACTTGTATCTCTGGGCATAAAACCAATTGGTCTTAAAGCCTTTTTGCATTGTTCTGCCAGACAAGTGCAACTGACCTTCAAAATGACCTCTAGATGTGAACAAAACATTTACGTATATCGTTGGACGAGAAATTTTCCCTACTTTCCATTTCTGCAATAAAAAATAGGGATTTCTATTTAAAAAAACAAAGTTAACCTTGATATATTCGTTCAAGGTCAGTTTCAAGGTCATAATACTGCCAATTTACAGCTAGTTTCTAAGATTTAGGTCGCAACGTAATTTAACCTTTCCAAACAAATCGATACTAGCAGGTTAACCCATAATGGATTTCTTTTTAATTGTTAATTTCGTTATAAATAAGGATGATCAGTGTAAAAAATTTGTAGAGTTCTTCCATTTTAAGAGATTTATTCAAAAGATACTTTTTTACTTTTCATCATATGGTTGAAACATATTGAGGTTATGGTGTTTGTTTGAAGGTCATAGGCAATGTTTCTTGCGAAGTAGTAGATATCTGTTGGACTTCCATTGTCTTTATTTTTTGTTGAATATCACGACGTTTCGGCTAGAAGTTATCTCTAGCCGTTTTCACGTAAAACTAAATAAATCCCTTAGCTACATGACTATTTATACTAAAAGTAAATGCAGTGTGACTGAGATGGGTACAGTCATGCCTGCTATGGCAAAATCCCACTTTTATGCTGCATTTAGTTTTAGTTTACAATTATTAAGAAGTGGTTTCCACACTTCTCTTATATCTAAAGATGGTTTACTAAGAGTGAGTCCACACGATACCAAAAATTTCGGCGGCAGCGTAGCGTAATAAGACATATGTCAAATTTCAAGCATTGTGATTTTTTAGATTTAAAAAAAGACAAAGACCGAAGATTTCCCGCCTAAATCCGCCTTTTCCAAGGTCATTACGCCAAATCATGTTTAACTTTTCAGCGGACTGCTTTCAAAATGGTGGAAACTGTTTATTTTCAATATTTTGTATGAAAACATAACCTATGTTTTTTTTTAAACTTTGTTGTTTTATTTATATATTTTATTTAGCGAGTTTTGAAATAATAGATATTTATGAATTATGTTAAGTTGTTTTAATTTATTAAAAATGCTTGTTACCGAAGATCATTACTGCTTGGTCCTCAAAAAAAAAAACTATTTTTGTTCATTTTTTTATTAATTTTATAACAATTGCAATAATACAGGTGTTCGTTATATAAATTAAAGCTTATGAAATAAAGGCCATTATATAATACAATTTCTATTCAACGACAATCTGTGATATCGAGACGCTAATCCACAGACATGCCCTTAGCTATGGTTACCAGATCAAATAATGAGTTTTCCTGACAATATCCCTAATGTTTCTGTAAATATCCGGACATTTTATCTGAATGTTGTATGTTAAGGCAGTGAGATTTTCAAAATTTTTGCAATCAAAGCATCAAATGCCAATATCGAGTGAGTCTTCTCATTAATGGGAGCGTAGTGGACTAAGGAGAGACAGACTGTCTATATTGTTATAAGCTTTGCCTTTCGCTGCCATCAATGTTATAACTTTGCTAGTTCGATGAATTCAAAAAAATCTTCTAATATTACTTTTTTAATATTTTATTATAATGTTCACTAAATCATGAGGTAACAACAGTTTTTGTTCTTACTTACTAATTTAATGTTACTATTGTAGTTTTTTGATTTTAGTTCCTCTCGTTTCAATGTACATGTCCTAGTTACATAGTTCATAGGCGTACTAACAAATATAACTTATAACTATTTATTTACATGATTACTGAAATGGAAAAGTGTGTATTTATGGGACGATGACAATATAAACAAAACTAATGGTCTCTGTAAAAAGTAAAGTTTTAGAGTTTCGGAGATTAAGGCATGATTTTGTTTGAACCTATTAGAACATAAATTTACTTAAGATATAACTATTTCTTAAGGGAGTATTAAATATTAGACTATAATTATCTATTAATCCATAAGAGTAACTTAAAAATATATATACTAATTTAATAATTAATAATTTGTAGTAATAGTTGGTTTACAACAATGTCTTCTGTTAAGGTTCTACTCTAGACACAATTTAACTTAAAGAACATATCATGTGAAGAATGTCATGAAATAGTTATAAAAGTCCAGCAATTGCCAAAAGAAACATCAAACAATAAAAAGTATGAAACTAAATTTATTAATATACTAAATTAACAATTCACTCATTTTGTTAACGTTTAATCAATTTATTTTTTCTCACTAGAATGATTAATAAATATTTTTTCATTACTTATATTTTCCTCTTTTAATTTCAAAAAAATACTGACAATTGCAGTTTTTTCCTGTTTCTTCCTAACAAGGGGCTAAGATTTCAGACATGTCAGGAAAATTCCTGTAGTCTAGTAACCCTACCCTTAGCAAATTTTATATAAACCTATTATAAACAATTAAAAAGTAAAAATTAACATTGATGGAAATTTAATAACAGAAATCCAGTTAGTGTCATACGTAATGTATTCTTCTAAAAACTACAAACAATTGTAATTATTAAAACTATTGTTAAAATGACACTTTATATTGAAACTCTCGTCTTTGAACTCCTTGGCAATTCTTTACCAGGCAGAAGTGGCAAACTTCGGAAATAAAACTTGTTTTAAAGAGTCTCATATTATTGCACAAGTAACATGACTAATTTCAAAAACACTGTTTACCGACTCGGAATTCGCACCGTTGCTTTCACATGCTGATTTCATCAGCTAAATATCACAATGTTTTTTCAAACCTAGTAATAAGTGTATAGCTGTACACATTTCCCTAGCGTGTTTCCTAATTATTGGCCCAACAACAGGTTTTCAAACTCACCAAGAGTAACAGGAAAATATTTTTAAAAAATCAGGATCAATTTCTCGCATTTCTTGAATTAAATCATTAGTATGTCCAAGCCTTTCTCCAATGTTTTTCTCAAAAGCAGACCGGACCTAGTAGCGACGACTTTTCCGTTTTTTTAATAAAGAATATATTAATAATATCCTTATCTTTTGTAATTTTTTCTTTAGTTTTCTTTTTCTACATAACAACATTGCTGCAATTATTTTTTTTATTTTCTTTCATTTAAATTTATACATAAATAAATATTATAAAAAAATCAGAAAAAAGTTAGGTTACCACAAAAAAAAACATTATGACTGCACGACTGCACGATAAAAGTTCCCCGTGTGGACGAGACATTTTTAACATAAATGGGCGTAATACGCCTACGCCGAAATTTTTGGTATCGTGTGGACTCACTCTTAATAAACCATCTTTAGATATAAGAGAAGTGTGGAAACCACTTCTTAATAATTGTAAACTAAAACTAAATGCAGCATAAAAATGGGATTTTGCCGTAGCAGGCATGACTGTACCCATCTCAGTCTTCTACTACTTCATATTGAGGTTATGTTTTAGTTTTCTGCATAGACATAAAAGTTAAAAGTTATGTATATATACTGCGGATCTTATAGAAGAAAGTTGGTTCACGTTTAAAAAGACACAGGCCATTTTTCAAATGGCGGAGCTAAACATGATACTCCAATCGTCATTAGATACCCCTGTCATCTGACTGACATTGGGAAAAGAGGTACTAGTCATCTAAAACGTTCTGTCTCTTTCTAAGCTTCTATAGATTCGCAATCTATATATTTAACTTTTATATCTTAGGCTATTATCGATTTATTTGGAAAGGTTAAAAGGCGCGTGACGTCAGACTTAGGGAGTCCATTCGTGCTGTATTCCGACAAAGTTCCATTTTAGTTGTTTGATTTTTTTACGATATTGGCAAGATTTAGTACTTAACACAGAAGACAAAAAATTAATGCAAATCTATAGGGCCACATTAAAAGTCTGGCAATCATCACATTTTTATCGGTATAATTAATACGCACGTAAAGTTAAACACGGCAGAAATGCCTGCTGGTTTCATATATATCATTGATACCAGAAGTAGAGAGCGACAAATTATTTTTTAATTGCATACAAACATAGAAAATGAATGTATCATAAAAAACCTTCATTAACAAACAAACAAACTCGTTTTGGTTTATTATATCGAAAACACTTAAATTACTCCGGTTATCGGCATAAGAAATATGTATTATATGCTTAACAAAATGAGATAAATCTATTTTTGTCGCGATATGACGATGCGAACACTAATTGATATGTTTTTTATCACATGTTAATGAAATTGTATAATTAAACCCGTTTATTTTTGGAGTACTTTTACAATGATTTAACACAGGAAGCGATGATGTAATAGCGAATAAAAGTATAGAATAATATATATAGCCTGTTGAACTCCTGCTGACTTATTTTATGGTGATTTTCGTGCAATTTCTTCGAAATTTGCATACCACTTCCTTTGGAAACGATTCTATGAAGTTTTCCTATGATAGACAGTAGATTTATTAATTTAATATTATTCAATTTTTGGCCTGTCATTTTAGTCATAGAAGCAATTTCAACTTCGCGAGCATTTTTACAACTTTATTATAATTGACGACTCCACTGGAATTAACACGATTTTTTTAACTTCAGGGAAAAGATCATGTGATAAAAACCACCCAAGAAGTCTTTTACTGTCTTCAATTTCTCTCTTTGTATGTAAATCACTTACATCCACATGCTGATCTATTGTGTCCTTTCTTCCAATCCTGCACACAGTATTCATCGCATACATGCAATAAACTCTTTTACTTATGACGCTCTCTTGTGTACTGCTACGTTCAGAATCAGATACATCATTCAATAAGTTTCCAGCGTAACTAAGAAAAACAAAAGTTGTTTCACTCAGAGTGAGTCCACACGATACCAAAAATTTCGGCGGCAGCGTAGCGTAATAAGACATATGTCAAATTTCAACCATTGTGATTTGTTAGATTTAAAAAAAGACAAAGACCGAAGATTTCCCGCCTAAATCCGCCTTTTCCAAGGTCATTACGCCAAATCATGTTTAACTTTTCAGCGGACTGCTTTCAAAATGGTGGAAACTGTTTATTTTCAATATTTTGTATGAAAACATAACCTATGTTTTTTTTTAAACTTTGTTGTTTTATTTATATATTTTATTTAGCGAGTTTTGAAATAATAGATATTTATGAATTATGTTAAGTTGTTTTAATTTATTAAAAATGCTTGTTACCGAAGATCATTACTGCTTGGTCCTCAAAAAAAAAAAACTATTTTTGTTCATTTTTTTATTAATTTTATAACAATTGCAATAATACAGGTGTTCGTTATATAAATTAAAGCTTATGAAATAAAGGCCAATATATAATACAATTTCTATTCAACGACAATCTGTGATATCGAGACGCTAATCCACAGACATGCCCTTAGCTATGGTTACCAGATCAAATAATGAGTTTTCCTGACAATATCCCTAATGTTTCTGTAAATATCCGGACATTTTATCTGAATGTTGTATGTTAAGGCAGTGAGATTTTCAAAATTTTTGCAATCAAAGCATCAAATGCCAATATCGAGTGAGTCTTCTCATTAATGGGAGCGTAGTGGACTAAGGAGAGACAGACTGTCTATATTGTTATAAGCTTTGCCTTTCGCTGCCATCAATGTTATAACTTTGCTAGTTCGATGAATTCAAATAAATCTTCTAATATTACTTTTTTAATATTTTATTATAATGTTCACTAAATCATGAGGTAACAACAGTTTTTGTTCTTACTTACTAATTTAATGTTACTATTGTAGTTTTTTGATTTTAGTTCCTCTCGTTTCAATGTACATGTCCTAGTTACATAGTTCATAGGCGTACTAACAAATATAACTTATAACTATTTATTTACATGATTACTGAAATGGAAAAGTGTGTATTTATGGGACGATGACAATATAAACAAAACTAATGGTCTCTGTAAAAAGTAAAGTTTTAGAGTTTCGGAGATTAAGGCATGCTTTTGTTTGAACCTATTAGAACATAAATTTACTTAAGATATAACTATTTCTTAAGGGAGTATTAAATATTAGACTATAATTATCTATTAATCCATAAGAGTAACTTAAAAATATATATACTAATTTAATAATTAATAATTTGTAGTAATAGTTGGTTTACAACAATGTCTTCTGTTAAGGTTCTACTCTAGACACAATTTAACTTAAAGAACATATCATGTGAAGAATGTCATGAAATAGTTATAAAAGTCCAGCAATTGCCAAAAGAAACATCAAACAATAAAAAGTATGAAACTAAATTTATTAATATACTAAATTAACAATTCACTCATTTTGTTAACGTTTAATCAATTTATTTTTTCTCACTAGAATGATTAATAAATATTTTTTCATTACTTATATTTTCCTCTTTTAATTTCAAAAAAATACTGACAATTGCAGTTTTTTCCTGTTTCTTCCTAACAAGGGGCTAAGATTTCAGACATGTCAGGAAAATTCCTGTAGTCTAGTAACCCTACCCTTAGCAAATTTTATATAAACCTATTATAAACAATTAAAAAGTAAAAATTAACATTGATGGAAATTTAATAACAGAAATCCAGTTAGTGTCATACGTAATGTATTCTTCTAAAAACTACAAACAATTGTAATTATTAAAACTATTGTTAAAATGACACTTTATATTGAAACTCTCGTCTTTGAACTCCTTGGCAATTCTTTACCAGGCAGAAGTGGCAAACTTCGGAAATAAAACTTGTTTTAAAGAGTCTCATATTATTGCACAAGTAACATGACTAATTTCAAAAACACTGTTTACCGACTCGGAATTCGCACCGTTGCTTTCACATGCTGATTTCATCAGCTAAATATCACAATGTTTTTTCAAACCTAGTAATAAGTGTATTGCTGTACACATTTCCTTAGCGTGTTTCCTAATTATTGGCCCAACAACAGGTTTTCAAACTCACCAAGAGTAACAGGAAAATATTTTTAAAAAATCAGGATCAATTTCTCGCATTTCTTGAATTAAATCATTAGTATGTCCAAGCCTTTCTCCAATGTTTTTCTCAAAAGCAGACCGGACCTAGTAGCGACGACTTTTCCGTTTTTTTAATAAAGAATATATTAATAATATCCTTATCTTTTGTAATTTTTTCTTTAGTTTTCTTTTTCTACATAACAACATTGCTGCAATTATTTTTTTTATTTTCTTTCATTTTAATTTATACATAAATAAATATTATAAAAAAATCAGAAAAAAGTTAGGTTACTACAAAAAAAAACATTATGACTGCACGACTGCACGATAAAAGTTCCCCGTGTGGACGAGACATTTTTAACATAAATGGGCGTAATACGCCTACGCCGAAATTTTTGGTATCGTGTGGACTCACTCTTAATAAACCATCTTTAGATATAAGAGAAGTGTGGAAACCACTTCTTAATAATTGTAAACTAAAACTAAATGCAGCATAAAAATGGGATTTTGCCGTAGCAGGCATGACTGTACCCATCTCAGTCTTCTACTACTTCATATTGAGGTTATGTTTTAGTTTTCTGCATAGACATAAAAGTTAAAAGTTATGTATATATACTGCGGATCTTATAGAAGAAAGTTGGTTCACGTTTAAAAAGACACAGGCCATTTTTCAAATGGCGGAGCTAAACATGATACTCCAATCGTCATTAGATACCCCTGTCATTTGACTGACATTAGGAAAAGAGGTACTAGTCATCTAAAACGTTCTGTCTCTTTCTAAGCTTCTATAGGATTCGCAATCTATATATTTAATTTTTATATCTAAGGCTATTATCGATTTATTTGGAAAGGTTAAAAGGCGCGTGACATAAGACTTAGGTAGTCCATTCGTGCTGTATTCCGGCAAAGTTCCATTTTAGTTGTTTGATTTTTTTACGATATTGGCAAGATTTAGTACTTAACACAGAAGACAAAAAATTAATGCAAATCTATAGGGCCACATTAAAAGTCTGGCAATCATCACATTTTTATCGGTATAATTAATACGCACGTAAAGTTAAACACGGCAGAAATGCCTGCTGGTTTCTTATATATCATTGATACCAGAAGTAGAGAGCGACAAATTATTTTTTAATTGCATACAAACATAGAAAATGAATGTATCATAAAAAACCTTCATTAACAAACAAACAAACTCGTTTTGGTTTATTATATCGAAAACACTTAAATTACTCCGGTTATCGGCATAAGAAATATGTATTATATGCTTAACAAAGTGAGATAAATCTATTTTTGTCGCGATATGACGATGCGAACACTAATTGATATGTTTTTTATCACATGTTAATGAAATTGTATAATTAAACCCGTTTATTTTTGGAGTACTTTTACAATGATTTAATGCAGGAAGCGATGATGTAATAGCGAATTAAAGTATAGAATAATATATATAGCCTGTTGAACTCCTGGTGACTTATTTTATGGTGATTTTCGTGCAATTTCTTCGAAATTTGCATACCACTCCCTTTGAAAACGATTCTAAGAAGTTTTCCTATGATGGAAAGTAGATTTATTCATTTAATATTATTCAATTTTTGGCCTGTCATTTTAGTCATAGAATCAATTTCAACTTCGCGAGCATTTTTACAACTTTATTATAATTGACGACTCCACTGGAATTGACACGATTTTTTTAACTTCAGGGAAAAGATCATGTGATAAAAACCACCCAAGAAGTCTTTTACTGTCTTCAATTTCTCTCTTTGTACAGGGTGAGTCAACGATTGGATGAAGTAGGTTTGTGCCTTTCCGGTGAAATTAACAAAGAAACTATATTTATTGTTTGATACAGTTTATTTTTACGCAGATTTTAAAAATATTTAGGACTCTACAGGGTGAGCCAAAAAACTAGGACAGCATAAAGTTGTATTTTTTTAAATAGAACACCCTATATACGAATCGTATTTTCGATTTAGCTTATAATTTTAAATCTTTTTTATTAAGGGTTTACTATAACAAAACTTTATAGTTTCTGAGATAATTAAGTTTAAAAAAAAGTCACATTTTCAAGCATCAATTCAATCCTAAATAACGTTTTCAATTTTGTGACAAATATATTCAAATTTGGAATTTAGCAAGGCCAAGGACAAGTTAACATAATTTTTACCTAATATTTGCAATAAAAGCTACAGGGTGTTGAACACATCGGCTCAAATTTGAACAAGTTTAAATGAATAAATATCTTTTTTTTAAATGGTACACCCTGTATATTTTCATGTTATTTAATAGAGTAATAAAAACCCTAAAAGTTTTGTTCAATATATCCTATACCTATTTATAATAGTTTTTGAGATATTTCAGTTTTTCTTATTTTCCATACTTTTTTACAGAAATAGTCTTCATTATCATAGTAGTCATGGCAAAAACAATGTAAAAGAACATTTTTCTGTGTGTCAAATTTATAACCGCAATCGCTTCTTTTGGTTTTTATGTAGTGTAGTTTGGTTTTTTTTGCATTCATCTTATATTGTAAAATGAATTTTCCAAAGAATGAGTTAATAGATATAATTTATACAATAGGAGAGGCTCAAAAAAATTGCCTTCTGGCTCAAAGAATTTACAAAATGAAGTATCCTGATCGACGCCAGCCTAATACCCATACTTTTCAAAACTTAATGCAAAGATTTGATTCTTCTGGTACTGTTGATTATCCAAAACGTAAAGTGGTCAACAAACCAGTAACTAATGAAGAAAAAGAACTACAAGTATTGTTAAATGTTCAGGAAAATCCTTATATTGGTAGCCGTCAGTTAGCAGCATTATGTGAAACATCACAATCCACCGCTAATCGTACTACCAAGAAATATAGGTATTATCCATATCACATGGAATTACACCAAGAATTGCATGGACAGGATTTTGAAAGTCGTGTAAACTTTTGTCGTACAATAAATGCGGAGATTCAATTAAATCCAAATTTATTATGCAAGGTAATGTTCAGTGATGAAGCTACTTTTAGAAGTAACGGTGCCGTAAATAGACGCAACATGCATTATTATGCCACAGAAAACCCATTTTGGATTAGAGAGGTGCAACATGAAAACCACTGGTCATTAAATGTTTGGTGTGGTATTCATCATAATCGAATTATTGGACCCCACTTTTTTAATGAACCACTAAATGGCCATAGTTACCTGAACTTTCTACAAGAAGAACTACCCCAACCGCTTCAAGGTCTCGATAGGGATGAGCTCGACAGTATGTAGTTCCAGCACGATGGTGCGCCTCCGCATTACCATCGTGAAGTTCGTGCGTTTTTGGACCAACGATATCCGCAAAAATGGATTGGACGTGGGGGTTTCATTGAGTGGCCACCAAGGTCTTGCGACATCACCCCATTAGATTTCTTTCTATGGGGTTATATTAAAAATAAGGTGTATGTTAATCCACCAACAACAGTGGAAGATATGCGAAACAGGATTAGGGATACCTGTAGAACAATAACGCCACTAATTTTGTCCAGGGTCGGAGAAAATCTGCAAAAAAGACTAAATTTGTGCATTGCACAAGAGGGTCGTTTATTCGAACACTTATTAAAAAGAAATAATTAATCTCAGTATTTAATAGGTAATTTTTTTGTTTCAATTTAGTATAAATGTAAATATGTATTTGCCTTGTCGTTATTGTTGTGTTAATATTTTCACATTATGTTTAATTAAACTATTGCCGTTGTAATATAACGAATAATGTATTTCATCATATTTAACCACATTCTGTTTGTTTCTGTAGTTTCTTTTTATTATTTTACATGGCTACTATGATAATGAAGACTATTTCTGTAAAAAAGTATGGAAAATAAGAAAAACTGAAATATCTCAAAAACTATTATAAATAGGTATAGGATATGTTGAACAAAACTTTTAGGGTTTTTATTACTCTATTAAATAACATGAAAATATACAGGGTGTACCATTAAAAAAAAAAGATATTTATTCATTTAAACTTGTTCAAATTTGAGCCGATGTGTTCAACACCCTGTAGCTTTTATTGCAAATATTAGGTAAAAATTATGTTAACTTGTCCTTGGCCTTGCTAAATTCCAACTTTGAATATATTTGTCACAAAATTGAAAACGTTATTTAGGATTGAATTGATGCTTGAAAATGTGACTTTTTTTCTTTAAACTTAATTACCTCAGAAACTAGAAAGTTTTGTTATAGTAAACCCTTAATAAAAAAGATTTAAAATTATAAGCTAAGTCGAAAATACGATTCGTATATAGGGTGTTCTATTTAAAAAAATACAACTTTATGCTGTCCTAGTTTTTTGGCTCACCCTGTAGAGTTCTAAATATTTTTAAAATCTGCGTAAAAATACACTGTATCAAACAATAAATATAGTTTCTTTGTTAATTTCACCGAAAAGGCACAAACCTACTTCATCCAATCGTTGACTCACCCTGTATGTAAATCACTTGCATCCACATGCTGATCTATTGTGTCCATTCTTCCAATCCTGCACACAGTATTCATCGCATACATGCAATAAACTCTTTTACTTATGACACTCTCTTGTGTACTTCTATGTTCAGAATCAGATAACACATCATTCAATAAGTTTCCAGCGTAACTAAGAAAAACAAAAGTTGTTTCACTCAAACAACTGTAACTTGTAAACTAATGGTCAGAATGTCCTGAAACTTTTATACGAGTCATTTGAAGGTTAGTACTATCCAGAAATGATATGAGTATGTCTATGGGTCACACCGGGAACTTATTGGGTGATGTGTAAATTTGTACGTATTTTAGCGTGTGAGTGACACAAATCAATACTTCCATATTTTTATTTACATTAAACTTCCGATGCCGTCACAGTCCGCGTAGGAATGCCTATTAGTATTTCCAGTGTTTGAAATCGCGGTTTTTCAAAAATGGTGACTTGAGGGAAAAAAGTATAAGAACAATTTTTGTAGAGAATTGCGTGATCTACAAATATTATTTGACCTACTTTTTGCGATATCACTTACCGTTTACAAGAAAAACCGTTATTTTTGACTTTTTACCTTGAATAAAATTTTTAGCAGACATAGGATCATTGGAGACTTTTGTTATTTTATTTGTAACTAGCGACCCGCCCCGGCTTTGCATGGGTGCAATGCTGATACTAAATACACTACAGAAAAACTGTGACTATTTATTTTATTTTTACAACAATTATTACATCGGCCTCCGACGCGCTATTTATAGGCACGCTGCCGCCGCCCCGGTCGGCCAATACCGCCGCAAGCGCTACTTCCCGCAATTTTAAATCTGTAATATCTTCGAAAATATTCATTTAAATCTTGTGCTGTAAAGGACCATATAGATCTATATTAAATCAACAATGTATTTAAGCTATTTAATTGGATAAGGATTAATGCTGTATTGGTTAAAATCGCTTCAAAATTTGCCATTATTTGTCGTAAAAGGTAAATGACAAAAAAATGTTATTGTGGGATATCCATGAGAGATAGACATATACCATCGCGGAGTTTTCTGTAGACCTTTTCAATGTGTACAAATAATTAGAACATTATTTTGATAAATCTCGTAGGGTTCAGCCTGCGTTTGCAATGTAAGCGGAAAAAAATATGATAATTAACGACATCACATTAGAAACCTCAAAAATAACAGTATTTCTCCACTATTTAATGGATGTTATTATACATATAAACCTTCCTCTTGAATCACTCTATCTATTGAAAAAAACCGCATCAAAATCCGGTGCGTAGTTTTAAAGATTTAAGCATACAAAGGGACATAGGGACAGAGAAAGCGACTTTGTTTTATACTATGTAGTGATAATGTATTTAATCCTTATACCAATTTTCAGCACGTGCGAATTTTTACGAAATTAAATGTCTATTTTTACTGGTTTATCCTCAATTCCGCATGCATGTCCTCTATTTTTGAATTCGGTTCAAAAAAAATAAAGTACTGTTGTAATATGCGAAATTCTAAAGTCCATGTATGGCTCCCGTGCCTCTTTGCTCCCTAGCTCTGAGGTTGAACTCTGGCATACATAAACAAATTTCCACTAAAAGTTTGACCGTTTCGTCCTCGGTACCAGCGGTGGACTCATCAATGCCCCCCTCCCCCTAAGGCTTCAAATTTGTATTCATTTAAGGTTTCAGCTGATCTGTAACCTCGAATACATGGAAATTTGAACGCCAGTCTAGCACAACACTCTATGCAAACCCATGTCTGTCACAGTCCCCACCAGGGATGCCATGTCGCAATATGGGCTAAACCGTTATCTACTATTTTTCGACTTATCCTTGTATGTACCAATATTACTCTTCTTGTGAAAATTCTTAAGGACTCATTATTTTTTTCTTTTTCTCCCAGCTCAAAAATTTTTCTAAATCAACCATTTCGCATTTCTTTGTGAGTCGTCGGATTATACTGTCAATTTCGGGATTGAACGTCGAAATTTACTGTTCCTTGTGGTTCTTGTGTGTCTTTATCATGAAATTTTCTACGCTTTTACTTGTCTTTATCCGGTAAATATGGCGCTTGCACACTAAAAATGTGGGTGTTCGTGCTGGTACCAATTTTGGACTTGTCAATGGAGTTCGTTGATATTTTCCCCAGACACCCGTGGTCGTACTTATTGTAACTTGGATCTAATATTTGTATGTACAGGGTGAGTCAACGATTGGATGAAGTAGGTTTGTGCCTTTTCGGTGAAATTAACAAAGAAACTATATTTATTGTTTGATACAGTTTATTTTTACGCGGATTTTAAAAATATTTAGGACTCTACAGGGTGAGCCAAAAAACTAGAACAGCATAAAGTTGTATTTTTTTAAATAGAACACCCTATATACGAATCATATTTTCGATTTAGCTTATAATTTTAAATCTTTTTTATTAAGGGTTTACTATAACAAAACTTTATAGTTTCTGAGATAATTAAGTTTAAAGAAAAAAAGTCACATTTTCAAGCATCAATTCAATCCTAAATAACGTTTTCAATTTTGTGACAAATATATTCAAATTTAGAATTTAGCAAGGCCAAGGACAAGTTAACATAATTTTTACCTAATATTTGCAATAAAAGCTACAGGGTGTTGAACACATCGGCTCAAATTTGAACAAGTTTAAATGAATAAATATCTTTTTTTTTAAATGGTACACCCTGTATATTTTTATGTTATTTAATAGAGTAATAAAAACCCTAAAAGTTTTGTTCAATATATCCTATACCTATTTATAATAGTTTTTGAGATATTTCAGTTTTTCTTATTTTCCATACTTTTTTACATAAATAGTCTTCATTATCATAGTTGCCATGGGAAAAACAATGTAAAAGAACATTTTTCTGTGTCAAATTTATAACCGCAATCACTTCTTTTGGTTTTTATGGAGTGTAGTTTGGTTTTTTTTGCATTCATCTTATATTGTAAAATGAATTTTCCAAAGAATGAGTTAATAGATATGATTTATACAATAGGAGAGGCTCAAAAAAATTGCCTTCTTGCTCAAAGAATTTACAAAATGAAGTATCCTGATCGACGCCAGCCTAATACCCATACTTTTCAAAACTTAATGCAAAGATTTGATTCTTCTGGTACTGTTGATTATCCAAAACGTAAAGTGGTCAACAAACCAGTAACTAATGAAGAAAAAGAACTACAAGTATTGTTAAATGTTCAGGAAAATCCTTATATTGGTAGCCGTCAGTTAGCAGCATTATGTGAAACATCACAATCCACCGCTAATCGTACTACCAAGAAATATAGGTATCATCCATATCACATGGAATTACACCAAAAATTGCATGGACAGGATTTTGAAAGTCGTGTAAACTTTTGTCGTACAATAAATGCGGAGATTCAATTAAATCCAAATTTATTATGCAAGGTAATGTTTAGTGATGAAGCTACTTTTAGAAGTAACGGTGCCGTAAATAGACGCAACATGCATTATTATGCCACAGAAAACCCATTTTGGATTAGAGAGGTGCAACATCAAAACCACTGGTCATTAAATGTTTGGTGTGGTATTCATCATAATGGAATTATTGGACTCCACTTTTTTAATGAACCGCTAAATGGCCATAGTTATCTGAACTTTCTACAAGAAGAACTACCCCAGCTGCTTCAAGGTCTCGATAGGGATGAGCTCGACAATATGTGGTTCCAGCACGATGGTGCGCCTCCACATTACCATCGTGAAGTTCGTGCGTTTTTGGACCAACGATATCCGCAAAAATGGATTGGACGTGGGAGTTTCATTGAGTGGCCACCAAGGTCTTGCGACATCACCCCATTAGATTTCTTCCTATGGGGTTATATTAAAAATAAGGTGTATGTTAATCCACCAACAACAGTGGAAGATATACGAAACAGGATTAGGGATACCTGTAGAACAATAACGCCACTAATTTTGTTCAGGGTCCGAGAAAATCTGCAAAAAAGACTAAACTTGTGCATTGTACAAGAGGGTCGTTTATTCGAACACTTATTAAAAAGAAATAATTAATCTCAGTATTTAAGGTAATTTTTTTGGTTCAATGTAGTATAAAAGTAAATATGTATTTGCCTTGTCGTTATTGTTGTGTTAATTTTTTCACATTATGTTTAATTAAACTATTGCCATGGTAATATAACGAATAATGTATTTCATCATATTTAACCACATTCTGTTTGTTTCTGTAGTCTCTTTTTATTATTTTACAAGGCTACTATGATAATGAAGACTATTTCTGTAAAAAAGTATGGAAAATAAGAAAAACTGAAATATCTCAAAAACTATTATAAATAGGTATAGGATAAATTGAACAAAACTTTTAGGGTTTTTATTACTCTATTAAATAACATGAAAATATACAGGGTGTACCATTTAAAAAAAAAGATATTTATTCATTTAAACTTGTTCAAATTTGAGCCGATGTGTTCAACACCCTGTAGCTTTTATTGCAAATATTAGGTAAAAATTATGTTAACTTGTCCTTGGCCTTGCTAAATTCCAAATTTGAATATATTTGTCACAAAATTGAAAACGTTATTTAAGATTGAATTGATGCTTGAAAATGTGACTTTTTTTCTTTAAACTTAATTATCTCAGAAACTATAAAGTTTTGTTATAGTTAACCCTTAATAAAAAAGATTTAAAATTATAAGCTAAATCGAAAATACGATTCGTATATAGGGTGTTCTATTTAAAAAAATACAACTTTATGCTGTCCTAGTTTTTTGGCTCACCCTGTAGAGTCCTAAATATTTTTAAAATCTGCGTAAAAATAAACTGTATCAAACAATAAATATAGTTTCTTTGTAAATTTCACCGAAAAGGCACAAACTTACTTCATCCAATCGTTGACTCACCCTGTACTTATTTTCGAATGGAGAATAGCGGTAGGATGTGTGCTAACACAACAGTACCTAGAAATAAATAAGAAGTATTAAACCCTGCAGGTACGCCACTGGACGTTAATTATGACATTTTTACAAATTACGATAAATCAGAATATGATATTTATCTCAACAAATTGAATCAAACAGTTGTAGATTTAATGTCTACTAGTGTAGTGCATGATTGCGCAAATTACTTAAACAATAACATTTTTATTCGAATTTATGGTAATTAAGGGAAAGAATAAATTACTTCCACCAGTCAAAAATTTGAATATTTAAGATTTTTTTAAGGATGTTCGTTACTGAAATTAAAATTTCAAATTTGGCAGTCTAAAAGAATTTTTTTGTTCTTTCTCTATTTTTTACAATTTTTTTCAATACATATTTTTATTTCACTAATTATCATTAAAAAAATAATATATTTTTATGCCCCCTCAAGTGGTACTTACATATTTAATTAACAAGATAATATTATCATTATATTTTATTTTTTAAATTTATTATTAATTGTAGATTAGAGTGAAACCAGTAAAATGCTCTCCAAAACCCGTTCTGTCACAAGGTTGGCCAAAACTATCCAGAAGGAATCGATAAGACTGATTAGCACTAAGGAAGTTATAGAGAGGGAAGAGAAATATGCAGCGCACAATTATCATCCATTGCCAGTGGCTTTATCAAAAGGAAAAGGTAACAAACAATTGCATAATCCTTTTTACAAGAAACATTATATCGTTTTTTTTTTCTTGGAAAAACATTTTGCGCTTGGGTCCTGTAACGGGAGATACAGAATTTTCCAAAACTCTTCATTAATCAGTGTCAAAGTTAACTATCGATCAGCGATACTGAATTTACACTTTCAGACAAAATTGTAATCACTATTCTCAGAAAATAATTCTCCACCGCTCAAAAATATTTGGCCACTGGCATTTTTCTTTATATTATTAACGATACGTCTATTAAAATAATTTTATTAGGTTTCATTGTTTATATCTCACCGCAAAATGCGTATCTACAATAAAATGGTATACAGCTTATGGTTATTTATCGACTCCTGGTTATAAAAGCAAAATAGTGTTATCATCCGAATTTCTATGAAGTTGAACTTTCAAGTGACACTTTTGTTTTTATGATCATAATAAACATAAAGAATCTAGCCGATTAAGAGGGTCAAAACTGCCCCTCGGTAATAAAAAAATAAAAAAACACCCGGTTGTTCTACATCAAAAAGTACCCACACAAAAAAAATTTTAGCCACTTTTATCGTCATATAACCTCAAAAAAAAATAAAACATCTTTTTTCGTTTTTTGACGATATCTTCAGTTCAGTGAATTATATTCAATTTTTGATTTATTCATAGAATCGAATACTAAATATTTTTCTTTAAATTAGGCCGATGTAAATGTGGCTCAAATTTCCTATATCCGTTGTGTCGTTAACAGTGTTTTTATCTTTTTTAATTTCTATCATTTCCTTTATCTGCAATTTTTGATAATTCATATATTTGTTTTTAATTATGGTATGGTTATACTCGAAGGTATGTTTTTCATCCTCTGTGTGTTTGTTTAACGCTGTTGAGGCGTTTTTCGTATATTTATGGCCATTCAATCTGTTCTGAGCAATTGGCTTGTACCGATGCCTATATATATTTTTGGGACAATTTGAACAAAGGATCGAATATACTACATTTGACTTATTCATTAGAGGAGTTTTACTTTTTAAAATAGTAAATAGTGTATTTAATTTATTATGAGACCTGTGACAAAAGCATGATATTATCGTAACGAAAAAAAAAAAGTTTTACTTTTTTTGAGGTTATGTAACCATAAAAGTGGCTAAATTTTTTTTTGGGTACTTTTTGATGTAGGATAACAGGGTGTTTTTTATTTTTTTATTACCGAGGGGCACGGATTTCTGAAAATAAATGGATGCCAGGTGGTAATGGAGCTGTCAAACGAAAAATGTCCGGAGTATGCTCTGCGCCATTTTGGGTAAAAGGGACGTTTTGGCAAGTCAAATTAATCGTCAAAAGTCAAAAAATAGTGTCATTGCTGTTATTATTGTGAAATAATCCTTGTTTTTCCTTGGATTAAATTTATTTTAAATAACTTAATAACCAAGTAATATGCACCAAGCCATCAGTCAAATATTTAGGTGTAAATATAAACCACAAAATTATCTTCAATTGGCACTTTGGAACTGTTAAACAAAAAATGTATACAAAGGGCCAAATACCTTGAGAGTCTAATATACAAAGTAAAAGGCATATCAAGAAAAACAACTCATATATACAAAGCAATGTACTGACTTTAATAGGAATACATACCTCCTATATACAGTAATTGCAGGAAGCCAGCACTCATAAAACTTGAAACGGTAGAAACCACTGCTCTATGTAGAATTACTAAAATCCAGTGTCCTAGCTATCCACCAATCAATTATTGCATGAATTCACTAAACATCTAGCCGATTATTGCAAGACTTCCTGTCCTGACAAGTAAGTTTGAAAGAAAACCTGAAACTTGACTGGTGATAGTGGAACTGTGTATGACCAGGGGCCGGAACCATAGGCCAGCCCGAAGACCCCCCATTAATGATACTATTCAACCTTTAATATACTTTTTTATTAGTTTGTGAAGATTTGTAGGGGCTTGAAGACCAAACGTGGTATAAATAAGCTTCTTTATTCTGAAGGTCCTCGTTTGTTGGCTTGTAGGGTTCAAATTTATATGTCCTAATAAATTATAATCAAGAATATTTATTTAGTTGTAGTGTAGTATAGTGTTTAACACAGTCTAAGGAAGTAAAATGTTGCATTTAATATTATTTGAATATAAAATTGAATGTTATTTATTTAAATAAAAGTTTTAAATATCTTACAAATTGTTACTTCTCAAATTTTTTATAAGTTGTGTTGATGAAAACAATTATGTTACACTTAACTGTTTCAAGGTAAGATACTCGACCGTTTGGGGATATAGGGACACAAGTGTTTATGTTAAATTCATAATTAGAACTAGCCGTAGAAAAACAATTTTTAAACAGCAGGCTTATACTATTGAGATATGAACAGAATTTAATGTAATAATTTTGTATGTTTATAATATCAAATTTACTTGAAATTTGCGAAACATTCAACTTTCTAAGGAAATTTTAATTAGAAAATACTGAAAATAACGGGGTACTACCTAATTAACATTTCAACTGATTTTTCAAAAAATAAATCGTTTTGAAGAAACGGTTCGTCAACATATTGCTTTTTTTAAGGACTAGTTATTTTTAACAACCAAAAATATAATAAAAATTTTTAATTTATTTTTACGACCGACCAATAGTATGACAGACGTCCACACAACAATCAATTGACACAAATTGGAAAAGTTGGGTAAGGTTATAACGTAATACTGTCATTTTATCTCTTTCTACCATTCGTTTCGTTCAACTACTTATGTCGATGAAATTTCGGAAAGGTATGCAAATTGCTTCAACCCTTGTGAGTGGGAGGTAAACGATTACGTTTAGTCGTTATAATTTTTCAGTAGCGACAGCGTATTCACTGTTATTATAACTTCACCTTACCCAAAATGGCGCATAGCATAGTCCGGACATTTTCTGTTTATTTGACGATCAGTACATATACTTTGTAAGTGCGTGCCGAGGGGCAGTTTTAACCCTCTTAATCGGCTAGACCCTTTATAATAATTACAAAAAAATATTTGGCATTAGTTCATTCCTGTTCCTATTTAACACCGAATTGTTTTTCAAACAACGTTGTTGAATTCGCGAAGCGTTCTTTGAAGATCATCTTGATTTTGGGCTTTTAATACTGCATCGACACGTTTAACAGAGATTCAAAGAGTCCCCTTATCTCATTCCTGTTCTTATTTAACATCGAGTTGTATTTCAGACATGCTTGGTAATTTTCCTTTGATTTATATTAAATATTTCTGCTAACACAATATTGATAATATGTATTTAAATTTATTTTTGGCTCCTGTGGTGCAAGGCTGCGCTATTTCTTTATCTTGCACAACGTAGAGTACGAACAATTTGACGTCATTATGATGACATGTTTATGTTTAAAAATAACAGTAAATATAAACAAAAAGAGATAAAGTGGTCCTAATTTTAATAATAGATTTCGTAATTTCGCACATACTAATATAGATTGTTAAAATTTCATTTGTGTTGCATTCTGTGCTATGCTGATTCTTTCAATATTAAAATTAAAGGAAAGATTATTTTAGAAACAACTTTATTTTGACAGTTTTATTTGCGAATATATTACATCATTTAAATTTTTCTGTATTTAATAATTTAATCTTGTACTGGTTTCTAACCTATATAAAAATGTGTTTTGCAAAATATCTACTTAGTTTTTTTTTTCATTATATCGATCTAAAACGGTAAAAATTTCAAAAGAAATTTCGAAAGAAAAGTAAACATTTTAATTTATTCACCCAGTATATTCATTTTTTGGTACTCTAAAAATAAAACTATTTTTTAGGTATATATGTATGGGATGTCGAAGGTAAAAAATATTTTGATTACCTGAGTGGATACTCAGCCAATAACTTTGGTCATTGCCATCCGAAAATCCTAGAAGCTCTTCAGACTCAATCAGGTGTGCTTCACCATACCTCCAGAGCTTTTTTCAACAATGTACTTGGAGAATATGCCGAAAAAATCACTAAATTATTTGGCTACGACAAGGTCTTACCTATGAACACAGGTTAGCTAGAACGACAACTAAAAACATACAGTACATTCTAAACCATTCCAAATCATTATTTAAATCAATATGACTTTCAATTAGGTAACGAAATTCGTCTTAAAAGTGACTGCAAAAAAATGTCTAGTTATTAAAAAGTATTACAAGGAAAGATAGGCGATTTATTCCCTGTGAATTTAGGTCTGTTTCTCGCTCTAGACATGTTCAATTTTAGGTGTCGAAGGCGACGATGCAGCCTGCAAACTCGCCAGAAAATGGGGCTACCGAAAGAAGAATATCCCCAATAATCAAGCGAAAATGATTTTCTGCAGTGACAACTTTTGGGGTCGATCTTTGGCTGCTGTTTCGGCATCTACAGATCCTGAAAGTTTCGAGGGATATGGACCGTTTATGCCCGGTTTTGCCTGTGTACCTTACAACGATTTAAAAGCAATAGAGGTAATATTAAACAGTACGATAATTAAAAATTTTAGATTATTTATATTCAAAAAAAAGGCCAAAACCCCCTTTTACTTAAAGATACCAAGGAAATACGTGACTTTCAAAAAATTTTACTTTTAGAATATATAGTCTAATATGGTTACTTTTTAAAATTATTTTCATTTTATACAGGGTGCCCCAAAAGCTCTGAAAGTATGAAAGTTGGAACCCCCTGTATATTATTACATTTTTTGATTCTCCGATCAAAATAAGTGCCTATTTTAATAAGGTTTATAGTACCAAAACCTTAAGGGTTTTTAAATAATTTGAATTTTGACAAAATCTAACCTAATTTTCATGTTTCAAATACTTGAAAAGTATTTCAGTTATGTACTCGAAATTTACAATGAAGTATAACAATAAATCATATTTTATATCCCAATTATAATAATAAACTTTCTATAGTATACAGGGTGTCCAAAAATTAAAACTAATCAAATAAGAACTTTAAGTGGGTATAACTTGATTAATTTATATAGAACGCTATACTTTTTAACTCACCAGAAAATGTATCTTTTAAATACCTATCGAATGGTATGAGGGTGTTCTATAGCTCAGTTTTCGCGTTTTCACAGAATACGCCAAATAATCGTTTTCTGCACCATTTTGTGTTTTTTGAATAGATGTTCTAATGTATCTTGTTGCCTATGGCGTGTTTTTTCTAAAATTGACAGTTCTTCATATTTCTCTTCTATCTTCTTCTTCTTTAGGTGCCGTCTTCGTTCCGAAGGTTGGCAATCATCAGAGCTATACGTATTTTCGAGACTGCTGACCTAAACAGCTGGTTATTGCTGCAATTATACCATTCTCTTAGATTTTTTAACCAAGAGTTTCGTCTTCTTCCTACAGATCTCTTTCCCATAATTTTTCCCTGCATAATAGTTCTCAGTAGTTGATATCTTTCTCCTCTCGTAACGTGTCCCAGGTATTGTAATTTTCGTTTTTTAATTGTAAGAATGACCTCCTTTTCTTTATTCATTCTCCTCAGTACTTCAGCGTTGGTGATTTTCTCCACCCATGATATTCTTAACATTCTGCGGTACATCCACAATTCAAAGGCTTCCAACTTGTTAATATCGATCTTTTTAAGCGTCCATGCCTCCATTCCATAAAACAAAACTGACAGTACGTAACATCTTGCCAGACGAACCTTTAATTCAAGACTCAGGTCTCTGCCACAGAACACTCTCTTCATTTTCGTGAATACGGCTCTTGCTTTCTCTATCCGGATTTTGATTTCTTCAGAGCTATCGTTGTTTTCATTGATGATGGTGCCTAAATAGTTGTATTTTCTGACGTGTTCTATATTTTGACCCTGTATGCGTATATCTGGGACATTTTGGGTTGATTTGGATATTAACATGCATTTTGTTTTTCTTATGTTTAGTGACAGTCCATATTCTTCACTGACTGTTGCTACTCTATTGACTAAGGTCTGGAGATCCTCGAGTGTTTCTGCGATAAGTACTGTGTCATCGGCGTATCTGAGGTTATTTATTAAAATTCCATTTATTTTAATTCCAACGAATTGGTCAATAAGTGCTCTATTCATTATATCCTCAGAGTAAAGATTGAACAAGGTCGGTGAAAGTATACACCCTTGTCTCACTCCTCTTTTTATTTCGACTTCTTCAGTCGTCTCATGCTCCACTCGCACTACTGCTTTCTGATTGTAATAAATATTCGATATAATGCTGATGTCTCTTTTATCGAGGTTCTTTTCCGTCAATAGACTGATAAGGTGATCATGTCTCACTTTGTCAAAGGCCTTATTGTAGTCTATGAAGCACATATATACATCCTGATTTATATCAAGGCATCTTTGAGACATGACATTCAGTGCAAATAACGCTTCTCTCGTTCCGAGTCCATTTCGAAATCCAAATTGGGTATCGCTAATATCTATTTCCAGTTTTTTATATATTCTAGTGTGTATAACTTTTAGAACTTCTATATAAAAATAAATTAACTATTTTTCAGCGACAGGAAAACTTTGGTATTTCAAATATTGCAGGAAAAGTAGTCTTGCAGTAGTAGCCAACTTATTCAACTTCTAATAACATAAATTTCGTTCGGGAGCTTCTTTTCTTCACAAACGTAGACGACTGTTGCAAAGATAAACGTACCAAAGCTGATAGTTTTAAAAAGGAAAAGGATTATTCTTTCAATTATATAAGAAAAACTTAGTTGCCAACCAATTAAAAAAACGTTATACTGTAAGGACAAAGCACTATCTCAGATTGCAAGAATACCAGGAAAGGGTGGAAGCCTTTCTCGTGGTGGTGCATCGTCATCTATATACTCGTTTCGACCTTGTTGGTTTTCCCCAATACAGAATAGGCCAGCGCACCTCAACTCTATGCTACTGTCATCAATGAATCCCGGAAATTGCCTAAACTCCGCATCAAAGGATGACGTACGCACAGGGTTAGTTTGAAAACTTTGAAACATCGGACGTTGTTCTGGAAATTGAAAGGTAGGGCACCGCGCAGGCGATGCCGGAGAGGATCCACCATAACCGCTCGACCCGGCGAAAAGCCAAGCCGCCTCACATTTCTTGATGTTTGTCGAGGGCACCTGAGGAAGATGAGCCATGCTCTTAAATTTGGAAAAAAGAAATACTTTTATGCCGAAATTTAAAAAGGGGCTATATTATTGTGCGTCTAGGAAGCGAGCGTGGATGCTCAAGACGACTTAAGAATAAAATGAAAATAATTTAAGTTTTTTGTAAAGAAATAAGGAGTATAAGGGAGCAAGGGTCAAGTATACTTTGTCGTGGCCAAATGTTCTTTAAGCGCAACGAACCTACTTTACCGAATAAATTTATTTATTCTTCTTGCCGATAAATTGTTTAAATTTGAGTCGAATGCTAGGTCATACCGCAAGTCGCAAATTTATTTATTTATTGTTAAAATCCTTAATGATTTTCAACACCGAAAATTTAACGCAGAAAAAGTATAAGTAATTGGACTTGATCGTAAAACTTTAAAAATGCGCAAGAAAAGTTTGAGTAATTGAACTTAGACGCAATTTTATAAATTTTCAAAGTCGAAAAAAGTAAGGGTAACAGATCTGATTTTTAAGAAGAAATTAAGATAAAAATTAGATTTTCACGAAAAACTAATAAAGGGGTTTCCGCAAGTAAATTTGGAAAATTTAACAGGCGTAAATGTCTCTGGAGGGTAAGGTTTTTTAATCTAATTTTTTACGATTTTCACCGAAAACTTAGAATGTCTTTAAAGTTGAATTTCCGCAAAAAAATCTTCTTAGTTTTTCTTCTTAATCTTCTGACTGAAAGAGAAAAGTTTTTATTTTGTTTTTTGAGTATTGGAAACTCAAGTTAGAATAGCTACGTGATCTTTATGACGGTGATCCGTTCGGGTATACAATCCCGAATATCGCCCGTCTTTCGAACTGTAGTGTACCGGGCTCTGAGAAATAAAACCTATCTTACCTAGGCACTATTTATTTTTATCCAGAGGACTCCCGATACACTATATTTAAACCGATTTTTTTGCAATAGGTTTTTTATTTTTAAAGTCTTCAGGCGCCCCAGCCTTTGACAATTACCCGGGTAAAAGCTACTAGTTCGTCCAGGGGCCTTGGAAGTACTTTATTTTAAATGATTTAAAAAAACACTATCACTTTCAGCAACGCAGCCCTCTAAAAGATCGTCAATGTTGTAATCTCTTCTTGGCTGTTCAGCCGTCCTAAAAGCGATGAAAGTTAACTACTTCTTAAGGCAACTGAATTCCGTTACTCCCCTTAAATATTCTCTTTCCTTAGGTCTTATCTGCTACTCGTTTAATACTACTTCAATTTTTTTACTACTGCCGATTTCTGTATAAAATCTAACGGTTACTTTACTTTCCGGGAAGTCACGTCCCAAAATCAGGTGATGTACCGACAAAGTAACGCGATATTGAAGCGCAAATTTCAACCTTCAATTTTGTCTCCGAATATGCATAAATTCTTTTTAAAAAATGCTTTTATTACATTTAGGCAGATAAGAAAAACAATTTACAATTGTTTTTTCCGCTGTTCCGTTTTTTTTTTTAAAAAAACGTACATTTTCAAAAAAATAAATTCTTTAGGCATCTTATATTAGATAAAATATAAAATCTAATACAAGCAGCGCCATCTCCCAGCATTCTACGTAATTTGTTCGAGATTATATATTTAGATTGCGTGGAATGTTCGGAGATGGCGCTCCTTGTATTAGATATCATATTTTGTCTATTATAAGTTGCCTAAAGAACCAACAAGTCTATAGATGACGGTGCACCACCATGGGAAAGGCTACTACCCTTTCCTAGTATCCTTGCAGTCTGAGATAGTGCTTTGTCTCTTCTAACTGTGTTAGAAAAGAGTATGTTTATCCTTATAGTATCAGGTTTTTTTCAGTTGGTTGAGAAATATATTTCTCTTATACAGGGTGATTCAAAAATCGATCACGAAACTTAAGGGGGTGATTCTACTTGACAAAATAAGGGTAGAGCTTCATATAATTTTTTTTCAAAATGTCATTCGTTTTCGAGTTACAAGCCGTCCAAGTTCAAGTTTTTATTTTTTGTTTTTTGAATTACTCGCTTACAGGAAAACCGATTTGACTAATATTTGAAAGATAGGCTAAGTCTTCTGCGCTTCATCATTTTAGTAACAATTCATATTGATTGTTTGCCGCTAGAGGGCACTTTACCTACATTGAAAATTGTTTTTTTGTCATAATTTTTTAGTGTTGACAGCTACAGTAGTTTTTGGCATAATTTCTGAAAGACTGATGCCAGGCCTTTAAAAAAGGTGCTCTTTATTTACATCGCTAAACCCAACGGTTTAGACGTAAATCACCCTTAAAAATTAAGTGGTAAATTTACTTTTCTCATTTCATTACCACCAGCTACCAGGTAAATAGCTATCAAAGTATACTAGAGCTGTCAGTTTAACATCAAATAAATTCGCTTTTTAAACTATTTAATTTATAATCTTAAAATAACTAATAATGGCTAATCACCAATATTCAAATATCGAATATTGTGATATCCATTTTTGTTATGGAAAAGCAAATGGTAATGCAGAGTTGGCAAGAAGATATTATATGGAGAGTTATCCGGAAAGAAATATCCCTCATGCTCAAACATTTTCCAGTGTGCACAGGAGGCTTGCGGAATGTGGTTCCTTTAAAAGTTTTAATGGAAATAGGGGAAGACCTAGAACTGCTAGAAACGTGCAACAAGAAGAAAGAGTGCTTGAAATTATTGAAGATAATCCAGGTATTAGTACTAGAAAAATTAGGAATGAAGTGCGGCTCTGTCAGGCTAGTTCATGGAGGATACTAAGAGAAGAACAACTCTACCCGTTTCATTCAAAAAAGGTGCAGGCTCTTTATGACGATGATCGGCCGAGACGGTTGGAAATGTGCAATCAGATCCTAGCTAAGTATGAACACGATAATCGATTAATTGGCGTCATATTATTCACTGACGAAGCTGGTTTCACTCGTGATGGCATAACAAATCTACACAACATCCACACATATGCTTACGAGAACCCAAACAATGTGGTAGAAACGAAACATCAGCGTAGATTTTCACTAAATGTGTGGGCAGGGATAATAGGAGATTACCTTATTGGTCCTCATTTCTTTGATGGCCCATTAACTGGTGACGTATACTTAGATTTTATCCAAAATCGTCTCCCATTGTATCTGGAAGATGTGCCATTGGAAGTAATGGCCAACATGTGGATCCTCCAAGACGGAGCTCCGCCCCACTTTAGTATACGTGTCCGACAGTATTTGAATGCAACGTATCTTGAGCGATGAATAGGACGAAGTGGACCATTGGCATGGGCAGCGAGGTCACCAGACCTTAATCCTATGGATTTTTTCTTTTGGGGTCATTTGAAACAATTGGTGTACGATATTCCAGTAATCAACGTCGAGGATCTTCGCTTCAGGATAATCGAAAAGTGCCAAATTATTAAAGAAACACCAGGAATTTTTCATCGAGTTAGGCGACATTTTTTGAAGAGTGTTAGGAAATGTATGGAAGAAAATGGGGGACATTTTGAGAATCTTTTTTAGTTTGTTTAGTACTGTTTCATTAATTTTTATCAATTAAATGTATATCGCAATAATCCATAATATGAATATTTACTGATTAGCCATTATTAGTTATTTTAAGATTATAAATTAAATAGTATACTTTGATAGCTATTTACCTGGTAGCTGGTGGTAATGAAATGAGAAAAGTAAATTTACCACTTAATTTTTAAGGGTGATTTACGTCTAAACCGTTGGGTTTAGCGATGTAAATAAAGAGCACCTTTTTTAAAGGCCTGGCATCAGTCTTTCAGAAATTATGCCAAAAACTACTGTAGCTGTCAACACTAAAAAATTATGACAAAAAAACAATTTTCAATGTAGGTAAAGTGCCCTCTAGCGGCAAACAATCAATGTGAATTGTTACTAAAATGATGAAGCGCAGAAGACTTAGTCTATCTTTCAAATATTAGTCAAATCGGTTTTCCTGTAAGCGAATAATTCAAAAAACAAAAAATAAAAACTTGAACTTGGACGGCTTGTAACTCGAAAACGAATGACATTTTGAAAAAAAATTATATGAAGCTCTACCCTTATTTTGTCAAGTAGAATCACCCCCTTAAGTTTCGTGATCGATTTTTGAATCACCCTGTATAATTGTATTTTATACATCCAACTACAAGTATTCTGTATCCACTACTGATTGTTTTTTCTGCTAAGGTATAGTTCGAAATAACGAAACAGTCCAATTTTTAAAAACACCTTATTTTTGACATTGCCCAATATAATCTTGATACCAACTTTAAAACGATTATTTTACCAAAACGATTTTTGTTATGTAGACAAGCATTTCGGACCCAACGGTGTGTGCCTTTATGGTGGAACCTATTCAAGGAGAAGCGGGAATTAGAGTACCCGATCAAGGCTACCTAAAAGGGATTAGAGACTTATGTACGAAGTACAACGTTTTGTGGATAGCAGATGAAGTTCAGACAGGTACCGGGATAGCATCTTTTTAAAGCAATTTTTTGCTCAGTTCAGTATTAGTTGGTGGCCAAGAGGAAGAATATGTGCAGTAGCGTACTACTTATTCTTCCTTTTAAAAAGATATATTTTATAGGAACTGACTTTTCTTACAGGTTTGGGTAGAACTGGTAAAAGACTTGCCGTAGATCATGAAAATGTTCTGCCTGATATCCTGGTTTTGGGCAAGGCGCTTGGCGGTGGTGTATACCCAGTTTCTGCTGCTCTGGCAAATGATGATGTGATGCTAGTCATGGAACCCGGTAAAATAATTAATACATTTAATAGATAGTTTAAACGTTCCAAATTTTCATACCACTGTAATGTTTTTACTTGTGTAATGGGTTTTCTGCATAATAAAAAGATAAATCAATCATAGAATTACACCCAATCAAAAACAAGAACGTAAGTGACAACTCTGAAGCGAAAATTAACGCATTTACCTACTCTATCTTAACCAGCAACGATGATTTTTTATTATAAGTTATCGTCACTAAATTTAATAGTATTTTTCAGGAACTCACGGTTCAACTTTTGGTGGAAACCCCCTAGGTTCTCGTGTAGCTATAGCTGCATTAGACGTGCTCGAAGACGAAAAGTTAGCCGATAATGCTACTAAAATGGGAGAAATTTTCCGAAGAGAGCTTAAAAGCAAACTGAATAAAAACGTGACAATAGAAGTTAGAGGAAGAGGCTTGCTAAATGCCATTGTCATTAATGCAAGTAAGTTGAATGTATTTGAACTAACAGATAAGTCTTATATCTAATTAGATCTGTTCGTGGAGAAATCACATTTCAGTGAGCGCCAATCACATCGTTGACAAACTGTCACCTAACAGTTTTTGGAAGATCAAACTGGCGTTGATTAATTTCTGATTGTCCTGCGAACGAAACTATTTTTAAGAAGTTGATGCTGGTAGTCGTTACTATGTGGTAGTTAATCATTTTCAGGAAATGTTTAAAAAGGAACTACTACGTTTTATACCACTAAGTTTATTAAGAAAACAGTGACTGCAGTTTCAACTCACAGAGTCATTTTCAAACTGAATTACAAAGGTAGACTAAGTATTCAATACAGAAACGTGAGAAAATTTAACAATAAATAAAAACTACCTGAGAAATTACATTGTTACAAAGGGGAGGTACTAAATTTTGGGTACTAATTATTATTTGGCAACAACAAATAGCGGGGAAAACCCAAGTTCTGTCTGGTCATTAAGCAAATTTACATTTTTATTTTTATTATGTTTATATATTTCTAAAGATTCAAGGATATTTAACTTTTGGCCCTTTGTTGAATAATGTGATATATCAGTGTTGCTTAAATTAGGAAAACTGTAGTTGTGTTCTAAGCAATGGTTGGCAAAGCTCGAGTCTGTTTTTTGTAGTCTATATGATCGGTGGTGTTCTGAAAAGCGAGTTTTAAAGCTTCTACCACTTTGTCCAATATACAAGCTATCACACTCTGAACATTTGAACTTATAAACTCCTGATTTATTTATCAAATTTATTAATTTTATCTTTAGCATTGTAAAGGATAGTGGACAGATTGTGTTGAGATTTAAAGGCTACTTTTATGTTATGTTTGGAAAGAATATTAGCTATGTTTTCTGATAGGGTACCACAGTATGACAAAGACATATAAGATGAACTATCTTTATCATTTTTTATTTTGGGATATATTGAACTAAAGGCTAGTTGTTTTTGTTTTTTGGTTATTAATTTCTTTATGGTTTGTTGGGAGAAATTGTTTGATATTGCAATCCTTTCAATGATATTTAGTTCCTCTTGAAGATCTTCTTCAGAGAGAGGCAAAGAGAATGCTCTATGTATCATTGAATTGTATGCAGCCATTTTGTGTTGTAAGGGGTGAAAAGAGTCATTAGATATAGTATTACCTGTAAACGTTGGTTTTCTAACAATTTTAAAATTACACTGATTATTGAGGTGAGATATGGTGAGATCTAGAAAATTTATTTTATGGTTATTTTCAGTTTTCAGAGTAAACTTAATTTTTGAATGGCAATTATTAATGTATTGTAAGAATTTTTGAAGCTGTCTAGTAGTGCCTTTAAAACATGCTAGAACATCATCCACATATCTGTACCAAAATTGAACATGGTTTTTGCTTAAAGGGGAATTAAGAATTTTGTTTTCTATGTTTGACATGAAAATGTCTGCTAGGAGAGGGCTAAGAGGAGAACTCATTGGTAGGCCTGAATTTTGTAAATAAAATTTGTTATTAAACTGGAAATAGGTTTGTGATAGGCAAAGTTCAAAAGAAGACAAGATTTCAGTAGTAACTATTGGATTTATATTTGGTTCCTGTAACATTTCTTGGATAAGTATAAAACATTCATCTGTTGGAATATTATAAAACATGTTTTTTTATGTCAAAAGAAACTAGTATGGAGTTATTTGGGGTTTTTATGTTTTTTAGTTTTTGGACGAGATCTACTGAATTATTTAAACTGTGACTTGGTTTAAAGTTGCTTATTTATTTGAAGAATGAATTTTGAATTTCATACTGAGTTCTCTCGTGGGGCTATTTATGTATGAAACGACTGGGCGAATGGGATTTCCTGGTTTGTGATTTTTTATAAGGCCATAAAGTTTTGGTGCTGGTGGGTTCATATTGATTATTCTTTTTTTAACGAATTCTGAAAAAATGGCTGTTATGTTTGATAGGGTTTGTTTCAAATTTCAATTCAATGATACATAGAGCATTCTCTTTGCCTCTCTCTGAAGAAGATCTTCAAGAGGAACTAAATATCATTGAAAGGATTGCAATATCAAACAATTTCTCCCAATAAGCCATAAAGAAATTAATAACTAAAAAACAAAAACAACTAGCCTTTACTTCAGTATATCCTAAAATAAAAAATGATAAAAATAGTTCATCTTATATATCTTTGTCATACTGTGGTACCCTATCAGAAAACATAGCTAATACTTTTTCCAAACATAACATAAAAGTAGCCTTAAATCTCAACACAATCTGTCCATTATCCTTTACAATGCTAAAGATAAAATTAATAAATTTGATAAATCAGGAGTTTATAAGTTAAAATATTCAGAGTGTGATAGCTTGTATATTGGATAAAGTGGTAGAAGCTTTAAAACTCACTTTTCAGAACACCACAGATCATATAGACTACAAAAAACAGACTCGAGCTTTGCCAACCATTGCTTAGAACACAGCCACAGTTTTCCTGATTTAAGCAACACTGACATATTACATTATTCAACAAAAGGTCAAAAGTTAAATATTCTTGAATCTTTAGAAATATATAAACATAGTAAAAATAAAAATGTAAATTTGCTTAATGACCAGACAGAACTTGGGTTTTCTCCGTTATTTGTTGTTGCCAAATAATAATTAGTTACCAAAATTTAGTACCTCCCCTTTGTAATAATGTAATTTCTCAGTTATTTTTTATTTATTGTTAAATTTTCTCATGTTTCTGTATTGAATACTTAGTCTACCTTTGTAATTCAGTTTGAAAATGACTCTGTGAGTTGAAACTGCAGTCACTGTTTTCTTAATAAATTTAGTGGTATAAAACATAGTATTTCCTTTTTAAACATTTCCCGAAACTATTTTTATTTTTGAAATGACGATGAGTAACATTCATTATCGCTGGTAAGGTTCTTTAAAACAACAATGAAAGTTACTCCGTTTATCATTGGAAGTGTTTTTCCATCGTATAAAAGTACCCTAGTTCCCAAACGCTAATAACTGTTGTTTTGTGTCAAATATTCATCTACAGGACGAGACAAAAATTGGATTAAATAAGTTGATGGCTTACAGGAAAAAATTTTCAATAACACAGGATTGCAGTGAATTTGTTTCGAAATAACTGAAATTGTTTTTGAGTATTCTGTGCAGTCTTCCTTATTCTACGCTCCTCTAGTTCCTTCTTCTATCTGGTGACGTTTGCCTATTTTTTCTGTCTTTAGCTATCCGGGACCAAATTGTTCCGACCAGTTTTCTGATATCATAATTCCTTCTGAGATTCGGAAGATTCATCACACAGCATACCATTCCTTGACATGTTGGTAAGACGCACAGACACCAACCTTAAAAGGATTTGAATTAGATTAAATATGTATTTTTTACAGATTATGCAAAAACGTGGAATGTAGAACAACGATCACGCGCTTTTTGGTGAAAAACAAGATTTGACAAATTCCATCACGTAGACCCTAGATCACGCGACATTTAGTTGCATTCAGATTTGCATTGTTTTCATATTTGAACATTAATAGAACATTTCATTCCTTTCTATATGCATTTACATCTTCATTATATATGATACCAAAAACTTTTGATTTTAATCTAAACCGAATATAGTTAGATATTCAATCCATTACATTCGACTATTCTGTGTAAAAGTATTAGTTCTAGTTTCTCTAACGCAGTACAAAAGTATCTTAGCATTGAATGGTTTGAAAATTAAATGAAATATTTTTTTACAGATTATGCAAAAGCGTGGGATGTCTGCCTCAAACTAAGAGACAACGGTCTGTTAGCCAAGCAAACTCACAACGACATCATACGGTTTGCACCTCCATTGATAATCAACGAACAAGAAATTAATCAATCGGTTGAAATAATCGTTAACACTGTGAACAGTTTTTCATCGTGACAAACCATTTAGAAGGTTGTTTCATTGTTAGGGATGTTTTATTTTCCTAACAGTCGTTTAAACAAAAATTTAAGCAGAAATTACCGAAATTTATTATTTTTAAACACAATATTATACAAAAATCATGGACTTCCGTATAAATTTGGATTATGTTAAATCACAAAGCTCTCTATTTCTGAAACTTAAGATCTATCAAAACTTCCAAACTTCAATCCAGCAGTTTCATATTTTCCAGTGCGATCAAGTAACACGTTACTTTTTTCTCCTTAAGACTGGGTCTCTTCATGTAAATGTTTGGAATACTCCATAGTCTCACCAGTAGATTTGTAATGAACCAAGTGAGAACTTCACAGAAATCAACTGTCTGTTTAAAAGCTCTATTACGTGAAGTATCGGTAAGATGTTATATCTGCAGACATGTGTCTGCAGGTATAACAGAATGCAAAATTTCTGCCACATTTATTTCGTTTATTTCTCCTTTCTGCAAATTCCTCAATTGTTAATTTCGAGAAAAGTATTATGTAACGTTAAAAATGATCAAATTTCGGTAATTTCAACTTTTTAAACAAGCAGTATTGCCCTGTTTGTCTAAAATTAATTTTAAATATAAACTGGCCTTGTAATTAAGTTTAAGGTTTAAGGCAAAAAACATGTTGCTGTATATAATATTTTTATTATGTAGCTTTTTCACAAATATATCTATTTTAAATTTTAATGTTCTTATTTCAAAAAATTATATATATAGTATCCCTAAGTTTGGCGATCTAGGAGGCCACAAAGTGAGACCTAGAAAAATAAAATTTAATAAATCAAAAAACGCTAATTATTCATTATAACAATATTATATATATATATATATATATATATATATATATATATATATATATATATATATATATATGTAATCGAAGGTTTCGGGCATCCCGTGTATGTGCTGAGTCCCTCTCAGGACCGTAAGGCAGCTGGCGTTTCGGTGAAATCTCATTCACCATTTTCAAAGCTCACTATATGGCGTCTACGAGTGAGTGTGTGGTTATATCCACTGTTATTGCATCTCAGACGGAGGAATCCGTAAAAGCCGCATAAACATATATACGCCAACCGGCGGGAGGTCGGCGAAGCCGCGTTCAGTATTTGCATGCTTCCTTCCGATCTGTCTTTTGCACAGCCAGGTGCATGTCGGTACCCTGATGAGTCTAGTAGAGACGAAACATGTACCTTTGCCGTATCACTGTGGCGGGGAGGGTAAGTTTTGACTTTCTTCTCGGTATGGTGGTACAGGTAGGCCATCATCTCGATGGTGGTGGAATAGGATAAATTGTTTTCCTTAGCAAATTGTTCAAACTGTGCAATCTCTACCACGGAACGGATATGGTTGGAGCGAAGTTTGCATTTACTGTTCGCAGTTTACTTCATATATATATATATATATATATATATATATATATATATATATATATATATATATATATATATATATATATATATATACATTCACAGATGGGAACATGTGATTCAGTATTAATCCGGGAATACATCCGTTCGTTCGACTGGTTTCTTGTAAAAGTTTGCAAACACTTCGCCAAAATCCCATTTGGCATCTTCTGTGCTTGCTGGTTGTATATCAACTGAAAGAAATTCAAGGTGCAGCGTGCTTTATACGCTTTATAGAGCTTACTGGTGACCTTACTGTCAGCCACTCAAATGAAACTACGCCACACTCTAGCTGTCGGAAAATGGTGTTACTCGCGGTTATCATTCAGAAGATTTGGTCGATTTGTTAATATTCACTGAATACAATTACCAATGAGTTTGACACGTAGTGTATTTTCAGATGTTTATGTTGATGATAGGGAATCCATTTAGGTAGGAAAATATACTCTGATGTATATTCAATAACATGAACTAAAATATATCTTTAAACTTTGTAATTAATGAAAATTAAATAAAAATGGAATAGAAAGTTGTATGTAAAAAAGTTTTATCTAAAGGATAAAATGATTAAACATATTTCGAATTCTGAAATTGAGTTTCTTCAGGGTATGCAAATCGAATTTGGTTGATTGAATTCTCTATCTCGTCTGTTACTGAGAGCTTTATTTGCCTCTGCGACCACTTAATCCTGTACAAATCCTCCGAGGCTTTTTCTGGATTTTAGAGGTTGAGGTCAGCCACATCCAGTAATACTACTTAACTTAAAGACATCCGAAAGTGATGTCGAAATTTATTGGCTGGAATATATCTTAAAAATATTAAACACACTTTCAGGTAAGCCACTGAATAGTACACTGAACTGTTCTGACGAATTGTGAAGAGCTTGACTCAGCTAGTGTGGATTTAGCTTTTTGGTTCGGTATTCTACACTTTTATATGTACAACTAATACGGACTTAATTTGAATACAGCACAGTTGCCTGCTGATGATCCCTATTAATATTATGATACAAAGTTAACATCCGAAGCAAAGTGCGAAAAATTATCTTTTCATTATTGGCTAACAGGGAAAATCAATTTGCTATAAACAGCAAAATCGTTTTGTTTTAATATGTATTATATCGTGCTTAACAAAATGAGATAAATCTATTTTTGTAGCAATTATACAAAAATTATGTAAATATGACTATACTAATACTAATTAATATGTTATTTTATCAGATGTGAATGAATGAGCGTATTTAATTTTGGAATACTTTCATAATAATTTAATACGAAATTTGATTTACAGTAGCGAACAAGCTATGGAAAAATTTATATATATATATATATATATATATATATATATATATATATATATATATATATATATATATATATATATATATATATATATATATATATATATATACAGTGCCTTCATTTCAAAACGAACCATCCTTAATAACTTTGTTAAATAGAAAAATTTAAAAAAAAAGAAAAAACACGTCAATTTAGATATACAGGGGGAAGTTTAATTTTGCATTTGTTAAAAGTCTGTCAATCACCTCCTCACCTCCAGCTAACCTCACTTTGATATGTCAAATGGGAACCCCCACCTTGTGACACATCATTGTAAGCAGCATAAAATTGTCTATCCAACCGTATAAAAAAAATTAAATCGGTTGACGTACAAGCGAACAGTGTGCAAAAATGTCTTGTAATAATGCATAATATATCGGCCTCGAACTTTGGTATGTCAAATGATTACCCTATAGTGTGATACATCATTTTAAAGGACGTACGATCTGCTATCCAATGATGTCAAAAAAAATTAAGTTAATAGACGTTATAGGCAATTAGGATGCAAAAATGTGTGTTAAATATAAGCAGTTTATTCAGTTTTATTCAGTTGAAGAAAATTATTTTATTAAATGTTCAAAATGTGCGCCGTTATTAGCGAGACAATAAAAAAGCCTATTTTGAAATTCCCCACGAACATTGGCAAGGGTTTCTCTGCTAATTTCTCTACATTCCCGAACAATTCGATCTTTTAAATCGTCAATATTTTCAGGTGGGGTTTTATAAACCTTGCTTTTTAAATACCCCCAAAGAAAAAAGTCTAGAGGGGTTAGGTCTGGAGACCGTGCTGGCCATTCAATTGCACCACGTCTGCCAATCCACGTCCCTGGAAAATGTTCATCAAGCCACTCTCGAATTGCCAAAGCGTAGTGCGGGGGAGCTCCATCTTGCTGGAAATGCAAATTATTTTCATTTAGTACCATAACAGCATTTTCATCCACTTGATTTTCTAAAGATTGCACAATGGCAGGGTATATTGTGTTTTCTAAAAGGTTTAAATAAATTTGCCCAGTTAAATTATCTTCCAAAAAAAATGGCCCGATGATTTCATTGCCATAAATTCCTGCCCACACGTTAATTTTTTCGGGATATTGAGTATGCCCTTCTCGGAAAAGGTGCGGATTTTCATTATCCCAGTATCTGCAGTTATGTCTGTTAACCAGTCCATTTAGAAAAAAAGTTGATTCATCACTAAAGCAGATATTCTTAGGTAAATGGGGGTCCTCGTCAATTCGTTGGCACATTAATTCGCAAAATTGAATTCTCCTATCAAAATCGTCTTCTCCGAGTTCTTGAAGAATTTGAATTTTGTAGGGAAAAAACTTATTTTGTTTCAAAACTTTATGCACAGAGCCAGCAGAAATGTTGGTTAAATCTGCGACCTTTGCGATGGATAAAGTTGGATCTATTGCAAACTGTCCTAGTACCTCGATTTGGCATGCTTCATCTACAACCCTTTTCTCAATAGATTTTTTATTACAAACGGATCCCGTTTCTTCAAACTTTCGTATCAATTCGAGTACATATTTATGGCCCACGTTTTTGTCTTGATGCCTCTCGTTAAATGCTCTGGCGGTTCTACGAGCGCACCGATCTTCAGCTCCATAGAGAAAAATTATTTCTATTCTTTCGGCTAGCGTATACACCATTTATATTCACGTTTCAACTAGGCGTCACAATGACAATTTTAACAATAATAAACAACTGGTGTTTAAAGATCTTAAAAATTTTATTTATTGCAGTGATTTTTTGTACCTATCAGGTACCGCAAAAAATATCATTGAAATAAATACACTAGATTGATTAGACTGCAATGAATTTTGCGATGAATTTTAAAACAGGCTTAGTTTTTTTCTCGCAAATATTTTAACTGTTTATTATTTTAAAAAAATATTTATTTTAAATTTAAAATAATATTTTACTCTATGAAGTAGCCATTTGACATAATAAAGTTTAATGTGATAAGGTGTCTATTATTACCACACATCTTTTCTTACTATTCGCTTGTACATCAACAGATTTTGTTTTTTTTTATTGGCTAAATAGGAGATAGTATGCCCTTTAAAATGATGTATCACACTATAGGGTAATCATTTGACATACCAAAGTTCGAGGCCGATATATTATGCATTATTACAAGACATTTTTGCACACTGTTCGCTTGTACGTCAACCGATTTAATTTTTTTTATACGGTTGGATAGACAATTTTATGCTGCTTACAATGATGTGTCACAAGGTGGGGGTTCCCATTTGACATATCAAAGTGAGGTTAGCTGGAGGTGAGGAGGTGATTGACAGACTTTTAACAAATGCAAAATTAAACTTCCCCCTGTATATCTAAATTGACGTGTTTTTTTTTTTTTTTAAATTTTTCTATTTAACAAAGTTATTAAGGATGGTTCGTTTTGAAATGAAGGCACTGTATATATATATATATATATATATATATATATATATATATATATATATATATATATATATATATATATATATATATATAATTTTGATAAAACACAATGCCGAAAAGGTCAGAGCTTATTGGCGGAGAGACATGTTTGATCTGTTGTTGATTAGACTCGTCAGGGTATCGACATGTATCTATTTATACAAAGGACAGATCGGAACCAAGTATGCAACAGTGAAGGCAGCTTCGCCGACATCCGGCTGGATGACGTATATACTTCACCCGCGCACAAATTTGGAATCACTTCTTTTTATGAGGTAGGTTAAAACAATAAAATAGAAACGAATAAGAAGTCGTACACCCAGCTGTTACGCCTCTGGAGCTCTTCTATTTTTACAAACTGAGATAAGTAACAACGAAGCATTTATTAGTTCAACAACTTGAAGCCAACAATTTAATATTTAGTTTTTACTGGTGCAGTGCATTATTGTGTAGATTACTTCAACAATAACATTTTTATTCGGTTTTCATGGTAAGTAAATACGAAAAATAATTATCTCCGGTAATAATGAACAAAGATCCAAAGTTTGTTTAGTATAGTTCTTACTGATATAAAAATTTCAAATTTAACAAATCTGACTTTTTTGATTCTGTCTTGTTTTAGTTTTCTGGTATTTTCTATATATTTTAAATTTGATGCCGACCTTAAAAAAGTGAGAATTTTTACGAGATCACCTAAGAGAACTTCTTCAAAACATTTCACTTCTAACAAAAGTCCTATACGAATGAACTCGCTTAAACAAATAATAGTATAGTTCACAAGTGCCCTTTTGCAGAAAATCCATCTTCCAAGTACGAAAATTATGGTTAAGGTGTCATTCGATTCGTAACGGCATCTACAAAGTTTATGAAAATTTTGGAGAGAGTCCGACGAAAATTGTAAAAGTTATAAACAAATTAGTCACAAATAATGGTTTGGATTTTTGCAAATATCTCAAAAACTATTTGAGATATCTGAAATTTGAAAAAAGATTCTTAAAGAGCAGGAAATTTCCTAAAAAAAAAGTCCCACCTCCCGGAACTGTACCGACAATATTAATAATTTAACCTCAACCATAATTTTATAACTTGGAAGACAGGTTTTCGGTAAAATGCAACTTGTGAACTAGACTGTAAAAATATCACAACACAATCTGATTTTTTTAAATTCAGTATTAATTCCAGATTAAAGTGAAACGAGTACAATGCTCTCCAAAACCCGTTCTGCCACAAGGTTAGCCAAAACTATTCAGAAGGAATCAATAAGACTGATTAGCACTAAGGAAGTTATAGAGAAAGAAGGAAAATATACCGCGCATAATTTTCGTCCACTGCCAGTAGTGTTATCAAAAGGACAAGGTAACAAAAAATTTTCTTTTTGTTAAAAAAAGAATTGAAAACATTTTAGATTAAGGTTCTGTAACGAGTGATAAGGAAATAAGTCTAGAAAGGATAGATTTTTAAGAGGAATTAAAACCCCTATTGCTGAAGCTACATCTGCTCCGCCGGAGAAAAATCGAGTGTATAGCAAAAAAAAGCTTGTAAAAATAAAAATTCGCAAACCGATTGGGTCGTTTTTGATTCAAATTTTAGCTGATAGACGTCCCTAAAAAGCTGGCGTGGAAGATTGACAAAATCTAACATGGCGGATCCAATATGGAGATTAAAATTCCAATATGGTAGCCGAATTTTAAAAAATCATCCGATTTGTACCAAATTCGCTATACAGGGATTTTGAGAATTGCTGATCACAAATTCGAGGCTAGACTTGCCAAATTCAAAATGGTGGATCCAAAATGGCGGACGACATTTTAAAAAGCAACCGATTTGTACAAAATTTGTTATACGGTGGGTTTTAGGGTTGCTGATCGCGAATCCAAGGTCATATTTTCAAAATTCAAGATGATGAACCCAGTAAAGCAAAAACTCAATAACCCAGTTCTCTATATTAGGTCCATAATCTGAGATTTCAAAAATCTGACCTAGAATTCTTGATTAGCGACCCCAAAAACCCCCGTATACCAAATTTGGTGCATATCGGTTCATTTTTAAAAAACACTATTTCCATATTGGATCTGTCATCTTGAATTTTGCAAATCCGACTTCGGATTCATGATCAGCGACTCCAAAAACCCCAGTATTCCAAATTTGGTGCAAATAGGTTGTTTTTCAAAAATTCAACCACCATATTGAATTTTTGACCGTCATATTGGATCCGCCATGTTGTATTTTGTCAACCTACCACACTAGCTGTTAGGAGCATCCATCAGCAATAATATGAGCCCAAAAACGACCCGATTGGTTGCGAATTTTTATTTTTACAAGCTTTTTTTGCTAGATACTCGATTTTTCTCCGGTTTCCGGTCGCCATATTTGAGCCGCCATATTGGATTTATCAAAGGCGCACTCGGCATTTGAAAGTAGACTTTCTAAGCTTTAAAATGAGCCCTTGGTCAATTTTTTTGGTTGTTTCTAATTTTGGTCGTGGCTCTGATCCGGTTGAAAAATAACAATTTAGAGCGATTTTCGTCTTCCAAATACGTTTAAGAGCCAACAAAACATAAGTATGTGTGTGAAATTAGAGATCAGTACTCTGTGACCTAATAGATCTATTGTGTTCCCCTTCTGCTGAAAAGTCGTTAGGAACACCTTGTAGATTAGAGCAGGTCATCCAGTCCTATCTCCCTCAGTCTTGTTCCTGGTCCATACACTTCTATTTAAGTTCCCGCCATTGTTTTGGAGTTATGTGTATACCACTTAATGTAATTTTTTGGCGTTTCTGTTCCATTGACTTTTACAATTCAACTTGGGCTATGTTCTAGATTTGTTGATTTCTGGATAAGAAATTGGGCCTTTGTTTCATGACTTCATCTCTCGTCATCCTATATGTTGTCTTCTTCGCCATTCTCGCCACAAGTATATGTTTAGGATTACTTCCATAGCGGCCGTTGGACAGGTTTTTAACTTATACACAGGCCAGTCTTTCCAGAACTGCCCCGTAGTGGCCTCACTATTGCAGGGTACATCCACTGCAGGTTGAGGTTTCTGTTCCTTGTAAAGGTTATTAAAGTGGTTTTGGTGAAGTTGACATTTAGTCCCATCGTCTGGCTCCATTCTTTAGTGTGTTAGAGTCCTATATTGCTATATTGCAGAGAGAATTCTTGGATTTGTCCCTCGCGACTATGACTACGTAATCGGCATAGCCCTGACAAGATATGCCAAGATTAGTCAGATCATAGGGGAACCAATCTACAGCTAAGCACCACATAAGTGGAGAAGCTAGTCCCCTGAGGGCATCCTCTTGTGTGTGGTACATCCGTTTGGACGTAGTTTCGTCTACTCCCTTGTCATCAAGTGCTCTTTTCACTACCTCATGTGGAGTGTTGTTAAAAGGCCCTTTTACATCAAGAAAGGCACATACTACAGTTTCCTTGCTGTTTCAACAAGACATGTATGTATATCTTACCTTTTCACGCTCTACAATAGAGTCAAAAAACCAACGAGATCCATGAATCGGGTTAGGGCATATTCCTTGTTAGTCAAAACTAGTTAACATTGAACTGTTTTTTAAATATGCTTTGTAATGTTTTTTATATTTATATTACTTATTATATAACGCAATACTGATAATATTTAGTTAAATTTAGAAGACCTCCCGCTAAGCTCCAATGTTTGTTTAAATTCTTCTTATCATCCATAACATCACCAAACATTTATATTTAAAAATAACAATAGATATACAACTAAAGAGATAAAGAAGTTTTAATTTTAATAATCGATTTTGCAATTTCACAACACATGAAGATAATAACCTAATACAGATTTTTTAAAATGTGATTTGTATTTCCAGTGTTGCGTTATGTGCTATTGCATTCTTCGGAGTTGTCAAGTTTCGTATCGCTTACTTATAAAAATCCGTACTCGTTCGATAATAAAATCGCTTGACAAAAAATGCCAACCAAAAAATGTGACAAAAAACATTATCATACGCGCATTCCCTTGCGTTAAAAATTTAAAAGTTAAAGAACCCGGCTAAGTTACCAATTAATCCGCAGTATATTCATAAGATATAGATATAATTTTTAGAGAAACTTCAGGGCAGTGGCAACAGTGGACCGAGGCTAACAATATGCTTGTAAAGTCTACTATGTTTCAACATAAAGACATTCACAAACAGACTTGAGTCTCCAACGACAACACCACACGGAACCAAATTGACCACGTAATTGTCGATGCTAGACATGGAAGCAATGTGCTGGATGTAAGAAGCCTCAGGGGTTTAGATGGAGATACAGAGCATTATTTAGTGAGTGCAAAAATCAGGATGAGAATATCGTCACAGAAACTTAAAACGAACGAAGCATTGGGACAATGGAACATCGAAAAAATGCAAAATAAGGAAATCCGCGAAAATTACGCACAGGAAATGAAACAACAACTAAATAAAATAGACCAGAATAATGATATCGAAAGACTATGGAAACAAATGGAAGAAACAATTACAAATACAGCAGAACTAATGGTCGGAAAAAGTAGGAAGAGAACAAGAAAATGGTTTGACAAAGAATGCCAAGAAAAACTACAAGACAGAAGAACGAAACATTATGATTCAACAAGAAACAACAGCAAACAAAGAAAGCTATACAACATCCCGAAGAGAGACAAGAAAACTAATTAGACAAAAGGAAAGGGAATATGAAAAAGAGCAATATGAGGAAATGGAAAGGAATAGACAAGACTCAAACAGTCGAGCATTCTACAAATCGGTGTCAAATGAAAAGAAAGGCTTCAGACCTAACTCTGTGTCTATACTTACAAAGAATAATGATGAACTCATAATCAACGAAGAGGAGATACTTCAAACATGGCAAGAATATTTCCAAAGTCTACTAAACATACATCAAGAGGAAGAACATAGAGAATATATATATATATATATATATATATATATATATATATATATATATATATATATATATATATATATTGGGGTGGACTCACCGGTAGAGGACCCAATAATAGAAGAAACAGTACAAGCAATTAACCAATTAAAGAACGCAAAATCCCCAGGCTCCGACAATATACCGGCCGAATTTCTCAAGTACGGAGGGGAGGTTTTACATAGACAATTACACACACTAATCACACTTATATGGAAAGAAGAGAAAATGCCAGCAAAATGGCATGAAAGCATAATAATCCCTATCCATAAAAAGGGAAACAAAACCAAGTGCTCCAACTATAGAGGAATCTCCCTACTTAACACGGCATACAGAATCTTATCGAATATCCTATTAAGTAGACTAACGCCTTTTGTAGAAAATTTCCTAGGGGAATACCAAGCCGGATTCAGGAAAACTAGATCAACTATTGATCAGATCTTTACCATAAGACAGCTACTTGAAAAAGGATGGGAATTCAATAGAACTATCCACAATCTTTTCATCGACTTCCGACAAGCATACGACAGCATTAAAAGGGGTCAACTGTGGAATGCAATGGCAGAATTTTCGATTCCAAAAAAACTGCTCAACCTCGCCAAAGTATGCGTAAATGGATGTAGATCCAGGATACGAATAGGTAACCAACTCTCGTTTGAAATAAAGAGTGGTCTAAAACAAGGAGACGCACTGTCACCCCTTCTCTTTAATATAATCCTGGAAAAAGTAGTGAGAACAACACAAATTAGAACAGAACTAATAACAGTAAATGGACCAAAATTACTACTAGCATACGCGGACGACATTGATATTGTTGGAAACACCGTCACCAATGTAAAGGAAACTATCAACAAAATAAAGATAGAGGCAAGGAAAACCAGTCTAATGGTCAATGAGGAGAAAACCAAATACATGTTCATAAACAGACAAAAGAATCGAGATAGAATAGGACCAAATGTAACAATAGACACATATAACTTTGAAAAAGTGGAGCGTTTTAAATATCTCGGAGCGACAATTACTGCAGATAACGATATCACATAGGAGATAAAGGAGAGAATTCCGGCAGCAAACAGATGTATGTATAGTCTCAACAACACCATCAAATCCAAGAACTTAACACGAACCTCAAAAATCAGGATATATAGAACAGTGATTAGACCAGTGCTCATGTATGGCTGTGAGACGTGGACGCTGACAAAAACAATGGAAATGAAACTTAGATGTTTTGAGAGGAAAATCCTTAGAAGGATTTTCGGACCTTATCACGACCCCAATACTAATCAATACCGAATAAGAACAAATGTTGAGGTCAAACAGATATATAACGCTAGCGACGTCGTACAAGAAATTAAATGCCAACGCCTAAGATGGGCTGGCCATGTCGATAGGCTCCCTAATAACCGCCTTACCAAGTTAATTTGGGAGGAGGCCCCGACAGGGAAAGGACCCTTAGGACGCCCAAGAATGCGATGGAGAGATAACATATGGTCAGATTTAAGAACAATGGGGTTACCCACTGACCCAACTATTATGGACGACCATGTGAGATGGAAGGAAGTTGTGCAGTCAGCCAAGACCCACCCCGGGTTGTAGGGCTACTAAAGAAAAAGAAGTGGCGTAGCTAAGAGTATGCCCCCCCTCCAGCAGATTTTTGAATGCGCCCTACTGGTTTGCACCATTGATCCTCCATATTTACGCTTTGGTACTTGAAGATCCCCCCTACGCCACTGTTTTGGGGATATTTAATTCAAAGATTAAATTAACCCTTTGATCAAGTTTAACATTTTTTCGTGCAGGTGTTTAAAATTCACAATGGTTATTTTTTTAACTTGATCAGTAGAAAGATGACCGTTCCAAAACGGTCAATATTTCGAAAGAATAATGAGTCATACAAGTCTAAATATGCATTTAACATTGTAAATGTTTCAAATGTCAATTTTTTCACCCGGTATATCAATTTTTCAGGTATATATCTATGGGATACTGAAGGTAAAAAATACTTCGATTCACTGAGTGGATTCTCAGTCAACAACTTTGGTCACTGCCATCCGAAAATTCTGGAAGCTCTTCACACTCAATCAGGTCTGCTTCATCATACCTCCAGAGCTTTTTTCAATGATGTACTTGGAGAATATGCCGAAAAAATCACCAAATTATTTGGTTATGACAAGGTTTTACCCATGAACACAGGTTAGTTAATGAGACAATTACATATATATATATATATATATATATATATATATATATATATATATATATATATATATATATATATATATATATATACAGGGTGATTCAAAAATCGATCACGAAACTTAAGGGGGTGATTCTACTTGACAAAATAAGGGTAGAGCTTCATATAATTTTTTTTCAAAATGTCATTCGTTTTCGAGTTACAAGCCGTCCAAGTTAAAGTTTTTATTTTTTGTTTTTTGAATTACTCGCTTACAGGAAAACCGATTTGACTAATATTTGAAAGATAGGCTAAGTCTTCTGCGCTTCATCATTTTAGTAACAATTCACATTGATTGTTTGCCGCTAGAGGGCACTTTACCTACATTGAAAATTGTTTTTTTGTCATAATTTTTTAGTGTTGACAGCTACAGTAGTTTTGGCATAATTTCTGAAAGACTGATGCCAGGCCTTTAAAAAAGGTGCTCTTTATTTACATCGCTAAACCCAACGGTTTAGACGTAAATCACCCTTAAAAATTAAGTGGTAAATTTACTTTTCTCATTTCATTACCACCAGCTACCAGGTAAATAGCTATCAAAGTATACTAGAGCTGTCAGTTTAACATCAAATAAATTCGCTTTTTAAACTATTTAATTTATAATCTTAAAATAACTAATAATGGCTAATCACCAATATTCAAATATCGAATATTGTGATATCCATTTTTGTTATGGAAAAGCAAATGGTAATGCAGAGTTGGCAAGAAGATATTATATGGAGAGTTATCCGGAAAGAAATATCCCTCATGCTCAAACATTTTCCAGTGTGCACAGGAGGCTTGCGGAATGTGGTTCCTTTAAAAGTTATAATGGAAATAGGGGAAGACCTAGAACTGCTAGAAACGTGCAACAAGAAGAAAGAGTGCTTGAAATTATTGAAGATAATCCAGGTATTAGTACTAGAAAAATTGGGAATGAAGTGCGGCTCTGTCAGGCTAGTTCATGGAGGATACTAAGAGAAGAACAACTCTACCCGTTTCATTCAAAAAAGGTGCAGGCTCTTTATGACGATGATCGGCCGAGACGGTTGGAAATGTGCAATCAGATCCTAGCTAAGTATGAACACGATAATCGATTAATTGGCGTCATATTATTCACTGACGAAGCTGGTTTCACTCGTGATGGCATAACAAATCTACACAACATCCACACATATGCTTACGAGAACCCAAACAATGTGGTAGAAACGAAACATCAGCGTAGATTTTCACTAAATGTGTGGGCAGGGATAATAGGAGATTACCTTATTGGTCCTCATTTCTTTGATGGCCCATTAACTGGTGACGTATACTTAGATTTTATCCAAAATCGTCTCCCATTGTATCTGGAAGATGTGCCATTGGAAGTAAGGGCCAACATGTGGATCCTCCACGACAGAGCTCCGCCCCACTTTAGTATACGTGTCCGACAGTATTTGAATGCAACGTATCCTGAGCGATGGATAGGACGAAGTGGACCATTGGCATGGGCAGCGAGGTCACCAGACCTTAATCCTATGGATTTTTTCTTTTGGGGTCATTTGAAACAATTGGTGTACGATATTCCAGTAATCAACGTCGAGGATCTTCGCTTCAGGATAATCGAAAAGTGCCAAATTATTAAAGAAACACCAGAAATTTTTCATCGAGTTAGGCGACATTTTTTGAAGAGTGTTAGGAAATGTATTGAAGAAAATGGGGGACATTTTGAGAATCTTTTTTAGTTTGTTTAGTACTGTTTCATTAATTTTTATCAATTAAATGTATATCGCAATAATCCATAATATGAATATTTACTGATTAGCCATTATTAGTTATTTTAAGATTATAAATTAAATAGTTTAAAAAGCGAATTTATTTGATGTTAAACTGACAGCTCTAGTATACTTTGATAGCTATTTACCTGGTAGCTGGTGGTAATGAAATGAGAAAAGTAAATTTACCACTTAATTTTTAAGGGTGATTTACGTCTAACCCGTTGGGTTTAGCGATGTAAATAAAGAGCATATTTTTTAAAGGCCTGGCATCAGTCTTTCAGAAATTATGCCAAAAACTACTGTAGCTGTCAACACTAAAAAATTATGACAAAAAAACAATTTTCAATGTAGGTAAAGTGCCCTCTAGCGGCAAACAATCAATGTGAATTGTTACCAAAATGATGAAGCGCAGAAGACTTAGCCTATCTTTCAAATATTAGTCAAATCGGTTTTCCTGTAAGCGAGTAATTCAAAAAACAAAAAATAAAAACTTGAACTTGGACGGCTTGTAACTCGAAAACGAATGACATTTTGAAAAAAAATTATATGAAGCTCTACCCTTATTTTGTCAAGTAGAATCACCCCCTTAAGTTTCGTGATCGATTTTTGAATCACCCTGTATATATATATATATATATATATATATATATATATATATATATATATATATATATATATATATATATATATATATATATATATGTATATACATATATATATATATATATATATATATATATATATATATATATATATATATATATATATACAGTACTGTTAAAAAAAATTATGTAGGTCATCCTGAAATCATGCAGCTTTTGATGAATCTGACTTATATACACGGTATCAATTTGAAAACTTCCCACCTTCAATATCTCCCTTTCAAAAAATTTTTAAAAATCAACAATACGCGTTAATTTTATTTACAAGAGAGATACTTTTAAAAAATATTTGAAGCCTTCATGATTCAACCCACCTAAGAGAGATGAAAGAAGCCAATGAATTACATCTGGAAGCGCTTGAATTAGATGAATTGAATTTAGTCATAACCAATGAATTATTAAAAACAAGCTCTAAGGTCGCCGCGAATCAATAACAAAAACAGTCTAAAATTAGCAGAAAGTCCCAACACCTGTTAAGGAAAAGACGTCAACTTTTGAGTGAAAATAAAAGAAACACAGTGGAGTTCGCAGAATTAAACAAGACCATAAGAAAACAAATAAAAGCCAACTTGAAAAAATACCAAGAAGAACGCATAGAACAAATAATAGAAAAGAACCGAAGTCTGAAAGAAATGAAGTCTAAAGTAGGAAAGAAGATGATAATTCTGGTAAAGAACCGGGGCGATAAAGTAACAGATAGAAAGGAGATAATAATGATAACTGAACAATACTATGAAGATCTATATAGCCCAAGAAACCCTCCCTCGGCTAATACTATAAAGAATTTAAAAAAGACAATAACAAATGTGAATTCTGAAGACCTGCCAGATATTCCAGAGGATGAAATAGATAAAGCCATACAAGATATGAAAAGAAATAAAGCAGCGGGAGATGACAAAGTCTTAATAGAACTTCTTAAGGAAGGAGGAAGAAAAGTCAAGGAATATTTAAAGATCTTAATCCACAGATGTCTTGTCGGAGGTAGGATACCCAGTGGATGGAACAACGCTAACACAATTTTGATATATAAAAAAAGCGATCCGGCGACTCTGGACAATTATAGGCCTATATCCCTTCTCTCCCAGTTATACAAAACCTTCATGAAAATCATAACTAGCAGATTGACGAAAAAATTCGACACATATCAACCTGTTGAACAAGCAGGATTCAGAAGGGGATATGAAACATGCGACCACCTGCATACACTTAAAATATTAATAGAAAAAAACCAAAGAGTATAATCTGCTTTTGTACATGGCCTTTGTTGACTACGAGAAGGCTTTCGACAGCGTAGAACTATGGGCTGTTGAAGAAGCTTTGATAAATAGCAGAATAGACTCGAGATACAAAAATCTATTGCATAATGTCTATCTAGACGCAACGATGACAGTACAACTTGATGACGAGCTAAAGACGAACCGCATCCCAATTAAAAGAGAAGTAAGACAGGGAGATACAATCTCGCCCAAATTATTTACAATGGCCCTGGAAGACTTGTTCAAATCATTAAATTGGGAAAATAAAGGGATAAACATTAATGGTAGATTCCCAAATCATCTGAGATATGCAGATGATATATTCTTGATCGCATCCGACTGGGAAGAGCTGCAGTCAATGATAAACGACCTCCATGAAACATCGTTCCAACTAGGATTAAAGATGAATCTCAAAAAAACAAAAGTAATGTCAAACTCAGACGAACAACAAGTTATAACAGTAAATGCAACCGAAATAGAACAGATGAATGAATATATATACTTAGGCCAAGCCATAAGAGCGAGTAAGGACAGCCGAAATAACACGAAGAACTCGATTGAGATGGACGGCGTTCGGAAAACTCTCCTATGTTTTGAAAAATCAGAAAACTCCCTTATATTTAAGAACCAAAGTATTTGATTGTTGTATATTGCCGGTTCTAACATACAGAGCGCAGACGTGGACCTTTACAAAATCAAATTTGGACAGAATCCGCAAAACTCAAAGGGCTATGGAACGACACATGTTAGGAATATCACTCAGAGATAAAAAAACGAAATGAGTGGATAAGAAGAAAAACCAACGCAGTTGACGCTATAGAAAGAGCAGCATCACTAAAATGGAAATGGGCAGGCCATAACGAACGAATAAAAAACAACCGTTGGAATTCAGAAATTGAAAAATGGCGCCCGTATGAAGGGAAATGATCCAGAGGCAGGCCACAGATGAGATGGAAGGATGACATAGTCAGACATGCCGGCTTGATGTGGCAAAGAAGAGCCCAAAATAGAGAGGTTTGGAAACAAATAGGGGAGGCCTATATCCAGTTTTGGAAGGATGAAAACTAGGCTAAAATGAAATGAATGAAATGAATGAAGGAGAGGTAAGTGCCTTAAAATCTTAAAAAGGAACGGAGAGGGGGTTAAGTGACACATCATTCTAAAACTCTCTTTATCACAATAACCTAATTTATTATCTTCTGAATAATAGTTTCCAAATATGTCGTTCCAAAACAGACTCAACTAGATAAATTTAGGTATGATGAAGCTGCAAGTCTTGAAAAAGAGTGAAGTCTAGTCTAGACGCTTGATCTTTTGTAATTATTTTACTTTTACAAAAAAAAAGGTTTGCGAGAATGAATTTTCTTAACCACTATGTAATGTAATTCACCTTTTAAGATCCTCATTATCAGCAGGCTGTGTTTTGAAAACAATGGATTTAAGCTGCCCCCAAAGAAAGAAGTCTAAAAGGGTTAAATCCGGTGATTTCGGAGGCCATTCAATAGCTCCCCTTCTGCCAATCCATCTATCTAGGAATCTCGCGTTTAACTAGTGTCAGACATGAAAAAATAATGAGGTGGAGCACCGTCCGGCTTGAAGTGTAACACATCTTCCTGTAATTTGTTTTTAATAATAACCTAAAAACTATAAATCTCAATGCAGCTCAGTTTTAGTTACTTGTAAATTTGGGCTGTGATTTTTCGAAAACTACTGGTCAGAAAAGATAAGTTAGGGGATTTTAAAAAATAAATTCAACGAGCTTTAAAATGATGCGCTACTTGACCCCCCTTTAAATTTATAAATTTAGTGGTAACGTCAACCCCTCCCAGGGATTTGAATCACGAAGGCTGCAACTAGTCGTTAAAAATGTTCCCCTGGAAAATAAAATTAACATGTTTCCGATTTTCAAAATTATTTAGTAGAACGGCAATATTAAGGGTGGCAAGTTTTCAAACTGAGACAGTCCGGTATCAAGATCTGCAAGTAATATCCTACCGACATATTACGGAATGAGGATTTTAAATAGAGAGTTGTTTTCTGTGAATCTTGCTCTTGGTTCGCTACAGCTCCACTGAAGATGCCATTAAGTGATCGAAATGAATATTAAGAGATAACCAGAGTGGAATTCACAGAGAACAAGCTGTTCTTAACTTTTTCTTAACGGCTTTATAGAAAAAATACATACGAGGATGGTTCGGTAAGTTCTCGGCCTGATAAAGAAAACAAAAGATTTTTGAAAATATCGAATCTTATGTGTTCACTCAATCGCCACAAACAAGCAACTAATCGCAAACATCTGAAACTTTGCAGGGCGTCATCTCAAGGTTAATGCTTACAAAATATTATAGTTATTTGATCCTACTAGCGCCCTCTCTGAGAACTTATCGAATCATCCTCGTAGACTGAGAAATAATTTATGTTTATATGTAATATGTAACGTTAAAATTTTAGGTGTCGAAGGCGACGACGCAGCGTTAAAATTGGCACGAAAATGGGGCTACCAAAAGAAGAATATCCCTAATAATAAAGCTAAAATAATTTTCTGCAATAATAATTTTTGGGGCCGATCTCTGGCTGCCGTTTCTGCATCCACAACTCGTTTACATTATGAGGAATATGGACCGTTTATGCCGGGCTTCACTTGTATACCTTACAATGATCTAAAAGCAATAGAGGTAATATTTAATAGTAAAGCAGTTAAGAAGTCCTCCCAGTACAAAGAGTGGCTATAAAATAACGAGACTTATACTTCTATAGAAGAAGTACTCATGCACCAAAAGCGAACAACCGAAGTTCTTGAATTATCCGTAGCTTACGCTAGTATCGCTTTTATTCCTCCTACCGTGACTTCGCACTAAGTGAACAGGGGAACGTTGACTCACGTTTAGAAAGTGACGGGACGTTTTCTTTGAGTAGTACCTCTCTTTCTAATTGTGGTCAGATGAGAGGGATATCTAATGACTTTTAGGGTATCGTACTTAGCTCTGCCCGTAGAAAGAGAGAAACTACTCATTGAAAACGCTCTGTCTCTTTTTTAAGCGTGAGCCAACGCTTTTCTATAGGATCCGCAGTCTATTATCTTTATACTATGTCTGTGACTATACCACAAATTTATATAACCAATTTATTAAATTTCTAATAATATAAATTCTGATTGGCAGCTCCTTTTCTTAAATGTGCTGTGCTTAGCTGGCAGTTTTATAAAGAAAAATGTGTTAAATTTGAAATACCGCAATTACCCTATTTTGAAAAACACTATTTTTAACATTTTCCGGTATAATTTCGATTTTTGTTGTGTAGACGGCAATTTCGGACCCAACGGTGTGTGCCTTTATGGTGGAACCTATTCAAGGAGAGGCTGGAATTAAAGTACCCGACCCAGGTTACCTAAAAGGGATTAGAGATCTATGTACGAAATACAACGTTTTATGGATAGCGGATGAAATTCAAACAGGTATTGGATTAGAATTATTGCAAGGCAATTTGTCGTCCAATGCATATAGATTATTCATCTAATGGGGATAGATTTTTTATTTCTAAATTATAATTTCTTGAAGAAAGAAGAAACATGATTTATTAAAACTAATTTTTTTCATAGGTATGGGTAGAACTGGTAAAAGACTGGCCGTAGATCACGAAAATGTGCGGCCTGACATCCTGGTTCTAGGAAAGGCCCTTGGAGGTGGTGTATACCCAGTTTCTGCTGCTTTGGCAAATGATGATGTGATGCTAGTCATGAAACCCGGTAAAATAATTAATACATATATATTTTAACATTTCACAATCACAATTTAGTGTTTAGATCAGGGATATCCTAACTTTTTAGCCCAAGGGTCACGCTAACTTCTCCACTAAATCCCACATCTATCGAGCAGGGTCGGAAGTGGAGTCCGCTCCGCTCGCAATTTCGGTAAGCATTTAGAGTGGGTCCGCACTATAAGAAAAATCTGAGTGTAAGCATAGCGTAATAAGACATATGTCAAATTTCAAGCATTGTGATTTCTTAAATTTAAAAAGACAAAGGCCGAAAATTTCTCGCCTAAATCCACCTTTTCCAAGGTCATTACGCAAAATAATGTTTAACTTTTTAGCAGACTGCTTTAAATATGGCGAAAACTGTTTACTTTTAATATTTTGTGTGAACATAACTTGTTTTTTTTTTCAAAAGTTTGTTGTTTTATCTATATTTTTTTTATTTTGCGAGTTTTGAAATAATGGATATTTATGAACTATGTTGAATTGTTTTAATTTATTAAAAATGCTTGTTGCCGAAGATCATTACTGTTTGGTCCTCAAAAAAAAACAATTCTTGTTCATTTTTTTATTAATTTTATAACAATTGCAATAATACAGTTGTTCGTTATATAAATTAAAGCTTATAAAATAAAGGCCGTTATATAATAAAATGTCTATTCAACGACAATTTCTGATATCGAAAAGCTAATCCACAGACATGTCCTTAGCTATGGTTACCAGATCAAATAATGAGATTTCCTGATAATATCCTTGACTTTTCAATAAATATCCGGACATTTTATCTGAATGTTGTATGTGGTATGTTAAGGCAGTGAGATTTTCAAAATATTTGCAATCCCAGCACCAAATGCCAATATCAAGCGAGTATTCTCATTGATGGAAGCGTAGTGGACTAAGGAGAGAAATAGGTTGTCTATATTGTTACAAGCTTTGATTTTCGCTGCCACCAATGTTATAACTTTGCTGGTTCTGCTTTTGGTTTATCACTGGTTTCGATGAATTCAAATACATTTTTTAATATTACTTTTAATATTTTATTAAAATGTTCACTAAATCATGAGGTAACAACAGTTTTTCTTCTTACATACTAATTTAATGTCACTATTGTAGTTTTTTAATTTTAGTTCCCCTCGTCTGTATGTTCATGTCCTAGTTATATTCTATTTCTGTATCTAAATTATTATTTTACAGTCATAGGCGTACTAAAAAATATAATTTATAACTATTTATTTACATGATTACTGAAATGAAAAAGTGTGTATTTATGGGACAATGACAATATGAACAAAGCTAATGGTCTCTGTAAAAAGTTTTAGAGTTTCGGTGACTAAGGCATGCTTTTAGTTGAGCCTATTAGAATATAAATTTACTTAAGATATAACTTTTTCTTAAGAGAGTATTAAATATTAGACTATAATTATCTATTAGTTCATAACGCGTAACGAAATCTCCCGTGTGGACGATACATTTTTAACACAAAAGCGCGTAATCCGCCTACGCTCAAATTTTTCTTGTCGTGTGGACACACCCTAACAGGCAAAAGTCAAGAGTATTTCATTATGGCGGAAATACCCGATGCACGTGTTGTGCGATACGTATTGTTACAAATACTTACGACTATGCTAATGTAGTGACATCTTGCGGAGCGTAAAGAAGTTAAGTGCAGAACGTGATAAAGCTACAGTAATACAACGTTATCTTGTAGGGAATTACCTGTTATGTCACTTATTGTTAGTTGGTTCAGATTAAACGGCAAACATTTTCATACCACTGGAATTATTCTACCATTTACATGTATATCAGTTTTCTACATAAAAAATAATTCATCAATCACATAATTACACCTAACTATGAAACAAGACATAATTCACAGGCCGGTGCTAAAATTAACGCCTTTGTTTTTTGCTCACTGTATCTTCTCTCATCAATGTTCTATATCATAAACTGCTGTCACTAAATTTAATGTTATTTTTCAGGAACTCACGGGTCAACCTTTGGTGGAAATCCCTTAGCCTCACGCGTAGCCATAGCTGCATTAGACGTGCTGGAAAACGAAAAGTTAGCTGACAATGCTAGTAAAATGGGCGAAATTTTCAGGAGAGAGCTTAAAAGCAAATTAAATGAGAAAGCGGTAACAGAAATAAGAGGAAAGGGCTTGCTAAATGCAGTCGCCATTAATGCAAGTAAGTTTAATGTAATAATAATGAAAAGCTTCCCCCTGATCACTAGAAGTGTTTTCCTTCTTATACAACTACCCCCATTTTCAAACACTAATAAATGGCCTTTTGGGTCAACTATTTATATACAACGCGAGACAAAAATTGAACGACTTTTAATTATCTTATTGAACATGTTAAAATGTTCTTTTCCTTGATTTTTTCGGGTGAGTTTCCTCAGGAGACTCATGCATGACACCCCAGCAGTAATCAGTTATCTTGTTTGCATTGCAAAGGCTCTGATATTTTTTCTCCCATATTTTGAAAGTCTTGATAAAATCATTCCCCTTGTTCCTCATTCTAAGAGACAAGATTTCCAGAAATGTGTCTAAAATACTGCGGAGTCAGTAGACTTTGATGCTCTTTTTACGCACGTTCTATAGTCCCTAACATTTTTAAAACAAATTTTTTGATGCCCCAGGATCAATATTATTTTTCACACAAATTAATAAATTTAAAAAATATTAAAAAAAGCAAAAAAGAAATTATCCAAAGTCTATAAAAGTCGGATAAAAATTAATTTATTTTTAAACAAATAAATTGAGTTCTCAAAAGAAGTACCAAGCCCCACGATATATGACGTATTTTTGTTCTGGAAGGCTAAAAAAAGGTAGGCGAGGAAAGGATTGTCGTTGCTTACGTAGAAAAACGATCACGCGCTTTTTGGTGAAAAACAAGATTTGGCAAATTCCATCACGTAGACCCTCCTCGATCACGCGATTTTTGGTTGCATTCAGGTTTGCATTGTTTTCATATTTACACATTAATATAACATTTCATTCCTTTCTATATGCATTTACAGATTTAAAAACCTTTGATTAGGAATTTTAATATAAACCGAATATAGTGGAATGTTTAATCCCTTACGTTCGACTATTCCGTGAACAAGTATGCGTTTTGGTTTCTCTAACGCAGTTCAAAAGTGTTTTAGCCTTGAATGGTTCTAAAATTAAATGAAATTTTTATTTACAGATTACGCAAAAGCATGGGATGTCTGTCTCAAACTGAGAGACAATGGGCTGTTAGCCAAGGATACTCACAACAACATCATACGGTTTGCACCTCCACTGATAATCAACGAACAAGAACTAAATCAATTAATTGAAATCATCGTCAACACTGTAAATAGCTTTACATCGTGATAAAATATTTAGAGGTTTGTTTTGTTTTCCTAACAGGAAATTCAACTGCTGGTATTAAAAGAAAAGAAAAATAAAGCTAAAATTACCGAAATTTCTTATTTTCGAACACATTATTTGGTACATTATTTTCCATCAAAAATTCTGGAATTTTCCTAGAATTTAAAGTCTATCAAGTTTCATTGGTTCCAGTACGACGAGGTAAAGTATATCTAAAAAGCTGCTTTTTGTTCCTTAAAACCGTTACGCAGATGCATGTAATTTTCTCCAAACACGTTTCGATCACCTAAAGGTTTCATCAGTGGAGCTGTATCAAACCAAGAACAAAATTGACAGAAAACATTACCTGTTTAAAATTTTCATTCCGTGATGTGCCAGCAGGATGTTACACCTGCAGACTTGACGTCATTACACATTAGACCCGGGCGATATATATCGATCCCTCATGGTATCGATAGAATAAATATCGATATTCGCTGTTTTACAATAGGTAGACATCGATACGCTTACATAAATAATGTATAATTTTCTTATTTAAAACAGATCCGAGTCCAATTATGTTGGTCAAACGTGTGGCAACTGCTTTTTTCGAACATCGAATGCAACCAAATATTTATTGTAGTGAATTTGACTAGCAGAACTGGAGCGGCACAAATGTATTTTTATCACTTTTTAATTGTGTAATAAAGAAGAGGACAGGTATTTTTATGCATGAAGAGTCGCATTAATTTACAGTACCATTGACCAAGTAAACACAAGACTTTCACAGCGAGAGCGCAAGATGAGAAATTTCCAAGTTTTAAATTCAACTCATTCAATAATTTTTGTTATAGTAAATAGTAGGAAAAATGCAAGACATGAGACGATGCAGTGTTGCCGTGTTGGATATTAAATCAAAAATACGGGTATAATTTTTAATTCCTCCGTTTATAATTATTTTAAATATACAAAGCAAATATTGCCATGAATTGGACGATCATTTTATATTGATGGGTTTTTATGGATCTATACTATATATTATCCATTTAGATTTAACAGGTGATATACTTGAGTTTTTGGAAATGTAAAATATGAAAAGGAGTTTCTGAATCGAACGGTATATATATATATATATATATATATATATATATATATATATATATATATATATATATATATATATATATATATATATATATATATATATATATATAAATTTATTTTAAGTAATCGGCCTACATAAATATATATATATATATATATATATATATATATATATATATATATATATATATATATATATATATTTATGTAGGCCGATTACTTAAAATAAATTTTTTGCGTTATATTAAAGATGTTTCTGCAGTAGTCCCATATCACTTTGGTTAAAATTGGTTCAGTAAAATCCAAGATGGCGTACAAAAAATCTAATTTTGTCCAATTTTCTCCAGAACTGATATGGGGGAGTTTCCGGGCTCGCTCCAAAAATTGGGGGGCGGGGCAAACATTACGGATGTGAAAGTAAGTTCTCCAAATTCAATAGGCTGAATGAAATATGTCAGACTAAAAATATAAATATGTCAAGTTCTATCAAAATCAGAATTGGGGGATTTTGCAGACGTCAATTAAAAATCAAAAATTAGTTTCTTAAAATTCAAGACACAATATTTAAGACGAACTAAATTTGCATTTTGTCCAAATTTATTTAAGACTGGTATTTGAAGAACTGTCAGAATCAAAGAATTTTTTGTTGTGATTTCAATGAAAGGTCGCTAGGAAGTGGCAACCATGCGGTAACAAGAAGGAGTTTGTCCTCTTTAGTAGGTAAGAAGGGATATGCAACATTGCCACGTTTTGAAGAGAAATCCAACAATTTAAATGCTTTTATACTTGTTACAAAGGCATGTATGTAATATCTCAAAAACTGTTTTTACCATATTTTCTAAAAACTAATGCAACGTAGATCCAAAAATTATGAATTTTTTAGAAAAAAAACCGGAATTTCTTGACCGTTTTGTTTAGAAAATACAGATTTTTTAAATAAAAATAATTTGTAAGCATCTGACGCGTACTGGTGATCACAACTTGGCAACGCGCGATAATTCAAACCTAAGTTAGTTAGGTTAGTTCTTCAGAATGTGACATTTTTTTAAATATATTTCTCTCAATGTGTTAGGATGTCAGCATAACAAACTGTATAGGTATGGGAGTTACACTATATGAACGTTACTATACACACGTTTACTCTATAGATCATTCAATAGAGACATTTGCGGTGCTGCCAGATTTATTATATTTAAAGTTATTATTGTATAAGAATGTGGCTATATATTAAAAATTAACGTGTGTTGGGTACAGTCTCGTACAAAAACAAAATTCTTTAGGCCTGAGAATCTTTAACTTTTGGTACTTACTTAAAGGCTATCCTTTTGTCTACGACTGTCGTGAGTGAACTACCTTAAATCGCTAGTGGAAGACATAAGCAAACTATGTTCTTTACACATAAAATCCACAACCAATATATTGTTACATTTGCTTAGATAATGTTACAAAACAAAAACAAGAATGAAAAAAGACCGATACTGAATGTATCGATATTTAAAATATCGATATTTTTATAGCAGCAATATATTTTTATCCTATACGATCACTTATCCCACTGATTTCATCTTTCTGCAAAATACTTGAATTTTAATTTTGAAAAAAAAATACTGTGCAATTTTGAAAATGATTTTCAAATAAGCAATTCCGTTTGTCTAAAAGTATTTTCAAATATAAGCTGTACTTGCTAATCAGATTTAAGGAACAAAAAAAAACATTTTGTTGCTGTATATAATATTTTTATTACGTAGCTTTTTCACAAATATATCTATTTTAAATGTTTTTAAATCTTAATACTCTTATTTCAACAGTCTTTACATCAATATGTTGTACATTTTAGGATATATTTTTCATTTTTAAAGGTTTCGAAATATAAAATTATCAGTCGAACTAAATCAGATATACCTGCTACGAAAGATAATAAAAATAATAATCCCGTTCAAAAATCGTAACAAATCCAAAAAATACTCATATTTAGTGCGGTGACCTGTAAATAAGTTCATGGGAGCGTTCCAAGAAAATTTGTGTATGTTCCTATGATACTGTAAACTTAATACAATACTGTGGTAACAATAAACAAAAAGTTACGTCAAAAACTGTGAAAAGCGATGTTATTCTAGAGGACGTATCACAAGAAAATTTAAATTTAAAATATGCGATTAACAGAACATACACGCTGTCATTTTCTGGGGGAAACAATAAAAAAAAGTTAGTTCAACTGTAAGTGACAATCATGTTAAATTTCGTAATTGCACAACAATAGTTATGGTGGAACACTTTAAAGAGATAAAATAAATGACATTTAATATGTTTATTTCCAGTAAATCTGTTAAATAATTAAAGAGGGTTAAGCAAACCAAAAAAAAATTGCCTTGAAACAAACATAGAATGGTCGGTACTTTTTCTGCAATTTAATTCGACTAATAACATTAAATTCCAAGTAAAATTCATTTAAACCTATACACATTTACATAAGGCGAAGCTTAACTTATTTTACTAAAAATTATTTAAAATTTCTGTATCAAAATCCTGTATATTAGTAAATGAATTGCTGTACTGCGTTAAGTACACACACGCCAAAAAAATATTGATAAAATGTTTCACGTTTCGTAACCGCAAAATTTTAAACGCACAGTGTGTAAAAAATGATTTAAAAAATACAAAATATCAAAATGAAATGCTCTGTTTTCGAGATACGGACATTTGAATATTTTATTAAAGCAGTGAATCAAAAAAAAAGGGGTTGTAACCAAAAAAAAATTAATTATATCGATACAATCGAACAACTTTTTTTTTTAATTTGTACATCAATTATTTTTCAACACTGCAATTTAATTAGTTCATGAATTTATCAAGAAATTATATAAATCGACTTCTAAGTTATCTACGGTGAAGAAACAGCACTGTGCCACCTGTTTGACCCTGTAATGAAGCTTAAGTGGTACAAAAAGATATCCCACAACGTCTCAGGAGAAGTCAACCTACAGAATCGAATATTATGGTTTTTTTTAGGTTATGTGACGATAAAGTGGCTAAAATTTTTTTGTGTGGATACTTTTTGATGTAGAACAACCGGGTGTTTATTATTTTTTTATTACCGATGGGGCAGTTTCGACCCATTTAATCGGCTAAACCCTTTTATATAGTGACTCCGCATGACAATATCATATCATATTATTTAACTCTCAATATTTTTAATTTCAGGTTAAACATCGAGTATTTGGAGCAATGTTGCCAAATGCTCGACTTAATTACAAGCTATTTTAAAATTGCTTGTTTAAAAATTCACCTCTATTTAAATAAAACAAACGACATTTTATCAATATTTCATGTTTACACGGAGATTAAATTATACCTATTTTAATATAGTTTCTTTTATATCACAGATTCTCGTATTTAAATACTCAAGTTAAAACATCGCAAGACAGAAATACATGAAAAAAATTACGATATATGACATTTTTGATATAAATACACTTGCTAAAAAGGCTCAATATGTAAAAGGAATCCAACGAAAAATTTTATATAAATTAATTTAATTACTTAGTAACTGCTTGAGTACATACTGTTAATTGAGTTTGATTACCACTATTATATCTCCAAAACGATGAGAACTGCGAAGTCCATTAGATTAGAGACGATTTCAATCATGGTTCTCTCTCCAGACGCGTTTAGACCACCTTGTGGTGTCGTCAATGAAGTTAAATGGAACCGACAGATGCAACATGCTAATTTTTAAAATTTTCCATACATTACAGTTTTGGTTCCGTACAGCCGATACAATGTGATGGAAACACTTCCGGAGAGAGAATAATTAACTTACCCTTAACCAGTCTTTTTAAATGTACTCTATAACTTTTCAAAACTATTTACAACAGGTATGATAATGATACATTTTAAGGTGAACTGAACTGAACGTTGAGATACCTTCTTCGGTCCCAGTACCCCGCTCCCTATACTACTCATAGTATATCCGCGTTTAAAAATATAGTATATATATATATATATATATATATATATATATATATATATATATATATATATATATATATATACTTTAACTGAACTGAATGTTGAGATGCCTTCCTCGGTCCCAGTACCCCGCTCTCTATACTACTCATAGTATATCAGCGTTTAAAAATATTAACTTAACATTTATCAATGGCATGAGAAAGCCGTAATTTTCCTTTTGCATAATGAGCTTTACAACTAAAAGAAAACTAATGAGTTAATCCCTAAAATAATAATCACAAAAATAAGATAAACCTAAAATTTATGCACACTAATAATTGCACACATTTGCTTGAGCATTATTAATTAATACAGTCTACCGCATTTTTCTCAAATGTAAATATCAATTTTTTAGAGAGCAAGTCTAGGCAGTCCATCGCCAACTTTCACACGATACTTAAGCTGCACAACATCGCCTGCGATCGTCAATAAATATATTTTTATATTCCTAAACACTATACCGAAATCGAGCGATTTTGGTTATTGTTATACTCCGCAATCAAATCATAGAATAAGCGGCATGTAATGAGCAAAGCACCAAAATTTGTGACTTTAAATACAGTCATAGATAAAAAATAGCAACTGTAAAATATAATAAAATTAATCACATAAATAAAGCTCAACGAATTTAAAGATATTTCAAGATTATGTTCAAACAACCCAAAGCAGCCTAGGACAGCCCTATTCTTCATTCATTGCTGCGTTTCGATTTCCTTTTCCCAGCTTTAATATGTGACCCCATCAAGAAAAGGCAAACAGTTGATTTTTTGCAAATTCTACTCTGGTTCTCTCTTCATAGACATTTCGACTACCTCACAGTCTTATCAGTGAAGCTGTATCGCACCAAAAGCGAAGTTACCATAGAAAACAGCTCCCTATTTAAAATCTACGATGGATAGTACTCCAGTCAAATAAGCAAAAAAAAAGACCTAGTTGGGGACTGATTCATCCAGGCAGAGATCCGGATTTTCGGGTAATATAGCCCTATAGAAATCAACCGTATATGTTCTCTGCACGAGATTTTGTGTCATAAACTTTTTGTAAACAATTAAAGGTCAAAAAGTGCATTTTTTGCACTTTTTTGCTTACCAGCAAAAACTAAAGAAATTTTTGGACAAAATGGAATAGCCATCTTCTAGAGAATTAAAAAACCTACAAATTGGTTTTTTACCGATCTCAATATTTTTATTTGTTGCTGAGAAAAATGCAAAACAAGGTCAAAATTGTTATAATATTCAATTAACAATAACTATTGCTAAAGAGAGGAGTACGCCAGGGCTGTATACTGTCGCCACTTCTATTCAACGTATACTCAGAACATCTCTTTAAAGAAGCACTGGGCAACATAGAAGATGGAATTATTGTAAATGGAGAAGTAATAAACAACCTAAGATACGCGGATGATACCGTTCTTATAGCCGATACTGCAGAGCGACTTCAAAGAATTATCGACCGAATAGTGACAGCTTGCAACAGATATGGTATGAAGATAAACTGCAAGAAGACGCAAACGATTATTGTCAGTAAAAACGACGTCGGCAACATACAGTTTACTGCCAACAACGTAACTCTCACAATGGCCGAGACGATCACATATATAGGCTGCACGTTGAATAAGGACTGGGACCACTCTCGAGAAATAAGAAGCCGAATTGAGAAAGCAAGAGGTACTTTTAATAAGCGGCGCAACATACTCTGCAACCTATCCCTCAATATACATACGCGGATCAGGATTTTGAAATGCTATGTACTCTCAACTCTCTTATATGGAGCAGAAGCCTGGACCCTTGCCGATGCTTCATGTAAACGTATAGATGCATTTGAGATGTGGTGCTACCGCCGCATGCTTGGGGTTCCTTGGATACACCACGTATCAAACGAAAACATTTTACAACGTATCGGTGGAGAACTGGAATACCTTACAAATGTCAAACGCAGAAAATTGGAGTACTTTGGACATATCATGCGGAATGAGAAATATCGCCTGCTCCAACTTATCCTGCAGGGGAAGATGGAAGGCCAGAGATCAGCTGGACGAAGACGAATATCATGGCTGCGCAACCTACGGACATGGACTGGAATGACATCAACAGGTCTGTTCAGAGCAGCAGTGAATAAAGTAATATGGACCAATGTGATAGCCAACATCCAAAGAGGATAGGCACTTTAAGAAGAAGAAGATTGCTAAATGCAACCGACAACTTTGTTGTTACATAAAAAGTTGGGTCTTTTAGTGTGTGCAAAATTTAATTTGTTTATCACAGGCGAGCAAATTTTGCAATAACATTCTAGCTCCATCGATGAAAATATACCGATTCTGAGCACATCTCGTGAAAGAGGAACTCTTCTTCTATAAGAAATATTACATGGAATTGAGGAAAATTAATTTTAAATTTGTTTAAACTTCATTAGAAAACCACTATCATTTTTACCTTGTAAACAAATTAAATAACTTTTTTGTTATTGCCGATAAAAGAATTCAGTTTTCATATTTGGGAAGCTGACATTTTTAGACGAATTTAGAAAAAAAACTGCTTAGGTCGGTATGCGCCAAAGTTAACAATTTTTTTTTTATTTATTCCTATATTGTTAATAACAATTAAGAAACAAAACTAGCCCCATTCAAAAGTTTAAGAGTTTAGGTTTAGGTGTGAGTTGTCCGGAAAATGATAACAGAAAAAAAAAGCTTCAGTGAAGTTTAAAAAATGTTAATTGTTTAAAAGACGACTGGGCAGAAAGATGAGTTGCTAACAAATCCGCGCGTTCAAAGAATGAAACAGCAACTTCAAACTGCTCCCATTAGCTATATCTCCGAAAGTTGTTGACGGATTTTGATGATTCTTTTTTTAATTCGTGGTACCTTTCTGCGTACATTACAAATATGCATACTCTTTATTTATCTGTTTATAAATTAAACATTTAATTTGTTTAAACATTTTTTCCACAGAATTTTTTCATTAAAAATCGATAATTTTTGTGCTATTTTTATTGGCAAACATGGTTATAAGTCGGGAAAATTGAATAATTAAATTATTGTTATAAAACATTAATATTCGTTACAGTGCATGTAAGAAAAAGCTGTATAAGTAAGTATTGTTTGCTACCGTAATATATACATGTTACAACAATATATGATACATTGAAAAATTAATATATTTTTGGGATTTTCATAGTTAAACACAATAATAGGTTTTGAAAGTAAATTATTTTAACGGCAACTAAAATTTCATATTTAAAATATCTTGATACTCTTTGTCTGTTCCAAAATTCAATGTAGGTAGAGAGGGGGGAGAGGCAGTTGCTACATTTTGGAGTCGAGACGCTTGGGCCAATATTTTTGAATATTTCATGTACAGTGCCTTTGGCGCATAGTGACCTAAACCGTTTTTTTTTAAATATTCTAAAAATGCCACCTTCCCAAATATGAAAACAGAATTTTTTTATCGGCAAAAACAAAAAAGTTATTTAATTTGTTTACAAGGTAAAAATGATTGTGGTTTTCTAATGAAGTTTAAACAAATTTAAAATTAATTTTCCTCAATACCATGTAATACTTCTCATAGAAGAAGGGTTACTCTTTCACGAGATGTGCTCAGAATCGGTGTACCTTCATCGATGGAGCTAGAATGTTATTGCAAAATTCGCTCACATGTGATAAACAAATTAAGTTTTGCACAAACTATTTGATGAATCAATCTGAAAATTTTACCACATATTAAACACTAAAAGATCCAACTTTTTACGTAACAATAAAGTCGTCGGTTGCATTTAGCAATAGTTATTGTTAATTGAATATTATAACAATTTTGACCTTGTTTTGCATTTTTCTCAGCAACAAATAAAAATATCGAGATCAATAAAAGAGCAATTTGTAGGTTTTTCAATTCTCTACAAGATGGCTATTCCATTTTGTCCAAAAATTTCTTTAGTTTTTGCTGGTAAGCAAAAAAGTGCAAAAAAATGCATTTTTTGACTTTTAATTGTTTACAAAAAGGTTATGACACAAACTCTCATGCAGAAAACATATACAGTTTATTTCTATAGGCCTATATGAACCGAAAATCCGGGTCTCTGTCAGATGTATAAGCAGAATGTCACGTACACTTTCTTTATGTATGTATAGATGGCATCTGGTTCGATACAGTTTCACATATGAAATTACCTCGAAGTAGTTTTTTGTAGATTTTTTCACCAGAAAACTGCTATAATTGTCCTTGAAACGTTGCCAAAGGTTAATATATCATTCTCTCAAGTTTTTCAAAGCAAATGAAGGTTATTTACCTAGAATGCTCTACAACTGCCTGACGGGTGGGCAGAAACTGCTGTCCGCCAACAGAATAACTTGTTAGATATACATAAGTTGTGAAGTCGTAGATATCTGTTGGACTAATTTAGAGGCTTATATGAACTTCGACAAAATCGCTTTTGTAGGCCAATATGGCGGTGCTCTATGCCTTCTAAATGTGTGCACTTTTCTTTGGTATTACATTTACTTATATCTTCTATATTCCGAAATAAAAAAGAGGTAGATTTTCCTTATTTTCGAAATATTTATTAATTTAGTCCCTGAACACGCTGATATGAAGTAGTAGATATTTGTTGGACTTCCATTGTCTTTATTTTTGTTGAATATCACGACGTTTCGGCTAGTAGTTATCTCTAGCCGTTTTCAAGTGAAACTAAATAAATCCCTTAGCTACATGACTATTTATACTAAAAGTAAATGCAGTGGAGTGTGACTGAGATGGGTGCAGTCATGCCTGCTACGGCAAAATCTCTTTTTTTTTAATGCTGCATTTAGTTATAGTTTGCAATTATTAAGAAGTGGTTTACACACTTCTCTTATATCTAAAGATGGTTTACTAAAACAACTCGGGTTCTGATATATAACCGCGGCTTCTTTTAATTTCCGTTTTCTCCAATGTTGTTCTCGGTGTAGTATTTTAGCTTCAGACCATTTTATGTGGTGTCCATGACTCCAGGCATGGTTGGCGGCACCAGATTTTTCTGTTTCTCCTCGAGATGTGCATTTTTGATATTCTCTGATCCTTACGTCAAGAGGTCTCTTTGTTTCCTATCTTTCTAACTTTTTCTGAAATGCCTTTAACATAGGGGATGTTTAGTACTGGCTTTCGTTTTTCATTCGTTGTCGATATTGTCCTATTTCTGCGTTGTTCTAGAAATTTATCCACTAGATATACTGGGTATCCGTTGGCTGTCAGATCATTTTTAATATAATCTATCTCTTTCATCAAGCTCTCGTTAGAGTTGCAGAGCGTTAAAGCTCTATCTACGAGATTTCTTATAATTCCTTGTTTGGTGTTGTTGGGGTGATTAGATGAATAATTAAAGTATTGTCCTGTGTGCGTGGCTTTTCTGTAAACCGAAGTTTGAATTTGTCTGTCATTTCTTTCAGCCAAGACATCTAAGAATGGTAATTTATTTTCTACTTCTTTCTCCATGGTGAGTTTAATAGTTGGGATGATACTGTTGAGATGAAAAAGGAAGTTTCGAAGTTCTTCGTCGTTTCCACTTCAAATAATAAAAGTATCGTCTACGTATCTGAGCCATAACTTTGGTTTCTTAGTTGTGGATTCAATTGCAAACGTCTCGAACCATTCCATGAAAATATTTGCGACCACCGGTGAGAGTGAAGATCCCATCGGTAGTCCATCATCCTGGATGTAGAATTTTTCTTTTTCTTGAAAATAGGAATTAATCAAACAACTTTCCAACAAATCCATAATGGCGTGCAGTGGTAAAGATGTTCCTTCTGCTAAGGTCTGGTCTTCCAATAACTCTTTGAGAAGTCGGCTCACTAGGGTCAAACCAACAACTCAAAGGGACATCAAGAACTGTGTATATTAGATACCATGTGAATGTGGCATTTCCTACGTTGGCGAAACAAAGAGACCTCTTGAAATAAGGATTAAAGAACACCAAAAATGCACATCTCGAGGAGAAACAGAAAAATCTGGTGCCGCCAACCATGCCTGGACTCATGGACACCACATAAAATGGTCTGAAACTAAAATAGTACACCGAGAACAACATTGGAGAAAACAGAAATTCAAAGAAGCCGTGATTATATATCAGAACCCGAGTTGTTTTATTAAACCATCTTTAGATATAAGAGAAGTATGGAAACCACTTCTTAATAATTGCAAACTAAAACTAAATGCAGCATAAAAGTTGGGATTTTGCCATAGCAGGCATGACTGCACCCATCTCAGTCACGCTCCATTGCATTTACTTTTAGTATAAATAGTCATGTAGCTAAGGAATTTATTTAGTTTCACTTGAAAACGGCTAGAGATAACTACTAGCCGAAACGTCGTGATATTCAATAAAAATAAAGACAATGGAAGTCCAACAGATATCTACGACTTGGCAAGAAACACCGTTGTCTATGACCTTCAAACAAACAATATACATAAGTGTTGTACTATCATGAATTGTACACATCTGGAATAATAAAATGAAAAGATGAGACTATGAGATAGACCAAGTGCCTATGAAAAGAGAACCAGTACGGAATTCACTCAAATTTTAGGAGAAAATGTCCATTTTTTAGATGTTACTTATAACCACGTCTTAAGTTACCCTAAAAAATTATTTCGAAAATAGTATTGATCATTTAAATAATACCGGCGTCAACCAAAACCAAAATCGCTTAAAATCATCGTACTTGTGCTTCTTTAAAGTACTTTAATATTACATACAAAGAAAAGGCACTGTGGGAGCACGACATCTGAAACTTATGCAAGTCATAAAAAAATACGCACAGGCAGCTTCACTTATTTAGTAAAATTATCACAGTCGCGAAAAATGAGAATTTATGTATATCTTTTTACATTCAGAGAAATTGCTAATGTTAATATGTAATAAATAAATTAATTGTTATGAATATAATTCCCGATAACTTCATTATGAGTTCAAATTAATTACAATATCATAATACTTTAAAGAAGCGCAGTTTCCAAACAAGTAACTTTAAAATTAAGTTTTGTACATACAGTACTCTTTTATTACCTAAAGTGGAGTTGATAAATTAATGTGTTTGGAAGAAAGGGAACATTATTATTTAGTTTTAAACGTTCTCAAATACGTAAACGTTCTCTTGGAAGCCTTTCGTTCTTAAGGAGAAAAAATCCTAAATAAATTTTGGGGTAGAAATAGAAGAACTTCAGCTACAAGAGGTTAAAAATAGTGTAATAATCGGGAAACTCAAAACAAAGGTATGAACTAAAAGGATGGTTGTTCCAGTGGGTCTGGTGGTGATGGTTTATCCACCAGGATAACCACCTAAGAATAGCAACCTTCATAATGCTAAATACTGGTTTTGGTCCAATAAATGTAATTGCAGACCCTAGTATGGCAAGTTGGTCCGCTTTTTTATTGTCTAGAATGCCTTTGCTAGAGCGATAAGGTCTTAAAAACAATCCCAGACCTGTTCTGATGTTATGTGAAAACATACATGAAATTCTCTCGAAGATAGGTATCAATAGAATGTATTGCTGCCTGGAATACCATGGTGTGCTATCCCAGTACCTCACTTATGTTGAATTTGGGTTTGGCTCTGTATATTCTGTACACCAAACGAGGTTTCCTGGTTGATTTAGTGAAGAAGAAGGTTACAAATAGATTAGAGTTCTCAGACGTTTAAGAACAAATACTTTATGATGATACTTTTAGTTCTTCTTGCTGGCAAAATAAATGTGATTATTGTTCTAATTTTAAGGAACTCAATGGTAATTCAAGTTTCCATATGATTTAATGTTCTCCTTATGAAGTGTATACCAAGAAACATATAATAACCTGAATGATGTTTTTGTTCTTTCTTCCAATCACATTTTTGCATGATAAGTATGGTTACTTTTACCCTAAAACTAATTGCAATACATTTTGAAAATATTCTTCTCGTAAAATTTTAAACTAAACTGCTCGTGATGAGAAGCATCACTTTCAAATACTTCCAGTTTCAAAACAAGCTTTTGGGAGCTCGCTATGTTATTTTATTTAGAGTTTTCTAATGCTTATCAACTTGATCTTATGAGTTATTCTTATGCAGTGTATTAAACAAACAAGGTAAAAAATAAGTAATTTATTTTGTAAAAAACACACACTTGAAGGCGTTTTAACCTCAATTTTAGCTTTGTAACATTATTATAATCCAGTCATATTTGCTGCGACATCTAGGTGTTACTTTCAGAACTTACGTAAGCTGTCTATTTAGTTTGAATATAAACTTGAGTTTCGAGTTAATAGATGTCACTATCGCTCTATCTGCTGTTAATGGTGTCAAAATATACAAGTTGTTTTAATTCTCTGTTTTAGTCTGAATAATTAAACGATAATTAGTAAAGCTGTGTTCAGCCTTTAATTTAACCAACAGTAAGGCCACATTTTTTTGAAATGCGCTGTATAATAAAAAGGTAAACTCACATGGTCAAGTTAATCGTCATTAATGAAATTTAAATAAAACAATATTCCACAAGACAAAAGATTTATTAGAACCATAGATTTAGCAAAAACCAGAGTGCGCATTCTCAATACCGACTGTTCTCACAGTGCGAGCGAGAAAAAAGAAATCAGTATTTTCCTCTCTTTTAATGGGCGAAGCATAGCAAGTGGTTTTATGCTTTCACTCTTCTTCGTTTCTAGCACAGTGGGAACGGCCGGTATTGGGGACGCGCATTATTTTCTAAATCTATGATTAAATCTCGCTTCATCGTTTTAACAGTATAACTGTTTGAAATTGATGCTAAAATTTCTTAGCTCGTTTTTGTTTTTGACCAGCAGTGTAATATATTTTTAGATTTAAAATCACCAATCTTAAAAATTCCTCTTCAAAATAATATTAAGTTTGATTTTATTAAAAAAAATGATTCGGGTTGCAGGTAAAAATTAAATTTAAAAATATAACAAAAATAAAAAAAAGTGGTCTACTATTATGTTACACGCATAGATTTAGAAAATACACGTCCGCAATACCGGCCATTCCCACCGTGTGAGAGAGGAAGAGGAGTGAAAGGAATATTCTCCTCTTTTTTTAATAGGCGGGGCATAGAACCACGTGCTATGCTCCGCTCATTAAAAAGAGAGGAGAACACTGCTTTTTCTTCTTCCTCTCTCGCATTGTGGGAGTGGCCGGACGTGTGGACGCCCAATCTAGTATTTTCTAAATCCATCTAAAGATAATAATGATTTGTCAATGAGTATTTCCTATGTTTTTCTTTCCCCTCTCTCTAAAGTGAGCAAGAATAAAAACGAAACCCAGTGACCTCAGTATCATAATCATATTGCAATCAGTTCCACGGCAAATCTCAATAAACGCACCTTATCCCACCTACACCGTCGTCTCGACATCAACCGAACTTAATCCCTCCTCGTAATGATCGGGATGAGTCCTAGTCATGTCGGAAAACCCCGTTATCTCGGAATCCGACAAAAACGGACTGGAGTACGCTCGCTGAGGTTGCGAGGTGGTCGGAGTGTTGAAGTGGTGACCTCCTCTATTCCTTAAAGCAACCGGACCCCGCCGGATCTGTTGGTAGAGCTCGTCTATATCCGTCGCCGAGGCGCTGCTTGCTCGGGAAAAGTTCGAAGGAGATCGCAACCTTTTAGATTAAGAAAAAAATTACTTAATGACAGATTTAGTTACAAAATGTAATACAAAAACTCACACTATGTTTGATTGGTTAATAAGAAACACAAATTCTGAAAAAATCTATGTACTATAACACAGATCTAATATTTTGTTGGAGATTTATTGTTTTATTACTATCGCTCAGAGTTCAGAGATCCATTTGTGCTGGGCTACTTCATATAATTCTTTTCAACTAGGAATATTTTCCGTTTTCAATCTCACTTCGACGTTATTCCAAAAATTGTCAATGGGGTTTAGATCAGGGCTATATGATGGCCAGATTACACAAGTCTACAAGGTTTTGGACAGCTGGGGGGTCATTATCCGAAGTAATTTGCTGTGTAGAATCTGAATCTGAGGTTAGAATTAGAAATTATATACTTTTGGGGTTATATACAGGATGCACAACATTTTTTTGGCCTTTTTTTGTAGCTGTATCGTTTAATAAAAATCTTATCCTTCAAAATAAGCTATTGAGCAGTCATCTACGATTTTTTCTTGCCAAGTTAAGGTCATTTTAAGTTATGAAATATATCCCAAATATAGTCCTTCGGGGCATACATTTTTCTACTGTATACATATCTCTCAAAAATTTGTATTTGGGGGTTTTTGGAGTCTCTGAGTATGAATACGAAGTTATAAAACTGAAATTTTCATTTCCAAAATGGCGGATTCAAAATGACGCATCAAAATGTACAAAAAAAAACATGTTGGTATCTAGAAAACTTCATTTCGGACGTTTTCGGAGTCACTTATTACAAATATTATGTCAGAAAACAAAAATTTTTATTTTTAAAGTGCTGGATTCAAAATGGCGGATTGAAACTTGCAACAAACAATCTTGGTCTCTAAAATCCTACTAACCTGTACATAAAATTGCCGTAACTTGCCAAGAAAAACAAGTAGGTGACCGCTCAATAGCTTATTTTGAAGGGTAATAGTATTATTAAATGAACAAGTAGAAAAAAATATTAAAAAAATGTGCATCCTGAACATAACCTCAAAAGTAGCTAAAAATTCATAGATGTAAGAGAAATTAATATTAATTTAGACCGCGGATCTGTTGTGGAACCAACATCTTACCACCGCTTTCCAGCAAAAATGGACTTAAATAGAGGTCCAAGCTTGTGGAAAGTACAGGGATGTCTGGGAAAGATACCGGTGGATCCCACTGATGAGTCCACCACCGGTATCGGGAAGAAACATCCGTACATTTTGGGTGGTCGCGAATAGTTCGTTAGTTATATGCCCTTAACACCAGGGGCATTACAACGACATGGCGCCCGAGCAGGGACGACAAGATGGAAGGCCGTCGAGTTGTGGCTTTGTGCTAAAGCCGGTACCCTACTTTGGAAAGATATCCGTTCCACTTCCTTTTCAGGCCTGTGCTTTCCAACGGCTTGGACTGCCCGACAGCTAAAGCCGGAAAGCAAATGTATTAGGGGGGGCATGTTGTGGAACCAACATCTTACCACCGCTTTCCGGCAAAACTGGACTTAGAGGTCCAAGTTTGTGGTCGCAAATAGTTCGTTAGTTATATGCCCTTAACACCAGGGGCAATACTACGACAATTCTATAGAAGAAAATTGGTTCACGCTGAAAAGAGGTGGAGCGTTTTCGATAAATAAGACCTATCTTTCTAATTTTGGTCAGGTGACAGGATGACGTTTGGAGTATCGTGCTTAGCTCCGCCATTTTAAAGAGAGATACTACTCATCGAAAACGCTCCATCTCTTTTTAAGCGTGAGCCAACTTTCTTGTTAAGTAATATTAATTTCTCTTACGTCTATGCGAAAATCCCATTGTTCGAATACATAACCTCAAATATTTTAAAATCGTGACATAATGGACCAATTGTGACCTCAAATTCAGATTCTAAGAAGCAAATTACTTCGGAAATGACCTGCTCTTGTCCAACAACAATTATAATCCAATTTTTTGTAGACCTATATTATCAATGTAATTGAATTTTCTTGAAATCAAACAATTAAGTTATTTTGGTAAAAAATTAGTGAAATTGCTATGTTCCAATTTCACAAAACTAATTTTTTGTCGCAAAACACTTCATAAAACACAAAATCAAATTTGACTGCTACGTGAAAAAAAATTATTTTACAAGCACTCGTAGCTTCAGAAAATCGATTTAGATCTCTTCTTCTGCTTTTTCTTCTTCTAGGTAGAACCAAGTTCTGTTATCTACACATTGCTTCATCGATCCTCGTTTGAGGTCGAAATCCAGCTGTCTCTCCATCTTTTGGGGGGCCGTCCAGGCGGCCGTTTGGTATTTGGTTTCTCTCTCATCACGGTTTTCGCTAGTCTGTCATCGTCCATTCGTTCCACGTGATCTCTCCACTGCCTACGACGATTTCGAGCCCACTTCACAACATCCCCCACTCCGCTGTCCTCGCGTATTTTTGCGTTTCTTATCCTATCTCTTAAACTTGTTCCCGTGATCATTCTCAGCGTTTTCATTTATGTGGTTCTCATAATTTGTTTTGTCTTTGTTGTTTCATGTCTTGTTTCTGCGCCGTAGGCCAGTATCGGTCTTACACAGGCCTTGTAAAATCTTGCTTTGCTCTCAACCGTCATATGTTTATTATTCCAGATTATGTCTCTTAGTTGGTCTGATATCATGGCCGCTTTGTTGGCTTGTGTGCGTACTTCTTCCGTTACTGCCCTGTTACTTGTTATATGTGCTCCCAAGTATTTAAACTTCCCAACCTCTTCGATATATTTGTCATCAACCATTAGTTTGCATCTTACCGGTTCTTTTGCTATTACCATTGCTTTGGTTTTCTCCACAGATATCTTCATATTATACTGTTTGGCTGTTCGATTGTAAGTTGTCCTCGCTATCTGCTCTCAAGGCAAAATCGTCTGCAAAGCATATCATCTGAAAGGTGTTGTGTCCCAATGGGTACCCAATATTTGTGCTTTTTTACCTCATCAATGATTTCGTCCATGATTACATTGAAAAGTGTTGGACTTAGGCTATCACCCTGTCTTATTCCTATGGATAGTGGGATTTCCTCTGTTAGAGTGTTATTTGTTTTAATTACCATGATGTTTTTGGAATTCAGTTCGTATGTTGTGCGTATGATTGCTTCGTCTACTTGTTTTCTTCGCAGTAGTTCTGTTATGTGTTCCAGTTTGACTCGGTCGAACGCTTGTGTAAAGTCCACAAAACAAATGAACCAGCTGTCTGATAAGAAATATACTGTCGATAGTAGAGCGGTTATTCCGGAAGCCCTGCGTTCTTCGCACGCCCCTAACTTGTCTACGATCCGTTGTGACAGTATTTTGGTTAACAATTTGGCTGAACTGTTCAGTAGGCTGATTCCCCTGTAGTTTTCGGGTTGTTTCTTTGATCCTTTTTTGTGGATCGGAATTGTGATGCTTTTCCGCCATTCGTTGGGTACTGACGTTGTGTGGACTATTTTTTGAAATAGAACAGTGAGCTCTGTGACAAGGCTGGGGCCTCCGTACTTTAGCATCTCATTCGTAATTTGGTCGGTACCAGGTAATCGATTTAGATATTTTTTTAAATTTTAAATCAAAAAGTAGGATTATAAAATTATTTTTAAAACATAATAGATTTAAACTTACCTTGCAAAAGGGCTATTTTTCCCTCCCAAACCGAATCGTCCACCCCTTATTGTGGATTCGCTATCCCTCAGTTCATCTATTTCTGCGTAGTGATGAGATTCATCTACCGGACTATTCTCCCTTCTAAAAATACAGATAAATTCACAAGAAATAAATTTCAACTTGAAAAATGGTTTAGCTGCATTACCTGGTGCTCAAATGAGCAGTCGTTTCAGTGGTGGTCGTCGTCTCCATAGGAGTCTCGGTGCCGTCCTCATCCAAATGCTTCATATGATGCTTTAACGAAGCAGGGAGAGGCTTAATTGGTGATAAAGGTGAAAGCATATCGCTTTTATCCAATATTGAATCGGAAAGGGGATTCTCCGAACTGTACTCTAATGTACACTGTTGAGACACTGTACGCATTTGGGCGGTATGATGGTGATTTTCTTGAGGTAAATTCGATTTTTTACGAGTTTTATTCTTTGAGATTTCTAGAAATAATTATTTTAAATCATAAAACAATAAAAATCTTTCAAATTCAAAAAGTTCAACTTGCATTACCTTTTTTCCTCAGTCTCTCGGCGTTGATGACGATCTTTTCCACCGGGACATCACTGAGAAAATCAAATTCATCGCCGCTATCAGAAAATAAATTTAGGTTTTTCCTTTGCTGCGATTTTCGGATGTGTTCGACGTGGATATTCGTATTATTGACCTAAAAAAAATCGGAATACAATCGAACTCCTCCATAGCCTGTTCAATTTTTTACCTTCGAATTAGTCCCGAACATATTCTGCTCTGTGTTTGGTTTGCTCTTCAAAGGTCTCGGTTCCGAAAACACAGAGGTCGCGTCGCTGTTAACATCTCTTGGAGGCTTCGTTTGGAGGTTGTTTCTCTTTATCATATCCCTCCTTTGTCTTCGGAAGAATCTCCTGGCGACTGTGCTTTGATGAGGATTGTAGAAGACCTCCGCAGCACTAGTGGGGTTCTCAATTATGTGAGGTACTACGTTGGAACGGTATTGGGCTCTATGTAGCGTAATCTAATAATGGAATTTAAATATATGAATTCTATATGGGAAAATCTGTTGCATATTTCACCCAAAAGTGAACATTTAAGAAGGTAACCAATTAATAATAAATAATATAATTTAAAAATAAAGTTTGCAAAGCATTTTTCAGTGAAATAGAACATACGAGGATGGTTCGATAAGTTCTCGGCCAGAAACAGAGGGGGCGCTAGTAGGATCAAATAACTATAATATTTTGTAAGCATTAACCTTGAGATGACGCCCTGCAAAGTTTCAGATGTTTGCGTTCAGTTGCTTGTTTATGGTGATCGAGTGAACACATAAGGTTCGATATTTTGTGAAAGATAAAATTGAAGTTCGAGCGGATATAAAGTACTTTGTTTTAAAGGGCTTAACTCCTACGGACATTAAAAATAAGTTAGATTCTACTTTAAAGGATTCTTCTCCTTCGTTTTCGACAGTAAAAAAATCAATCCAAGATGATGAGGGCTCGGGACGCTCAAAAACCGCTACAACCGACGAAATTGTCACAAAAATTTACAATGTCATACTTCCTGACCGCCGACTGAAAGTACGAGAGCTTGCTGGCATAGCAAACATCTCGATAGATCGTGTCCACTACATTTTACATGACGTTCTTGGCATGAAAAAGCTTTCTTCGCGATGGGTGCCGCGTTTGTTAACAGTCGATCAAAAACGCCTTCGAATGAACACACAGTGTTTAGACTTATTCAGACGCAATCCTGCCGAGTTTCTTCGATGTTTTATGACTGTAGGTGAAACATGGAGTCACCATTACACGCCAGAGACAAAGCAGCAGTCTAAACAGTGGGTGGGGGCAGGTGAAAGTGCGCCAAAAAAAGCACAAACGGTTCCGTCTGCAGAAAAAGTCTTGGCAACAGTTTTTTGGGATCCACATGGCGTGGTGCTTATAGACTATTTAGAACACGGCAAAACTATCACCGGGGAGTACTACGCTTCACTACTAGACCGTTTGCAGCATGTGATTAAGGCTAAACGTCCATATCTTGCCAAAAAAAGTGCTCTTTCATCAAGATAACGCACCTGCACACAAATCTATGGTTGTTGTTGCAAAACTCCATGACTTACGTTTCGAAGTGCTTCCACATACGCCATATTCGCCGGATCTGGCTCCCAGCGATTACTTTCTCTTCCCAAACTTGAAAAAATGGCTCGCTGGACGAAAATTCCCTTCAAATAATGAAATCAGAGCAGCGACAACCGCTTATTTTGCAGAGCTGGACAAATCGAGTTATACTACGGGTATTAAAATGTCGGAACATCGTTAGTCTAAATGTATTGAAGTGTAAGGGAACTTTGTTGAAAAATAAATAAAAACATTTTCAAAAATCTTTTGTTTTTTTTTATCAGGCCGAGAACTTATCGAACCGTCCTCGTATTATAAAAAAAATTAAATACGAAACTTGATTTGACTCATTTAAATCACCTGATCGTAACTACTGATTTGGCAACGTTGTTTTTACTGTTTAGATTAGCCTATATAGACATATAAATAGAAAAAAGCCCCTATATCACACCTGACAGCTTTTCATGTCTGAAAAGTTTTATCGAAGTCGGTTCAGCCGATGCGAAAATTGGCTCATACAGACAGACCGACATACAGAAAGGAATAGCTTACATCATTCTCGGTAACCTGCTCTGGTCTGTAAAGTTTCATCGAAATCGGTTCAGCTCACGCAGGCGGAGAGGCACTTCAATTTTATTTATATGTGTAGATGTATAGATGAGAGTTATACGGCTCAAATTAAAAATATCACTTTTTACACCTACCTTCACTAGTTTTCGAGATAATTCAATCTTCTATTTAATTCATTTTATTGTGAGATGTTTAGTAGTTGGCGCCGTCGGTAGGATTAGCTCAACATGTGTAAGTCGTTGTATGTGTATATATAGAAGTAGGATGATTTTTAAAATGGAACACCCTTTATATAAATAAATTTTTCAAACCAATATTTGGTATAAAGAAAATAGTAAGGTTTTGTAAAGGTTTAGTTTAAAAATATTTAAAATGAAAGTTGTAGAGTTGAAATTAAAAAATATCATTTTTAAAATGACACACATTGCATCTTTTTCTTTGATTTATCGCTTATCAAAAAAACCTTTATTTTTCTTAAGTGTGTCTTACATCTATATTCGCTAGTTTTCGAGATCATTCAATCACTTATTTTACTCATTTGATTTTGAGATGTTTAGCAATTGGCGCAGTCGATATAATATATATATATATATATATATATATATATATATATATATATATATATATATATATATATATATGTTATGTCGGGTATTCTCACGGGTGTGATATGTAATCGAAGGTTTTCGGGCATTCCGTGTATGTAACGAGTCCCTCTAAGGACTGTAAGGCAGCTGACGTTTCGGTGAAATTTCATTCACCATGTTCAAAGCTCACTGTACGGCCTCTACGAAAATCTACTGCAGATTGTACAATTTGTTTCTTTTTTATACATCTTTCATGTTCCTTAAGCCTAGTAGATATAGACCGTCCTGTTTCACCTACATACACTTTACCACAAGAGCAAAGTATCTTGTAAAGTCTTCTATTTGAAGTGGAATTGCGTCCTTTAGAGACTTCAAACATTGTCCAACTCTCTTACACGTGTTAAAGATTGTCCTAATATTTGATTTTCGGAACAATCTGGCAATCTTGTCGGTGGTTCCGTGTATGTAAGGTAAGACAACACTGATAGGAGGTACATTTATCACATTTTGTTGAGGAGTTGGGTTTTTATATTTATTAAATAGAACGTCTATCTTCAGTGCAATATCCGTTGCTCTCAGAGCATTAGTCAGTTTTTCTGTTTCTGATTTCAGTGATTGTTTATCACATATTAAAAGTGCTCTATGTACCAAAGAGTTTATAACGGATTGTTTTTGAGAAGGATAATGGTGTGATGTTGCACCGAGATATCGATTTGTATGTGTTGATTTTCTGTACACAGAATGTCCTAATTTGCCATTCTCTTTCCTTTGTACTAGTACATTAAGAAAGGGAAGGGCACCATTTGATTCAGCTTCCATAGTAAATATTATGCTAGGGTGTTGTTGCTTTAGATAATCCAGAAAATTATGAAGCATATTTGCGCCCTGCAGCCAAACTACAAACGTATCATCTACATATCTGCACCAAAATTTAGGTTTTAGAGGAGAAGAAGACAAGGCGTTTTCTTTCCTTGACAAGTAAAATGAGTGGGAATGAGACATGCTTTAATTAATTCTGGTAGAGTGAAGTCCATGTTGTTGTTTCGTAATATGTTCGATATTGCTCCTCGAAAGCCATTCAGGGTTCTAATCTCGTGGAGTAAAGATCCTTGAAGATGCCTCGTGCCATCGTAGGCGAAACGTCGGATAATTCCAATTCGACACGGTCTAAACCCAAGAACCATGATTTTCAATTGCTTACATTCATGTAATATCGGTAGAATAAATCAGTGTCAAAGTTTTCATAACGAATGTATTCAAAGCCCTAACGTGCTCGCTCATGCAACGTTGCCAAACGTTTCGATTGCATTTTAATACAGGTAATTCATTATTGATATTTTAGTAAACCCCCACCCCACGGTAAGCTAAATATTTTATTGCAAAAAAAGCCTGTAAGGTCCAAAAAGTAAATTTTTAATTTTTTCAACCTCACTTAATCAAAGAAAAGTGTCAAGATCCTGATTTCCCATAAGACTCTGTATAAATTTTAACATTTTTGCAATTTGAATTCTGCAAAATTTATACGGTCAAGTTAATTGCAATTCCTAATATTTTGGGCAGCATTGGACCTCCTTACCTAGATAAGGACATGGTACATCTTCGATGTATTTGACCAAAAAAAAATGACACAGCAAATGTAAATTAATTAAAAGAAAACTTACCAAATTTACATTATTTATTTTTGTCCCACCAACTGCCGAGCCTCTCTCGCTCAAAGACCGATTTAAATCCACTCCCTCCGCCCCTTTTACAGAATTCGACTTTGTCCTACCGGAACTTCTACTAGAAGACCGCGACATTGCCTGCGAATCACTATTAGGCATTGGAGGAAGGGGTAGAGGTTGTATTTGCACTCTAGGTGGCGTATCTGACACTGTACGTGGGCGCAATAACCGTTTCCGTCGCATCCATCTAAAAATTTGATTGAAATGCTGTAAGGAACTTCAAATTATGAGGTGCAGTTAAATTTATCAGCATTCAACTTTCATTACTAACCTGAACATTGTCATCCATAAACTCCTGACATCGTTCCTCGCTATGCAATAAAAGAACAAAGTGAACGCACTCAAAGTAGTCGCGCTTATCGCGTAAGCCCCGCTAAACAACTCGGCTTCGTAAGACACCACTTCAAGAGGCGGCACAGTAGCAAAAGCACAGCTCAACCACGTCATCAAGAAAAGAAAAAGAAATATCACGTGTGCTTTTAACTGGGCCAATGGGGATCGCTCGTTGTCTTCCGTCTCGCTCGAAGCCGTTTTCGACGAGTAACTCCTGACGCTTCGAGTGTCTTGCTGAGGAAAGTTCGGTTCCAAGAGGTCCAAGTCGACGTGCTCGGTGGCTTGAGTTCCTAAAAACGAGTCTTGGAGGTGTAATTGTTAAAATTTTGACAAAGCAAAGCGTGGGAATCTATTGAGAAATAAACAACTCAACAATTGAAATGTTTCATTAAATAGATACTAGGAAATCCTTGAAAGTTTTATTTCATTTCAATTTCTGATTAGCCTACCAAATCAGCTATACAATACACTACCTACCGTCTACTGGAAATTTACCTTCACTTAAATGTCCACCATGAGCCAAATCCAAATTACTGATGGCGCATCGTATCAGCAGGAAAAACACTACCATAAACAAAAACAAAATGGTAAAGGGCACGTACAGGGCACTCAGAGCAGGACCTGTGCGCAAAAAACAATGGGAATGAGAGGCGTACTCTCTGATATTGATTGCTGCTGATAGGCCACAAACTATGAGGGCCACGCCCCAACCTACTAAGTAGAGGCCTAAGACTGGTTTTTTAATTGGTTGTTCGCTCGGCAAGTCATCGTCCTAAAAGAGAAAATATTTATAAATAATTAAAATACACTATACAAAATAAATAAGGGAATTGTAAGTCAAATCATTACTTTACCTGTAGAATAGAATCACCATTTTTACTCCACCTCTTGTACATCGTGTTCACAGCCACGCACATCCAAAGCATCGAACACAAAGACAAATAGTGCATCGTTAATCCGATTATTTGGCACAATTTTTGATCTTCAGTCTGGTATATTCCGAAGGAATATATAAAGCATAATAGTGATATGGATGCCCAAGTGTTGACGAGGCAGTGTTTGGCTTTTTTGGGCATCTGAATGGTGACGAATCCGAAAATGTAGGTTAGAATGGCAATTAGGAAAGATGTGAAGAGTATTGCGTTGCCGACGTAGATTGCCGGATGTGAAAAGCGAAACAAACCTTTATAAGTGCCCTGAAATAAAATAATATAAACTGTTAAATAAGAACCTTGCCTTGTTTCTGGAAATATGTTGAATTACAAATACATTTTGCTTATAAATAAATAAATAAATGTTTTATTAACGGTCAAACCAATTTAAAATTTACAACACTTTATAACTTATAAACAAGCTTCTAAACATACAAAAAATACCAAACAATAAACAAACAAATCCAAAGTATCCGTTAAACGACAGAATGCTCACATTTAAGACCACACAAAGAACAGTGCGAAGTTAAAAATCTGCACTATAGATATTGCTTTAAAAAATTTTTGAAACTATGTAATGACATGTTAAAAATGTCCAGATCAACGTGATCACGGGATAACTTATTACCTAAAATGCGCATTCTATTTAGTGGTGCATAGGTGGAGTAGTTGGTTCTATGAGTATCCACAGAGAACATTTCAACCCATCGACTACTCCTCTGAGGCACATTGAAATCAATATGCATTAGTAATTCTGGAGAATCTATTATGCTATTACCGATTTTAAATAGATAAAGTAAGTCAATGTATTCTCTGCGATGTTCAAGAGGCTTCAAATTTAACTGGAATAATAAACGAGGGTAGTTGATATTTTCTTTAGGAACACCAAATTTATAAGCTACGAATCTTAAAAAGCGCTTCTGCACCCTTTCTTGCTCCAATTTGTGTACATTGTAGAAAGGTGGCCATATTGGTGAGGCATACTCTAATATAGAACGCACAACAATGCAATAAACATTTTTAAGACAAATAATATCGTTGAAGTCAGATAGATTCCGTATAACAAACCCCACTAATTTCATTTCCTTATCCGTGATATTAAGTATATGCTCTTTCAAAGCTAACTCACTATCCAATATTACACCAACATCAGATATAGAATCGGTCAATTCCACAGACATACCGTTAATCTTATAATCGTACTCTTTCTACAGAACCGCACTGTCTTGCACTTTCCAATGTTAAGGTACAACCTGTTAGTAGTACACTATATACCAAATGCATCCAAATCAGACTGCATATCAATGCAATCCTGCAATGCACTTAAAAAATTTTAAATCATCAGAGAAAAGCAGTGCCGTTCCATACGAAAAAGACTTGACGACATCATTCAAAAACAAGTTGAACAGAAGAGGAGCCAAATGCGCTCCCTGAGGAAACCCAGATTGCACCCTAAATTTCACGCGACGAACAGTTCTTATATCGTACAATCTGTATTCTCCCCGTGAGATAGCTTCGCATCCACAAAAGGAGAGGATCTTGAATACCAATAGATTTCAGTTTAGTTAAAAAAACTAGTATGATTCACTGTATCAAACGCCTCGTATATATAGCATCAACTTGGCAACGATATATAGCATCAACTTGGCAACGATCCTCCAAAGCACATAACAAGAAGTTAACATAAATCAAAAGAATTGTAACTGTATGACTTCCCCTTACAGAAACCATGTAGTTCCGGAACTATATAATTTCAAAAAACAGTTGTTAAATCATCAGTTAAAAGAGAATCGAATATTTTTAAAAGTATGGAACATTTGGAAATTGGTTTATCATTTTCTATATGTGCTCTATTTGAATTCTTATAAAGAGGGTATACATAACCTCTCTCACCACAGGAAAAATCCCACAATGAAGGGACAAATTATAAAATTTGCTCAAAATAAGAGGCATTGTTTTAAAAAGAACACAGTTATATTATCAGGACCAGATCAGTGGATGAAAATGTACAAGTTGAAAAATTTATATTAGAGTCACAATGAAAAACGTTAAAAGCTGCCCTAGGATCGTGATATATGAAGATGAAAAATGATCAGCAAATAAGTTCACTATCGAATTTGGATCGTCACTAGTTGTATCATTATATGACATTGTACCCGGAAGAGTGTGACCACCCTTTTTTTTTTTACATACTTTCAAAACGCTTTCTTATCACCATCCAATAACTTTTGCAGGGAAGAAATATATTCTTCATAATTCAACCTAGATACGATCTTACATTGAGACCTTACGTTTGAGAATAACACATAATCAGTCTTATAGTTAGTTGTTTTAAATCGTTTATGAGCAATCTTCTTATTAAATATCAATTCTTTAAGCTCAGAACTAAACCAGTTAGGAAACTTTGGATTCTTTGATCGCAATTTGGGAATAAAACATTCAATAGCGTAATTTATATACTGATAAAAATAGTTTAAAGCAATATTTATCCTGTCCTGAAATAATAGTTATATTGAGATCAATCTCAGAAAATATGGGTCACAATACAGCATATAGCAATGCTATTCCAACACACATTATTTGGAATAACTCATACTTTACCCCCTGCTTGGATGAGTTTCACTCGGGCTAGACGATTGTTACAAAAATACTTATTTATTTATTGATTTATCTCAAACAGTACATCACAGAGTAAATCCAAGTAATACATTCCTTACTGCATGTTACATAAATAAAATAAAATAACTTATGTAATGCTTAACGGTGATACAAACTTTCAACAAAGAACACACAATCAGAAAAGAGAAACAAAGGATTATAGAAGTTGAAGTTGCAACACAAGACACACAGACAAGCAGGGCAGAAGCTCTCAGAACCGACACGCAAACATACTGCGCCAGATATCTTAAGGCAAACAGATTGCTACGGAGCCTTCACGAAATCTGCTCTATATGAGCAAGTAAAGCCAGGATCAATCTGAAGTTCCAAGAATTTAGCATCCGGCAAACCCCCATTTGTGTCCAAGACATGTAGGGAAAATACCACTTGCTTGGTTCTATTTTCATTCAGAAGCAGTACATTTGCATCAAACTACTCCCTGGCATCAGACCGTGCCTCTATCAATCTCCTCAAAGCCCCTTCCAGAAATATACCCGAAACCGACAGGGTAGTGTCATCGACAAAGAACGTGAAATCTGCAATATCTCTGCCCAAAGGTAGGTCATTTAAGTAGATTAAAAAGAGTGTGGACCTCAATACTGCACCTTGGGGCACCCCTACCAATATCTAATCCATGGTAAAAGATGCCCCTCTAACTCTCACAATCTGGACTCTATTTTCCAAGTAAGATTTTATAAGCCTGCAGCTGTTCTCTTTAAAGTATAGTAGTGCAGTCTTTTTATGAGGAGACCATGAGCAACACAATCAAATGCCTTACTTAAGTCGCAGAATAAGATGGCGTTTTACCCCCTTGACTCAAACGACCATATGATCCTAGCTTATAACTTTAGAACTGGTTATTTCTGCAATATTTTTTCTTATGCCAGTCATGTTGTCTGTCACGAAAGATTTTACATAACATTGATATTTTACACACCTGCCATTAGATTGCATTTTTTGAGAAATTGTTATTTTTCTATTTTGTACGATAAGAAATACCTTCTTACGGCCTATTTACAAGGTTAAAAATATTTTATTTTAATTAATTTCGACGAAATTACTTAGCCTATTTTTTCCGATAGCTCAGTGACCAATATTTCCCGAGATACAGCCGGCTGCTAGTCTTAACGGAACACTAGATATATCCAATAAAATCTTTAATATTCAGACTCCTAATGTTTTTAAACAAATATTTCTGAAGCAATTCTCATCATAATACGAAGCTGGTTTGAAAAGTCCGTGGAAAGTCAGCGAGGTGGCACTACTGGTGCGTATCGAGGTTATTTTCAGTTAGAAGCACCTTTTGGAAGAACACACACCAAGTTTCAGCCAGCCCGATCTATTTCTTTGCGTTTGACATTCGTTTGAATAGAGGAAGTCGAGTGATTCTCCAAAAATGGTGTATTGATTAAACATTACTTTATGAAAGACTAAACAGAAGCTTGATAAACATTATGCTGACTGTACACGTTCGATTAGAACAGTTTATAAGTGGTTTAAAATTTTCGGAACGTTCTGGATGCCCTGTTGAGGTTACTACTCCAGAAATCATGGACAAAATCCATGATATGGTGATGGATGACAGAAAAGTGAAGATGCGTGAGATTCCTAGTGCTGTAGGCATCTTGAATGAACGGGGAAATAATATTTTATACCAACATTTGGACATGAAAAAGCTATCAGTAAGATGAGGGCCACGATCGCATATGAAGTGTTGTTAGAACGGTTTGCAACTGTCCCAGCGAAATCCTTAAGATTTTAAGAGTAGTTTCGTCACTGTGGATGAAACATGGATACATCACTATACTCCTGAGACCAAAGAACAATCTAAACAATGGGTTGCTAAGGGGAAATCTGCACCAAAAAAGGCGAAGACCATTCCCTCGGCCGGGAAGCTTATGGCGACTGTCTTTTGAGATTCGCAAGCAATAATCTTTATCGACTATCTGGAAAAGAGTAAAAACATTACAAGTGAATATTATTCATCGTTATTGGACCGTTTGAAAACCGAGCTGCAAGAAAAACGTCCACGAATGGCCCACAAGAAAGTCCTTTTCCATCACGACAACGCACCAGCTCACGCCTTAGCAGTTGTGGCTGCAAAATTAATGGAAATAGGGTTCCAACTCGTTTCACATCCCTCCTATTCTCCAGACTTGGCTCCCTCGGACTACCATTTGTTCCCCAATATGAAGAAATGACTGGAAGAAAAATATCTCATTCAAACGAGGAGGTGATTGCAGCAACGAATGGCTATTTTACAGACTTGGACAAATCGTATTATTCGGAAGAGATCAACAAACTAGAGCAGCGTTGGATGAAGTGGCTAAGCCTAAAAGGAGACTATGTTGAAAAATAAAAAAGGTTTATTCAAAAAAATTAAGTAGTTTTAATTTTTGCACGGACTTTTCTTTGAGTAATTCCGGACTTGTTATTTCGTATTTAAAATTTGATTAAAGGGAAAACAAAAATATATACATTAGGTAAAACTTTACTCATCGTAGTAATATTACAAAAGTACCAAAAATTTATGTGATTTATATAAAATAAACCACAAATTCCTGATCCCAATTGTAGTAGATACTCGCCAGAGACCCTGTAGTCTGATGAAGAAAAATTACCAAAGATTTACTCTGAACTCTTCATACAAAATCAAAATACTACCTATAATTTGCACCCAAGCTACATTAACTATCTTTAATGAAAATGCACATTTACTCACGGTTATATTAGAGTTAGACACATCCTGCAGCAACCCATAATATCCCAACTTTCTGCACGAAAATACCACATGATCTTGCCAATGATGCCCAAAACGACAACCTTTTACCGACCATCTGCCGAGAGCATTGTCCCAATAAACTGGGGTAAATGGTGTCACTTCATATGAAGACGAGTGTGGAGCGCGAATAGTAACTATGATCGGTTGTGATGGTTCAGCATGAGCAGGACCAACTAAATAAAAAGCATGTCATTTATATTTTAAAATCAACATAAAACAGTTGTTTGTTTACCTAATTTAACACCAACAACTGCTGAACTCACTCCTTCTTTCCCATTTCTTTCATCATCAATGGGAAAAAATTTGCTCGAGCTGTGCATTGAAATTATAACACTATAATCTTTACTGTCAGCGGTAACCTAAAAATATCTGTGATGAAGAAAAACGTTATTTCAAATTATGAACGATTGATTACCTCATTTTTTACATGTGTAAAAAGACTATCGGGAACAGTTACTGAAGCCTCAATAGTCTTCCCCTGCAAAACGGCTGAATCTTGAAGGTTATTAGTGCTACAAGAAAAAAGTGAATCCAACGGATTCATTTCGTTTCTAAACCAAGAACATTTTATTCCTGGAAAGGCATCCTTGGCGGTAGGAAAAGCTTCTATTACAAGATTTGCCTAAAAGTTATATGATTACAATAACAAAATCTTAATCATTTATTATTATAAACTGCAATTTAATTAATATAATTTGTTAAAAATCATGGTTCTTTGGTTTAGGCTGTGTCAAATTATAATTATTATTCGACGTTTTGCTTACGATTGCTCAAGATATCTTTACTCCGACGAGATTAGAACAACAGCTGTCGTAGAACGAACATCTTACCGACATGTTCCGCCGAGAATTAACTTCAAATATGGGATCCAACTTACGGTTAGTAGGATGATGGGTGTTTGGGGAAGACAGATTTTAGTGGTCGAAATTTAGTTTCTAGTTGTATGTCTCTAACATCGAAGGTATTATTACAACATGGCGCCCGAGCTGGGGAGGACGGAAGGTCGTCAAGTCATCGGTTTTAGTGAAGACCGGACCCAACAGAACAAGACCATTAAGGCAGTTCGTTCCACAAATTTCTCAGGCATTCAACTTTCCATGCATACGAGATTGCTGGAAAGACAGTAATCTCACAGGGCTATCTCACTCCTTGATGGTCATTCAGGGTTCCCTGAAGATGCCTCGTGCACATAGTAGGTGAAACGTAGGATAATAATCCAAATATGACACAGTCTAAACCCAAGAACCTCAATTTTCTTTGATCAAAGCTATAAAAGCTTTGGTTCTTGAACCATAACTTGTTTCATAAAACTAACCCTTTGAAATAAACTAGCAGGATTAACCAATGCCAAATTCTCCATCACATTAACCAACTTAGAACAACTCCTGTACTCGTTATCGCTCTGCCTCAAATATTCCCATGGCAAATTCATCAGATTACTCGTGGCATCCATTAAAATATTACTTAAAGGCTCAGAAGGTTGAACTCTCGCGTAATTCTCTATAGTCTCTACAGAATAAACCAAATCCATAACATCCTTATAAATACTAACATTGGACGTGTAGTTTTTGAAGTGGCGGGCACTTTCCAATACACTGGAATTAACCTTTGAAAATTGTTCCAATATTCTTGTTGTGTCGGATATATATGAACATCGAGAAGTATCCAGATCCTGCCAAGTACCGTTTTCTGAGCAAAAGTAAGTAGTTGTTTGGAAAGAAGCATCGTAATTTAGATTCAAAGACTCACAAGGCATGGTAACCGTGTGATTTACCACCGTTTTGGGCCATATGTAGGTTCCTTTGTTACCTTTTGTTGTCGTTATGCGGCAATATCTAAAATATAATTTTATAAGGTCACATGCACACATTAACCAGGAGAACCTTCAGGGTATAGTTAACTATTTTATTGCATTTTCAGATCTTTAATGTCCCATACAAGTCCTGACCCTGAAGCTTCCTTCTTGTAAGTAATATAAAAGCAGAATTTTTTTTAAGGCCTTATAAACCTCACCTTGTATCTTCAGATATAACCAAGATGGTTATACTTTTAGAATGATTGCCTTGAATGGAAGAAAATAAGCAGGACCAAATTCCTGTATGTGATTTTGTTAATTTTTTAATGTAAAGATTACTGTCAATTATACCAGTGCTTGGTATAAAATCATTTACTATTGTAATATCAGTAAAATGAATTTTGGGGTTTGAATCAAGCCATAACCATTCCAATCTAAAAAAAAAACACTTTAATCAAATATTGATGTTATGATGGATCGCCATTTATACATTCTTTTTTATATAAGTATGGCCTTTTGAAGTTGGACAGACCAGAGTTTAGATCCAGATCTTGATGACTTTACACACGTTTAAATTATTAAAAAGAACACAACCCTAAAGGGCGTCGATATGTATCACTATAAATCACAAAATGGTTTAACTATCCTATAGTATTACTTTTTAATACTTGAAGTTCAATATACATAATAATTCAAATCATAACCTTACATTTCAAACTGAAGTTAATTATCCTACAATATTTTTATCACCAGTTAATTCCGATGAAATTTTTCGAACACTTATGAGTTTACCTAATAAATTTTCAGCGGGACTGGACGACGTGCCCGTATATGTTTTAAAATTTGTCGCACACTGCACAAGTAATCCCTTGGCAAATATTGTTAATGAAAGTTTTGCCACACAGATCTTTCCCACTAATCTCAAGACAGCCAAAGTGATTCCTATATTTAAAAAAGGGGATCGTCAGTGCATCAAAAATTACAGACCAATCTCACTGCTTCCAGCAGTGTCAAAGGACTCAATATCCTGAGTAAAAATCAGTTTGGCTTTAGACCTAACAAATCTACTGAAATGGCAATAGTTAACACAATTTCCTATATAAATGAAAGAATTGACACAAATGATAAAGTGGCAGGCTTATATTTTGATTTGTCCAAGGCCTTTGACACTGTGGATCATAACTTGCTTTTGACAAAGCTTGGTGCGTATGTTAGCGTGTTGCTGGTGTGCGTGATCAGAGGTGTTGCTGCCAATTTGCTACAATCCTACTTATCGGATAGGCAGCAAACAGTCTGATTTGCTAAAAATAATTATCTTTACTTTTCAGATAGAACTAAATTGTTGCAGGGGGTACCTCAGGGCTCCATTCTGGGACCCATATTATTCTTAATATACGTAAACAATCTGGAGGATGGATTGGCCTCGGATAGCGTTTGCCAGTTTGCTGATGACACATCAGTGATTTTGGCCGACACTTCTATGGCGGGACTGTCTCGAAAGTGCACAAACTCTGCATTGAAAATGCAGCAGTGGTGTTTCGATAACGGCCTCACTCTAAACGTAGATAAAACCGACCTCATTCTTTTTTCAAAGCATGCAATAAGGTCTGAGTCACTGCTTGTGTGGCTTGGGGGCAGATCTATACCTACTTTGGAACAGGTTAAGTTCTTGGGTGTTCATTTGGACCCCTCTTTAAACTGGGAACATCATATCTCAGCTCTTGGGGCTAGGCTTAACAGTTTGTGTAGTGTAGTCCTTAGGCTTTATGACATCATCACTGCAAAGACTGTTAGGCTTTTCTACCTTGGGCAGATACAATCCCTTGTCTGTTATGGTATTTCCTTTTGGGGATCATCAAGAAAGGCTAGTAATATATTTAAAATTCAAAAACGCATAATAAGATGCATCTTCCACCTACATCCAAGAGCTTCATGTCAACCATTTTTTACTCAGTTTAAGTTGCTTACTATTCCCTCATTATACTTTAGATCTTTAGTCATGCTTGTCAGAAGGAATACGGAATTATTTCCGCTAAATAGACAGTAGTATGGGGGAAACATGGTTATGACTACCAGAGGGGCGAATGACCGAAGGGTACCTTTACATAACTCCACCTTCTATGAGAGAGGACCATACTCTATGGCGATTAAAGCGGTAAAGATGTTACCAAGAGAAATTTGGCTTACCGAGTCGATTAATTGCTTTGAGAGACGCGTAAATGAATGGCTGTCTGACAGGTGCTTTTACTCTTTCAATTTTAATGAATAGTTTTTGTAATGTCAATATTTTTAACTTAATATTTTTTATTTAGTGGGTTTTTCTCATGCTTTTGTTTTATGTGTAAAAATTTTGTTCCTTTTAAATTGGAATATCTTATTTTACAAACTGTAAAACTTTGTTCAGTTTAAACTGACTCTCTTATTACTACTTTTTTAAATTATTTTGTATTTGTCTTTTTCTCCTTTTGTTTTCCTTTGTGTAAAGTTCCTGTCGAAATGTCAATTAGTTTTTATTTTAACTGTAGTTAGATCGATATATTTATAATTCTTAATGTTAAACATTTCTCTCTCTGACGTTGCTTTGTTATGTGATCATAATTTTGTTGGCAAATAAAGGATATTATTATTATATTATTATTAAGTAACCTAACCTAACTTTTTACTTGGAGAAATAAATTTATATCCAAAGTTCATAGGATTTATTTCTAAGTAACTGAATGTTTAAAAGAAAGAGGAAAAAATTATTATTCTCAAAAGTGCCTATCCGATGTTGAGATGTGTTGACAAAATTTGAATTTAAATTTCTTTCAGTATTATTGTTCCATACCTTTCGTAACTAGTGAATTTAATCTAGAACAGCTAAACTATGGATACAGTGATAACTGATTTTGTCAAACTATTGCAAATGCAAGTGTGTATAAGTGTAAGTATACATAAATAAAACTATCAAAATATATTTAATACTTATACATAATATTTACTTTTTGTTTTTAATTTAAATTTGTTCTTTGGTTAATCTCAATCACTCTCTTATATAAAACTGTTCCACAGCATCAAAAAAAAAAGGTTGAGAAGCACTATCTTAATTTGTAATCTGAATAAAGTAGATTTATTCTCCTTTTTGTCTAAACAAAACTACAAGGGTGTTAATTTCCAGTTCCAAATAAGATTAAACATTAACAATATGAAATTGGGTATATAAATGTGTAATTTGTTGTTTAAATAAATACACAAATAAATAAATACCTTGAATCATTTGTTGTATCTGTTATACTTGGCGCTTTACAATGCAACTTCAGTGAATCCCCCTCAAACACAACCTGATTATTTTCAGGTTTTAAATCTAACAAAGGCAAACCATTATTGTGGGAGGCAGATTTACAATGAATATCAACACCCACTTTGAGTTTTTTTAGTGGGAAACCTTTAAAAGTTGGTGGCGAGCTGCATTTTGGGTTGGACATCAATTTTAGGGGATGTTTCTGAATGTAATCGAGAAGCCAAAGAAGGCCACAATCACACTGAAGAGGATTGTTTGATATGTCACTAAAAAATTAAAGGAAATTTCTAAGATCATGCAATTAATATCTTTATAAATATAATCAAAATTTGCTTGTTAAAATTTTCTTAACTTATTGTGATACTTACAGCTGCTTAAGATTAGGTATTAAATCAAATGTTCCAAAAGTAATGGCAGTAATTTCATTGTGATTTAATTTAAGTCTTTCTAAATGTTTAAGTCCCTCAAAAGCTTTAACATCAATGTGTCTGATGCTATTATCAGACAAATCTAGCCTTCTCAAGTGGGGGACTTCCCTGAATTGATTTTCTTGTAGATCTGTGATCTGATTTCCACTAAGGTTTCTAAAAATAGAACAATTATTACAAAATGAGGAAAAATTATTACTTAATTTGTTTAAAATACTAATTATTACTTAAATAAATGAAGCAATTTGTTTTGAAAGTAATAGATTTGTTTCTAAGAGTACTTACAATTTTTGCAGAACTATTAATTCCACCTTAGGTACAAATGTCTTTAAATTGTTGTTGGAGAGATTTCTAAAAAGAAGAAAATATCTTATTTTAAAAAGTGGATGCTGGTAGCTATTACTATGTGGTATTTAATCATCTTCGGGAAATGTTTAAAAAGGAACTACTATGTTTTATACCACTAAATTTATTTAGAAAACAGTGCACATGACTGCAGTAGACTGAGTCTACCTTTGTAATTCAGTTTGAAAATGACTCTGTGAGTTGAAACTGCAGTCACTGTTTTCTAAATAAATTTAGTGGTATAAAACATAGTAGCTCCTTTTTGAACATTTCCCAGACATCTTATTTTATCGATTAAGTAGTTATTGATACTTTTACAAGATGTTCTAACACAAAAGCATGCTTTATCTTGCAAATAAAGAACAGTGAACATGAAAATAAAACTTACAATTGAACTAGTTCGCTGGCAATATTAAGTAATTCTAGTTCATCTAAATGGGACACCTTTTCAAATTCCCCACAAACCATTTTAAGATAGTTGGCACCATCTCGTTGTGAGTTAGGTTTACAAATACATTTACTAGAGCACATATTTTCCTGTGCTATAGTACTACAAACTACCCTCAAAAAGAGGAAAACATAACTAATAAAAGTTCGCTTCATATTTACATGAATAATTTCTTTTTCGGCAAGAATATATTTTGAAATCTACACCCAATATAAACAACACAAATATCAGGCATGTTTTAGGTCTTAAAATCGCACGAAAGTAACACCATATTTCGTGCAGTGTATTTTAAAAGTTCATGGTAAAGGTAATAATTTGTATTTTTGAGATTTCACACAGAAGAAATAATATTTATAGTTAATATTTGAAACATGTTACACTAATTTCTATGTTTAACAACAAATTGTCAGCCATATTGAATTTTTTGTTTGACAAGAGCACGAGCACGGAGTTGAAAAGAAGGTATCTATAATCAATGATAATTTTATTATAAACCCATCAAAAATTGAGAGAATGTAATAAATCAGACACAAGAATAAATAGTGTTTCAAAAACATACCATTCCCCGTCCAAAATTAAAAATAATGGTTTTATCGATATTAGCCTACTCTTACTTGGTTTCGCACATACAATTTTACCAATTTGAATTAAATTTTGGGTGGTAAGAAATTTACTTGTGTACAAGCTGACACTGAAATAATTTTGTAAAAATATGTACGCCATTGTATGTGCTATCAAAAGGTTTTTGTAAATATATAATTACATGTGGACAAACAAATGCAAAATAAAAATGGATATTTTTGATGGTCATTTCATTTTTCGAGCCGTTTAAACGCGATAAGATTTTTTTTAGTTTCTAGATGTCACCAGAAGTATGTAACATTATAATTACAATCAAGACATTTATCCAAAATAGCTCATTTGTTGTGGAGTAATAACTATGGGCAATCTCGGACTCTTTCCTTGAAACAAGACAGACCTCCGTGTATAATAAATAGTGAACGGTATAGGGTAATGTTGCAATATTTTGTTCAAAGGATTTTCAAGCTCTTTAGTAAGGGCTAATTATTTGGATTAAGTGAAATCTAGCAAACAACTTTTTTTTTAAATATTTCATGAATTTTCTCCTATTTCGAGATTATAGGACATGATTGGAGCTTTGATTTTCCCATATTTTCCCTCACTTTCCCTGAAAACACAAAAACATTATGTTTCCCTTGACAAAGCACTTTTATTTCTACGAAAAACATCGATCTTCCGTATTTGTTTTGAATAGTTTTATATTTCTGCACGAATTTTATCAAACAAATTTAGAACAACTTTTCAAAGAGAAATGTCACCGATGATTGTATTACTAAAAACGCGAACTATTGGTTGCAAAGTTGCCAGATGTAAAATACTTTCGTGGTATAAACTATAAAATTAGTCCTTCTCAATCAACAACATAGTTTAATTTTTAAAATAATCACACGATTTCCTGCAATTTAAGCGTTTACAGGTATCTATTGAACTTCCAGAAATCGAGTTATGATCGATTTAGTTCAGGTTATTAAATAGTTGTTCGTTTTGATTTGTTTTTTCGTCATTTTTCGTGATTTTTCGGATTAAAAAGTGCAAATTTATGAAATTTTAGATAATACAGAACCTTCTATTAGTATGATTATAACGAAATTTTAGCGATTAGTAAAAAAAAAATAACCTAACGTTACAAAAGTGATTTTCTCTACTTTCCGGGAAAGTGAAGAAAAACAGTGAAAACCAAGGCCAGGATCGCATTTTATTACTTCGATATAGGAGGTGAGTGTCGAAATTTTTTCAAAAAAAGGACGTCATTTTTTTAGATTCCACTTAAATGAGATAATTATCATTTTCTCACCTTGGTGTCAAGAATAACAATGCAGAACTCTACATTTATCCTTGGAAATGTGTTGTCTTCACTATAACCATAAAAGTATCACAAATAGTAAAACAGCCTTGACATTTTTGACACGTCCGTGTTTTGATTTGTATTTTGACGTTTTTCCACGATATTTTCAGCATATATCGCACTTATTTTGTATTTTACCTTCAAAAAATGTGAAATACAGCTTTAAAACATTTGTAAAAAATGAATGCAGAAGTCGAAGAACATATTCGCAAAAAAGTACCGTGGGCTAGGCTTCCTACACACATTAAACAGGTAAAACATGGTTGTCCTTAAATACCATGAAAACAGTTTTAGTAAATCCCAATTTAAATATGATAACAACTTTCATTATCTAATGGTTTTTAATTTTCAGATTCTTAGCAATTCTACGAAAGAGTATGAAAGATGTATAATTAATTTTAGCATTAAAAATCAACTGAGATATCGAGGAAATTTAGGTAAGCGCCTTATATTTTATTGTTCAATATTTATATTAATAATTGTTGTGAGAGTGTTTTTATTGCTCTAATCTGATCATATTGTCTTTAAGAGAAGATGAAATACATTTATATATTCAGACATTAATCACGGGTATTGATCCTGACCTATAAAGGTAATGCCGCTTGGAGGTGGTAGTTATTTTGTGTTTTTATTCAAGTGTATATGACACATTTTATCATAGTTATTACGCTGTAAAATTTCTAGAATGTTATCTCTATTTTGCTTGGTTTTATTTAAAGAAAGTGCAAGCAAAAGCTAACCACAACTTGGCAATTACCAGATAAGAATTTTGATATATGTATGTGAAACAAATTACCTTGTTTAATAGTGAAAATAAATTCCATTTTTATGATCATATGCTTTTATGAATTTTATTTATTTAGAACAAGTAGTATATGATATGACCCTGATTATAAATATTTCATTGACAGAATTAGGCTAAGCAGGCAATTTATGTTTACAAAAAGTGTTAAATTTAACAGTATGTAATGAAATATGTCAATATTATTTTAACTGCTTCAAAGAAGGTGAGATTATGTATGAATATGTTAAAAATATTCTGATTAATTTTTAATAGTACATTAACAAAGACATAATTAATTTTATAAATTTATTAACTTTCATGTATTTTTAACTTTAATCTTCTTTAGGGTTTAAAACATATATAAGTACTCTTATATCTTTATAGGGACTGAATCTCAATTAATGCTTGGTAATTATAAAGGTTGTGGTAATCTATGGCTGGGTGCTTTTCATAATATTTTTTAAATACAAGCATATTGAACACAAAATACCATAATAATTTTTGTCTATGTTTTTATTTAACAAAAAATTCAGTTATTTTGAACAGGTGAAATAAAAAATTGAGTTCTATGATTACATTAGTACATGTAAGCAACTTGAGCTCCTTCATGACGCCTGCCGCTTTTTTTTTTTCACAGCTTTAAAGGATTGAAATCTTGCTGATTTTGATGCATATTTGACCTTGGGTACAGCAAAAGTCACATAGTGCAAGATCAGGCAAATAAGCTGGGATATTGTACATGGCAAGAAATATATACAATCGAAGGCCACATCCAGACTGATTTATCTATAGACATGAGAGGCCCCGCATTTAGAAGAGAAAGTTTCACGTTACACAGCTGTTAGTTGTTCCTCTTTGGCGTATGCGTATTTCTTTTGTAGAAGCATCAGATGTCTTATTTTATAGCCATATTTCGTATTTTATACCCTTTTTATTAAAAATAATAATAATAATAAACGTCTTTATTAACAATGCATTCATATTACAAAGTAATACAATGCACACATGGGATATGGCTGGCGAAGTTTAACCAATGGCCATTCTTCCACTTAACCAACCACACCTCCCAATGCGCCAACAAGAAGTAATCAACAATACAAATACTTATTATTAAGCTCCAAGTAGAAAACTTTTGTTTTCTGATTTGTCTTTTGATTTTATAGTGCCTAAACTGTGGTGAAATTGTATTATACTGCTTCACAAAACTATAAGAAAACTTTTCTGAAACGAAGAAGTTCTATGTCTTGGTATCATAAACAGACTTTGATTTCTTAAATTAATATTATGTACATCAGTCCTAAGTTCCAATTTTTTATACAAGTACATAGGTTGTTTAGTATCTAATAATTTTCGAAAAAATATCAGAGAATACAGTCTCTATATATTTTCACATCTTAACCAGCCAATTTGCCTGATATTATTTGATACAGAAACAAACTTTCTTAAGTTAAAAATAAACCTACAGCATGTATTTTGGACATACTGTTTTCTCTTCTTTGTAACTACATCCAAAAAGGGATAGTAAACAACATAGCAGTAGTTATAGATTGGCATAATAAGAGTTTCACATAATTTTTTCCTCATTTTAAGGTTCAATATATATCTATTTGAATATAAAACCTTCATTTTAACATAACTTCTTTGTAACAGGCTTTGGACATGTTTATGAAATCTTAAATTAACATCCAAATGTAATCCCAGGTTTCTGGCACAATTTGAAAAAAGTAAAACATCATACTTTAAGGCGATTTGTGAGCATGTTGCGCTGTTGTTTGGAACAAAATAAGAGAATCTCAGTCTTGTTGGAATTAATTTTGAAATTATGCTCCTTAGAATACTGTAGAATGGCTGCCAAATCATGATTTAACATGAGTGCAGCTATTTCTGGATCAGAGGGGTCAAAAAGATGTAATATCTGAGTATCATCAGCATATGCTTGCAAATGTGAATTTGCTACGGAAAAAAATTAGACTTATATATTACAAACAACAAAGGACCAAGAATGGATGCCTGGGGTACCCCAGACACCTGTGAAACCACATCCACATTATCTAAAGCCTAAACAACTGAACAGATAGTAGTGGGGACATAAAATTTTTATACTGGCTATATTAAATTTTAGGAAACAAGCATGGTAGAAGAGATAAAATGATATTTACTGTGCAACTTAGTCCTATTTTGTATTCTTTACCAGGGTCATCTCATATGTTGACTTATATTTGTAGTACCCTGTATGAAAAACTTATAAAAATTATCCAATTATAAATATTGTAGATTTTAGATTAATACTGACGTATTCAATTAGATTGTAGTATTACTGTACACTTACTCCAACTTATTTTCCATATCTTATCAATATCATTTTTTTTAAACCAGCTAACAAGTTAACTCAATTTTGATTGATGTTCGGTGTCTAAAAACCATTTTTTTTTCAAGTACGCCATGTTTTCAAAGACGAGAAACGCTATTATGAACGTGTCGTCGCTTACAGTAAGGAACGACTTATGCTATTCCCGTACCATTTGGCCGACATGATAGTGAAAGGCCTAAGGATAACCCCTTTTAACTACTACATTTCTGTCGCGGAAAAACTTATACAAGCTGAAAAGAGTTATGACACGTTGCCGAATTTTACTGCAGCTGATTGTAAGTATGACAACATCGTTACAATTTGTGATGACGTAGACGCCAATTATTTTCCTTTATGTTTTTATAGTAATAGGTATATATGCTAAGGTGTCGGGTTTAGATAAAATGTGCAATTCGTTGCCAGAGCTGAAATAGGAATTATGAATGGTTTATTAACGGCAATAAATCATACAAATTCCATTTTATATAATACGTCAAATAAGAATAAAAAATCTGAAACGAAACAATCACAAAATATCACAAGTCACATCAGTACTAAAAGAATAACAATTAACTAAAACAATAATACTGACTACAGTCTATTATGTATAATATTCAATCACTTAAAAATTCTTTAATACAACCCTTAAATGAGTTCAGAGAGAGTATAAATGGGTCAACATTCCTAGGCAGTGAATTCATTTCCCTACTCATTCTAAACATTGGGGTGCTAAACGCATAATTTGTCCTATGGTATGGTTCGTTAAAAAGACTATGGACCCGAAGCACCCTCTGAGGTAGAGAGAATCCAACAGCCCCCAACAATTCAGGAGCATCAACCATAGAGTTTATGATCTTATAAAATAATATTAGGTCAAGATAGATGCGTCTATTATATAAGGATAACAAGCTCATATAATCCCGTACTACACTGAATGGCACATCTTGCTTAAAAGCAACAAATTTCAAGAAACGGACCTGTACCTTTTCGATTTTATTTTTGTATATTAAGCACACTGCTGAAATCAGCTAGTGTGCATTTAATAAAACTAACAAGCCCCAAACCACGGCTCGAAATACTATCGACGTGCAGGTCAAAAGAAAGACCCTCATGAAATATCACTCCAAGATTCTTTATATGATCTGAGCGAGTCAGCATTGTATTGTGCAATGTATAATTATAAACTATACTATCTTTTTTCTTTGATAAAGTAATGGCAGAACATTTTGTTAAATCAAATTGCATGAAATTGCGGTCACACCACTTACTAAAACTATCCAGGTCACCCTGCAAGGCCACACAGTCCTCTATCCCTCCAACAACCTTAAATATCTTTAAGTCGTCAGCATACAAAAAACATCTGCTTGAGATTATAGAATCCTTTATGTCATTCACGAAACAATTAAAAAGAAGGGGTGCCAAATGTACACCCTGTGGGATTCCAGAAGTGACAGGTATATCAGCAGATTCAACGTCATCAATCTTCACCCTTTGTGTTCGATTGGAAAGATAACTTTCAAACCACTTAAGAAAAACTCCGTGGATACACATATTACTTAGCCAAATGCCTTGGGGAAGTCAGTGTAAATAGCATCCACCTGACAACGCTTCCAACAAGACCTGCTCATAAGCCAATAGATTAGTGACTGCAGAGCGACTACGGACAAAGCCATGTTGGGCAGTAGAGAAAATACTTAGGGGATATATTTTTTGATGGACTATCTGTTCAAACAATTTGCTAAATATAGAGAATTTTGAGATACCTCTATAATTCTCAACATTCGTCTTATCACCACACTTGTAGATTGAGGTAATGTAAGTAACCTTCCAAACATCAGAAAACACACCAGTGAACAGAGATACATTAAATATTTCAGATAATATTGTGGAAAGAATACACTGGCAACTTTTGATAAAATGAGGTGAAATACCCTCTGGCCCCACGCCCAACCTACTTTCTAGATGCGAGATTGCATTAAATACGTCCACAAGTGTCACATGTAGAGAACCAAGATCAGTTGACTGCACAGTTATGAGATGGGAGGCTACCGGAGTTACTAGAATACTCAGATGAAAAAAATAACCTGAAGAGCTCCACTATGTCTGATTGATTATTAGCCCAAGAATCACCATAGGACACTGAGGTGGGGAAACAACCTCTTCCATTTTTTGCATTCACATAACCCCAAAATGCACTATTATCGGAGCACATAGTCCCCTCCATATCCGAAATATAAGCATGCTAGGTACTTTCATATAAATGCTTACATGATCTTCTCAAATCAGAGAACCCTATATTGTTTTCAGCAGAATTAGACATTTTAAAATTTCCGTGTGCCTTCTTCTTTTCTAAGATCAGTGCCTTTAATTCAGGGCTAAACCAATGAGGAAACTTCTTATTTTTAGCAATTGCTTTAGGTATATAAATATTAAAATATTCATTAAGAATATCATAAAAGGTTTTCAAAGTAACATTCACATCATTTTCATGAACAAGTAAGTGCCAATCAAAACAAGACAAATAATTATTAATTTCTAAATAATTGCTAAAGTTTTTAAAATCATTATAGATACAACAGTACTGAAACTCATGCATTTGCTCAGGCATTGGGATCTCCAAGCTTAATGCTGGATGATAGGGACATTTGATATATTCAATTTAACTCCTGGAGTACTACTAAACACCAGATCCAGTACATTACATACATATTGGGAAATGAATTCAGCTGATACATATTTAAATACACAAACGAGTCCAACAAATGTCTCACTATCCATTGTTATGTAACTTATACGCTCAGAAAAAATTGCCTGTATTTCCTAATCCCCCTTTAATAAATTAAATTTCATTTTAGGCTTAAGAATACTAGGTATTGGTAGAAACGAGTACATCGAAATTATGAATAAGTCTCGATCAAATAGAGGAAGATTATTTGGCAAAAAGAACGTCCTGGGTTTATTACCGAAAGTTCCAGTAACTATTCATATTGAACCTTGGTGGAGGGTTGAAGTCGGTCTTATTTTAGAAGAAGATATAAAAGTAAGAATCACGCTATGTAATCAAACTTGAGCACTCCATTATTGCCCTCACCAAAAGATGCACAAGGGCTGTTAAGTTTATGAAAACGCTGCATTAATACCAAATTAATTTTGAACATAAAAAACTGTGCAGCAGAACTTTTTGAACTTGTTTACTTCTAATGTATTTCATTCACAAGGTTTTTTTTAAACTTAATTGTAAATTTGGGATATTTATTTTTGAATAACATTCTATTTTACGTTTGATACATAAAATTTAAGGTACCAGTAGCTAATTATGCCTCTCTTTATTATATTTTTTTTTCTTAAAATAAATTTTTAAATTTATATATGTTTTTAGGTTGTAAGTGAAGAAGAATTAGCAGTGATTGATAAGTTAATAGATTTAGGTTCTCAAAATGCTGGTGATTTAAATTTTAATGTGGTACTTAGTTTATATAAGTAAGTAGTTGTAGACAGTTTCTTTTTTTTTTTACTTCTTAGATTTAGAACAACAAAATGTGTATATTTTAATTGACTTGCTACAAGGGTTACTACAAAAGCTATCTTCCTAAAAATGAAACGAAAAATTTACAATCTTTTTGGTTATTTTATTTTTCAACATAACCTGCTTGCGCCACCTGTCCTGTAATGACTTAATTACATTAGAAAAAAAGGTCCTGTTGGTCTCCAAAGTGAACATCAATATCTTCTTTCAAATACTCATCGCCTGCAAAGCGATGTCCTCTGTGAGTGTTTTTCAAATTTCTGAACGAAGTCGGACGTAGCCAAATCTGGCTTGTATGATGGGTAATCCAGCTGAAAAAAATTACTATCGCCGAGACTGATTACATTTCGCTAGAACATTTTGAGCTGTACATTCTAATTACTTACGTCACAGTTATGATTATGGTAAGCTCTCTATCTCTAGAATGCTCACTCTGATAACTAACTTTTTTTTGCACTTTCGACTGATTTGGTACTGACCTGGAAGTGATGTGATTTTCATGAAGTCAACTATTCCTATCCTTTAAAGAAGCGTGACTTATTTTGACCCGGAATGCGACCTTGTTAATTCGCATGATCCACGACCAATGAATATATACGTTTATTAGTTATTATCATCTTCAATTTTTTCACGTCATTATTTCAATAAGAACAGTACATGTGCCCCTGTTATTTATACCGCTGAAGAGGACATTTTTTCCGCTTTCCATTTCAATGCAATGCAATAAAAACGGGTGTTCTAGTTAAAAACTTTTTATTTTTGTGTATTTCTATCATTTCTAGAAACTCTCGTTTTTTTGTATGTGTTTTAGATTTCAGAATTGTCGTGTTGTTACAATTAAAGGTATATTTTGTTTCAATACTGTGTTTCGTTAAAGTGGCTTGTTTTTTTTTTACTGTATTTATGGCCATTTATTCTGTTTTATAGGTACCGGCTAGTTTATCCGATATATACTCCATTATTTCCTTCACATATAATATATATATATATATATATATATATATATATATATATATATATATATATATATATATATATATATATATATAAAACTTAATGCGACAGTGGTCTTTTTTGTTTTAGTTAGAAATTAGTAATTATATTTTTGTTCTTTATTATTCTAATTTCACAGAACTCTTTTTCTTTATGAAACACAAAACAACGAACAAATTGAAATGAAATTTGACACAAAAGTAGAAACATGGTAGATAATTTACTAATATTCCTTTCTAAAAGGTTAATGAAGTAACAGGCAGAATTAACCCTATTATTTTTTTAGAAAAGGCTTAATATATTTAGACGTCCCTGTGACAGCTGTCGATAAAGTGCAAGTGCCGCCTTTACAAGGCTTCGTTATGAATAGAATATTAGGAGACTACTTTGAAACGCTTTTGTATAAAATATTTGTTTCTATAGACGAGCAGACTACTGTAGAAGAAGTGAGTATTGCTCAACATGCTTTTAAGAATACTAATGATAATAATAACCAAAAAATAATATCGCATAAAAACGTTGATTTGGTTTTAGTTAGGAGCCGTGTTAGAAGTTGACACTGAATTGGTAAAACAAGCTGTCTCGCTTTATTGTCGCCTGCAATTCGCTCGGAAACTCGATCCAGAGACAGAGCAAGAAAGAGCCAGGCGACATCCATCTTGGTTTAACATTCCATATTCGTTCGTAGGGTAAGTACTTCAAAAATTAAGTAAGCCTCAAGGCTAATCTATCAAGGTATCAAATTAGTAATATATGTTTTTTCTATATATATTTTTTAGTCCTCAAATGGACGTCACTCCCTTAACTTTAACCCTATCATCGCCTTCCAATGCACCCGCACCTCCTCCGACCCCTTCCACAGAAAACCCTCCATCGGATAGCCCGAGCCATTCGCCACATTCGACCAATCAGGCGTCTGCGAATGGTATGCGAGTAGCATTCCTGTTTGACTCCGCCCTCACAGCGTTCCTGATGATGGGTAACTTGTCTCCTGGTTTGAAACGTCACGCTGTCACTATGTTTGAAGTGGGAAAACTACAACACGAAAGTTTAGATAGTTTTTTGACTGAATTGGAAAAGGTATCTGCAATGGATGCCGACGGCGAAGGTGAAGCAAGAAGATTTTTTGATCATGCTGTCATTTTAAGGTAGGTATTACAAAGTATAAATACATAATTTCCACCAAAAATTAACTATATATATATATATATATATATATATATATATATATATATATATATATATATATATATATAATTAAAATAGAAAATGTTTGACTGTGCGAACACGGATTGTCAGTGAAGCTTTCCCCTCTCGTATTAAAAAACGCGGAGAATTTCAAGATGATGGAGAAGCTCCGGTTCCGAAAAATGACCACAGTGCTGTTTCGTCCTCATTAGGCCATTCTATTAGGTACAATCCATCCTTTGGCAATCGTACCCCCTCTACCATTTTCAAATCGGTTTGGATAGCCTTATGAGTACCAATAAGGACGAAATTGTGCGGTCATGAATACAAGACTTTTTAATTTGACAATTTAATATTTAACTTTTATTAGTTCAATTTTTAAACTGCAAAATGTGTTTTCTATTAGATCGACGATATTGGCTTTAAGAAAACTTCCCGGTCCAGGTCTTGATTTGGTTAGATTAGAAAGTTTGAACTCTTTGGATGAAGCAGCTTGTCAACGTCTATTAAAACGTAAATACCGTCTCCTTATTTCCATGGCTCCTATTGGAAGAGAGGTAAATATACATTTTTAAGTGATAAAATATGTAATGTAAGTCTTTAGTTTCTAGCGACTACGTAATAATGAATAGCAAGTCTTGAAAAATAATAGACTAATGATCTCAAAGCATTTTACAGACTATTAGCCCTTCTACGTTAACATAAACATTGTCCAAAGAATGAATTATTTTCCCCTTTTTCATTGTGTTACCATTATTAGCCTAGAAGACGTTATACGGGGGCGCCATCTATTATTTAAAATATTAATTTGAGTTCAAGCCAAACAGTGTGATTTTTACAATTTTTATCCATCTTCTAGGTCAGAATTGCACCTCTATCCTCCATGCCTCCCGCCTTACTAGGTCCGGGACAGCCCGAAATTAACAGTCTTTGGTTTCGACTCTTTTTATATCACATAACAGGGTACGGACCGCCCAGTTTGTTGTTGGCCAAAGGAACTGAGCTAAAGAGACTGCCTAGGATGTTTTTAGGATTTTCTCGGTTACTAGTAAGTATTAAAGCATATAAAATCTTAAGTAAGTTATTAATCGATGTTAATGAACCCTTTTAAATAATCAATACTTTTGTATCTAGGTTTATGGTCTTCTGAAGCTTAAATTAAGAAAATTAAATCGTGAGGCCAAAAAAAAAGAGTACATTTTTAGCGAAACATGAACTTATGACAATGTTGATATGAAGCCACCTTTATTTTATTGAGAGGATAAAAATAGTAATACCGTTGTCATAATTCTTATCAATCTCTCAGATTTTTTTAATATTTACATTTAAAGAAATTAATAATAATAATAACACTCAACACCGCTGCGATTGAGGAGTGTGAAAGCCTTTTGGCTAAGTCACTCGGTTGAATTATATCTAATCACTTTATTTACGCCTATGTCCACATTTTTTATTGTTTTTCCACAAACCCAAAAAACTATTTTACGCCATTTAATCCAAGTATATCACAGAATAGTTAATAACAGTTGCCCTTTAGATTTTCGTAAAATTGAATGTTTTAGAAGATTCCGTAAAGCGGTAAAAAGGCTATTAATTGTGACTGTGGACAAACATGAAGTAATATTTCTCTGTATAAGAATATTTGCGAAAAGTATGAGTTAACAAAAATTGGGAAGTTTATACACATCATTTGACTTAATTAATATAATCGAGAAACATCGCCAAAGTTTAACTTACTACAATTATTGTTTACTAATATTGGAATATGCTTTCTATTAAAATAATAATGATAGGTTTCCTCTTTTCAGGTAACGTCCTGGTTGCATGAACCAGCAGTAGTACCTGTGAGCAACTTTTTGTATGTTAACGCTGCTCTCCAGTTCGCGCCAGTTCTAGTACAAGGTTTCGGCGTACATCACCCTGCCGAAACTAAGTTGTTACCTTTTCCATTTAGATCTACAGGGACCCTTTCCAAAAATGGGTAATTTTTTTTCGATGAAATTAATTTGTCGTTGGTGATTTTATATAACTCGATAAATCTTTTTAATTCATTTTACTGCTCAAACTTTGAGGATGGGATGAAAAATTTCCAATCCAGTTATTTTTTTTACATATTCTCCTTTTAAAGATATATATTTAGATCGTCAGTGCTGCAGTGCTGAGTTCCTTCTTTGTAGGCGATTTTATCCGGAATTAGACACGTTTTTATCCCTACTGAGGAATTTTTTGAGATTTGAGGAAAATAACTGGTTGCACCTTAAGTGTTTATGTTATAGATAAATGAATAAAACAAACAAAAGACATATGCCCATATACTTATATAAGTATTGTGATACTTCAGTAATATTTTGATATAAATAGTGATGTAAATAAATGAGGAAGGTTTAGTGAAGTCACAATTAGGTAAATAAATATTATTATGCAACATGATTCTTTTCTCTACACTGACTTATACCGCCGCGAATACTCTTTTTGAAGAAGGGAATTATATCGGTTTTTATCTAACTCTACCTTGATCATACGCTACATACAGTCAAAAGATAAATTGGGAAGAGTGTAATACTGCACAGAATCCTTTTTTGTTACACGAGACTCAGCCTTTCTTTCTTGATTTTTTTTTGTTTGAACTGGTCCAGAAGGGTAATACTGAAGAATGTGACGTTTCAAGGTGGTATGGTCAAAATAGCGGCGCGAGTGCCATCTCTAGGAAAATGACGAAACTTTTCATCCCATCTTCATACCTTGTTGATCAATATGATTTTTCGTTTTATAACTAAACATGTCACATTTTTAGTTGTAATAAATGAATATTTCAAAATTAAATTATATTCTGCTTTAAGCAGATTTAGGTAAAAATATACAATGATGATTTTTGTAGGCGACCAAGTCCAGAATCTGAGTCTCCTTTAGTTCGACATCCGGCAGTGGCAGCTCTTTTCGAATTATTAGATTTAAAGCATAGCTGTGGTTACCTTACATTCGTAAACGTTGGTGTTTTAGATTTCGGTAGGCCTGACGGGGAAGGAGTGCAAATCCGACTAAAAGGTAACTGAGTGTTGTTTTTTCTTTCTGTTATATATAAAAATGTTTCTCTACAGCCTGGCCCATAAGTTTCTTGATAATTTTTTAAAGCTAAATCAGTGCATTAATTATTATAATTTTACACTAATATAAATCCATTGCATCGTGTCGTTGTATTTTGATTTTCACCAGTTATATTTTTCAAAGGATCTATGAAGTCTCGCCCGGGCGCGCCCAAAACTGCGTCAGGTCCCACTAGTATATCTAACGAAAACTTTAGATTTGAAAAGAAAGAGACTGACGAATTAAGGCTTCAGTCACCTGTGGAGTCTCACTTTGCTGTGACGCCGGTGGACAGCGGTAGTCACAGATCTTCACCTACTAATGGATTTACTAGGTAAGTCACTAGATAGTTTGTTTAGTTTCCTTTGTAAATCTTGACTGATCTTTTTACGACTCTGTGTATTTTTAGTCAAGATTGCACTTCGTTGCTTCAGGAAGAGCTCGATCAGTTAGCAATTAAGGAAAAGGAAAACCAAAACCAAACGTTGGATAGGTTGGCTTCTGTGGATCAACTGCTGAGTCCCACTGATGAAAACGTCGGTATTTTTAGTAGGATAGAGGATGCGCCAACCGAGAGTGAGAGCGAGAAAGAAAATCGGAAAAGTCCTGAAATCGACGAAACTACAAGGGTATAATTTGAATTTGTATTTTGAGAGAAAATGCTTGCCTTGGAGCTTTTTTTATATTACACATATATATTTAGAATATGTTTAAAAATGTTCTTATGTTATAAAAAGCATTCGCTTTGTGTTCTGTAGGTTTGGACGTTACTCGACTGTCATTTTGGGATTCCTCTTTTTGACGCTGATGCCAATACAAAGATTTGTGATGCCATAGTATCAGGGGGACTTGCAGAAAAAGAAAGGTAAGAAATGTTAAGAGTGATACTTTTTACAGGTTCGAAGATGAGGTGAAAAATTTCCAGCTTAACAGGGAAAATGGAAAAAATCTTGTTTATGTTTCTACAAAATCGCCTTTTATAGAGATACACTATCGACAAAAGTGGAGCAACATAGTGGTTTTGTTCTTTTAAATTAAAGAAAATTATCAACTTGTGATTCTTAGTATTAAAGGGTGTTTTTTATAGAGGTATAGAACTTTAAGTTGGCTACACTTTTTTAACTGGCGGCCATTTTGTCAGCTGTCAAGTGATTTATGTTTAGTTTGGTTTGGCATTTCAACATGAATAGACTGACGCCTGAACAACGCTTCCAAATTGTGCAAATTTATTTTGAAAATCATGGTTCTGTTCGAAATACGTATTGCGCACTACGTCCATTTTACGGTCAACATAATCGTCCATCAGAGCAATTAATTCGATTAACTATGGAACATTTTCGCACCACATTTACTCTAAATGATAATACGCATCCACAGAGACGTCGTACAGTGCGTACAGAAGAAGTCATTGCTGCTGTAGAGCGTAGCGTAGAAGAAGACCCGAATCAGTCTATCCGCCATCGTGCACAGGAATTGGATATGTGTCCATTCACTTTATGGAAGATTTTGCGGAAAGATCTTGGTTTGCGTGCTTACAAAATTCAACTCGTGCAAGAATTGAAGCCACACGATCACCTAGCAAGGCGTAGATTCGGTGAATGGGCCCAAAACCAGATTGCCGTTGATCTCGATTTTCATAAGCGAATTTTGTTTAGCGATGAAGCTCACTTTTGTTTGAATGGATACGTCAATAAACAAAACTGCCGTATTTGGAGTGATGATAATCCTCAAGTGTATGTTGAGACACCGTTACATCCAGAAAAACTGATTGGTGTGCTTTATGGGCTGGTGGAATCATTGGTCCGTACTTCTTTAAAAACGATGCTGGTCAGAACGTTACAGTCAATGGTGACCGCTATAGAGCCATGATTACTGACTTTTTCGTTCATCAATTGAACAACCATGATGTGCAGGAGCTGTGGTTTAACCAGACAGCGCAACATGTCACACAGCTCGTGCCACAATTGATTTATTGAAGGAAACAAACGTTTGGTAACCGCATAGTTTCACGTTTCAGACCCGTGAATTGGTCTCCAAGATTGTGCGACTTAACGCCGCTAGACTATTTTCTGTGGGGATATGTGAAGTCGCTAGTCTACGCCGATAAGCCCGAAACGATTGATCACTTGAAGGACAACATTCGCCTCGTTATTGCGAGATTAGACTACGTCCGAGCCAGCCGTGGCGGTCATATGCCAGAAGTCATATTTAAATTATAATGCCAGAAGGTTATCTTTCGAATAAAGTAAATTTCATGTCAATTTAAAAAATTCATCTTTGTTTTATTCCATTTAAAAGTTCTATACCTCTATAAAAAACACTCTTTATTTTACAATGTTTTGGTAAACTTTAAACAAAATTTAGATTGACAAATATTTATTATTATACGACGTACCACTTCTTTCCACAGATTTTTAATGGGGTTGAGGTCTCGAAATTGTGCAGACCACTACAATACTCAAACGTTATTTTCCTGAAACCAGTTTTGAACTATACGCGATGAGTGCTTTGGATTTATTGCTGGAAAATAAAATGTACAGCATTTTCCACTGTGCACTAGGTAGCATTATTCTTATAGACGTGCTTTTACATCTTTCAAAAGTATTGCTCTATTTTTGTTCGATAGTGTTTATAGCAAAGGGGATTCCAGCAAATTTTTTGAGAAGGCCATAAAAATGTTTTAAAGAGCTGGAATATCAGTATATATACAGTGTGAACAGTAGAGTCCGCATCATATGGGATTAATGGCTTTATTTGAAATTTGACTTTGGCAACAATTTCTGCTTCGATCGAGATGGAAATTAACCAAAAAAAATAATAGTCACGTGGTTAGCATTATTGGTCAAATTTTATTTATTTATTTTTTTTAAATTCAAAAGTGGGGTTATATCTCAAAATATCGAAAAAAAAAGTTATTAGAAAAAGTTTTTCTAAATGCAATTTTTAGCCCATTTCAGCTGTGTAAGATAATTTAGATTTTATATATATATATATATATATATATATATATATATATATATATATATATATATATATATATATATATATATATATATATATATATATATATATATATCACTACGTAGTATAAAACAAAGTCGCTTTCTCTGTCCCTATGTCCCTTTGTATGCTTAAATCTTTAAAACTACGCACCGGATTTTGATGCGGTTTTTTTCAATAGATAGAGTGATTCAAGAGGAAGGTTTATATGTATAATAACATCCATTAAATAGTGGAGAAATACTGTTATTTTTGAGGTTTCTAATGTGATGTCGTTAATTATCATATTTTTTTCCGCTTACATTGCAAACGCAGGCTGAACCCTACGAGATTTATCAAAATAATGTACTAATTATTTGTACACATTGAAAAGATCTACAGAAAACTCCGCGATGGTATATGTCTATCTCTCATGGATATCCCATAATAACATTTTTTTGTCATTTACTTTTTACGACAAATAATGGCAAATTTTGAAGCGATTTTAACCAATACAGCATTAATCCTTATCCAATTAAATAGCTTAAATACATTGTTGATTTAATATAGATCTAGATGGTCCTTTACAGCACAAGATTTAAATGAACATTTTCGAAGATATTACAGATTTAAAATTGCGGGAAGTAGCGCTTGCGGCGGTACTGGCCGACCGGGGCGGCGGCAGCGTGCCTATAACTAGCGCGTCGGAGGCCGATGTAATAATTGTTGTAAAAATAAAATAAATAGTCACAGTTTTTCTGTAGTGTATTTAGTATCAACATTGCACCCGTGCGAAGCCGGGGCGGGTCGCTAGTATATATATATATATATATATATATATATATATATATATATATATATATATATATATATATATATATGTATGGCCCCTGTCTGAAACTGCCCTCGTAAAGCAGTTAAGATTGAGAACCTATTCCTTTTTTAAGGTTGGGTAATCAATAAAAGTGAATACTTTATGTATTCCTATAAATAACAACACAAATGGTATTTCTGCTTTTTTTTCCAGCCTGGAACATCTCATAGAATCAAGTAAAAAATTAGGTAATGTGCTTCTCGATTTTATATCACAATGTCAGTATTATCCAGGTGAACACATGGAAATCATGAAAAGAGGAAAACTAGTTCCTCTTCCGAGAAGGAGCTTAGTTTTCGATAATGGACGAGTCAGTGAATGGAGTGGTAAATAACTTAAAAGAAATTTTAAGTACCTAATCAAACATATCTAGCAAAATACCGCTAATTGAATGTTGAGCATGCTGTATTACGCAAGTTCATGTTCTACTTAATTCATGCTGAACTCGAGAGTCTGACAACCTATTAACGTTTTTTTTTTCTACTTCAATTCTGTACAATCTCACTCAAAAATATTCATTTTGCGGTTATTTTGTTAGAAATCAATTTTAGAAGAAAAGCACTACAATTTAAGTAGATAGACGTAATTTTTGTTTAATTCCATATTAAAAGTATTATTTTTCATGTACCTAAAAGTCTAGTTACTATTTTGATAAATTTTAATAAAGATATAAAGTATGTTTATAGTGAAAAAGTATATATCAAATCTAGGCAATAACAATAATATTTTGCTAATTTTTTTTTATTTATGGAGTATCTACCGCTTTCATGTCCCACAGCATATATATATATATATATATATATATATATATATATATATATATATATATATATATGTTTTTTTTGTATTTTTGCGGTTAGGTTCATACGTGGATGTTAAAAAAACAACGTATTTTGACGTTTCGCCTTTTGTTTAAAGCATTTTCAAACAATAACATTTTCTTTGATCAAACAACCTAAAATTTAAAATACACAAATTATGTTTAAAAACCTACACATTAACAGGAAAAGTTAAAAGACAATCCAAAGAAATTTTTTTAAAAACTTATTTTACAATTAAAAACTTTATATAATTTTAAAAATATTCAAATTTTTATAAAAATGTGTAAGTACGCACCTGATTGTGGTATTGGAAAAACAATTCTTTTTTTATTACATTATTTTTTTAATTATTACTTATGGAGTCTTTGATTTTTTTATTATTAAAACTAATAACATATAAATGTTCTAAGAGGATATTCCCATCTATTCCCTATTAAGAGGGTATGTTAATTTTTAATTAGATTTGTGTAAATGTGGCTTAGGTTACTTATGTCAGTTCTGTCGTTAAATGCGTTTTTTTCTTTTTTTATTTCCATTGTCTCCTTTACATTCAAGTTGTTATAATTATGGCCACGTTCAAGTATTGTTGTATTGCTGTAGTTGAAAGAATGGCCTGTTTCTTGTACATATTTATTTAATGCAGTCATAGCATTTTTCGTAAATTTTTGCCCATTTATCTATTTTTAAGTAACTGTGTGGTCATTCCTATATATTTTTTTGGACAATCGGTGCAAGGAATTGAATATATAACATTAGAGTTATTCATTTTAGGTGTTTTACTTTTCAGTTTTGTAAAAAAGGAGTTTATCTTTATGGCTATAAGCAGAACACCGATGCAGGCCAATATAACATTGAGCGGTAAACTAATACAACAGTTCGATAAATTTAACTATCTTGGGAGCTGGATAACAGTTGATCTGGAACCAGACGTGGAGATACGTAGCCGAATAGAACAGGTTAGAACATTTCTCGACTTAAAAAAATCTATTAGACAATCTGAGCCTTTATCTAGAGCTGCGCTATCGTTTTGTTAAGTGTTACGTCCATTCGGTACTGATGTATGGCGTGGAGACATGGACACTGAGGGCCGCCACGCTGAATAAATTGAAGGCGTTTGAGATGTGGGTCTTCAAGAAATTACTTCGAATTCCATATCCAATTGCCTATCTTGGACTCATTTTCCGCAACACCGAGTACCAGTTCCTGCAGCTGATAATGCAGGGAAAGATTGAGGGAAAACGGGGAATAGGTCGCAAGAACCACTCGTGGCTCAGGAAGGTCAGAGAATGGACTAGGTTGGACGCCCACGCCTTATTCAGACCAGCCCAAGACCGAACATAAGTTGTCGCCAACCTTCATTAATGGAGACGGCATATAGAAGAAGATATTTGAGATACAATTTGACAATAACTTTGATAGATTATAAAAAGTTGATTGTATGTAAGAAACGATTGGTCTTAAGGGTACGTTTTGTTTGTGTGTTTTTGGAGGAACAGTGAATACTTAGATTTTTGGCTTGATTTTCAGTTATTTGTTTCGATTTTAACAGTTTTTTTTTTAAATATTATTTTTCTTTTGGTATAAGAAAGTTGTGTCACTTTTAATTTTGTTGAAAGTGGCATCATCACTTAGTAATGAGTTCATTTTTCCCTCATACTCAACGGTGTTCATAATTGCAGTTCTATTGCTTTTTCTGAATTGTCTTTTAACTTTTTCTGTTAATATGTAAGATTTTAAACAATAATTTATATATTTTAAATTTTGGGTTGTTTGACTAAGGAAAATGTTATTATTATTAAATTAAAAAGAATAATAAAATAAAATAAAACCTGAAAATGCCTTGAACAAAAGGCGAAAAGTCAAAACATGTTGTTTTTAGCATCCATGTATGAACCCTAACCCCAAAAATACAATATATATATATATATATATATATATATATATATATATATATATATATATATATATATATATATATATATATATATATATATACAGGGTACATCGATAGAAAGATTGGAAGAGGTGATAGAGAATGTCATTTTGAATAATTTATGCCATATATGCCGTAGTACAAAAATGCACGGTTGTCAAGTCACACCACATTTTACAATTTTTCGGTTTTCTAGCAATTGGTGATTGAAAATTTAATTTTTATGATCCTGGTATAATTTTTCGGTTTGAAATATATTTTTTTCTTATTCTTTGGTTCATACACTATAATAACAACAAGAGGACTAAAATTAAAATAACACACAGAAAACTGTGTACTCAAAAATCTTATTCATCTACGAAAATTCAAGTTTCATTCTTAGATTTGAGTGATGTTTTTTTTCTAACAGTGAGAAAGATAAATGCATTCAATTTATTTTAAAAATAACTTTATTGAATGACCTTTACAGTGGTTAATCGAAACCCGTATCAATAAAATATTACATACATTAAATTCAGGGATGATATTCATATTAACGAAATTAATAATTTTCTCTATTCACTTTTCCTGTATTTAATTAAAATACAAAATATCTAATGTATTGCATTGGATGTTCTGAACGCCGAAAAGATGAATTTTTGTGTTTCTGTTCACCAGGCCGGTAATTGTTATTTCTAAAACAAACATAAACAAAATAAAAACACCAGTAGATAAACAACCAGTTGTGAAACGTTTTGAAAGTTGAAGGAAAACATCCATTCCGTTACACTCCGGTTCAAGGCCTTGAAGAAGGTGATCCAGCATGGAGAATTATGTTCTGCCGTTATTTGTTAAATGCTGATATGGAAGATGGATTTTTCTTAAGAAATATTTTATGGTTCAGTGAATCGAAATTTTCTCGGGAGGGAATCACCAACTTCCACAATCTGCATTATTGGGTTGATGAGAATCTGCATATGGAAAAAGAAATATCCTTCCAACACAAATTCAGTGTAAATGTATGGGCAGCGGTAATCGGAAGAACTTTCATTGAGCCATATTTCCTTCCTGTACATTTAAACGGAGACAATTACGTTTCGTAGTGTTTTTACGAAATGAAATGCCGAACATCGTGGATGAAATACCATTGAACGTAAGAGACGGAATAATTTTCCAGAACGACGGATATCCAGCACATCATCGGCTTGACGTAAGAGATTTTTTAAATGAAACATTCCGTAATCGTTGGATCAGAAGAAACGGTGTGTGGTCTGTAAGGTCCCCAGACTTGACGCCTATAGATTTTCACATCTGGGGACGCATGAAAGAACTTATCTATAAAGTGTCACACTTTGGGAAGAAATGAGACTAGGCGTAATCACCATCCAAGTGGGGAAAAGGGCCCGAAAATGTATTAGAAATAATCGCTCACATTTCGAACATAACATGTAAAATAATACTTAACGCGATTTTGGTAATTTTAGGAAAATAAAAATAAATAGAGAAAATTGTTAATTTCGTTAATATGAATATCTATCTTCCCTGAATTTAATGGATTTAATATTTTATTGATACGGGTTTCGATAAACCACTATAAAGGCAATTCAACAAAGTTATTTTTAAAATAAATTGAATGCATTATTTTTCTCACTTTAGAAAAAACTTTACTCAAATCTAAGAATGAAACTTGAATTTTCGTAGATGAATAAAATTTTTGAGTGCACAGTTTTCTGTGTGTGATTTTAATTTTAATCCTCTTGTTGTTATTATAGTGTATGAACCAAAGAATAAGAAAAAAAAATTTCAAACCGAAAAAGTATACCAGTATCATAAAAATTAAATTTTCACCAATTGCCAGGAAACCGAAAAATAATAAAATGTGCTGTAACTCGACAAGCGTGCATTTTTGTACTAAGGCATATATGGCATAAATTATTCAAAATGACATTCTCTATCACCTCTTCCAAACTTTCTATCGATGTACCAAACACCCTGTATATATATATATATATATATATATATATATATATATATATATATATATATATATATATATATATATATATATATATATATATATATATATATATTATATATATATATATATATATATATATATATATATATATATATACAGGGTGTCCAAGATAAGGATCCTAAGCATGGGGATCTCGGAAACAGTTGGAGATACGAGGTCGGTTAAATTAGAGAAAAGTTGCGCAATTTAGTGCTAAATTAAACGCAGTTAAAAAAATTTAAAAATTTCAAACACTTCCGGAGATTTCCGGAAAAAAATGAAATTTGGCAAAATCGTTTTTAATTTTTGCAGGCTTTATTTAAAGAGATATCAGAAAATAAAAGGTAGATTCTCATTGCCACTTTTTATTTTTTATAATATGGTCTAAACAAAATTTAAATCCGACGTTTCGTTTCTGAGATACCATCATGAACTTTCATTTTTTATATGGAACAAAAAAAAGTATCCCATGTATTTGATAGCATTTTTTATTACAAATTCAACGATGTATCACCCTTGCATATCGAATACGTAGTTCAAGTACTTTCCATAAGAGCTCCATGAGAGCGAGAGAGAAAGGTATATCAGTTTTATAAAAGCCAATGAACTACACACTTGATATGCAAGTGTGATACACCGTTGAATTTGTAATAAAAAATGCTATCAAATACATGGGATACTTTTTTTTGTTCCATATAAAAAATGAAAGTTCATGATGGTATCTCAGAAACGAAACGTCGGATTTAAATTTTGTTTAGACCAAATTATAAAAAATAAAAAGTGGCAAGAAGAATCTACCTTTTATTTTTTGATATCTCTTTAAATAAAGCCTACAAAAATTAAAAACGATTTTGCCAAAATTCGGTTTTTTCCGGAAATCTCCGGAAGTATTTTGAATTTTTAAAATTTTTAAATTGCGTTTAATTTAGCACTAAATTGCGCAACTTTTCTCTAATTTAACCGACCTCGTATCTCGAACTGTTTCCGAGATCCCCATGGTTAGGATCCTTATCTTGGACACCCTGTATATATATATATATATATATATATATATATAAATTTGTAGAATAACAAAAGAAAAAATATTATTGTATAACTGTTTACTATCACATTTTTTTTATCAATAAAATACTAAATGCATGCAACTATGTTTATTTATAGATACTAAAAACAGGAGTTGTTATCAACAAATGTTAAAAGAGCGTTAAACTAAAACTTAAAACTTTCCATTTATTTAGGTCTATTTATTTTAGTTACTTTAGGTGATTTACAAAAGCAGGTTAAATTCATTCCAGTTGAAACAAGTCGATGTAAACGGAGCACATCTTCTTTGATCAGCGATGTACACAGAAAAAACTTACAGTTACCAAGAGTTGGCCTACATATGAGTTAGATGTTTATCGAAATAAAAATGCTGTTTTTTAAATATCTTTTAACTATAACTGGCGTGTCCTGAAATTTACCTAAAATATTTTTTTGCCTTTGTCTCTAAGGGCATATTAGTATTATTTTGTAATAAAAATATGGAATATTAATTTGTTTTTCTACGTCACATAATAGTTTTTCAATATCAATTTTCCAAAATGATGTTTTACATTTGAGTTGCCACTGTGAACTCCCTTTTTTTAAATACGGATCTGAACCGTTAATTTCATACTTGAAATGGAATTTTAATTTGCTACTTAATCAAGTGTCACATGTTTTGACTCCAAAAAATCCATCATAATGGAATGTTTTCAAAAAAATAGTACTTCATGCATAATTGAGTAACAAATTAAATGAAATGTAACGTCCAGGACCGTATTAAAAAAATAAGTTGCTAGTGAGATTTATTTTGTTAAACGCCAGTTTGGAAAAGCGGTGGCGCGGCATTTTATAGAGCTGTAAAAATAATAGTGTCGTCTGATGTAACTTTTTTGCTTTCGGACTATTAGAATATTTGGCGTTTTTCATATTTTCCTTAATATCACAAAAACTAAAAGCAGTTAGCCAATGCTGTAAACGTTTTAAGAGGTAATCGGACACCGCAACTTTTCTCTATTTTAACTGATTCCCTAACTTTTGCGGATTCAGAAATACTCCATGGAAAATGGACTTTCGTCAGTAACAAAAATGGTCACGATTTTCTGTTTTTTCAGTTTATTTTGAAAAGTAAAAGTTGTATCAAAAAATCGATTCATATAATATAAGTTATAGATGGCGCCACTAGTTATCGAGATATATTTTTTTTGTAAATTCAACCTCAATTTTCCGCTTTCCTAATTAAGATATGATGCTCAATTTTGATAGAAATTGTTTGTATTGTTTTATATTTTGAAGATCTAATTTTTAAAAAAAATCAATCGTGGGCCGAGAAATTTTGCAAAAACCAATTTTTGCACCAAAAAAATTGCGATAACTTTTCACCGGAAAGATAAAAATTTTTTAATGCGTGCATTGGATTTAGATGTATCATTTTCGATCTCAAAAAAAAATTTGATATATTTTATGATATAATTTCGTCCTTTGAGTAAATTGGTCGTAATCCAATTTCAGACTTTTCCCAACCCCAATCCGTCGGCAAATAATTGTTGCCCAACCAAATACGCCAAATAACACAACACTTATTTTTCTATATTAAATTTAAAAAAGTATTTGCTGGCCACGTTTAGCTACGTAAAAGAGAGAATGTCACAACTCCGAATGGCCCCAAAATGGATGCTGTACAGAACAACCATAGTCATCACAATCATTATATATATATATATATATATATATATATATATATATATATATATATATATATATATATATATATATATATACATCCGGTTTATACATCTGCTTCTATCGCGAAAAAAATACGAAAATAACTAGCGACCAATGATATTAATTTGCCCTAATACAAACTTATAAAATTAAAAAGCATAGTTTTGGTAATAAACTATTAATGTATTATTAAATATTTATATGATTTGCTTATAGAAATTTTTGTAAACATTTTGTTAATAAGCTATTAGGTAATTATAATTAAAGGAAAAAAAAAAACAGTAGAATTTATTATATATAATTGAATATTTATTTGATTTTCTCTATAATTTTTTGTAAAAAATGTTAATCAACAAATTAAAAATTAATATGACTAAACAAATTGTTACTATCTCATAAATTAATAAACCAACATCAATATTATAAATATTACTTGTGATGCATAAGTTTCCTTGAAGCGCCTGAACTACGGCAACCCGCCGACAGCGGCCTGCAACAGCTATTTCCGATTAGATTCTGCCCAGTTTTCGAAGGTTCACAGATCGTATGGAAGTGTATTTCTTAGATCCAAAAAATTCACGGCTAAAGTACAAGTAGTGTTGTAAATATTCGGATGATTTTGATATTCGAATAATACGGATGCGGATGAATGTAATATTCGGATTGTTTAACAATCCGAATTGCGGAATGTTGACGAAACATTACGAATTAATACGAACCGAACTCCTCGCGGCTGTAGATAGGGAATTGGACAACAGTGGTTTGGTAAAAATTTAGATATAGGCGCCGGGTCAAATTTTAGGTTTTACATCATGGCTCCCGCACAAAAATCAATCGTTTTTTTTTTTGTCAATTCATCAAATAATAAATTTGCCCTATGTCGGTTGTGTAATCGAAAATTGGTAATTTAAAAAATTATATTTCTGAAATACGTCCACTTCTGTACCATGAAGAAATGAATAAAAATATTGTTACCGATGAGACTCAAGTTCATATTTCAGGTTTTGTTAAGCTCCAAGTAGTAACAAATATCCCTGAAGGCTTTCTTACCAAGATGAGATTCCATGTATAAGCCAATCCACAGAATTAAAAAATAATCCTGGCTCTTTAATTCTTTTAACTATGAACGAAAGTCAGCAGCAAGAAATTTTGCGAAAACAACCTACCACTTCTACCTAAGTTCAAAATTATTGTTTTGTTTATATATTTTACATATTATTTTGAAAGAAAACTATCCTGGATTATTTTTTATTTATGTTCAAATTAAATATTACTAGAATGTATGCTTTCCTTGATTTATTAAAAACAATTTAAGATATGTTTTTGGAACTGACGTTGAATTTATATGTTTTTATGATATATATTTTGTTTTAATTTCTTTAATAAAACTTTTTTGTATATATATATATATATATATATATATATATATATATATATATATATATATATATATATATATATATATATATATATGAATTTTCATTTTATAACTTTAAAATATATTTTTATGCTCTGCGTCATCAAAAGTACTTGCACCTAAAATAATGGAATAATAATCATCCCCAGCACTGGTGAACGAACAAGTGTATTCGATGCCGCAGCGTCCGTGACATCCGTTTCCATCGGGCATCGTTCGTTATATAAAAAATCATCGGTATCATCACATTCCGTATGCCAAGGAAGTGTCTAAATTAATACGTATTAATTTGCTATTCGAATATTGCTCGGTTATTTCAATACGTATTCCCACATCACCCGAAACAGTACGAACTAATACGAATCAAACGAGCACCGTCCGTAGCATTCAATCTTCGTTTTCTTGTCGTTCCGAAGACCAAGACATTCTTATGCGTTACTACAAACGAAACAAGGAGAAAATTATTCTTATTCTGACACTATGTTGCCATTTATTTCAATAGAACCGAAGCACGTCACATTCCGAATTCCGCATTCCGGATGCCAAAGAACTATTCGGTTTAATACGATTAAGTTACTATTCGAATTGTTCGGTTATTTTAATACGTATTCTCACATCACTAAGTACAAGTATTAAAAAGCATCTTCTGCAAATTTGAGCCCTAAATATTCATTTGCCACGCCATTATGAATTTTTGAAAAAAAAAAAAAACGTTTTTTTCATCCAAAATTAATTTTTTTTTTGAGATCGGAAATGATACATCTAAATCCAATGCATGCATTAAAAAAATTTTATCTCCATCCAGTGAAAAGTTATCGCAATTCCTGTGGTGCAAAAATTGATTTTTGCAAAATTTGTCGGCCCACGACTGAATAAAAATTTTTTTTAATAGATCTCCAAAATATAAAACAATACAAAGAATTTCCATTAAAATTGAGCATTGTATCTTAATTAGGAAAGCAGAAAATTGATGCTGAATTTTCAACTTTGACATCGAATTTCTCGGAAAATAAAAAACACAGATTCCGGGTTTGACATACTTTTTTAGAATGATAATACCTATATTTATGTTAAATTTTAAATCGGTAATTTGTTAATATATATCTCGATAACGAGTGGCGCCACCTATATCAATCGATAGGTTTTTTAATTCTCTACAATTTTTGTTTGCAACATTTTTCAATACAACTTTTACTTTTCGAAATAAACTCAAAAAACCGAAAATCGTGACCATTTTTGGTCCACCATTTTTTTTGCACAGGTCTTTCAGAGTTACCATCGAGATATGTTTTATAGGATGCCGAAATGAACACATTCCAGCAAAAAAAACCAATGTTACATTTTTGTTAACAAAGCGGCTCTTTTTTTATCTAATTTCCATAGAGTAAGATACCAACACTCGTTATTAAAAGCACTCTTTCACATACTTCCATGCCTTCCATGTTATTTTAAAGTAATTATTATTTTATTAGGCACATTCAAATAAATTTGCTTATATTTCTTGAGTCTGGGAAAAATAAATATTTTAATAGTGCCTATAAATATACCCGTTTGAATTTTGCCGACTTCAATTGGAATCGAGCGTCTTCGGCAATCGGGGTCAAAGGAAATAATAAACGCTTCATCATATTTCTATTGTTCGCGACCGAGGCTACAATGATTCATTTTCTGTCGGTTTTTAATGCGAGCTCAAAGGAATTTTTTATCTAGTTGGACGGTTTTATGGCACGCTTTTTGGAAAAAATTTACTTGGCAGCGAAACTGACGACACGAGAATTATAATGAAATATACTTATCGTATACCAGACGGTTTTATTATTTCCTTTGACGCCGGCCGCCGAAAGCATAAAGGTTTCGTAATAAATTCGCGCGGTGCGTTCGGAGAGGAGACTCACCATATTTATACACTCCTTAAGAGATATAAAAATATTGTTAAAAATCAGTAAAGTTAGACAATTATTTAGAAACTTTCTGAACAAACAAAGATGGAGAAAAGATCATCGACCGCAGAGCCAAAGGGCATTTGGCTGCTTTAGGCCAAGACTGCAGGTGCCGCCGAAACCTCTTGATAAATTAATTTTTTTCTATTATTGAAATGAAAGTACTACTTTTTTGTCTATTTTACCTGGACTAATAAATATTCTGAAACATTAAAGTGAAAGTTAAAATAATACTGGAAACTTTAATACCTAAAATTTGGTTACAATGATTCATAAATAGGTAAACTAAAATTCCTAATGGGTATTTAAGTCGAATAGTCGGTCAGTACCTGCATTACCTTATTCTGAAAATTACTGTAATACTCTGATCGATAAATAAACAGAATGGTTTGGAAATATAACCTTTTGCGGCCTTTTTTTATTACCATCAGGTACCTTTCAATTAAGATTAATTTTAAGAGATGAGATTTAAAATAACTTAGACCTGGTATTTATTTGTGGATAGCTTTATTCTCAGAATAACCTCCCCGTTTACAACTGTGTTAATAATCCTTGTCATGGTAATTATTTAAAGGATTCTTTTTTCCGTTGCTAGAAAGTACTTTCATTTTGCATACCTGCAGTCTTGGCCTAAAGCAGCCAAACGGCCTTTGGCTTTGCGGTCGATGATCTTTTCCCCATCTTTGTTCAAAAAGTTTCTAAATAATTGGCTAAATTTACTGATTTTTAATAATATCTTTATTAAAGCATATATATATATATATATATATATATATATATATATATATATATATATATATATATATATATATATTCTAATATTTTCTTGGGTATAGGTTTTTCCATTAGAGAAACAAAGGACAATAATCTTCTTTCTGACGTTTCGCTCTACATAGTGAGCTTCTTCAAAAGAGCTTGGTATATTTATTTTACATCTACAAAAATTACAGAATTTTTTATATAATAAACATATATCACAGTAATTACACTTTTATATTTTTAATTTAATTAAAATTAATAAAAACAAAACAGATTTTAAAATAGTCTTAAAGTTTAAAATTTAAAACAATACAAACAGGTTAAAATACTGAAGATTATAAAATAGTACATACCTTGAAAGTAGTTTTGTGTGTATGTTTAAAAATAAATTCAATTATGATCTTTGGTATGCAATTGATATGGATAGATTTATTTTTATAAAAAGCAAAAAATAGGAAAAAAGATTATTGTTTATTTTTTAATGACGTTCTTTCACCTGTATGAGTGTATATGAAATCGTTCCAAGCATCATTACATTATTTCTCATATTTATTATAGAGTCGCTTCAAGCATGTTTTATTCAAAAATCAAATTATAGTATATCTGACTTAAATTTTTGACATCTTGCTTGTCATTTACAACATTTTTATCTTTTTTTATGTGTATCATTTCTTTGATGACTAATTTATGATAATTTCTGTCAGTATCTAAAATATGGGTGTTTTTAAAATCAAATTCATGCTTAGATGTTTGTTCATGCTTACGTAAAGATGTCGATGCGTTTTTAGTATACTTGTTTCCATTCACTCTATTTTCAATATATTGTGTCGTCATGCCAATGTTTAGGAAAATAGTTCATTATTAGGGTCTCTTCCACTTTTTTTAGCATTTCTGGGCGAAATTCGGGTGAAGATAATTTTATAGCTCGATCAACTAAGCCGATTATGACACTATTTTTTTGTTTATTTGGATGTTCAGAGTTAAAATTCAAATACCGGCCCGACCAACGCTATGTAGATGACTGTTTGGCTGCTGTACCCGAAAACAAAATAGATAACTTATTACAATATTTTAATAATTTCCACCCAAAACTGAAATTTACAGCTGAAATTAAAATAGAACAAAAAATAAACTTTTTAGACTTAACTATACACAGAAATAAGACGGATAATAATCTTCATACAAAATAATACACGGAAGATACTTGGTCGGGCCGGTATTTGAATTTTAACTCTGAACATCCAAATAAACAAAAAAATAGTGTCATAATCGGCTTAGTTGATCGATCTATAAAATTATCTTCACCCGAATTTCGCCCAGAAGTGCTAAAAAAAGTGGTAGAGACCCTAATAATGAACCATTTTCCTAAACTACTTATAAAAAAAATAATTAAACAAAGAACCTATTTACATTATAACACAAACAAAAAAAATAAAATTAACAATACCAAAACACAAAACACTTTCATTGCATTACCGTATGTATACCAACTGTCTGAAAAAATAAAATATATTTTGGATAAACATAACATAACGGTATGCCATAAGGCGAACAATTTACTTGGGTCAGTTTATACGAAATTAAAAAGCAAAGTTCCCACCAAAAAAAGATCTAACGTAATATATGCAATTCCATGCCTAAATTGTCCTAAGAAATACATTGGCATGACGACACAATATATTGAAAATAGAGTGAATGGACACAAGTATACTAAAAACGCATCGACATCTTTACATAAGCATGAACAAACATCTAAGCACGAATTTGATTTTAAAAACACCCATATTTTAGATACTGACAGAAATTATCATAAATTAGTCATCAAAGAAATGATACACATAAAAAAAGATAAAAATGTTGTAAATGACAAGCAAGATGTCAAAAATTTAAGTCAGATATACTATAATTTGATTTTTGAATAAAACATGCTTGAAGCGACTCTATAATAAATATGAGAAATAATGTAATGATGCTTGGAACGATTTCATATACACTCATACGGGTGAAAGAACGTCATTAAAAAATAAATAATAATCTTTTTTCCTATTTTTTGCTTTTTATAAAAATAAATCTATCCATATCAATTGCATACCAAAGATCATAATTGAATTTATTTTTAAACATAAACACAAAACTACTTTCAAGGTATGTACTATTTTATAATCTTCAGTATTTTAACCTGTTTGTATTGTTTTAAATTTTAAACTTTAAGACTATTTTAAAATCTGTTTTGTTTTTATTAATTTTAATTAAATTAAAAATATAAAAGTGTAATTACTGTGATATATGTTTATTATATAAAAAATTCTGTAATTTTTGTAGATGTAAAATAAATATACCAAGCTCTTTTGAAGAAGCTCACTATGTAGAGCGAAACGTCAGAAATAAAATTATTGTCCTTTGTTTCTCTAATGGAAAAACCTATACCCAAGAAAATATTAGAAAAAAATATTTAACAAAAGGTTTAAGATACAAAAATAAATTATATATATATATATATATATATATATATATATATATATATATATATATATATATATATATATATATATATATATATATATTATTTCGCATCGATGAGTAATAGAGTCTATTAGATCCTAGCATCTTTTAACATAAACGTTGAACCAAGCTCGTCTTGGTTTATAGGTCTTGTCTGTCACCACATTTTTAATACATTTTTTATGGAAATCGCGTCAGGACTTTGAGCTGGACATTCCATGATACCAATTTTCTATTTTTCCAGAAATCTTTTACATTTTCGACTCGTATGCTTGAGATCATTATCGCAGATAATGACTCTTTTTATAGCTATCTCAAACTCATAAGGCAGCCAAATATCCACTTAAAAATCGGTAATTATATTATGACTATTTAAAAATATAAGCCCTACTCGATAATACGAAAAACACGCGCATATTATTATTTTTAAATAGGTATATTTAACAATCTGTCTAGTTTACGTCCTGTTTCAGAAAAAAAAAACTTTCCTTTCATACAGTTTGTCAGGGAACACGTGGCAACATATTTCATTAAATAATACTAAAATCCTCATTTTTAACTAATACCTACAATATTAGAAACTTTCTAAAAACACCAATTTTTCCCAGACATAATTTGTTTAAACTTACCCAATAAAAGATAATTATTTTATCATTAGGAAGATAGGCATAAATGTCAACATTGTTAACTATTAATTGTATTAATATTATCTTTTGGATGAAAATACTAAATATAATATTGTACCTCAGTTGTGTCAAAATTTTTAGTCGACGAATCTAGAAGAACTATAATAATAATTGATATTTTGTCATGAAAAGTAAAACGGATATGCAGAAAAATAAAAAAATTCTATATGTTAAAAATTAGCCTTATAATGTGCAGCTATTATAGATGTTTCAATATCTTTCAAAACTAAAAATCAGTTATACAATATATAGCACTTTATTCCCAAAAATATATGTACATGGGTCCCTTGGAATTTTGCGTGCCTTGTCATCTTGCGTGAAAAGATTTAGTTCGTCATTATTTACATACTGTGGCAAGTTTCATTTAAATGACAAGTGCCCCATGTAAATTTATCTTTAAATGTGTAAAAAGAGACTTGTAGTACTGTATTTTTTGCCTTCTAAACCTCTTGGAACCCCCTTTAGATATACTGTATAGCACTTAGGTTTATTCTTTTTATATACAGGGTGTTCCAATAATGTATCAGGATAGAGGTAGTTAATCATATAACAAAACGGCGAAAATTCAATACTTCTCGAGTGACAGCCTGTCAAAGTTCAATTTTTTTTCTTTTTTTTTAACATCTTAGGATTAGTTTTTAACTTACCAAATTCATATTTCGCAGGGGGGCTACGCTCAATGCCTTTTCTCATTTTATTAGAAAAATGTTTCTCTACTTTGTCACCGGAGGTCACTTTACCTGAAATTCAAATATTATTTTTACATATCTTTTGGAAAAACGACATAGTATTTTAAAAACAAAAAATACCTAATACTCCTTATTTGTCGCAAACTGAAATTAAACCCCCTAATTCACTAATAAGGTCTAATTTTAAAACCGATCTAAGTTGACAGTATAGGATGTAAACTGGCAAGAGCAACCGTAGGTCAAGCATTTTTTGAGCCTTAAAAATTCAAGCATAAAAAAATATTTTCTTTTATTACTCAACCGACAGAAAAGAAAATTTTTATTGATTTTCGGAACACAACTATTTTTTTTTGTATATTTCGACGCTTTATCGCTCAGTTTTTGCCCTTAATATCACTACACAAGCGTTTATTTGTTGATACACGTAATATAAATTATGACAATATCATAAGCAAAACAAAACTGTCCTACTAGAATGTCTAACTTCCATGGCAACTAGATCGTGTTTAGATCTTAAACTTTCTTAAATCACTTTTTTGATATCTTATTGGTAGATTTACCTAATTTGAAGCATGGTAACTTGATTTTTTGCTTCCTTGAAAAACTGATTTTACCGGTAATAAAACCTGATCTAGTTGCCATGGAAGTGACATTTTCTAGTCGGCCAATTTCGTTTTACTTATGATATTGTCATAATTAATATTACATATGTCAACAAATAAACGCTTATATAGAGATATTAAGGATAAAAATTTAACAATAAAGCTTTGAAATAAGTAAAAGAAATAATTGTATCCCGAAAAAAAAAAATTCTCCATTTTTGTAATATAAGAAAATGATTGTTTATGCTTGTATTTTTAGGATTTAAAAGTTGCTTGACTTATTGTTGCTCTTGTCAGTTTAAAAACTCTGTTCTTCATTTAGATTGGTTTTAACGGTAAACCAAGTTAGTGAGTTAGTTAATAATTTTTTTATTTTTAAAATTACGTCTTTTTTCCAATAACTCTCAAAAAAAAGGATATGTAAGAAACATTTTTAATTTCAGATAAGTGACCTCTGGTGGCACAGTAGAAAGACATTTTTGTAACAGAATGATAGAACTTGATAAGTAAAAACTAACCGCAAAAAAAAAAGAACTTTGACAGGCTGTCATTCGAGAAATATTGGGTTTTCGATTTTTTGTTATATCACTTACTACCTTTATTTTGCCATGTAGATTCATATCTCCAGGTATCCTGCTGCATTATCCAAACACCCAACATATTTACGTTTTTAGCATAAACATAATGTAGATCTACTTCTATAAGAACTTTGTTAATATATTTTTCTGTTTGTTTTATTAATACATTCCCTTTCATTGTGTTACCAATTTTTATTTTGCTAGTTTTATAATAAAGTTTATTAATATTTTCATTATTTTATTTATTTATCTATAGGGTAATTTTTAATTAAATTTAAAATGAAGTAGGCTAACCGAATTTCAGAAAATAGGGCAATAAGTCTAAAAAAATTTGTTCATAAGTTCTATCATTTTGTTAAAAAAAAAAACTATCCTGGGTAAACTGGCGCAATAATTTGTAACCACTGTTTTATATAAAGGCACTACAAAATATTGGTAAAATTTTGTCGATATCCTAAATATATAAAATGTTCATCAAATTTAGGCAACTTAATATACACCGATGTATATATAGTTATCAAAAAGAATGAGAAATATTCAGAAATGCATACTGGTTTTTGAAGTACGCTTTATGTTTTGTTTCAAGATATTCAAATAATAAAAATATTCAATAAATATTTGGAAAAATCCGTTTTTAAAAAAAATGAAATGGGGATCAAGGGGAATGCGGGAAATGCTGCATTACGATTGGCTAGAAGTCACGCCCTCTGGCACATTTTACCCCCACTTCCAAATAAAAATGGTGTCCAAAACCCCTCTTCGCTTCCGAGTATGTGACATATCTGTTTATTCCTACTAAGCTAGTAGTTATTTAGGGTAGTACTCTAGATTTAATTAATTTTAAGTTTAGTTTAAGAAGTAATTATAGTGAGAAAAAAAGCGATGGAGGAGTTCGAGTATGGGTAAGCAATTTTTTCCATATATTTTCTGCGCGTGAAGTGGCGGTGGCGCTTAGAGTCACGCACTCGAAAAATTGACGGAAGTCGCCAAGCTGCCATTGCAGTTCGAGTTCCGTCGCTTTTTGTGATACGTGGTGAATGCCGTGTGCGAGACCGGCCGCGAAATCTCGCTTTATTTGTACAATTAAGATTTTGGAATAGCATGAGAATGTTGAGGCTCAAGCAAGAAATCATGGATGACGACGAGAAAGGGTATTTTCCTTTTATTTACACCATTTTTGTTTGCTCTTTTATAGGTCACACGTCGTATACGCACGACAGTTTCGTACCTACTTTTTCTTTTTAGTAATGGCCCAAAACACATTGAATTTTTAGATCTATCACACAACGTGGTTTTTTATTCGATATATTTAGGGAAATCCAACCGAATTTCTTGGAAACGTGACGGTATGGTGATGTATCAATTCTCTCTGCACCACCGTTCACCGACCCCAAGCTAGACATATCAAACGGTCAAACGTTAGGCCCGCTTATTTCCCATGTTTTATCTTATTTCCCACACTATTCTGAAACAGGAGTTTTTAGGTAACTGTTTTTTAACCTCATGCTTGTTACTTGTTTTGTAATCATTTCTGCCATGCTTGTTTATGGTTTCTAAGACGAATTATGAACTTATTATAAAACGTAGTTGTATTTATAAACTTATTATTAAGGTAATATATTTTATTATTAAAAGAAAAGTAGGTGCTCTGTTACTAATTTTAATAATTTTATTTTTTAAAATTGTTAATAGAATATCTCATGTGGAAAAATTTATTTACACTAAATTGGTGTCCTAAATTAAACTACAGTATTATGTTTAAATATTATTTATATTGAAACCTTACGTTATTGTACAAATTACTTGTTTGTTGGTACCATTATTTATCCATGATTTTATTAACTAATTTTTAGTTAGACTAGAATGTAGAGTGATGTTTACAGGGTGAATTAAAAATATATGAGAACTTTTTACACCCAATATAAAATGGATGCAAATTTATCCTTTTTCATTAGGTCTGTTTTGATGTGATTTACAAAATTTTGAGATTTCACAAAATAACAAACGAGCAAAAATATTTAGTTTTCCTCTAGAGAGCATTAAAAAAATGTTGACATGCATATTCATTAAAAAGGTTCGAGTTTCAAACTGGGGATCTAGCTATAATAATCGGATCTTCTAGCGATCCAGATTTGTTTTGTTTATGATACTAGCTGTATTCTTTGGGGCAGTAGTCATTTTCAGCTCATTATAATCATCTGAACTTCTCCGTGTATTTGCAGTAGGAATATAGATCTATTTTGAAAGTATACCTAAGCTATTTATAAATACCATTTTTACCAAAATAAGTAATACAAGAATATTTTCTTGGTTTTTCAATATCACAGTGAAAAATTCCAGGACAAGTTGTAAAACATGAATTCAGATAAAACATAAACGTTAAAATTCTATTTTTTTATTGTCTTCCAGTGATAAACATAATTTTCCATTTTTTCCAGTTTGTTTATAAATGAAAATGATTTAAACAAAAGAAAAGCAAGAAAAATTGCAGATATTCTCTTTTGCATCTGATTTATTAACATATAGGAACTTGAAGCTTCGACACACATATTGATAATATTGTGAACAAAAGTTTGAAGTTGCTCGGGTTTGTGAAGAGAATGCTTGCAGATTTTAATAATGTAGACTGTTTTAAAGTGATATACTGCTCTGTAGTTCGATCAGTCTTGGAATATGCGTCCCAAGTTTGGTCACCTCATTATTTTACATACAAAGAAAAAGTGGAAAGAATACAAAGAAAGTTTTTAAGTTTCATTGCTTTTAAACAGGGAATGTAGTAGGAACGGTCTGTATATGATGATACTGCCGATGCTTTGAGGTTGCATATATCTTGACCTCATTCTACTTTATAAGATTGTTAACTCTTATATTGATTCTCCCAAACTACTCAATAATATTGGATTATCAGTTCATCCTAGAGCTTATAAAGCGCACGATTTGTTTGACATGATATATTACCGAACGAATTATGGCATTAACAGTCCTGTTTCTCGAATGTGTAGGGAAATGAATTCAGTTTCTACTGACATTGATATTTTTCATTTGCCAGTTAATGTCTTTAAATTAAAAATATTGCAATTTTTGAAAAACTAGTTAATATTGTCAACTGTCAATACTTGTCTTTTGAAGCACTTTAATGCTTTCTTAGATTTGTAAGTTTCTTAATTCTGATTCTGTTTTAAATAGTGATTGTATTTTTATTTTTGAAATGGATTGTATTTATTTGATCCGTTAATATACTATTTATTTATACTATTTATGTATGATGGCCAGTTTGTAAATTTTTTAAATTGTTAAATTTTTTAATATTTCATTCAATCAATGTTTATTCATCGCTATACATTCATCATTATCATCTATCTGGACATTGCTCTCATTCATTATTTTGTAACGTTTGGCGCATTTCATTAAAAAGTGTTTTGGTTACTAATTTCAATTTTTTCACAAAATTTAAGTATTTGTTTGCAGTACAAAATGAATTACCACAATAATCAAAGTATTGCCAATCTTTTTCCCATCTTTCTGTCAAATAATAATCATTCAGACATAGTGGAACTCTTAAGGTTATTTTTTCATCTGTGTATTAGAGCAACTCCAATGTCCTCTAATCTCATAACTGTGCAGGATCAACTGATCTTGGTTTTTTACATGTGACGCCTTTAGATGTATTCAGTGCAATCTCTCATCTAAAAAGTAGGATGGGAGTGGGACCAGATGGTATTTCACTTCATTTTATCAAAAACTGCCGATGTATTCTCTCCATAATATTATCTGAAATATTTAATGTATCTCTGTCCACTGGTGTGTTTCCTGATGTTTGGAAGGTTACTTATATTACCCGTGTGTACAAGTGCGGTGATAAAACGAATGTTAAGAGCTATAGAGGTATCTCAAAATTCTCTATATTATATTTAACAAATAGTCATCAAAAAATAAATCCCCTTTTTATAAGATCATAAACTCTATGGTTGATTCCCCTGAATTGTTAGGGGCTGTTGGATTCTCTGTACCTCGGAGGGTGCTTCGGGTCCATGGTGTTTTCAATAAACCATACCATAGGACAAACTATGTATTTAATACCCTAATGTCCAGACTGAATTTACTGCCTGAGAATGTTGACCCATTTATACTCTCTCTGAACTCATTTAAGGGTAGTATTAGAGAATTTTTAAGTAATTAAATTTTATACATAACAGCCTATTCTTAAGTATCGACAGTATTATTGTTTTAGTCAGTTGTTATTCTTGTGTGACTTGTGATATTTTATGATTGTTTCATTTCAGGTTTTTTACTTTTATAGAACATATTATATAAAATGGAATTTGTCAAATTTCCACTCCTTTGTGAGAAAGTGTTCCTAAAGCCCGTACTGCGTTAGTTGAAATAAATGGTAGTCCGAAGCAGCAGTGAATATGGCAGGTTTTAGTAGTTCATAATACAGAGCTCCCTATCATCCCACGAAATACACAGCAAAGCCTTCTTTTTTATGAATATTGCGCACTGGTTGTGGTGCTGAAGGCTGGCCTGGATCTACCAATGATTTTTTACGCTTCGGGGTGTCGAAACAGATCCACTTTTCATCACTTATCACATCTCAATGCAAAAACCCTTTTTTTTCTGTCTGGTAAGCAAAATTTCTCAAGTGGTTTTTCCCCTTTCAATGTCTCGTTCCTTCATTTCATACGGAAAACCAATTTTCCAGAAATTATAGACTGGGAAACATGGTACATTCACTGGCTACTTTTATGAGGCGTTATTTGATTTGTTTGAACGACTACAATTCATCGAACATATAAATTTTATAACTTTAGGTGATTTTAATATTAAAGAATTAAATCATTACCACCAAACTGGGATTTATAGTAACATAATAACAATGTATGAACATTTCTTGCGTTTTTGTGATTGTGTGCAGTTGTTATTACAGAAATTAATTGCAATGCAGCAAACATGACTTCTGCCTTGTTTCTAAGGATCATCATCACCCCATTTTACAAATAGAATCAAAATTAAAAACTGCCAAGACCCTGAAATTGACAGCTTAGCCAAGTAAATATAATTTCCAAAATGCCATTTTTATCATATTATATAGTCGTCTTCTACCCATTGACTGACAGTTCCTGGAACAATATAACAATGTAGACGTCGCCACAGAAGCTTTTTATAAAAAATTACACGAAATATTTGATGTTTGTGTCCCTTAAACTAAGGCAGTATGCTGTTTGGTTTTATATTATAAAAAAATTTGAGACAGAAAGATAAGTTTAGAATAAAATTTAAACAAACAGAAAATCTTCCAATGAAAAAAAGTTACATTAATCTTCGAGTACAGAAAGATAGTAAAACAACATATAATTACTTAGAAGAAATACAGCGAGAAACAGGTATTGATGTCGAGGCATTTTGGTCTTATATAAATAATAAAAAAGGGGTGGTGCATATACCTAATAAAATGATCTACAATTATAGTGAATATTCGAATGGAGAAAAAATTTGTATTTTAATAGCATGTATAAGAGTGACAGAGATGATGTACCTAGAATTAATGACAGTATATTGTTGATCAAGTTGCACTTCATTTAATAACAGATGAAGATATTTTGAAGGCTGTCAATAAAATAAAATTGGCAAGGCTGTGAGTCCAAATAGTTTTCCAGGATATTTAATAAAGGGATGTATTGATATATTTAAATTTCCTTTTGAATACTTTTCAATCTAAGCCTCAAAACTGATATATTTCTTTTACAGTGGAAAAAAGTCGAAGTTTGTACGATTTTTAAAAAAGGGGATAAAACTAATGTTACAAACTATCGCCCCATTGCAATTCTGTCGGTTCCAGGAAAAATTTTAGAAAGCATAATATATAAAGACAATTATGCTTCAGTCAGAAATAAAATAACGATTGATCAGCATGGCTTCATGACGAACAGATCCACAATATCAAATTTAATATATATTACAAGACATTTCGGGAACTTGGAATGAATGTGTTCGGGTGGACTCCATATAAACTGCAATAGGGATTTGGTTTTCAGAAAGGGTTGCTTAGACTGGTTAAATCCTACTTATATGATGGAAAACATCAAGTTATTATAAAAAGGTATTCATCATTGTCATTTTTTATGGAATTGGGCATTCCTCAGCATTTCAATTTAGGTCCTCTCCTTTTAATTATGTTTATAAATACTTCAATAACAGTAATGCAAAATTCAACATATCTATTTGCAGATGATTGGAAACTTTATTACAGAATTAATTCTGTTAAAGGCCTAAACAGAGTAGTTGAATGGTCAGAAAAAAAACACTATATTTTAATACTTCTAAATGTGTTGTAATAACTTATTCGTGGAAAAATAAACCGATATTGTATATGTACTACATAAAGGGAGAGAAATAACGTGAGTTGAAGAAATTAAGGACGTTGGTGTGACCTTTGATGCTGAACTAACATTTATGATCATATACATACTGCCAATAAGGCCATGCAGGTATATGGATTTTTAGTAAGACATACACGTGAATTTAACGATCCAAATTGTATTAAACAGTTATATATGTCACTTGTACATAGCATACTAGAGTATGCAAGTGTTATTTGGAATCCTTACTATCAATGTTACAAATATCTAAAACAAAATTGTTAAATATATGTATTATAACGAAACAAGTGCGTCAATTGATGTCAGCCACGTGGCTGTGTAAGAAGTATGGTCTTATGAGACTTAAAAAAAGGAGAGAAACGATGGATATTTTGTATTTATTCAAGGTGGTACATGGTATGAATAATAACTCCAGTTTTTTAAATAAGCGGAATTTTTCAGTACCAGTCTATGGTACTAAGCACTTAAATACATTTTATTTATCTACGATAACCTTAAATAATAGTCATTCAAGCTCTCCGTTATATTTACTTACAATCGACTACAGTCTGAGGCAGACATTTTCAATCCTAATTGTGGTTCTTATAGAAAAGAATTGTAGTTTTATAGAATATTTAAAATCAGGTGAGATTTTAATTTTAGATTTACTTTTTGGAGAAGTACTTTGTAATTGAGTCATTCTACTTTGTAAATTACATCTATTAAGTGCTTAAATAGATAAATCGACATTCAATGCTTCTGCCAATTGTTTTAATGTTTGAGTTGAGTCTTCATCCAATAATTCTGTCAAATCTGCATCTTCAAACTTTTTCCGTTGACCTTGACTCTCCTTGCTTCTGCAATCAGGCAAATTAAGGAATATAAGATGTTTAAAATAAAGGTAAAAGAATCACTTACCTCAAAAGTATTCTGTATTTTGAAAATATTTTTTCCTAGCCTTTTACATTGTTTTCTCTAAAACTCTGTAGGTACTGTCTAGATAGATATATAGGTGTGTGTGCAAATATCTCGATTTTGTATTTTTTATTTTGTAATTGTTTGCTGCATGTTCATTTTCCCAGTATAACATTTTTTTTTCATTTTGTTCTTGATTGAATTTTATTATAAGGGTTTTTAATTGTATTTCTATTTACAGCTTTGGTATAAATAATTTTTAATTTTACAACAATAAAACTCATTTTATTAGATTTGATTTATACACCTTTGCCCCTTGACTGGGTTTTCGTATCAAATTTTCAGTCTCTCGATAATTTTTTAAAATATTCAGTTTTCTGGAATATTCTTTGTTATATAGAGCTTCATTGCGGTGTCTAATCACTATCACTCGTTTATTTTACTACAGATATCTCACTTTTATTTTTAAATTGTATAAGGAATTTTTTCTGATAATGTTCAGCCCTTTGGAAACAAGCCTGCTAAATGATTAATATTGATTTTTTTGAAAATTTATTTTCAGTGCTGTTTGATAGTTGATATACTCTTTTGTAATATGATTATAATAACTTGTTTACCTTTTAAAAGTAATGGCGGACTATTTGCTTTAAAATATTCATTCTGTTTCTGGATAAACTTACATTAGTAAATAGATTTGGGTTACAAGGTCATAACTGTGAAAGTATTAAGAAAAATATATAAAAGTTATTTATTTTAGGGCTAGTTTTTCCTCATCTATCTTATCTTCACTGATAATGATAATAATGATAACGAAATATGAAAATTTTAAGTTTTGGTTTTAGGGTTAAAACTAAATAGAAAAATTTTTCTTTGAAAATCCTCTTATGTTGCTTGGTTATCTAAGAATAGCTTTCTATAATACCTATCAAGCAAGTGTATAGTGAGAAAAATTCAGTAAATATGAGAACATATCTATATTTATAAAACACAATGTCTGTCTATCCACTTATAACTGAGAGAGACCCTTGTTGCAGATTAATATGTGGATTTTTTTGGAGCACTTAAATAATTACCTTTTTTTGATTTTTTTCTCGATCATACTTTTTCACCACTTCGATACAAAAGATACAGACTTTTTCATATATTTTGAAGTGACAGCACAAGCCATTTCCGTGTCTATACAGAAAAAATGCTTCGAATTTTTCGCACTCATTACACAGCCCCACAAAAAAAAATGTGTTGAGCTAGAAACGAAACACACCTTTTGCTTGGATTTGGCTTAGCTGATCACAAATCTGAAAGTTGTTTTACTGTATTCCCTCTAGTTTTCACAGAACCTCAAAATTTTCTCACTTTGAGAAAAATTCTGTAGAAACGTTTCAGGTTTCTTTGATTCCTTGTCATTCCCAAAAGAGGTATTATTTTCATTGCAAACTACCTCATCATCACTTGCACAATCATCTTTATGAGTTTTTTGACCAGCGATATGGTTTTTAAGGATAATTACAGCTTTTTCTTTAGCATACTGCTTCTCGGTTGTTGCCATATTGTAGGTTTGTCATATTTAACATGTGTCTAATCCTTCCTTTTTTCTCATCGCAAAAACGTATAACAAGCACCACGTATTGAGTGTGGAACCCAAGTCTTATCTTGGTTCATAAATTTTTTAGGTTGAAGCAACATTCATCATCCGCCGATTCTTTTGTACGTAATATTTGCCACATACGTAGCAAAATAGATCCGAATTTTTATCGCGATCATGTTTTGTGTTGTCAGAGTTGCTCATTCCATAAATACGATTTTTGGGGGATTTACTGTTGTTTTTTTTTTGTGATTCATGTTAAAACCTGCATCTAGGTTTCTTGACCCGATCGCAGGTGAGTCCAACGTTCTGAGGGTAATGACTCTGATACCTCCTCAGGTCTAAGTATTGGAGCTTTCTGACTTTGATGAGGACAATGTTAACCCGTCAGACACTCTAACATCCCTTGCAAGGCAATTGTCATTGCTTCCAGTGTTTATCATGGCAGCAAGTTTGCTTGCAGTCTTGCTCAATCATAGAACTGCGGTCAAAAGTAAAAAGCATGCTAGCAACATTGCTATAACGTTTTTTTCCCATGTAACGGCATAAAGACTGAGCTTTATGGAACTTAACAACGTTTAAACTTCAGACAGAATCGTGAGTGATCAACTGATATATGGAATAAGATTCTTTTGCAGTTGACCTTCAAAAATCCATAAGAAATGATGGTTTTTGTTGTGGAGCTGTGTTGTAAATATGTCTGATAGATTTCACGAATATTAGTGCACGATGCGGAGAAATTTGGAGCCTCGAGTATTGGACGCAACACGTAAACAGGCCCAAACAATATGCATCAAACCTCTTATCGAACTCATTGTACATGCAGCAGAGGATGAAAAAGTTATATTAAAAATAATCTACCTTTTTGAAAATGTTTTAAACAAAACGAAATTGTCAAAACCAAGTAGCAATGCATTATTTATTTTATTGGTTGTATTTATATCAATAATAAAGTTAGTAAGTACTGTGGATTTGCTTTATCAGTAATTATTAAGTATCATATGTTATTATTATTTTTATTGTGTAGAAATCTGGTTTGACTTGGCCTTAATATGGTACTCTTGATATTTTTTCTAATCTCGAGGTTTCAGCTTGATTCAAAAATTCTATTTAATTTTTATCATTAAACAAATAAAAACTGGTTTGCATTCTAAGATAAGGTGAGTTAATTCTTGGGAATTATGGTTACCCATGTGCCATTGTTTAATTTATGGTTTATTAATAGGAACCTTATAGGGAGAGACAATACTTTTTGAGTTGAGGGGTCGGTTAGCAGATGGTTAAAAATTCTATGATATTTCCAGGCTTTCCGGATGAATTTTGATGAAGGTTTTTCATTCCAAATAATCGTTTATAAACTTAAATTTAGACTTTGGAATAATATCACCCTCGTTCTAATCAACATGTAGAATAAATATAATTTCTAGATAAAAGATTACATACAACCGCATATTTTACGTTAAGTATACAACTGAATCAACCCTGCTTTAACAGTCTAAACGATGGTTTAATTAACGACATGTTAAAACCGATAAACAAATGTTAAGAAACCATGCTTCAAAATTACACGTTTTACTGACGTCAGAGACTAAAACGAAGGTTGGAAATAAATCTCATTAAGTCGATTTTCTCCCAATAAAGGCAAAGTTAACAGTCATTATTTCAGTGTACCTCCTTAAATAACGATTAACAAATATCAAATAATAGAAATTCTCTAATCAGTATCTAAAGGCAATATAAAAGCCGACCAGTGAAAGTAAATTCTTGTTGATAAAAACACTGTACCATTAAAATTGCTTTATAGTAAAATATAAATTTATTTAGGAAAGTTACTATTTAATTAATTCATAGACATGGTAAAATGAATATTAAAACACGTTTTGATTTCTTTCATGCGCAATTTTAAAGAAAATTTCATTGCTTGTTGGATTGTTACACTTTCCGATGGCTGATGATTTGAAATTAAGATAGAAGACTGTGTCATCACACTAAAAACAATTTGTAGTGATATTTTGTTATGTTTTCCACTCTCTGCTACAGTTAATTAATTTGTTATAAATAATGAAAACCAAAAAATTGCGTTTTTTTTTGTTTATAAAATCAAAACTCACATGAAGTTACCTCGATGGTGTAAATAGACGAATTGTACCTTCGGAAAATCTATAATGAGATAAAACTTTTATGTCAAAAGCGTTATATAAAATACATCTTATGGAAATTCTCTATTTATATTTTAAAAGCAGGAAATTCGTTTAAAATTTTGCCAAGATAAATAAGTTAGTAAATAAAAAAAAATGTATTTGCCAAAATCTGAATCTTTTTAAAAATTATCGTTTAATGTAAAATGTAGGTCAGAAACTGTTATAAATAGTTCGTTTGAAAAAATGGAGTGTTATGAAAAAAAAACTAGGACAAAAAAATTGTCAAGATTGTGGATTATATGAAACGCTTAGTTTTCCAAATTTGTAGCCCCTCAACATTAGACAGTATTAATTGTAATTTCAGTACAACTCAGTTGAAGCTTATCTTGTTTTATTAAAAAAAAATGAATATTACTAATTTTTTTTCTCATTAACGATAATCGATGACAAAGTAAAATATTTTAATTGGTATTGTATTAAAATTATCATGAATTTTAGATTATTTTAAAAATTATTTGGAAACACTGAGATCGATGATAAGAACATTGTCTTATTAAAGTAACACTTGATTGTAAAGTTGTTGTCAATTCATCATATTTAAGTTTTTTTAAGATAATTCTTGAATTTATCTTGAATTTAGATATTAATTTTAAAATACTATTAATTTATCAGTAGAACAATTACAACTACATTTTTAAGGTTCATTCGTTTGTATATATATATATATATATATATATATATATATATATATATATATTATATATATATATTCAAATGAAATATCTCTTTATTCAATAAAAAGTTTTATGGTAGTGATGAAAGAACCAAAAACTTGAATGAATAGCGTAAAAGTTAAAATACAATAAAATAGCTAAGTCAGAAACACTAAATCTGAACATTTACATAAATATTAAAAAGAAGTAACATTCACATAACATCCTATTATCAGATATGACATTTAAAACTCATTTAAAAAATGCAAAGAACTCATTCTGTGTATATGGTTCAGTATGAACCAATCAATCAAAACCGTTTTCTTAATACGTTTGAAATCCTCATTCAACTTCACCCCGATTGGTAGAACATTAAAAATTGAATTACCAAGAAACCAGGCCCCTTTTCCGCCACACTAAGTTGATGCTGTGGGACATCCTATATATCTAGTGACAACGCAGTGTTTAACTTCAGTTTCTTAAACTTGTCCTTGTTTTTAAAGAGAAACAGTAGGCATTCGTAAATAAAAATTGCTGGTAAAGTTAAGATACCTAAGCAGGAATCCAAGTAAGCATTGCTAGAAAGTATACGTACTGCTCTTTTCTGACTTTTAAATGTCTTTTCTGATATGCACTGCTCCCACCCTAGAATATCACTCCATAGCGAAGAGTTGAATACATTTGCAAAATATACAATTTTTAAGTTTTCCTTGGTCAAATATGTTGACATCACTCGTAAGGGGTTTATCTTATTGCAATCTCTAGTTCAATCTAGGTTACGATTAATATGGATTCTGGGGAATTTTGTATCTTCCTCTAGTGTGATTCACTCAGTCTAAACTCAACTGACTCAGGAAGTGTCTGATTGTTTTGCTTTGTTGAAAACCAAATGTGATGGGTCTTTTCAGTGTTCAGCATTAATTTGTTCTCCCTAAAACATTTCGTAGCCTTGATAATATGTTCATCAGCAATTTTCATGAGATCTGCAATGTTATGCCGATAGTTAAGATATTTGTATCATCAGCAAAGTTTACAAGATAACACCTTTCACCCATAACTGTAGATGTCAGGTCGTTAATATAAAACATCAACAGTAGTGGTCCCATAATGCTTCCCTGCCGGATGCCCATGGTTAAAAAGTCAACATCTAGAAAATACTGAACCCAATCAAGAGCAGGCTCCCTTGCACCATATCTCTCAAGTTTCTGAAGCAGAATTTTATGGTTTAAACTGTCAAATGCTTTTGATAAGTCCAAAGATGTCCCCAACGATAAGTGCTTGTTCTCATCAATTATATACAGCTCTGTTGACAGATCTACTTTTTAAGTAACCATGTTGTGTTGGGCTTAGTAAGTTTTTTGAATCAAAATTTGAGTAGTTCGGAACACAGCAATTTCAAAAATCTTTGAAAAGGATGGTAATAGGCTTATGGGTCTATAATTATGGAAATCTGTACTATCCCTCTTTTTAAATAGAGGTTTAACCAATGCCATGTCTAAAAGAATTATTGATTATATAGCTCAAGGGTTCGACTACATGATTGGCACTTTTTTTATTAAATCATTTGAAATCTCATCATACCCACAGCTTTTTTTTTGTCTTTTAAAGATTTTATAATTTTAAAAATTTCTTTTGTTGTTGTATGTGAGAGAAATATAGAATTTAAATTAACAACCAGTTTTGGGGCGCCTTCAAAGACAAATTTGTTAAAATTATTTGAAATATATATAATATATATATCTATATATATATATATATATATATATATATATATATATATATATATATATATATATATATATATATATATATATATACTATACAACAACATGGCAACTAAATATATATTCAAAAAATCACAAAGTTATTTATTTTAATTCAACCATTTTCATTGCTGATAATTGACTTTAAAGAATACTCATATTCGACTGCATTATATTTTCATGTCGGAATCAAATGTATTCGACTATTTAAATGATTCACTGATGGGTAGAGCTTAAAATTGTAGTTATTTTAAAAGTAATTTTTAACTCTGCTCTCTGGTAGTAAGTAGATGTATCGCATAAAGCAGTTTGTATTACAAGACTAGGGATTTTTGTGCTTTAAATTTAAAAAAAAATGGGATTTGGGTATTTTTTAAACGAATTTGATAAAAATGACTTAATCCCCTGAGAAATTTTACTATCTGAGGTTATAAATAGCTGTAGCCCAAGTTTCATTCATTACTTTTTTTACCATTATTTATTATATTATTTAATATGATTTTCTCGCTTTTAGTACATTTTCTGCTTTTTCTGTACTTTTTTCAAGCGATCACAGCAACGCTGTTCCCAATAACCCTATGTTATTGACTTTATCATGATCACATCAGTCCCAAAATAATCTTACCGGGGTTTTTCAGGGTCGCTTATTACAATTCTGTAGGTAGAATGAAAATATTTAAAATGACCTCTCTGAATTTTGGTATTTCGACTTCAGATTTCTAAGTTGTCTCTTCTCTTATTATAAATTTTTCACAAATAATTTATTTTATGTTATTTTTATCCATACAGCAAACTCTTCGTGGGCGGTCTATCATGGGAAACCACCCAAGACAACCTCCAGAGGTACTTTTCAAGGTATGGAGAAGTCATCGACTGCGTTGTTATGAAAAACGCAGAATCTGGCAGGTCCAGAGGATTTGGCTTTGTTACATTTGCTGATCCAGCCAACGTTAACGTGGTTCTTCAAAACGGACCACACACCCTTGACGGACGGTAAGTGGTTTTTATATTTTTTTGCTTTCAAGCTGCACTGAGACAAACAACTTTTCTACTTTACAAAATTTTATAAATTTTAAAACATCCATTTTTACCTTATGATAGTATCGTTTCCTTTCACGATTTTGTGAGATTCATCGTTTTCTTTACTTAACATTGCAACTGACAAAGTTTAGCTATAAAATACCGTTTTGAAAAATTATTTTTAAACGAGAAATATAAATTTTAGGACGATCGATCCAAAACCTTGCAATCCGAGAACGCTGCAGAAACCCAAGAAGGGAGGCGGCTACCCGAAGGTGTTCTTGGGGGGACTGCCGTCCAACGTGACCGAAACCGATTTGAGAAGCTTTTTCACGCGATTTGGGAAGGTTATGGAGGTCGTTATAATGTACGACCAAGAAAAGAAAAAATCGAGAGGTTAATATGCGAATTGTTTTTTTTATTAAGCTATGAAGTTCCAAACGGTGTTGCCAGAATGATACTTCTAGTGTGAATTTATTTATTCGATGGTTGTTCTTTTTAGGTTTTGGTTTTCTCTCGTTCGAAGATGATGATGCCGTGGATCGATGTGTGGCGGAACATTTTGTTAACCTGAACGGCAAACAGGTAAGTTTTGAAGCAAACATCTAAGGCTAATAGTTTATATATATATATATATATATATATATATATATATATATATATATATATATATATATATATAGCACTTTGGACTTTTTAATAACATTTTATTTATTTAACATAAGACTTTTTTCACTTTTACAATGGTGAATCTGTTTTCTTGAAATCATTCGGGTCAAATTATTATTTGCACAATGTTACGTAAACAATTGTACATGAATTAACAATTTATCAATATGCTAGGTTGAAATTAAAAAGGCAGAGCCTAGAGACGGGTCGGGAGGTAATAAAATGGGCGGTAACGATGCATCGGCATGGGGACCACCACAGGCGCCGATGGGTATGATGCAAGGCCCCAACGGTCAAATGAGCGGCCCTCCAATGAACATGGGAGCTCCCATGGGACCCAACATGAACCAAGGATATTTGGTAGGTTTAGATTTTAACTTTCAGCCTTGTTTTTTGTTGGAAAATTATGTGATTATATCTTTATGAGACCATGACGAGCAATGTTTTTCTTAGGGTTGGGGAACGTCTCCACAACAACAGTACAACGCGGGATATGGTACACCATCTGGTCCTGGATCGTATCAAGGTTGGGGTGCACCTCCGGCTCCGCAAGGACCGCCTCCACAATGGGGTAATAGCTACGGGGGACCTCCAACACAGCAAGGTTATGGATCTTACGGTAAGTCGCATTTTCAAGTTAATGTTTATTGAAAAATAAAAGAGCAGTTTTTGCTTCCAGAGATTTTAATGCAAAATGGTAACTAGTAATATTAAATTCATATTTAAATTTTAAATGCAAATAAAGATTTCTTTCATTCATATACATATAAAAATATATCGGGGCTCAGTTATTTAACCCATGGATCTTTATATGGCTTTTTAGATTGCGCCATGACGTTTCGAAAACATTCATAAACGGCGATTGATTTTTACGTGTCGAAATCTCGTTTTGGTATTGTCGGATGTTGACAAATGATCATTTGCTAATATCCAGCAATATCGGAAACGATCAATGGAATTTTTTCTTGACGGGTGCCATCAATTCTTTGTGTTTTTGAAGTTAGGTTTGTTTTGTAGTATTTTGTTTCTAAAACTTTGAATGTCCTTACCAACAAATGAAAAACAGAAGGAAATTAAACATTCTAGTGTAGTAATTTTCTATATGTACATTCCTCGAAATCGTTTTTGGAATTTTTGTTGGTTTATTTTTTTAACGATGATAGTCTGATAAGTTTCTGACTCGCAACATTAAAACAAGATATTTTTTCTTCTTAGTGTATTTTTATTTTTCAACATAGTTTCCTTGTAGGTCTATTTACTTCTCCCAGCGAGTCTCCCATCTCTTTAACCCGTCCAAATAATAGTTGGCGGCTTTTTTCTGCACAATAGCTTTTTACAAAGGTGATGGCCCTTCATTCAACGAAAATTTCTGTTCTCCGAGTACAACTTTTAGCCTAAGGAATAAATAAAGTCACTTGGGGCTAGATCTAGTGAGTAAGAAAGGCGGTCTGAGACGGCGCATTATCTTGGAAAAAAAAAGTTTTTTTCTTCTACAAAAGTGATCGATTTCCGCAATTTCCACTTTCAGCTCGTCATGTAATGACGCGTAGTATGCTCACATCATAGTTTTTCCTTTTTCAAGATAATCTATTAAGATAACTCCGTTACTATCCCAGAAAATAGTTGCCGTGACTTTCCCGGCCGAAGGAACAGTCTTTAATTTTGTTGGAGCTGATTCTTCTCTCGCAGTCCACTATTTTGTTTCTGGGATGTAATGGTGTATCCAACTTTCATATACAGTAACTAATCGGCGACTAAACTCTGGTTTATTGAATTTGAGCAATGTTAACAGTCAGCGATTGCAGTTTTTGGCCGTCCCAAAGGTTCATCGTCACCTAAGCTGGTGTGGCCACGTTTAAATTCAGCTGCCCAAAATTTCACGGTGGTAAATGTGTGTCCAATTCGTCTTTAATTTACGTAGGCGTATTGCCTTTCAAAAACATATCTATCATAAAACGACCGTTAAAAAACAAATGTTCGTGTGAAATGAGTGAAATCGTGGTCACTACATTTCCTGCTATCTTCATGTTGAGGTCAGAATCTTTTCAGACTACCCTCGTATGTTAAATTTAAATTGAACAATTAAATTATCAAAAATAGCGAACATACGAACTAAGTCAAATTAGCTTATGTCCTTTCTTATTAAACACGATGGCGCACAAATTTCGTTACTTTAAGTCGTTGCATGGAATTATATGCATTTTATTGTGATACATTTATTTTCCTGTATTTTGAGTTACCATTTTGCATTTTTTCTAGTAAATAGTTTTCCTTTGTCTGGACGTTTTAATGTAGTGTTAAAAATTAATAATATTTTTATTCATATATTTAAAAAAGCGACGTTGCCAAACTCAATTAATTTCCTTTTTTTTTAGTGAAACATAAGAATTAATTTTTGTCACTACATTTGAATATATAGGTTAGATTTTTTGATATATTGGTAATGCCAGCTAAATTTAAAGAGACTGCCGACAATTTTAAGCGGTCTTTACGTTCTTATAAAATGTGCACCAATAATGAAAAAAATTTAAAATCTTCATATATAGATCCATAGTTTAAAACAATACTAGATTGGGCGTTCCCAATGCCGGCCGTTCCCACAGTGCGAGAGAAGAAAAGTGATAGCAGTAGTCTCCTTTCTTTCTAATGGACGCAACATAGTCACGTCATTCTTTGCTCCGCCCATTAAAAAGAAAGAAATATGCTGCTTTCATTTTTCATCCTCTTTCGCATTGTGGGAACGACCAGAATTGTCAACGCTAAATTTAGTACATATTTTTTTAAATCTATGAGTAGATCAGCAAGTTTTTGCAGAAAGTAAAGCTCCTTTATAGCAAGAAATAATAAAAATTACTTCTCGACAGTAATAAATACAAAATTTTTAATTAGAACCTTTTTACCTATAACAACTGTACCAAAATGGTTTTTTGACAGGAGCGTTAATAATATCGACCTTTGTTTCTATAATACTAATTCATTGGGCAATAAGTCAAAAAATCTAACCTAAAAGATATAAAAAATGTCTTTACACAAATATTTAAACTGTTTATTTTGGTTTTAGAATATAACTGCTAGGTGCTTTAAAACTTATACGATATACGTTTGTGGAAAATATCCAGATTTAAAACGAAATTGAAGCCATTATCGTTAAAAAATGCAAAATTACAAAAATCTGTCTAAGCTGTAAAATGTTTCGTTTAGAAAAAAATTAATTTATATTGAAATTAAAGCCATACATTTTTAGTCATCTCATTAAAATCAGTGAGAATTTTATAGAAAATTGTTTGTAAATCTTCTATACTTTGCGTAGATCTAACATATATTCTGTAGAATCTAATTTTACCTGTTTTTCTATTGAGTTGGTAATTCTGTTCAGTACTGAACTTCTGCCTCTGTCCAGGCTGAATTTACTGCTTAGTTGCTGATGAATTTAATCTCACTCTTTTTTAAGGGCAGCTGACCATCTTTTAGGGTGTTTTCTGGTATCCAGACTATTCCTACCATTATATATTAGCGCTCAAAAGTATTTTAACAAATATGATTTTGAAATTAATCAAAAATAAATAACCTTGATGACAGCTTCACAGCGCTCCGGCATCTAGTCCTACAAACTTTTGTAAACGATTCAAAAGAGTTTCGGTTCCATATGTTTTTCAGAGCTTCGTGTAAAACTCCCTTATTGGAATAATTTCGGCATCTTATTCGACGATCCACCTTCTACAAATGTTCTATATTTGGCACTTTTGACTTAGCTAGTCTGGGACTTAAACCTTTTCACGTTTTATAAAGTCACTCACGTGCTTGGATTTGTGCTGTGGATCATTATCATGTTGAAAAAAACATCCGGGTGGCATATTTTCCTTCAAATATGGTATCATTTGGTTATTTAATATATCAACGTACAAAAATCCATCCATATTCCCTTCAACGCGAATTAACGGTCCAACTCCATGACGAGATAAACAGCCCCAAACTATCACATTGCCGCCGCCATGATGTCGACTATACTTTATTCTATCACTAAATTAAATTTGCTTACATCACTCCATAGTATTGTACACCATTGTGAGCTCGTCCATGATCTGTACCGCAAGTTGTAACTTTCTGTTCTTTACAGATATGAAAGACTTTAGTGGTCGTCGTGCATGTAACCCGAAGTTCTTTAGCCGACGTTTTACAATTGAAACAAATGTTTGTCTTATAATTTTCTTGAAATTTATTTTTGATTGACACAACAGACATCTTCTAGTCTATACTAATCCATTGTTGGCTGTAGGCTTCTTCCAGGTTATTCCATGTATTTCTGTCTTCGTCAATCTTTGTCAAATTTTTCCCAGTTATTATTGGAATATCATCCACACACCGCAGTGGTGATCTTTCGAAGTTTTTTTTTGTCACACGTGGCCTCTATTTCATGGCTCTGATCATCCACCTCTACGTTCTTACTGACCATGTTTCGAGGCGATCTCCACTTTAGACTACCAACTTTCTTCATTACATCTGTGACGTTCATTCTGTTTCTAATATTTGTGTTCTTTATTTTGTCTCTCAAAGATATTCCCAACATTGCTCTTTCCATTGATCCAGGTCTTCTCTATGTTTCTTTGTCAAAACTGTAGTTTCCAGTCTATAGATGGTTACTGGTAGTACTGTCATCGTAGACTTTTTTCAAAGGCAGATATAGATAATTTTATTCTTCAGTATATACCTCAGTTTACGAAAGGCAGTCTTAAGATAATTGTATACTACGAGTAACTTCAACATGCTGGTTTTCTTGGCCCAGCTTGATGGTATATATATATATATATATATATATATATATATATATATATATATATATATATATATATATATATATATATATATATATATATATGAGTTATGTGACACCGAGAGAATAAAAAACTGTGTCCTGTTAAAATACTTTTGAGCGTTAGTATATATATACGACCATCCCGGTTCAACAAGAATTGTTGAATTTCCGGAATTCTTGAACACATTTTAATGGCGTGTGGTTTTACCTGGAATATTCTGCGAAAATACCTAACCTGAAGGATGGCATGTCACTCCATCTTTCTCTATGCTTTCTGTTGAGAAATGACTTAAACCTTTGCAGTTAAATCACGTGCGAGTATGTAGAATCGGAAGTGCCTCCAATTAATAATGAGGTCATCTGCATACTCCTTTAGTTTGCTCGACTTTCTACAAAAAGAAAATGGATCAGCAGGCGAAGCAGTAAAAGACAAATTTATGGGAATCTAAAACTCATAAAGTCAGTTATACACAAGCCAAGTTCTTGTCCAAGCTAGCAGAAAAACTTAATCGGGTATTAACCTTAAAAATTATGGTTTTAATTCCTTTTAACTGTTACTAATTGGTTAATCAAATTTTCACACCTACCTGTTACAATTTCTTAATCGACAAATTGATTCGTGTAAGACCGTCAAATTTTCGATGAGGTATTTTACCCGTTAACACGAAGCAGTTTAAAAAATTTGTGTAAAGTCATTTTTGTCGTTGTTTTTTTTTTTCCAAGTAATTATCGTTCTGTAAGTTGGTTTATTGCTAATTAAGGTTGTAAAAGTAAGAATTCTAGAAAGTTTTGGTTACACCTTAATGCTCAAGTGTCGGGGTAAGTCACTTGTGTAAGAGGTATACTTAGTGTACTAACCCTAATTTAAAGGCGATGGATTACATCCTTGATATTTGGGATTTTTTTAAGCCGGGCATGTCCTGAAAGGGCGTGTTTTGCGTGACATCGCCCGTAATGTTTGCGGTTTACTTATTTGAGACAAAACGTTAACGATTCGGATTTATTTTGTAACGGAATTTCGGGCTTTGCAATATTTTAGCTGCGAGTACAGAATTGGAATAGATCGGCACTTTTGCTACATATATTTTATATGGAGTGTCATTAATAAGTGTCGTCAGTGTGTACAGCCACACGATGAAAATGAACTTTCGTTGTCCACACACAAGTTATAAACACACTAACTCCGAGTTCAACCCACAATCAATAACTTTTAACAGCTATTTTCTTTCAATAAAAGAAAGTTATCAAACACTCCCGTATAACGTCTTTTCCTGGTACCAATTTCGACATTTTCTAACCTATAAATAACAGTGTTTTTTGGACAATGACCACTGCTAACAAACTGGCTTTTAATGGCGTATAGTTTACCTTTCAAAACGCCATAGATGTCATTACTATATACCGACAAATGTATTTGTAACGCCATCTCTAGGTAAAATTGGCATTATTAACTCGTTACTTTTCCCCTGCCATTTAAAGTGGAAGAAAGTATGACATTCACTAAATTTTCAATATTAGCGATTATGTCCGCCTACTAGATAAATAACATCAGCACACGTATAATTATGATAACAAATAATATTCCATAATTTTGCCACGAGTGTATATTACGTGAAATCGTTTTTTCAAGTATATCAGGAAACGTTCATTTTTAGAAAAAATAGAAGTAATTTTATCTGCATTAAATAATAAAAATTTGGCATTCATTTGTTACGAAAGTCATTGGCGTAGAAGTTATATGGGTATAAATATCTTTTCTCTGCTTTGAGATGTTGACTTACACGTACATCTGATTACATACATACTGTATGGAAAAAATTGCACATTTTATTTAATGGGATCAGCGCATTTATAGGACCCTTATGTATATAAAACTTTTTGAAAATAAGACGGCTATTTAATGACACTCTTCTTGTATAAAATAGGAATACTGTTTCCAGCACTAATTTTTTCATATGTACGAGATACAGAATTTTGGTTTTCATTATTGTGAATTTCTACCGATTAAAAGTATCACAGTAACCAAAATCATATTTATAATTTTAAGAAACTGTTCAAATTTCTAAAAAAGTATTTAATTTTACCAGTACATACTCTGACATTTTGTTTATTTATTAATAATGAAATAAAACTTTTATATAATCTATTTAGGTATTGAGGATGCATGGAATGCGAGTGTGTTGTATTTTTATATTTTCAATGCACCAAAAAAAACCGAAATACCGCATACACTTAATTTTATGTTTAAGAGGATATTCAATTTTTGATGTTTATTAACAGGATCGAATACTTAATATTTTTGTTAAATTGGCAGGTGTAAATGTGGCTCAAATTTTCTATATCTGTTATGTCGTTAACAGGGTTTTTATCTTTTTTAATTTCTATCATTTCCTTTATCTGTAATTTTTGATAATTCATATCTTTGTTTTTAATTATGATACTGTTATAATCGAAGGTATGTTTTTCGTCCTGTGTGTGTTTGTTTAGTTCTGTTGAGGCGTTTTTCGTATATTTATGGCCATTCAATCTGTTCTTTGGCAATTGGCTCGTCATGCCTATATATTTTTTGGGACAATTTGTGCAAGGGATCGAATATATTACATTTGATTTATTCGTGAGAGGAGTTTTACTTTTTAAATTTGTGAACAATGTATTTAATTTATTATGTGACCTGTGGCATACGATAATATCATGCTTTTTTAAAATTTATTTTATTTTTTCCGACCACTCACTAGTGTAAGGTAACGCTACATATTTTTGCTGTTTATGTTCTATGTTTCTTGTTATTAGGTTGTTATAAAATTTATATAATTTTATAATAACCTAATAACAAGAAACATTGAACATAAACAGCAAAAATATGTAGCGTTACATTACACTAATGAGCTATCAAAAAATAAAACACATTTTAAAACAGCATATTATCGTATGCTATAGGTCTCATAATATATTAAATACACTATATACTAATTCAAAAAGTAAAACTCCTCTCATGAATAAGTCAAATGTAGTATATTCGATCCCTTGCTCAAATTGTCTCAAAAAATATATAGGCATAACAAGCCAATTGCTAAAGAACATATTGAATGGCCATAAATAAACGAAAAACGCCTCAACAACGTTAAACAAACACATACAGGACGAAAAATATACCTTTGATTATAACAGTACCATGATTGAAAACAAAGATATGAATAACCAAAAATTGCAGATAAAGGAAATAATAGAAATTAAAAAAGATAAAAACACTGTTAACGACAGAGGGGATATAGGAAATTTCGGCTACGTTTACACTAGCCTAATTTAAAGAAAAATATTAAGTATTCGATCCTGTTAATAAACATCAAAAATTGAATATCCTCTTAAACACAAAATTAAGTGTATGCGTTTTTTCGGTTTTTTTAGTGCATTGTAAAATATAAAAATAAAAACACTCGCATTCCATGCATCCTCAATGTCTAAATAGACGATGTAAAAGTCTTATTTCATTATTAATGAATAAACAAAATGTCAGGGTATGTACTGGTAAAATTAAGTACTTTTTTAGAAATTTGAATAGTTTTTTAAAGTGTTTGTTTTTTAAAATTGTAAATATGTTTTTGTATGAATGTTTTTAATTATATAAAAAATATTTTTAGGAATATCAATAAATAAAAAGACAAAAAATTTTTGAAGATACCGTAAATAAAGAGCGAAACGTCAAATTATTTTGGATTTTTTTGTTAAATAAATAACTAAACCCAAGAAAAGATAACATTTAAAAAAATTATATAATCTATGGTTCAAGAATATAATATATATATATATATATATATATATATATATATATATATATATATATATATAAATAAATAAACAAAATGTTGCGACATCCGAAATTGTTACAAAATACTTAAAAGTGCGAATTTCCAGGATTTTAAACAAATAAGTAAATTTTACGCGTTACGAGCAGTGTCTAAACTAAACAAGCACGCCTCTGGGATATGTATTTAGGTAAAAAAAATTCCTAATATCAGCATTTTCATCCGCTACCAATGTTATATCATACCAATTTGGGGCTCTCCGTGCATATAGGAAGTGGTGCGGCGTCCTGGAATAGTTGGAACATGCCTCAGAACAGCGGCTCGACGGGCCCTTCGGGTAGGTGTCTAACGGTTATAAATTCGAGTGACAACGTGGCCCAACTGACGGGCACCTTTGGGGAGGAGTTAGCGGCGCCCATGTTTTAAATGAGCGTTTCGTGCCCGTGTTGATTGATATTTGAACATTTCTGTTGTCTAGAAAACATTCTGAAGTTTATGGTCATCGATTTGCCGTTTTTTTTTTAAATTAGCCAATAGTATCTGTAAAGAATCTAGTTTCTGAAAGTCATATGACAAATCTTTTGTTGGCGGAGTGGATTTCGAAATTTGGTGTTAAAAGTGCTTTTTTCAAATCTCGGGAAGTTTTAAAAAAAGATCCAATAACTAAAAGTTTTAATTGGCAAAACACAAAAACTAACTCGCTTTTTTGAGAACTAAACCTGTAAATTTGAAAAACTTTATTAAATTGTTAAGCTGTTGCGAAGTGACATCCAGACTTTATACGCGACAGTGTTGCATTACTTATTTGGTAGCGTCCAATATTAATTATAAAAATATCACAAGCACAACACAACTGGTCAGGTAAAACCAGGTATAAATTTTAGAGCGTTTTCTGAAAAAAAAAATGGAAAATTTTCTTTTTCTTTTTTCAAAAATTTTGAGAAATTTCCAAGTCTGCAGTTAAAAGAAAAACAGGTTTTTTGGAGATACTTATGGCTTCAGTTTAAAAAGGCAAATCTAATAAAATTACTTTATTTTACACAGGAAACAAAATAAGAAGTTGGTGGGTTTAGTAAATTGTAAAATGGCTTGAAAATTCGCGTGAATTGACGTTGTTTTTTTTTAATTTCTAATTTAGCTTTTTTTTTTAATAAATGATACATTTTTTTAATGTAGTTTTGCCATCCTTTCGTTTATATGTATATAAAATTTTTAAAGACATTTTACAAATTTACTATAAAAATTGCGCAAAATTCCTTTTCCCCCTCCAGAAAGAACGCGATCTTTATTTTCAACTACTTCAGTCAATGAAATTTACTTTCGATTAATTGTTTCTTACTCTTGACATTAAATATTGAATCATCCGAAACACTACGTTTGAAATCAACAATTTGACATATTGACATTGACAATTGACATATTTCATCTAAGCAAGATACAGTCGGTCACAAAAGTCTACATAAACCATTCTTATATATATATACAGGGTGTCCAAGATAAGGATCCTAAGCATGGGGATCTCGGAAACAGTTGGAGATACGAGGTCGGTTAAATTAGAGAAAAGTTGCGCAATTTAGTGCTAAATTAAACGCAGTTAAAAAAATTTAAAAATTTCAAACACTTCCGGAGATTTCCGGAAAAAAACGAAATTTGGCAAAATCGTTTTTAATTTTTGCAGGCTTTATTTAAAAAGATATCAGAAAATAAAAGGTAGATTCTCATTGCCACTTTTTATTTTTTATAATATGGTCTAAACAAAATTTAAATCCGACGTTTCGTTTCTGAGATACCATCATGAACTTTCATTTTTTATATGGAACAAAAAAAAGTATCCCATGTATTTGATAGCATTTTTTATTACAAATTCAACGATGTATCACCCTTGCATATCGAATACGTAGTTCAAGTACTTTCCATAAGAGCTCCATGAGAGCGAGAGAGAAAGGTATATCAGTTTTATAAAAGCCAATGAACTACACACTTGATATGCAAGTGTGATACACCGTTGAATTTGTAATAAAAAATGCTATCAAATACATGGGATACTTTTTTTTGTTCCATATAAAAAATGAAAGTTCATGATGGTATCTCAGAAACGAAACGTCGGATTTAAATTTTGTTTAGACCAAATTATAAAAAATAAAAAGTGGCAAGAAAAATCTACCTTTTATTTTTTGATATCTCTTTAAATAAAGCCTACAAAAATTAAAAACGATTTTGCCAAAATTCGGTTTTTTCCGGAAATCTCCGGAAGTATTTTGAATTTTTAAAATTTTTAAATTGCGTTTAATTTAGCACTAAATTGCGCAACTTTTCTCTAATTTAACCGACCTCGTATCTCCAACTGTTTCCGAGATCCCCATGGTTAGGATCCTTATCTTGGACACCCTGTATATATATATATATATATATATATATATATATATATATATATATATATATATATATATATATATATATAAATATAAATATAAATATAATTTAATAAGGTTGCTACAGTAATTAATATAATAAAGCGAAATATTTGTCCCACAAAAATCTACATACACTTTAATTACTATAAAAAAAAACCTCATATTGTCAATGATAGAACCGAATTTTTAGTAACTTCCGGAAATATTTCCGCCCGTGCTATTTGTAGCAAATTTTTTAGCAATTCTTTTTATTGGTGATGTTGATTTCTTATTCTTCACTTCAATTCATTCCAAAGATGTTCAGTAGGGAGGAAAATGCAGTTACTGAAACACAAAAAGAAGGGTCCATTTTCACATGTTGAATTGTGTTCTCAATAAAAAATAATTTTTTTGTAGCATGTTTAATAGTTGAAATTAAAGTTTTGCTCTTCATTTCTTCATTAACCTTCGGTCAAACATTTCCTATTCCATCACAATCAAAAATATTAAGGTGCTTATAAATATGACAACTAGATTTAAAAAATCCTTTGAGTTCGCACCAAAAATCGACAGAAAATGGACCGGTGCAAGCCTCGGTCGAAGTGCGATGACGCTTTTATTATCTCCTTTGACGTCGGCCATCGAAATCGGCAAAATTCAAAGGGTGCTCGTTATGGGCGCCACTCGCCATGTCAAATCGGATCGTATTAAGTAAACTTCCATTTTAAATATGATTTTAATTATTGCCTTCGCTGTATTTTGAGTTAAATTTATAATTTTTGCTATTTTTTTCGCTAAATTTGTAAGATTGTATGTAGGTTTTTGTGAGATATAAATTACAATTTACGAGGTGTAGATATACATTTTATTTTAAATTTATACATATTTAGCTATTGTCACCTTCAATATACCCCCCCCCCCTTTATCCCTACAACGCTTCATACGAATTTTCCATTGTTCGAAACGGTGCTGGAAGTCTCCTTCTGTGAGGTCTTTCATGAGGTGTGCTGTTTTTTCTCGCAGCTTTAACAGACTGAAATCTTGTCCTTTTTAATGCAGATTTGACCTTGGGGAACGGATAAAAGTCCCGATGCAAGGTCAAGCTAATATGGCGAATGGTCTAACACTGGGATATTGTACACAATCCCATGAATATCGGAAAAAATGGTGATCTGGGCGTGAATCGTTTTCAACGATTTCTCGGCTATCTTGGAGAAGCTTAAATCACCCAAAAATTCGCGCACGTGAATAATATTAATTGTCATACATTTTGTTTAATAAAAGCCAAGTTTCGACAGCAGTATTTCCAAGTTTCATGTGAAATTTCACAATAATTCGTTGCTCTATTAAGGCAAAACAAAAAAACAGCTTTTATACAATCGAAAACCACGGCCAGACTGATTCGTCTGCGGATACGAGAGGCTCCGCATTAGAAAGAGAAGGCTTCATGCTACACAACTGTCGCTTTGTAAAAGCGCAACAATCGCGTTATTTTATAGCTACACCTCGTATGTATAGTGACAAAAAATTTTCTCTCTGTGTAGACTTTTGTGACTGATTGTATATCTTAAGTAATTAGTACAATTTAAGAAAAACACTATCAAACCTGTGATTAAAAGGCTTTATTTAATTTATTTAAAAAAATAATAGTAATTTAAAATTATAAAATAGCTACTATTAATAGTTCTTTTAGTCTAATTTTTGCCGAAAATAAAACGTGCAATAAGCTCGAGTAACATTGTAAATTAAAATGTTTTTTAATTTCGCCGACAAAACTGGTATTTTTATTCAAAAGTTAAGACAACGATGATTGTCGAAAAGTATCAATTTGTAAATGTATTCGAAAATTTTAAAGTATATAAAAAAGTCATTTTAAAATTCAAATTTTAATAGATATCGTAGAATATATTATGTAAGTTTAGGTATAGCATTCCAGTGTTTGTTGTAATGGATCTAATTACTGAAGAATTGCTTGCTACATAGCGTTTGACTTAAAAAATTCCGATTCATATTTTGTGAGAATACCGTATTTTTTTGTCATAGGCTCGATGTTTACCACATTCATTCATTAATTTATTAAGATTTAAAACTTTTTCGATTGTATAATGCACTCATATTTAATTTCAGAAGCATATTTCTTACCGACGTTACAGGTCCGGAATAAATATGTTTTTTATTGTGTGGTAAATGTGGTGAATCGCGCCTATAGAAAAAAATCTTGCCCTTGTTTGTAGGATAATCTTTTTATAACTAAATAGAAAATTTACTTTTAAACTACAATAAAGAAAATTATTTGTAAATATTTGTTTTAATTTTATTATAATTTGGTTTGTCGTTGGGAAAAAATTATTTGTGTTTGGTAGGTATGTTTATCTTCATTTCCATTTAGATTCCGATATATTTCGCATTCGGATTTAATTGGTCTAGGCATTAGAATAAAACCAATAGTTGCTACTGCTTTTTTAGTGCCTAAACTGATAACTATACTATCGTAAGTACTATATATAGTTCTCTGCGAATATGAACTTACCTCTTGCGCACCTCCTCCCCACATACGAGGTCCCGCCCGTGGGCCACGCTTCACAATCGCTCTCCTCTCGTCCACAGGCTACATGGCCACCGGCGATGTCTACTCTCGCGGAGGTCAGTCGGCCGGAGCCACGCCCTCCGGTCCCCCCGGCACCGCCCCCACAGCAGGTACAGCCTCCAAACCAGGTTCAGACTATGGTCCGGCGTCTTATGGTTCTGCTTATGGATCATATTCTGACTACTCCGGCCGATCAACTGCACAGTATGGTACGGCCGACTCCAGCGGCTACTCCAGCCAGCCTCAACAACCAGCAGGTGCGAAACACTTTGGCGACTTCAAGGAGTGGCCAGCGTCATGACAACCTATTGAAGGTCAGGGCCCTGCCCCACCCGCGGTCGCGAACGCCGGACTGGCCGTCAGGACAGTCTCGGCGGCCGTGGTCGAGTTGTCTCACTGACTGCGAGACTTGGGGGTTTAGTGGGGAGTTGATTTCCAACGTCCCGGCTTCAGGTGGATTTGGCTGCGTTTTCGGGTTTGGTTAAACTTTCTCATTATTCTGTTCACAGTTTTAATAAATACATACAAGTAGATTTGGAAAATTGCGCAGTTAAAAAGATATAAAACAACTTAAAACCCCACAGTCATCCAATCCACCTCGAATAACTGTATTACCCCATTTGTTCTCTGTCAGTCAGTCAGTCAACTTCACATATACTAATAAGAGAAAAACTTTTTCTCAACATATACATATATATTTAATCTATAAAAAAAACTAGGGGTATGATGCCGTAGATATGTTTTTGTGTAACAATATATAATTAGTAAGTAAATGCTATCTATTACCGCCCGATGCCGGGTCGACCAAGCAAGCCGTTGTCGAGCACCACCGAGCAGGCACGATGGTTGCAAATCGACGACAACAGACAGACGGAATGGCGCTCCCCAAACTGCCGCGTTGACTATTTTTAAGTATTAGTAGACGACCGAGCTAGATTTTGCAGCACTACTTGTCTTTTTTTTACCAATAGGGACAGTGAAGATTTTTCTTCTTTGTTAACCTTGCCAGTCATGAATATTATAATTAAGATATAAAGAATAGACCGTGGATCCCAGTGTTCTGATTTGCGCTTGGTGTGAGAGGGACACAAAGATTTAAAGATAAAGTCTTTCTCTCGAAAGGGGCGGGACTTAGCGTCACTAACACGTGCCGAAGATTGGGCGTTCACGCGAGGGGTCTTCGGCATATATGCGCGATGCTTAGCCCCGCCCCTTTAGATAGAGATACTATATATTTACATGTTTTCGTCGCTCACATCAAGCGCAAGTCGGTACACTGGAATCAATGGTCTATTCTTTATGTCTATGATTATAATTGAGGAAAAATTATGCTTACATACCCACCCTTGTCAGACAGAAACTTGTTGAAGTTTCTAACCCACCACAGTACTGAAGTAAACTACTTCTCGAGGAATTTTGACTTGATATACTTAATAAACAAGGGCAGTAGAAATCCAAACTCTTCTAGCATTTATCGTTCATTATTTTATTCAAATTTTAAAATATTCCTTAAATTAAACACTGGTTTACTTCGATAACTCTTTTTTGATAAATATTTTTTGGGATTTAAGATATTTTGTACGTTCGGGTGTTAAATAGGCAGTGTTGCAACATTTAGTGTAGGTCTTAACCAGCTCACGAAAATACTACTTGTTAAAGTAATTTTTATAAATAATTAAATACTGATTAATTATTTAGAATTTGAAGATTTAAATCGAAAATACCTCATATCTTATTGACTATTGATTAATATTTACGGTAATGTAAGATATGTGTGGAAGTTGTCTTTAAGTTTGCTCGGACTCGTTACAATAATTTTAGGTGTTAAAAATATCGGGTAAGCGTAAAGACCACTATTATCGTCTAAAGCCTATTCTATTATGACTTTTGACTGTTTCTAAAGAAATTGTCGCAGATTTTCTCTCTCTTCCTCTCTCTTCTTAGTGAGAGTTTTGCGCGGATTTCTCTTAAAACAGCAAGATATTCTCGCGAAAGGTTAGGCTGTCGGGACCGGGTTCTTTATTTTATTATTTTGTTAGTAGAGGACTTTTACGCTCTGATATATGAACAGTTGTGATTCCTATATTTTTAGTGAGTAGGTTGGTTTTATTATAAAGTTAGGTTTACTACAGAAGACGAATGCATTTCTTTTTTAACTCTAGCTTTAGAAATTCTTTTTATTCCTGCGTGCGTAGTCTGTCAACGAGGCAAATTATCAATTTAACAAAGTACTTAAAAAGATGTGTCTTTAGACACCAAAAAAAATTATACGTTAAAAGATCTACAAATCTTTCCATATCTTACAGGGGAGGTTAGAGTAATATTAGTATTTTCTATAAATTATTTTCCCTAAGTTACCCCTAACGAGGGTATCGGTCTCCAAATGAATATCTATATATCACGTTTTTGCTTTTCACTTTGAAACCTCCTTGAATTTTTTATTGAAATTCTAACTGCTAAGACCGGTCCTCTACTCTTACATACTCTGTTTAAACCTTTGACATATGTCAAGTGATCGAACTAAACGTACTGTAGCGGTCAAAAGTATTTTGACAAATATGATTTTGAAATTAACTGACAATATACTTGAATTAACAATATTATTTATTTTAAGAAATTAAAAAGAAGGTATAAATATTTTGGTGAATATCCATTGACCCTGGTGACAGTTTCACAATACACCGGCACTTTTATAAACGATTCAAAGGAATTCGACTCTATTCGATTTCCAGAACTTCGCATAAAAACTTAGACGGCAGATATTTGGTACCGAACATGACATCTTTTGTTTCTAGGACGTGAACATACTTTATTTCATCAGATGACACTAAATTAAACTTGGTTTCATCACTTCTCTCTGTTTTTTGCAGATATGAAAGGTTTTTTGGCAGGTTGTCGTTCAAGTAATGTATTAAGCGATCGTCTTTAAAATATTTTTTTCGGGCGGACACTTCTAGGTTTATTTTTTAGGCAATGACGTTATTATAATCTTTATTCTACGCACTAACAAGCTGCCGCGACACTTTAAAATTCTGAACGACTTCTATTTGTCGCTTTCCTTCCTTTAAGGCAGTTTTAACAACTTCTTTACAGTCTTTTGAATATTCTTTAAGCTCTTAAGCTTAGACATGTGTAATGATAAAACACAAAACTTAGGGTGTAACGCAACCGTGTCTTAGAATACCTATAAAAGAAACAAATAAGTTAAAGCTCGATTCCTTTGAGTAATATCGGAACGTTGGTGGTTAAAAATTTTGCTATATCAAAATACTTTTGAGCGCTACTGTATATTTAGATATTCCGAACTTTTTCCTTCGAAAAAATTGTTATCATCAAAAAAACAAGCTTACATGAAGTATTGGTGATATTTTGACGTCCCTCACGCGTGAAATTAGTAAATTTCTTAAACTCAGTATTACATTTACTGGAAATGGTTAACATATGTGGGTACACAATCGAAAATATTTTTAATTGCATAGATAACACTACCTATGCGAAAATACTTGTAAATTTTAAAGTTGCGTCATATAAAAAGGTTTTTAGCAACATAATTTGCTAAATCGTTTCTATCTTTGTTGTTGTCAGACTATTTACTTCAAGTTTTACTTTTTAAGTATCCCAAACTCTAGTCGCATACTGTCTTTAATTTTAACTCTTATCAATTTAAAGAAATCTATCAAATTTAAGACGTGTATTGTATATAAATTTGCTAGGTAACATTTTATCATAATATTGTAAGGTAATTTATACTATATCGTCCGGCAGATGGCCTAACGTCGCAAAATTTAAGTAAATTATAATTGTATTAATTAAGATGGTAATTAATTTGTGTATGTAAATAAATAGTGCACAACCACGTCACAATTTTAAGGTTAAAACAGTAGCTTTATAGGAGTATCATACATATTATTTAGATCTGGGCTGTAACTATACTAGGATATTCTGAATAAGGGCGTTTTTAGTAAACTTTTTAAGATGTTACTGTTTTTAAATGTTTTTAAGTGTTAAGTATTAAGCGGACTCTGCCATTCGTCCATTTCACTTTCGGTATGTTCGTTTTGAGGTGCGTACAGGCATACAACAGAATATCCCAAACCGAGCTCCAGCAAAATGAATGTTGTGCGACAACTAAAGACCCATACACAACCGGTGGAACGTTATGATGTTCCGTCCACACTTGATACGCTACAATGTTACGTTACGATTTTTTGTTACATGTCTGTACACGCCTTAAGAATCTCTCGAAATTGAAATGGGAGTTCGGACGAAGTTATACAACCTACGACTGAACATTTTATAAACTAAATACCTACAATTTAACTAAAATTTTATTTTATTATACAATTATTGTTGTTGATCATTATTTTATGTTGTTTTTCATTAATTTTTTTTAATTAGAAAATTATCTATTTATTAATTACTATACCTAACTTTAGTTTAGTACAAAAAAGACTTGAACCATTTTTAGCATAATTAAATTTTATTACCTTATAAATAAATAATTATAATAGTTAAAAATATATAAGCGGACTAAGTGGTTGTGATCTATATTATAAAAGAGTTAAGCTATAATAGATTCTTCTCTAATACGGTAATTTAAATATCGACATTATTATGTGTATGTTATTAGTAAGCAGAAATAAGTAATCGGGAGCGTTTTCTGTCTGCCTGTTGGTGATAACTCGAACACTCGTCTGGTCCTATTGCTTTGTTAGTCTACGTATCCCAAATTGCAAGTTATGGGGGGCACAACAGTTTAACAATAAACAGATGTCTTAAGACCCGAATTGTATTCCATTTTGTACTTTAACGCTGTGTTCTAGATGAGCGATATGACGTGGATGAAGCGTTTTCTAGCGTTACTGCGACAGGAACGTCCTAAATGTGGTGAATTTCATTACTTATATTCAAAAATTAATAAATTGTTTTCATTCATTATTCTTCTAAATTATTGCAGAGAATTACCAAGCCACTTTTGGTTATGTTGCTTAGGCAATACATATTTTCCCCGATCTTCGAAATCTTTGCAGTTCGTAATCTGTGACAATAATATTTGCATACGACTCTTATTTTACAGTACCAATCTTGCAAACAATTGAAAAAAAAAGTTTAATTTTCTCTTGAAGACTGTGCAAGAAAGTTTATTTTCTACGAATTCATCCTGATTCTCTCCATAAGTATGACGATTACCTCATAGTCTCAACAGTAGAGCTGTATCGAATCAAGAGTGAACTACACAGAAAACAACTTTTTATTTAAAATATTTTTTCCGCTCTGCATCAGCAAAATGTTGCATGTGCGGCCAGACTGCAAAGACATCTATAAACGAATTCCTAAACTTCTTAATTCTCCGTTAGATATAAAAATGTCGTTTGATTGTTATTTACAGTCTGGCATCAGGTAAGGGGTTATTTTTTGTATTGCTCTACTGATGAGATATGTGGTAGTTGAGACGTATAATATGGAGAAAGAATTAGAAGGAATTAACTGTATACCTTTCCTTAGAGGTCTCGAGGAGAAAGAAGGTTTTTAATATGTCCAGTCGCGCTATCATCTTCATACCCCTCATGTAAGACACGGCGTATGTAGCATACATTTTAGCAAAATGTTTAATAAGTTTGGTTCGGTACTCATTTTACAGATCAAATTTTTAGTTTCAAAATAACATGGCAAAGATATAAATTGAAACGGATGATTTTTTTGGGATATGTTGATTGTAAATGAGTGTCCTTTAATAATTTCCAATTTCGGATTGTAGGATTTGAAAATAAAAACAAGTATATTTATAAATAAATAATAGGAAAGTTTTAACATAATAGTGAATATTTGTCGCATTTTCAAAATTTTAATTCAGTGTGACAATCTGCGATCATGAGCAATGTTTACCTAGTTGAAACATATAGATAAGAGCTGTTAAACTTTCAAAGCGGTTTATTAGTATATCTGGTTGAAGTAGACCAATTTTTACTATAAATTCAATACACACAAAGAGAAAATCAAAAAATATTGCCTCGGTCCTGATTAAAAATACCTTGTCTGAATTGTAGTTTTAAATCATCTGGAACTGTTTTGACAGTCTTGTGTAGGGCACGTCACATCGAAAACCGTCCTAGGAATTAAAAAAATATTGCTTCCACGGAGATACTAAATACAATTTACAGCTTCTATAGAGCTTCAATATCAGTGTACAAGCAAATTGTCAAAAATGTTATAATAACTGCTCTAGAGTTCTTACAATTAAAAAAGTAATTTTAATTATTCAAAATTCGATTCGATGATATCTGGTCTAAATTGAAATTAAAAATAACTTAAAAATCCGAGAAAGTAATTATTCAGGAATTATAGATTTCAATGTCACAAAAATGAGTTGCTAAAGCGACAGTTACGAGTTAATCCAAGCGTAAATATTAGTCTTCATTAAAATGAGAAATTTAAAGAAACACGTTACAAAACTAAGTGTTCTTTAAGTTCTATTCGTGGTAACGAACAAAATAAACTTTGTAAAACACTTAATTTCTTGTTATATATTGACAGCTTGGTAATTAAACACTCAATATTCTTAGTAGGGAGTTATCTTACGTTCTAGACCTGAGATGAATTCTCTTACAGATTCCCACTATTCCTCTTCCTTCTAACACTTCCTCCTTTTCTGTAATACCAAATTCCCCTACTGCTTACCACGCAAAATTCTCCCTCTAAACAACCAACTATACCATTTCTAATGCCTTTCTCCATTATTTTAAATTTATCCTATTTCAGTCATATGAAATAAAAAGTGGCAAATTATTTACTAAGAATTAAGCACCATGTCTTCCCCAATACCACTCGAACTTTCTTGGGATACTGAAGAAACAGTGATATCCCATAATCCGGAGGATTTTGTGTGGTAAGCAGTAGAGAAATTTAATGTTATGAAGAAGAGGGAAGTGTCGGGGAAAAATGGGCGAGTGTGGGGGGATTTGGTGGGGGAAAAGAATGATGATTTCTGCAGCATATTTCACTTGTCTAGAACGTAAGATAACTCCCTACTATTCTGGAGCAAATTTACGCTACTTATATGGATCAACGCATGTGTGTATTGTTTAGGAAAGGAGGTGAAATAAGCGAGGATTTAGGATAGTACAAAAGCAGTAATCCGATACGATAAAATATATAGAAGCATTTTCAGTAAAATTGCAATGTTTTTTAATTTCCTCTTTTTAAAGTACAGGTATTAAAATTCCCTTTCTTATGTGGTGGAGGGATAAATAAAAATTAACTGCTGTAAATAAAAAATATTAAATAAAGCTATATTACACAAATAAACACTTAAAATATTGATGCACACTGTCTTTAAAACTCTATATTTTATTCGTGGATAATATTTAAAAATTTAAAAAACATCCGAATTTAACCAAAAAAAAAATTATCTCTGTCATTACTTCGAGACTAGTTAAAAGTTGGGGCGTGTCACACTTTTGAAACAGATTCTAATTATCATCTACCTGACAAAACTTAGGTAATTATAAGTTTGAGAAATATATATAATTAAAGTTAAATTAGTAAATTATTCACAGAACACACGAATATATTAATATACAGGTTAAGCGCATTTTGAATAAAGAAAGAACTGTTGTATTTTTAACGAATAATATTAATAAGGCTAACACCGATAGAAAGTTCGTCCTAAAGTTAAATTTTTGAAGCTTTCGAAGGACATTAACTGCTTCCGTCGGAACAATCTCGGTGACTAAATTCCGGCGAAATCTTATGTTAAAACGAACCCGGTGTTTACAATTTAAGTTAACTGGAATCCTGTTATTCTACGTTTCCATGTGCCAAAACACCCAGAATTCCTTGAAGTGCCTCTGCATAAATTCTAAAAGAAACCCCAAATCTTCGGCGGATATCGCGGGATTTTGTTATAAGTGTCTTTAAATGTGTATATTTTCGGTTGCCTTCTTAGTATTTTTTTATTACCAACTCGATCTCTGAGGCTTACACCAAACCTTGCCTTTCCTAGAGCACCTAGGGGCTATTTTTTAGTTTACGTAGACTTTATGTAGATTAAAACCTGATTCATTGATACCAATATTTGATAGTTTTTAAGAAGTCCTGTGTGCACGGGCGACGGTTCACTTCGTTGACCAGGCCATTTCACATCTGATCACTGAAATTAATGCCCGCTGGGCTTGGTTAGTATCTGGATGGGCGACCGCTTGGGAAGACCAAGGGACAGTGGTTTGGAACCCATTTTAAACTGTAGGTCTAGTCGCGTCCGATGCGTCTTTAAACCAAATCATTTAATTTTTTATACTTTGTGAGGCTAAAGTGAGATTGGTTTACGTTCGTTTTAGTTCTTCCTCGACCCCACTTACGCAAGCCACAATTTGCAAACATTTTTCAGCGTCAGCGTGATGAGTTTAGCAGAGATGGTATGTCTTGTCTATAGCTCCTTAGTAGGAGGATTTTTCTGGTTCTTGACGTTCAGGTCAGGTTTTTGAGATATACTAACCTAAAAGTACAAAAAATGCTGTTTTTGGACATATTTGAGGTTATGTAAAGTCCCAAGGTAATTTTTTTTTTCACAAAACTGATAGAATCGATTAAAAGTATGATCTAGGAGTCGCCGATTATAAATCCACTGTTGAATTTTAAAAATTCAAAATGGCTGATCCGATATGACGGTTAAAAATTTCAAAAAGTTCTTAATTTTAGTGAAAATTTGTGTAAATTGATATTCCCGAGATTGGAGAACAGTTGAGAAATATATTAGCTATATTCGATCTGTTAATTCAGTCTCTTTCTGCTCTATTGATTGTCTACGTCAAAGAGAATGTTTTTTTTATTCAAAATAAAACTATGACCTTGAATTAACTATTAAGGTCAATGCAAGATTAAAATTAACGTTACCAGTGATTGATTTTTTAAAAAAATCTTACCTTGGATCCGTAATCAGCAACCTTCAGAAGCCTATACATGATTTTTCTTTAAAGTTTAAAATTTTGACATTTTTGCCCGCCATATTGGATTCGCCATTTTGAAATTACGAAGTCTGGCGGTAGATTTGTAATCAGCGACCCCGAAAATACTTATAGTTTTTTCAGTAAAATAGCAGTATTAAAAAGAATACACGCAAAGAGGTCATTTCTTCTCTGTTTTTGACTTGCGAGTAGATCGCAAATTTCAAATAAGCATATCTTGGTGAAAAAAGGACATCTAAACATTTCTAAATCGATTTTAGAGAGAAAGGATCATATTTTCAGGTATTCCTACTAGTTTTGTGAAAAAAACAACCCTGTGATTTTTTACATAACCCCAGATATGGCGAAAATAGTGTTTTTTGCATTTTTAGGTTAGGATATTTCAAGAATCTGATGTGATGGAGTAAGCACACCAGAATCCTTCGGGAAATTGTACCTTGACCTTTGGTGGCCTGTGTTTTTTAAAGAAATGTTGGGATACGTCCACTATTTTTGGTATGAATTTTTTCAAATATATTTAATCATAACGGGATCAATTTCGATTTTTTAAAGAGTGAACCCCCTAACAAAAAGTCAAGAGGATTTAAGTCTGGAGATCTCGGCGCCTTCTCGACAGATCCTCGTCTTCCAATCGACCTATTTGTGAACACATCATTAAGAAAGGTGTGACCTTCTGCTGCCTGATATGGCGGAGTTGTTACCCGATTTCTTGATTGGCCTAATAAAACAGCCTCTTTCGAATCACCCTGTAAAAATGTAATATATTGGAAAAAATTCGCAGAATTGTATAACGGTTTTATGTTTACATGAATGAAAAGATGGTAATGCGCTGCTTTGATTGCGATGTTAGAAAATGCCCCTTTATATTTGTTTATGATAACCGGGACAATTTGGAACTTTAATATGGGTTCCTAATCACGATCATGCAGTCTTCCCAAGCGGTCACCCATCCAAATACAAATTCAGTGTCGACCCACTCCTACTCTTATATTGAAATGAAGCTTTTCTGCATTTTACCAGTGAGAGAATTTTAAGATTAGGCTTACATTGTGGGGATGGTGGTGTTCATCGAAAGCTTTAAAATTTATATTTCGGATAATATTTCTATTGGCTCCGGTGGTTAATATTCGATAACAAATTTTAAACCTAATTTACTTTTAAAATAGTTAGATTTTAGAATAAATCTACTTAAACAAAATAATATTTTAAGATTTATTGTTTCTCATTAAATTGTACTTTATATTTACGAGGTATTAAAAATAGTTTCACGACCTGTTAGTGTAATTTTACGAATAAAATAAATTTAAACATAGTTGAAGTAAAATTTAGACCAATTCGACTGATGTACAGAAGTATACTTGGATAAGTTTTAAATTTATAATATCTCTATTATAAAACAATACAAAAAGTAGGGCCTTCTAAACTGTAGTGCAATTCCTCATTAAATTAGCGTTGTGTAAGTTTTATCTTTAGACGACCTTTCGTTTTAGGATACAAGATAGACTGATAAAATACAGTAGTTTTTAAAGAAATGCATTTCAGCTAATGTAGTTACGAAACAAATAAATACGTCTACTCTTTATGAATTTGGCTAAAGTGTTTTATTTCTAATTTTACCCTATTTATATATACATAGATATAAATAAACCTATAATACTTTTAAGAACCTAGCAATAAGGGTACTTACTAGTTTAAATTTTCGTGTTATATTAAGAGAAACCTTAAATCCAAAATTTTTTTTTCTCTAAATAAAATGTCATTTTATTAAGCAAGCGGTCCATATATTAGATATATTTAGATATAAATAATTTATCTACATAGGTATAACAAGTAGATCTAATTACGAAATGTGATTAGCTATAGTAATTTCGACTTTTTACTTTTAGAAATGATTAGCCTTACCTTTTTGTTTAATATTATAGGATTTCAGAAATACTACAACAACAAGCAGCATTTTGAGATTATATAAATACACTTATTATTTAATAATAATAAATAATTTTATATAAAAAGTAGTTTCTAGAAATTAAAAAATATACTAACAGCTATAAAGTAGTACCTATCTATATAAACAATGCATGACTTTAAAGTTACTATATTTTTAAGTGTTTCTTGTACTTGAAATGAGGGGGCAGTTAATCTTTTCATTAGTGAACTAACAAGTCTTGCTCAAGAGATATTATTTTGTATTCTGTTTAACGATATAAGTGATCATCAACGTTTAAAAATAAAAACACATAAAAAGAACTCGAAATTGTATATTCATATATGAGTGTGAGCAACTTAATATTAAGTGTGTCGAAACTTGTTTTCTAATGCTTAAGTCTGATATATTTAATCAACAATTAAATTCTAGTTAAGTATATAAAAGAAAAAGAGATGATTTCGTTAGTTATGCTTACTACATGTCCCTCCTGTTGACTTTCCTCATCCTTCTTTTTTTTTTTTAGTATAAATGTTTGTATGCAATGATTACACAAAACGTAAATGTAGTTGTAATTTTAGGTGAATAATGAAAATATATTTATTTTAGGAAAAGAATTTATTGTATTTTAAAAATGAATGAGCATAGACCAAGATGTTTGAATAAGTTAACCAGTTGTACACCGAAGAACTCGAGAAATGGACAGATTGTGTATTTCAGTGTATATTTTATATTATTATCGGCCAAGCGCTTTCGGTGTTACTTAAACCATCCTCAGGGCTCAGACCTCGTCAAAGGGCACACTTTAACCCTGCCATTCGGAGACTTCTCCAAATTGCAAGGTTAAGGTGTACCCTTTGACCAGGTCTGAGCCCTGAGGATGGTTTAAGTAACACCGAAAGCGCTTGGCCGATAATAATATAAAATTTACACTGAAATATACAATCTCTCCATTTCTCAAGATGTTTGAGCTTTTCGTGTAAGTAGTTCAACAAGGCGGGCTACAACTAAGATATTCAATTACTTCACTAAACTAAATTTGTTTGGTCTCACGCTGGAGCGGAGCGAGTTCAATTCCTGCAATTAACTTGGGTGTTTGTCTTGGGGATTTTTAAATTTAATTAGTATCTTTCGTGGGGAATATAATAGTTAGCGAAGCCAGGGGGGAAACGAAATTATAAGCTGAAATTAGTACGGTTTCAGCTTATAAATTCTTAACAAAAAAAAAAAAAAATTTGCATTTCTATCGACATTAAAGAAGCGCTTCTAATTTTCTAGTGGGGTATATTGTTAGGCAGCTGGAGATCATTTTCGAAGTAATTTGGTGTCTAGAATCCAAATCCGAAGTCAGAATGGAATGCCTAAGTCCTGACGTCACGCGGCATTTAACCTTTCCAAACAAATCGTCATACCAACAGGTAAACCCATAACGGATTTCTTGTTTATTGTTAATTTCGTTGCAAATTATGGTGATCAGTGTGAACATTTTGTAGAGTTCTTCTATTTTAAGAGATAAATATTCACAAAATTATCAAAACGTAATGTTTTACTTGTAATCATATAGTTGAAACATATTGAGGTTATGTTTTAGTTTTCTGCATAGACATAAAAGTTTAAAATTAAGTATAGAAACTTCGAATCTTTCAGTGGAAAGTTAGCCAAGCTTAAAAAGATTCAGAGCGTTTTTGTACCTATCTTTCGAAAGGCGAAGCTAAGCATGATATTTCACACGTCATTTGATACTTCTGTGATTTGACTGCCATTAGAAAAAGAGATACTACTCATCGAAATAGTTCGCCTCTTTCTAATCGTGAGCCAGCTTGCTTCTATAGGATCCTAAAACTATATATTTACCTTTTATATTTATTATCGATTTGTTTGGAAAGGTTAAGAGATGCGTGACGTCAGACTTACGTAGTTCATGGGCCCATCACGTCAGGCTTTGGGATATTTGGGTTATGTACTCCAAAAGTGTTTTTATTTTGGCTAATTTTAAAGTTATGTACAGGATGCACATTTTATTTGAGGCATACATTTTTCCTTTGTATACATTTCTTTCGAAAATTTGTACTTTGGGGTCGCTGAGTGCTAAGATAGCAGATTCAAAATGGCGCCTTGAAATTTACAAAAAAATATGTTTGTATCTAAAAAATTTCACTCGGGGGAGGGGGGGGGTAGTGGTTCGGAATCACTGATTACTAATATCATGTCAAAAAATTGAATCTTTTATTTTTAAGATGGTGAATTCATTTGGCGCATTTAAATTTGCAAAAAAAGGATATTGGTTTATAAAAATCTACTAACCCCTTCTAAAAATGGCCGTAATTTTGCAAGAAAAAATCGTAAGTGGCCGCTCAATAATTTATTTTGAAGGGTAGGAGTAGTATTAAAAAATGATGAGACCAGAAAAGAAGACCAAAAAAATTGCGTGCATCCTACACATAACGTAAAAAGTAGCCAAAAAAAACCTCATTTTTCGTGTACATAGCCTCAAATATCTCAAAATCCTGACGTGACAGGCCACTTCTGACCTTGGACTCTGATTCTACGTAGAAGTGATCCTCGGCTGCCCAGTCACAATCAGGACTCTATTTTTGTAGACCTCTTCATGCAATCTGCAAAAAAGAACGTACTCAAATATATTTTTTTTAAATATTTTCAATATAATTAAGATCACATCGAATTGTCAAACCATAATATTTATTCAAATTATCAAGGAGTTTCCTTGTCAATTTATCTTTCCCACCTAGACTGCTTCGTTTGTTTTTTTTTTACGTCAAACGATGTTTTATATACACCCATCAAAAACGCCTTTTTTTTTTGTAGCTTTCAAACTAGAATCCCCCCTTAAAACAAGTGAATATCTATGTTTTCGACACCACAACCCTTTTATAAATCTGCGTCCCCATCACACCTTGTGAGAAGTTCGAATAATTATTTTTTAAAAGCATAGGGTTGTGATAAAATATCTATATTTTCAATCCGATAAATCGATAGTTCCGTGTAAAATCTATATAACGACATCGAAATATTATCGTTTTTTGTCTATATTTACTTGTTGGTATCGGAAGTAATTTTTAAGAGAACTTTTCTTCAGTACTGTCCCCTGCCCAGTTAATGGTCGATTTATCTATGTGCACCATTAATTTATTGGGAAAAATATCGATACTTTTAAAGAAAGATATCGATATCCTTATAAAAGGCACTTGATTTATGCTCTTCGAATTTCGTTAAGGATGACTAAATAAAACGGGTTTAAAAAGTGTTCATAATCATAAATATGTTAGTGTTAATGAATTTAAAAGAGGTTTTGTGTGTTCATTGTCGATTCCTTTCTGCCACTTTGTGTGTAAGCTGTTTTTGCATAATAAATTAATATATTATCAGTATCTTACAAATCTATAATACAGTACGAAGATTGTAAAGAAGTAATAATTGGCGTTTCAAAGTTGTGACGGTTTTTTAGGATAGTATTGCTTACTTGATAAAATTTAATTTTATATTCTTTAGGTATTAATAGGTAGGTAAGACTGTCCTAAGAAAAGATTCTAAGTAATTTTAAGTTCCCACGAATTTATAGTATGCTATTATAATAAAGTAAGAAGAGGTAAGCGATTTTTTCAGTGCAAATTCCACTCTGGTCCTTTTCCAACACCCGTTTTGACTGCCTGGTAGTCTCATCAGTGGAACTGTATCACATTAAGAGCAAACTCCATATTCTTCGATGTGTTGGCAGGATGTTACACTAAAATGTGAATAGTCAAATGACATCTATATGTACACAGCGTCACAAACTATCACACTTTTTGGGCTATTCGAGTTTTTTTTTATAAAAAGGTAGAGTTGTGACAAAATATCGATATTTTTCAATCCGATGTATCGATAATTCATTAACTAAATCACTTTACTTTTGAAATAATATTTTCTCTCTTTACAGAAACAATATTTTATTATCTAATGCCCACTTCATTTAAACTTGGTATCAATTCAATTGAAACGTTGTGAAACAATGTTATCGATAAAAATAACCTGGAATAATATGGCAGCTTGGTACAACATTACTATTCAATATTTGGTAAGAAAGAGTTATTGCAAAAATATGGCTCAGTATAGTAAATAAAATACCCTTTTAAAATTGTTGGTGATTGAAAATTACTTAAGATCGTCCGACTCAGTTTTGACACGTGAAAAAGAAATCATAGTTCTTCGCTTCGTACTGTACCTCAGTAAGCCTGACTTGTCATTAAGCTATAAACTCGTACATATTTAAGTGTTGGATTATCGTAAAAGATTCTATAAAGTAGGAGTAATTGTTATAATAACACACACGGAGACCTGGTTTTTAGCAAAAATAATATTAACTATTTTAAAAATATTAGCTATTAAATATATGAAGTATGTAGTTATATTTATAATTCGGGGTATATTAGTAGTATAGATAGATAGTATTGAGTAAAATATAAACATTAATATTTAGCCCAAAATTGTCTATTAGAATATTCTAACAGATGAAAACAATTATAGGCATATGTACCTATTATCATTATCACTGATAATGAGAAATATAAATTGCAAAATGATATTGGGTCTCTGATTTTGAACCTTCCATTTTTCCCGTTACTTCAAGAGCTGTCTGGGTTTGAAGTAGGAGAATCTGACATTAAATTTACGAAACGGTAAAGTACAAAGCAATGTCTTTTGAACGTATTAAAACCATACATTGCTTTAATGAAATGCAAGCAAGATCTGTTACAAATATTATTTTTTAGGGAATGGCCCTGATGTAAAATGTAAAGTCATTATCGTCATAGTCAGGAAGCTCAGTGGATTTTCGCAGCCGATGAAGAAACATGGCTCCACCAAAGTTTTTTATATGTATTTTGACCCCCTGATTACCTATATATCGAGGGTGGATTCCCAGAAAATTGTCAGGTAATTTGTTATAAACAAAAAAAACTTGTTAATTTGTAAAATAAAAATAGTTTCATGTTCCTCGGCTGATTCTAACCAAAAAGTATCTGTTAAAAATCGTTAAAAACATTTGATAGATAGCATTTTTTGCCACTTTTCAACATAAATAACTCTTGATTGAATAATCAAATTTTGCATCCAGCAATTGTCAGTTCAAGTCGAGAACTACAACTTGGGATTAATCGCGGTGCGATATTTTAATATTTTTATTACTTCTAACGCTGTAAACAAATAGTTGTAAGGTACCCGCGCCATGTATGAAAGGAAGTGGAAGTCTACTTACAGGTGATCACCTAGTGCACATAATCCATTATAGCTTTCGCTGATCATTACATTAATACTTTAAACACATTTTGAAATACAGCGTTATTGTACAGTAGAGGGTACATACCGAAATAAGCAGGGTAATTCCGGAAGGAGCTAAGACGTCATCGATATTTTTTTTTCAATTGTAAACTTCATGTTTTATTTCAGAATCAGAAAGGGTACATTTTCCTACGTACGATAATTTATATATATATATATATATATATATATATATATATATATATATATATATATATATATATATATATATATATATATATCGACCACCGAAAATGTAAGGATGTTTCGCCCCGATACCGGTGGTGGACTCATCAGTGGGATCCACCGATATCTTTCCCAGACATCCTGTTTGTCATGCTTTCTACAAAACTTGGATTTATATATATATATATATATATATATATATATATATATATATATATATATATATGTTCTTTTTCCTTTATTTGGTCGTTTCTTGGGTTTAGATTCTTTATTTAACAAAAAATTCAAACAATTAACGTTTCACCCTTTATTTAAGGCATTTTCAAAATTTTCTGTTTATTTTCCTTCCAAAAAATATATATAATTTTATATAATTAAAAACAAACATTCACACAAAAACATATCTACAATTTTAAAAGACAAATTAAACACTTCAAAACACTTTAAATTTAAATATATATATATATATATATATATATATATATATATATATATATATATATATATATATATATTCAATTTTTGATGTTTATTAACAGGATCGAATTCCTAAAATTTCTGTTTAAATTAGACTGGTGTAATTGTGGCTCAAATTTCTTATTTCCGTTCTGTCGTTAACAGTGTTTTTATCTTTTTTAATTTCTCTCATTTCCTTTATCTGTAATTTTTGCTAATTCATATTTTTGTTTTTTATAATGGTACTGTTATAATCAAAAGTGTGTTTTTCGTCCTGTGTGTGTTTGTTTAACGCTGTTGAGGCGTTTTTTGTATATTTATGGCCATTTAATCTTCTTCAGCAATTGGCGTGTCATGCCTATATATTTTTTGGGACAATTAGTGCAAGGGATCGAATATACTACATTTGATTTCTTCATTCATTTCTACTTTTTAAATTAGTGAACTGTTTCTTGTTATTAGGTTATTACAAAATTTGTATGTTCGTTTATTATTTTGGTGATAGTCTTTTCATTGAAATTATTATTTATTATTGTCTTTTTCACTTTTTGCAGTAATCTTGGAATTTGTTAGAGAGATAGCACGATCATACAGACCGAATAACACTATTTTTTTTTTTTTTTGATTTTTTGAATGATTAGAGAAACAGTTTTGATATCTACCGGATCAGGTTGGTTTGGTGTACCATTCAGTTAAAATTTTGGTTTTTCTGCGTATAAGTGCCATATCTAAAAAATTTATTTTATTATTATTTTCTGTTTCGGACGTGAACTGTAATGTTTCGTTGAAACTGTTAAAGTTTTAGAAAAATAATGTTATAATCGGTCTGTCCGATAGTGCTATTTCTTTAACGTCTCCAGAATTCCGACCAAGAATATTGCAAAAAGTAAAAAAGACACTAATAAATAATCATTTCAATGAAAAGGCTATCACCAAAATAATTAATAAACGAACATACAAATTTTATAATAACCTAATAACAAGAAAGATATAACATAAACGACAAAAATATGTAGGATTAGCTTATACTAGGTCTCATATTAAATTAAATACATTGTTCACTAATTTAAAAAGTAAAACTCCTCTCATGAATAAGTCAAATGTAGTATATTCGATCCTTTGAACAAATTGTTCCAAAAATATATATAGGCATGACGAGCCAGTCAATAAAGAACAGATTGAATGGCCATAAATATACGAAAAACGCCTCAACAGTGTTAAACAAACACACACAGGACGAAAAACATACTTTTGATTATAACAGTATCATAATTAAAAACAAAGATATGAATTACCAAAAATTACAGATAAAGGAAATGATAGAAATTAAAAAAGATAAAAACACTGTTAACGACAGAACGGATGTTGGAAATTTGAACCACATTTACACCATCCTATTTAAACAAAAATATTAAGTATTCGATCCTGTTAATAAACATCAAAAATTAAATATCCTCTTAAACATAAAATTAAATGTATGCGTTTTTTGTGCATTGTAAAATATAAAAATAAAACACACTCGCATTCCATGTATCCTCAGTACCTAAATAGACGATATAAAAGTTGAATTTCATTATTTATTTATAAACAAAATGTCAAGGTGTGTACTGGTAAAATTAAATATATTTATTTTTTAAATTTAAATAGTGTTTTAAAGTGTTTGTCTTTTAAAATTGTAGATATGTTTTTGTGTGAATGTTTTTAATTATATAAAAAATATTTTTAGAAAGGAAAAAAACAAAAAATTTTGAAAATGCCTTAAATAACGGGCGAAACGTCAATTGTTTGAATTTTTTTTTAAATAGAAAACCTAACCCAAGAAAAGACAAAATAAAGAAGAAAGTATATATATATATATATATATATATATATATATATATATATATATATATATATATATGTATGTATGTATGTATGTATGTATGTATGTATGTATGTATGTATGTATGTAATCGAAGGTTTTCGGGCATACCGTATATGTGCTTAGTCCCTCTCAGGGCTGTAAGGCAGCTGACGTTTCGGTGAAATCTCATTCACCATTTTCAAAGCTCACTGTATGGCGTCTACGAGCGAACTGTTCGCAATGTGCAAAATGTATTAATACAACGATCAGCTAAAACTATAATGGATTATGTGCACTAGGTGAGCGCTTGTAAGCAGACTTCCACTTGCCTTCGTACACGGCGAGGCGTATGTTATCACTGATGAAATGCTGTTGGTTTATAGCATTAAAAAGCAATAAAAACAATACATTTTCGCTTTGCGATTAATCCCAGATTGTAGTTCTTCACTTAAACTATAAATTACTGGACGCAAAATTTGAAAATATTTATTTAAGCAAAAGTTACTCATGTTGAAAAGTGGCCAAAAATTAAATTTTTCCAATGTTTAACGACCTTTAACTCAAAAACTATGCGTCAAATGGAAAAATCATAAAAGATACTTTTTGATTAGAATTGGTGAAAGAACACAAAATATTATTTTACAAAAAAAATTATAACAAATTACCGGAAATTCATCCTCGATATTTGTAATCAGGGGGTCAAAATACATATAAAAAAGTTTGACCATGTGTCTTCATCAGCTACAAAAACCCACTGTGCTTCCGGATTATCACACTCGGTCATAAAAGAACCTCGCTCTATTCCTACGGGAAATTGCCTTCACTTAAATTTTCTCAAATCCGGGAAAAAATAGTTCTTGAGTATCAGAAGTAAAGCTCTCATGGGCGCGGACCACAAAAACCCGTAGTTTTTAGGATATGTGAACATGAAATTACGATTTTTACGAGGATGAATCACAAATATGGATACCCTTTAAACTTTCGAAAAATAAGGGTTTTGAAGAAAAACTTTAAACACAAAAGTTATGAGATTTTTCCTTGGGCTTTTTCTACTGACCATGAGCTTGACCTTGGGCTCGACCATCCAGGTTATTTCAAGGCCAAGTTGATTTCTTCAAATAAAATCTCCATTTTTTACCTCATAATCGAAATTTACGAAAAATTTTACCATCACTAATATAATAAATGCAGGGACGGCTAAATAACTCGGAAACTAAATGTTCTGAAGAAAAACGTTGAATAAAGTAATGGTAGGATGTTTTAAGGCGTATTCTGGTAACCTTAAAGGTCGAAGTCAAAGTCTGGCCACTAAAAGATTCCCAAAAAAAATACTATAACTTTTTTATTCATAGTTTCCCTCTAGAATCCTTGGTTTTCGTGATTTATGCAAGGAACTATTTCACATGGAAGTATAAATTTCCGTAGTTTTAATTTCTGCATGAAAATGGGGTCTTCATTTGAAAGAAAGAAGTTGTCCTTGAAATAACCTTTGAAAGTCACTAGAAAAAGCCTACATTTTTTGTGTTCATAGTTTTTCACACGAATCCTTAGTTTTCAAGGGTATCCACCAAAATGCTTGTAAGAATCGTAACTTCAAGGTCATATATCTCAAAAACTGTGGGGTTTTGAGCTCCGTGTCCATGACAGCTTCTGTTTTACTACCCAGGGACTATTTTTTCCCAGAATTTGAGAAAATTTGACCGAGAGCCATCTCCCATACGGATAGTGCGGGGTTTTTTCGATTTCTATCATATTTTCTCAAACAATTTACCAGAAAACCATTCTCGAAGACTTACGTAATAAAGTACCAAAAATCAGTACTTATTACTTCATAAATGTATTCAGTTATCGTCAAATTTATTTTGCAATAGTCGGTGGACACTATTTTAAATTTAGGTCAGCTTCTGAAGTACATCTTTTTGTCCTGTTCTCGAAAATTCTTCCCTATATATTTTGTTATTTACAGCAAACGATTAAAACTTTTTTAAAATTCATTATCACACTATAAGAAAGGACGCCAAAATATTTTTTTTTATCTAGGAAACTCGGAAAATTCTAGAAATTAAAGAAAAAAATGAAAGTGGTTTTATTTTCGCTGGTAAGTGCGACAAATATCAGCAAACTCTGAAGTAACAAAGAATATTATAGGCTAACAAAATCGTCATGTTGCTTCTGTATCAAACCTAATATTGCCAAGATCTATTAGCCTATAGTGTTCTTTGCTACATTTAACGAGCTTCCCGCGTTATATTTATATGTTTCTTGCTCTAATTCACGATAGTATTGCAAACTAATCGTACAAAAAATTTAAAGCCATACCCCAGTTTTTTTTACATTTTTTCATATATATTTTTACCGGTGTAGTTGCTCATGACGTTAGCTTACTTTCTTAGAATTTTTGTTTTACTTGAATACATATAAATAGGCCAGATGAAATTGAATGACCCATTTGCATCTAGCCTATTTTCTACAGATCAGACTTGTCTGTATCTATCATTGTACCTAGTTGAAAAGGTGCAAATATATTCCAAATTTAGCTTAGATCATTGGGGTATCAATACAGGTTGATTATCCGGATCGATTGTGGGAAAACTATAATTAGGAAGAATCTGAAATTTGACAGTGTACTAACGTGCATGGGGAACAGCCGGTTAAAATATTTTCAAGATGGCAGCACTTCCGGTTATACCGGAAGTAGATGCCTACTTGCTTATTTTAAATGGCACACCCTATATATTATTGCATTTTTGATTTCTACGTAAAATTCTAGACATATTTCATGTATGATATTCTATACTTAAGTTTCACACATTTAAATTTTTATATTAAAAATTACATTTGCGAACCAAAACTTAACTATAAATTTTTCCTATAAGGAAATCTTTATTATTTAATTTGGGTTAGTTTTCTTGTAGACGAAGATCGACTTTAGTAGTCTTCTTATGATATTTTGAAAATTTTTAGTACAGAGTGGTCAAAAAAGAAGAATAAAAATTATTTTTAAAAAATCGTCAAAAGTCAATTTTTTCAAATACAAGGCACCTCTTTTTATAATTTTATTATATTAAGCATTAAAAATAAGGGTAACTTTGTATCAGGTTGTCTATTCCAAAAATATGTAGTTTTCAAGGTATTGGCAATTCAACATTCTTCTATTGTAAAAATGCTATACGGCTTTTAAGGTTTGTTATTAGTTGGCCATGACGGCGAGGCGTGGCGAAAATAAAACAATCGAACGCTTCAGAATTGTCACTATTTCTTGCCATTTGACATTCATTAATAATAATCATGCCGGAGCGATTAAATTACACGCACGAGATTATTTAAACTTATTTATTATTTACTAGCGACCCGCCCCGGCTTCGCACGGGTGCAATGCTGATACTAAATACACTACAGAAAAACTGTGACTATTTATTTTATTTTTACAACAATTATTACATCGGCCTCCGACGCGCTATTTATAGGCACGCTGCCGCCGCCCCGGTCGGCCAGTACCGCCGCGAGCGCTACTTCCCGCAATTTTAAATCTGTAATATCTTCGAAAATATTCATTTAAATCTTGTGCTGTAAAGGACCATATAGATCTATATTAAATCAACAATGTATTTAAGCTATTTAATTGGATAAGGATTAATGCTGTATTGGTTAAAATCGCTTCAAAATTTGCCATTATTTGTCGTAAAAAGTAAATGACAAAAAAATGTTATTGTGGGATATCCATGAGAGATAGACATATACCATCGCGGAGTTTTCTGTAGACCTTTTCAATGTGTACAAATAATTAGTACATTATTTTGATAAATCTCGTAGGGTTCAGCCTGCGTTTGCAATGTAAGCGGAAAAAAATATGATAATTAACGACATCACATTAGAAACCTCAAAAATAACAGTATTTCTCCACTATTTAATGGATGCTATTATACATATAAACCTTCCTCTTGAATCACTCTATCTATTGAAAAAAACCGCATCAAAATCCGGTGCGTAGTTTTAAAGATTTAAGCATACAAAGGGACATAGGGACAGAGAAAGCGACTTTGTTTTATACTATGTAGTGATGGAAAATGTGATAGAGTTATTTCGAGAACATGCGATACATTCGCGATTCGATATCCGAAGAAACGGAAACCAACACTACCAACTGTTAAAAAGATTATAAAAAACTTCAAGAACTTTGGATCTAGAAAAGCTAAAAGAAGTAGAAATAAACCATGTTAAAAATGTCCAGATCAACGTGATCACGGGAAATAACTTATTAGCAAAAATGCACATTTTATTTAGTGGTGCATAGGTGGAGTAGTTGGTTCTATGAGTATCCACAGAGAACACTTCAACCCAGGAAGTCAATGTATTCCCTGCGATGTTCAAGAGCCCTCAAATTTAATTGGAGTTGTAAATGACTATTATGTTGAGGCGCCTCATCACGTTAATAAAATAGATTTCTGTTATCAGCCAGCGGCAAGTTATAACTTCCAAATTTCTCAAGATGTCGAAGTAGCGCTCACCTATAAGTTAAAAAACGTCTTCAAATTGGCTAACTTACCATTCAGATTATCTTGGTAGAATTCAAGGGCGACGACGCCGTCATTTCTTATTGAACAATACACGTTAAACTGCCAAGACTTGAATATTTAATTCTTTAAATGGATGTACGTTTGAGTCGCTCCAATAGTGGAAATTGCGTCGATTAAACAATCCATTTTTTGTGAATTTGGCTTCCTCCGACCAAATAATATTATGCAAAAAACCGGCATTTTCTTGTGACCGAAGTAAAATAAATTGACAGAACTCTACTCTTCGTGAAAAATTAGTGCATTTAAATATTGTACTATGGAATTTACATAGGGATGAAAATTGTGTTTCCATAGAATCCATTAAACTGATGAGATCCCCCCCCCCCCCCGCCCCCCAAAGAGCTTGGAATGTGTATGTTGCTGGCTTCCACCCCCTCATCGACAACTGGTTTTTTCTTGCGGTCGCCCCCCTCAAATTTACTAAAAATAATCATCATTACTTTTCAGATAGAACTAAATTGTTATAGGGGGTACATCAGGGCTTCATTTTGGGACCCATATTATTCTTAATATATGTAAACAATCTGGGAGATGGATTGGCCGCGGATAGCGTTTGCCAGTTTGCTGATGACACATCAGTGATTCTGGCGGGACTGTCTCAAAAGTGCTCAAACTCTGCATTGAAAATGCAACAGTGGTGTTCTAATAACAGCCTCACTCTAAACGTAATAAGACCGGCTTAATTCTTTTTTCAAAGCATGCAACAAGGTCTGAGTCACTGCTTGTGTGGCTTGGGGGTGGATCTATACCCACTTTGGAACACGTTATGTTCTTGGGTGTTCATTTGGACCCCACTTTAAACTGGGAACATCATATCTCAGCTCTTGGGGCTAGGCTTAGCAGTTTGTGGTGTAGTCCGAAGGCTTCGTGACGTCATCACTGCAGATACTGTTGGGCTCTTCTACCTTGGGCAAATACAATCTCTTGTCTCTTATGGTATTTCCTTTTGGGAATCATCAAGAAAGGCTGTTAATATATTTAAAATTCAAAAACGCATAATAAGATGCATCTTCCACCTACATCCAAGAGCTTCATATCGACCATTTTTTACTCAGTTTAAGTTGCTTACTGTTCCCTCATTATACTTTAGATCTTTAGTCATTCTTGCCAGAAGGAATACGGAATTATTTTTGCTAAATAGACAGCTTTATGGGGGAAACGCTTAAATGAATGGCTGTCTGATGGATGCTTTTACTCTTTCAATTTTAATGAATAATTTTTATAATATCAATATTTTTAACATAATATTTTTTGTTTAGTGGGTTTTTCTCATGCTTTTGTATTTTGTGTAAAAATTTCATTCCTTTTTAAATTGTAATATTTTATTTTACAAGCTGTAAAACTTTGTTCAGTTCAAATTAACTCTTTTATTACTATTTTTTTTTTAATTATTTTGTATCGTGTCTTTTTCTCTTTTTGTTTTCCTTTGTGCAAAGTTTCCAATTGAAATGTCGATTAGTTTTTATCTTAATTGTAGTTAGATCAATATATTTATGATTCTTAACGTTAAACATTTCTTTCTCTGACGTTACTTTGTTATGTGATCATAATTTTGTTAGCAAATAAAGGATATTATTATTAAGAGCTCTGAGTTCAGGAAAATAGACCCGATTCTGGCTCTTATACTAGGAAGGTGTATGCAGCTGGCTTCCACCTCCCCGTCGACAACTTGCTTTTTCTTGCGATCGCCCCATCCTCCCCAAGAGCTTTGAGTTTAGGAAAATAGACCCGATTCTGGCTTTTAGACTAGGAATATGTATGCTGCTAGCTTCCCCCCTCCCCTCCCCCCGGCGAAAACTTTTTTTACGATCGTAATTTTTATTCTTCTTTTTTGACCACTCTGTATTAATAATTTTCAAAATTTCATAAAAAGACTGCTAAGGTCGATCTTCGTCTACAAGAAAACTAACCAAAATTAAATAATAAAGACTTCCTTATAGGAAAAAATTATAGTTAAATTTTGTCATTTTTGACATAAAAATTTAAATATGTCCAAAACGGTGAGGCTCAAGTATAGAATATTGTACATGAAATATGTCTAGAATTTTACACAGAAATCAAAAATGCAATAATATATAGGATGTTCTATTTAAAATAAGCAAGTTGACATCTACTTCCGGTATAACCGGAATTGCCGCAATCTTGAAAATATTTTAGCTGACTGTCCCCCATGCACGTTACTACACTGTCAAATTTTCAGATTCTTCCTAATTATAGTTTTCTCACAATAGATCGATAAACTTCCCGGAAAATCACACTGTAGACAAAGTTATTTTCTATAACAGGCTAAAAAAGCAACTTTTAAAGTGTATTTGTGATTTATCAGGAATCTTGTTGAAAAAGTTATTCCAATTCTGCTTTTCGTAACTTTTTGATTGGTAGATTCGAAAACTGAAATGCATGCTTTTAAAAAAAGGAAGCCCCATTATTTTTCGGTGTATCTAAAAAATCCTTTAAAGGTTGTTTTTGGTTTAATTTTCCAAAACGCAAACAAAAATATAATGGTTTAAACATAGTTGCAAGAAGCGGTGTGTAAAATTTGCCGTTTTCATGATTATCAAAACTTTCTATCTGGTCTTTTACAATGAAAACTATATAATTTTTTTAACCTCGTAACGGACATACAAAAATACAATTTTATAAATATGTACCGTTGTCGTCAAAACAATAGCAGTTACACTCCTGGACAAAAAAAGTCATACAAATAAAATTAAAATACTAAAGTCACGGTATGACCAAAATGTCTATGTATAGGGGAACTCAAATTCGATATTTTTATGGGAAACTAAAAATACCACAAACAGAACTTAAAAATTTTCTTTTGTTTTAAAAATACAGGGTAAAATTCTAAAGTTGACAATTTTCATAATGCCTTGTAACGTTTTTATTTTAAAAGATACTAAACATTTTAAACTACTTATTTTTATAATACGTTAAGCGTAATCTAACGGCATAATCACAACCTTAATACGAGGTGTAGTTAAAAAATATATTTTTAGATGATAAGGTAGAGTTTCTAATTATATTTATAACACTACATCACACTATTTATCAAAATGAAAAAGCATGCTTGATTTCGCGATTATTTCATTAAAAATCGTAGTAAGCCATGAGTTAATTGACAGATACACTTACTATTTATTTAATGACAGCAAAGACTATAATGTTTATTTAGTCAATAATGACAGTGACAACTCTGGACCAAAATTGGTATTTAAAAAAAAAACATCAACAAAACAATTTATTCTAAAAAAACAAGCGAAGTCCTTTTTGAAACAATCTAGCCTGAAAAGAACTCAAAAGGGCTCCCATTATTGTCAACATACTTTTGATAACGCTTTCTTCAAGATTTTACTGCGTTAAGAATATGAACACTTGTTACTTTATTAAACGCCTTTTGAATTAGTTGAAGAAGTTGCTTTCTGGCATTAATGGTTTTCTTATACAGGGTGGGCCTTAACTGCATGAGCGTTTTGTTTCGTCTATAATTCAAAAACCGTTAGGGGTACGGGGGCACGGAGGGTGTCGTTAGACGCGCCATTTCGTGGAATTTTTAGTCACCATGGACGCATTCTCGGGAGCACAGCGTGCGTTTTGTGTTCGCGCATATTATGCCAACAATAATTCTGTGACTGTTGCTAGGCGAATGTACCGCGCTCACTTCGGTTTACGTGACATCAGAGAAGCACCATGCGCAAATTCTATTCGCAAATGGGTTAAAATGTTTGAAGAAACCGGGTGTACAATAAGAATTAATAATGCGGGCCGCCCGAAGTCAACACGGACGCCGGAGATTATTCAACGTGTTCATGAATCAATCAGAGAAAATCCTCGGCAATCGACTCGTAAAAGAAGCCAAGTCTTGGAACATCAAGAGGACCACTTTGCGCAGGATTTTGCACCGTGATTTACATTTAAAAGCTTATAAAATTCAGTTCACACAAGAGTTGAAACACCTAATGATGTTAATCTTCGACTTAATTTCGCTAATGTTTTGCTTAATCGCTTTAACAATTTTTCTAACATAATCTTCAGTGATGAGGCTAACTTTCATGTCAACGGTCATGTTAATAAGCAAAATTGCCGGTTTTGGCCTGAGACTAATCCTCGCAAGATGCATCAAAGACCTCTTCATAGCCCTAAGGTCGTTCTGTGAGCTGCAATATCGGCCAGTGGAATAATTGGGCCATACTTTTTTGAAAATCAACGAGGAGTGGCTGTGACAGTGAGAGCTGAGAATTATTGTCAGATGTTGCAATAAATCTTGGTCCCAGCTCTTCGAGAATTTCAAGGTTACAATTCTAGGACCTGGTTTCAGCAGGATGGAGCCACTTCCCACATTGCTACAGTCTCCATAGACCTACTGAAAGAAATGTTTCCTAGAAAACTCATCTCACGAAGAGGTGACATTGAGTGGCCCCCAAGGAGTCCAGATCTGTCTCCGAATGATTATTTTTTGTGGGGATACCTAAAATCAAGAGTGTATGAGAATAATCCAACAACAGTTGAAGAGTTAAAGCAAAACATTGTGCGAGAAATGAACACTATTTCCCGAGCAACTTGTCAACGTGCTTTTCAAAACCTGCGAGTGCGACTTCAAGAATGTCAAGAAGGTGGAGGCGGTCACTTAAATAACATTATTTTCAAAAATTAGATGTTACTTAAATTTCAATTTCTTGTACTTTTTAAATATATAAATAAAAATATAAAAAGATTTATAGTTTTTTTTATTGCATATTGAAACCACTCACCCTGTATATTTCATTTTCTAAAAATCGTTATAGAAAAACATCCGGTGGTTTTAGGTCCAGAGAGCTTGGCGGCCACATCACCGGTGTCTAGGTGGCCAACCATCTATCAGGGAAATTGTTTAAATACTCCCTTGCTCTTAAGGCATTATGACTAATAGCCCCATCTTGTTGAACATAAATATTAAGTCGTTCTACCAATAGTTCATCATCCAATAAATTCATAAGAATAATTTCTAATATATTAATATAAACCTCGTAACTTTTTAACCACACCTCGTATTAAAGTTGGGATTACACCGTTAGATTCGCTTAAAATATTATAAAATAAGCGTTTAAAATGTTGTAATATCTTATCAAATAAGAATGCTTGCTATAGAGCATTACACCTCGTATTAAAGTTGGGATTACACCGTTAGATTCGCTTAAAATATTATAAAATAAGCGTTTAAAATGTTGTAATATCTTATCAAATAAGAATGCTTGCTATAGGGCATTATAAAAATTGTCAACTTTTGAATGTTACCCTGTATCTTCAAAACAAAAGAAAATTTTGAAGTTCTGTTTGCGGCATTTTTAGTTTCCAAAAAAAAAAACTGCTCGTGAATGATACATTAGTTTTTTGTTAACTTTAACTTTTAACGAGAAACCCTATGAAAGTATCGAATTTGGGATACCCTGGACATAAATTACAGATTTAATTTTTTTTCCTGCGAGAATAAATATATTGGTATGAATAAAAAAAATAAATTTTAAAAAATAATAATCATCATGGTTCTTGGGTTGAGACCGTGTCACAGTGGAATTATTATCCTACGATTGCACGAGGCATCTTCAGGGCCCTTTACTCCAGGAGATTAGAACACTGAATCACTATCGAGGAGCAACAGCCCGGTATTTATACCTGAGTGGTGCTCAGCGAACCATGATCCAGCGTTACAATCGATTTCCACGGGTGATGTAGACTGTGTTTTTAATGTAAAATGAACTAAGTTGCTAGCATCAGTACTTTGTTTCTTTAAACGTAAAATTAAAAAATCAATCGAAATATGTAAATATCCAAATAATATTTATTTATTTATTTATTATTTCAACGGTTCCACCATTTGTACATATACAATCAAATAAATTATTTAATATTAAACATTAGATGGCTTAATACTACTATCATAAAATCAGACTTCTTAGCTTATTTCTAAATACATTAAATGGCGTGACAAAATAATCAAGATCAGGGAAACTGTTAACAGCAGTAACCACTCTACTAATTGGCATATTCTGACCATGTAGGATGTTATAGAGCCCGGAGGACAGCTGTGGACACCTCCTGAGGTGGAATTTTAAAATTAACCTGAACTAACCTGAAGATGCCTCGTGCAATCGTAGGCGAAACGTCGGATAATAATTCCCATTTGACACGGTCTAAACCCAAGAACCATGATTTTCAAATAATAAGACCTTAAAATCGAACAACATGGTGTCGTTCAATGATTCCACAGGGTGTTCAGATATTTAAGGCAAAATGCAACTTTTGGTTCGATCCTGCATAACACCATATTCAATAGAACTTTTTGTAAAATCAATATAAGATAATGATTGAAATGAAAGAGCCTATAACTTAACAAAAAAAAATTATCAAAATCAATACAAAACTTAAAATGTTACTTAAGATTGAATTTGAATAAAATTTTGTTTTTTTTTTATCCAGGAGTGTATTTTAAAATTTGATATAATTAGTTAATTAAACTTTAACAAAAATCTATGCCCTGTTAAAGCTTTTGTTAATCTGCATTTATCTGGCAAAAAATATCAAGCGAAAAATAGGCATCAAAAATTTATTTAGTTAAAAAAAACCGTTTCTTCAATATGAACAAAATAACAGGAGTATTTTGGAAATACTTGTAATACACTTTTACTGGTTTTAAGAATGAGTGAGTGTATTTCAATAATATTTATGATTTAAATCAAAATTATCGGAGGAAAACAACATTGTATCTGACTAAAATTAGAATAAATCCTCAATGTCAAATTTTTTAAAAGACTGATCAAAAATTGCATAAAAAAATATTGGCTTTCCTATTTGTATAAATGAAATGTACCGAAATAGGGTTTAATGTTGTAATTCTCTATTGAAGCAACTCAAATAGTCTTCTATTTTTTAGGAGGCGGTTTGCTCAAAATTGCTTCTCCCACTCCCTTTTGACAAAGTATAGGCTTTTATCTTCGCTTATGGTGATTCTTGCTGTCAAAATTTGCGTTTAGGTAAATATGCAAAACTTGTGTTTGTCCGGGGTTATGTTTTGGCTTCTAACGGGTCTAGCCAATTAAGGAGGTCGAAACTGCCCCTCGGTTATAAAAAATAATAAACACACGGTTGTTCTACATCAAAAAATACCCGCACAAAAAATTTTTAGCCACTTTTATCGTCACATAACCTCAAAAAAAAAAAAATAAAACGTATTTTTTCGTTTTTTGACGATATATTCGGTTCTAATCATCGTAGAAACTTTTTTTTTCATTTTGTAGGTTTTTTTTTGTTTTTACAAAAATTTTTGGCGCGAAATTCAAATTTTTATGGCTGTACAAAATTTTTTAATTTCGATAAAGTAAAAACTAGGACAATAGCAGGGCCGAAAAAAAAATATGTTGTTTTTTAGACACCAAACTATGTCCATGAATTTTTTCAGATTTCTAAAAGTGGTGAAACATAATCTAAATCGCAAAAAACTATTTATTAGCATTTTTTCGCATTTTTATCGAGTATATATATATATATATATATATATATATATATATATATATATATATATATATATATATATATACAGGGTGATTCAAAAATCGATCACGAAACTTAAGGGGGTGATTCTACTTGACAAAATAAGGGTAGAGCTTCATATAATTTTTTTTCAAAATGTCATTCGTTTTCGAGTTACAAGCCGTCCAAGTTCAAGTTTTTATTTTTTGTTTTTGATTGTTTGCCGCTAGAGGGCACTTTACCTACATTGAAAATTGTTTTTTTGTCATAATTTTTTAGTGTTGACAGCTACAGTAGTTTTTGGCATAATTTCTGAAAGACTGATGCCAGGCCTTTAAAAAAGGTGCTCTTTATTTACATCGCTAAACCCAACGGTTTAGACGTAAATCACCCTTAAAAATTAAGTGGTAAATTTACTTTTCTCATTTCATTACCACCAGCTACCAGGTAAATAGCTATCAAAGTATACTAGAGCTGTCAGTTTAACGTCAAATAAATTCGCTTTTTAAACTATTTAATTTATAATCTTAAAATAACTAATAATGGCTAATCAGTAAATATTCATATTATGGATTATTGCGATATACATTTAATTGATAAAAATTAATGAAACAGTACTAAACAAACTAAAAAAGATTCTCAAAATGTCCCCCATTTTCTTCCATACATTTCCTAACACTCTTCAAAAAATGTCGCCTAACTCGATGAAAAATTCCTGGTGTTTCTTTAATAATTTGGCACTTTTCGATTATCCTGAAGCGAAGATCCTCGACGTTGATTACTGGAATATCGTACACCAATTGTTTCAAATGACCCCAAAAGAAAAAATCCATAGGATTAAGGTCTGGTGACCTCGCTGCCCATGCCAATGGTCCACTTCGTCCTATCCATCGCTCAGGATACGTTGCATTCAAATACTGTCGGACACGTATACTAAAGTGGGGCGGAGCTCCGTCTTGGAGGATCCACATGTTGGCCCTTACTTCCAATGGCACATCTTCCAGATACAATGGGAGACGATTTTGGATAAAATCTAAGTATACGTCACCAGTTAATGGGCCATCAAAGAAATGAGGACCAATAAGGTAATCTCCTATTATCCCTGCCCACACATTTAGTGAAAATCTACGCTGATGTTTCGTTTCTACCACATTGTTTGGGTTCTCGTAAGCATATGTGTGGATGTTGTGTAGATTTGTTATGCCATCACGAGTGAAACCAGCTTCGTCAGTGAATAATATGACGCCAATTAATCGATTATCGTGTTCATACTTAGCTAGGATCTGATTGCACATTTCCAACCGTCTCGGCCGATCATCGTCATAAAGAGCCTGCACCTTTTTTGAATGAAACTGGTAGAGTTGTTCTTCTCTTAGTATCCTCCATGAACTAGCCTGACAGAGCCGCACTTCATTCCCAATTTTTCTAGTACTAATACCTGGATTATCTTCAATAATTTCAAGCACTCTTTCTTCTTGTTGCACGTTTCTAGCAGTTCTAGGTCTTCCCCTATTTCCATTATAACTTTTAAAGGAACCACATTCCGCAAGCCTCCTGTGCACACTGGAAAATGTTTGAGCATGAGGGATATTTCTTTCCGGATAACTCTCCATATAATATCTTCTTGCCAACTCTGCATTACCATTTGCTTTTCCATAACAAAAATGGATATCACAATATTCGATATTTGAATATTGGTGATTAGCCACATTATTAGTTATTTTAAGATTATAAATCAAATAGTTTAAAAAGCGAATTTATTTGATGTTAAACTGACAGCTCTAGTATACTTTGATAGCTATTTACCTGGTAGCTGGTGGTAATGAAATGAGAAAAGTAAATTTACCACTTAATTTTTAAGGGTGATTTACGTCTAAACCGTTGGGTTTAGCGATGTAAATAAAGAGCACCTTTTTTAAAGGCCTGGCATCAGTCTTTCAGAAATTATGCCAAAAACTACTGTAGCTGTCAACACTAAAAAATTATGACAAAAAACAATTTTCAATGTAGGTAAAGTGCCCTCTAGCGGCAAACAATCAATGTGAATTGTTACTAAAATGATGAAGCGCAGAAGACTTAGCCTATCTTTCAAATATTAGTCAAATCGGTTTTCCTGTAAGCGAGTAATTCAAAAAACAAAAAATAAAAACTTGAACTCGAAAACCAATGACATTTTGAAAAAAAATTATATGAAGCTCTACCCTTATTTTGTCAAGTAGAATCACCCCCTTAAGTTTCGTGATCGATTTTTGAATCACCCTGTGTATATATATATATATATATATATATATATATATATATATATATATATATATATATATATATATATATATATATTATAGGAATTAATTTTTCTTGAACCATTAAATATATTTTTAGTTGGTTATTTTCTTGGAAACATGGTTCATTTTATTTTCTTTGTTGAAAAATGTGTTAAATAAATCTGGTGTAAGAATTTCTTTTATTTTATTGGAAGAGGTAATTATTTCCTTGTCTAGGTTTTTAATTTGGCAAATAGTATCGCCAATCAATATACTTAAAGTGTTTTTGTAAAACTTTTTTAGCAAAAAATCAAATCTCTGTTCTTGGTTTACAGAGTGAAAAGTTAAGTTAGTATAATTCTTATTTAGGAAATTAGGTAATACGTTTTCACTTTTACATCTAAGTAGAAAGATTTTTCTGTTTTTCTGGTTGGCCAGTTTCAGGTTGGATGATGAAAATTTTTTTATTTCAGCGACTACATCTGGTCCATATAAGGCAATGATGTTTTCGGAGGAAAGCACTGCTTTACTACTTTACTATATTATATAGGAATTAATTTTTCTTGAACCATTAAATATATTTTTAGATGGGAGTATAAAAATGAACCATATTCCCAAGAAAATAACCAACTATATATATATATATATATATATATATATATATATATATATATATATATTATATATATATATATATATATATATATATATATATATATACATATATATATATATATATATATATATATATATATATATATATATATATATATATATATTCTCACGGGTGTGATGTGTAATCGAAGGTTTTAGGCCATCCCATGTATGTGCTGAGTCCCTCTCAGGACTGTAAGGCAGCTGACGTTTCGGTGAAATCTCATTCACCATTTTTAAAGCTCACTGTATGGCGTCTACGGGCGAAGTTCGCTCGCATGTAAAAAATATCTTGTTATAGGTAATAAAAAAAACCTACAAAATGAAAAAAAAAGAAGTTTCTATGGTGATTAGAACCGCAGATATCGTCAAAAGAACAAAAAAAGAAGTTTTCACTTTTTTTAGGTTATGTAACGATAAAAGTGGCTAAAAATTTTTTTGTACGGGTACTTTTTGATGTAGAACCACCGGGTATTTTTTATTTTTTTATTACCGAAAAGGCAGTTTCGATCCTCGTAATCAGCTAAGACCCCTTTTTATGTGATTTTGGACTAAAACTAAAAGGTAGTCTAACTCAAAAACACTTAACTCACTTTTAACAATAAACCTTTTGTTTCCTATTTATTTTCACGTCCTGTCAAATTCGATATATTGTCAAAAAAAATGTCTTCCGTATATTTCTGAACAAAAGGTTTAATTAGAAAAAGCAACTTAAAACCTTCAAATTCACTTCAGAAGTCGGAATCTTATTTTTTAGTCGGTGAGCCTAGTAGATTTTTGTAGCCGATAAAGAAATTTGGCACCACATAAGTTTTTTTATATGTATTTTGACCCTCTGATTATGCATATCTAGAGTAGATTCCTGTGGTGGATATAGACTACAAAAAAGAGACTCTAGCTTTACCAATCATTGTTTCGAACATCATAACCACAGTTTTCCTAATTTAAGCAACACTGCGATATTACATTATTCAACAAAAGCTAAAAATTAAATATTCTCAAATCTTTAGAAATATATCAATATAGTGCAAACATCCCATCAGATCATAACCTGCTACTAGCTCGTACCAAACTTCGACTAAAAAAAAATAGTAAAGAAGATACCACCAAGAGGGGCTGATGTGCGGAAACTCAAAACAAGAGAACATATTCCAGCAAACGAAAGAAAAGATAAACACAGAACTTAAAAGTGTATCAGAGAACAACAACCATGAAGCAGAAGTAGAAGAGCTCTGGAACAAAATAAAAACATCTATAACCTCAATCACACAAGAAGACCTGAAACCTGATAGAATGATGAAAAGGCAAGAATGGATGACAGACACTATCCTGGAACTTATGGAAGAAAGAAGACAATACAAAAACAGAAATAATGAGAAATACAAAGAACTACACAAAAGAGTATTGAGAGCAATCAAAGACGCTAAAGAACGATGGCTACAGGAAAAATGTGCTGAAATTGAGATATTACAAGCGAAACACGACAGCTTCAACCTCCATAAAAAAATAAAAGAAGCAATAGGAAGTTACCGTAAACGGAGTCCTGGAATAATCTTGGACTCGGACAACAACATCATCACCGAAACTGACAAAAAACTTGTAAGATGGAAGCAATACATGGAGGAATTGTTTGGAGATGAAAACAACAGTACTGTGAATACAGTCGTTGGCGAGGAGGGGCCTACCATCACACAGGCGGAAGTGGAATCAGCGATAAATAGACTCAAAAATAACAAAACCCCCGGGCCAGACCAGATACACGGAGAAGTTCTCAAATTAATTGACTCGGAACAAATAAAACTACTGACCACCCTCTTTAACAAAATTTACATGAACGGTCAAATACCAAAAGACTGGCTACTGTCGATATTCATCCCGATTCCCAAAAAAACGAACGCAACTAAGTGCTCCGATCATAGAATAATCAGCTTGATGAGCCACGCTTTAAAAGCTTTTCTTAACATCATTCAAGCACGAATATATAGAAAACTCGATGAAAACGTAAATGACACGCAGTTTGGCTTCAGACAGGGACTTGGCACTAGAGAGGCCTTGTTTTCCATGCAGGTTCTGATTCAAAGAGCACGTGACATCAATGCCGACGTCTTTGCATGCTTCATAGATTTTGAAAAGGCATTTGACAAGGTGCAGCACAGTAAACTGATTTCAATCCTACAAGAGACAGGAATCGACGACAGAGACAGAGAGATAATATCAAAGCTATATTCACAACAAAAGGCTATTGTACGAGTTGAGAATGAGACAACAGAAGAATTTAATATAAAGAGAGGAGTACGCCAGGGCTGCATACTATCGCCACTTCTATTCAACATATACTCAGAACATCTCTTTAAAGAAGCACTGGGCAACATAGAAGATGGAATTATTGTAAATGGAGAAGTAATAAACAACCTAAGATACGCGGATGATACCGTTCTTATAGCCGATACTGCAGAGGGACTTCAAAGAATTATCGACCGAATAGTGACAGCTTGCAACAGATATGGTATGAAGATAAACTGCAAGAAGACGCAAACGATTATTGTCAGCAAAAACGACGTCGGAATATACAGTTTACTGCCAACAACGTAACTCTCACAATGGCCGAGACGATCACATATCTAGGCTGCACGTTGAATAAGGACTGGGACCACTCTCGAGAAATAAGAAGCCGAATCGAGAAAGCAAGAGGTACTTTTAACAAGCTCTGCAACCTATCCCTCAATATACATACGCGGATCAGGATTTTGAAATGCTATGTACTCTCAACTCTCTTATATGGAGCAGAAGCCTGGACCCTTACCGATGCTTCATGTAAACGTATAGATGCATTTGAGATGTGGTGCTACCGTCGCATGCTTAGGGTTCCTTGGATACACCACGTATCAAACGAAAACATTTTACAACGTATCGGTGGAGAACTAGAATACCTTACAAATGTCAAACGCAAAAAATTGGAGTACTTTGAACATATGCGGAATGAGAAATATCGCCTGCTCCAACTTATCCTGCAGGGGAAGATGGAAGGCCAGAGATCAGCTGGACGAAGACGAATATCATGGCTGCGCAACCTGCGAACATGGACTGGAATGACATCAACAGGTCTGTTCAGAGCAACAGTGAATAAAGTAATGTGGACCAATGTGATAGCCAACATCCAAAGAGGATAGGCACTTTAAGAAGAAAAAGAAAAATAAAAACGTAAATTTTCTTAATGACTAGACAGAACATGGGTTTTCCCCGTTATTTGTTGTCGCCAAATAAAAGTCGGTTTCCTCTTCTTTGTAATAATGTTATATCTCAGATAGTATTTGTTTGTTGTTAGAATTCACTCATGCCTTTATGTCAAATATTTAGTCTACTTTGTATTTCGGTTTGAAAACCACTCTGTGTGTTGAAACTGTATTCACTCTAGATATTTGCAATCAGGAAGTCAAAATACATAAAAAAAAAACCTTGGTGAAGCCATGTCTGTTCACCGACTACGAAAATCCACTCGAGCAGCTAGTAGATCAATAAATCTAAGCAATGATAAGTGCAGTTTAAACAAGTACTAACATATTTCCTGTTATTTTTTCTAAACTTGTATTTTTGTTTTTGTTTGGGATTAGCAAATAACTGGTTAATTTAATAATTATCTATATTCTCACCAAAACAGTTTCGGAATAGCAGAATTAAGTACATTGGTTTGCATGATTTTCATTGGTAAGACCCTAGAACTCACAAGCTCCCTAAAACGTCCATCCTAGGTTCCTTACCTTGCTATGTAGTAACCACAGATCTGACATCCTTATCCGCTGTTCCTGGAAGTTCCTTAGACACATCCCTTATCCCTTGCGTTACCCGATCAACAAATTCCAATACTTCCCCGATGTATTCTTCAACGACCAATGGAAGTAAGTCGAAGGGTCTGACTGCATCACCAGGTCTGTTTAATGTATTTTATTATTAATTAGATGTTTGTTTTTTAAAAATCTGTTCATGGATGTGTCCGAAACCTTCCACATGGGCTGTATCATTAATTTTGGACCTGGTTTACTATTTCTGACCTTGAATATTCTTACTAACAAAGCAAGGTGCATTTTTCTGTTTTGAAAAAGACTGTGGCGAAATTTAGGTAAACTTTTGAGGTACTCTGCTGGCCAAAGAACGGAGATGAAAAAAGTATTAAAAAAAATTAATATCAGCGATTTTATTGCTGAAATGTCTTGAGAAAGCTAATAACAAAGCATACTATTTGAAAGGTCATTGAAAAACACATTCTGAAAAGAAAAAACTTTCTGCAACCAATAAAACTGGAGATAAATCAGTGCAAACACTACAGCGTTATGGAGGTCATTAATGTAGTAATAGAGATGTTGACTGTTTTCAAATAAAAATATAATTTTGCCGCGAAACGGCGGTTTCCAGAATAGAAATCCTAAAAAAAAACAATATTTTTTCTTATTTTTAAGGAATTTAATTTTCATTCAATAATCAAAATTTAATTAAATCAGTCTCAAGTTACCTGACAAAGAATACCAATCAAAGTACATCACGTCACTTGTTCGCAAACATCATCGCTGTCAAAGGCTACGTTGTGTGGTTAACATTGTTTTGTAGTGATTTTCGTGCAATTTCTTTAAATTCTAGTCACTACTCCCTTTGAAAAAGATTCTAAGAAGTTTTCCTTTGATGGAAGTGACTTTATTAAGGCAGATAGTTCGAATTTTCCGAGAATTGATTCTTCCTTCTGCTGAATTTAGAATTGTGAAAACCTCCATGTAAGTAATATACCAAGAGTTGTTATTTCTGCAACCGATAATGAATACATAATAGTAATCATAGGTATTTCTAAGCTAGAAAGATATAACTGAATAATTTTAAAAAATAGTATGATTTTGAGGTTATATTGTCTTTTTCTGCAAATAAATAAAATACTGTATTTATAATCAACTGATATAAGTAAAGGGTGTTTTTTTATAGAGGTATAGAACTTTTAAATGGAATAAAACAAAGATGAATTTTTTAAATTGATATGAAATTTACTTTATTCGAAAGATAACCTTCTGGCATTATAATTTAAATATGACTTCTGGAATATGACCGCCACGGCTGGCTCGGACGTAGTCTAATCTGGAGGTCCAATTTTCGATGACTTTTTCCAACATTTGTGGCCGTATATCGGCAATAACGCGGCGAATGTTGTCCTCCAAGTGATCAGTCGTTTCGGGCTTATCGGCGTAGACTAGCGGCGTTAAGTCGCACGATCTTGGAAGCCAATTCACGAGTCCAAAACGTGAAATTATGCGGTTACCAAACGTTTCCTTCAATAAATCAATTGTGGCACGAGCTGTGTGGCATGTTGCGCCGTCTTGTTGAAACCACAGCTCCTGCACATCATGGTTGTTCAATTGATGAACGAAAAGTCAGTAATCATGGCTCTATAGCAGTCACTATTGACTGTAACGTTCTGACCAGCATCGTTTTTAAAGAAGTGCGGACCAATGATTCCACCAGCCCATAAAGCACACCAAACAGTCAATTTTTCTGGATGTAACGGTGTCTCAACATACACTTGAGGATTATCATCACTCCAAATACGGCAGTTTTGTTTATTGACGTACCCATTCAAACAAAAGTGAGCTTCATCGCTAAACAAAATTTGCTTATGAAAATCGGGATCAACGGCAATCTTGTTTTGGGCCCATTCACCGAATCTACGGCTTGCTAGGTGATCGTGTGGCTTCAATTCTTGCACGAATTGGATTTTGTAAGCACGCAAACCAAGATCTTTCCGCGAAATCTTCCATAAAGTGAATGGACACATATCCATCCTGTGCACGATGGCGGATAGACTGATTCGGGTCTTCCTCTACGCTACGCTCTACAGCAGCAATGACTTCTTCTGTACGCACTGTACGACGTCTCTGTGGATGCGTATTATCTTTTAGAGTAAACGTGGTGCGAAAACGTTCCATAGTTAATCGAATTAATTGCTCTGATGGACGATTATGTTGACCGTAAAATGGACGTAGTGCGCGATACGTATTTCGAACAGAACCATGATTTTCAAAATAAATTTGCACAATTTGGAAGCGTTGTTCAGGCGTCAGTTTATTCATGTTGAAATGCCAAACCAAACTAAACATAAATCACTTGACAGCTGACAAAATGGCCGCCAGTTAAAAAAGTGTTGCCAACTTAAAGTTTTATACCTCTATAAAAAAAACCCTTTATATTGTTTACCTGAGCTTGGATTTGGTTGAATCTTACCATGGAAATACTTTGTGTGGACTAAGCTTGTTCTATTTCTTTTTCTTATTCCGTTGTTTCCAGTCTTTGCCTTTTGACTTTAGCTTCCCCAAGACATTTCAGCACTAAAATCGCATGTATTAATTTATCAATTTTTAAATACCCTGTTTCCTGGGCTGTAATAGAATATATCTCCGAAATTATTTCTCTGGGTGGTAAAAGCTGCAATTTTGAAACAGTCACTAACATCAGGAGGTAGTGCGGAACAGGAAAATTACATATTGAACCCGAGGGAGTTTTGAATAAAGAGGTAGGTAATTTGTTAAAGAGAAGTTATATTTTGCAATAATATATTTTAAAGGTAATATGCAGCACAATCTAGAGATGACTTTAACTTAACATATACATATAGTGTGACCAATAAAATTTAGGCATATATTCGTAAAATCATACTAAATTATACAGTGTGGTCGGAAAAATAAAACAAAAAATTAAAAGTTGTAGAATTTTTTATTTTTGGACCTATTTGAAATTTTGGAAAATCATGTCTGGAGAGTATGAAAAAAAATTAAATTTTGCGAGATTTAACAGGATTTTAAATCTGAAAATTAAAAAAAATCAAAAAACTGATTACGTTAATCGACATTGCAGCAAAAACACCAAGTTCTATTCATTTCTTCGACCTGACACTTAGTTTTTTTACAATAATGTTCCAACGTCGAGTTGGAGCGATTTTTGGTTTCTGTTTCGATTGAAACAATTAAAAACTGGCCAGTTTTGATGCTCAACTTTGGAGCGTTATTGTAAAAAAAAAAACTAAGCTTAGAACCGAAAAAAATAATACATTTTGCTAGTATTTTTTTCTTTATTATTGACCGGCAGAAACCAGAACAGATTTTTTAAAAAACATTACTAACCTACCTATTTTAATTCTACAAAAAAAACAACTAACTAATTCTTCAGGTTACTCTCAGACTGCAGCAGCTGGCGATTGTTACTCGGGCGGACCTCAGAGGACAACCTCCTACGGAACCCCCAATTCTCAAGCATACCATCCGTACAGGCGATAGGTGTCTGATCGGTTCGTTTCTATACGTTTGGAATTGAAGAATAAAATGTGTAGCTTTTTGATACTTTAGTGTGTAAATATTAAAATAGATTAAAATTAGTAGTAAGCAATAGACTGCTGGGTAGATTTTAGCGCGATGTAGTATTATATTTACTTTCAAGAGAAATAATTCATTCACGGTCGTACAGTGACTATATATATTTATCGACTTTTTTAAGCTGACTGTAGTTGAAAGGGCGCCTAAAATTACTGAAATAAATCAATTGAAGCGAGCTTAAAATTGTAGTCCAGTTTTTTTTGTAAAAAGTGTGTTTGTAAAAATGTGTCAAACAAAAGTTGTAGATCATGCAATTCTTTACAAAAATTGTTCTTATATTTTTTTCCTAGAAGCCACCATTCCTAAGTTATCGCGATTCCAAAATTTGGAGAAGTTGTATTCTACATAATATACATACATTTGCGCATCTCCTATGAGGTGGTGTACTTGACGCATTTTTTAACGTAGTTTTCCCAATATACATACTCACCGATTTATTGTAATTAAGTTTTATTAGACAGTATCCTATTGATTGAAATTTTAATCTGACTTCTTCATGTGCCATCTCCGTTTCGAAGTTTGGCTATCATCATAGCTATTCGGACCTTAGACACAGCTGCGCGAAACAGTTGATTGGAGTTACATCCAAACCACTCTCTTAAGTTTCGTAGCCATGACATTCTTCTTCTCCCGATACTCCGTTTTCCCACAATTTTTCCTTGAATTATATTTTGCAGGAGTTGGTATCTATTTCCACGCATGATGTAGCCAAAATACTGCAACTTTCGACTTTTGATGGATAGTAATAATTATTTTTCTCTCTTCATCCTTCTAAGTACTTCTTCGTTTGTTATTTTATCGGTCCAGGGTATTTTCAATATTCTTCTGTAGATCCACAGTTCGAACGCTTCTATTTTATTGCAGCAGTATTTATTCATGGTCCATGTCTCCACACCATACAGAAGGATAGAGTGAATATAACACTCTACCAAACGCATTTTTAGTTCCAGGCTTAAGTCTCGGCTGGTTAATATATTTTTCATTTTCATAAAGGCGCTTCTCGCTTTTTCAATTCTTATTGTGATTTCTTTCGTGTAGTCATTTTTTTCGTTCACAGATGTTCCCAGATAGTTATATTTCTCAACTCTCTCAATTTGTTTGTTGTTTACTTGGAGATTGACATTATTGATGTTTTTCTTTGATACTATCATAAATTTAGTTTTCTCTATGTTGAGTGTTAGACCATATTCTTCGCTTATTACTACTAATTTCCCGAGTATCCTCTGTAAGTCGTTGAGATTTTCTGCAAGGATGATGGTATCATCTGCATATCTGATGTTATTGACTGGAATTCCATTCACCTTTATACCAGCCGTTTCGTTTTCAAGCGTCTTTTTAATTATATGTTCTGAGTATAGATTAAATAAAGTTGGTGATAAGATACAGCCTTGCCTGACACCTCTTTTTATGTTTACTTCCTCTGTTAATCTTCCTTCGGTTTGTATTGCCGCTTTTTGGTTATAATACAGATTGCTGATTATTCTTATGTCTCTGGAATCAATGTTTTTATCCTTAAGAAGTTGTACAAGTTGTTCGTGTCTCACTTTGTCGAATGCTTTATTGTAGTCGATAAAACATATATAGACCTCCTGGTTTACATCTAGACATCGTTGTGTCAGTATGTTGTATGCAAACAGAGCCTCTCTGGTTCCCAGGCCCCGTCTGAATCCAAATTGGGTGTTTCCGATGTCCTCTTCAAGTTTGGCGTACAATCTGTGATGTATGATTTTCAGGAAAAGCTTAAGAATATGGCTCATTAGACTTATTGTGCGATATTCATTGCAGTGTTTGGCGTTTGGTTTCTTTGGGATGGCTATAAAGATGGATGTGAGCCATTCCTGAGGTATTATGCCGGTTCTATAGATGCTATTGAAGAAGTCTACTAGGATATTTAAATATTTCTCATCTATGAGTTTTATAACGTCTATTGGGAGGTTATCAGGTCCGGGCGCTTTTCCATTTTTCATATTTTTCAAAGCATACTGAATTTCTGTCTTTGTTATATCCGGTCCTGTTTCATCTTTTTGGATTTCTATTTTGATTTCTTTTCGGTTGTCGTCGAATAGTTTTTCTATATAGTTCCTCCATAATTCAATCTTTCCCTCAGCATCACTTACAATTGAGTTATTCTCGTCCAACAGGTAAGGAGTTTCTTTCGTTTTTATTTTTCCCGTTAGCTCTTTCACTTTTCTATACAGATTGAATGTGTCGTGCTTTTCTTGTAGTTCTTCTATCTCTATGTACTTCTCTGTAAACCACTTTTCTTTAGCATTTCGAATTTTCTGTCTGATTTTGGTTTGGATTTCTTTGTATTTACCGGTGTCATTTTTATATTGTCTTCGAGTGTCCATGAGTTTCAGGATTTCTTCCGTCATCCAGTTCTTTGTTTCACATTTTACTTTCTTCAGATGTTTTAATGATGGTGTCATTGCAGCTTCTTTAATGGATGTCCATGTTTTATTTATACTTTCGGCGTTGTCCTCACATGGGTTCTCTATTCTATCCAGGTTTTCATTCATTTCTGTTCTCAGTCTTTCCCTTTTCTCACCGTTGTTCAGATTCCTGACATCGGCTCGATGCTACGTCTGCACCGGGATATGCCTTTATTGATTTGATACTATTTTTATATCTAGTGTTAATCATCAGGTAATCTATCTGATTTTTCACGATTTTGTCTTTGGTGTTTTGTGGTGATGTCCAGGTGTAAAGTCTTCGTTTTGGGAGTTTAAAGAACGTATTTGAAATTACCATGTTATTTTCTTGGCAAAATTGAATCAGGCGGTCTCCTCTGTCGTTGCGAGTACCGAGTCCATAGCTTCCTATACAGCCCCTTCCCTTGCCTTGGCCCACCTTGGCATTCAGATCTCCCATTACAACTGTAACATCTCTGGGCTTTGTTTGACTGATAATCTTCAAATATTACTTTAAAGTAATATCTTCATATTCGTTTGCTCAAGGTTATACGGGCGGACGGAATTAGGGACTAAGTGTATATTCATTGAGAATAATATAATTTTTACGTATTTTCAGTGTGTGAGTATTATGTAGAAAACGACTTTTGCGACTTTTGGAATCGCGATATTTCAGGAATGGCGATGATTCGTAGTGACAAAAACATAAGAAAAATTTTTGTAGAGAATTACATGACCTACAACTTTTGTCTGGCCTATTTTTACCATAACACTTAACATTTATAAGAAAAAATGTGGAAAAATTATACTTTTGACCTTGAATAAAATTTTTAGCAGACGTATGAGTGATAGGGACTTTGATATTTTACTTGTAATCGTGTATTTAAGACGCATTCCAATTTTTAGGTCTCTGCGAATTAATTGACTCGGTTATTGTAAATCTAAATATTTTGGAAATTGATAAAATAATTAGACATCTTGGTAGGACTCTATGTTAAGTTTTAAACCGTTGTACCCAGCTTAAAACCGCCGATAACAAAGTAATCAACTTACTTTGATAGCCTAACCGAGTATAACATATATATATATATATATATATATATATATATAGATATATATATATATATATATATATATATATATATATATATATATATATATATATATATATATATATATAGATATAGATATATATATATATATATATATATATATATATATATATATATATATATATATATATATATACTTGATACCTTTTGCTCTATTTTTATAATCATTGTCTTAATAGCCGATTCGACTCTTCCCTAATAATCTCACGTTTACAATATTTAATAATGGGATCATGTAACATGTATATAATTAGCTACCTAAATTGAGCGAAGCAAAAACTTTTTAAAGAGAATCTGTTGAGATAACCCATATATAGGCTTTATAATTTATCTCTAATAACCCACAAATTATATATTTATTTGGTATAGTTTACATTTCAATCATAATGTACTTTTTTAATTCAATGAAAGTACTAATATTTTAAGTTTTTATTTAGGTGCTAGCAGTCGCATTAATATTTATAATAGTCGCCATTATTGTACGTTTTTAAAAACGTATTTTCAGTAATATAACAATATCTTCTCTTTGCGATGTATTAAATATCAAATAAGACATACATGTTTTCAAATTTTCACTATTGAGAGTAGTATTGAGACAGCAATATGGATGGTACTATCTCTAGTTTCAAGCAAGGTACATTGTTAACACATTTATATTCCTAAAAAATCTATGAACTTTCCCGAGCACTATTTAAAGGTATTTTTATACGACTTAAAATAACCTCAAATGGTTGCATAATGTTTTCTATAAAGTTTTCTCTAAGGGTTTTTTTTTTTGATGAATTGATTTCAACATTTATTTAAAAGCAATCTACATAGATAACCTAACCTAATTTAGCTGTACCAATTAATGATACTATTGGGTTATTAAGTTAAAAGTGTAGAAGGTATTGCAAAAAAGAAACAGTGTAACACGATTACATTGCTGAAACGAAGCAGTGCAAAAATATAACAAATAAAGTGGGATAAAGTTATTTTCCAAGATAGAATTGTTATATCGCTGACTATATTTTTATTAATAAACGAATATAAGTACAAAATATTTAGGAACTTCAAAAGGCTGCACTTTTAGTTCTTCTATTCTATTCTTAGTTTTTTCATTGTAATATTTAAGCTGGTGTAGTAAGTAGTAAATGTTCCAAACCTTGTAGCAATGCTTAAGGTTGCATTTTTACTCTTTAGTTTATTTTTTTACTCTGTTAGTTTGACTATTTTAAAATTCATGGAGCGCATCTCAGATGATTGTTACCTGTATAATAAGTTAAGCAGACAAATAAATATAGTTTCGAATAGAATTATTGTTTTATTTAATAACACCGGCCCAGAAGATTCTGTTTTTGGGCAGCCGGGACTCATTTTCAAGGTAATTTCGTCAGGATTTTGAAATATTTGAGGTTATGTACTCGGAAAATGTTTTTTGGCTGCTTTTGACGTTATGCAAAGGATACACAAATTTTTTTAGGTTGCGTCATTTCATACTACGGTTACCCTTTAAAATAAGCCACTGAGCAGTCACTTACGACAAAAACATCATAAGCACCATAGACATAAAGATACTAGACCGCGGATCCTATAGAAAAAGCTGGCTCACGTTTAGAAAGAGGCGGAGCTTTTTCGATGAGTAGTAGTACCTCCCTTTATAATAACGGAGCTAAACATGATATTCAAAACGTCATTGGCTACCCCTGTCACGTGACTGAAATTAGAAAGAGAGGTTCTACTCATCTAAAAAGCTCTGTCTCTTTCTAAGCGTGAGCCAACTTTCTTCTATAGGTTTCACAGTCTACGTTAAGTACTATTTACTACTTTTATATCCATTGGTGTCTCCTGCACATATGTCAAAAATAGGAAACAAATTTCAAGTACATAACCGCAAATATCTCAAAATTGTGACGTGGGGGCCAGTTACTTAGCAAATAACCCCCAGCTGTCCATCAATGGTCAAGACCCCAATTTTTGTAGACTTGTGTGTAGTTTTCATGCCAATATGGGCTCTTATTTACTTTGCACCAGCGTTGCCACACTTCTCTCGCCCCTCTTTTTAATACTTTTGTCACTGCCACACAAAAATTACAGTTGGTGGAACGGATTACTTTATTCAAATGTTTTTCACATACGAAATTTTTTAAACAAGAAAATATTTCAAAATTGTGCTATGTATTTAGTTAGTAAAACCTTAATAAATTCTGTAAGAGTAATGCCGGTAATTTAGTGAAAAGCTTGGTTATGTTACTATACGCGGCATCACTCCTAGGCCCGTATCCTCGAAAGTGTGATGTAAAAGGTGATGTGAATGGCGATGTGAACTTTTTGGCAGTAAAAGCCGTATTCTTGAAAAGGTAATGTTGCCAGATATGAACGTGCTCAAACCCGAGAATTTCAAAAAATAAAATGGATGACAGATTGAATTGAGTTGTCAGACCGAAAATGTACGTAGTATGTTTGGTTGCCATTTTAGGCAAAAAGTAGTTTTGGTACGTTAAATTAATCGTTAAAAGAAAGAAAATTGTCATTACAATTTTTGTACTTTGCCTGGAATAAATGTATCTTAAATTGACACTCTAGAACTGTTAAACAAAAATGCATACAAAGAGCCAAGTACTTTAAGAGCCGTTTTACACGCACAAGAATTATTCCGAAAATTATAACAAAAATTTTCAGCAAATTTTTGCCGAAAATTCCTTGGAGATAATTTTTACAATAAAATACCACTCTGTCTGATACGTACAAGAAATCTGAATATTATTTTGGTGATAATTTTGTCGGTGCTCATGCGCATTTTCAAAACATGTGACGTTCAAGCAGTTAAAAGGAAGATATAATCTGGGTATAACCTTAAAATGTCATAAATATGAAAGTTTTCAAACATATATAATCAAAAAACCACAAAATAAGGGATGTTTTGTGTAAGAAACAATGAGTAAATATTGAGATTAGGTTGATTTCCAAATGTGGGAAATCATTTCACAAAATTTATTCTGCATCGATTTTCGCGCATTTTCCGCATTTTAATCATAAAAATATAGAACACGTTCTATATTTTTATGCCGAAAATTTTCACCAAAATTTTAACAATAATTCTTTGATGTGTAAAACAACAAATTAGTTTTATGAACATTTTCAAAATAATTATGAGATAAATTTTGGCTATAATTCTTGTGTGTGTAAAACGGCTCTAAGATTCTAATATATAAAGAAAAAGGGATATTAAGAAAAACCGCAATCATATATACAAAGTAATATACTGACAGTAATGGCAGAAAGCCAGCACTGATAAACCTTGAAACGGTGGAAATTACAACTCTACCTAGTATGACTAAAAGCCATCATCCCAATCCACTATGGAAACTATCCAATCAGTTATTTATTGTATGAATTCACAAAATATCCAGCCTCTTACTGCAACATGTTCTGTCAACTAGATTTGAAAGAAAACCACCTGAAACTTGAACAATGATAGAGAAACTGTTTATGACCAGGAACCAAAACCAAAGGCCAGGCAGAAGACGTCCATTAGATACTGGCGGATCTCACATTCAACTTTTAATATATATATATATATATATATATATATATATATATATATATATATATATATATTTATTTATTTATTTATTTATTTATTTTATAAAGATTTGTAGAGACTTGAAGATTAAATGTACTATAAATAAGGTTTTTATGCTGAAGGACATTCGTTGGTCATTGGGGTTCATATTTATATGTCCCGATAAATTATAATCATAATATTTATTTAATTATAGTGTCGTATAGTGTTTAACACAGTCTAATTAAGTTAAGTGCTATAGTTAACATAATTTAAATTTAAAATTTGTTACTTATTTAAATAAAAGTTTCAGATAGCTTACAAATTGTGATTTCTCAAATTTATTATAAGTTGCGTCGTAAAAAGAATTATGTTAGATTTAACTGTTTAAAACTAAGATACTCGGCTGTTATGGACACAAGTATTTATGTTAAATCCATAAGCAGAACTGGCCCTAGAAAAACATTTTTAAATAGCACGCTCATACAATTGAGTTATGAACAGAATATCCTGTAATAATTTTATATGTCTATAATCTCAAATTTACTTAATATTTGCGAGACATATTCTACTTTCCAAGGATATTTTATTAAAAAATATCGGGGTACCACCTAATTAACTTAATTCAACTGTTTATTCAAAAAATAAAACGTCTTAAAGAAACGGTTCGTCAACATATTATTTTTTTTAATGACGAGTTATTTTGAAGAACCAAAAATTAAATAAAAATTTTTAATACTATTTTATTTTTTGAAATCCGTGCGTTAAATATGTCATTTAGCGGCTGACATTTCATTTGCACATGTTTCACCGTTCGCTTGCCTTCCATCGGGCGAACGAGGATATGAATGATGAACATTTCAAGAATACGCACGCATTTGCCACCTATTCACCGTTCACTTCACGTTCCCCAGTTCGAGGATATGGCCCCTAATATTTATATGGTTGCCTATATCCTATACAGATAGAAAGGAAGTTGAAGATAATTTTATCAAAGGTCTTGATAAAATAATGTCGAATGATTGATTTATTTCAAGCTTTTAAGCCTGTACTATTGAAGCAATGTTGAATGCTCCGTGCTCATTAATAGTAAAACGAAAGAAAAAGCAAATAGCAGTACATACTATCTCTCTCACTCCTTATTACCCACGGATATCTTAAAATAAAATTACCATACGTTCCTAGCGAGAAAAATAGCATGTACTGCTATTTGCATTCTTTTTTTCTACCATGTAACTCGCGCAAAGTTCTGAATGCAGTCTCCAATGGTATAGGCTCGAAGTTTCAACCAAAGAAATCTCGCCCTTTCAATTAAATCTCGTTCATATTTGACAGGAGGGCTCTCTCAAAAAAACATAGTCTGTGACAACACTGCTTAACACTCGAAAAAAACATATTTTAATTCTGTAATGTAATTTGTCGGTTCACAAAGTTGCGAAATAGAGGCACAATTGCGTTTTTATCTTCACTATATATATAAAAGCACTTCATAAAAATCTTTACTGCCATCTATATTTTAATAGCAAACTGAACATTTCGTCGTGTCATGATCAATTTCTAAAAAAAGGTTGCTATTAAGAAATGCATTGACTCTAGCGCCATCGCTTGAACACATCACGTACAAGTAACCGCGCGAAAACAAAAATAAAACCACCATTCCAACATCATTTCACCTTTCTCTCGTCACGTTGCGCTCGCCTTTGATTTTTATATTTTCTCCAGGTAGAACGGAAACAGGTGTATCGGTTGTATGATCGAGTAAAAGTGCGAAAAAATTAAAACATAAACAATAATGATTTTCCTGTCAGTGATTTAACGTTATACGTGTTCCTGGACCACCTGGAAACCCACCTGACTTCAGGTACGTTCCCTTCTTTTGTTTTGATTGTTTTGGCATGTTTTGCTCCAATTTTTAGGTTAGATTTTCTGTTTACTTGCTGAGAACTCCCAAGTTTTTATGTAATTTAATACGGAATGCGTATATTTATATGAGTTTTATTTTAACTTTACCTAAAGAAATCTTGTTCTCTAGGAATTTTCAAACAACTTCTGGTTTTTACGCGATTGATTACGTATGTAATTCACTTTAAAATTTAAGTAAATGATTCAGGTAATCAAAAGTTGCAAAATATCTGGTAAAAATGTTTATTCACGTAATTTTAGTGTCACTACTTTTACTTTATAGTTCAGGTTAGTTGAATTTTCCTGTTTTAAAACTTCAATTAAATATAGATTCGTGTTGATAGTAAGGATAAATATTATTGTATGGTGTTTTAAGTAGACATATATTTTTAAAAATGAGATTTAATGGAAAATTTTTAGCTTTTGACTGTAAAATGTCGAAAAAAAAAGTTTTTCAAGACAGTAATTTTGACAATCTCCATGGCAGCCTTGTGGCTGAAAGCGTTTGCATGATATAAAAGATGCTTCGCCAATTTTGGCCGTTTTACTTTTTGTTTTAAAATTGGTCCATCAGAATAGCACAAATATTCGGACACACAATTTGTTTAAGTTTTCCAGAAAACAATGGTTCCATTTGTGACATTCTTTTCCTTTTTTGGTCTAGATTATCCCTTTCCTATGCACTGATTTAATTGTTATTTGGTCTCGAAAGAATAGTGTTACATCCAGGAACCCACTGTAATAAACGGCGGCAAAAGTATTTGAGTTAAATTAATAGAAGGTCGAACACTATTTCGATGCGATCATGCGTTCGAACGCCTTCTCTAATTGAAGCCGGATACTGCTCATAACATCCTTGTATTGTTATAATCTCCTTAAGGGGTATTTAACGTTAGGTTGTAAATTTTTATTGCAAATAAATTCCATCAAATAGTACAGAAAAATCACTTACTGCTTGAACCAACTTAGGCCAGGAAACGAAACGATTTTTGGGAGGTTATGGCTCAAATACTGCCTGCGATCTGATTGCAGAAATGGATAGGGGAAGGTAGTAGAAATGACGTCTCATCTCGTGTCTCAACAAATTTTGGTTGGAACATTGTTTTTTTTTAACAAATAGGTCGAAAAATGATTTTTCCCCGGTTTTTTGGATTTTATGGAAAATCTAAGGAATTTAGAGAAAAATGTTTCATAGACGAATTGTACGTCTTGAAAATATCTTCAAAATGAGTTTTTATTTGTCCAAATCGGTCTGTAGATAAAAAAGTTATTGCAAATTAAACATTAAAAATTACTTATTTTTCAATTGTTAATAACTTTCTTAATATTTATTGAATTGTTTTCAACTTTTACCAGAATGTGAGTTTTAAAGTGCTTAAAAAGTGTGCGGAAGTTGGGCGCTGTCGGTCCAATAATTTTTGTAAAATTGCAAAAATGAAAAAAGTGACTATTTTTGATTGGCTGGACCGTCGTCTAGGAAACTGCTACAGAGTTCTGTCAGTGCTCATTCTCTTAGTAAAGAGTTAAGCTATCATGTAGTAAAAAAAGTGGATATTTTTCATATTTTCTGGATAATTATGATTTAATTGATTATTGTATAACTTTTAATACAACCTTATTTTATAACAATAACATTATTCAAGAAATGTTATTTCAATACATTAATAAGAAAATTCAAATTTTAGCACGATATTATTATTTCTAGTTTACACATATGTAATAAAAGCAAAAAATGCGAATTCTTGACAAATATAATTTTTGTTTGGGGGGGGGGGGTAGGAGGGGGCCGAATATAATTGTTCATGAAAGTAAATATATACCGGGTGTCAACGAATCTATTAGACAAGTCATAATTTCTAGAGTATTATGTGTATCAAAATGAGAATTGGTACAGGTAAATGGTATGTGAAGGGGAGAGTTTTCGCATATTTTCCTCTTTCTGGCCACTTCCGGTTTCACCGGAAATGGCCCCGGTTTTGAATTTTTAAAGGGAACATTTTTGGATTTCTGAGACAATTCTAGATCAGAATGTGACATTTTAAAAACTTTTTACGTCTACTTCATTTTTTTAGAGCCACTTTTAAAATTGCATCTAGGTGGCCATGATCGGACGCAAACTAATCTAACGGCCTTAGGTGATGTCAAAAAAATACAATCGCAAAGTTTTAGTTACCAGTATGAAAGACAGGAATAAGACAAGTTGACAAAATTACGTTTTCATTTCTAACTATTAATTTTCAAATGGCGACCCCTTTTTGACAACTACTTTTCGAAAAAAGCATTCTTTGACGAATCTAACGGTACTGATTTATTTGCGATTGGATTAGACATAAGAACAGAAATTAAATATTATTAAGCAAAATACTGGATAATTTATTTACTTATGACAAGTGCGCCATGAACAGCCATGATGCATAATAATTTGCAACTGTTTTAATCAAGTCTTATTTGGAAAACAAAGCACTCACTTAAGTAGATAATGACAGTGACATACGCTCTAAGGACAGACGTAAAAGTTTCTTAATTTTCGTTAAGTTTAGAGTTCTTAGAGCGTATGTCACTGTCATTATCTACTTAAATGAGTGCTTTGTTTTCCAAAGAAGACTTGATAAAAACAGTTGCAAATTATTATGCGTCATGGCTATCCATGGCGCACTTGTCATAAGTAAATAAATTATCCAGTTTTTGCTTAATAATATTTAATTTCTGTTCTTATGTCTAATCCAATCACAAATAAATTAGTGCCGTTAGATTCGTCAAAGAATGCTTTTTTCGAAAAGTAGTTGTCAAAAAGGGGTCGCCATTTGAAAATTAATAGTTAGAAATGAAAACGTAATTTTGTCAACTTGTCTTATTCCTGTCTTTCATACTAGTAACTAAAACTTTGCGATTGTATTTTTTTGACATCACCTAAGGCCCTTAGATTAGTTTGCGTCCGATCATGGCCACCTAGATGCAATTTTAAGAGTGGCTCTAAAAAAATGAAGTAGACGTAAAAAGTTTTTAAAATGTCACATTCTGATCTAGAATTGTCTCAGAAATCCAAAAATGTTAAAGTATACAGGGTGTTCCATTTAAAAATTCAAAACCGGGGCCATTTCCGGTGAAACCGGAAGTGGCTGGAAAGTGAAAAATATGCGAAAACTCTCCCCTTCACATATCATTTACCTGTACCAATTCTCATTTTGATACACATAATACTCTAGAAATTATGACTTGTCTAATAGATTCGTTGACACCCGATATATAATAAGATATGTAATCGTTTCCAATGAAAAAACATGTAAAACTAGTAAAAAAAAAATTAAATGTAAAAAATGCAGTTTTTGGGGTCGGGGGGTGATCCGAGAAGGTTGAACATGTGCTCAATATTATTTTTCCGATTAGCTTACCCGAAAAAAATCAAAGAATGAAAGCACTACGTTATTTAGAAGCGGAGATATTGCTAATTCTTCAAGCGCGCGCCGATTTGAAGACGGGCTCTCACTTTGTACTCGGTGAGATTCGGTTACCCCCTCCAACTTACCTTATCTGGCGTCCAGCACGTACCCTCAGTTTAGCGACTTCCTGAAGGGTTGATTGTGTATAAATCAACCTCAATTGAATGATTTCATATACTTTAAGTTCTTATTAATGAACTGTAAAAAATTCAGCTCTTAATATAAATAAATAATCGCCCTGTGATTTTTTGAAAAAAAAATTGCTAACTCGGCTCCTATTGATCGTAGAGACTTTTTTATTCAAAATTCGTATTTTCTTACCAGCTTTCCAATGATATGCTTCATTAACAAATCGGACAAAAAATGCGGCTGTTAATTAATTTATTTATAAGCGAAAAACTACCCATATCTTCATGACGATTTTGCATAAGCAAAATATGAAAAATATCCACTTTTTTACTACATGATAGCCTAAGTCTTTACGAAGAGAATGAGCACTGACAGAAATCTGTAGCAGCTTCCTAGACGACGGAACAGCCAATCAAAAATAGTCACTTTTTTCGTTTTTCTAATAAACAATTGCAATTTTGCAAAAATTATTGGACGATAGCGCCCAACTTCTGCACACTTTTTAAGCACTTTAAAACTCACATTCTGGCAAAAGTTGGAAACAATTCAATAAATGTTAAGAAAGTTATTAACAATTGAAAAATAAGCCATTTTTAATGTTTAATTTGCAATAACTTTTTTGGATTGTCGCGGGCCTATTGGTCAGAAAAGCGCCGGGTTTGGATGGTCTGCCGAACGCAGCCTTGAAGCGCGTTCCGGACAGAACCCTCTCGGCGATTACTAATATAGCTAATGCCGTTGTACAGTTAGGTCATTTTCCCACAGGTGGCTAAGGTAATTCTTATTAAAAAGAAAGGAAAATAATAGAGCGTGTAATTCTGAAGCGCATAACTGAGAGGGATATTCTGCCTCCGGAACAGTTTGGCTTCAGGAGCTGCCATAGCAGCGTCCAACAGATCACCAGACTAGCGTCGATGATAACCCAGGGGTTCAACCGGAGATTCCATACGGATGCAATCTTTTTTGATATAAGCAAGGCCTTTGACAAGGTGTGGCACAACGGACTGATTGTCAAGGATTTCCAAGTTACCTTGTGAAAATAGTCTCAAGTTTTCTAGAAGGGAGAACTTTCGTAGTATTGTCAGATGACGCAATGTCAGAAACAAAGCATATTAGAGCGGGCGTGCCACAGGGTTCACCTCTGTCACCGACCCTGTTCAACTTATATACGGCAGATATTCCGACAGACAATTTTAGTAAGCTGTTTCTGTTCGCTGACGATACTGCGTTTGCGACTTCTTCCGGATCATTACGTTATGTTGTGTTGAGATTGCAGCGGCATATCAATAAAATTGAGAGATGGATGACTGATTGGAAAATCAAAATTAATCCAAATAAGAGTCAAACAGTCATTTTTTCAAGAAAACGCTTTAACAATCCGGACAATCGGTTGTCCATCTCGAACGTGCGCATTCCCTGGCGGGATAGCCCCAAGTACTTGGGGCTAGTTTTTGATAAAAGACTGAATTGGCTACTAAATACAAATTATATTTTATCCAAGGCCAAAACGTCATGGTTGGCTCTCTATTCGCTCTTACATCGAAATAGCAAGTTAAATTTGAAGAACAAACTTACCATCTGCAAGTTATTCATACGTTCGATCCTGTCACTTGATGCTCCAACTTGGATCACCACTGGCAGGTCTCGATTTAGACGAATGGCGAGCTTCCAAAACAAGGTTTTACGCATGATCTGCGGAGCCCCATACTATGTTAGGAACACGATAATTCACAGAGATTTAAATTGTGTTACTTTCAGCACTTTTATACATTAAAGTATCGCTAAATAAAGGATGTTTTTTATAGAGGTATAGAACTTTTAAATGGAATAAAACAAAGATGAATTTTTTAAATTGACATGAAATTTACTTTATTCGAAAGATAACCTTCTGGCACTATAATTTAAATATGACTTCTGACATATGACCGCCACGGCTGGCTCGGACGTAGTCTAATCTGGAGGTCCAATTCTCGATGATTTTTTCCAACATTTGTGGCCGTATATCGGCAATAACGCGGCGAATGTTGTCCTCCAAGTGATCAATCGTTTCGGGCTTATCGGCGTAGACTAGTGACTTCACATATCCCCACAGAAAATAGTCTAGCGGCGTTAAGTCGCACGATCTTGGAGGCCAATTCACGGGTTCGAAACGTGAAACTATGCGGTTACCAAACGTTTCCTTCAATAAATCAATTGTGGCACGAGCTATGTGACATGTTGCGCCGTCTTGTTGAAACCACAGCTCCTGCACATCATGGTTGTTCAATTGACGAACGAAAAAGTCAGTAATCATGGCTCTATAGCGGTCACCATTGACTGTAACGCTCTGACTAGCATCGTTTTTAAAGAAGTACGGACCAATGATTCCACCAGCCCATAAAACACACCAAACAGTCAGTTTTTCTGGATGTAACGGTGTCTCAACATACACTTGAGGATTATCATCATTCCAAATACGGCAGTTTTGTTTATTGACGTATCCATTCAAGCAAAAGTGAGCTTCATCGCTAAACAAAATTCGCTTATGAAAATCGGGATCAACGGCAATCTTGTTTTGGGCCCCTTCACCGAATCTACGCCTTGATAGGTGATCGTGTGGCTTCAATTCTTGCACGCGTTGGATTTTGTAAGCACGCAAACCAAGATCTTTCCGCAAAATCTTCCATAAAGTGAATGAACACATATCCAATTCCTGTGCACGATGGCAGATAGACTGATTCGGGTCTTCCTCTACGCTACGCTCTACAGCAGCAATGACTCCTTCTGTACGCACTGTACGACGTCTCTGTGGATGCGTATTATCATTTAGAGTAAACGTGGTGCGAAAACGTTTCATAGTTAATCGAATTAATTGCTCTGATGGACGATTATGTTGACCGTAAAATGGACGTAGTGCGCGATACATATTTCGAACAGAACCATGATTTTCAAAATAAATTTGCACAATTTGGAAGCATTGTTCAGGCGTCAGTCTATTCATATTGAAATGCCAAACCAAACTAAACATAAATCACTTGACAGCTGACAAAATGACCGCCAGTTAAAAAAGTGTTGCCAACTTAAAGTTTTATACCCCTATAAAAAAACACCCTTTACTTGGATCGAGCTGAACACTTGATCAACCCACTTATCTCAGACTCACACGCACTCACCAAAACACCACGCCAAACGGTACCCCTACGTCAGAGATTGGCTTCTTGACTATTAAGCCGGGTCACTTTTTCTAAATTTAACTGGCTTAAAAGCCAAATTTAATTTTCAGTCTCATACCGTTCTAAATCCATAACCATCAAGCATACAAGGCTATAGATACGAAACTTGACTTAATATTCCAAAGATAATCCAATGTATTAGTTCTATATCGACTTCAAAAATTTCAATTTCATATGAAAATTTATATTGTTATTTTTCACTTTTTAGCGCATTTTTAGGAGTCGGATCAATTTGTTTATAAAAGTTTTATTACTTTTATTATCGAGAAAATTTCTTAGAGGTGAAAAATCGATTGTTAAGTGAAAAAAAGCCGTCATTAAAGATTCATAAATAATATCTAATGATGTGGGTATTTTGCTATAGGCCAAATGATACTATTGGAAATTATTGATTTTATAATAACAAAATTGAATTATAAATTAGATACTTATTTACAGCTTTCGTTTTTTCCTAAGTAGGGCAGCAAATCTATAATGATATACTTTATACAATTTAAGGACAAGGGCAGGGGAAGCAAAATGTGCTGGCTTTATTAGTAAAATATAAGTTTAATCCAAAAAAATGTATAAATATCTAATTTGCTAATTAGAAATATGGCCTTACTTTGCAATAATATGAGGTAAGAAAATTATAGGCTCAAAATATGATTTAAAAAAAATCTAGGACTTTTACTACTTCGAGATTGGCAGAAACCTGAAAATCATCATTTGATGAACCAAAAAAATTGGAGTTCTTGGGGTTAAATATTAATTAAATCAATCACTTCTTGTAATGCTTGATAGTCATTGCCATGAACCACATAGGTACATGGGTATACTCTTAGTGAACCAGCTATAAGTAAAAAGTGGTTTAGGCACGGATTTCCTAAAATAAAATGGATGACTGATTGTAATGGAGCTGTCAAACGGCGTTTTGGCATGCCAAATTAACTGTCAAAAGTCATTGTTGTGAAATTGATTGTCATTAAAATCTTTGTTTTTCTCTGGGTTAAATTTATTTTGTATTACGTAACAACCAAGTAATATGCACTAAGCCATCAGACAAATGTTTAGGTGTAAATATAGACCACAAAATCATCTTAAATTGGCACTTTAGAACTGTTAAACAAAAATGTATACACAGAGCCAAATACCTTAGGAGTTTAATATACAAAGAAAAAGGCATATCAAGAAAAACAACAACGCATATGTAAAGGGTCTTTTTTTATAGAGGTATAGAACTTTTAAATGGAATAAAACAAAGATGAATTTTTTAAATTGACATGAAATTTACTTTATTCGAAAGATAACCTTCTGGCATTATAATTTAAATATGACTTCTGGCATATGACCGCCACGGCTGGCTCGGACGTAGTCTAATCTGGAGGTCCAATTTTCGATGACTTTTTCCAACATTTGTGGCCGTATATCGGCAATAACGCGGCGAATGTTGTCATCCAAGTGATCAATCGTTTCGGGCTTATCGGCGTAGACTAGCGACTTCACATATCCCCACAGAAAATAGTCTAGCGGCGTTAAGTCGCACGATCTTGGAGGCCAATTCACTGGTCCGAAACGTGAAACTATGCCGTTACCAAACGTTTCCTTCAATAAATCAATTGTGGCACGAGCTGTGTGACATGTTGCGCCGTCTTGTTGAAACCACAGCTCCTGCACATCATGGTTGTTCAATTGATGAACGAAAAAGTCAGTAATCATGGCTCTATAGCGGTCACCATTGACTGTAACGTTCTGACCAGCATCGTTTTTAAAGAAGTACGGACCAATGATTCCACCAGCCCATAAAGCACACCAAACAGTCAGTTTTTCTGGATATAACGGTGTCTCAACATATACTTGAGGATTATCATCACTCCAAATACGGCAGTTTTGTTTATTGACGTATCCATTCAAACAAAAGTGAGCTTCATCGCTAAACAAAATTCGCTTATGAAAATCGGGATCAACGGCAATCTTGTTTTGGGCCCATTCACCGAATCTACGCCTTGCTAGGTGATCGTGTGGCTTCAATTCTTGCACGAGTTGGATTTTGTTTTTCCCTGGATTAATTTTATTTTATATTACTTTAGAACCAATTAATATGCACCAAGCCATCAGTCAAATATTTAGGTGTACATAGAGACCACAAAATTACGCGCCGACTTCAAAAATTTCAATTTCATATGATAATTTATTGTTATTTTTCACTTTTTAGCGCACTTTTACAAATCGGTTCAATTTTTTTTATAAAAATTTTATTTTTCGATTTTTAATAGACCACTTTAAAATTAAAAATCATTCTCAAAAATAATCTTTTATTCTGGTAAAAAATAAAAGTAATACGTTCAGTAATTGTAAATAAATGAACACCTAAAAGTCGACAAGAGGTGTTCAAACAGACCTCCACTTTGAGCGAGACAATAACCCAGTCTATTGCAAAATACGGTTCGCGTATTTGCCGAAACTTCAGGGGATATATCCCTATTAGCCCTTTGTATCATGTCCTCACAAAACACCATACGGGTTTCCTGGTCTTTCAGAAAAATTTCTTGAGTTATTCGCAATTTGTAACAGCGATATTTGTTCCGCTTTAAAATATTCCGAACTGTTCGAGCGTTCATCTCAAGTTCTTCGGCAATTACGGTACTATTGCAAGGAAAATTAATTTCTGCTTAACTACAAACGTCAGTCTCCCGATTTGCTCGTTCTTTGGTAATTTGAGGAACCGGTTGCTTCTCATTATCAGTGCATTTTTTACAAATTTTTAGACAACTGGTTGTTTCAAATTTTTTAATAATTTCCGATATTCTAAATTTTCAAGGAACAGGATGATTTTCGCACGTAAATGCAAATCTGCCGATTATTTACCAGAAAGTACCACTTAATAATCTGCTGTTTTTGTTCCGTGGAATAAACTACCATTTCAAATATAAAAAAATTCGACGCGAAACACGGAAATACCAATACTCGGTACTTACGCTTCGACGACCTGAAGGAAAGCCAATAACTTGAAATCCTCTTGTGTGCTTGGGCGTGGCATATGCTGCTGCCCGCTCTCACCGCGCCAGCATTGTATTACCCCTCGCCCGAGGGCCAAACTGGTAATTTACACGTATGTCGATGCTTACGATGCTTATCTTCTGTCTCATTCTGATTTGATGAATAATATAGTATTTTCTTTATTATACTTAAGAAACGTCGAGTTTCTGGTTTGGATTTTCCAGACCTGTATACTAATTACCGTTTTGGGTTTTTTTAGGCCTAGGTCGTTATTTTTTAGGCCTAGAAGTATAACTGACCAAGTATAGACATAGAGGGTTTTCAATTACCGCGTTGTAAGGTAGTGACGCCGTAAAGCGCATCTTTGTTAAGATGCTTCAGGGATAGGGAGATGTATATATATATATATATATATATATATATATATATATATATATATATATATATATATATATATATATATATATATATATATATATATATATATATATATATACCCAGGGTGATTCAAAAATCGATCACGAAACTTAAGGGGGTGATTCTACTTGACAAAATAAGGGTAGAGCTTCATATAATTTTTTTTCAAAATGTCATTCGTTTTCGAGTTACAAGCCGTCCAAGTTCAAGTTTTTATTTTTTGTTTTTTGAATTACTCGCTTACAGGAAAACCGATTTGACTAATATTTGAAAGATAGGCTAAGTCTTCTGCGCTTCATCATTTTAGTAACAATTCACATTGATTGTTTGCCGCTAGAGGGCACTTTACCTACATTGAAAATTGTTTTTTTGTCATAATTTTTTAGTGTTGACAGCTACAGTAGTTTTTGGCATAATTTCTGAAAGACTGATGCCAGGCCTTTAAAAAAGGTGCTCTTTATTTACATCGCTAAACCCAACGGTTTAGACGTAAATCACCCTTAAAAATTAAGTGGTAAATTTACTTTTCTCATTTCATTACCACCAGCTACCAGGTAAATAGCTATCAAAGTATACTAGAGCTGTCAGTTTAACATCAAATAAATTCGCTTTTTAAACTATTTAATTTATAATCTTAAAATAACTAATAATGGCTAATCACCAATATTCAAATATCGAATATTGTGATATCCATTTTTGTTATGGAAAAGCAAATGGTAATGCAGAGTTGGCAAGAAGATATTATATGGAGAGTTATCCGGAAAGAAATATCCCTCATGCTCAAACATTTTCCAGTGTGCACAGGAGGCTTGCGGAATGTGGTTCCTTTAAAAGTTATAATGGAAATAGCGGAAGACTTAGAACTACTAGAAACGTGCAACAAGAAGAAAGAGTGCTTGAAATTATTGAAGATAATCCAGGTATTAGTACTAGAAAAATTGGGAATGAAGTGCGGCTCTGTCAGGCTAGTTCATGGAGGATACTAAGAGAAGAACAACTCTACCCGTTTCATTCAAAAAAGGTGCAGGCTCTTTATGACGATGATCGGCCGAGACGGTTGGAAATGTGCAATCAGATCCTAGCTAAGTATGAACACGATAATCGATTAATTGGCGTCATATTATTCACTGACGAAGCTGGTTTCACTCGTGATGGCATAACAAATCTACACAACATCCACACATATGCTTACGAGAACCCAAACAATGTGGTAGAAACGAAACATCAGCGTAGATTTTCACTAAATGTGTGGGCAGGGATAATAGGAGATTACCTTATTGGTCCTCATTTCTTTGATGGCCCATTAACTGGTGACGTATACTTAGATTTTATCCAAAATCGTCTCCCATTGTATCTGGAAGATGTGCCATTGGAAGTAAGGGCCAACGTGTGGATCCTCCAAGACGGAGCTCCGCCCCACTTTAGTATACGTGTCCTACAGTATTTGAATGCAACGTATCCTGAGCGATGGATAGGACGAAGTGGACCATTGGCATGGGCAGCGAGGTCACCAGACCTTAATCCTATGGATTTTTTCTTTTGGGGTCATTTGAAACAATTGGTGTACGATATTCCAGTAATCAACGTCGAGGATCTTCGCTTCAGGATAATCGAAAAGTGCCAAATTATTAAAGAAACACCAGGAATTTTTCATCGAGTTAGGCGACATTTTTTGAAGAGTGTTAGGAAATGTATGGAAGAAAATGGGGGACATTTTGAGAATCTTTTTTAGTTTGTTTAGTACTGTTTCATTAATTTTTATCAATTAAATGTATATCGCAATAATCCATAATATGAATATTTACTGATTAGCTATTATTAGTTATTTTAAGATTATAAATTAAATAGTTTAAAAAGCGAATTTATTTGATGTTAAACTGACAGCTCTAGTATACTTTGATAGCTATTTACCTGGTAGCTGGTGGTAATGAAATGAGAAAAGTAAATTTACCACTTAATTTTTAAGGGTGATTTACGTCTAAACCGTTGGGTTTAGCGATGTAAATAAAGAGCACCTTTTTTAAAGGTCTGGCATCAGTCTTTCAGAAATTATGCCAAAAACTACTGTAGCTGTCAACACTAAAAAATTATGACAAAAAAACAATTTTCAATGTAGGTAAAGTGCCCTCTAGCGGCAAACAATCAATGTGAATTGTTACTAAAATGATGAAGCGCAGAAGACTTAGCCTATCTTTCAAATATTAGTCAAATCGGTTTTCCTGTAAGCGAGTAATTCAAAAAACAAAAAATAAAAACTTGAACTTGGACGGCTTGTAACTCGAAAACGAATGACATTTTGAAAAAAAATTATATGAAGCTCTACCCTTATTTTGTCAAGTAGAATCACCCCCTTAAGTTTCGTGATCGATTTTTGAATCACCCTGTATATATATATATATATATATATATATATATATATATATATATATAAATCACGTTTTTTTTTAATTAAATCAATGATTTTTGATTGAAAAAAATCAAAATCAACCCAACCCTGACTTAACAGCATGTTTGCTCAAAAGTGATGCCCGAACAGCGCTTTTTTTTCCATTATTTACCGCATAGGCTAATGGCTTCAAATGGTCGATGCACCGTTCTAGGCCACAATATTTAATTTAGGTCAACCTTTATTGGGAAGGTTTCCGCAATCGGAAAGAAATAAAATGGGTGGACAACCCCCCGCAGGGAGAAACGTGAGCCCTATCACCTAGCTAAGGGAATTGGGGGATCCTATTTCGTTGGGCTTCGTTCGGCATATCGCGTTTTCGGGTGGTTGTGTAATGTCAGCGTGACATTTTCGCGCCAAGCGGAAAATATTGAATTAAGACTGGAATGTTTGATGAAATAATTTACGAGGGGTTCTTTAAACGCACTGCCTTTTTGGAGGTGACGAGATATTTCTTTAAATGGCAACACTTGTGTGATACGAGGGTAAGTTCTTGGCCTGAAACAGAGAGGGCGCTAGTAGGACCAAATAACCATAATATTTTGTAAGCTTTAACCTTGAGATGACGCCCGGCAAAGTTTCAGATTTTTGTGTTTAGTTGTTTGTTGGTGGCGATCGAGTAAACCCATAAGGTTCGATATTTTGTGAAAGGTGGATAAAATTGAAGTTCGAGCAGTTATACAGTATTTATACTATTAAATATGCTGTAAACTATCCGAGACACCAACCCCGAAGCGCCTTTGTTGTGCCTTTTCGGAAATTAAATGGTGATTTTCTGCAAACCAATGCCTCGTGTTGTGACAGGTTTCCTATTTAGAAAATCACAAGTTTGGTTAATATCTCAAAAACTCAACTTTTACAATTCATAGTGTGTACACCTTGTACACACTATGAATTAACTTCTAACTCATTTATTTTTTTGAAATCACTAGAGGTTCTTAAGCTCATCGTACCATTCAGTTCCACTCTGTTCTTTCTTATATGTGATTGCGGCGTTTTTATATCAGTAAACGTTATTCTTGTATCTTCGTGCGCATTTCGGAAAAGTCCTGGTTTGCCGAAGTAGAAAGTGCCGGCTCGTTCGTGAATGTACTCGCATCACCATCGGCGTAGCGTCTCATAGCGTTACGATATGCAATTTTTTTGTTTTTAATTGTTTATAACAAATTAATGAATCATAGTAAAGAGTGAAAAACATTACCAAATATTACTACAGATTGTTTATCTCTCTTGATTGGCTTCAATGTATGCGTTGTCACGAACAGATTATTAACTTGTCATGTTACAAGCTAAATACAGATCATTTACCTCAGTTAGCAAGTTAAAACACCTCAATAATATTCCAAGTAAAATATTATCTTATCGTATGTAATTAAAAAAAAATTAAAAGACCATAAAACATGGAAAATAATGAATATAAACCACCTACATATTAGTCTTTATATAAATAATACTAAATTTTCATTTATTATACGTTAATGTTGTAATGTTTTATTATTTCAGTGAATAATCGAAAAAGTCTGTTATAAATACTGTTTATCGCGTAATCTTTATTAATATTCTTATATTTATTGTCATTTCTACATATAGTACAGGATCCCGCTGCAAAATTACTACGTTCATAGCGTAGTTAATCAAACTCAAATTTTTACATACATTTATGAATAGGAGAATACAGGGTAAGTCAACGATTGGATGAAGTAGGTTTGTGCCTTTTCGATGAAATTAACAAAGAAACTATATTTATTGTTTGATACAGTTTATTTTTACGCAGATTTTAAAAATATTTAGGACTCTACAGGGTGAGCCAAAAAACTAGGCCAGCATAAAGTTGTATTTTTTTAAATAGAACACCCTATATACGAATCGTATTTTCGATTTAGCTTATAATTTTAAATCTTTTTTATTAAGGGTTTACTATAACAAAACTTTATAGTTTCTGAGATAATTAAGTTTAAAGAAAAAAAGTCACATTTTCAAGCATCAATTCAATCGTAAATAACGTTTTCAATTTTGTGACAAATATATTCAAATTTGGAATTTAGCAAGGCCAAGGACAAGTTAACATAATTTTTACCTAATATTTGCAATAAAAGCTACAGGGTGTTGAACACATCGGCTCAAATTTGAACAAGTTTAAATGAATAAATATTTTTTTTTTAAATGGTACACCCTGTATATTTTCATGTTATTTAATAGAGTTATAAAAACCCTAAAAGTTTTGTTCAATATATCCTATACCTATTTATAATAGTTTTTGAGATATTTCAGTTTTTCTTATTTTCCATACTTTTTTACAGAAATAGTCTTTATTATCATAGTAGCCATATAAAATAATAAAAAGAAACTACAGAAACAAACAGAATGTGGTTAAATATGATGAAATACATTATTCGTTATATTACAACGGCAATAGTTTAATTAAACATAATGTGAAAAAATTAACACAACAATAACGACAAGGCAAATACATATTTACTTTTATACTAAATTGAAACAAAAAAATTACCTATTAAATACTGAGACTAATTATTTCTTTTTAATAAGTGTTCGAATCAACGACCCTCTTGTGCAGTGCACAAATTTAGTCTTTTTTGCAGATTTTCTCGGACCCTGGACAAAATTAGTGGCGTTATTGTTCTACAGGTATCCCTAATCCTGTTTCGCATATCTTCCACTGTTGTTGGTGGATTAACATACACCTTATTTTTAATATAACCCCATAGGAAGAAATCTAATGGGGTGATGTCGCAAGACCTTGGTGGCCACTCAATGAAACCCCCACGTCCAATCCATTTTTGCGGATATCGTTGGTCCAAAAACGCACGAACTTCACGATGGTAATGCGGAGGTGCACCATCGTGCTGGAACCACATACTGTCGAACTCATCCCTATCGAGACCTTGAAGCAGTTGGGGTAGTTCTTCTTGTAGAAAGTTCAGGTAACTATGGCCATTTAGTGGTTCATTAAAAAAGTGGGGTCCAATAATTCGATTATGATGAATACCACACCAAACATTTAATGACCAGTGGTTTTGATGTTGCACCTCTCTAATCCAAAATGGGTTTTCTGTGGCATAATAATGCATGTTGCGTCTATTTACGGCACCGTTACTTCTAAAAGTAGCTTCATCACTAAACATTACCTTGCATAATAAATTTGGATTTAATTGAATCTCCGCATTTATTGTACGACAAAAGTTTACACGACCCTCAGAATCCTGTCCATGCAATTCTTGGAGTAATTCCATGTGATATGGATGATACCTATATTTCTTAGTAGTACGATTAGCGGTGGATTGTGATGTTTCACATAATGCTGCTAACTGACGGCTACCAATATAAGGATTTTCCTGAACATTTAACAATACTTGTAGTTCTTTTTCTTCATTAGTTACTGGTTTGTTGACCACTTTACGTTTTGGGTAATCAACAGTACCAGAAGAATCAAATCTTTGCATTAAGTTTTGAAAAGTATGGGTATTAGGCTGGCATCGATCAGGATACTTCATTTTATAAATTCTTTGAGCAAGAAGGCAATTTTTTTGAGCCTCTCCTATTGTATAAATCATATCTATTAACTCATTCTTTGGAAAATTCATTTTACAATATAAGATGAATGCAAAAAACCAAACTACACTACATAAAAACCAAAAGAAGCGATTACGGTTATAAATTTGACACACAGAAAAATCTTCTTTTACATTGTTTTTGCCATGGCTACTATGATAATGAAGACTATTTCTGTAAAAAAGTATGGAAAATAAGAAAAACTGAAATATCTCAAAAACTATTATAAATAGGTATAGGATATATTGAACAAAACTTTTAGGGTTTTTATTACTCTATTAAATAACATGAAAATATATAGGGTGTACCATTTAAAAAAAAAGATATTTATTCATTTAAACTTGTTCAAATTTGAGCCGATGTGTTCAACACCCTGTAGCTTTTATTGCAAATATTAGGTAAAAATTATGTTAACTTGTCCTTGGTCTTGCTAAATTCCAAATTTGAATATATTTGTCACAAAATTGAAAACGTTATTTAGGATTGAATTGATGCTTGAAAATGTGACTTTTTTTCTTTAAACTTAATTATCTCAGAAACTATAAAGTTTTGTTATAGTAAACCCTTAATAAAAAAGATTTAAAATTATAAGCTAAATCGAAAATACGATTCGTATATAGGGTGTTCTATTTAAAAAAATACAACTTTATGCTGTCCTAGTTTTTTGGCTCACCCTGTGGAGTCCTAAATATTTTTAAAATCTGCGTAAAAATAAACTGTATCAAACAATAAATATAGTTTCTTTGTTAATTTCACCGAAAAGGCACAAACCTACTTCATCCAATCGTTGACTCACGCTGTATTCTCCTATTCATAAATGTATGTAAAAATTTGAGTTTGTTTAACTACGCTATGAACGTAGTGATTTTGCAGCGGGATCTTAGACTAATATAAAGTTGAGCACCAGGATTTGAAAGTGAGGAACCCTATATTTTTCCAGACAAAAACTATTTTTATGTTTTAGTTTTCTTAAATGATAATACTGTCTGCTATACAAACACTAATAATACATATTAATAATTGATATTTAGTTGTTATTCCACGACGAAATTACGTAATACTTTCTTATTGAATACATTATTAAATGATTTTAAAAAACATTAATTTTTTTATTGTTAAATTTAGTATTTTCTTGTTGTGGCATACTCATAGAAAAAACAGTGGAGTACAACAAACCACTGGTCTTAATATTTGCGGACTACGAGAAAGCGTTCGATTCAGCGGACCAAAACAAAATATTTGCTGCACTAGCTGATTGTAGAGTCGACCACAGATATGCAGCTTTAATTAAGAACATATATAATAGCGCAACAGCAAGTGTGAAAGTCCATTCCAAAATAACATCTACATTTAGAATGGTGATAACATCTCACCAAAACTATTTACAATGCTGCTAGAATACATGTTTAAAAAAATAGGTTGGGGGTCATGGGAGTCAGTATAGATGGTGAACGATTAAACCACCTACGCTTTGCTGACGATATCGTGTTAATTCTGACAACCTTGAAGAAGCCCAAGAGTTACTAAGGACACTAAGTGCAGCGTCAGATGTGGTAGGTCTAAAAATTAACCGTACAAAAACTCAATGTATGACAAACTTAGTTCCAAGTAGCAACATATCCCTAAACGAATCTGAAATCGAGTATGTAACACCTTATAAATATTTGGGCCATGAATTGAGAATAAACCGAGATAACCAGACCTGCAAAATTCAAAAACGCATAACACTAGCATGGGCGGCGTTCGTCAAGCTAAGAAAGGACGTATTTAAAAGCAATATACCGATTTGCTTGAAAAGAAAGGTTTATGAACAGTGTGTGCTCCCTGTGCTCATGTACGGTGCAGAAACTTTTAACACTCACTAAGAGAAGTTGCGAAAAAATGAGAGTGACTCAGCGAGCCATGGGGAGGTCGATGTTGGGAATAACACTGAGAGATAAAGTTCCAAATGTAATTATTAGAACTAGAACAGGGATCAAGGATGCTATAGAAAGTATAATACATATGAAATGGAACTGGGCAGGACATGTGGCGAGAATGGAAGACGCTAGGTGGACTAAATGCATTATAGAGTGGCGTCCTAGGTTCCGGGCATTTAGAAATAGGGGCAGACCTCTACCACGGTGGACTGATGATATCAGGAAAATCGCAACAAACTGGATTCAATCAGCACAAAATCGGGTACATTGGAAACGATTGAGGGAGGCCTATGTTCAGCAGTGGACGCTACAGGCTATGTGATGATGATGATACTCTTGAGACAGTTTTCAAAATAATAGGATCAGTCTAAAATTTACGAAGAATTTTCTGACCGAGCGGAAAATTTCGGGAAATTTTCTATTACCCTTCGAAATAGTAGGTTTATGTTGGACTTCCATTGTCTTTATTTTTTTTTATTGAGTATCGCTTCGTTTCAGCGTATTTCTAGCCGTTTTTGAGTGAAAGTAAGTAAATTCTTCAGCTGCATGTTATAGAAACGCACGTTCCACGTGCAGTCAAAAATACACTGATGAATCGTTTCTACAGGTTGTTTGAAAAGTTTTGAAAGCGAAAATGAAAGAATGTGTATTTTTTAATTAAATTAGTTTTTTTATTCATTATAATCTCCCTCAACTTCAACACAGTTATTCCAACGATCCTCCAACAATTTTATACCATCTTTGTAATGATTTTCTGGAAGCTTTGCAAAATAATATTTCACGGGTGCAATAGCTTCTTCATTTGACGAAAAACGCTTTCCACGAAGAATTCCTGAAGAGGTAATAGTAGGAGGGAGCCAAATCTGGTGAATACGGTGGGTGTGCAAGCAATTCGTACTTTAATTCTTTCAATTTAGCCATCGTCAAACCACTTGTGTGAGGACATGCATTGTCTTGATGAAAAATGATTTTTTTTTCTGTAAGCCGGGCCTTTTGTCACGAACTTTTTTATCCAACTGGTCCAAAAGGTTGCAATAATATTCAGAGTTAATTGTTTTATCTTTTTCAAGATAATCAATCAACAAAATCCCTTTCGAATCCCAAAAAACTGATGCCATAACCTTTTTTGCCGATCGTTCTGACTTGACCTGTTTTGAAGCTGAACAGCCAGCTTCAGTCCACTGTAAACGTTCTTGTTTCAGTTTAGGATCTTGATGGTAAATCCAAATCTCATCCACAGTTACAAAACGACGCACAAAATCGGTTTTATTCTGCTTAAAACGTTCCAAATTACGCTTACAAATTTGTTTTCGACTCAATTTTTGTTGAATTTGTTAACGAATGCGGCACTATATTTCCGAATAGCTTTTTCATACGTAATTCTTCGTGTAAAATATAGAGTACTCGTTCGTCCGAGATGTCTATGGTATCAGCAATTTCACGCTTAGTCGCATTTGAATCTTTACAAACAATATCATAGGTTTGCTCAATGATTTCTGATCTTGTTGCACTTTTTGGACGTCCACTATGTGGTTCATCTTCAACGCTTGTTTGTTGGCTTCTCGCCTCTGTGCTCAAAGGTTTCCTGAAAGAAACCATCCTAAACCAGCCGTTTTTGTGAGACTATTAAACCAGTTTTGGGAAAGTGGAAGTGTCAGTTATAGAAAACTTGTTATAAGAACACCTGTTACTGAGGACGAAGAAAATGTTTTTACTGCACTTGGTTTAGTGATCGAAAATCCCAGAATCATATATCCAAAAATACTAACATTAGTCAAGCAAGTGTTTCAAGGATTCTTAACACATACATATTTCATCCTTATAAAATCTAGCTTTGTCAAGAGCTTCACGGAAATGAGTTCGACAACCGATCTGAATTCTACTTGTGGGTGTTAGATAAAGTGACAGAAAAAGATATTCCTGATTATTATTCTTATAGTTGTAAATTACCTGTCATTTCTAAATGCCATAGGCAACTAGATACATTAGAACATCTATTGAAAAAAACACAAAATAATGCAAGAAACAATTGTTTGGCGTATTCTGTGAAAACGCGAAGACTTAGCTATAGAACACTTATACCATTCGATAGGTATTTAAAATTCACTGTAAATTTCGGGTACATAACTGAAATACTTCTTAAGTATTTGAAACATGAAAATTAGGTTAGATTTTGTTAAAATTCCAATTACTTAAAAACCCTTAAGCTTTAGGTACTATAAACCTTATAAAAATAGGCAGGGGGTTCCATTAAGAAAAACACAACCCCCATATATCCCAAAAGTAAAACTTTTTGAAAGTCACGAATTTTGGCCGCAATATTTCGTGTCGTATAGGGTGAACAACAATTCTATTTTTACTTTCTTTGAATATGAATATGAAAAAATTTTAATAATTATTTATTATGTATAGTAGATTAAAATTAAAGTTAAACTTGTCTACAGATTTCAAATTTTATGATGATAAATTATAAGTTTTTGATTCCAAGTATTTTTTATATTTAGATTTTTTAGCTGCTGTAAGTTTAAAACAAAGCTTATCTTTTTTTATATTCCTAGAGGTTGCATTGTAGCTGTTAAGTCGTTTGTGCATTTTTTTCGCAAGTTGTTTGAAATAATATAATAAATATTTTTTATTTAAATCATCATTTGATTAAAATCAACTCCTGTTTAGTACTGATGCGAGATATTTTTATACAGATTTTTCAGATGCTGTTCTATAATATAAAATTTTCAAATGGGTAAATACATGTATTTAAATCACGAATATTGGGACCTACTACAAACAGTAAATGTCCGATGTTTAATCAGTCTTAAATAAGGGTATTAAAAGCACTTTAAAACAGGTTATTTTGACCTATTCATTCATCGCTAGCTTTAATTCAAGGTTGGTTCGAAATAAAAAGCTGTCTATTTTATGATACCTTTAGTAAAAAATAAAACAACAAACAAAACAGGCTAAGAACATTAAAAAAAAAAAGATTGTTTTTGTTTGTTAACGAATACGTATTAGTTAATTTACATAATAACCAGTTAGCGGACAGTGTTCCTTAAAGCCTTGTTTCTTTTTATTTTGAAAATAAAATAAAACAGCACTATCGTAAAAATTATATTAATTCGGTTTTTAGATTTTTAATATCTGCAGATAAACCCACTGAACAAATTGTTGTTTTAAGTGATCAATGAACATGTTTATATCGGAGAGTTTCGATCCGGTATAAACGATATAGAAGATAAAACAATAATAAAATGAAGAGTCGAAATACGGGTAGATTTATTTTTTAGCCGATCGAGATATCGCGATATAAACGTACTCATTTAGAGGCTAAAAAACATTTTTCTCAGAAAACTTTGTTTAAAATTTTTAGGATAATTTTAGGACTTTAATTTGCTTAAAATTATATTGGCCACACAGTTGCCTGATTTAGCCACCTGCGACTATTTTTTATGAGGATATCTAAAATCATTTGTTTACAACGATCGTTCTAGGACTCTGGCTTTTCTGAAGAACAACATTAGTCAAGCTGTCGTCAACATACTTCTTGATATGACGGAAAGAGTCAGAGATGCCATCTGCCAGATATCATCTTAAAAACATAAAATTCAAATGTTGTATTTGATGCTGTTCAAATATATATATATATATATATATATATATATATATATATATATATATATATATATATATATATACAGTGTACGACAAAACAAATGCACGAACTTGTACTCGCTAATCTATGATCGCGATGTACTCTTCTGCTAAAAAAAAGACACAAACATAACTAATTTTTTTTTGTATCAGAAAAAAATTAGTTTTGTTACAACATCACTTTTTCTTTATGACAAAACATATGCACGAAATAACAGGAATTTACATTTTTTATGAATTATAAAAAATTATCAACAACAAGTACCGTTAAATAACTAATAACTCTCTTTTGAACATTGTAAAAATGTTTATAGAAAACTTCCACGTGTTTATAGTCGTTTCTGGTCTTTCAAAGTCATCGGTCATATAGTACAAGTTTTTAATGAAAAAAATGGCTAATAATAAGTACTCAGTGCAAATAAAGGAAAAAATAATTAAATATTATAATAGTGGTGAATCAGTGACATCAATTGCAAAGAAATTTGGAATTCATCATAGCGTAATTTCGCGAATTATAAGCCGCTTTCGTTCTTAAGGCTCGTTGACCACTATCCACAAAGGGGGTCGACCACGAAAAACCAGTAAACGGGACGACCAGACAATAATTAGATTAATAAAAAAAGATCCGTTCATATCAGCAAGGTCAATTGCAAATCGATTACCATTATATATTTCTGAAAGATCCATCCAAAGACGAGCTGTTGAAGGTGGATTGAAATCATACCGAAGTGCCAAAAAACCATTTATTTCCGTCAAAAATAGACTAGCTAGAATTCAATTTGCAAAGGAACACTTAAATTGGAGTACAATCTAATGGAAGACCGTACTCTTTTCTGATGAGTCGAAGGTCAATTTGAAAAATTCGGATGGATTTCGGCTAGTACGCAGACCTAAAGGGCTAGTACGCAGACCTAAAGGGCAACTTCTTAACCCTCGCTATACGTAAGGCACAGTCAAGCATGGAGGAGGAAATATTTTGATCTGGGGATGCATTTCCGGACATGTAATAGGACCAATTCACAATATTAATGGTATAATGGATAGTTTTGGATATAAGGATATCCTAAATAATGTTATGTTGCCACACGCAGAGGAAGAAATGCCACTTAAGTGGAGGTATCTACATGATAACGACCCAAAACACACTGTTAAATGTGTGAAAGAGTGGTTCGTAAACAACAAGATTGACGTTTTGAAATGGCCAGCGCAATCGCCTGATCTCAATCCCATAGAAAATCTATGGGATATTGTAGATCGCCAAATAAATCGCGATAATTGCAAAAATGCGGATGACCTTTTCCGACAAGCGGAAATTGCATGGAATGGAATTTCCGATGAAAATGTATCTAACCTTATAGAGTCCATGCCACGCAGATGCGAGGAGGTTTTAAAAAATAAAGGCTACGCAACTAAATATTAGTTAAATTTTTATTTAAATGGACTAACCTAAAAATGTGCTATTGTTTTGTCGCATAAAGAAAGTATTGTTAATTATGCAATATGGTTTTTGTTGGTTTTCATAACAAATATTGGAAATTTTTGTTTTGTTTTAGTAAATTTAGTTTGTTAATTTTGTAAATAAATAAAACAATTTGAAAAGCAATGTGTTTTTGTCTTGTTATTAAGGCATATTTTAATATCCACAAGTTCGTGCATATGTTTTATCGCACACTGTATATATATATATATATATATATATATATATATATATATATATATATATATATATATATCTTTAATTTATAAAAATATCAGATTTTTGATATATCGATATAATCGCATGAATCAGCGTTGCGTCTTTGTATTCTAGGAGTTGTTCATTGGGCCTAGATTCTGTACTCGTATTTTTAGATGAAATGTTAAGTCCTTTTTGAAATTTTGTTTAGTATTTCAGCTATTTCTTCTTGAAGTATACCAAGTTACCATTAACTGTAACCTACTTTGAAAAAATGCTATTTGAAGTTCACTGAACTTCATCATACTGTTCAACCTTCATTAAATAAACGAAAAATGGTAATGGCACAACCTCCCCATTTAATTTTCTTGGCCGTGTCTTCACGGAATGTCAAACGAAAGGTGCGGCTAAACTAATTTTGAGAAACTGAATTAGACGTGCGAAACCATTACCGGCTAGACCAACCCTTAAAGTTCGATTTTATGATTTTCCCTCTATCCGGGTGATAGTTTCTGGCTTTTCAACCTAAAATTAACCCAATTGCACGCTCAGTGTGACTGATATAAATGGATTTATTACTGATGACTATGACTGATTAGGTTTCGCCGTTGGGTGATTTAATGTTTACATTTAAGGGTTTTTTACATTCATGTTCGGTCGCATGCTTTAATCCACTTTTAATGTGGAGCTAAAAAAAGATCAGTATAAATTAAATATCGGAATTCATTCGTTTAACCCATAATCATCTCTTTGATGAAGCACAGAAGAAGTAGGTTTATATTTTTAAAATTAATGACTGCTAAAGTGAGCTTCCATAAGAAAAATGTAGTTTTGAACAATAATGGAAAGATTTATTATATTCAAATAATAATAATGACCAAGATATTTTATTACTGTATATCAGGATTGGAGTGATTTTGATTTAAAAAATCAAAAATCATTGATTTAACTAAAATATCATCATAATTTTTTTTTTATTTCCATATGCAGGGTTATTCACCCTGTACGGCACTGAATATTGCAGCCAAAATACGTGACTTTCAAAAAGTTTCACTTTTGGAATATATGGGGGTTTAATATAGTTACTTTTTAAAAGTATTTCCATATTATACAGGGTGTTGAATTTTGACAAACTCTAACCTAATTTTGAGGTTTCAAATACTGAAGAAGTATTTCATAGACCTGGGCTTATCTGTAAAATATCGGTGTTTCGTGGATGTGAAATGGAACATGGAGATTTTTGTATGAGAGCCTTCATAATAACCTGAATAACGATAAATTTGATATGCGTACTTTCAAAAAGTTGGGCAACATTGCTTTTATTAATAAAAATATAAAATTAACGAAAAAAACAATTTTTTTTCAAATTTTCTCTCATGTAACTTTGAAGGTATGCATTTTAAAGGAAAGTTGAAGAGGAAAAAAAGTTTCATTATTAAATTTGCCATAAGATGGGGTTAGTCGGAAATCTCAAAATATATTTCCCTTATTGCAAAATAGCAATAATTAAAAAAAAAAGTAAAAAAAAGTAGGTTTTTAATCAATTTTTTTCAACCATTTAAATTTCTCTGAGGACCTTCATATTAGAGCAAAGAAAACTTTATGCCATGATAAAATAACACGCTAAAATTCGTTAGAATCGAATCGATAGTTTTTGCACAATAATTTTGCAATCCGAATTTCGTTTACAAAAACTGACCATTTTTCAAGTTTGTCTGAGTCCAAAATATCACGTTAAGGTATTTAAATTTATTTTCGACATATAGTAGGGAACTCAAGTTTTCTAACGCTTTTTCCAGAATCAAAATCGGATGATTTGGACGCTCTCAGGAATTATTTAAAGACATTGTTGATATTTTTGCTTATAAACAAATAGTTTATCTCGGCGGATGTTCATTGGATTTTTTTTGAAATACATGGTTTGAAAGTACTTGGAAAGACGCTTCTTTTTGTGAAAAAAAATCAAATCCGTCAATTGGTTTTCGAGATACAAACTATCAAAGTTGACAGCCTGTTACAGTAAATCTATAAACAATACAGACCTGATTCTTAAACCAAAAACTTTGACTTGCCGAGCTCTTTTTTGATATAAATATTTAAATGTTTATGTTATCGAAAACTTTAATAAGAAATGACAAGAATAAGGCCCACGCGCGTGAAAAATAAAAATGAGAGGGGTGGGGAGCTCTTATTTTAAAATTGAATTCGAATATTCAAAATACATATCTGAAAAAAAATTTCATTTTCTCGGCTTCTAATGGAGCGATTTTGATCATTTTTTTTTAAACCGATGTACCGCGAATAATGGAACTCAAATATCATAATGCCATGTGCCCATCATGCATTCATTTTTTTATAAACAAATGATGTTATTTATGCATCATACTTTCAGCATACTGCACCCTATAGTATTGTACTTTCCAAGCGAATCTTTGTTTATTAATATAATTAAGCATACTATAACGATGTATATTTACTTTAATTATCATTATGTTTGGAAGATTGTGGCATATCCTGCTGATATATTTCCAAAGATTTGGCATAAAGAAATTTACCACTGGCATTTAAATATGGCAACATTCTAAGCGAACTTTTTATATGCAATTCCCAGTTACCATTCCTTTCAGCAAAAATGAATTGTTTCATAATATTCACCTATACGAAAAGATTAAGAAAAATATTTGATTAATAAATAAATATAATGGTGAAAACGACATTAATTCAAATTGAAAAACTTGTTTCCAAATTGAATTTATTTTCATGTTAATTATAAATACCATGTCGTGCACATTTATAAAATACAATTTTTGGTAACACTGTAACCAGTATCTTTCCACAAACAGGGACATATAATAACTACAAACAAACTCTCTTTAATGCCTATTTTATACCTTTAGAAAGTCAGTTTGAGCAGATGTTTCTTACTCTCGCCCCACTACTTTCATGTTAACGGTTACATTTTAAAGCATCATGCTCTCATCTCCGAAAATATTATATCTCCAAATATTTGTAGAAATATTGTATTACTTATAACTTAAAAACTATTAAGTTTTCATATATGTTATATAAAATAATTATTTTATTTTTATCTGTGTTTTATGAATAAAATAATTTAAAACCAATTTTTTTTTCAATTTGTTTAAACAATGATAACAAAATGAATGGATGTTGGGCATATGGCATTATGATGTTTGAGTTCCATTATTCGCGGTAAATCGGTTTAAAAAAAACGATAAAAATTGCTCCATTAGAAGCCGAGAAAATGAAAATTTATTTTCGATATTTATTTTGAATTTTCGAATTCAATTTTAAAATGAGAGCTCCCCACCCCTCTTTTTTTTCATTTTTCACGCGCGTGGGAGATATTCTATTTATTTTTTATTAAAGTTTCCGATAACATAAACATTTAAATATTTGTATCAAAAAAGAGCTTGGCAAGACAAAGTTTTTGGTTCAAGAATCAGGTCTATATTGTATATAGATTCACCGTAACAGGCTGTCAACTTTGATAGTTTGTATCTCGGAAACTAATTGACGGATTTGAAATTTTTTTTCACGAAAAGAAGCGTCTTTCCAAGTACTTTCAAACCATGTATTGCAAAAAAAAATCCAATGAAAATCCGCCGTGTTAATCTATTTGTTTATAAGCAAAAATATCAGCAATGTCTTTAAACAATTCCTGAGAGCGTCCAAATCATCCGATTTTGATTTTGAAAAAAGCGTTGGGAAACTTGAGTTTCCTGCTATATGTCAAAAATAAATTTAAATACGTTAACGTGATGTTTTGGACTCAGACAAACTTGAAAAATGATCAATTTTTGTAAACGAAATCGGATTGCAAAATTATTGTGGAATTACTATTGATTCAAGCCTAACGAATTTTAGCGCGTTATTTTATCATGGCATAAAGTTTTTTTTGCTCTAATATAATGGTTCTCAGAGAAATTTAAATGGTAGAAAAAAAAATGATTAAAAACCTGCTTTTTTACCTTTTCTCTTCTTCTTCTTCTACCTTCTATAATAGGCCCCTGACCTGTTCCTTCTTCGATTTTCCTCATTCTGGAATTAAATTGTCGCTCCACCTTTTCCGTGGTCGACCTCTACTGCGTGTACCACTAGGCGATTTATCTCGTGCGATCCTTACCAGTCTATCCTCTGTCATTCGGCTTATGTGTTTGTTCCATTGTGTCTTACGTTGTAGGACCCACTCATTAATGCAGTCTGTGTTCCATGATTGCCTGATGTTATCGCTTCTTTCTCTGTCTAGTAGCGTTTTTCCTGTTATTCGTCGCAGTATTCTCATTTCTGTAGTCTCCAATAGTTGTTTCGTTTTTATCGTCTCTGGCCGTGTTTCTGAAGTGTATGTCATAATAGGTCTAATTGTGGTTTTGTAGATCCGAACCTTTGTTTCTTGTTGTAAGTGTTTGTTTCGCCAGATCACGTCGTTGAGGCAACCCGCCACTTTGTTTGCTTTGGCCACCTGCCCTCTTACTTCATCTTCGATGTTGCCATAACTAGTTATGTCGATTCCTAGATATTTGAAACTCATTTCTTGTTGTATTATTTGACCGTCTAGTTCTAGTTTGCATCGGAGGGGTTCTTTTGAGGTTGTCATACATTTAGTTTTTTCGGCTGAGATAATCATATTATATTTTCTTCCCGTAAGATTAAAGGTATTTAACAATCTCTGGAGGTCGTCTTCATTTTCTGCACATATCACAGCGTCATCAGCGTAACAGAGAATTTTTATTTCTGTATCACCCATTTTATATCCTCTACCAAGTCGCACCTCCTTTATTATTTCGTCCATTATCATGTTAAACAACAAAGGACTAAGCGAGTCTCCCTATCTAATACCGCTGTTGACTGGTATGGGCGTTGATAATTTACCGTTAGTGCGAATCTGAACTTTATTGTTTGCGTATATGTTTTCGATGGTCTGAATTATATTGATAGGAATATTTCTCTTATATAACAGGTGGATTACGTCATCTAGCTTTATGCGATCGAATGCTTTTGTTAGATCTATAAAGCATAAAAATGTTGGTTTATTGTATTCTAGAAATTTTTCGACTATCTGTCGTAGAATAAATACTGCATCCACGCAAGACCTTCCTGATCTAAATCCCTGCTGTTCGTCTTCCAGTGTTGTAACCGAATTAATTTTATTTTTGATTACTTTCGTAACGAGTTTCAGAGTTGTGTCCAATAGATTAATATGCCTGTAGTTCCCTGGTTCTTGTTTGTCACCTTTCTTAAACATAAGCATCATTGTTCTGGTTCTCCACCTATCTGGTACTTTGCATTGTGTCAGAATTTTTCGAATGAAGCTTGTGAGTTCCTGTGTTAGTCGCTGTCCTCCGTATTTCAACAATTCGTTATTTTACCTTTTTTTTAATTATTGCTATTTTGCAATAAGGGAAATATATTTTGAGATTTTCGACCAGCCCTATCTTATGGCAAATTTAATTATGAATTTTTTTTTCCTCTTCATCTTTCCTCTATAATGAATACCTTCAAAGTTACTCGAGAGAAAAGTTGAAAAAAAAAAACGTTTTTTTTTGTTAATTTTTCATTATAATCAAATACATGGGCAGCAATTGGATCTCCTTAAACTTACCCTTACTTCACATTTTTTTACACCTCCACCAACATTAGTGTTATAAATTATGTTTATGCCATAGCTTCTGTATTTTTAAAGGTCTATAATTCATATCCGTAGCGATTATTGTAATATATTATGCTACTATACCATAATTGTTTAATTATTTATCAGGAAGTATTAAAAAATGAATTGTTTTGCGGTCACGCATAACCAGTTTCGAATTAAGTAATTTTTAATGTTGTTCCTTCTAGGATAATAATGATGTAGCAGTTCTTTAAATTCGTTTGAGAATTGTGTAATGTTAGTACGCTTAAGTACCGTTTTCGCTGCCATTAAAGCAACTAAAGTTCGTATTGTAATACTAGAATCATTGATGATACATTTAAATTGTTTTATGATGTGTATCGTCTTATTTGCTCCATTTGATGTGATAAAACCATCAGGATTGGGTTGATTTTCATAAAATAATTAAAATCACTTGATTTTTTTTTCAATAAAAATCGTGATTTAAATAAAAAAATATTTATCATAAAATTTTAAACACCTTCCCAAAAAATTCACAAAGGACTTAATACGAGGATGGCTCGATAAGTTCAATGCCTGAAACAGAGAGGGCGCTAATAAGATGAAATAACTATAATATTTTGTCAGCATTAACCTTGAGATGACGACCTGCAAAGTTTCAGGTGTTTGCGCTCAGCTGCTTGATTGTGGCGATCGAGTGAACCCATAAGGTTCGATATTTTGTGAAAGATGGATAAAATTGAATTTCGAGTGGTTATAAAGTACTTTACTTTAAAGGGCTTAACTCCTACGGACATCAAAAATGAGTTGTATTCTACTTTAAAGGATTATTCTTCTTCATTTTCGATAGTAAAAAAAATGGGCTGCTGAATTTAATCGTGGTCGTACATCAATTCAAGATGATGAGCGCTCGGGATGCCCAAAAACCGCTACAACTAACGAAATTGTCACAAAAATTCACAATGTCATACTTTATTACCGCCGACTGACAGTACGAGAGCTTGCTGGTATAGCAAACATCTGGATAGATCGTGTCCACTACATTTTACATGATGTTCTTGACATGAAAAAGCTTTCTGCACGATGGGTGCCGCGTTTGTTAACAGTCGCCCAAAAACGCCTTCGAATGAATACTTGATACGAAGGTGTTCTGTAAAAAAAAATTTCCCTATTAGATTATGGCCTTATGAATTTTTTCTAGATAGCTAGGACTCTTTTCAATATTTTACTAAAATTCCTCAGTGCTAGGTCTTCTTGAAAGTGGTTGATGAATTTTCTAACTTATAATATGATACTTAGATTTGATATAAAGGTGTTCATGTCTGCAAAACGCATTTTTCCGTATTAGATTATGGCCTTATGAATTTTTTGTAGGTACGTAGAACGCTTGTCAGTATTTTATTTGAATTCCTGAGTGCTAATTCTTCTCAAAAGTGTTTGGCGAATTGTTAAATTGATAATATGATCTACAGATTTGATATGAAGGTGTTCATGTCAGTAAAACAAATTTTTCCCTATTAGATTATGGCCTTATGAATTTTTTCTTGGTAGCTAGGACTCTTTTCAGTATTTTACTAAAATTCCTTAGTGCTAGGTCTTCTTGAAAGTGTGTGGTGAATTTTTTAATTTATAATATGATATTAGATTTGATATAAAGGTATTCATGTCTGCAAAACAAATCTTTCCCTATTAGTTCATGGCTTTATGAATTTTTTGTGGGTACTTAGAACTCTTGTCAGTAATTTACTAGAATTTCTGAATGCTAGGTCTTCTCAAAAGTGTTTGGTGAATTGTTAAATTGATAATATGATACACATATTTGATATGAAGATGTTCATGTCTGTAAAACAATTTTTTCCCTATTAGATTATGGCCTTATGAATTTTTTCTAGATAGCTAGGACTCTTTTCAGTATTTTACTAAAATTTCTTAGTGCTAGGTCTTCTCGAAAGTATTTGGTGAATTTTCTAATTTATAGCATGATACTTAGATTTGATATAAAGGTGTTCATGTCTGCAAAACAAATCTTTCCCTATTAGTTTATGGCTTTATGAATTTTTTGTAGGTACTTAGAACTCTTGTCAGTAATTTACTAGAATTTCTGAATGCTAGGTCTTCTCAAAAGTGTTTGGTGAATTGTTAAATTGATAATATGATACACATATTTGATATGAAGATGTTCATGTCTGTAAAACAAATTTTTCCCTATTAGATTATGGCCTTATGAATTTTTTCTAGATAGCTAGAACTCTTTTCAGTATTTTACTAAAATTTCTTAGTGCTAGGTCTTCTCGAAAGTATTTGGTGAATTTTCTAATTTATAGCATGATACTTAGATTTGATATAAAGGTGTTCATGTCTGCAAAACAAATCTTTCCCTATTAGTTTATGGCTTTATGAATTTTTTGTAGGTACTTAGAACTCTTGTCAGTAATTTACTAGAATTTCTGAGTGCTAGGTCCTCTCAAAAGTGTTTGGTGAATTGTTAAATTGATAATATGATACACAGATTTGATATGAAGATGTTCATGTCGGTAAAACAAATTTTTCCCTATTAGATTATGACCTTATGAATTTTTGCTAGATAGCCAGGACTCTTTTCAATATTTTACTAAGATTCCTCAGGGCTAGGTCTTCTTGAAAGTGTTTGGTGAATTTTCTAATTTATAATATGATACTTAGATTTGATATAAAGGTGTTCATGTCTGCAAAACGCATTTTTCCGTATTAGATTATGGCCTTATGAATTTTTTGTAGGTACGTAGAACGCTTGTCAGTATTTTATTTGAATTCCTGAGTGCTAATTCTTCTCAAAAGTGTTTGGCGAATTGTTAAATTGATAATATGATCTACAGATTTGATATGAAGGTGTTCATGTCAGTAAAACAAATTTTTCCCTATTAGATTATGGCCTTATGAATTTTTTCTTGGTAGCTAGGACTCTTTTTAGTATTTTACTAAAATTCCTTAGTGCTAGGTCTTCTTGAAAGTGTGTGGTGAATTTTTTAATTTATAATATGATATTAGTTTTGATATAAAGGTATTCATGTCTGCAAAACAAATCTTTCCCTATTAGTTCATGGCTTTATGAATTTTTTGTGGGTACTTAGAACTCTTGTCAGTAATTTACTAGAATTTCTGAATGCTAGGTCTTCTCAAAAGTGTTTGGTGAATTGTTAAATTGATAATATGATACACATATTTGATATGAAGATGTTCATGTCTGTAAAACAATTTTTTCCCTATTAGATTATGGCCTTATGAATTTTTTCTAGATAGCTAGGACTCTTTTCAGTATTTTACTAAAATTTCTTAGTGCTAGGTCTTCTCGAAAGTATTTGGTGAATTTTCTAATTTATAGCATGATACTTAGATTTGATATAAAGGTGTTCATGTCTGCAAAACAAATCTTTCCCTATTAGTTTATGGCTTTATGAATTTTTTGTAGGTACTTAGAACTCTTGTCAGTAATTTACTAGAATTTCTGAATGCTAGGTCTTCTCAAAAGTGTTTGGTGAATTGTTAAATTGATAATATGATACACATATTTGATATGAAGATGTTCATGTCTGTAAAACAAATTTTTCCCTATTAGATTATGGCCTTATGAATTTTTTCTAGATAGCTAGAACTCTTTTCAGTATTTTACTAAAATTTCTTAGTGCTAGGTCTTCTCGAAAGTATTTGGTGAATTTTCTAATTTATAGCATGATACTTAGATTTGATATAAAGGTGTTCATGTCTGCAAAACAAATCTTTCCCTATTAGTTTATGGCTTTATGAATTTTTTGTAGGTACTTAGAACTCTTGTCAGTAATTTACTAGAATTTCTGAGTGCTAGGTCCTCTCAAAAGTGTTTGGTGAATTGTTAAATTGATAATATGATACACAGATTTGATATGAAGATGTTCATGTCGGTAAAACAAATTTTTCCCTATTAGATTATGGCCTTATGAATTTTTTCTTGGTAGCTAGGACTCCTTTCAGTATTTTACTAAAATTCCTCAGTGCTAGGTCTTCTTGAAAGTGTTTGGTGATTTTTCTAATTTATAGCATGATACTTAGATTTGATATAAAGGTGTTCATGTCTGCAAAACAAATCTTTCCCTATTAGTTTATGGCTTTATGAATTTTTTGTAGGTACTTAGAACTCTTGTCAGTAATTTACTAGAATTTCTGAGTGCTAGGTCCTCTCAAAAGTGTTTGGTGAATTGTTAAATTGATAATATGATACACAGATTTGATATGAAGATGTTCATGTCGGTAAAACAAATTTTTCCCTATTAGATTATGGCCTTATGAATTTTTTCTAGGTAGCTAGGACTCTTTTCAGTATTTTATTAAAATTCCTCAGTGCTAGGTCTTCTTGAAAGTGTTTGGTGAATTTTCTAATTTATAGCATGATACTTAGATTTGTTATAAAGGTGTTCATGTCTGCGAAACAAATCTTTCCCTATTAGTTTATGGCTTTATGAATTTTTTGGAGGTACTTAGAACTCTTGTCAGTAATTTACTTGAATTTCTGAGTGCTAGGTCTTCTCAAAAGTGTTTGGTGAATTATTAAATTGATAATATGATACACAGATTTGATATGAAGATGTTCTTGTCTGTAAAACAAATTTTTTCCTATTAGATTATGGCCTTATGAATTTTTTCTAGGTAGCTAATACTCTTTTCAGTATTTTACTAAAATTCATCAGTGATATTTACATTTGATGTAAAGGTGTTCATGTCTGCAAAACGAATTTTTTTATATGGTGAAATCAATCTCTTTTTTGTTTTCCTCCTTACAAATTTTTAATATTATGTCCCACTGAGAGACATACATTTCTAAACAGTCAGCAACGGTATTCCAACGCACATCACTTGCAACAACTTTGTGCCCTGCTTGGTTGAATTTCGCTCGGGCTAGATTGGTACTGAAATATTTGGTTATTTGAACATTGTTTTCTTTAACGTCTCTTATTTCTAAGTCCTTCCACAACAAATTCAAAAAATTATATTCGAAATTTCTTTAGTGAGTTATTTAGTTGCATATTTATAAAACAACAAAATAATCATCATTTTTTTAAAATTAAATCAATGATATTTGATTAAAAAAATCTAAATGAACCCAACCATGGAAGCCATTAAATTTCAAATCATATGACACCATGGCAAATCAAAAAATGGAATTGTAACAGTGTGGAAGTTCAAATTCATAAAGTTTGAAACTTTAAATCGCCGACTAACCTTGATTCTGTTCATTTGTTGTTTAAACTTGGTTTAAATCTCAAATTGCACTATATAGTTATCCTGTTGAAAAATCCAAATTCTCGATTCACATCCGCGAAGGTGTTTGAAAAAAATTATAAAAAGAAACTTGAATATTCCCTCTGGGATATCCTTTTTTAAAAATCATAAAACCATTATAATTAAAGAGTCTGGTTTAAAATAATTAGCCCGAGACAACAAATAAATAAGCGAATATTTCAACCAATTATTTTACAATAAAAAACAATGTGCTTAATACTTGTTACGTAAGTGTTATACATTTTCGTCGGCCATTGAATAAAAACGTTTTCATGGTCAAAAACAATTTAAGCAATGTAAGTCTACATAGATAGTAAATATATATATAACCTGATTGATTTAAACTATATTTGTATTCCTCTATCAAACCTTAGAGGGTCATTCTACATTAAAATTCGTCTACCAGATTTTCAGAGGGATATTCTACTTAAAAAAGTGTAAAAAAATACCTGGTATTGTAAAGGGTGTTTTTTATAGAGGTATAGAACTTTTAAATGGAATAAAACAAAGATGAATTTTTTAAATTGACATGAAATTTACTTTATTCGAAAGATAACCTTCTGACATTATAATTTAAATATGACTTCTGGCATATGACCGCCACGGCTGGCTCGGACGTAGTCTAACCTAGAGGTCCAATTTTCGATGACTTTTCCCAACATTTGTGGCCGTATATCCGCAATAACGCGGCGAATGATGTCCTCCAAGTGATCAATCGTTTCGGGCTTATCGGCGTAGACTAGCGACTTCACATATCCCCCCAGAAAATAGTCTAGCGGCGTTAAGTCGCACGATCTTGGAGGCCAATTCACAGGTCCGAAACGTGAAACTATGCGGTGACCAAATGTTTCCTTCAATAAATCAATTGTGGCACGAGCTGTGTGACATGTTGCGCCGTCTTGTTGAAACCACAGCTCCTGCACATCATGGTTGTTCAATTGATGAACGAAAAAGTCAGTAATCATGGCTCTATAGCGGTCACCATTGACTGTAACGTTCTGACCAGCATCGTTTTTAAAGAAGTACGGACCAATGATTCCACCAGCCCATAAAGCACACCAAACAGTCAATTTTTCTGGATGTAACGGTGTCTCAACATACACTTGAGGATTATCATCACTCCAAATACGGCAGTTTTGTTTATTGACGTATCCATTCAAACAAAAGTGAGCTTCATCGCTAAACAAAATTCGCTTATGAAAATCGGGATCAACGGCATGTTTTGGGCCTATTCACCGAATCTACGCCTTGCTAGGTGATCGTGTGACTTCAATTCTTGCACGAATTGGATTTTGTAAGCACGCAAACCAAGATCTTTCCGCAAAATCTTCCATAAAGTGAATGGATACATATCCAATTCCTGTGCACGATGGCGGATAGACTGATTCGGGTCTTCCTCTACGCTACGCTCTACAGCAGCAATGACTTCTTCTGTACGCACTGTACGACGTCTCTGTGGATGCGTATGATCATTTAGAGTAAACGTGGTGCGAAAACGTTCCATAGTTGATCGAATTAATTGCTCTGATGGACGATTATGTTGACCGTAAAATAGACGTAGTGCGCGATACGTATTTCGAACAGAACCATGATTTTCCAAATAAATTTGCACAATTTGGCACCGTTGTTCAGGCGTCAGTCTATTCATGTTGAAATGCCAAACCAAACTAAACATAAATCACTTGACAGCTGACAAAATGGCCGCCAGTTAAAAAAGTGTTGCCAACTTAAAGTTCTATACCTCTATAAAAAAACACCCTTTATAATTCCGTTTGCGTATTTCGAGAGTAACTGTTAATATTTCGAGAATATTAAATAAAACAGATATTTATCATTGAAAACTGCTTTATTGTTTTGTAAAATATTCTACACCATGAAGCATTGCATGATTTTGAACCAATCCGAAAGGTTTTTGTTCTTCATGTACGGGAACAACAAAAAATTATTATGGGTTTGTTGTATACTGTTTCTAACATCTCGTGATGCTACATCTTCAATATATTTTTTTTTAATGAATCATGAATTTCTTGTTTTCTGACATGTGAAATATCTTCCGACTCTTCAATTTATATTTATAATCTTTCTGTGTTTATTTTTCCGTGTTAGAAATTGGTCAAGTACGATTTCATCTTCCAAATCCATTTTTTCTTTTTTTTCGTCAGTAACAAAAATGTAACATTGGTTTTTTTGCTGGAATATGTTCATTTTGGCATCCTATAAAAATATTTCGATGGTAACTCTGAAAGACGTGTGCAAAAAAAATGGCGGTACTGAAATGGGCACGATTTGCGGTTTTTTGAGTTTATCTCGAAAAGTAAAAGTTGTATAGAAAAATGTTTTAATCAAAAGTTGTTACCGAGATATATATTTTTTCGACAAAATTTGCGATTTTTGTTTTTAAAAAAAAAAGAAGATATTTATTAACAAACTACCGATTTAAAATTTGACATAAATATAGGTATTATCATTCTAAAAAGTAGGTCAAACCCGGAATCTGTGAGTTTTTTATTTTCCGAGAAATTCGATGTCAAAGTTGAAAATTCAATCTCAATTTTCCGCTTTCCTAATTAAGATAAAATGCTTAGTTTTAATGGAAATTGTTTGTATTGTTTTATATTTTGAAGATATATTAAAAAAATTTTTTTTTCAATCGTGGGCCGAGAAATTTTGCAAAAACAAATTTTTGCTCCAAAAAAAAATGCGATAACTTTTCACCGGATGGAGATAAAATTTTTTTAATGCGTGCATTGGATTTAGATGTATCATTTCCGATCTCAAAAAAAAAATTATTTTGGATGAAAAAAACCTTTATTTTTCAAAAATTCATAATGGCGTGGCAAGTGAATATTAGCGACTGAAATTTGCAGAAGATGCTTTTTAATACTTGTACTTTACCTGTGAATTTTTTGGATCCAAGAAATACACTTCCATACGATCTGTGAAACTTCGAAAATTGGGCCGAATCTAATCGAAAATAACTGCTGCAGGCCGCTGTCGGCGGGTTGCCATAGTTCAGGCGCATTATTCATTGGCGCTTCAAGGAAACTTATGTATCACAAGTAATATTTATAATATTGATGTTGTTTTATTAATTTATATGAGAGTCACAGTTTGTTTATTAACAAAATTTTTACAAAAAATTATAGAGAAAATCTTAGAAATATTCAATTATACAGGGTGTCCAAGATAAGGATCCTAATAACCATGGGGATCTCGGAAACAGTTGGAGATACGAGGTCGGTTAAATTAGAGAAAAGTTGCGCAATTTAGTGCTAAATTAAACGCAATTTAAAAATTTTAACAATTCAAAATACTTCCGGAGATTTCCGGAAAAAACCGAATTTTGGCAAAATCGTTTTTAATTTTTGTAGGATTTATTTAAAGAGATATCAAAAAATAAAAGGTAGATTCTTCTTGCCACTTTTTATTTTTTATAATTTGGTCTAAACAAAATTTAAATCCGACGTTTCGTTTCTGAGATACCATCATGAACTTTCATTTTTTATATGGAACAAAAAAAAGTATCCCATGTATTTGATAGCATTTTTTATTACAAATTCAACGGTGTATCACACTTGCATATCAAGTGTGTAGTTCATTGGCTTTTATAAAACTGATATACCTTTCTCTCTCGCTCTCATGGAGCTCTTATGGAAAGTACTTGAACTACGTATTCGATATCAAATACATGGGATACTTTTTTTTGTTCCATATAAAAAATGAAAGTTCATGATGGTATCTCAGAAACGAAACGTCGGATTTAAATTTTGTTTAGACCAAATTATAAAAAATAGAAAGTGGCAATGAGAATCTACCTTTTATTTTCTGATATCTCTTTAAATAAAGCCTGCAAAAATTAAAAACGATTTTGCCAAATTTCGTTTTTTTCCGGAAATCTCCGGAACTGTTTGAAATTTTTAAATTTTTTTAACTGCGTTTAATTTAGCACTAAATTGCGCAACTTTTCTCTAATTTAACCGACCTCGTATCTCCAACTGTTTCTGAGATCCCCATGCTTAGGATCCTTATCTTGGACACCCTGTATATTACATATTCTACTGTTTTTTTTCCTTTATATTATTATTATCTAATAGTTTATTAACAAAATTTTTACAAAAATTATAGAGAAAATCGTACAAATATTCAGTTACATATTACATATTATACTGTTTTTTTCTTTACATTATTATACATCTGCTTCTAGCGTGCCAAAAATAGGAAAATAATTAGCGACCAATGATATTAATTTGTCCTAATACAAACTTATAAAATTAAAGAGCATATTTTTGTTAATAAACTATTAATGTATTGTTAAATATTTATATGACTTGCTTATAGAAATTTTCGTAAAAATTTTGTAAATAATATAAAGGAAAAAAACAGTATAATATGTAATATATAATTGAATATTTCTATGACTTTCTCTATAATTTTTTGTAAAAATTTTGTTACTAAACAAATTAATAATTAATATGACTAAACAAATTGTTACTATCATATAAACATCAATATTATAAAAATTACTTGTGATGCATAAGTTTCCTTGAAGCGCCGATGAATAATGTGCCTGAACTATGGCAACCCACCGACAGCGACCTGCAGCAGCTATTTTCGGTTAGATTCAGTCCAATTTTCGATGGTTCACAGATCGTATGGAAGTGTATTTCTTGGATCCAAAAATTCACAGTAAAAGTACAAGTATTAAAAAGCATCTTCTGCAAATTTGAGCCCTTGATATTCATTTGCCACGCCATTATGAATTTTTGAAAAAAAAACGTTTTTTTTCATCCAAAATTAATTTTTTTTTGAGATCGGAAACGATACATCTAAATTCAATGCACGCATTAAAAAAATGTTATCTCCATCCGGTGAAAAGTTATCGCAATTTTTTTGGTGCAAAAATTTGTTTTTGCAAAATTTCTCTGCCCACAATCGAAAAAAAAAATTTTTTTAATAGATCTTCGAAATATAAAACAATACAAACAATTTCCATTAAAATTGAGCATTGTATCTTAATTAGGAAAACGGAAAATTGAGGTTGAATTCTCAACTTTGACATCGAATTTCTCGGAAAATGAAAAAACTCACAAATTCCGGATTTGACATACTTTTTTATAATGATAATACCTATATTTATGTTAAATATAACTTATATTATATGAGTCCATAGGTTTTTTAATTCTCTACAACTTTTGTTTGAAAAATTTTTCGATACATCTTTTACTTTTCGAGATAAACTCAAAAAACCGAAAATCGTGACCATTTTTTGTCCGCCATTTTTTTTGCACAGGTCTTTCAGAGTTATCATCGAGGTATGTTTTATAGGATGCCGAAATAACCAAACAGCTCTTTTTTGATCTAATTTCCATGGAGTAATAGTCAATTGTTTCTACTATTTTTCTACTTTCCCCGTACTATATATTAATATGTGTTATTTTCTATTGTTATCTACCTCCGATAAGTCGAAATTAAATAATGTTACAAGTTATTTTTTGCAAAATAAATGCAAATAATCTTTGCTTGCTATATTTAATTATATTTACGGAAGATAATACCTGGATTGTTTATCTGTTCTAAAAATTCTGATAATTTGTTATATTTATCTAAAGGGTTTTCCAATAAGAGGTGTTATTTTGATATTCAAAGAAAAATGCCATTTTTTAAGATACATGATCGGATATTTATTACATTATAAAGAGGAAGGTATGCCGTTAATGATGGAAAATAACATCAGCCAAATGACCACCACGACCATGCCTACAGAACCATATCCTTTTCATGAAATTTTCCATAACCAAATCGCAAAGTGGCTGCCCTATGTCCTCGATAGCCTCACGAATTCCATCTTTGAGGTCTTGAATCGACGCTGGGCTGTTGGCGTAGACCTTGTCTTTCACGTGGCCCCAAAGGAAGAAATCGCAAGGTGTCACATCACAAGATCTCGGTGGCCAATTGTGATCACCTCTTCGAGAGATAACACGGCCCGGAAACTTTTCCCGTAAAAGATCAATGGTTTCGTTGCTTGTGTGGCACGTAGCGCCGTCTTGTTGAAAGTAAACGTGGTCCAGATAAATACCATCCAATTCCGGCCATAAAAAATCATTAATCATCTCTCGATAGCGCAATCCATTCACCGTAACTGTTGCTCCAGCCTCATTTTCGAAAAAGTAAGGTCCAATGACCCCGCCGGACCATAAACCGCACCAAACAGTCACACGTTCAGGATAGAGAGGCTTTTCAACAATAACTCTTGGGTTTTCCGAGCCCCAGATGCGACAATTTTGTTTGTTGACGAAGCCACCGAGGTGGAAATGGGCCTCATCACTGAAGATGATTTTTCGATGGAATTCCGGATCATTTTCATGCATTTCAAGAACCCAATCAGCAAAGGCACGACGTTGTTGATGATCGGCCGGCTTGAGTTCTTGCGTTAACTGAACTTTATAAGCCTTAAGACCCAAATCTTTATGCAAAATACGGTGTAATGACGTTTGTGGAATCCCTAATTCCAAAGAACGACGAGGAATGGACAAACCTGGGTTTTCTTCAACACTTTCGGCTACAGCAGCAATATTCTCGGCTGTTCTTGAGCGACGTGCACGGGTTTTCTTCTTCATATAACTAACTTGTCCCAACAGCTCGAATTTTTTCACCAATTTCTTTATTGCGCTCCGACAAGGTGCTTCATGACGACCCAAAAATGTTCGAGTTTTACGAACCGTCTCTGCCAAATTTTCACCATTTTTATAGTGAATTTTAATAATTTCAATGCGTTGTTGAAGCGTGTATCGTTCCATCTTTATTTATGGCGTAGTTTCTACTTGTCAAACGTCAAAAACTTACAGCTTCAAAAGTGACATCTACCGAAATAGCGGGCTTTTTAAAATGACACCTCTTATTGGAAAACCCTTTATATCCATCCCATTCGTATTATATAAAATAGGACAGAAAAATTTTTAATTGCTAATAGTAGTAATTCCATACGTTTAAATAATTTACCAGGCGTTTCTAAGGTCAAATTTATTTCTTCTGGAGATATTTTATACTTTTGTCTTTGAAAATCAAACATAAGATAGAAAATAATACGGTATTAATGCTTGAGGATGTAATGCTTGGTTTTTCTGTAGAGAAAGTTCTAGCTCTTCTTAGAAAATATGCTGAAAGTGTTTCCATTGTTCTACAGCATCTGAAATAGTTTCATTTTTTCTTCGCAATATATATATATATATATATATATATATATATATATATATATATATATATATATATATATATATATATATCCAAACCGGAACCTAGACGTTTCTTAAATAAGATAAAGAAAATACTATATTATTCATCAAATCAGAATGAGACAGTCGTAAGCATCGACATACGTGTAAATTACCAGTTTGGCCCTAGGATGAGGGGTAATACAATGCTGGCGCGGTGAGAGCGGGCGGCAGCATACGCCACGCCCTAACACAACAAGAGGATTCCAAGTTATTTGCTTTCATTCAGGCCATCGAAGAGTAAGTATCGTGTTTTGCGCCAAATTTTTTTGTTACAATGATAGTTTATTCCATGGAACAAAAAGAGCAGATTATTAAGTGGTACACTATTCTGGTAAATAATTGGTAGATTTGCATTTACGTGCGAAAATCATCCTGTTCCTTGAAAATTTAGAATTTCGGAAATTGTTAAAAAATTTGAGACAACCGGTTGTCTAAAAATTTGTAAAAAATGCACTAATAATAATGAGGAGCAACCGGTTCCTCAAGTTTGCTGAAGAACAAGCAAATCGGGAGACTGACGTCTGTAGTTTAGCAGGAATTAATTTTCCTTGCAATAGTACCGTAATTGCCGAAAAACTTGATATGAACTCTCGAACAGTTTGGAATATTTTAAAGCGGAACAAATATCGCTGTTACAAATTGCGAATAACTTAAGAAATTTTTCCGAAAGACCAGGAAACACGTATGGTGTTTTGTGAGGATAGAAAGGGCTAATAGGGATATAACCCCTGAAGTTTTGGCAAATACGCGAACCGTATTTTACAATAGACTGGGTTACTGTCTCGCTCAAAGTGGAGGCCTGTTTGAACACCTCTTGTAGACTTTTAGGTGTTTTTGTTGATTTAAATTGAATTTAATTATTTGTTTATTTATTTACAATTACTGAACGTGTTACTTTTATTTTTTACCAGAATAAAAGTTTATTTTTGAGAATCATTTTTAATTTTAAAGTGGTCTATTAGTTTATTTACTTAGAAATTACCCTTGCGTTTCACTAGTATTTTTATTAGAATAAATGTTTATTTTGTAACAGAAATATCAATTTTCTTTACGCTCAACGGCCAACAAAAACTAATTTTTTTGTATTTCTACTATTTCATGTATTTAAAACAATCAGTGTATCAAATAGTCATTAAATATTCCAAATTCTGTCGATTAGGTTATAAGTTTAGACGAAAAGTAAATACACCCTCTCATCCGTTTCAAGATACTACTCGTCTTCGTGTCGCACGGAAGTTAGCGGGGGTAATATTGCGCGTAGGCGTTCCCTACGATTTTCTGTCCCGGACTAACCTGAAAGAAGTTAGACTGGCTTAGCGGGTCAGAATTTAGAAAAAGGCCAAAATAATTTCTAGTCAAGTAATTTAAAATAGAAGGTTGGCTATAGTAACGTTTCTATTAAACCTCGGTAATATGAACAGCCAGTCTTTTCTTTCTAAAGTTTCGTCTCAGATCAAAGGCAACAGTGTTGCGGTTGCGTCGCGCCCAGTTACATTTGTGCGCCGCTCTTCTATTTGACATTGAATTGTCGAGAAACAAATATCAACGATTACAAAATTGGGCTCAACAGAAAGGCAGTAATATATTTTCGCCGTACTCTGGTGTGTAAAATACAAAAAAAGCATGTTATACACACGACGAGTATCTAACTTTTACTAAATCAAAAGCCGAGGTTAAATTCGAAGGCTTACTGGATCATACAGTGGATTGAATTATATTCCTTCAATTAGACGCCCTTGAACAAATCGATAAATTAGATTTGTAGATATCAGTTTCATTTGCAAATGGGGCTTCGATGGAACGTCAGGTCAGAGCCAGTACAAAATGAAATTCACTGATCCGAATATTTCTGATACAAACTTATTCCTAACCTCTCTTATTCCACTTCAATTAGCAGGTATTAACACACAAACTCAACAAGAACAGATTATGTTGTACAATTCTAAAGCCTCCTCTATTATGAATTGCGGGCCTCTTAAATTTAAATTTATTAAGGAAACCGAACAAAAGTCTTTAAAAAAAACAGAAAATTATGAACTCGAATTAAACAACTTGCACCATACAAAAGAGTTCTCTTTGCCACCCCAGCTTCAGTTCAGTACAATGTATCTATGACGATGATAGACGGCTTGGTGAATGCTTTGGCTGGAACAAAATCGGTCCAACGTTGTTACCTCTGCCAAACAACATCTCAGTTCAACAACATTGATACTGTGTCCCAGTAAATACAGAGTATTTCAAGCTACAACTGATAACTCAACACGCATGTATTCGATTCTGCTTGTATTTGTCGTATCAATGTGACATACAGAAGTGGTAAGTCCGTAAGCAGAAAGACAAAGAGGTGAAAGCACAAACAAAAGCTTCCATCCAACAGGCCTTTAAGGAGACAGATTAGGACTTCTTGTTGACATGCCAATAAAATGTTAGGAAGCACTAACGATGGCAACACAGCTCGACGTTTCTTCGAGAACAGTGATGAGCCAGCTATTATAGCTATTATAGCAATCCCCTGGTTTCCCGTCATTTTGCAAATTATTGGAAGCGGACATTAAACTGCAATAGAGAAGATTTGGGATACACACTTCAAACAACAAGATTGTTTATCAAAAGATATTATTGGTAAAACATGCCAACAGAAATCCACAAATTACTTACTCCATTGACCAAACATCATAGCATTTGCAATATTACCGATAAGTAAACTATCGAAAGATGCACAAAAATCAACGGACAAGTTGATAAAAAACTATCGCCTAGACTTTGCCCGAAAATCTTCTCGAGAAAAAATATGGAGGATGTGTTCCAAAACTTTTGGCGTCGATGGATCTTTACACTGTTTTTAACATAGTAAAGATTCTGATAACAATTCGTACGTATTGGAGAATGAGAAAAGAGCTGTTAACAAAGAAGGCAATGATTAAAAAGTTCTTTTTTTTACAGTTGTATTATTTATTCATTTATGTGAATAAATAAATATTATATTACTTACAAATTATTTGCATTGGTATTTATTAAGAAGTCTTAAGCATAGAGGAAAAAGTACTTTCGCCTTTTTAACGATTATCGATATCCATTTATTTATTATTATCGTATTATAATTAAAATGTACCTTGAAGTCAAACGCAATATTTTATTCATGGAAGTACAATTATTCTTTTTATTTTATTTTTAAAGCGTAGAACCACATTAGACGTTTTTCGAATTTATTTTCATGATTTTAAAGTTTCAGTCTGCTATTGTTGGATCCGATTTTTATTTTTAATATCAAATCCGTGCTTTCGACCCACTGTGTTTTAACGACCCGAAATTAGCGAAAAGTCCTTGCTGGAAACCAGGAAGCAAGCTACGATACAACAGTATGCTTACCTTTCCATTATTTAGAGGTTCCGTTTTGGATTTTTCACACCTGTATATATATATATATATATATATATATATATATATATATATATATATATATATATATATATATATATATATATATATATATATATATATATAAAGCGTTGTATTCTGAAGAAATGTGAATAGAGGTTTCGTCCTCTTTCTCGCAGAATCTGCATTCTTTTCTTTCTGCCAATTCGAGTTTCTTGAGTTGTTCCTTCAGGTGGTAATGTCCCATCAGGATTTCTGTCTGAACCCTAAGTTGGTTTTTGCTTAGGCCTATGCATTCCTTGAATCTCTTCTGGTCGTAGTTCCCAAAAAGTATCTTTGCATGTCTCATTCCTTGCAGATTTATCCAGCAGTTGGATCTTCTGCTCTCTTCCTTTTTTTTTTAGTTCTTTTAGCATTACATTGCTACTAATTCCACAAAAAGGTTGGTGCTCCAGAAATGGTGTCTCAGCCCCTTTTCTCGGGAGCTTGTCTACTATTTCATTCCCCGGTGTGTCTCGGTATCCACAAGAAGGAGACTACCTAATTCGTTTAGTTTTTCTAGGTATTTCCAGAATTGAGCTGATTATTTGAGAACTCTGCGTACTAATGGTTGCTTGACTATCTGACAGGATATTAATCTGTTTGCGATAACTTTTCTCTTTGCTGAATTGAATACATTCCCTAATGACGTGTATTTCCATCTGGGAGATGCACGGTGACTTACCCAAGCTTTTATGGTGTCTGGTTCTGGATCCATACACTCCTATTCCAGCTCCCACTGTTGTTTTGGAGCCATCTACATACCATTTAACGGAATTCTTGGTAAGTTTTTCAATGGTGTTTCTATTTCATTCACTTTTGCAACTCAAGTTTGTGTTGAAATTTTTCAAAAAGTTGAAATCCTTTTTCACTTCATCTTGGGGCATGCCCCAGATTTATTGGTTTCTGGATAAAAGATTGGGCCTTCGTGTATATGTATATATGTATATATATATATATATATATATATATATATATATATATATATATATATATATATATATATATATATATATATATATATATATACATATTGGTGTGAAAGTTTTCATACTATGTGGTTTATTATTTGAACAATATGTTCTTAAACAGTTTTCATTTCGAAGTCCTTGCACAGCAAATTCAAAAGATGTGCCGAGTAACCATAGGTTATAACTTTGGAACGGGTTTTTTCTTCAAAACTTTTTTCTCATGCCAGCCATGTTCGCCGGTCGCATTATCTGGCACGTAAGATTTTACATAACATTGATATTTTAGTTCACATGAAGAAATTAGATCACAACAAAGGTACGTTCAATATTCTGAAGTATGAGACTTTCCAGAGGTATCAATAATTTCATAGAGAAATACTCGCCCACCTTCTGTTATTTTAGTTGAACATATTACAGGTTCATTGTGGATATTTCACCACCCGTCAATTGACATATTTACAGGTTTGTGCCTTTTCGGTGAAATTAACAAAGAAACTATATTTATTGTTTGATACAGTTTATTTTTACGCAGATTTTAAAAATATTTAGGACTCTACAGGGTGAGCCAAAAAACTAGGACAGCATAAAGTTGTATTTTTTTAAATAGAACACCCTATATACGAATCGTATTTTCGATTTAGCTTATAATTTTAAATCTTTTTTATTAAGGGTTTACTATAACAAAACTTTATAGTTTCTGAGATAATTAAGTTTAAAGAAAAAAAGTCACATTTTCAAGCATCAATTCAATCCTAAATAACGTTTTCAATTTTATGACAAATATATTCAAATTTGGAATTTAGCAAGGCCAAGGACAAGTTAACATAATTTTTACCTAATATTTGCAATAAAAGCTACAGGGTGTTGAACACATCGGCTCAAATTTGAACAAGTTTAAATGAATAAATATTTTTTTTTTAAATGGTACACCCTGTATATTTTCATGTTATTTAATAGAGTAATAAAAACCCTAAAAGTTTTGTTCAATATATCCTATACCTATTTATAATAGTTTTTGAGATATTTCAGTTTTTCTTATTTTCCATACTTTTTTACAGAAATAGTCTTCATTATCATAGTAGCCATGTAAAATAATAAAAAGAAACTACAGAAACAAACAGAATGTGGTTAAATATGATGAAATACATTATTCGTTATATTACATCGGCAATAGTTTAATTAAACATAATGTGAAAAAATCAACACAACAATAACGACAAGGCAAATACATATTTACTTTTATACTAAATTGAAACAAAAAAATTACCTATTAAATACTGAGATTAATTATTTCTTTTTAATAAGTGTTCGAATAAACGACCCTCTTGTGCAATGCACAAATTTAGTCTTTTTTGCAGATTTCCTCGGACCCTGGACAAAATTAGTGGCGTTATTGTTCTACAGGTATCCCTAATCCTGTTTCGCATATCTTCCACTGTTGTTGGTGGATTAACATACACCTTGTTTTTAATATAACCCCATAGGAAGAAATCTAATGGGGTGATGTCGCAAGACCTTGGTGGCCACTCAATGAAACCCCCACGTTCAATCCATTTTTGCGGATATCGTTGGTCCAAAAACGCACAAACTTCACGATGGTAATGCGGAGGCGCACCATCGTGCTGGAACCACATACTGTCGAGCTCATCCCTATCGAGACCTTGAAGCAGTTGGGGTAGTTCTTCTTGTAGAAAGTTCAGGTAACTATGGCCATTTAGTGGTTCATTAAAAAAGTGGGGTCCAATAATTCGATTATGATGAATACCACACCAAACATTTAATGACCAGTAGTTTGATGTTGCACCTCTCTAATCCAAAATGGGTTTTCTGTGGCATAATAATGCATGTTGCGTCTATTTACGGCACCGTTACTTCTAAAAGTAGCTTCATCACTAAACATTACCTTGCATAATAAATTTGGATTTAATTGAATATGCGCATTTATTGTACGACAAAAGTTTACACGACTTTCAAAATCCTGTCCATGCAATTCTTGGTGTAATTCCATGTGATATGGATGATACCTATATTTCTTGGTAGTACGATTAGCGGTGGATTGTGATGTTTCACATAATGCTGCTAACTGACGGCTACCAATATAAGGATTTTCCTGAACATTTAACAATACTTGTAGTTCTTTTTCTTCATTAGTTACTGGTTTGTTGACCACTTTACGTTTTGGATAATCAACAGTACCAGAAGAATCAAATCTTTGCATTAAGTTTTGAAAAGTATGGGTATTAGGCTGGCGTCGATCAGGATACTTCATTTTGTAAATTCTTTGAGCAAGAAGGCAATTTTTTTGAGCCTCTCCTATTGTATAAATCATATCTATTAACTCATTCTTCTCATAAGATGAATCCAAAAAAAACCAAACTACACTACATAAAAACCAAAAGAAGCGATTGCGGTTATAAATTTGACACACAGAAAAATGTTCTTTTACATTGTTTTTGCCATGGCTACTATGATAATGAAGACTATTTCTGTAAAAAATATGGAAAATAAGAAAAACTGAAATATCTCAAAAACTATTATAAATAGGTATAGGATATATTGAACAAAACTTTTAGGGTTTTTATTACTCTATTAAATAACATGAAAATATACAGGGTGTACCATTTAAAAAAAAAAGATATTTATTCATTTAAACTTGTTCAAATTTGAGCCGATGTGTTCAACACCCTGTAGCTTTTATTGCAAATATTAGGTAAAAATTATGTTAACTTGTCCTTGGCCTTGCTAAATTCCAAATTTGAATATATTTGTCATAAAATTGAAAACGTTATTTAGGATTGAATTGATGCTTGAAAATGTGACTTTTTTTCTTTAAACCTAATTATCTCAGAAACTATAAAGTTTTGTTATAGTGTATATATAGTATTATAAAAAAGATTTAAAATTATAAGCTAAATCGAAAATACGATTCGTATATAGGGTGTTCTATTTAAAAAAATACAACTTTATGCTGTTCTAGTTTTTTGGCTCACTCTGTAGAGTCCTAAATATTTTTAAAATCTGCGTAAAAATAAACTGTATCAAACAATAAATATAGTTTCTTTGTTAATTTCACCGAAAAGGCACAAACCTACTTCATCCAATCGTTGACTCACCATATTCTCCTGAGAGAGAAAAAATCGTTCTTTCTAAAATATCACTACTGAATAATCATTTATTTATATTGACAAACTGGAAAGCTATATTATTATTACCTTAAACTCATTAAAACAGCTTACATGATCTTGCTAAAAATTCCATAAATTCATTTCGGTAAATAAAAGTATCATTTAAAAGGTTGTAAAATGAAAATACAAAATGCGTTGTTAAACAAAATAAAAATAAAAGAAAATAATAATGAATCAGTGTTATTTTGGTTCGAATGGTATATTACGTCATTTTACTACGCGTGAATTACGTTTCGTTCTTAATATTTTAGCATAATGTGAACCTTGAGATAGTAGACGAAGATTAGACGAAATAAAAATAACGCTGAAAATGCTGCTGAACCAGCGTAAAAGAGGTGAATGTTGTTCTCATTATTTAATTACATTTTCGTTCGATTGGATTTGTTTTTTAGCTGAAGGATAGTGCAATATTCATTAATATCAAAATTATTAAGCGACCCTGCAATAACTTCTCTGCATAATGTTTTTAAATATGAAACAAAATACATACAGTCGATCAAAATAAATAGTTTGTAGGAAATTGTCAGAAGGATAAGTTAATGAGCTTTTCTTTTTCCAGTGAAGTGCGGGAGGACGCAGCCAATCCAGGGGCGCCCTCGATACTCACAGTGTAAATACTAAGGATTAAGAATAGTGCAAATTAAGATTTTATCATATCATATATGTAGCACTGTGAGCATTATTTTAACAATAGGCCTATATTATACCTTCTCCATTGCGGAGGTTGGCAATCATAATAGCTATTTTAATTTTTGAGGCAGTCGCTCTAAATAGTTGTTTTGAACTGCATCCAAACCATTCCCTTTGGTTTTTTAGCCATGAAATTCGTCGTCGTCCTACGCCTCTTCTGCCACTTATTTTGCCTTGGATTATGAGCCGTAAGATGCTGTACTTTTCTCCCCGCATAATGTGTCCGAAATATTGCAGTTTTCTCTGTTTTACTGTTATCTCGACTTCCTTTTCTTTCCCCATTCTTCTCAACACTTCGGCGTTCGTAACTCGATCCACCCACGAAATCCTCTGAATTCTTCTATAGGTCCACATTTCAAAAGAGTTAAGTCTTCTCATTGCCTCTCGATTCAGTGTCCATGCTTCCATTCCATAATATAGAACACTGTAGACGTAACATTTAGTCAGTCGTATTTTCAGGGCTAACGTTAGATCTTTGCTGTAGATAACCTTTTTCATTCTAATAAAGTTGGCACGTGCTTTCTCGATTCTGGTTTTTATTTCGACTGTATAGTCATTATTTTCTGTTATTAGAGTTCCCAAGTAAGTGTATTTCTTAAGTCTTTCAATGTGCTGGCCTCCTACCATTAGGGTTTCATTATTATTGGTGTTGTTTTTACTAATTATCTTGGTCTTTTTCGTGTTAAGAGAGAGTCGATATTTTCCACTAACTCTTAATATTTTATTCATTATTTTTTCTAGATTTTTCAAACTATCAGCTATTATTACGGTGTCATCTGCATACCTAATATTGTTGAGTAAAACTCCGTTTACTTTTATCCCTGCTGTTTCAGTTTCAAGACTTTCCAATATGACTTCTTCAGAATAGGCGTTAAATAGTAAAGGTGACAATATACACCCTTGTCTGACTCCCCTTTGTATTTCCACATCTCCGGATATTTCCTGTCCAATTTTCACTGCCGCTCGCTGATTGTAATACAGATTTGATATCAACCTTAAATCTCTTTCATCCAAATTTTTGCTTCTAAGAATCTCTATCAGTTTGTCATGTTTGACCCTATCAAAAGCTTTATTGTAATCTGTGAAGCAGACATAGAGGTCCTGATTGATATCTAAGCATCTTTGAGTAAGCACCTTAAAAGCAAATAATGCTTCTCTTGTACCCACCCCGTTCCGGAAGCCAAACTGTGTGTCACTAATATCCAGCTCCAATTTGGAATGTATTCTAGCGTGTACAATTTTTAAAAGGGTTTTCAAAGTATGTGACATGAGACTGATTGTTCGATAGTCACTGCATTCTTTTGAATTTGCTGTCTTTGGTAAACATATCAATGTTGATTTTAGCATTTCTCGGAGGATAGTTCCTGTCGTGTAAATTGTATTAAATAATCTCACCAATAAATCTAAATTTTTGTGATTGATCAGCTTCAACAACTCACCTGGCATTTCATCTGGACCAACAGCTTTATTAGTTTTTTTCGACCTTAATGCATAAATGACCTCTGCTTTAGTAATTTCAAGCCTTATGTCACCGCTCAGACTGTTTATAGAAGAATTTTCGTGTCTTTGATCTTCAATAGTTTTTCTATGTATGTATGTTTTGGTCTGCAATCTTCCAAATGTCCAAAACGGTGAGACTGAAGTATAGAACATTATACATAAAGTATGTCTAGAATTTTACGTAGAAATGAAAAATGCAATAATATATAGGATGTTCTATTTAAAATAAGCAAGTTGACATCTGCTTCCGGTATAACTGGACGTGCCGTCATCTTGAAAATATTTTAGCCGGTTGTCCTCCATGCACTTTAGTATACTGTTAAATTTTCAGATTCTTCCTAATTATAGTTTTCCCAAAATGATCGTGAACCACTCACAAATTTTCAGAGTGGAAATTATGTTAAAAGAGGGGTTATGTCTTGTGGACTAGCAGTGTCTGTCGAAGTTCACCGAATATACATTATTTGGATTTAAAAAAAATCCTGCTTCACAAATAAATTGAATAATTTTGTCGTAGATACCCTCAAAAGTGATCTTAGTTTATTTCCGCCATTTTTTGATAAACCCTCTTTAATACACAAATCGAAACAAGTTTCGATAATGTATACGATTAATTTTCCATAAGAATAACGATTAGTTGTAATCGAACATGATTTAAAAGAGTACACGAGGTATTTGTGAATTATTTAACATTATTAGTCGATAAGAGTTTTCGTATTCTTAGCAACTCGGAAAGTAATTATTCATTATTAATACTAGCGCTAAATCTGTTTTCCAGAAAATTTTCAAGGTTGGTTTTTTACAATACGATCATCAATATATTCTTGCTGGAAATAATTAATAGAATTGGTCGATTTAAAAAATTAAATATGCCACAATTTCGTGGGATTCCTTTTGAGGATTTTCGATCGGACTAAAAAATCAGAATACATTTAAAATTCAAATTAAAGACTACCTACGAATTTGAAATTATGGTTTTTAATATTTGGGTTTTGCAGAACAATCGGGTTGTCTAAAACCAGTTTCCTAACTATTACTTGATTGTAGACAATTTTGATTTTTCTAATAATAAATCTAAAAATAAATTTTGAAGAAGTATTTGATGATTGATTTTTCCTTGTCATGTTTTATTAAAGACGATACATTTTTCCCTAAAAGGAGTAAGTTTCAGTGGTTCAGTGGAGTAGTGTAGTTTAAAAAGAAACTACTATGTTTTATACCACTAAATTTATTTAGAAAACAGTGACTGCAGTTTCAACTCACAGAGTCAATTTCAAACTGAATTACAAAGGTAGACTAAGTATTCAATACAGAAACATGAGAAAATTTAACAATAAATAAAAACTACCTGAGAAATTGCATTATTACAAAGGGGAGGTACTAAATTTTGGGAACTAATTATTATTTGGCGACAACAAATAACGGGGAAAACTCAAGTTCTGTCTGGTCATTAAGCAAATTTACATTTTTATTTTTACTATGTTTATATATTTCTAAAGATTCAAGAATATTTAACTTTTGGCCCTTTGTTGAATAATGTAATATGTCAGTGTTGCTTAAATCGGGAAAACTGTGGTTGTGTTCTAAGCAATGGTTGGCAAAGCTCGAGTCTGTTTTTTGTGGTCGATATGATCGGTGGTGTTCTGAAAAGCGAGTTTTAAAGCTTCTACCACTTTGTCCAATATACAAGCTATCACACTCTGAACATTTTAACTTATGCACTCCTGATTTATCAAATTTATTAATTTTATCTTTAGCATTGTAAAGGATAGTGGATAGATTGTGTTGAGATTTAAAGGCTACTTTTATGTTATGTTTGGAAAGAGTATTAGCTAAGTTTTCTGATAGGGTACGACAGTATGACAAAGATATATAAGATGAACTATCTTTATATTTTTTTATTTTGAGATTGTTTTTGTTTTTTAGTTATTAATTTCTTTATGGTTTTTTGGGAGAAATTGTTTGATATTGCAATCCTTTCAATGATATTTAGTTCCTCTTGAAGATCTTCTTCAGGGAGAGGCAAAGAGAATGCTCGATGTATCATTGAATTGTATGCAGCCGTTTTGTGTTGTAAGGGGTGAAAAGAGTTATTTGAAGATCTTCAAGAGGAACTAAATATCATTGAAAGGATTGCAATATCAAACAATTTCTCCCAACAAACCACAAAGAAATTAATAACTAAAAAACAACTAACTTTTAATTCAATATATCCCAAAATAAAAAATGATAAAGATAATTCATCTTATATATCTTTGTCATACTGTGGTACCCTATCAGAAAACATAGCTAATACTCTTTCCAAACATAACATAAAAGTAGCCTTTAAATCTCAACACAATCTGTCCACTATCCTTTACAATGCTAAAGATAAAATTAATAAATTTGATATATCAGGAGTTTATAAGTTAAAATGTTCAGAGTGTGATAGCTTGTATTGGACAAAGTGGTAGAAGCTTTAAAACTCGCTTTTCAGAACACCACCGATCACATAGACTACAAAAAACAGACTCGAACTTTGCCAACCATTGCTTAGAACACAGCCACGGTTTTCCTGATTTAAGCAACACTGACATATTACATTATTCAACAAAGGGCCAAAAGTTAGATATTCTTGAATCTTTAGAAATATATAAACACTAGCGACCCGCCCCGGCTTCGCACGGGTGCAATGCTGATACTAAATACACTACAGAAAAACTGTGACTATTTATTTTATTTTTACGACAATTATTACATCGGCCTCCGACGCGCTATTTATAGGCACGCTGCCGCCGCCCCGGTCGGCCAGTACCGCCGCAAGCGCTACTTCCCGCAATTTTAAATCTGTAATATCTTCGAAAATATTCATTTAAATCTTGTGCTGTAAAGGACCATATAGATCTATATTAAATCAACAATGTATTTAAGCTATTTAATTGGATAAGGATTAATGCTGTATTGGTTAAAATCGCTTCAAAATTTGCCATTATTGGTCGTAAAAAGTAAATGACAAAAAAATGTTATTGTGGGATATCCATGAGAGATAGACATATACCATCGCGGAGTTTTCTGTAGACCTTTTCAATGTGTACAAATAATTAGTACATTATTTTGATAAATCTCGTAGGGTTCAGCCTGCGTTTGCAATGTAATCGGAAAAAAATATGATAATTAACGACATCACATTAGAAACCTCAAAAATAACAGTATTTCTCCACTATTTAATGGATGTTATTATACATATAAACCTTCCTCTTGAATCACTCTATCTATTGAAAAAAACCGCATCAAAATCCGGTGCGTAGTTTTAAAGATTTAAGCATACAAAGGGACGTAGGGACAGAGAAAGCGACTTTGTTTTATACTATGTAGTGATAGTAAAAATAAAAATGTAAATTTGCTTGATGACCAGACAGAACTTGGGTTTTCCCCGTTATTTGTTGTTGCCAAATAATAATTAGTTTCCAAAATTTAGTACCTCCCCTTTGTAATAATGTTATTTCTCAGGTAGTTTTTATTAATTGTTAAATTTTCTCATGTTTCTGTATTGAATACTTAGTCTACCTTTGTAATTCAGTTTGAAAATGACTATGTGAGTTGAAACTGCAGTCACTGTTTTCTTAATAAATTTAGTGGTATAAAACATAGTAGTTTCTTTTTAAACATTTCCCGAAGATGATTAACTGCCACATAGTAACGGCTACCAGCATCAACTTTTTTAAGAGAAGTGTAGGTTTTATTTAAATAATTATTTTCGCTGAAATGGCTGCAAGGAATGAAATATAGCAATTTTCTATTAAGAAAATAGATCTCAATAAATCTGGTTGTAGAACAGTTTGTAAAAGCTACAAAAAAGTAATTCAGGGTTTAATCTAAAGGGTTAAGACACATCACGAGATTGGTACAAAATTTCTGAATTCGAAGATCTTGGGGTGCGGAGCAATCGCCCCCCCCCCCCCCCCTTGGATCTGCGTCTTGACTGCCTTTATTTAATCCAATATTTATTCAAAAACCATTTATTTGTACTCAATACAGACTAATTTATAAGTGAATCATAAAGTAATACTTACCTCAAGTCTAAAGGTCAATAAAAAAGTTTTATTTATTTTTATTTTTAACTTTTTGTTCTGCATAGTGCTTTGTTAACAAGATTGATTTCTTTATAACAATAAAGCTTATTATTATTATGATGATTTACAAGCCAAACGGCTTCGCACCCCCTCCAGGGAATATTGACTCATACCAGGTACACAAAGATACCAAAAGTATGAAGCTCTGTGGGAACCCTTTCCATATTATCGGGTCCTAGGTGACGTGCTCTGCTGTATTTCCTACGAACTTTCGGACGGTTCGCGCGGTTGCTAGAATTGCTTTCTGCATCGGCTTATACAGATACTCACTAAGGCCCAGTCCCTTGATGTTCTGTAGGAGGTTCTTTGGTATCACTCCAGTTGTTGACAGTACTATGGGAATCGTTTGGACGCTGTTCATTGCCCATTGTCTTCGGATTTGCACCTCCAGATCTCTGTATTTGGCGATCTTCTCGTTGTATTTTGGTCTTAGGTTGTTGTTGTTAGGTACAGCAATGTCGATTAGTGTAGTTCGCCTAGAAATTTTATCTATTAGTATAATATCTGGTCTATTATGAGCAACTGTCTGATCCGTCAGAACCGTTCGGTCCCAATATAACTTGAAGTGGTTGTTCTCAAGAATAGGCTCCGGATTGTACTTGTAATAAGGCACTTTTCCTACCTGTAATTGGTTTAACTTTTCTGCTAACTCTTGGTGGAGTATCTTAGCGGCCGAGTCGTGTCTTTCCTTATACTCGGTTGCGGCAAACGCTTGCCATCCTCCAGTTATGGGCTAAATTGCCTCCGATGTTCGACAGCCATATCTGCATTTGTCATTTTCTATTGAGGGATCTCTAATGATGAACTTCCGATAGTTCTTCGTCGAAAAAACCTGGTCTTGGATAGCTAACAAGAAGCCCTCCGTTTCCGGAAATATCTGTCCTGAAATCAACCAGTAGTTCGACGCTGAGTTGTCGACATTGTCCTGATTGACCTCATTTGGATGCCGTCCATGAAGTGGCTTCCGTAGCCAGGTTTGTAACTTCTCTTGGTCTGTTTGGTGGTGAGAAGTAATATCTTGTTCCCTCAACTGTAGCGGCGTTGAATCGTCTGCCTCGCATATTGCTCGATGTAGTGTGGAAGAGTCCGCTAACCTGTGGAAATATGAACATAAGTTTATTATTTGTTGGTCGAGCTGCTTACTAATATCCACCAATCCTCTTCCTCCTTGGTGTCTTGGAAGCATTGTACGTTCAATAGCACTCCGAGGGTGATGTTTTTGTGCTTTTGTTAGGAGTGTCCTTATTTTTCTTTGCAGGTTTTGGATGTCCGTCCTGCTCCACTTTACAATTCCAAAAGAGTAGCTCAGCGCAGAGCAAGCATACGTGTTGAGCGCCATAAACAAATTTCCACTATTTAAATTATTTCGTAATACCCGCCTTACCCTCCTGACAAATTCGGCTATCAATTTGGTCTTCATAGTGCCATGGCCAATTCTTTTAGCCTGTTTCATACCTAGATATTTGTATGTTTGGTCTGCTTCCATCGCAGCTATAGTTTCACCGTTCTGCATTTCAAAAGCCCCCGGTTGTATCTTCCCTTTGACGATGTTCAAAATACGGCACTTGTTAAGTCCAAATTGCATTCCGATATCCCCGGAAAACTCCTCTACAATTTTAAGCATTTGTTCCAGCTGGTTTCTGGTAGCAGCCATCAGTTTAAGATCATCCATCTATAGAAGATGATTCACTCTGACTACCTCCTCGTTGTTATTTCTAACACTAAAGCCGTATGTGGTTGAGTTCAAACGGCGTGATAGTGGGTTCATTGCAAGGCAGAACCACAATGGGCTAAGGGAATCGCCCTGAAATATTCCCCTTCGTATCGTAATGGTGTTAGTTTCGATGGTGTCGCTGGATGGCACTTGCAATTGGATCCTAATTCTCCAGGTTGACATGGTGCGTTTTAAAAAAAGAAACAAAATTATTATCGACTCTATACATTCTCAATATAGTTTTGAGCCACTCATGTGGCACCGAGTCGAAGGCCTTCTTATAATCCACGTAGGCAGCAAAGAGGTTTCTTCGGTTGGCACAGGCTTGGTTACATATGACAGAGTCAACAATCAATTGTTCCTTGCATCCCATTGCTCCCCTCGTGCATTCTTTCTGTTGAGTTGCAATGATGTTATTTTGCTCACAATGTGCATAGATGCGTTGGGTCAAGCAGGAGGTGATCACCTTATACAATGTGGGTAGGCAGGTGATCGGCCTATACTTAGCTGGGTCATGTGTGTTATGTTGGTCCTTTGGTAGGAGATACGTAATACCTTCGGTCAAGAACAGTGGCATTTTTGCTGGATTAAGGAAAACATTAATAAGATTAGCCAGCTGATGGTGCGTACACCAGAACTTTTTGAGCCAGTAGTTCTGGATCCCGTCGAGACCTGGAGCTTTCCAGTTACGGGATTCCTTGATTATTCTTGAAATTTCCTCGGAGGTAAATGGCATAAACTGTTTTAAGTGAATCGCCCTGAAATATTCCCCTTATTATTATTATTATTAATATGAAAGTTTATGAAATATGAAAATAATAAAAATATTTATTTGAATGGGTCACCCATACAAAAAGAAACATGTACTAAAGCAAAAGATGGATTCGTATTCCTCAACCAAACAAGTTTCCACCACTAAAATAACGATATCTCAGAAACCTTTTACGACGATTAAAACTTTGACATTCATTTAATTAATAGCTTCTTTTGGATTAAGGTAATATTAGTTAAATAATATTATTTTTAGGTGAGCTACATGGGTTAACATTGTCGCATTAATTGACGATCCTAACATGAATATATGAACTTGCTGTTATACCAGACCAAGTTTCGATAGACTTCCATTTAGAAATGCAATTTTCATTCAATCTATCGTTAAAACAAATGCAAAAAATTTCGAGCCGCGCTTAAAACAAATTTACAAACTAAATACTTTCTCTTTTTGTACTTTTCTTTATTGAATCTCTGCTCTTTCCAGGAAATATGTTTAAAAGATCATAAAGAACGATAAAAAAAAATCCGAGTTAATAGAAATATGCACGCAAACGTCCCGTATATTACCAATCGAAACCTGGCCGTCTAGATTCCTCCGTTTATTTCTCACAGGAATACTTTATTGGTCGAAAATGACCGCAACTGACACGCTATACATTTTTCTTTATTGTATAGATCGGATAGTCTTAGCAGAGTCTTTTTTATTGGCAAGGAAAAATAAATCGACAGTCAATAAGAAAATAGTTTACGGTCTATGTAGGGTCAAGTCGAGTAAATGTGCCAAGGGGGTAAATCCATAATTCACCTGCCTTTATGACTTTTGCAGTCTACTTTGGTAACTATTGGGATTACTGAAAACATACAATTTTTCCATGATTCTTTGTATACCTGCTATTTCTTAGTAATCGTAGAAAATGAATCCGATTTTTTTAAAATTTTATTGCTGCCTATGGCTTATGGCCTGTGGTCTGTTGACTGCCAATCTATTACCATTGACTAAATAATCCTAGACTATTACTCCAACGCTATAATTTTGACGCTTATAAAATGGACACAACGTTGGGACACAGCTCATTCATCATTACAATGTTGTAAATAATTGGATATTAGTAATAAAATGTTATATACGTGCCTTTGTAATAAGTATAAAATAATTTAAATTGTTGGATTTCCGTTCAAAACGTGGCAATGTTGCATATCCCTTCTTACCGACTAAAGAGGATAAACTCCTCCTTATTACCGAACTAAAATGCACGGTTGCCGTTTCCTATTGAAATCACAACGTTGTCAATTCTTAAATATCACTAAAAAGATGCTACATGTTTTTATAGAAAAACAAGTACAAAACTACAAACTAGAAGGTGACTTAAATATATTTGTTCTTAGAGAAAATAAAACCTCTGAAAAAATGGTATAATATAGTCCTATTGTTAAAATAAAGAAATATATATATATATATATATATATATATATATATATATATATATATATATATATATATATATATATATATATATATATATATATAAACCAGTTGTTGACAAAATAAAGTCACAAAAATTATTTGAGTAAATGTTCAAATTGACGCCATTCAACTTTCAAATATTTTTCACACCTAAGCAGGAACTCTTCATGGGTGACTCTTCTTATTGACTGAGGATTAATTTCTTCAAATGCTATTCTGACGCACTGCATGCAATTTTCCATAGTGGTTAATGCGGTGTTATATACTTTATTTTTGATTGTCCCCTAAGTAAAAAAATCAGGTAGTGTTAGGTGGCGAAAGATGTGGCCCATTGTTGGCTATTCATTGATCATAAAACAAGTTTTGCAGATGACTAACCTAAACTAAATGATTATTATGTGGAGGCGCCCCATCATGTTGATAAAATAGATGTCTATGATATTTTGTATTTAGAAGTCTTTAAAAATGGCTAACTTACCATTCAAATTGTCTGGGTAGAATTCTACGGCAACGACACCGTCATTTCTTATAGCACAATACACGTTAAACTGCCAAGACTCTTGAAAATTTAATTCTCTAAGTGGATATACGTTTAAGTCTCCAATAGTGTGAATTGCGTCGATTAAACAATTCATTTTTGTGAATTTGGCTTCGTTCGACCAAATAATATTATCCAAAAAACCAGCATTTTCTTGTGACCCAAATAAAATAAATTGACAGAACTCTACTCTTCGTGGAAAATCAGTTCCTTTTAAATGTTGTACTATGGAATATACATAGGGATGAAAATTGTGTTTCCATAAAATCCTTTAAACTGATGTTTGAGATATTGTCTGATATGCGGCGAAATATCCTAAAATTCTAGTTTGAATTCTATTTCAACAATTTTTTTTGACCCCAGATTCTGAAACACAGCAAATTACACGTGCAGATACGCTTTGACTTTTAGTCAAAGTAATCTCTGTAGGTTATTTAGAGGTCATCTGTAGGTCATATTCTTCTTTTAGATCTCTCGGTTGACATCTAAGAAGCGAGATATCATATTTATTATCTCTATGAAAGTTCATGAGAATTAATCAACCTCTTACGAAAAAATACGTACTTGTGTACGTACAGAAATTGTATTGATGATAATAGAGAATATTTTGAAAAATAATAAAACCATTTTCAATGATAAATATTCTTTTTGTTATTTCCAAAATATAAACAGCTACCATGGTATAGGGAATTTTCTGTATCCTGACTGTATACAAATGATATTAACTAATGTTCATGTCATGAAGCTAACCTCCTTTCCAAGGATTATTATCTGTTTAAAAAAGATGAATAAATAAAGAACATTTTAATCTACTTTTAACCTACTTTTAGTTTTGTATTATTTTATTTTTTATTGATTTAGAATCTTATTTATGCCAGGAAGATCAACGATTCTTTATGGTATTTAGATGATTTAAGTAAAAGATAACAATGATGAAGATATGAAAGATAAACGTATGACGCATGATGTTAGCTAAACGGTTTGTGAACATTTGTTGTGTTCAGTTTAATCTTATTTCGAGAAACAATTACACATACTCGGAGACGGAAAAGTAAGAGTTTTAATAAAAAACGTATTTCAAAGTAAAAAATCGGTTTTCTCAAAATAATTTTCTGTGTGATCTCTGTTCTTAAATTCTAGTGATAGTTTCAAGTTTACTAATCAGTATTGTGGATTGTGCTGATCAGTTAAAGAACATCTTATGAATATCTTAATAAGAGTAAGTTTATTAAAAAGTTTTCTCTTGTTTCAGTATTAAATCTGTTTGCAGCAAACGACTTTGATACGAAACTCTTTTCCTGTGCGAGCCAAAGAGTTATTTTTTTTAATTTTCTTTATATATATCACGTTAAAGGTTTTTCTTCAATGAGTCACTCATGTACATTGATCGCTACGAAAGTTTTGAGATACGCACAGCAGTATGGAGGGGTAATATTGATAAGAACATTGTAAACAAGCCTTACATGTCGTAGTTTTTCAATGTTAATTCCGTAGATAATTCAATTGACTGAACAAAACGGTCTGTTGAAAGCCTTTGGGAACAATCTTCACATCGATAATATTAACACTGATTTCTTGAAGGCGTTTGACAAAGTAAATCAGCGATTGTTTTTCTAGAGAGATTCAGCACACATTGTATATCTACTTTATAAGTTACATGTATTCATTGTTTTTTTAGCTGTTTGAATTCCTCATATTTTCTAATTAAAAAAAATTTAATTTCGAAAATACAGTTGTTCTTTATACTTTAATTAAATAATATAGTAAGTGAAGGGTGGTGATTCACGTTTTTGACGTAATAAAGCAAAAAAAAAGTCGGTTAAATTAAAAACTTAAAAGTAAAATCTTAAGGCCATCTACATATAATATTTATTAAGGTCGTTTGCAAAGGATTCTTTTAAAAAAGACAAGTTAATTTGCTTAATTAATAAGGGTATCGATTCATACCAAACGACCATATATTTTGGGAAATTAGTCAGGAATTTATGAGCTGTAGATAAGATATAGGATTAGGATAAGTTTATATTTAGTTTTATGTGTTATCCAAAAAAATAAAAATGGTGTCTAATGGGGAGCTAATACTATCGAAATTATCTAAATTAATATTTTAATTAAAATGCTTTATTATTTCGCCTACGAGCAGTTAATTAAGATCTCTATCGTATAGGTCGTTAGTCAGACTTCGAGTTTTTTCTGCAAGTTTGATGTAAAAATATAAAGACTAAAATTCAACGAATATTGTGACTCTGTATCAAAAGCTATTTATTTTTAGATTCGGAGAAAACCATATTAGGAAAATACTATTACGTAAAGTCAACTACCACATAGGTAATATTGAATATCTTAGAAAGCAAGTGGTATTAGTTTGCACGATAGTATCTCTTTATTTCTATACACATTTCACAATGTTTAATGAATGCTTCTAAACATCGGTGCAGTGTGTGAGCTGCAATACAGAATGACACATTCTAAATGATATGCTCAGTTTTAATGGAAATTGTTTGTATTGTTTTATATTTTGAAGATCTATTAAAATATTTTTTTTTTCAATCGTGAGCCGAGAAATTTTGCAAAAACCAATTTTTGCACCAAAAAAATTGCTATTACTTTTCACCGGATGGAGATAAATCTTTTTTAATGCGCGCATCAAAAAAAATATTAATTTTGGTTGTTTTTTTTAAATTCATAATGGCGTGGCTGATGAATATTAAGGACTCAAATTTGCAGAAGATGCTTTTTAATACTTGTACTTTATCTGTGAATTTTTTGGATCCAAGAAATATACCTTTATACGATCTGTGAACCTTCGAAAATTGGGCCGAATCTAATCGAAAATAGCTGCTGCAGGCCGCTGTCGGCGGGTTGCCATAGTTCAGGCGCATTATTCATTGGCGCTTCAAGGAAACTTATGCATCACAAGTAATATTTATAATATTGATACTGTTTTTTTAATTTATATGATAGTAACAATTTGTTTAGTTACATTAAGTATTAATTTGTTTATTAACAAAATTTTTACAAAAAATTATAGAGAAAATCATACAAATTTTCAATTATATATTACATATTATACTGTTTTTTTCCTTTATATTATTATCGTGCAAGAATTGAAGCTACACGATCACCTAGCAAGGCGTAGATTCGGTGAATGGGCCCAAAATAAGATTGCCGTTGATCCCGATTTTCATAAGCGAATTTTGTTTAGCGATGAAGCTCACTTTTGTTTGAATGGATACGTCAATAAACAAAACTGCCGTATTTGGAGTGATGATAATCCTCAAGTGTATGTTGAGACACCGTTACATCCAGAAAAACTGACTCTTTGGTGTGCTTTATGGGCTGGTGGAATCATTGGTCCGTACTTCTTTAAAAACATTGCTGGTCAGAACGTTACAGTCAATGGTGACCGCTATAGAGCCATGATTACTGACTTTTTCGTTCATCAATTGAACAACCATGATGTGCAGGAGCTGTGGTTTCAACAAGACGGCGCAACATGTCACAGCTTGTGCCACAATTGATTTTTTGAAGGAAACGTTTGGTAACCGCATAGTTTCACGTTTCGGACCCGCGAATTGGCCTCCAAGATCGTGCGACTTAACGCCGCTAGACTATTTTCTGTGGGGATATGTGAAGTCGCTAATCTACGCCGATAAGCCCGAAACGATTGATCACTTGGAGGACAACATTCGCCGCGTTATTGCCGATATACGGCCACAAATGTTGGAAAAAGTCATCGAAAATTGGACCTCCAGATTAGACTACGTCCGAGCCAGCCGTGGCGATCATATGCCAGAAGTCATATTTAAATTATAATACCAGAAGGTTATCTTTCGAATAAAGTATATTTCATGTTAATTTAAAAAGTTCATCTTTGTTTTATTCCATTTAAAAGTCCTATACCTCTATAAAAAAACACCATTTAGCTTGCATTCGTGTCTTGATTTGGGTTGATGTTAAACCTTGTTTAATTGACAAAATAACCACGACCAGATATTTAATTTGTGACATTTTAAAATATGAGTGTTCTTGTTCAAACACCCTGTAGTAAAACATCTTTTTTTAGATCTTTTGTACTCTTAAGTGCTACACCTGTCTACCGCTTCAAGTCCCTAGTATAGAGGAAAGAAATACCATAATGTTTTTCTACACGTCAGCCCCTAAAAAATTTCAATCCCCGATAGACAGATAGTTCCTGTCGTGTTTAGTGGACAGCTTGGATTTCACCTTTCGTCACTATTTAAAAATTAATAATCATACATAAAACCCCCGTTTTTACCCATGCGCTCGACGAAAACTCCCTGCCGAAGGTATCCCTAATCGCTTTTCCATTATCTTTGGTCATTTCGTGTGTCACAAAGACGTGCGGTGGACGTCGACAGCGTCTCCGTTGGTTATTGGATGGCGCGCGGCGTCGAAAATTTCACGCTGATTTTGTTTTAAAGAAACTTTGGAAAGTTTTCTTTTTGTAAATCGGGCTATGGTTCTTGTGTTAAGGTGCCAAAAGTTGTGTGATTGTGATGGATTTTTGTATTGTTTGGTGCGGTAGGTAATCACTTTTTTGCATTTAGTTTAAACGATGAAATAGATTTACGCATATAAAATGTGGATTAAAAATTTTATGAAAATTATTTTTATCACTACATAGTATAAAACAAAGTCGCTTTCTCTGTCCCTATGTCCTTTTGTATGCTTAAATCTTTAAAACTACGCACCGGATTTTGATGCGGTTTTTTTCGATAGAGTGATTCAAGAGGAAGGTTTATATGTATAATAACATCCATTAAATAGTGGAGAAATACTGTTATTTTTGAGGTTTCTAATGTGATGTCGTTAATTATCATATTTTTTTCCGCTTATATTGCAAACGCAGGCTGAACCCTACGAGATTTATCAAAATAATGTACTAATTATTTGTACACATTGAAAAGGTCTACAGAAAACTCCGCGATGGTATATGTCTATCTCTCATGGATATCCCACAATAACATTTTTTTGTCATTTACTTTTTACGACAAATAATGGCAAATTTTGAAGCGATTTTAACCAATACAGCATTAATCCTTATCCAATTAAATAGCTTAAATACATTGTTGATTTAATATAGATCTATATGGTCCTTTACAGCACAAGATTTAAATGAATATTTTCGAAGATATTACAGATTTAAAATTGCGGGAAGTAGCGCTTGCGGCGGTACTGGCCGACCGGGGCGGCGGCAGCGTGCCTATAAATAGCGCGTCGGAGGCCGATGTAATAATTGTTGTAAAAATAAAATAAATAGTCACAGTTTTTCTGTAGTGTATTTAGTATCAGCATTGCACCCGTGCGAAGCCGGGGCGGGTCGCTAGTAATATTATAAGCAAGGATTTTAGGTTTAGAGTTCTGTTAATTTCAAGTGCTGAATAATGAAAGTAAAACTTTAAATTTAAACTTCCAATTAAAACTACTGTATCTTGTTTACTTGTCTGTGTAGGGTCTTGAAATTTCATATGATTGTCGCTTACAGTTGTACCAACTTAAAAAATTACACCATTTTGGTATGTCTTCTAACATATAACATTTTTTTTTACCTAGTAGCTCCACTATTTTTTAAGTTAGCGGGATGCGGTTTTCGCGAAGTGGTGCTACTTTTGCGTGAAACGAAAGATGCCGCAGACAGAATTTTAACAGCATTCTTATTTTTTTAGTTGCAGGGTTGCCTTTTTGGGAAACCCCTCGTATTTAATTATCAGAAAGGTAAATATTAACTCAAACCAAGTTTTTCACGTAAAATTCAATGGCGTCGTTAGTTTTTCTCTAAATACTACTATTTTTTAGATATAAATCAAACTTTCCTTTTTTTAATGAAACACCCCGTATATTCATAGGCCGTTGCATTCCGTTTACTAAGGTGCTTCATGGAAATTAGATCAAAAAAGAGCTGTTTTGGTAACAAAAATGTAACATTGTTTTTTTTGCTGGAATGTGTTCATTTCGGCATCCGATAAAACATGTCTCGATGGTAACTCTGAAAGACCTGTGCAAAAAAAATCGCCACGATTTTCGGTTTTTTGAGTGTATCTCGAAAAGTAAAAGTTGTATCGAAAAATGTTTCAATCAAAAGTTGTAGAGAATTAAACGTATCGATTCATATAATACAAGTTATAGGTGGCGCCACTAGTTATCGAGATGTTTTTTTTCCACAAAATTGATGGTTTTGGTTTTTTTTTTAAAAAAAAAGACATTTATTAACAAATTACCGATTTAAAATTTAACATAGATATAGGTATTATCATTCTAAAAAAGTATGTGAAACCCGGAATCTATGAGTTTTTTATTTTTCGGAACTTCGAGGTCAAAGTTAAAAATTCTACCTCAATTTTCCTCTTTCCTAATTAAGATACAATGCTCAATTTTAATGGAAATTGTTTGTATTGTTTTATATTTTGAAGATCTGTAAAAAAAAATTCAATCGTGGGCTGAGAAATTTTGCAAAAACCAATTTTTGCACCAAAAAAATTGCGACAAGTTTTCACCAGATGGAGAAAAAATTTTTATAATGCGTGCATTGGATTTAGATGTATCATTTCTGATCTCAAAAAAAAAAATTTAATTTTGGATGAAAAAAACGTTTTTTTTTTTTCAAAAATTCATAATGGCGTGGCAAATGAATATTAAGGGCTCAAATTTGCAGAAGATGCTTTTTAATGCTTGTGTTTGACCTGTGAATTTTTTGGATCCAAGAAATACACTTCCATTCGATCTGTGATCCTTCGAAAATTGGGCCGAACCTATTCGAAAAGAGCTGCTGCAGGCCGCTGTCGGCGGGTTGTCATAGTTTAGGCGCATTATTCATCGGCGCTTCAAGGAAACTTATGTATCACAAGTAATATTTATAATATTGATGTTGTTTTATTAATTTATATGACAGTAACAATTTGTTTAGCCATATTAATTATTAATTTGTTTATTAACAAAATTTTTACAAAAAATTATAAGAGAAAATCATACAAATATTCAATTATATATTACATATTATACTGTTTTTTCCTTTATATTATTATTACCTAATAGTTTATTAACAAAATTTTTACGAAAATTTCAGAAATTTCTGAAATGTACAGATTTGTGTGAGTATTGTGATGGAGAGTCCGATAATTGCTTTGAAAATTTTATTTCCTGCGATTTAGAGAAGGATGACGACAATTCAGAGGAAATTAATAATATGTGTGAGAGTGATTTTGGCTATGAAAATGTTAATAATGATGAGAATGATATGTACAATGAAACTGAGAATAAAGATGAAAATGGTATCTGTGATGTAAGTGAGAGTAATAATTGCGATGATGAAATCGACGCCGATTGCATAGAAGTAATAGAGAAAAAAAAGAAAAATGAATGTATCATTGATATATTGTATTTGTATGATTTTCGCACGTAATTTTAATGTTTTATTAAATATTTATATGACGTATTATATATTATTATTATAATTTTATATGATTTGCTGATAGAAATTTTCGTAAACATCTTGTTAATAAACTATTAGGTAATAATAATATAAAGAAAAAAAAACAGTATAATATGTAATATATAATTGAATATTTGTATGATTTTCTCTATAATTTTTTGTAAAAATTTTGTTAATAAACTAATTAATAATTAATATGACTAAACGAATTGTATAAGTTATTAACAGGTTGTACACCGAAGAAATCAAAAAATAGACCGGTTTTGTATATCAGTGTATGTTTTATTAATAGCGGCCAAGCGCTTTCGGTCTAACTTACACCATCTTCAGGGTCCAGACCTCGTCAAAGGGCACACCTTAACCCTCCAGTTTGAGAGCAGTCGTCAGCCGTAGCCTTCACCCAGAACAAATCGTATACAATTAAAAAACTTTCAAAAAACTTTGTCACAAATTAAAATTAAAACCAAAACATTCAACACCCTAGTACATTGACATTATTAAAACAATAAATCTTTTTAATAAAAACCCAAAAGAGTGAGGTTATGAAGATGAAGATGGTCTAAGTTAGACCGAAAGCGCTTGGCCGATATTAATAAAACATACACTGATATACAAAACCCGTCTATTTTTTTTAAACGAATTGTTACTATCATATAAAATAATAAAACATCAATATTATAAATATTACTTGTGATGCATACGTTTCCTTGAAGTGCCAATGAATAATGCTCCTGAACTATGGCAACCCGCCGACAGCGGCCTGCAGCAGCTATTTTCGATTAGATTCGGCCCAATTTTCGTAGGTTCACAGATCGTATGGAAGTATATTTTTTGGATCCAAAATATTCACAGGTAAAGCACAAGCATTAAAAAGCATCGTCTGCAAATTTGAGCTCTTAATATTCATTTGCCACGCCATTATGAATTTTTGAAAAAAAAACCGTTTTTTTCATCCAAAATTAATTTTTTTTTTGAGATCGGAAATGATACATCTAAATCCAATGCACGCATTAAAAAAAATTATCTCCATCCGGTGAAAAGTTATCGCAATTTTTTTGGTGCAAAAACTGGTTTTTGCAAAATTTCTCGGCGCACGATTGAAAAAAAATTTTTTTTAACAGATCTTCAAAATATAAAACAATACAAACAATTTCCATTAAAATTGAGCATTGTATCTTATTAGTACATCTTAAAAAATATATCTCGATAACTAGTGGCGCCACCTATAACTTATATTATATGAATTGATAGATTTTTTAATTCTCTACAACTTTTGTCGAGATAAACTGAAAAAACCGAAAATCGTGGCAATTTTTGGTCCGCCATTTCTTTTGCACAGGTCATTCACAGTTACCATCGAGATATGTTTTATAGGATGCCGAAATAAACAGATTCCAGCAAAAAAATCAATGTTACATTTTTGTTACTGACTAAAGTCTATTTTTCCATGGAGTAATACCAGAAGTTCTTGAAAATGTACCTTTGAATCAGTTAAATAGCATGTTCTTGCAACAAGATAGAGCTCCTGCCCGTAATTCCCGAATCATTCGGCATTATTTAGAAAATAGCTTTCCAGGACGCTGGATTGGTACACAAGATCCCATAAAATGGCCTACTAGATCTACGGATTTGTCCGTAATGGATTTTTTCTTATGGTGCCATCTAGAGAATGAAATTTATAATTCTAAACATCATACGATGCTGGATCTAAGAAACGCCACAGAAAAGGAATTCAGAATTTTAGCGGGTCTACCCCTTGTTTTGCTTAATGCTTTACGCAGAGTATACCGGTATTGTATTCAACATGATGATTTTCAATTTGAATAATATTTTTAATTCTTGTTATTTTTAATAATTATTCTTATAGTGTATAATTAATATAATCGAATAATTTAATCACTACATAGTATAAAACAAAGTCGCTTTCTCTGTCCCTATGTCCCTTTGTATGCTTAAATCTTTAAAACTACGCACCGGATTTTGATGTGGTTTTTTTCAATAGATAGAGTGATTCAAGAGGAAGGTTTATATGTATAATAACATCCATTAAATAGTGGAGAAATACTGTTATTTTTGAGGTTTCTAATGTGATGTCGTTAATTATCATATTTTTTTCCGCTTACATTGCAAACGCAGGCTGAACCCTACGAGATTTATCAAAATAATGTACTAATTATTTGTACACATTGAAAAGGTCTACAGAAAACTCCGCGATGGTATATGTCTATCTCTCATGGATATCCCACAATAACATTTTTTTGTCATTTACTTTTTACGACAAATAATGGCAAATTTTGAAGCGATTTTAACCAATACAGCATTAATCCTTATCCAATTGAATAGCTTAAATACATTGTTGATTTAATATAGATCTATATGGTCCTTTACAGCACAAGATTTAAATGAATATTTTCGAAGATATTACAGATTTAAAATTGCGGGAAGTAGCGCTTGCGGCGGTACTGGCCGACCGGGGCGGCGGCAGCGTGCCTATAAATAGAGCGTCGGAGGCCGATGTAATAATTGTTGTAAAAATAAAATAAATAGTCACAGTTTTTCTGTAGTGTATTTAGTATCAGCATTGCACCCTTGCGAAGCCGGGGCGGGTCGCTAGTTTATTATAAAATATTTTCTATAATATCAATAAGTGTTGCCCATTGGTTATACATCTGGGTACCTATTCTTGTTCTTGAGAGAACGATCACTTGATGGTAAGTGGGCGTGGTTCTCACGAAAAAGTATGAAACCGTATTCTGGGTAGCTTTTCTCGTTCTCAAGAGAACGATCATCTTGATAGAAAGTGGGCGTGGTTCTCACGAAAAAGTAAGAAACCGTATTCTGAATACGTTTTCGTACTTTTTCGTGAGAACCACGCCCACTTTCCATCAAGATGATCCGTTCTCTCAAGAACGAGATTAAGTACCCTGGCAAGGTGCTGTTTAAAATATAATGGCTTGATCTAATTTCCACGGCTTCCTAAAAAAATTGAAACACGAAATCTAAAAAGTATAATTTAATGACTTAAACTAAAGAAGAATTATTAAGTGTTATATATCGTTGAAAAGCCCTTAGTAAGCCGAATGCAATGGTCTATGAATATACGGGGTGTTCCATAAAAAAAATACAAATTTGATTCATATCTAAAAAACAGTAGTACTTAGAGAAAAACTAACCACGCCACTGAATTTTACGTGAAAAACTTTATTTATGTCAATTTTTACTTTTTCGATAACTAAAAAGATAACCGAAATACGAGGGGTGTTTCAAAATGACAAATTTTCAAAAAGCCACTGTATCTAAAAAACTAAGAGTGCTGTGAAAATTCTGTCTACGGCATATTTCTTTTCACGCAAAAGTAGCACCGCTTCGCGAAATCCGCATCCCGCTAACGAAGCTACCAAGCAAAAACAACGAAATCCGGACACCCTGTACATATAGTTAAAATAATTTCCTTTTTTGCGATCGGTTAAAAATATTATTAAACATTTTTCCTGAAAGAAAGAATTAACATTTGTGTATATAATGTTGTTATTATTTAAGTTAGTATCGTATAAATAGTGTGAAGTTATTCAAGGATATTGTTTACCAGTGTCATTCGAACACAATAGGAAATGATGCAAAAATATCCTAACAATTTGTCTAAGATTACATCATGGAAGTTGACACCAGTTACTTGTGTCAACTCGACCGAGAGATGATTTAAATTTAAGTTTATTTAGTATAAATAACAGCATAATTTTTGAAGTTTTCGCACTTCCCGATACTTTTACTGGTTGTGCTTTAACCACAATATCCTCAACATTGTTGAATAAGAGGAACAGTAAAAGCATTTTTTTTCTATAATTATACAAAACATTGAGAAACAAAATTTAACTTTTTGTCTCTTAAAAACGGTTGTTTGTTATGGAATATTTTGCTCTGGTGTCAAATTTGCAGAGCAAAATAAGGTTTTTTTGGAATACAAAATTAAAAAGTTCATATTGTTGTAAAGCGATTAATTTTATTTAACTTTTTCTTACTTCTTTATATTAATCTAAATTTGAATGTGGTTTTTAACAATTTTCTACTGTGTTTTGCTTGAAGAACATTCCTTTTTAATGCCTAGCAAGCATATTACCATATTCGTCGCTCACAACACCAAGATTTTCAGAAAAGATATCCAAATACGCTTTCTTTTTGTCAAAAAATTCAGTTACGACCTTTTCAAAACACTTCCAAATAACTTTTTCAAATCCATTCATACTTCTCCTCTTAACCTCCCTTATTCTTTCATCTTCAAAGATACCCTCTTTTAATTTAACCTCACTGATCCTACAGAATTTATTCTTCAAGAACAGGAAACCTGGACCACTTTTTTCCATCGCTTTAACAATTTCAGTAATCCGAGTTTGATGTGGAAAGGAGGAAAAAATACCTCTTTAGGATTTATAAGTGGTTGAGAAGTTATGCTTCTTTGTCCAGGTATCAAATTTCTTTTACGCTATCGCTACGCATAGAAATCAACAAAATATAGTAAAAAATCTTATCTGTACGTCCTACAGTACTTATCTTGCAAATGTTGAAGCGAAATTTAAAAAGAACCCCCCATCGTTCTGGTTCTACATCAATCTTAGGAAGTCTAATAGTATTCTGTCATCTGCTATGTCTTATCAAGATCAGGAAGTAGCTAGTCTCACTGACATCGTAAATTCATTTGCAAAATTATTCAAAGAGGCCTCTATTGTTTCCACTCCTTATGTACTGTTGTAGAATTCTATCTACAAGAACCTAAAAAAATCATAAAAATAAAATAAACGTATAAAGAGGGTTGAAACTCCGAGAAATAACTGCACGTTGTCGGCGGTAACGGCGCACAAACACCAACACAGACGGCGGCGCAGACATAAAGCTTTGACGGACCGAGCTAAGCGCTGATTGCCGAGAAAGTATAAATAGCACCCGATGTCGAGATTCGTTAGCAGAATCTGATTGTCTATTAAAGAGCAGATCTCTCAAATTTTTTTTACACACGCGCACACGAGTATCTAAGTCTTTTGAAACATTTACTCAGGCGAAACGTGAGATTCTCTGCCGTTGCTGATTAGTCTGGCACTTGCACCACGTCAGAGGAAGGGACAGGGAATCTTCAATAGGTGGGCCACTCGTCAGTAATCTGGCAAGAGATTATTGTCAGTTTCCCTTCCAGAAGAAAAAATTCAACAAATTAATACGTGAATAGGGAGTTTTAAATTTCCTAGAGATTTTCCTGGAGCGTCCCTTTCGGCTTCAAGAGGATCATTAAGCTGTTTACGCTAGTGCAACGAGGGAGGCCGCTCTGCTTACGACGGCTTAAGAAGAGAGGTTCTTGGTTGTCCTAATAAGAATTGATTCAAGAAAGAAGATTGCGGTATAAGAAAGGCCAGGAAATCTAGTCTGTTAGGCGGAAATTCGTTAGAAGCGAACTCTAGTATTCCAAAAATACTGTTTGTATTGTATTTTCGATTGCAAAATCTTCGTGTTGGCATACGTCTCCATTTTCAGTAGAAGAAGAACTAAACTGAGTTTAGAGGAATCTACAAACAGTATCTCTGATTCTATGAGGTTCTGTAGACCTTTCACCAGAATCTAGATCTTCAGTGTCGTTTTCTTCTGAATTTAATGTAAATCTTCATTGGCAAAGTTTTATGAACATAAACTACAATTTTAAGGTAGTGTTGGAATTGGAAGCTCGTTGCAGTGGGGGGAACAGGCCTGATAACTGAAGAAAAGTTGGGATATTCATTGGTTTTTTTGCGCTCGCTAGTTATCCATGGAGTGTTACTTTAGTTCCCTTGAAACCATTGGAATTGCAAATGGCATATGTTGGAACTTAGTAATATATACCAGACGCACAGCAGATTTGTCCTTATCACCAATTTGACTCCCGAAATAAAGTTGATATGCCTTTCTAATACAGCAATACTCCTTCTTTGGAACTTCAAAGTTAGTTTACCACCTACAGAACAAAAATTATTTGAATGGTTTAAATAATTTCGCGGCATTTTAAACAATGTGTACGTATAAAAATAAACACTTGAACACAAAATAAAGACGAGTAGTTCACTATAAATTAATATAAATACTTTTCTAACTCAACACATAAGCCCTAATTAAAGTGATCGTGCAAATGACGTGTCGAGATTATCAAATTCACTGGACTTCTTTTGACAGGTCTGGTGTGTATTTGACATCTTTATTGGAATTTATATTATCATAAATTGTTGTGGACCACCTTCTTTTAATAAAACCAAAAAGATATAGAGTAACATCAAATAAGACACTTTGCTATCTGTTAAATATGTATATATATATATATATATATATATATATATATATATATATATATATATATATATATATATATATATTTTTTTCTAATATTTTCTTGGGTATAGGTTTTTCATTAGAGAAACAAAGGACAACAATTTTCTTTCTGACGTTTCGCTCTACATAGCGAGCTTCTTCAAAAGAGCTTGGTATATTTATTTTACATCTACAAAAATTACAGAATTTTCTATATAATAAACATATATCACAGCAATTACATTTTTATATTTTTAATTTAATTAAAATTAATAAAAACAAAACAGATTTTAAAATAGTCTTATAGTTTAAAATTTAAAACAATACAAACAGGTTAAAATAGTGAAAATTATAAAATAGTACATACCTTGAAAGTAGTTTTGTGTGTATGTTTAAAAATAAATTCAAATATGATCTTTGGTATGCAATTTGTATAGATAGATTTATTTTTATAAAAAGCAAAAAATAGGAAAAAAGATTATTATTTATTTTTTAATAACATTCTTTTACCTGTATGAGTGTATATGAAATCGTTCCAAGCATCATTACATTATTTCTCATATTTATTATAGAGTCGCTTCAAGCATGTTTTATTCAAAAATCAAATTATAGTATATCTGACTTAAATTTTTGACATCTTGCTTGTCATTTACAACATTTTTATCTTTTTTTATGTGTATCATTTCTTTGATGACTAATTTATGATAATTTCTGTCAGTATCTAAAATATGGGTGTTTTTAAAATCAAATTCATGCTTAGATGTTTGTTCATGCTTATGTAAAGATGTCGATGCGTTTTTAGTATACTTGTGTCCATTCACTCTATTTTCAATATATTGTGTCGTCATGCCAATGTATTTCTTAGGACAATTGAGGCATGGAATTGCATATATTACGTTAGATCTTTTTTTGGTGGGAACTTTGCTTTTTAACTTCGTATAAAATGACCCAAGTAAATTGTTCGCCTTATGGCATACCGTTATGTTATGTTTATCCAAAATATATTTTATTTTTTCAGACAGTTGGTATATATACGGTAATGCAATGAAAGTGTTTTGTGTTTTGGTATTGTTAATTTTATTTTTTTTGTTTGAGTTATAATGTAAATAGGTTCTTTGTTTAATTATTTTTTTTATGAGTAGTTTAGGAAAATGGTTCATTATTAGGGTCTCTTCTACTTTTTTTAGCACTTCTGGGCGAAATTCGGGTGAAGATAATTTTATAGCTCGATCAACTAAGCCGATTATGACACTATTTTTTTGTTTATTTGGATGTTCAGAGTTAAAATTCAAATACCGGCCCGACCAAGTATCCTTCGTGTACCATTTTGTATGAAGACTATTATCCGTCTTATTCCTGTGTATAGTAAAGTCTAAAAAGTTTATTTTTTGTTCTATTTCAATTTCAGCTGTAAATTTCAGTTTTGGGTGGAAATTATTAAAATATTGTAACAATCTATCTATTTTGTTTTCGGGTACAGCAGCCAAACAGTCATCTATATAGCGTTTAAAAAAGATTATATTAAAATCAAGTTTTTTCAATACTTCTTCTTCTACATATTCCATAACTATTTGTGCTATTGTTGAGGAGATTGGTGAACCCATAGCACAACCGTCTAATTGTTGGTACAAACTATCTTTGAATTGGAAATAATTATTATTTATTGTAAGTTTTACAGATTCTATAAATTCATTGAGTGTCAATGTTGTGTGTTCTTTTAAATCGTCCCATTTTTCTTCCAAAACTTTGGGAATGATGTCATTGGGTATATTTGTATACAAAGAAACTACATCTAGTGAAACTAATTTATAATTTGTTGGTATTTGTATTGTATCAATGAATTGTTTAAATGTGAAAGAGTCTTTTATATAGTGATTATTTTTTCCTGTGATGTTTGTTAGGCAATTTGATAAGTATTTGGACAGGTTATAAAAAGGGGACTGTATGCTTGAGACAATTGGTCTGAGAGGTGTATTTGGTTTGTGTAATTTAGGTAACCCATAAATTTTTGGTGCTATAGCATTATGTATTGTTAATTTTTTACTTTCTTCTTCAGTTATATGTTGGTTTTTTAATAGTTTTTTAATTAGTGCGTTATTTTTAGTTTGGAACGATTTTGTAGGGTCACTTTTAAGTTTCTTATAAGTGTTAGTATCATCAAGTAGTTCGTTTATTTTTCTATCATAATCAGATGTATTCATAATAACGGTTTTGTTACTTTTATCAGGTTTGAGAATAGTAATTTGAGGGTTATGTTTGATAAATTGTTTTGTTTTATTAATTTGTTTTTGTATTTTAATTTGGAAATTATTAGTTTTGGCTTTATTATGTCTGGTTTTGATTTTGTGGTTTGTAATTACGTTTACTATTTTAGATCTAATGCTATCTCTTATTTCTTCTGGTTTGTTATATATGGCAGACTCTATACTAGAAATATATTCATTTAGAGGTAGCTCTTTTTCATTACTGATTGGTAATGAAAAATTTCCGCCCAGGGCGAGTACTTCTGACACATCTTGTGGTATATCTGTGTCAGAGATGTTATTAAGCCATGTTTGTGTGTTTATTGGTATTTTGTCTTTTTCTATGTGATTGACTAAGTTTAAAAATTTTCTTTGATTTTTTTGCTTTATATATTGAAATATTTTTTCATATTTTCTGCTTTCAAACTGAATAAAATTATTAAGGATAGTTTCAGGTAACATAGTTTTTGTAACTTCTATTGATCTAGTATAGAGTCTGCCATATATAACAAACCAGAAGAAATAAGAGATAGCATTAGATCTAAAATAGTAAACGTAATTACAAACCACAAAATAAAAACCAGACATAATAAAGCCAAAACTAATAATTTCCAAATTAAAATACAAAAACAAATTAATAAAACAAAACAATTTATCAAACATAACCCTCAAATTACTATTCTCAAACCTGATAAAAGTAACAAAACCGTTATTATGAATACATCTGATTATGATAGAAAAATAAACGAACTACTTGATGATACTAACACTTATAAGAAACTTAAAAGTGACCCTACAAAATCGTTCCAAACTAAAAATAACGCACTAATTAAAAAACTATTAAAAAACCAACATATAACTGAAGAAGAAAGTAAAAAATTAACAATACATAATGCTATAGCACCAAAAATTTATGGGTTACCTAAATTACACAAACCAAATACACCTCTCAGACCAATTGTCTCAAGCATACAGTCCCCTTTTTATAACCTGTCCAAATACTTATCAAATTGCCTAACAAACATCACAGGAAAAAATAATCACTATATAAAAGACTCTTTCACATTTAAACAATTCATTGATACAATACAAATACCAACAAATTATAAATTAGTTTCACTAGATGTAGTTTCTTTGTATACAAATATACCCAATGACATCATTCCCAAAGTTTTGGAAGAAAAATGGGACGATTTAAAAGAACACACAACATTGACACTCAATGAATTTATAGAATCTGTAAAACTTACAATAAATAATAATTATTTCCAATTCAAAGATAGTTTGTACCAACAATTAGACGGTTGTGCTATGGGTTCACCAATCTCCTCAACAATAGCACAAATAGTTATGGAATATGTAGAAGAAGAAGTATTGAAAAAACTTGATTTTAATATAATCTTTTTTAAACGCTATGTAGATGACTGTTTGGCTGCTGTACCCGAAAACAAAATAGATAGATTGTTACAATATTTTAATAATTTCCACCCAAAACTGAAATTTACAGCTGAAATTGAAATAGAACAAAAAATAAACTTTTTAGACTTTACTATACACAGGAATAAGACGGATAATAGTCTTCATACAAAATGGTACACGAAGGATACTTGGTCGGGCCGGTATTTGAATTTTAACTCTGAACATCCAAATAAACAAAAAAATAGTGTCATAATCGGCTTAGTTGATCGAGCTATAAAATTATCTTCACCCGAATTTCGCCCAGAAGTGCTAAAAAAAGTAGAAGAGACCCTAATAATGAACCATTTTCCTAAACTACTCATAAAAAAAATAATTAAACAAAGAACCTATTTACATTATAACTCAAACAAAAAAAATAAAATTAACAATACCAAAACACAAAACACTTTCATTGCATTACCGTATATATACCAACTGTCTGAAAAAATAAAATATATTTTGGACAAACATAACATAACGGTATGCCATAAGGCGAACAATTTACTTGGGTCATTTTATACGAAGTTAAAAAGCAAAGTTCCCACCAAAAAAAGATCTAACGTAATATATGCAATTCCATGCCTCAATTGTCCTAAGAAATACATTGGCATGACGACACAATATATTGAAAATAGAGTGAATGGACACAAGTATACTAAAAACGCATCGACATCTTTACATAAGCATGAACAAACATCTAAGCATGAATTTGATTTTAAAAACACCCATATTTTAGATACTGACAGAAATTATCATAAATTAGTCATCAAAGAAATGATACACATAAAAAAAGATAAAAATGTTGTAAATGACAAGCAAGATGTCAAAAATTTAAGTCAGATATACTATAATTTGATTTTTGAATAAAACATGCTTGAAGCGACTCTATAATAAATATGAGAAATAATGTAATGATGCTTGGAACGATTTCATATACACTCATACAGGTAAAAGAATGTTATTAAAAAATAAATAATAATCTTTTTTCCTATTTTTTGCTTTTTATAAAAATAAATCTATCTATACAAATTGCATACCAAAGATCATATTTGAATTTATTTTTAAACATACACACAAAACTACTTTCAAGGTATGTACTATTTTATAATTTTCACTATTTTAACCTGTTTGTATTGTTTTAAATTTTAAACTATAAGACTATTTTAAAATCTGTTTTGTTTTTATTAATTTTAATTAAATTAAAAATATAAAAATGTAATTGCTGTGATATATGTTTATTATATAGAAAATTCTGTAATTTTTGTAGATGTAAAATAAATATACCAAGCTCTTTTGAAGAAGCTCGCTATGTAGAGCGAAACGTCAGAAAGAAAATTGTTGTCCTTTGTTTCTCTAATGAAAAACCTATACCCAAGAAAATATTAGAAAAAAATATTTAACAAAAGGTTTAAGATACAAAAATAAATTATATATATATATATATATATATATATATATATATATATATATATATATATATATATATATATATATTATATGTAAAATTACAAAAAAAAACTAAGCCTGGTGAGCAAGATTTGTGGTTATATTGAGATTTAGCGTAGCAAAGTACATAGGAACCATCCACGGTTATCCTTTTGACAATATGACTGTCAATCAGTGAAATTGACCGCGTAAATCAATCTTAAATTCACTAGAAATCTTCAATTACTCAAAATGATAATTATTTGTACATTTCTGTCTAAACACTGCCCTTCAAAAAATGAGATCGTATCTACAAAAAATTTTTGTCTAGTAGTGTAGAAGAAGAACAACTTAACATATGGAAAATGGTTTTATTTTTCTAATTTATGTTTTCGGTGAAATACCAAACTATCAGTCGATAAGAATTCTACATTTTCTTATATAAAAATACACGTCTCCTATTTTAGTAATATGTAGTGATTAGTTGTCTATAAGGTTTTTTGTTTTAATTATTCCCTTGGCGTTTCCTGCTGGCTGTGCATAAACTATCCTACCATAATTCGAATTATAGGTGGCTAAGACACTAATTTTTCACCGCACATATATTATCACAGGATGCTCGACTCTCAGGTGTTCAACAAACCCATCATTTCTTTTAACACTTGAGTCAATCAAAGTATTCATATTCACGATCAACAACAACCATTTCACTTTCAGTTAAAAGTTTACTATAAATAGAGCAAAATTGCGACATTTTTTAAAATTGTTTAACTGCGCAAATTGAAATCAAAAATATTATCAATAAATACGTCTGTTCACTGTAACGAAACCTTCAATACTGAAAGTAGTTATTTTATTTACGTCCTTCAAAAAGAGGACAGGTATTCGGCCGTGGCCACTCGAACCGCGAAGTAGCAAAGAGATGTTACTCAAGGTTATACGGGCGAACGGAATTAGGGACTGAGTGTGTATTCGTTCAGAACCATATAATTTGTACGCATTTTAGTGCGTGATTTATGCGAATTTTTGTGAAGTTATTTTGACTAGATTATAAATTGACTCATTGTGCACCACCTTTTTGCAAAAACTGTACTAAGACATTACTGCACGCCTAAATTAAAACTGATTTTTTTGTCTTGAAATAAAGCGAACTTTTTCCAAGGTTTAAAATAAATGATTTCATCGCGTGCATGCCTTTTAAGTCATATTAAAAGTAGAAAAATCCGCATTATGGACATAATTTACTTTAACATACAGGAACAGACAGTGGTATAAATGTCACGCATATAAAAGATATTTCCAACGCGTTTTTCCACCACTACATGATAATTAAATTAAATTAGGGCGCATTTTATATAGGCATGCCACGGAAAAATATATTACTTTGTCCTTTCCTTGTTTCAACGGACCAACCTGCAAAGAAAAACTAGATTTATTTTTCTCGCAAAAAAAAAGTTAAAAAATTATGAAAAATCACGATTCTAACTCATATTCATTATATATATATATATATATATATATATATATATATATATATATATATATATATATATATTGATGGAACGAATCTTACATGGACTAACGTGGAAAACATGCTTGGTCTATCTAGATGACATCATAATTCTGGGAAAAACTTTTGACGATCATCTTAAAAATGTCGAAGATGTATTTCAAAAACTGAGTAGTGCACAATTAAAGCTCAATCCGAAGAAATGTCAATTTTTCCAGAAAGAAGTGAAATACCTGGAACAATATAATCACAGAAGCTGGTGTACGAACCAACCCAGAGAAGAATGAAGCCATTCAAGGTTGGCCAATACCGAAAAATAAGTATGAATTAAGAAGTTTTCTAGGTCTCTGTACTTACTATAGAAGATTTATAAAAGGATTTGCCGATAGTGCAAGACCTTTACATCGACTGACTGAAAATACCAACAGCTATGAATGGTCCGCAGACTGCGAAACCGCTTTTAATGAACTAAAGAAGGCACTTTGTAATCTTCCAATACTGTCATATCCTGAGCCCGATCAGATGTTTGTTATGGACACTGACGCTAGTAACTCCTCTATAGGTGGAATTTTGTCCCAGATACAAAATGGCCAAGAGAAAGTGATTGCTTATTTTAGCAAAGTACTTTGCAAAGCTGAGCGAAATTATTGTGTAACAAGAAAAGAACTACTCGCCATTAAAGACATTGGAACATTTTCACAAATATTTATACGGCCAAAAATTTCTCCTGCGAACAGACCATGCATCACTAAAGTGGCTTTTACAATTTAAAAATCCTGAAGGTCAAATAGCACGATGGTTACAACGTTTACAGGAATATGATTTTAAAATTGAACATAGAAAAGGCTTGAACCATAAAAATGCAGACGCTTTGTTGAGAATACCATGTTCAGAAGAATGCAAGCACTGTAACAGACACGAAGAGCGAGAAAATCCTGACGATTTCTATTGTCGAAAGATACAACTACAATGCTCTTTGGATTGGGATCCCAAAATCATCTCCAAAGAACGGCAGGAAGACCCAAATCTTAACATCATCGTTAAATTAAAGAATAATAAGTCAGATCGACCCACTTTTCAAGAAATCTCATCAAAATCTCAAAAAGTAAAAGGTTACTGGGCCTTATGGGATTCCTTGATTATGCATGATGGTCTATTAAAAAGCATTTGGGAGACGTCTGATGGCAAAGACTACAGATTACCCACCAAAAAGTTCCAGAAGTACTGCAAGCTTTACATAATGGTGTAGGTGGCGGACACTTAGGGGTTACGAAACCTCTTGAAAAAGTTCGAAAGAGGTTCTATTGGCTGGGGAGCCGCGCAGATGTAAAAGATTGGTGCAAAACCTGTACCGACTGTACTGCCAGTAAAGGACCGAGAACCCGTAGCCATGGTAAAATGAAACAGTACAATGTAGGAGTACCTTTTGAGAGAATTGCTATAAACATAGCAGGACCATTTCCTATTAGTAAATCCAGGAATCGCTATATGTTGGTAGCTATGGATTACTTCAGTAAATGGCCAGAAGTTTATGGGATACCAAATCAGGAAGCCACCACCGTTGCTGAAATATTGTTTGAACAGTGGATTTGTAGATATGGGGTGCCAGGAGAGATACACTCTGATCAAGGCAGAAACTTTGAATCTGACGTTTTTACGCACCTTTGCAAGCTTCTGAAAATCCATAAAACTAGAACAACACCCCTACATCCACAGTCAGATGGAATGGTTGAAAGATTTAATAGAACCCTGGAGAATTACATCAGGATACAAGTAAATGAACAACAAGATAACTGGGATAAATGCATTCAGCCATTTCTACTAGCCTATCGTTCAGCCGTTCACTATGCCACTGGAAAAACTGCTAGCATAATTTTTGCAAAAGAATTACGTCTTCCAGTCGATTTGCTTACTGGGGATGTCCACCCGATTCTGATGCAACTTGGGAAAACTACTGCAACCAAATTAGTAATCGGCTGTAGTTCTTACACGAAGAAGTCCGTCAAAAGTTACAAATAGAAAGCGACAGAATGAAGACCCGCTATGACCTCAAGGCCAATACTGGTGAATCCATGGTTGGTGAAAGAGTTTGGTTGTACAATCCGAAAAGAACCAAAGAGCGTTCACCAAAGCTTCAAAAGTCATGGGAAGGTCCGTACAACGTAGTGACTCGACTAAACGATCTGGTGTACCGAATTCAGAAAAGCTCATGCGAAGATGAAAGTCGTGCATCTGGACAGATTGGCCCATTATCAAGATCAAGATGGTTGATCGGGACGATCAAGGCTTGGAAGGGAGGCAATGTTACTAACTTTATAGCGTTGTACATTTCATAGTATTAGTTTGTGTTCGTAGTTTGTAGGGTTTTAGATATATTTTCTAAAGTAACGAACTTTGTAGGGTTTTAGGTATATGTTCTACGAGTTTACAATTTATTTAAGTAATTTTACCTTTGTTAATTTCCTCAGGAGGCGACTATCAAAGAAGGTCTGGAACTTTTTAGAGAATTCGACTTCCTTATTTTTAACATGGAAGGTCTAGAAATCGCCGGATTATTCCTTTTTCTTATTTTGATTACCCCATGTAGTATGGAAATCCTTCTAGAGAATTAGGGAATCTTCCTGTATCGACCAAAAGGGTATATAAAGGGTCCAGATCGGCTTTCTTGATCAGTATATTTTGACAGTTCGTGAACGCAACTTGAATTAGTTTGACAAGTGTCACAATTAAGGTTGACAATAAAAAGCTTTCAAAATAACAGAGTGTATTCAATAATACAGTGTGAGTTCGAAGATCGGCCGTCCAGAACAATAACTCCGTAAGAGTAACGAGACGAACCGCACTTGAAAATGCCAAATGAGATTTTGGCGAAACGTCGTGAAAACGATTTTTTGAACGAACGGATTGAAACCCGGAATAACCAAACTATTCATATATATATATATATATATATATATATATATATATATATATATATATATATATATATATATATATATATATATTACATGGATTTTATTTGATATTGAAAAAACTTTATTTGCGGTATTGTATAATGATGTCGTTAAACATAGAATGAAAAGTTAATTTTAATCAGTAAAGAAGATTTAATTGAATATTTATCTTAGTAATTTTCCTCACATTATGCATAACGAGGTGTGTTGCAAACGTGCCAAAGGTTGGGGACGAAAAACCATTTACTTTACATGCAATCGCTGTTCATGCAATTCCAATATTATAGACGATTTAACGTTGTCTGTGGACATTAAATGCGAATGTAGACCAAAATGACCGATATTTTGCCTGGTTATCGTCAAATGATTGTTAATAATCTCTGGGAATCAAAAATGACAAATTGTAAATAAAATTAACATAATGACAAAGTAATTTCGAAAAGAATTATATATATTAGAGACATTACAGATAATAAAAGTAAATTATTCTAACAAAAAAAAATGATTATTTAAATTGTCGGTGGCATCAAAAAGGACACATTGTTCTCAAGGACATTAAAATTCAAGTAAGGACATCGTTTACATATCTCGTATACCTTTTAATGTGAGTTTTATGTGACAACCAAAAACAACAATTGAATTAAGAAAACAATATTAGAGAATTATTAACATGTCAGAAAACAATCACAGAGGTAATAAAATTTTTATAAAAAGAGTTGAAGCGACTTCTAAAAGTGCGCTAAAAAGTGAAAAATAAGTATACATTTTTATATGAAATTGCGGCAAACTAATACCTAACAAAATGTGATTCGCATGAACATATTAAAAATACTTTATTTGTAATTGCTTTCTTACCTTAATTTGTAATAATTTGGCACCAACTTCAAAAATTTCAATTTCATATAAAAATTTATAGTTATTTTTCACTTTTTAGCGCACTTTTAGAAGTCGGTTCAATTTTTTTATAAAAATTTTATTGTTCGATTTTCAGTTGTGAATTCAGTATGGTATCCATAAATAAAACTAAAGCGAAATATCAACGAAGCAGCCACCGAAGCACTCGGAACACGAAAAACAAACCAAGGAAAAGGAGGACCCAATAAGACTCCCTGGTTCTGTAAGGAAGTTAAGGAGCAATGTAAAGAGAAAAAGAAAGCCTACTTAAAATACAGGACAACGCAGTCTCCGGAAGATTGTCAAGAGTACAAAAGAATTAGAAATAGCACCAATACATTAGTGAGACAAGTTAAAAACAAACACTGGGAAACCTTTTCAAAAAGGATGGAAAGCGACTTCTTCAAAGAAAGGAAACACATGAGTTAATTAGCAGTAACCGCATACCAAAGGAAACTTGGGTGAACTACTTGAAGGAATTATACAAGAAACAACAGACAGAAACCAAACCTAACACACCCGAAATTATAATTAACGACGATGTACTTATAAAGAAGGAGGACGTAGAACTAGCCTTAAGAAAACTAAAAAACAGGAAAAGTGCGGGATCTGACGGAATTACCAATGAACTATTGAAATACGGAGGAGAGAGCCTGACAGAACAACTGAAAATTCTCATCAATAAAATCATATACCACCACAGAATCCCCCGATGAATGGAGGACTAGCACAACAATACTCCTAGTCAAAAAAGGCGATAAAAAAGTGCCGGCTAATTACAGAGGAATCAATCTTCTCTCCACCTCGTTAAAACTAACCACAAAAATTCTTACAAGCAAAATTTATGAACACACTTCCTTAGCAGATGAACAGCAGGGATAATCGTCCAGCCTTTATGTGTTTCATCGATCTAGAGAAGGCGTTCGATCGTATACAACTGGAGGATGTAACACAGCTACTTTACGACAGACAAATACCTCAAAACATTATCAAAACGATTGAAAATATATATCAGGCAAAAACGATTCAAGCTAGGATAAACTGTGAATTGACCGAAAAAATAGAAGTAAATAATGGCATCCGACAAGGTGACTCTCTTAGCCCCCTACTATTTAACATCATCATAGACGAGTTGATAAAGCAGGTGCGTAGATTGAAAGGGTATAAAATGGGAGACAGGGAAATCAAAATACTGTGCTACGCCGACGATGCAGTGTTAATAGCTGAAAGCGAAGACGATTTGCAAAGACTACTGCACCAATTTAACATAACAGCGAAAAAGTTTAACATGAATATATCAGCGTCAAAAACTAAAGTCATGACTACATCTAGAACACCACTCAGATGCAAACTAGAAATAGACAACAAAATTATAAAGCAGGAAATGAAGTTTAAGTATCTCGGAATAGAAATATCCGGATACGGGGATGTTGAAACGGAGGTGAGGGGACAAGCCATGAAAGCAGCAAGAACAGCCGCATGTCTTAACAGTACCATATGGAGCAATAAACATATAGGAATCGAAGTTAAATCCAGAATTTATAAAACAGCAATAAGACCCATACTAACATACACTGCAGAAACCAGACCAGAAACCTCGAAAACAAAACAAATACTGGAAACAACAGAGATGAGAGTGGTGCGCAGGATAGCTGGCAGGACACTTATGAATCGGAATAGGAGCGAAGATATAAGAAGAGTGTGTAAAGTCGATAACATCAATGACTGGGTATTACAAAGAAAAAGGGAATGGAACGAAGACATCAACCGTCTGACCGATGACAGAATAGTAAAGATCACGAGAAACAAATCACCAATAGGACGTAGGAGTACCGGAAGACCCCGTAAACGATGGAGTGATAACCTTCAACGATCTCATGCGTTGTGAGAGTATTTGGATTTAAAACACGAATTTTTAATTTCCTCCAAAGTTTATTTGTCTTCTTACGACGCCATTACTATTGAGGCTGGACTTGACATATAAAACTCGACAGCTCGTGTAAATAATTTTTGACCCCCCTTGTGGTCGTCATTACTTGCCAATATTTATATAGCAGCTGTTGTATGAACGACCGTCTATAGGTGGAACATCTTACCTATAGATCCCGTCAAGGAATGATTTAAATATTACATCCGAAAAATAGCTTAAGTACGTAGGCAAGGATGTATGGAAAATACATCGGTGGAACCTACTGACGATTCTGCCACCGGTCAGGATGAAACAGGCCGTAAAAATTTTTCTTTTTCTTCTTCTTCCTTCTTATATATATATATATATATATATATATATATATATATATATATATATATATATATATATATATATATATATATATATATAAAATAGAATAAAATATTGGCGAAGCGGACGTGAAAATTTGTCAATCTACATGATTCTTGTATTAAAAAGTGCGGAGCACTCCAAAGTATGGAATAACTCCGGGTCCGACAGATGGCGACAGCGCTGTTTCGTCCTAATATGGGACTCGTCAGGCCACCGCAGTCGGTACAAACCATCATCTTGCCTTTGCATCGTATAAGCCATACTTATAATCAAAATACGGCAAATAAGACGACAAAGGCGACATCTCGATGGTCCACTTGATAATACAAGAACCATACAGATTAACAAAGTTTGTAAGAGAACCGTCATATGGTGGCGCGACGGTGAATTAAAACAGAAATATGTAAAATCGAGTACACGAAACGCGCTGCCCAAATTAGGGGTCGCATTTTTCGGTACTGGCAAGCAAGCATACCGCTATTTAAGCAGCCAAAGCCACGTGCCGCACCAAACGATCCCACCATGAGAGCATCGTTTAGCGTGTTTCAAAGCCAAACAAGTAAATAAATATGTAGATAAGTTTTTGTCCGTGTAATTTAACATAAAATAGAATAAAATATTGGCGAAGCGGGCGTGAAAATTTGTCAATCTACATGATTCTCGTATTAAAAAGTGCGGAGCACTCCAAAGTATGGAATAACTCTTTTGGGCAGCGCGTTTCGTGTACTCGATTTTACATATTTCTGTTTTAATTCACCATCGCGCCACCATATGACGGTTCTCTTACAAACTTTGTTAATCTGTATGGTTCTTGTATTATCAAGTGGACCATCGAGATGTCGCCTTTGTCGTCTTACTTGCCGTATTTTGATTATAAGTATGGCTTATACGATGCAAAGGCGAGATGATGGTTTGTACCGACTGCGGTGGCCTGACGAGTCCCATATTAGGACGAAACAGCGCTGTCGCCATCTGTCGGACCCGGAGTTATTCCATACTTTGGAGTGCTCCGCACTTTTTAATACGAGAATCATGTAGATTGACAAATTTTCACGTCCGCTTCGCCAATATTTTATTCTATTTTATGTTAAATTACACGGACAAAAACTTATCTACATATTTATATATATATATATATATATATATATATATATATATATATATATGTATATATATATATATATATATATATATATATATATATATATATATATATATATATATATATATATAAGCATTTTGCTTGTTATTCTTCGTCTCTTTGCCTGGTTTCAGTCTATTGCGAGGTTATCACGCCATTGTTTACGGAGTCTTCGGGTACTCCTTCGTCCTATTGGTGATTTGTCCCTCGTGATCTTTACTATTCTGTGGTCGAAAATCAGCTTGTACTTTTGTCGTAACATCGCCGACATATTTGCAACATTGTATTTGATACCCACAATACTTGCGTGAATATGTCATGTATCAATGTCAGTTCTATTATTCTAAATAATAAGTTTATATAATAACTATCTCTTTCTATAGTATATCTACAACAATAAATAGCTCTTTTTTGTTTTAGGTGACAGATTAATTGAGATTATTTAATAAAAAGAGCGGGAAAATTAAGTGTTTCTGTAAAGCATTGTGCAATATTAACTTCATCGAAGATAATCTAAAAATAACCGCCAATTTTTATTTATGATCGATTAATAAAATGTAATGCATAATCATTTGAAAATCAATTAAAATAGAAGTATTTTCGCCAACTGGATTTAATAGATTTTAATATAATTGACACGATTAAAAAGCAAATTGGTACAATAAGTCACACTTTTAAATATCTGCTTCTGTGCATGAATGGGCATAATTTTTCAGTCACAGATTATAGAGTATACAGTCAGACTACCCAATATTAAAATTTAAAACAAAAAGAGGTTTACAAGGAATACAAATTTTTTCATTGAAAAAACTGGGATTTTTGGATATAAATAGTTTTTTGACATAAGGAAAAGTGCCATCACATGATGCCAAGTCTAGTCTAGAGGGAGGATGATTTAATCGTATTGTGAGAAATTTGCTGCCATTGTTTGTTTTGTTATAGATCTCACGCTTTTTAAACAATTGGTTTAACTTTTTTTGGTGTCTTTTTTTTAATTTTTCTACGTAATTTCTCAATTTATATATATATTGTAGCATTTAAATTTACCAATTAGCATCAATGCTACATGTTTTTAGTAATATGATATAATTTGTATATTTTTACCTGATTAAATTTAATTATTTATCCCGTAGTTTAAAATAGTAAACATAGAATTTATTTTTTTGGTTTACAACTCTTTTGGTCTTGTAACTTATCAATTTTTTTAACACAGTTCGTAAATTGCTGTAGTTTATATATCACATTATTTGGTTTGAATTTAAAAGTCGTAAATATTTTATTTTTAATAAAATCTCATTTGTTTACATTCAATTTCAGTATTAAAAGTATAAGGTTATAGTCGGTAACATAGTTCAGTTAGCATTTGCTGTGAATGTATATCCATTCGTTGACACGAACACGGCATGTCGAGATCGATCATTTAAGGTTGAGTATGCAGTATGGAATTTGTGGCAATTTTTTTTGAACTTTGTTTTAATCGTGATTAGTGACTTTGAACTGTTTGATCATAATTTTCTTTTTGATAATTTTCCATGGCCTGCCCATACTTGACGTATTAACTGGTGGTCAGTGTAAGTTCGGAACTAGGTTAAAGTGCTCCAGGTTGAGAATAAGGTTGGCAAGACTAAATATAAATATCACTAAGATTTGTCACGTCTGGTTGCAAGAGAGATTTTTATTTTCGTTCCCTTTCCTGTTGAACCGCCGAAGGCAGCAGACCAATCCTGCCACCAGCTCTGAAAGGGCGGACGGTCAAGTTTTTTTCGTTAAAGTCCACTAATCAATGAGGGCTATTTGGCTATTTGACTATTTGGCTATTCGGCTATTTGGCTATTTGACTATTTGGCTATGTGAATATTTGAAGCCAGTTCTTTTTTATCTTTGGGCTTCATTTCATCTTGATATTGCTGTCATGACTTCCTGATGGTTCGGGTCCTAGTTTTCCTGTCCAGGCGACCACGACTGTTTCAACCTTCCCTGCGTTTGATTGGTGAGTTGGAAGTGGCCCTGTGAAGCCTCAATTCATCCACAACACAACAGGAATCCTAGCAACAGCGCTAAAGTGAGAGGTACCATAGCATATACCAGGTAGGAGAAAAACCTTAAGTTAGGGATTCGAGCTGTGAATCAATTTTTTTATACAAACAAAGCAACATAATTATATTTTGGTCTGATGTAGTAACATGTGAGAACTTTTGATAACTCAACAAAACGTACGTTATTGGCGACTAAGGTTCTAGAACGTTTGCGGCCAAATTTTATATAACCTTTTAAAACCAAGGTAACAACAATAGTTATCAAGAGAGTACAAAAAAAAAACATTGTAAGCACAATTCAAATTTATGTACATAATAATTTTTTATTGGGAATAAAATGGAATTGCTATTTTGTTTTAATTAAGTCGTTTCATTGTGGAGCTATACACCTACCGTCAATAATTTAAAATCATTCCTCATACCTAAGTGTTTTCCTGTTTAATCACTAGGTAAGTAACACAGATAATGTAAAACAGGTGGCGCCTATTGGGTAATCAAAGCAGAGCACAACTATCTCTAAAAGAGATACGAACCTAGCCTCCGACATATTGAGCTGCCGTACGCATCCGTTGCCGTACCCTGTAAAAAGGGGACGCCGCAATATATATATATATATATATATATATATATATATATATATATATATATATATATATATATATATAGTTATATGTATTGAGAATATGATTATTCAGAAAGATCGTAGCTATATATTTAAAAGAATTTTTACAAAGAACAAGGCGCAACATTTTAGACAGGAGCTTGAAAATGTTGACTGGTCACCAGTATATGGTTCAAATTCAGCAAATCTGGCATATGATAATTTTTTGGGTATTTTCTCAGTTCATTTGGATACGATTTTTGTCACTAAGAAGTATAACTCTCCCTCGGGATCGGTTTCTTGGATTACTGCAGGCATTAGAGTGTCCTGCAGACACAAACGTGTTTTATACTTTAAAAAAACAAGGGGACAAATCACAGCTGAATATTTTAATACTTATTGTAAAATATTAAAGAATGTTATTGTGAAAGCTAAACAGTTAAGTAATAGAAACCATATTAATTCCTCTGAGAATAAAGTTAGGGCTACCTGGCAAGTTGTTAAACAGATTACTGATCGAAAAGATAAAACCAGTTCAGTTATTGAAAATTTTTCTTCCAAATTTAGTGATCCTTTTAAGATAGTCAATAGTTTAAATAATTATTTTATAAATTCATGCCCTACCATTGACTCTCGATGTCATAATTCACAGATTGAAGGGAGAGTAACAAATTCTATTTATTTGTTTCCTACTGATTCTAATGAGATATTGAAGGTTATAAAGGGTTTAAAAACAAGAAGTTGGTTGGAGATGATCAGATACCTATTTCTATATATATAAAAGATGTAGGTGACTTTATTACTGAGCCTTTATCTTTTATTGTAAATATGTGTTTTACTACAGGTATTTTTCCGGGTAAGCTGAAAAATGCCCATATTAGAGCAATCTATAAGAAGGGAGAGAAATCTGAAGAAAAGAATTATAGCCCAATCTCGCTACTGCCTAATATAAGCAAGATTTTTGAAAAAATTTTGTTTCAGAGAATTGTAACATTTCTGGATAAGTTCTCTGCAATATCAGATATACAAAATGGCTTTAAAAAAGGGAAATCCACAGTAAGAGCTTTGTACCAAACACTTATACAAATTATAGATTCTCTAAATAAAAAAAAGCAAACATTGGTCTTGTGCCTGGATCTCTCTAAAGCCCTTGATGTTGTGGATCATAAAACATTATTATTAAAACTAGAAATGTATGGTATAAGGGGTAGCGCGCTGCAATTAATAAGATCGTATGTGACGGACAGGACTCAGTGTGTTGTGGAGTCTGATCTCCATGGTAGGGCTATAGTGTCTTAGGGGATTTAAATGAAAAAGGGGCGTCCCTCAAGGATCAATACTTGGACCTCTTTTGTATATTCTTTACACAAATGATTTACCCGAAATCTCTGGAGAGCAGACTGTACTATATGCTGATGATACATCGCTTATATTCAGTGAAAGCACGGCGGAGTTGTTATCGATGAAGGTTCAATCTGTGATGGACACTCTCGATGGGTACTTTCGGTCCAACAGCCTGTCGCTAAATGTTTCCAAGACACAGTGCATTATGTTTGGTAACAGATTGAATAATCAATTTACAGTAACGTTTGAGGATACAACAATAACATCAGTTGAGAGCGCTGTTGTTTTGGGACTACACGTCGATAGAAGGTTGGACTGGGGGGCGCACATCGAGAGAGTTGCCACTAGAATATCTCAGTATTGTTTCGCATTAAGAATTATTTCGGAGAGAGTTGGAATCGATGCAGCTCTGTCAGCTTACCATGCATTTGTACAGTCCAGACTCAGATATGGTTTGATATTTTGGGGCAATCCATGTGATATTAATAGAATTTTGATTCTGCAAAAAAGATTTACGATGTATTTTTGCAATGAAACAACAAGACAGTTGTAGGACTATGTTTATTAGTAACAATATTTTGACGGTTATAGGTATGTACATTTTGAATTCGGTGATGTTTATTGTTGATAACAGGGATCTTTTTGAGGGTGCATCTATTAAACATAACTACATTACTAGAAATAAAACAAATCTGCTTTCTGATAAATATAACTTTAGTTTTTTGCAGAAAAATGTCGAGTTTTCTATAATAAAAGCTTTTAATTCTTTACCTGAAAATGTACATTTACTACCGAGAAATAGATTAAAGTGTGTCCTGAAAATCTTTTTATGTAAAAAAGCCTTCTATACATTGGAAGAGTTTTATGAGTGTGATAAAGACAGTATTGTCTCGAATTAGAATTTTTGTTATTGGCTGTATTATTAAATTTTAAATGTATGTCAGTGTACTTGTTATTAAATTTTTGTCTCATTTATAATATTGCCCTTTATCTTAAGTTTTAGTTGTTTTGTTTTTACTACATTAACTTGATAGAATTATTCAAGAAAGATATTTAAAACTGTATAATTATTGTTGAGGTTTTTTCTTTTTCATTTTTTTTTTCTTTTTTTATCTACAGCTGAGAATGAACTATAATTTTTATTATGATGTTTATTACAATAATGATATTTTTTTGACATTGTTCCATGCCCTTATGGGTTTTTTTGTAAGTAATACTTATTGGAATAAATAAAGGCTTTCTTCTTGGTATGGTGGTACAGGTGGGCCATCATCTCGATGGTGGTGGAATGGGACGGATTGTGTTTTATCGCAATCTATTCAAACTGTGTAACCTCTAACACGGAAAGGATATGATTGGAACGAAGTTTGCATTTACTGATCGCAATTTACTTCATATATATATATATATATATATATATATATATATATATATATATATATATATATATATATATATATATATATATATATATATATATATATATATATATACAGGGTGATTCAAAAATCGATCACGAAACTTAAGGGGGTGATTCTACTTGACAAAATAAGGGTAGAGCTTCATATAATTTTTTTTCAAAATGTCATTCGTTTTCGAGTTACAAGCCGTCCAAGTTCAAGTTTTTATTTTTTGTTTTTTGAATTACTCGCTTACAGGAAAACCGATTTGACTAATATTTGAAAGATAGGCTAAGTCTTCTGCGCTTCATCATTTTAGTAACAATTCACATTGATTGTTTGCCGCTAGAGGGCACTTTACCTACATTGAAAATTGTTTTTTTGTCATAATTTTTTAGTGTTGACAGCTACAGTAGTTTTTGGCATAATTTCTGAAAGACTGATGCCAGGCCTTTACAAAAGGTGCTCTTTATTTACATCGCTAAACCCAACGGTTTAGACGTAAATCACCCTTAAAAATTAAGTGGTAAATTTACTTTTCTCATTTCATTACCACCAGCTACCAGGTAAATAGCTATCAAAGTATACTAGAGCTGTCAGTTTAACATCAAATAAATTCGCTTTTTAAACTATTTAATTTATAATCTTAAAATAACTAATAATGGCTAATCACCAATATTCAAATATCGAATATTGTGATATCCATTTTTGTTATGGAAAAGCAAATGGTAATGCAGAGTTGGCAAGAAGATATTATATGGAGAGTTATCCGGAAAGAAATATCCCTCATGCTCAAATATTTTCCAGTGTGCACAGGAGGCTTGCGGAATGTGGTTCCTTTAAAAGTTATAATGGAAATAGGGGAAGACCTAGAACTGCTAGAAACGTGCAACAAGAAGAAAGAGTGCTTGAAATTATTGAAGATAATCCAGGTATTAGTACTAGAAAAATTGGGAATGAAGTGCGGCTCTGTCAGGCTAGTTCATGGAGGATACTAAGAGAAGAACAACTCTACCCGTTTCATTCAAAAAAGGTGCAGGCTCTTTATGACGATGATCGGCCGAGACGGTTGGAAATGTGCAATCAGATCCTAGCTAAGTATGAACACGATAATCGATTAATTGGCGTCATATTATTCACTGACGAAGCTGGTTTCACTCGTGATGGCATAACAAATCTACACAACATCCACACATATGCTTACGAGAACCCAAACAATGTGGTAGAAACGAAACATCAGCGTAGATTTTCACTAAATGTGTGGGCAGGGATAATAGGAGATTACCTTATTGGTCCTCATTTCTTTGATGGCCCATTAACTGGTGACGTATACTTAGATTTTATCCAAAATCGTCTCCCATTGTATCTGGAAGATGTGCCATTGGAAGTAAGGGCCAACATGTGGATCCTCCAAGACGGAGCTCCGCCCCACTTTAGTATACGTGTCCGACAGTATTTGAATGCAACGTATCCTGAGCGATGGATAGAACGAAGTGGACCATTGGCATGGGCAGCGAGGTCACTAGACCTTAATCCTATGGATTTTTTCTTTTGGGGTCATTTGAAACAATTGGTGTACGATATTCCAGTAATCAACGTCGAGGATCTTCGCTTCAGGATAATCGAAAAGTGCCAAATTATTAAAGAAACACCAGAAATTTTTCATCGAGTTAGGCGACATTTTTTGAAGAGTGCTAGGAAATGTATGGAAGAAAATGGGGGACATTTTGAGAATCATTTTTAGTTTGTTTAGTACTGTTTCATTAATTTTTATCAATTAAATGTATATCGCAATAATCCATAATATGAATATTTACTGATTAGCCATTATTAGTTATTTTAAGATTATAAATTAAATAGTTTAAAAAGCGAATTTATTTGATGTTAAACTGACAGCTCTAGTATACTTTGATAGCTATTTACCTGGTAGCTGGTGGTAATGAAATGAGAAAAGTAAATTTACCACTTAATTTTTAAGGGTGATTTACGTCTAAACCGTTGGGTTTAGCGATGTAAATAAAGAGCACCTTTTTTAAAGGCCTGGCATCAGTCTTTCAGAAATTATGCCAAAAACTACTGTAGCTGTCAACACTAAAAAATTATGACAAAAAAACAATTTTCAATGTAGGTAAAGTGCCCTCTAGCGGCAAACAATCAATGTGAATTGTTACTAAAATGATGAAGCGCAGAAGACTTAGCCCATCTTTCAAATATTAGTCAAATCGGTTTTCCTGTAAGCGAGTAATTCAAAAAACAAAAAATAAAAACTTGAACTTGGACGGCTTGTAACTCGAAAACGAATGACATTTTGAAAAAAAATTATATGAAGCTCTACCCTTATTTTGTCAAGTAGAATCACCCCCTTAAGTTTCGTGATCGATTTTTGAATCACCCTGTATATATATATATATATATATATATATATATATATATATATATATATATATATATATATATATATATAGGCATTTTAGATCATATATCAAATTAAAACTCCTCATTAGTATACAAACGTTTATTTGCATTACAGGTTTCATTTTTTATAACTTGAAGTTTTAATCCCGTTAACTGACATAAAAATTAATCCCGAAATAACTTTATATTTAGTTTTTTTCCGTTGATTTAACCCCGAATATTGAACGCACGTTGAAAATTTACCACCAACGTAAGCAGCGACCAAAAACGTTTCACCTGAGGGCTAACGTCCCCACTAACAACCACTAAACATAACCTGCACGCAACACTGTTAAAATACACACATAATATTCGTAATTTATATTAACTTGCGGTGAATATGCTTCTATTGACCTTAACCCGGGAAGTATAAATCAATGTAAAATTCGTACAATTCTACAATAAAATATTTATTAAAGCAAAAATAGGCGACGGTCTATTACGTATTCCACGGAGCTGTTGTGGTTGATGCATCTGATTTCGAAATCGTATCGATTCATGTTTTTCAAGGTTAATGTATTAATTAACATTGTAAATTAGCGATTTTAGAAAAATAACATTTATTTTGTAACATATTAACCACAGGAGTAAAGATCCAGGTAGAACAAGTAAATTCGAAAGATTTTGATTTTATTGGTTGATTTTTAGGAATATGTTTAGATATTTGACTGTCTCAAAACAATATATCGTCAAATTTATTCTTTTAGATGTCTACAGTCAGATTTCTACACCACATTCCGCCATAATTCCAAATAAATTTCATTTTACGAGGGTGGTTCAATAAGTGAGGAAAATTAGTCATAGATGGCGCCACTATCATTTTTAAATGCATATGATTACGTAGCTGCACTCTTCGAAGGAACCTCTACAAAGATTCAGTATGATCCGCTGTTTAGTTTTTTTGTGGCAGTCATTTGAAGCAAATCATCACTCCATTGCTTCAAATTTATTCTTTTAGATTTCTACAATCGGATTTCTACACCACATTCCGCCATAATTCCAAATAAATTTCATTTTACGAGGGTGGTTCAATAAGTGAGGAAAATTAGTCATTGATGGCGCCACTATCATTTTTAAATGCATATGATTACGTAGCTGCACTCTTAGAAGGAACGTCTACAAAGATTCAGTATGATCCGATGCTTAGTTTTTTTGTGGCAGTCATTTGAAGCAAATCATCACACCATTGCTTCAAATTTATTCTTTTAGATGTCTACAGTCGGATTTCCACACGACATTCCGCCATAATTCCAAATAAATTTCATTTTACGAGGGTGGTTCAATAAGTAAGGTAAATTAGTCATAGATGGCGCCACTATCATTTTTAAATGCATATGATTATGTAGCTGCACTCTTCGAAGGAACCTCTACAAAGATTCAGTATGATCCGATGCTTAGTTTTTTTGTGGCAGTCATTTGAAGCAAATCATCACACCATTGCTTCAAATTTATTCTTTTAGATTTCTACAATCGGATTTCTACACCACATTCCGCCATAATTCCAAATAAATTTCATTTTACGAGGGTGGTTCAATAAGTGAGGAAAATTAGTCATAGATGGCGCCACTATCATTTTTAAATGCATATGATTACGTAGCTGCACTCTTAGAAGGAACGTCTACAAAGATTCAGTATGATCCGATGCTTAGTTTTTTTGTGGCAGTCATTTGAAGCAAATCATCACACCATTGCTTCAAATTTATTCTTTTAGATGTCTACAGTCGGATTTCTACACCACATTCCGCCATAATTCCAAATAAATTTCATTTTACGAGGGTGGTTCAATAAGTGAGGAAAATTAGTCATAGATGACGCCACTATCATTTTTAAATGCATATGATTACGTAGCTGCACTCTTCGAAGGAACCTCTACAAAGATTCAGTATGATCCGATGCTTAGTTTTTTTGTGGCAGTCATTTGAAGCAAATCATCACACCATTGCTTCAAGTTTATTCTTTTAGATGTCTACAGTCGGATTTCTACACCATATTCCGCCATAATTCCAAATAAATTTCATTTTACGAGGGTGGTTCAATAAGTGAGGAAAATTAGTCATCGATGGCGCCACTATCATTTTTAAATGCATATGATTACGTAGCTGCACTCTTCGAAGGAACCTCTACAAAGATTCAGTATGATCCGATGCTTAGTTTTTTTGTGGCAGTCATTTGAAGCAAATCATCACACCATTGCTTCAAGTTTATTCTTTTAGATGTCTACAGTCGGATTTCTACACCATATTCCGCCATAATTCCAAATAAATTTCATTTTACGAGGGTGGTTCAATAAGTGAGGAAAATTAGTCATCGATGGCGCCACTATCATTTTTAAATGCATATGATTACGTAGCTGCACTCTTCGAAGGAACCTCTACAAAGATTCAGTATGATCCGATGCTTAGTTTTTTGTGGCAGTCATTTGAAGCAAATCATCACACCATTGCTTCAAATTTATTCTTTTAGATTTCTACAATCGGATTTCTACACCACATTCCGCCATAATTCCAAATAAATTTCATTTTACGAGGGTGGTTCAATAAGTTAGGTAAATTAGTCATAGATGGCGTCACTATCATTTTTAAATGCATACGCTTATGTAGCTGTACTCTTCGGAGGAACCTCTACAAAGTTTCAGTATGATCCGATGCTTAGTTTTTATATGGCAGTCATTTGAAGCAAATCATCACACCATTGCTTCAAATTTATTCTTTTAGATGTCTACAGTCGGATTTCTACACCACATTCCGCCATAATTCCAAATAAATTTTATTTTACGAGGGTAGTTCAATAAGTGAGGTAAATTAGTCATAGATGGCGCCACTATCATTTTTAAATGTATACGCTTATGTAGCTGTTACTCTTCGGAGGAACCTCTACAAAGTTTCAGTATGATCCGATGCTTAGTTTTTTTGTGGCAGTCATTTGAAGCAAATCACACCATTGCTTTAAATAATGGAAAAAGACGAGTTTCCAGAAGTAATTAAACATCTATATATGAACCAGTGAACAGCTGCTTAGATTAAAACTGAGTTCAATGCTGTTCACAGAGGTTCTGCACCAATGAAAGTTTTATAGTATACGAGGGAGAGTCAAAATTTTAAAATTGCGCTCAATAAAGTCATATCATTTGTTTGAAAGTTGTAAACAATGTTGAAGATTGACTAAAATATGGTGGTCGGAGTGCCCTCCTCAGCCTATCTAAATATGTTTGCGGCGTCTGATATACCACACCAATTTCTTATGTTGCGGAGCCAAGAGGGTTGTTTTCGACCTGGCCTCCGTCTGCCTTCAATTTTTCCCTGTAGTATTAGCCTTAGTATGGAGTATATGCCCTAAGTATGACACTTTTCGTTGTTTTACAGTGTCCATTAGTTGTCTTTCTACACCAGGTCTTCGTAGAACTTCATTATTCGTTATGTGAACAGTCCAGGGGATACGCAGTAGTCGGCGGTGTGTTCGCAATTCAAAAGCTTCAATCCGATTCAGCGCCCCAGCCTTAAGTGACCAAGTTTCAGCACCATATAGTAGGATAGGCCATACATAACACTGAACCACACGTATTCGGGTGTGTAGTAGCATATTTCTGTGAAGGAGAAGATTCTTAAGTTTAAAGAAAGTTGTTTTTGCACTACCATTTCTTCGCCTAACTTCTTCGTCACATTCTCACTTTTCATTCAGAGTAGCACCAAGATACGTGAACCGTGCGACACGTTCAATATTTTCCCCATTGATATTAAGACGAGTGATGTACAGGGTGAGTCAACGATTGGATGAAGTAAGTTTGTGTCTTTTCGGTGAAATTAACAAAGAAATTATATTTATTGTTTGATACAGTTTATTTTTACGCAGATTTTAAAAATATTTAGGACTCTACAGGGTGAGCCAAAAAACTAGGACAGCATAAAGTTGTATTTTTTTAAATAGAACACCCTATATACGAATCGTATTTTCGATTTAGCTTATAATTTTAAATCTTTTTTATTAAGGGTTTACTATAACAAAACTTTATAGTTTCTGAGATAATTAAGTTTAAAGAAAAAAGTCACATTTCAAGCATCAATTCAATCCTAAATAACGTTTTCAATTTTGTGACAAATATATTCAAATTTGGATTTTAGCAAGGCCAAGGACAAGTTAACATAATTTTTACCTAATATTTGCAATAAAAGCTACAGGGTGTTGAACACATCGGCTCAAATTTGAACAAGTTTAGATGAATAAATATCTTTTTTTTTTTTAAATGGTACACCCTGTATATTTTCATGTTATTTAATAGAGTAATAAAAAGCCTAAAAGTTTTGTTCAATATATCCTATACGTATTTATAATAGTTTTTGAGATATTTCAGTTTTTATAATTTTCCATACTTTTTTACAAAAATAGTCTTCATTATCATAGTAGCCATGGCAAAAACAATGTAAAAGAACCAGTAACTAATGAAGAAAAAGAACTACAAGTATTGTTAAATGTTCAGGAAAATCCTTATATTGGTAGCCATCAGTTAGCAGCATTATGTGAAACATCACAATCCACCGCTAATCGTACTACCAAGAAATATAGGTATCATCCATATCACATGGAATTACACCAAGAATTGCATGGACAGGATTTTGAAAGTCGTGTAAACTTTTGTCGTACAATAAATGCGGAGATTCATTTAAATCCAAATTTATTATGCAAGGTAATGTTTAGTGATGAAGCTACTTTTAGAAGTAACGGTGCCGTAAATAGACGCAACATGCATTATTATGCCACAGAAAACCCATTTTGGATTAGAGAGGTGCAACATCAAAACCACTGGTCATTAAATGTTTGGTGTGGTATTCATCATAATCGAATTATTGGACTCCACTTTTTTAATGAACCACTAAATGACCATAGTTACCTGAACTTTCTACAAGAAGAACTACCCCAACTGCTTTAAGGTCTCGATAGGGATGAGCTCGACAGTATGTGGTTCCAGCACGATGGTGCGCCTCCGCATTACCATCGTGAAGTTCGTGCGTTTTTGGACCAACGATATCCGCAAAAATGGAATGGACGTGGGGGTTTCATTGAGTGGCTACCAAGGTCTTGCGACATCACCCCATTAGATTTCTTCCTATGGAGTTATATTAAAAATAAGGTGTATGTTAAGCCACCAACAACAGTGGAAGATATGCGAAACAGGATTAGGGATACCTGTAGAACAATAACGCCACTAATTTTGTCCAGGGTCCGAGAAAATCTGCAAAAAAGACTAAATTTGTGCATTGCACAAGAGGGTCGTTTATTCGAACACTTATTAAAAAGAAATAATTAATCTCAGTATTTAATAGGTAATTTTTTTGTTTCAATTTAGTATAAAAGTAAATATGTATTTGCCTTGTCGTTATTGTTGTGTTAATTTTTTCACATTATGTTTAATGAAACTATTGCCGTTGTAATATAACGAATAATGTATTTCATCATATTTAACCACATTCTGTTTGTTTCTGTAGTTTCTTTTTATTATTTTACATGGCTACTATGATAATGAAGACTATTTCTGTAAAAAAGTATGGAAAATAAGAAAAACTGAAATATCTCAAAAACTATTATAAATAGGTATAGGATATATTGAACAAAACTTTTAGGGTTTTTATTACTCTATTAAATAACATGAAAATATACAGGGTGTACCATTTAAAAAAAAGATATTTATTCATTTAAACTTGTTCAAATTTGAGCCGATGTGTTCAACACCCTGTAGCTTTTATTGCAAATATTAGGTAAAAATTATGTTAACTTGTCCTTGGCCTTGCTAAAATCCAAATTTGAATATATTTGTCACAAAATTGAAAACGTTATTTAGGATTGAATTGATGCTTGAAAATGTGACTTTTTTTCTTTAAACTTAATTATCTCAGAAACTATAAAGTTTTGTTATAGTAAACCCTTAATAAAAAAGATTTAAAATTATAAGCTAAATCGAAAATACGATTCGTATATAGGGTGTTCTATTTAAAAAAATACAACTTTATGCTGTCCTAGCTTTTGGCTCACCCTGTAGAGTCCTAAATATTTTTAAAATCTACGTAAAAATAAACTGTATCAAACAATAAATATAGTTTCTTTGTTAATTTCACCGAAAAGGCACAAACTTACTTCATCCAATCGTTGACTCACCCTGTACTGATGCCTAATAATCACCATCATTTTTGTTTTGGCAGTATTAATATGTAGCCCTAACTGTTCACCGTACTCGTCGAGTTTTTTTAATATTGACTGGAGATCGTCAAAGTTGTTAGCTAAGACTGCATAGCGAATATTGCCATTGACTTTGATGCCTCGCGTTTCATTTTCTAATGCTAACTAAAATATTTTCTCAACGTAAATATTAAACAAAACAGGCGACAGTACACTTCCCTGCCGGACTCCCTTCAGTATATTAAAGATCTCTGTTGACAGATCGCCATCAATACGGATCTCAGCCTACTGTTGCCAATAAAGTTGTCTTTCCAACAGCAGCTCATGCTTTACGTTGTCAAAAGCTTTCTGATAGTCAATAAAGCAGATGAAAACATCTTGCCTTTGGTCATAGCATTTTTACACAAGCAATTTCATTGGTTAGAGAGCTTCCCTAGTGCCAAGTCCCTTGATAACTGTGTGTCGCCACTCATATTCTCATACTTTCTGAATATTCTTGAATGAATTACTCGAAGGAATGTTTTAAGAGCGTGGCTCATCAAGCTTATGAGTCTGTAGTCTTCGTAGTTCTTTTTGGGATAGCAATAAACGTAGACTTTCACCAATCCACTGGGTTTTGCCAGAGTCATATATCACGTTAAAGAGATATGTAAGTTGTTTAATATCGACTTACTTTAAAACATCTGCATATATATCGTTGTGACCTGCACTTTTACCATTCTTCATACAGTTCATTGCGTACCTGACTTCAGATTCAAGAATTTTTGGACTACTCATGTTTTCAGTGTCATTCGTCGGGGCGTCTGTTCGTTGATCACTGAACAAAGTCTTCGCATAATTCTTCTAAGTTTCCTTTATTTCGTCGGTATCCAATATCGGTCTTCCTTGTCTATTTCTTATTGATGACAATGTCTTTGTTCTATTGGTTCCAATTATTTCCTTGACTTTTCTATGGAAATTAAAGGAGTCATACAGCTGATGAAGTCTTTCAACCTCGTGACATTGTTCTTGAGTCAATTTTTCCTTAGCTTCCCTTACTTTTTTTTTTGACAGTACGAATAGCTCAAAAGCTTTTGCTCCTTATGTATGTACAGGGTGAGTCAACGATTGGATGAAGTAGGTTTGTGCCTTTTCGGTGAAATTAACAAAGAAACTATATTTATTGTTTGATACAGTTTATTTTTACGCAGATTTTAAAAATATTTAAGACTCTACAGGGTGAGCCAAAAAACTAGGACAGCATAAAGTTTAAATTAAATAGAACACCCTATATACGAATCGTATTTTCGATTTAGCTTATAATTTTAAATCTTTTTTATTAAGGGTTTACTATAACAAAACTTTATAGTTTCTGAGATAATTAAGTTTAAAGAAAAAAAGTCACATTTTCAAGCATCAATTCAATCCTAAATAACGTTTTCAATTTTGTGACAAATATATTCAAATTTGGATTTTAGTAAGGCCAAGGACAAGTTAATATAATTTTTACCTAATATTTGCAATAAAAGCTACAGGGTGTTGAACACATCGGCTCAAATTTGAACAAGTTTAAATGAATAAATATCTTTTTTTTTAAATGGTACACCCTGTATATTTTCATGTTATTTAATAGAGTAATAAAAACCCTAAAAGTTTTGTTCAATATATCCTATACCTATTTATAATAGTTTTTGAGATATTTCAGTTTTTCTTATTTTCCATATTTTTTTACAGAAATAGTTTTCATTATCATAGTAGCCATGGCAAAAACAATGTAAAAGAACATTTTTCTGTGTGTCAAATTTATAACCACAATCGCTTCTTTTGGTTTTTATGTAGTGTAGTTTGGTTTTTTTTGCATTCATCTTATATTGTAAAATGAATTTTCCAAAGAATGAGTTAATAGATATGATTTATACAATAGGAGAGGCTAAAAAAAATTGCCTTCTTGCTCAAAGAATTTACAAAATGAAGTATCCTGATCGACGCCAGCCTAATACTCATACTTGTCAAAACTTAATGCAAAGATTTGATTCTTCTGGTGCTGTTGATTATCCAAAACGTAAAGTGGTCAACAAACCAGTAACTAATGAAGAAAAAGAACTATAAGTATAGTTAAATGTTCAGGAAAATCCTTACATTGGTAGCCGTCAGTTAGCAGCATTATGTGAAACATCACAATCCACCGCTAATCGTACTACCAAGAAATATAGGTATCATCCATATCACATGGAATTACACCAAGAATTGCATGGACAGGATTTTGAAAGTCGTGTAAACTTTTGTCGTACAATAAATGCGGAGATTCAATTAAATCCAAATTTATTATGCAAGGTAATGTTTAGTGATGAAGCTACTTTTAGAAGTAACGGTGCCGTAAATAGACGCAACATGCATTATTATGCCACAGAAAACCCATTTTGGATTAGAGAGGTGCAACATCAAAACCACTGGTCATTAAATGTTTGGTGTGGTATTCATCATAATCGAATTATTGAACCCCACTTTTTTAATGAACCACTAAATGGCCATAGTTACCTGAACTTTCTACAAGAAGAACTACCCCAACTGCTTCAAGGTCTCGATAGGGATGAGCTCGACAGTATGTGGTTCCAGCACGATGGTGCGCCTCCGCATTACCATCGTGAAGTTTGTGCGTTTTTGGACCAACGATATCCGCAAAAATGGATTGGACGTGGGGGTTTCATTGAGTGGCCACCAAGGTCTTGCGACATCACCCCATTAGATTTCTTCCTATGGGGTTATATTAAAAATAAGGTGTATGTTAATCCACCAACAACAGTGGAAGATATGCGAAACAGGATTAGGGATACCTGTAGAACAATAACGCCACTAATTTTGTCCAGGGTCCGAGAAAATCTGCAAAAAAGAGGATATATTGAACAAAACTTTTAGGGTTTTTATTACTCTATTAAATAACATGAAAATATACAGGGTGTACCATTTAAAAAAAAAAGATATTTATTCATTTAAACTTGTTCAAATTTGAGCCGATGTGTTCAACACCCTGTAGCTTTTATTGCAAATATTAGGTAAAAATTATGTTAACTTGTCCTTGGCCTTGTTAAATTCCAAATTTGAATATATTTGTCACAAAATTGAAAACGTTATTTAGGATTGAATTGATGCTTGAAAATGTAACTTTTTTTCTTTAAACTTAATTATCTCAGAAACTATAAAGTTTTGTTATAGTAAACCCTTAATAAAAAAGATTTAAAATTATAAGCTAAATCGAAAATACGATTCGTATATAGGGTGTTCTATTTAAAAAAATACAACTTTATGCTGTCCTAGTTTTTTGACTCACCTTGTAGAGTCCTAAATATTTTTAAAATCTGCGTAAAAATAAACTGTATCAAACAATAAATATAGTTTCTCTGTTAATTTCACCGTAAAGGCACAAACCTACTTCATCCAATCGTTGACTCACCCTGTATAGACAAGATCGCAAAAATTCTCAGAAGACACAACATTGAAACCATTTTCACCATAGGCCGTAAAGTAAAAAATCTCTTGCCAACACCTAAAGAAAGAATCCCTCTAGAAAACCAGGGAGTGTACGACATTCTATGCGGAAAATGCAGCTCATGTTACGTAGGCCAAACCAACCGTAAAATAAGCGCCAGAAGAAACGAACATATAAACGCTGTCAAGCAAAAAACAACTTCTACTCTGGCCCAACACTGGTTAAGGTTAAACACAGGACATAAGATAAATTTCTCAGGAATAAAAAATACTATCGAGATGTGAAAACCTGTCCACAAGAGTTATAAGGGAAGCCATTGAAATTGCAAAGAGACCTATCAACTTAAATAGCAGAGATGATAGTCAGCGTGTGCCTAATACTTGGAAAACACAGGATACCTGAAAACCTTCGATTGTTATATATATATATATATATATATATATATATATATATATATATATATATATATATATATATATATATATATATATAGAGAGAGAGAGAGAGAGAGAGAGAGAGAGATGATGGAAATTCTCTCACTAGACCCATTGAATGTTCATATGATGAGCTAGTCACTATGACCTTTAAGCTTTTCCCTGCCTTGGAATCTTAACAAGAAACAAATTAACTATCTTCAGTTATGAAAGTTAGTCATTATTGCCATACACTTATTTGCATAAAATTGTATTGTTTTCTACAATTATCTATAATTCCATAGATAAATTCAATGAGTTTGTTTTACAACCTAAAAACTTGTAAAACACATGTTAAACGAACAAATACGTATTAATTTTTTCCTTTTAAATACAAATCAACAACTCAGTTTGCTTTTTTAGACACCTACATACTTATCAGCAATTAAGATCGAAATAACCTAGTTTTATATGCATTTGTTTTAACAGTTTTCTGAAGGTTTATGACTGTTTTTTACGGCTTGAAAATTGTGCAACTCCTGCTAAAATTATTATTAAAAAGAAACAGGAAAAATGCAGTGGTGTACAGTATAACAAATCACCATCTCACCTTTTTTTTTTATCAAGAGGCATTTTTTATTGAAATTAATTGTTGTGTTTATCGGAAAAGCGATTTAATCTGTACTAACGTCAAATGGTACTATTTTTGTTAAAAATTTTATTTGCCTATTATTATCACAAATAAATTAATAGTTTCTTGTGTAAATATTACGCCTATGAGCTAAATTATCGAATATTTATAAATTTTCATAATTAAATAAATAAATTAATGCTAAATGTTATGAATATTAAGAATATTTACTTTAAACTTGTTAAATGTTGTTGGAATGGCAAATCTTAGTGTTTTGATTAAAATACAGGCACGGTAAGTAACTTCCTCCTCCAATTACTGCTTACATTCTTCTCGGCATGTTGGAATATATGATTGAGGAATTGCCTTCCATACGCTATGAAGATCTATATAGCCCAAGAAACCCTCCCTCGGCTAATATTATAAAGAATTTAAAAAAGACAATAACAAATGTGAATTCTGAAGACCTGCCAGATATTACAGAGGATGAAATAGATAAAGCCATACAAGATATGAAAAGAAATAAAGCAGCGGGAGATGACAAAGTCTTAATAGAACTTCTTAAGGAAGGAGGAAGAAAAGTTAAGGAATATTTAAAGATCTTATTCAACAGATGTCTTGTCGAAGGTAGGATACCCAGTGGATGAAACAACGCTAACACAATTTTGATATATAAAAAAAGGTGATCCAGCGACTCTGGACAATTATTGGCCTATATCCCTTCTCTCCCAGTTATACAAAACCTTCATGAAAATCATAACTAGCAGATTGACGAACAAATTCGACAGATATCAACCTGTTGAACAAGCAGGATTCAGAAGGGGATATGGAACATGCGACCACCTGCATACACTAAAAATATTGATAGAAAAAACCAACGAGTATAATCTGCCTCTGTACATTCCCTTTGTTGACTACGAGAAGGCTTTCGACAGCGTAGAACTATGGGCTGTTGAAGAAGCTTTGGTAAATACCAGAGTAGACTCGAGATACAAAAATCTATTGCATAATGTCTATCTAGACGCAACGATGACAGTACAACTTGATGACGAGCTAAAGACGAACCGCATCCCAATCAAAAGAGGAGTAAGACAGGGAGATACAATCTCGCCCAAATTATTTACAATGGTCCTGGAAGACTTGTTCAAATCATTAAATTGGGAAAATAAAGGGATAAACATTAATGGTAGATTCCTAAATCATCTGAGATATGCATAAGAGCGAGTAAGGACAACCAGACAGCCGAAATAACACGAAGAACTCGATTGGGATGGACGACTTTGGGAAAACTCTCCTATGTTCCCACAATCAATCGATAAAGTTACCCCTACTAGAGGTAATTTCAATCCTGAAGGTTTATGCCCAGAGGATAAACTAGTGAACATACTCTTAAACCTGATTAAATCAAACATCTCATTCCTACAGAACAGATATAAGTCAATAAAATAAGTCTCTCGGCTGCAGCGTAAGGGCTTCTCAATCCTAAACTAATATATCATTTAATCAATCAATCAAATCAGTCGACCATTAAGCTGTATCAAAAGGAAACCGAACAGCCGCGAGCAAAACCCATCGATGTATACAAAGAAAACATGATAATTTATTTCGTTTATTACAAAGCACTAATACGCGATTATTTTTTACTTCTGAATTACATAAACATATGGTATTTTTTATTTTTCCGAAACCCACACATTTCACATTATTAATATAAATGATCATCATTATTTAAATGGACTTCTTATCACACTGTTATTAATGAGGTTACTAATAGTTTAACTGCTGAATTGACAATAGCGTAAACCAGTCAACCGTGTTTTGGGAAACTCGGTAGAAATAATGGTAGTCTTTTTATGATATTTTGAAAATTATTAGTACAGAGTGGTCAAAAAAGAAAAATAAGAATTATATTTAAAAAATCGTCAAAAGTCAATTTTTTCAAATAGAAAGCACCTTTTCTTCATAAATATTAAACAAGTTTAAATAATCTTCGTGTGTGTAATTTAATCGCCATGGGATTATTATTAATTAATATCTAACGGCAAGAAATAGTGACAATCCGGTAAGGTTCGATTGTTATATTTTCGCTACGCCTCACCTTCATGGCCAGCTAATAACAAAACTTATAAGCCGTATAGCATTTTTACAATAGAAAAATGTTGAATTACCAATATTTTGAAAATTATAAATTTTTGGAAAAGACAGTCTTATGCAAAATTACCTTTATTTTTAATGCTTCATTCATTCATTCATATCAGCCCGTTTTCATCCACTCCTGAATGTAGCCCTCTTCCATATTTTTCCATTTCTGTCGGTCCGTAGCGATCCCCATCCAGTTTTTTCCGGCAATTTTCTGGATGTCGTCACGCCATCTCTTTTGGGGCCTGCCAACGCTTCTCTTGTTCTCTCTTGGCCGGCATGCTGTTATCTTGTATGTCCATCTGTCTATGTCATGTCTTGCGATATGTCCAGCCCATCTCCATTTTAGCTGCGCTACTCGTTTGCTCACATCTGTTACTTTCGTTCTTCTTCTGATTTCTTCATTTGGAACTCTATCTCGTAAACTAATTCCCAGCATAGCCCTTTCCATTGCTCGTTGTGTAACCCGAAGCTTATTAATGGCTTTACATGTTAGAGAGGTTGTTTCAATACCATAAGTAAGAACTGGCAGGATGCACGACTCGTAGACTTTTCTTTTCAGACTTATGGGGGTGTTACTGGATTTAAGAATGAATCCGAGTTTGCCAAAAGCTGCCCAGCTGAGACTTATTCTTCTAGGAATTTCAGCGGATTGGTTTTCCTTCCCTATTTGTATTTTATGACCTAGATATATGTATTCTCTTACGTTTTCTATTATTTTATCTTCAACTTTAATTTGTATTTGTTCTAGACTCATTACTTTTGTTTTTGACAAGTTCATTTTGAGTCCTATCCTAGCCGATGCTTGATGAAGTTCTTGTATCATACATTGGAGTTGTTCTGGTGAATCACTGATTATAACAATATCATCAGCAAATCTTAAGTGGTTTAGTCGTGTTCCGTCTATGTTAATTCCCTTGTCATGCCAGTCCAAGCCCCTAAATACATCTTCAAGTGCCAACGTGAACAATTTTGGAGAGATTGTGTCTCCCTGACGTACGCCTCTTTTTATAGGTATCCTCGAAGTTTTTATATCCTCGTCTATTGTAACTTGCATGTAAGTGTTTTCATATATATGCTGAATCAGAGCAGAGTATCTTGAATCAATCCGAGCATTGTCCTGTGCTTTGAGAACTGCCCATGATTCGATAGAATCGAACGCCTTCTGGTAATCAACGAAAGCCAAATGCAGAGGTATATTATATTCCGTGGTTTTTTCGATAAGCGTGTGTACTGTCTGTAGATGGTCTATTTTAATGCTTAATATGATGAAATTATAAAAATAGGTGCTTTCCTTTTGAAAAAATTTACTTTTGACGATTTTTTAAATATAATTTTATTCTTCTTTTTTGACCACTCTGTACTAATAATTTTCAAAATATCATAAAAAGACTAATAAAGTCGATCTTCATCTACAAGAAAACTAACCCAAATTAAATAATAAAGACTTTCTTATAGGAAAAATTTATAGTTAAGTTTTGGTCCGCAAACGTCATTTTTGACATAAAAATTTAAATAAGTCCAAAACGGTGAGACTTAAGTATAGAACATTATACATGAAATATGTCTAAAATTTTACATAGAAATCAAAAATGCAATAATATATAGGGTGTTCCATTTAAAATAAGCAAATTGGCATCTACTTCCGGTATAATCGGAAGTGCCGCCATCTTGAAAATATTTTCTTCTTAATTATAGTTTTCCCACAATCAATCGATAAAGTTACCCCTACTAGAGGTAATTTCAATCCTGAAGGTTTATGCCCAGAGGATAAACTAGTGAACATACTCTTAAACCTGATTAAATCAAACATCTCATTCCTATAGAACAGATATAAGTCAATACAATAAGTCTCTCGGCTGCAGCGTAAGGGCTTCCCAATCCTAAACTAATATATCATTTAATCAATCAATCAAATCAATTATCCATTAAGCTGTATCAAAATGAAACCGAGCAGCCGCGAGCAAAACCCATCGATGTATAGAAAGAAAACATGATAATTTATTTCGTTTATTACAAAGCACTAATACGCGATTATTTTTTACTTCTGAATTACATAAACATATGGTATTTTTTATTTTTCCGACGCCCACACATTTCACATTATTAATATAAATGATCATCATTATTTAAATGGACTTCTTATCACACTGTTATTAATGAGGTTACTAATAGTTTAACTGCGGAACTGGCAATAGCGTAAACCAGTCAACCGGGTTTTGGGAAACTTGGTAGAAATAATGGTTGTAGAGGTTAGAAATGCGCGCAAAGAAATGAATAACCGCAAAGCTTCTGAAGAGGACCAGAACGGGATAGAAGCTTAGTGTAGGAGTCAGGGGATCCGCAATGGCTCCTATAATTTATATGGACCGACCCAAGTTTTTTTTAATGTATTTTAAGTCCCTTTAGGTTGGTTAGCGCCGATGTTGTCTGTTTCAACACGAGCACAAGACAGGTAAGGACACAAAATTGATTTTGATACCGGCCAGCAAATCACTAATATAAAACACTACAAGGCAATATTGATTCGTGAATCCATCGAAATTGAAAAGAACGACACTCTGAATAAGAGAGACGATGTACTTAATCTTCCTTTCACGTGGAAAACTCTCTTTAAGCGGGACCATTGTACTGACACACACTCCACGCTTACATCAATGGCGGCGTTCGAGAGAGAGACAGAGTCAACGCCAATGAACCGTTACTATCTGCGACCGCGTACAAAGCACGCTGGACGATGAATTTCTTTCAGTTGATCTACAACCACCAAGCACAGAAGATGCCAAGAGAGTTTTGGCGAAACGTCAGCAAACTTCTACAAGAACCCAAACGAACGAACGAATGTATTCCCGGATTAATACTGAATCACATGTTCCCATCCGTGAAACACTATGCAACAACATATATATCTTATGTATGGCGTCTACGAGCGAACGTTCGCTCGTAGACGTCATACAGTGAGCTTTGAAAATGGTGAATGTGATTTCCCGAAACGTCAGCTGCCTTACAGTCCTGAGAGGGACTCAGCACATACACGGGATGCCCGAAAACCTTCGATTACAGATATATATATATATATATATATATATATATATATATATATATATATATATATATATATATATGTAATTCTATGAGATGATAGAAATCCAAAAAAATTAAAACGCTGTAAACTCAAAAACTGACACGAGACAATTCAGTAAAATATATAATAATTTATTTAAATAGAACTATCCACATGTTTTGGCAAACAGCCACCCTTTTGTCAGCTTTAAGTATGTTATCCTTATCTATTAATGCAAGAAGTAAAAATACCATTGAAAAAAGTCAACGTTCCGGCATACAAGTTCAGTATGATTTATAATTTTAAAGTGTTTTGTTCTGTCTCCGTTTTGTTTTATTTTGACATGAGATTTCAAATTAAAAGTAGGATTAATTTTTAATTAATATCTATAATAGTAGGGTGTTTAAATGTAATATTTTCTTGCAGTAATTGAATGCACAATATTTGAAAAAGGCTAGGGAAATTCGAGACGAAACGTTACATTGACGTGTGAATATATGTTCCAAACTAAGAACTTTGTTTGTTGCATTTTAATTATAAAAAAAGGGACTGAAACCCCCAAGAAAACCCTCCAAATATATATATATATATATATATATATATATATATATATATATATATATATATATATATATATATACTAGTGTTTTTCTGGTTTTCAATGCGTTCGTCAGTAGAAATATCTTCACGACGTTTCGCCAACATCTCAGCTGGCATTTTCAAGTCATGCTTCCTTGACGGCATTTTCATACTTTGGCGGTTGCGCAGGTTATACCTTGGTTCTGCCTGGTTGGTTTCTTCGCTTCTCTGGGTTTGTGCCTCTCCTCGGTCCGCTGTCCTGTTTCTCTGGAATGTTGTTTTTGGTTTGATTTTGAGTAGAGTTTTCCACGTATTTGAAATATTTTGCGCATCATCTCTCTTGTTAAAGTAGTTAAGTCGAGCGATGTGAGTGGCCAAATTATGTCTCCAAAGCGGCTCATGACTTTTCCTCGAAATAGCTCTCTGATTATGTCCATGGAGACTCTAGCTGTGTAGACAGTGGCCCAATCTTGCTGAAACCATACATCTGACTCGTCAACATTCTCTGCTCGGAGCTGCGGTACAAAAAAATTATTAATCATTTCGATATTCCGCTCGCTCGTCACTATAACCGTTGCACCCTGGTTATTCTCGAAGAAGACTTAGAAATAAAAGACATTAGAGAAGGCGTTGTTCAAATAACCAAACATTTCCTTAACAATCATCTAGCCTAAGCGAAATTCAACCAAGCAAGGGACAAAGCATTAGTTGTTCTAAGCGATGTGCGTAGGAACTGTTCAGAAATGTATGTTTTTCAGTGGGATATAATATTAAAAGCAACATGGACAGCAAAGATCGCCCACCAATACCAGAAATCCGAAATGTCAGATCCGAAGATATACCAGACATCGCAGAAGATGAAGTGGCAAATGCTATTGCTGGCATGAAGAAAAGCAGTTCGCCTGGAAAGATAAAGTGGTTATTGAAGCCATAAAAGAAGGGGGACCAACATTAATCCGCATTTTACAGAAGTTATTTAACGTGTGGTTGACAAAGGGCATAACTCCCTCCACGTGGCATAAGGCTCTTATTGTAATAAGGGGACATTTCAGATTTGAAAAACTATCGCCCAATCAGTTTGCTCTCACACATGTATAAGTTATTCCTAAAGATAATAACAAATCGACTCACAAATAAATTAGATAGTTATCGACCTTGCGAACAGGCTGGGTTTCGCTCTGGTTATGGAACGAATGGCCACCCACAAGTTCTTAACTCCCTGATAGAAAAGTGCATAGAATACCACTTATTCTCATATTTATTGATTATGAAAAAGCATTTGATACTATAGACCAATATAAAATGCCGAGGGCGCTTGTAGACAGTCGAATCGACCACCGCTACATTTCGTTAATCAAGAACATATACGATACAGCCACAGCCTGTGTCAGACTCCACAAAGATACAAATACCTTCAGAATAGAACGTGGAGTTCGGCAAGGAGATACAATCTCACCGAAATTGTTTACCACTGTCTTGGAATATATGTACAAGCAGATTTCTTTTGAAGGAAATATGGGAGTAAATATAAACGGGGAGGACCTTAATCACCTAAGATTCGCCGATGACATCGTCCTCATATCGGATAGCAAGAGTGTTGGAAAAGCTCTACAGACTGTTAAGTGATGTTGGTCTAACAAAGAGAAGCGTAAATAAGTTGAAAGTGACACAATTGGCCATGGAAAGATCCTTGCTGGGAGTTAGCATCAGAGATAGAATGCCGAATACAGAAATACGACGAAGAACGGATGTTGCAGATGCAGTCAGGAGAATTACAACGTTAAAGTGAAACTGGGCTGGACATGTCGCTAGGAACACGGACAAACGATAGACGAGAAAAATCTTGGAATGGAGACCAATACAGGAGGCCTACCGAAGAAGAGGCCGCCCGCCTACCAGATGGACTGACGATATAAGGGGCATAGAATCAAACTGGATGCAAGTGACACAGGACAGAAATAAATGATAAAACTTACGAGAGGCCTATGTTCAGCAGTGGACAAGATTGGGCTGATTGATGATGATGATGATGATGATAATTTTAAAAATTTGTGAGGAGAAAAACAAAAATATCTAAATATTTTGAAACCTATAGCAGTTTTCCTTGATATTTTACAAAGAAAAAATGTTGCTTCTTCAGCACCTGTAGAACGTATGTTTAGTACATTTAGTTTTGTGTGTCTTTTATATTTATTTTTTTAGCTGCTATAAGTTTTATATATTTTAGAAACTAAATTATTTGATTTAAAAGGTTATAACATAGTTTAAAGTTAAGTTTATCTTTGTCTTTATGTTCTTATGCGTTGCAGTGTAGGTATTAAGTTGTTTGATATATAATAATTTTTTTTATTAAAATCATAATTTTTATTAAAAACCAACCCTTCCTTGAATGTACAGGGTGAGTCAACGATTGGATGAAGTAGGTTTGTGCCTTTTCGGTGAAATTAACAAAGAAACTATATTTATTGTTTGATACAGTTTATTTTTACGCAGATTTTAAAAATATTTAGGACTCTACAGGGTGAGCCAAAAAACTAGGACAGCATAAAGTTGTATTTTTTTAAATAGAACACCCTATATACGAATCGTATTTTCGATTTAGTTCATAATTATAAATCTTTTTTATTAAGGGTTTCCTATAACAAAACTTTATAGTTTCTGAGATAATTAAGTTTAAAGAAAAAAAGTCACATTTTCAAGCATCAGTTCAATCCTAAATAACGTTTTCAATTTTGTGACAAATATATTCAAATTTGGAATTTAGCAAGGCCAAGGACAAGTTAACATAATTTTTACCTAATATTTGCAATAAAAGCTACAGGGTGTTGAACACATCGGCTCAAATTTGAACAAGTTTAAATGAATAAATATCTTTTTTGTTAAATGGTACACCCTGTATATTTTCATGTTATTTAATAGAGTAATAAAAACCCTAAAAGTTTTGTTCAATATATCCTATACCTATTTATAATAGTTTTTGAGATATTTCAGTTTTTCTTATTTTCCATACTTTTTTACAGAAATAGTCTTCATTATCATAGTAGCCATGTAAAATAATAAAAAGAAACTACAGAAACAAACAGAATGTGGTTAAATATGATGAAATACATTATTCGTTATATTACAACGGCAATAGTTTAATTAAACATAATGTGAAAAAATTAACACAACAATAACGACAAGGCAAATACATATTTACTTTTATACTAAATTGAAACAAAAAAAATACCTATTAAATACTGAGATTAATTATTTCTTTTTAATAAGTGTTCGAATAAACGACCCTCTTGTGCAATGCACAAATTTAGTCTTTTTTGCAGATTTTCTCGGACCCTGGACAAAATTAGTGGCGTTATTGTTCTACAGGTATCCCTAATCCTGTTTCGCATATCTTCCACTGTTGTTGGTGGATTAACATACACCTTATTTTTAATATAACCCCATAGGAAGAAATCTAATGGGGTGATGTCGCAAGACCTTGGTGGCCACTCAATGAAACCCCCACGTCCAATCCATGTTTGCGGATATCGTTGGTCCAAAAACGCACGAACTTCACGATGGTAATGCGGAGGCGCACCATCGTGCTGGAACCACATACTGTCGAGCTCATCCCTATCGAGACCTTGAAGCAGTTGGGGTAGTTCTTCTTGTAGAAAGTTCAGGTAACTATGGCCATTTAGTGGTTCATTAAAAAAGTGGGGTCCAATAATTCGATTATGATGAATACCACACCAAACATTTAATGACCAGTGGTTTTGATGTTGCACCTCTCTAATCCAAAATGGGTTTTCTGTGGCATAATAATGCATGTTGCGTCTATTTACGGCACCGTTACTTCTAAAAGTAGCTTCATCACTAAACATTACCTTGCATAATAAATTTAATTGAATCTCCGCATTTATTGTACGACAAAAGTTTGCACGACTTTCAAAATCCTGTCCATGCAATTCTTGGTGTAATTCCATGTGATATGGATGATACCTATATTTCTTGGTAGTACGATTAGCGGTGGATTGTGATGTTTCACATAATGCTGCTAACTGACGGCTACCAATATAAGGATTTTCCTGAACATTAAACAATACTTGTAGTTCTTTTTCTTCATTAGTTACTGGTTTGTTGACCACTTTACGTTTTGGATAATCAACAGTACCAGAAGAATCAAATCTTTGCATTAAGTTTTGAAAAGTATGGTTATTAGGCTGGCGTCGATCAGGATACTTCATTTTGTAAATTCTTTGAGCAAGAAGGCAATTTTTTTGAGCCTCTCCTATTGTATAAATCATATCTATTAACTCATTCTTCGGAAAATTCATTTTACAATATAAGATGAATGCAAAAAAAAAAAAACTACACTACATAAAAACCAAAAGAAGCGATTGCGGTTATAAATTTGACACACAGAAAAATGTTCTTTTACATTGTTTTTGCCATGGCTACTATGATAATGAAGACTATTTCTGTAAAAAAGTATGGAAAATAAGAAAAACTGAAATATCTCAAAAACTATTATAAATAGGTATAGGATATATTGAACAAAACTTTTAGGGTTTTTATTACTCTATTAAATAACATGAAAATATACAGGGTGTACCATTTAAAAAAAAGATATTTATTCATTTAAACTTGTTCAAATTTGAGCCGATGTGTTCAACACCCTGTAGCTTTTATTGCAAATATTAGGTAAAAATTATGTTAACTTGTCCTTGGCCATACTAAATTCCAAATTTGAATATATTTGTCACAAAATTGAAAACGTTATTTAGGATTGAATTGATGCTTGAAAATGTGACTTTTTTTCTTTAAACTTAATTATCTCAGAAACTATAAAGTTTTGTTGTAGTAAACCCTTAATAAAAAAGATTTAAAATTATAAGCTAAATCGAAAATACGATTCGTATATAGGGTATTCTATTTAAAAAAATACAACTTTATGCTGTCCTAGTTTTTTGGCTCACCCTGTAGAGTCCTAAATATTTTTAAAATCTGCGTAAAAATAAACTGTATCAAACAATAAATATAGTTTCTTTGTTAATTTCACCGAAAAGGCACAAACCTACTTCATCCAATCGTTGACTCACCCTGTATATATGACCAGGTATAAATTTAGCATCCCACTAATATATTTCATTTTAATTACCGAAATGTATTTATCCTGCTAATAAATAACTTTTTGTTTCAGAGCAGTAAATGGCTGGGACCTCAACGCTAGTCAGCGCCCATGTTCGACCCTCCAATCCCCCCTTGATTCCTCAACGGCGTCCCCCTCCATTTCTACCCCAATATCCTTTCTGTACCTCGAGCTTTGTTACTATAACGATTCTAAACGTACGATTTAAAATACCGAACGAAACAATATTTTAAGAAATATATTGTAAAAATTTTTTTTGTTAGTTTATTTATTTATTGTTGGTACACTGAAGACTTTCTACCTCTCGCATTTTATATAGTTTTTAAACATTTTAAAACGATTTTTTACAAATTTTTACCTTATTTTTAGCGCATAAGTGTACTCCTAAGTGGCCTTAATCTATTACCTGATCTAATTTTTTAGTAAAACAAAAATAGAGAGTATTTTGTCTCTTGTAAAGTGCCTTTATATATTTAGAGCGAACGGGCTGGTCCTGTTTTTTAGATTACTATATTTTTAAAACAAGCAACGTAAAATACCTTGTTCCTTATCCCTTTTCTGTCCTTCCTGTTCCACCCTAAAAAATCCGAATTATTTCTTAATCGAAAATGGGTGGAAGAGGCTCTTTTAGACTTTCTCGTAGATCTCAAACTATTGGTAAGTATTTTGTTATTCTAGAATTGCGTAATGAATAATAAAAAAATAATAATGAAAAGGAATTAAAAATCAAATTAGCAATATGAGTATTTATCACTTATAAAATGTTTCTTAAGCCTTTCCTATACTCTATTCAAGAACTAGAGAGAGTAATAAAACTATCATCGAAACCTCCGACGTACCTGCTCTATCTAGTGCCGCAGGTAACTGAGGACTCATAGATTTATATTTAATTATATTTTAATATTATAAGCTTTTATAAATTTACTGCAACAATAAAATTTCCCATAGTTCAGTTTAATTTGTATCAGTGAGCAAAGTACACCTTATAGTGTGTCCTTAGTGATTTATCTTGTTAGCACTTGCTTTTATATAATATTAGAGATTAGTGAGATACCCAAAAGATATGACTTACACATCTATATTTATTCCAAAATCGTTACACCAGGGCATTTTAAATTAATATTTCAGTGCAATAGAAACAAAAATAAGTAAGTCTTTTTTTAACTATAACATAAAAATTAACTACACTAGAATCCCAATTTAGCGTTTAATTATAATTCTGCAGATGGTTTACTCTCTCTAGATCTTGAATAGACTATAGAATACCATATTTTACTACTGAAAAAAAGTTAGTTAACTGTAATGACCTTAGAGGTGGCTAAAAATGTGTTTCCAAAAATATGAACTAAGTAATCGGCGTCTTTTTGTCGATAGCAGTAAGAGAAGTTTTAAGTGTGTACTGTTGCATAACGGACACAAATATGGCTCTACACCTGTGGAAAATCAACTTCAATGAAAGAACATGAGCGTTAAAGTTTAGTTACTCGGTAAAAAATGCGCATTATTGTTTCATTCCTAGACACAGCCACTTCATGCGCTGTCTTGGTCGTACCGCTTGAGTGAGCGCTGGTTGAGGTCCCTGCGCAGCACCTTCGGCAGGTGGAGGTCTTGGTGTTGTTTGGCTCTCGCGTTGATGTAGTTCCTGTTGTTGGGCTGTAATTTCTTGTGTGACCGGAGCCCGCCTCCTCAACCAGTTTCTTCTTAAAAATGGAAGATTGTCTCCTTCGGAATCCGTAAGACAGCCCTCTATAGAGGGGTGGGATTTCCCGGCGACATCCGTACCCACTTGGGGTAAATAATTCCGGTCTCTTGCTTCCTCCATCTCTTGACGTTTATATGATTTCAAGCCCAACGGTTTCGCACTCCATCCAGGGAATATTGGCTCATCCCAAGTCTCAATATAACTTGAATTTGTTGTTCTCAAGAATAGGCACCGGATTGTATTTGTAATAAGGCACTTTCCCTACCTGCAATATGTTTAACTTATCTGCTAACTCTTGGTGGAGTATCTTAACGGCTGAGTCGTGTCTTTCCTTATACTCCGTTGCGGCAAACGCTTGACATCCTCCAGTTATGTGTTAGATTGTCTCTGATGTTCGACAAACGTATCTACATTGGTCATTGTCTATTGGGGGATCTCTAATAATAAATTTCCGATAGTTCTTCGTCGGAATAACCTGATCTTGGATAGCTAACAAAAAGTTCATTATTTACATTATACATTTTGTTGTATAGCTTACTAGATAATTTTGTATTAATACGAAAGCTAAGTAAATTAAATGACTGAATAAAAAATTAAATAACGCACACTTAAGAAAAGTTTAAAAAGATTTTTGTTATTTTTCACGGCACGCTTGACCATGAACCTTTGAAAACAATTGCTTTTTCTCGTCAACGTGATATCAATTATTCTTTTGGCTATAATTCCAAAACAAATAAAGCTATCGAATTAATTTTTTTTGTACATTTCCTCGTGCAAATTTATTTTACTTTCCGAATACGATATAAAAACTATGTCTTTTTATTTAAAAATTCCGAGTAAAACTGAAAAAAAAGTGAAGGGTTCCAAATAAACGCCCTCTAGCGAGGGCCGCGAAAATCATTCTAATATATCTATGATTTCGTTTTAATTGTGAAATATTTCTTTTTTAAACAGACCCAAGTTTATCAAATTCGGTTCAGCCAAATCGAACTTAAAGTAACTTTTATCAGTAGACTTCTTCCCTCCTCTCTTGCCCTAAATTTACAAGTTACGGAATAATTTATTAAACCAAAAAGATGCAGAAGTAGTAAAATTATCATTGTAATATTTTTTTCATAGGTTATATATTTTCAAGAAAAATGTCTTTTTTTGCATGATCGTTGCAATTACGCCCCCTAGTAACAGAGTTAGGAACTTAAAAATTATTTCCAGCAATTTCTCTTGGCAATTTCCTTAAGGTAGTTCACTTGTTAAACGGCTTTTCTTAGGAATGTGATCGAATTCGAATATATAGTTTACAAAAGTGTCTTTTATTTAATTAACAGAAAACGAAATTTTTTAATCGTCTGTGAGACGAAATATTAACAATTAAAATATGCATAATTAACATGCTGAAGGTCACTACATATAACAAAATGCCAATACATTTTGGAATATCTCAAAAACGGTTTTTACCATATTTTTTAAAAACTAATGCAACGTAGATCTAAAAATTACGAATTTTTTAGAAAAAAAAAACAGAATTTCTTGACCGTTTTGTTTAAAAAATACAGATTTTTTAAATAAAAATAATTTGAAAACATTTGACGCTTAGTGGGGTACGGTGATCACAACTTGGCAACGCGCAATAATTCAAACTTAAGTTAGTTAGGTTAGTTCTTCAGAATGTGACATTTTTTTAAAATATATTTCTCGATATTTTTATTTATTTTCTCAGTGTGTTAGGATGTCAACATAACAAACTGTATAGGTATGAGACTCACACTATATGAACGTTACTATACACACGTTTACTCTATAGACCATTCAATATAAACATTTGCGGCGCTGCCAGATTTATTATATTTAAAGTTATTACTGTATAAGAATGTGTCTGTATATTGAAAGTTAACGTGTGTTGGGTACAGTCTCGTACAAAAACAAAATTCTTTAGGCCTGAGAATCTTTAACTTTTGGTACTTACTTAAAGGCTATACTTTTGTATACGATTGTCTCAAGTGAACTAACAACAGGATTTTTTCCCAAAGTTCCTGAACTATCGCTTCCTGAGATATGGTACTCGGCCACCTTTAATGAAACACCCTATATATATATATATATATATATATATATATATATATATATATATATATATATATATATATATATATATATATATCGGGTGTCAACGAATCTATTAGACAAGTCATAATTTCTAGAGTATTATGTGTATCAAAATGAGAATTGGTACAGGTAAATGGTATGTGAAGGGGAGAGTTTTCGCATATTTTCCACTTTCCGGCCACTTCCGGTTTCACCGGAAATGGCCCCGGTTTTGAATTTTTAAAGGGAACACCCTGTATATTTTAACATTTTTGGATTTCTGAGACAATTCTAGATCAGAATATGACATTTTAAAAACTTTTTACGTCTACTTCATTTTTTTAGAGCCACTTTTAACATTGCATCTAGGTATCCATGATCGGACGCAAACTAATCTAAGGGCTTTAGGTGATGTCAAAAAAATACAATCGCAAAGTTTTAGTTACTAGTATGAAAGACAGGAATAAGACAATTTGACAAAATTTCTAACTATTAATTTTCAAATGGCGACCCCTTTTTGACAACTACTTTTCGAAAAAAGCATTCTTTGACGAATCTAACGGTACTAATTTATTTGCGATTGGATTAGACATAAGAACAGAAATTAAATATTATTAAGCAAAATACTGGATAATTTATTTACTTATGACAAGTGCGCCATGGACAGCCATGATGCATAATAATTTGCAACTGTTTTTATCAAGTCTTCTTTGGAAAACAAAGCACTCACTTAAGTAGATAATGACAGTGACATACGCTCTAAGAACAGACGTAAAAGTTTCTTAATTTTCGTTAAGTTTAGAGTTTTTAGAGCGTATGTCACTGTCATTATCTACTTAAGTGAGTGCTTTGTTTTCCAAAGAAGACTTGATAAAAACAGTTGCAAATTATTATGCATCATGGCTGTCCGTGGCGCACTTGTCATAAGTAAATAAATTATCCAGTATTTTGCTTAATAATATTTAATTTCTGTTCTTATGTCTAATCCAATCGCAAATAAATTAGTACCGTTAGATTCGTCAAAGAATGCTTTTTTCGAAAAGTAGTTGTCAAAAAGTGGTCGCCATTTGAAAATTAATAGTTAGAAATGAAAACGTAATTTTGTCAACTTGTCTTATTCCTGTCTTTCATACTAGTAACTAAAACTTTGCCCTTAGATTAGTTTGGGTCCGATCAAGGCCACCTAGATGCAATTTTAAAAGTGGCTCTAAAAAAATGAAGTAGACGTAAAAAGTTTTTAAAATGTCACATTCTGATCTAGAATTGTCTCAGAAATCCAAAAATGTTAAAATATACAGAGTATTCCATTTAAAAATTCAAAACCGGGGCCATTTCCGGTGAAACCGGAAGTGACCGGAAAGTGGAAAATATGCGAAAACTCTTCCCTTCACATACCATTTACCTGTACCAATTCTTATTTTGATACACATAATACTCTAGAAATTATGACTTGTCTAATAGATTCGTTGACACCCGGTATATATATATATATATATATATATATATATATATATATATATATATATATATATATATATATATGTTTATACTAAATATCAATTCTTTGTTTTGGAGGGGGCTGATATGACGATTTGAACCCTGATGATTGATTATTAACAGCAGTTTATTATCAAAGTTCAAAAAACCAACCTCAGGTAATCAAACATAACTATTCTAATGTCGGATTTTCAAGGTTAGCTTGATTTGAATCAACTTATTGAAATTACTATTAAAATCATGATTTACGTCAGCTGAACAAACGAAGCAAAACACGAGAAGAAAAAATATAAGTTTTGTTTATGTTATAACTACATATTCATTGTAAATTTAAGTAGTATTTAAAAAGGAATACCGATTTCCTCGCCTTAATTAATATGATCTTTTTTTTAGTTAAAAATATTTATTATTGTATTTCATACAACTTACGAAAAAAAAAATCAAAAACGACTTATTCCATGCCATAGGTAAAAATTAGTGCTGTTTTTGACGTAAATTCCAGGATGAGACCTATCCAGGAGTGTTGGGGATAATGTAAGAATAGATCTTACTTAAAATGTAACAGGCAAAAGTAGGTTGAGGCCAAGAGGAGGGGAGTCAAAGTTGACTAAAACAGGTTTTTGGAATCTACAAGACAAGGGACGCATTTTGGAAAAAAAAAATTCAAATAAAAGTTGTAAAGATTTTAAAAACCTGCAATTTGAGCTTTTGCTCGATGATTTTCGTCGATTTGTTATTGCAAAAATGCCAAAAAAAAACCTTCAAATCCACCATTTTTTGCATTAATTGCAAAATTAACTTTTTTTGCACTTTTTTGATTTCAAAGGGAAGCCCTTGTCATTTTGCACAAAATAATATTTTATAATAGTAAATCGGATAATTTGTTGCTGAGATATTGCTATTTGTTTAACCCAAGACGCAAAATGTTGATAGCTATAACTTTTTTTTGGGTGAATATTTTGAGCTTCACAAATGCTCAATCTCTTCGTGAAGACCTAAATTTTCATATGTTGTTAGGGACAAATAAAAAATTAATTTTTAACCCTTAAAATATCGCTTTAAAAAAGAGGGTGTGCCATATTCATACGAGGGTAGTTCGATAAGTTCTCGGCCTGAAACAGAGAGGGCGCTATAAGCATCAAATAACTATAATATTTTGTAAGCATTAACCTTGAGATGACGCCTTGCAAAGTTTCAAATGTTTGCGTTCAGTTGCTTGTTCGTGGCGATCGAGTGAACATATAAGGTTCGATATTTTGTGAAAGATGAATAAAATTGAAGTTCGAGCGGTTATAAAGTACTTTGTTTTAAAGAGTTTAACTCCTACGGACATTAAAAATGAGTTAAACTCTACTTTGAAGGATTCTTCTCCTTCGTTTTCGACAGTAAAAAAATGGGCTGCTGAATTAAATCCTGCTGAGTTTCTTCGACGTTTTATAAATGTAGATGAAACATTACACGTCAGAGACAAAGCAGGAGTCTAAACAGTGGGTGGGGGCAGGTGAAAGTGCGCCAAAAAAAGCGGGTTCCGTCTGCAGGAAAAGTCATGGCAACAGTTTTTCGGGATTCACATGGCGTACTGCTTATAGACTATTTAGAACAAGGCCAGACCATCACCGAGGAGTATTATGCTTCACTACTTTACCGTTTGCAGCATGTAATTAAGGCCAAACGTCCACATCTTGCCAAAAAGAAAGTGTTCTTTCATCAGGAAAACGCGCCTGCATACAAATCTGTGGTTGTTGCTGCAAAACTCCATGACCTATGTTTCGATGTGCTTCCACATGCGCCATATTCGCCTGATCTGGCTCTCAGCGATTACTTTCTCTTCTCAAACTTGAAAAAACGGCTCGCTGGACGAAAATTTCCTTCAAATAACGAGGTCAGAGCAGCGACAACTGCTTATTTTGCAGAGTTGGACAAATCGCGTTATACTACGGGTATTAAAATGTTAGAAAATCGTTGGTCTAAATGTATTGAAGTACAAGGGGACTATGTTGAAAAATAAATAAAAACATTTTCAAAAATCTTTAGTTTTCTTTATCAGGCCGAGAACTTATCGAACCATGCTCGTAATTCTGAAATACAGCGGATTTTTCCGAGCCCTGCTGATGTAAAGTTGCGAGTTCAGTTTTTTCGTTCGCTCAAAAGCTCTATTTCTTTATAAAAAAAAATCCCTTTTTTAAAGCGACATTTAAGGGGTTGAAAATTATTTTTTTTATTTGCCCCTAACAAGATTGAACCTTTGTGGAGGTCAAAATGTTCACTCAAAAAAAAGTTATAGCAATCAACATCTTACGTCTTGGGAAAAACAATTAGCAATATCTCAGCAACAAATTATCCAATTTACTATTGTAAAATATCATTTTATTTAGGAAGATGAGAGGTTCCCTTTAAAAGCAAAGAAGACCAAAAAAAAATTATTTTGCAATAAATAATTGATATGCAAAAAATGGCCCATTTTAAGGGTTTTTTGGCCTGTTTGCAATAATAAAATTAACAAAAATGAACGCTAAAAAGCTCAAATTATAGGTCTTTAAAATCTCTACAACATTTATTTGAAACTTTTTTTTCCAAAATGTGTTTCTTGGCTTGTAGATTCAAAGAGGTTGTTTTAGTCAACTTTTACCCCCCCCCCCCCTTGACCCAACCTATTTTTTGCTGTTACATTTTAAGTAGAGTTTGTTCTTACATTGCCCCAACACCCCTAGGTAGGTCTTACCCATCTCGGAATTTATGTAACTATTTTTCCTTATGGCTTGGACTAAAGGGTGTTTTTTATAGAGGTATAAAATTTTAAGTTGGCAACACTTTTTTAACTGGCGGCCATTTTGTCAGTTGTCAAGTGATTTATGTTTAGTTTGGTTTGGCATTTCAACATGAATAGACTGACGCCTGAACAACGCTTCCAAATTGTGCAAATTTATTTTGAAAATCATGGTTCTGTTCGAAATACGTATCGTGCACTACGTCCATTTTACGGTCAACATAATCGTCCATCAGAGCAATTAATTCGATTAACTATGGAACGTTTTCGCACCACGTTTACTCTAAATGATAATACGCATCCACAGAGACGTCGTACAGTGCGTACAGAAGAAGTCATTGCTGCTGTAGAACGTAGCGTAGAGGAAGACCCGAATCAGTCTATCCGCCATCGTGCACAGGAATTGGATATGTGTCCATTCACTTTATGGAAGATTTTGCGGAAAGATCTTGGTTTGCGTGCTTACAAAATCCAACTCGTGCAAGAATTGAAGCCACACGATCACCTAGCAAGGCGTAGATTCGGTGAATGGGCCCAAAACAAGATTGCCGTTGATCCCGATTTTCATAAGCGAATTTTGTTTAGCGATGAAGCTCACTTTTGTTTGAATGGATACGTCAATAAACAAAACTGCCGTATTTGGAGTGATGATAATCCTCAAGTGTATGTTGAGACACCGTTACACCCAGAAAAACTGACTGTTTGGTGTGCTTTATGAGTTGGTGGAATCATTGATCCGTACTTCTTTAAAAACGATGCTGGTCAGAACGTTACAGTCAATGGTGACCGCTATAGAGCCATGATTACTGACTTTTTCGTTCATCAATTGAACAACCATGATGTGCAGGAGCTGTGGTTTCAACAAGACGGCGCAACATGTCACACAGCTCGTGCCACAATTGATTTATTGAAGGAAACGTTTGGTAACCGCATAGTTTCACGTTTCGGACCCTTGAATTGGCCTCCGAGATCGTGCGACTTAACGCCGCTAGACTATTTTCTGTGGGGATATGTGAAGTCGCTAGTCTACGCCGATAAGCCCGAAACGATTGATCACTTGGAGGACAACATTCGCCGCGTTATTGCCGATATACGGCCACAAATGTTGGAAAAAGTCATCGAAAATTGGACCTCCAGATTAGACTACGTCCGAGCCAGCCGTGGCGGTCATATGCCAGAAGTCATTTTTAAATTATAATGCCAGAAGGTTATATTTCGAATAAAGTAAATTTCATGTCAATTTAAAAAATTCGTCTTTGTTTTATTCCATTTAAAAGTTCTATACCTCTATAGAAAACACCCTTTACAATGACATATCTCAAGAACGCCACGTAGCGGTCATCTGTAATTTACAAGTTGCCCTCGTAAATGTCCGATAATTTCGTCCAGTGGTATATTATATAATTTTTTCATTTAAATTAATGATTTATTTATATTCCAATAAAAATTAAATTCGTCCGAATCCTGCCAGTGTGGAATTATTACTTATTAAAATCACGTGAGACAAACGTCGACAACTCCCACACGAAATGGCACACAATAAACATTATTAGGTATGCCATGTCTTAGCAATAAAAAACCACTGACCCCTTTGCGCGTGTCCTTCGCTGACCCTGAAAAACTTCAATGTGTTAATAAAATATTTAGGCAAATAACAAATATTAGGAAAATATCAGCTGGTGCAACTTTATTTATGAATAATTAATGATCGTAGGCCGTTCGTGGGAAACTTGTCATTCGGATCGATGAAAAAATTGAATCCATACTTATTTTGCAAATAGCATCTATAAATTTGTTATTAATGTCGTATGTATTAGTACGGGTTGTCCCATTTTCGATACTTTTAGGGGATATTGGAGTTATTATCAAAGATAGAGTGTTGCGGTTTTTACTTTAATGTCATACCTTTTAACGAAACAAAAGATTCCAGTATTTGTTTGAAGGTCATAGACAATGATGTTTCTTGCGAAGTAGTAAATATCTGTTGGACTTCCATTGTCTTTATTTTTGTTGAATATCACGACGTTACGGCCAGTAGTTATCTCTAGCCGTTTTCTAGTGACACTAAATAAATCCCTTAGCTACATGACTATTTATACTAAAAGTAAATGCAGTAGAGTATGACTGAGATGGGTACAGTCATTCCTGCTATGGCAAAATGCATTTAGTTTTAGTTTACAATTACTAAGAAGTGGTTTCCACACTTCTCTTATATCTAAAGATGGTTTACTAATACAACTCGGATTCTATTGTATAACTGCGGCTTCTTTGAATTTACGTTTTCTCAAATGTTGTTCTCGGTGTAGTATTTTAGCTTCAGACCATTTTATGTGGTGTCCATAAGTCCAGGCATGGTTGGCGGCACCAGATTTTTCTGTTTCTCCTCGAGATGTGCATTTTTGGTGTTCTTTGATCCTTACGTCAATTGTCGTCACGTCTGATGAAGTATTGGACACTTCAGCGTTTCTTAGCTGATGATGTGAGATCGCTGACTAGTTAGATCTGCTCACATTCTTCATAATTCATACGTCTGAGACCGTTCCTACCAGTTTTCTGCCTTGTTCTCTATTCCACGCTTTCTTTTTGACTTTTTTCCATTTTAGCTCGATTCTTTCATGCTCTTTTGTTATATTTCTCTTCCAGTTAGCATCAGGTCCTCTATGTCTCTTCCCTTCCGGTTGGTATTTAAGGACATGTTTGGCTATATTACTTTGGTCTTTCCTGAATGTGTAGTTAATCTATTTTTATTTTTTTTATTGTTCTTATTTCTTCTTGTTTTACTCTTCCCCATAGTTCGGTATTGATTTTTAACACAACTATTGAATATTCTAATTTTGACCATTTCTTAAGATATCGCTTGTTTGTTAAATTCTTGCTGCATGCTGTTTTTGTTATGCTGGTTCTGATGTCTGTTTTACTTCTTCCTTTCCTGTCCATAAGTGATCCAAGCATTTTGTCTACTTCCTCTAATTATTTTCCATTTATCTTTATTTCCTTGCCTTGTTAATCTTATTGTTTATTGCTTTAAAGCATTTTAATTTTTTTACATGTATTGTGAGATCTAACTAATCAGAATAGTGAGACAACTTGTCAAGTTTGGTTTGCATAAGTTTCTTGTGTTCCACTAGCAGACGTATATCATCTGTAAGCTCTCCAATTGGCTCATTTGATTCCCGTTACATTATCAATGGTCTTCTTCATAATCCAATTTACTATGATTGAAAACAATGTTTCAGATAGAATGCAACCTTGCTTAACTCTGCTCTTTATAACTATTCATTCTGAGATTTCTCCAGAGTGTTCTATTCCAACTCTGTATTCTTTTTAAAATAATTTATTCAAGTTTTTGTTTCGCCAATGTAGGAATTGCCACATTCAGATACGTAGACGATACTTTTATTATTTGGAGTGGAAACGACGAAGAACTTCGAAACTTCCTTTTTCATCTCAACAACATCAGCCCAACTAGTAAACTCGCCATGGAGAAAGAAGTAGAAAATAAATTACCATTCTTAGATGTCTTGGTTGAAAGAAATGGCAGACAAATTCGTACTTCGGTTTACTTTAATTATTCATCTAATCACTCCAACAACACCAAACAAGGAATTATAAGAAATCTCGTAGATAGAGCCTTAACTCTCTGCAACTCCAACGAGAATTTAATGAAAGAGATAGATTACATTAAAAATGATCTGACAGCCAACGGATACCCAGTATATCTAGTGGATAAATTTCTTGAACAACGCAGAAATAGGACAATATCGACAACGAATGAAGAACGAAAACCAGTATTGAACATCCCCTATGTTAAAGGCATTTCAGAAAAAGTTAGAAGGATAGGAAAAAGATATAAAATCAACGTTGTTTTTAATTCAAATAACTCTCTGAGAAGTCGGCTCACCAACAACTCAAAAAGACATGAAGAACTGTATATATCAGATATCATGTGAATGTGGCAATTCCTACATTGGCGAAACAAAGACACCTCTTGACGTAACGATCAAAGAACATCAGAAATGCACATCTCGAGGAGAAACAGAAAAATCTGGTGCCGCCAACCATGCCTGGACTCATGGACACCATATAAAATGGTCTGACGCTAAAATACTACACCGAGAATAACATTGGAGAAAACGGAAATTCAAAGAAGCGCGTTTATACATCTGAACCCGAGTTGTTTTAGTAAACCATCTTTAGATATAAGAGAAGTGTGGAAACCACTTCTTAGTAATTGTAAACTAAAACTAAATGCAGCATAAAAAATGGGATTTTGCCATAGCAGGCATGACTGCACCCATCTCAGTCACACTCAACTGCATTTACTTTTAGTATAAATAGTCATGTAGCTAAGGGATTTATTTAGTTTCACTTGAAAACTAGCCGAAACGTCGTGATATTCAACAAAAATAAAGACAATGGAAGTCCAACAGATATCTACTACTTCGCACGAAAGATTCCAGTGTCAAATTTGTCATCACTCTCTTACTTTTTAATCTATAGGGTGATTTTGAAAATCTCCCTTTTTAAGCACATCTCGTATTTCCTTTATGCGTTAATTTATCACGTAGAGTTCAGTGGCGCACTCTGTTTTTTTGTAAAAAGCTTAGTTTTTTATATTAACCAAACTTATTTATTTATTTATTTATTGATACTCTTACAAACACCTAAACATAACATGCTACAAAGTAATTATAAGTAAGAGAAATTATACAGACTTAACAAACACAGAGCAAAGAGAGCACAGAGAAGAACCTGAATAAACCTAAAAGTCACTGCATAAGTTGCAATAGCAATTTTTTGGTACAATTAAAAAAGTCAATTTCATTATTCTTATATAGTATGTTGCACTTAGTTAACATTAAATTCATTGGAGAACGATTATCAGTGGAGCATACACATTCCTAATATAAAAGGCAGAATCGGTTCTATTTTCATGAACTCAAAGCTCATGGGAAGGGGAGGGGCGATCGCAAGCATACCCATTGCTATACTCTATTCAAGAACTAGACAGAGTAACAAAATTCTTACCGAAACCTCCAACGTACCTGCTCCAGTGTCGCAGGTAACTGAGGACTGCCGTAAATCTAATTATATTTAAATATTATAAGCTTTTATAAATTTACTGCAACAATAAAATTTCTGATAGTTCAATTTAATTTCTGTCAGAGAACAAAGTACACCTTACAGTGTGTCCTTAGTGATTTATCTTGTTTGTGCTAGTTTTTATATATTATTTGAGATTAGTGAGATACCCAAAAGATATGGATTCCACATCTATATTTATTCCAAAATCGTTAAACCAGGGCATTTTTTCCTCAACGCAAAACTTATTACGATGAATGTTTATGATGCCTTAAGATATCAATATCTAGATAATAACGTTAAAAGCTCTGTTGAGATGTATTCCAACATGACACGAGTTGGAAAATCTATTATGTACCGAATACTGAAGGAGAAAAAAAACGACTGGAATTGTTAGTACTCCCAAGCTACATTCGATCACAGGCAAACGAAAAACCTCGTTGGAAGAAGAGATGTAAACTGCAATAAAAGGAGTTGTACATACATTTTATTATGAGAAGCAGATCCCAACCGTCGACAAAATTCTCAGTAAAATCAATGAAGATCGGGATTTACCTGAAATTAAAAGAACTGAGCTCTGGAAATTGCTCAGAGAACTTAATTTTTGCTGGGAAAAACCAGATAAGAAATCTGTTCTTATAGGTCGTCCGGAAAATGTCCGTTGGAGAAGGAAATATCTCTTAAGTAAAAAGTAGAGTTGCTAGAAATAACACAACTTCCAAAATTTGTAATTTAACTGAACTTTTGGAAGATTTTTTTGAATAAAGTTACTGTTGAAAATTGGGAAAAATCCATATAATAAAAGAATAAAAGAAAATGTGGAAACTCGATCTCATGATCGGTGTGATAGAGGAACCAATAATAATTAATTTGAGCGAGGATAGATTCCCTGACTGTCTGCAAATTATATACGTAATGTTTACCAGGGTAAACACAATTTATTATTTAAATTTTCTGTAACATATAAAAATTAATTATATTTGAATCCCTTTTTAATGTTTAATTGTAATTCTGCAGATGGTTTAAGAAATAAATAAACTGAAACATCAAATATCCTAAAAATGTTTTTAATTAATAATAAAATGACCGATAGCCCCAAAACTATTTTAATATTATTTGGACGAATTTATTTTTTTATGCGTAATTTCTTGTATTTTTGATAATAGGTATTTTGTAAGTATTTAAATTAGAACTATAATATAAATTTTTTGAAAGAAAAAGGCTAAGTTTTAGTCTGAATGTGCCTAAAACGGTTTCTATGCCAAAATTGAAAATAATAAAAATACAGTTGTGATTTGTGTTAAATATGTCAAAATTATCTATATTTTCTAATGTATGTAACTTTTTATTTTAGGTTTATTACCGAAATAATATTCTATGCCATAAATACCTAGTGATAAAATAAACCTTCTTCCGACGCCTATGATAAGGATTAAAATCCTTTTCAACACTTCACACATCCAAATACTTATTGTTATCCAACCCAAATAGTCCATTATTATAGACTGGTATTTCTGATTATATTCCTATGAAAAATATATGTGTATCTAACAGATTTTGCCAAAGACACAGGACTAAAGAACACAGGTTGTTTGCGAAGAAAAAAAAGGGTAAAAAATGATTTATTACTCTCTCTAGTTCTGGAATAAACTATACTATAAGAGGCAAAATCGGGTCTATTTTCCTAAACTTAAGGCTCTTGGGGGGGTCCCATTATACAATTTTATTTTTATATTATGGTTATTAAACTGACTTGTATTTCTAATCACAAAACCAAAAAATTTCAAATTAGACTGGAAATGCACCCCCAAATCCCTGCATTCCGTCTTTTTTTGTAGTTTTGCTCCATCAATAAAGTAATTAAAATTAATAGGATTTATTTTATTTGTATAAGACATAAGGAAGCATTTATTAGTATTTAAATACATTTTATTTAATCGAAACCATTCCTTTACTGAATTTAACTCTGCTTGCAGTGCACTAGAGTCATTACTGTGTGTTACTTTCTTAAATATTTTAAAGTCATCCGCAAATAAGAGACAATCAGAATGTTTAACACTATTAGGTAATTCATTTATAAACATTAAAAATAACAGTTGACCCAGGTTGCTACCCTTGCGGTACACCAGATGTTGCCGGAAAAGCCTGAGAAAATGACCCTCCCACTCTCAAGCATTCCTAGAAAAGCCAAACTCAACAAGCTTAGCCAGCAACTTCCGATGATCCACCTTATCAAATGCCCTTGCACAATCAACATACACTGTTTCCAACTGCTTCCCGCCATCAATAGCCTCCGAGGCATGATTTGTAAACACACATAAATTTGTTACTGTGGACTTTCCACTTACAAATCCATGTTGTTGTTCTACTATTTTATGAGTGATGTTGGTCACAATGTCATCTGAAAGGACCATCTCCAATATCTTAGCAAGTGAATTAAGTATACTAATTGGTCTATAATTTTCAACATTTGTTTGTTCACCATCTTTAAATGTAGGAGAAATAATTGCTGTTTTTAGTTTATTGGGAAAAATTTTTGTGTTTAGGGCAACTTGAAAAATATGAGAAATAGGGGCTGCTAAAACGTCTGAGCAGCCTGTATAGATATATGAGGGAACATTATCCTCTTCTGTGCTTTTTTTAGGTTTTAGTAAAATAATGAGGTGACCAAGCTTATCACGTATATCACTTTAAAACAGTCTACAATATTAAAATCTGTAAGTATTCTCTTCACAAACCTGAGCAACTTCAAACCCCTGTTCACAATATTATCAATATGTGTATCGAAGCGAAGGGCCCTATCAAATGTAACACCCAGATCATTCACACATTCAACACGATTAATCATGTTATTATCAAGAAAGTATTCAAAAGTTATCCAATCCCTTTTACGATAAAAACTTATAATGGAGCATTTATTAATATTGAGGTGCATAAAATTTAACTTACACCATTCATAGAACCGAGCTAGATCCTGCTGAATGCCCTCGCAGTCATTGCTACTCCCGACAACCTGAAATATCTTTAAATCAACTGCATAAAGAACACATCTACTGAAAGTTATGATGTCGTCAATATCGTTAATAATAATTGCAATACCCTCTAAAAGTCTCGAAAATGGGACATCCCGTACATGACTGACGTTGTATAATTATATGTACTCGTATAATTTGTAGTGGTTTTCGGTTTTGTTTATTGGCGCATGAGTATGCATAATTATTCATAATAAATTTAATTACTTAATAATTAATGAGGCCACACACGAAGGATCCTATATCGTGTTGTATTGCAAAGATAAGAGCTATGTTTGCTAAAATGAACACCGTGCTCAAAAACTGTCAATAAAGGCATCTTTGAGGGATCTTGAGGCAAGCAATCACCAAAAACTGCCACCAGTGTTCGAGATGAGTCGGCAGAACTTTAACCTTCCCTTTGGTGGACAATATAAAAGGTATTTCGGATTGTAATGTTGATATTTTCGCTAAATTTGTTGTTTCCAGAACAAAATGAGTTACCTCAATAATCAAAGTATTGGATATCGTTAGCTATGACTTTTTCCTATCTTTTTGTCATAGAATGTATTCTGTGCCAAAAGAACTGTTTTCGTATTTTGGCGCCAACTATCTATCAAGCCAAATTTTTACTTCTTTGTAAGAATGTAAATGTTGTTCTGAAAGTCCGTGCTGCATTGATTGAAATACACATCAGAGCCTTCTTTCCATGTATATAGCGCACTGATAGTGATGTTAAAGGCCGGCCTGCATCTATCCATTTTTGCATCACCTATTACAATTCGATGCAAAAACCTCTTTTTTTTTCAATCTGGCAAGTAAAATTTCAAAAGTGCTTTTTCTCCTTTCAGTGTCTCTTTCCTGCAATTCATACAGAACCCATTTTTCTTTTTTCTGGATCTAACTCAGTGCGTATAGATGTTCAGAAATAGTAGATTTGGAAACGTTCAATGCTGATGCCAATTATTTTAACATGTGAGTTGAGTCTTCATCCAATAATTCTTGGAGATCTACATCTTCAAACTTTTTAGACTGACCTGGACGTTGCTCGTCTTTGACATCAAAATCACCATTTTTGAAGCGTTTAAACCATCGTTCACAAGTTTTTTTGGGTTAAAACATTCTTTTTATAAGCTTCAAATCAACACTCGCAGCTGTTTTTTTTTTTTTTAATGAAAGAAGGTTATTAAATCTCCTCCCAAACGTATTTTCCCGGTGCAAAATTCGATTTTTTCGAACCTATAAAGAACTATGTTTTTTGCACAATAACAGTTTATAACAAACTGACTTTTAATAGCGAAATACCATAGATGTCATTAATATATACCAGCAAATGTATTAGTGACGCCATCTCTTAGTAAAGTCAACATTATTAACCGAAACACCTATTATCTAATAAAGAAGTTCTGCGTAGATTGCGGAATTATTCAGAAATAATAATTGCGATGTAGACAAGAACCTCGAATATCTGGATGAGGAAAGTGGAAAGATTCCACTAAAATATGAACCTGTCTAAAATATCTGGACATAGTTCTCAGTAACAACAAAGAGCTGGGCTCTTCCATACCGTGAAAATACAATAATAACACTCGTGGGGAGCATAGACAACACTTAATGAAGAATGCAGTTCGTTTTTGGTTTATTTAACCTTATATTTATTTTTGTTTCTTTGTTAAGTTGGAATATTTACTAGGTTTCTTTCCCCCGCTTCCACAGAACGGATTCTTTTCAAGTTTTGCATTCCCTTTCAGTTGTAATGCAATTTTAAACATTAACCTGCAAGTTTCCACACGGAAACCCAGTCAAATAGCTTTTAGTCAAATGCTTTAATCAAAAAAACTCTTTAAACCCTGTTGATTCCAGACAAAAAAGGTTTTTTGTGGCTCATTATTGGAAATCGAATAGTTTTTCCAGTATTATAATAAAAGTTTTTAATGTCAGCACATCAGTTGCTATTTCAAAGCTTTTAAAAATACAGTGTTGTACTTAGGTACTTGATAAAACTTTAGGAGGTCTAACACCCTTCAATTTAATAAAAAAAAAAAGAAATAAGTGATGTATGGGTCACCTCAGTGCACATATACCTTAAAACGTCCCTATAAATAGTTTTTAGATTCAGCCAATCACAAATTTCGTTAATTTTACGGCTATGTTTGAAACTTGAAACTAAATGACATTCTTTTTTTTTTAAGAGTCGGGACATTTTTTCGAATAACAATAATTATAATTATTATACATATATATATATATATATATATATATATATATATATATATATATATATATATATATATATATATATATATATATATATATATATATATATAAATTATGTAACATTGAACTACTAGAAACACGCAAGGCGATCAAAATACTAAGTTTATTAACAAATCAATGAACCAATATGTAACCTATTTTTATTAATAAATATCCGAAAAAAACTGAAATTTTTTCTAACACGCGATCGGTTACGAGGGGGACCTCCCCTTATTAGCTCAATAAAAATCTAATATTTTCACCCAAACTTCCCCTACTTATGTAAATATCGGCTTAGGCAACTAACATTACTTGGTTATAAAAAGATTTAAATATACCACTAACGCCATCTTGGGAATCGTTAACGTATTCCTCTGACATGGCAAAATCGAAGTGATTGCGAACGTGTGACAGATTTTTTTTACTTAGTGGAAAATGAACTTTTTCTTCACATTGCAAACGTTTCAGAGCTTATATCCTTTTTTTCTGTCAGGAGATATTAAGGGTGTGATTCATCAAAGAATATAATTTTAACCATTGTGTCCGAAGTGCAGTTATATGTGCCCTGTGATTTTTTTTTGTGATCGAGATTTACGTCAAGTATTATTTTGATTTTTGTAGTATTATTTTACAAATAGTATTTAGCCTGTCTCTCAGCGGTATTTGCCTAGTTTTAAGTAGCATTAACAATTAAAGGCGGAAAGATAAACAAACATACAAATGATAAGAGGAAAAGGAAGGATATGGATTTTGAACTTGAAGTTTTCGAGGTGTACGACGAAAACGAGCCTCACTCTTCGAAGAAACATTCGAAACACACTAGGAAAAAATGTAAACAGAAAAGGAAATCTTCCAAAGGCCCTACCAACATAGAATGTACCGAAAACGATATTGCCAGATCGAAAACAAGCGTTTTGAGTGGTGATAGGAGACATTTAAGTCTTAGAGAGTCTATATTAAATGTATTTAGTAAATTGGTGGTATGGAGAGGAAGTTCGAAATATCAAGCTGCTGTCCCTGAAAAGCTGGATTCTCCGCACACTTCTAGAGACTATCGCAGGGGTTATATTCCTTGTGGTAAGTTTCTTTTGCCTTATGACATTTACAATGCAGGTATCTAACACGAGGCAGGAAAACTAAGACAAAACCCAAATATTTAATTACTTTTATAAATACCTAATCCCTTTAATGCTATGTTACCATAAGATCTATTTTTATGCTATATGATTATCGAGTGAAACTTCAGTTTAAATTTCTTTACATTTAATATATAATATTATAAGAGAAAGAAATTAATTATTGTTAGGAAGTCAGTGAGTTTTTAATTTAGGGGTTCAATAGTCTAGGAAATCGCTAATAGGAATTTTTTCTGATGATCATACAGAAAATATAGTCATCTTTACCTAAAATGTGTGTTGTTTTGAGTATCGTAATCTATTTGATCCTCGATTACACATGTATACTTTTATAATGCTTTGATTCTCACTAAATGAATTTGCTGTCAGGATTTTGATATTATTTTTTTTGCGATTAAATATAATGTATTGCTAATGTTGCTATCTAAGTTTTTAAATCCGCTGAATAAAAGTAAATAATGATGATGTACAATTTAGTATTAACTGTTTAGATTTAATTTCCAGTTTATCTAAAAACACAAGTACTCACGGTTGATGAATTTGAATATTTCTCATATGTTGATAGGTAATAAGGAGATACTGAAATAGATATAATCAAAATTTGGTGAAAACCTGTTAAGAATTGGCAGGACGTAGATTAATTGCAAGCGTTAAATTATAAGCAATTTAAAAAAATTTATTTTAGTTTCTTAGAAATTTTGATTAATACAATGAGGATGCAAAGTCTTAATTGAATTAATTGAACTTTAATTTTTTTTTATATTGACCACCAATTTTTTTACAATTTGAGATTCCTTGCAAAAATTTTTGATTACATGTTCTATGTCTAAATGTAACTGTTTTTGATTTATTGGCAGTTAAAACGTAAAACAAAGTTAATGCCTCCTATCGATTCATTATTAACATCTGTGACTACTTCTGTAGTAATTAACTGTATTTCTTGAATAATCTGCGGTAATTATTGGAATTTAGTGAAATCTAGGAAAATTACGCTTTTTTTGAAAAAATTTTGATACACAACTCCTATTTCAAGGTTTGTAAAATATGATTATGGCTGCGATTTTTCACTATTTTTCCTCACTTTCCCGGAAAACTCAAAAAACTTCAAATGTAACTTCACAAAGCTCTTTTATTTCAGATAAAACACTGAACTTACAGATTTATTTTTAATGGAACTAGTTAAAATATATTGTATGTAATATATTTCAACTATTTTTGCACAAATTTTACAAACCAGTTAAGAAAAACTTGCCAGAAAATATTTTCGTGATGTGAACTCTAAAATTTGTTAACGACATAGTTTAATGTTTGTAATGCATAAAAAAGGGTGAAAATTAGTACTAACCACACAAAATTTTTGGTTAGTTCTGGTTAGTACAGGTTTAACTTGGTTTTGGCTAGTTCGAAAAACTGGAACTAACCTAAACTGACCTAGATTTATTAATTAAAAAATGTTATTGTTCAACAGAGACCACGTAGAGGCGATACAATCTCTGCCAGCAAAGGATATTGAGAAAAGTCAGAGTTAGTAAGGAAGGGGTGGAAGTGGTTTGGTACTGCAAAAAAAAAAATATGGTTAGAAAAATTCTAAGATAAAAAGATAAATTAGGATTATAAATTCGATGGAAGAAGGGTATTGTTAAAAGAAATAGGCGGCATAAAGAAATATTCATCAAAAGCATATTATTAATGTTTTTCATGATTATTTTTAAAGGTGGGGGAATAAACTTGTCCTACATATTTAAAAAAAAGTATGGAACATGTTTTTGTGGTTGGTATATTTTTTCCGAATCAAATGTTCCGCCAAATACACCGACCAAAACGCGCACATTTCACGTAACAGACAAAAGCAAATATGATCCTTAACACCTTCAATATTTAGAGTCAAAATCGTACATCAAAGACATATATGTGGCGGCTCTAGGCCCCTCATACTCTTTTGTCAAACATATTTTCTATACCTTTTCATTTTACTATTTGTTATATTTTGTTATCCTGTTGTATAGATTCAATATTCTTTATAGTTCATTTTACTACGCTGCACTGAAAACGTGATATTTCTTACTTTGCTAAAATAACCTATACTTTTTCGCACAATGTAAGAATTGTACCAATAAACCAATCCGGCCCTTTTACGGTCATTGATGGCTCGGGATTTCCAACTACTTGCAAACAGATGTGTACTCGGGATTTCCAACTGTTTGCAACAAAATGTGTACGGTGTTGCCATTTAGGCGGAATTATTTACAATTTTCTGAATCACAACTAATAGACCGTTGAAAAGTTGGATAACGTGACAACATCGTACGATACTAGTAAATTATAGGCAGATCCGTTTAAATACCCTCAACTTCCAAGTTAGAGGTCTATTCTCTTCTATTCTCTTCTATTCTAGTCTGCTCTATACTATTCTATTCTATTTCTATTCAATTCTATTCTGCTCTGTTCCATTCCTGTTCTCTACTAGTCATACTCCGTTTACAGTGATTTCCATTTTCAGTGCAAGCAACAACATAATAAACATTGTTAAACCATTTAAAACGCGTTGTTATTTCACACTTACACGCATACTAAAAATTATAAGTTTAGCGCCCAACTAAAACGCTAAAAATTGGTGACCCCGACGTGATCTGAAAGTGTAAGTGTTAGTGCGAAAACAGAAGCGGTACTCTGGGAAGACTCCACAGTTACATCACGACGTAAGTACTCTCGAATATTTAGTGACATTTTTATTTCAATTTCTAACTTTCGAGTTACGTGACAAGTGACATTAAACCAATATCGCCGAGAAAACTTTATTAAAAACTTCGCGTAATATCTGTTTCTCTTGTCGAAATATGTCTTTCCCGTTTTTCACAAGATGGCTAATTCTGAAGTTGCTGCTAATCCTGCTTCAAATGCAGCAACTAATTCCATAGCGATCAGTACCTCACCCCGAATTCCTGACTTCATCCCAGCAGATCCGGAGTTGTGGTTTACTATAGTCGAGGCTAATTTTACACGATTAAACGTTGCAGATACGCAACGCCGATTTTTAGAAGTGCTCGCGGTATTACCTCCGCGTTATATCAACGAAGTACGCGATATCGTCACCAAGCAGATAGACGATAATTCTTATGATCAGTTGAAAGTACAACTGATTAAGCGTCTCGGTGCTAGCCAAGAAGAAAAAACGCGACAACTCTTAGAGAATGAAGCCATGGGAGATGAAAAACCATCTCAGTTCCTTCGACGATTACAATCCTTGGCCGGGACAGCCGTTCCAGAGGCAATGGTTCGAAGCTTGTGGGTAAGACGATTGCCTCATAACCTGCAGCCAATTCTGGCTACTCAATTACACCAGCCTTTAAATAGCACAGCTGAATTAGCCGATAATATTTACGCAACCTTACCTCCACCTCGGTCGGCAATAACAGTTGTAGCAGCTTCAACGCCTGAGGCCGATTCCAGAGAAAACCAGCTCAAAACATTACTTCATAACTTAATATTACAGATGTCCGATTTTAGAGCAGAATTAGGCAACATCAAACATTTCACGACAAAGAAAGCACTGGATCAACACGATCGTCCTTCACGATCGCATTCGCACACACATAGGCGATCTCGCTATCGTTCAGGTGATCCTCGCCCTCCTGAAATATGCTGGTATCATAAGAAGTTCCAAGGAGCCGCTCAAAAATGCACCAAGCCATGCAATTGGATGTCGGAAAACGATCAGGGCAGTCGATAAATGCGGCAAATAACGCCTGCCCAACGAGACCTCGCCGCCTTTTCATTTGGGATAAAATTTCAAAAGTTCACTTCCTAATCGACACCGGAGCCGACATTAGTGTGTTTCCACGATCTAGAGTGCAAGGACCACATGTGAAATCCACTTACGACCTTATGGCTGCCAATGGAACACCCATTGAGACATATGGAACGATTACACGCATCTTGAACCTAGGTCTACGGCGAGACTTTTCATGGCGATTCGTTGTGGCTGATATTTTAAAGCCTATCTTGGGAGCTGATTTCTTAGCCCACTATGGTTTACTGCCAGACTTGCAGAATAGCTTACTTCTGGACCCAGCTACTCAGCTTACCTTCCGAGGCGAGGTAACTGAGTGTGACTTACCTAGTATTCGGACTATCTCTGGAAATTCACCGTTCCACACCCTTCTCCAGAAGTATCCAGAAATTACCCGCCCATCCGGAGTTTTCAAAGGAGTAAAACATCAAACCAGGCATCATATCATTACCACGCCTGGACCACCACTAGCACAAAAACCAAGGCGACTTGCACGTGATAAACTAAAGATCGCGAAGCAAGAATTTGAAGCCATGCTTCATTTAGGACTTGCTCGTCCATCTAAAAGTCCTTGGGCTTCTCCTCTACATTTAGTCCCAAAAGATGGCGATGGATGGAGACCATGTGGTGATTACCGCGCCCTGAATAGCCGCACGTGTCCCGATCAATATGGAGTACGTCACATACAAGATTTCTCGCAGATGCTATACGGAAAAACCATTTTTTCTACCATTGACCTTGTACGTGCTTTTAACCAGATTCCTGTTGCCGAAGAAGATATTCAAAAAACCGCCATTTCCACACCCTTTGGACTTTTCGAGTTTCCTTTTATGACCTTTGGCCTCCGGAACGCAGCCCAGACATTCCAGCGTTTTATTGATGAGGTTACCCGAGGGTTGGATTTCTGTTTCGCTTACATCGATGACATCCTCATAGCTTCTACATCACTGGAAGAACATTTGAGGCACTTAGAAATACTCTTCACACGTCTAAAAGACTATGGAGTTGTAGTCAATCCAAGTAAGTGCAAATTTGGTTTGCCTGAAGTTAAGTTTTTAGGTTACCTGGTATCCAGCGCCGGTTCACGTCCCCTTGCAGAGAAAATAGAAACCATTAGAGCCTATCCTAAGCCAAGTACAGCCAAACAGTTGAGAAGATTCTTGGGTATGCTTAATTTTTACAGGAGGTTTATGTCCAGTTCTGCAATCATTCAGGCCCCACTTAACAGTCTTCTCCAGGGAAACATTAAAGGAAAGACGCCAATTAATTGGACACAGGAAGCTGAAACAGCTTTCGAAGCCTCCAAGGAAGCCCTGTCACAGGCAACGCTTCTTGCCCATCCCAAAATCGACGCACCACTTGCCATTTTCTGCGACGCTTCAGATTTTGCTGTTGGAGCAGCTCTTCAACAATGGATCGATGGACAATGGCAGCCACTGGAGTTCTTTTCCAAAAAGCTCAACTCAACCGAACGCAAATATGGCGCTTACGACAGGGAACTTCTAGCTATATTTTTATCCATTAAACATTTTAGGCACATGCTTAAGGCCAGGCATTTTACCATATTTACTGACCATAAACCTTTAATTTATGCTTTCCGTCAGAAAACTTTGCAGATCTCACCTCGACAGTTCCGCTATTTGGATTTCATTAGTCAATTTTCCACCGATATCCGTCATGTAGCTGGCAGTGACAACGTAGTCGCTGACGCATTATCACGCATTGAGGAACTTCAAGTCACGATTAACTACGAGGAACTAGCAGCATCACAAACCAAAGATGAAGAGCTGGCAAAGCTGCAACGCGAAGGGACATCAATGCAACTCAGACAAGTTCACCACCCTGGGACCAACTGTATGGTATGGTGTGACCTTTCAACCTCTAGTGCCCGCCCATTCCTAACCAAGCCATTCCGGAAAACAGCCTTTGACAGCACCCATCGACTAAGCCATCCTGGAATCAAGGCAACAGTTAAGCTCATGACACAACGCTATGTTTGGCCATCCATCAAGGCCGATTGTAGGAGATGGACTCAATCCTGCATCGACTGTCAGCGATCTAAGGTCACGCGTCATGTGTCAGCACCAATTGGCTCATTCGCCCCGCCTTCCGCCAGGTTCGAACACGTCCACATGGACCTAATCATAATGCCTTTGTCTGATGGTTACAGATACTGCCTTACAATGGTGGACAGATTCTCCCGTTGGCCTGAAGCCGTTCCGCTCAAAGATCAGGAAGCAACCACCGTCGCCAAAGCTTTTTAAGACAACTGGATTTCCCGATTTGGCGTACCATTACGAATCACCACGGATCAAGGCCGACAATTTGAGTCTCACCTTTTCAAGCAATTAAGCCGCTTGATTGGGATGACTCATATACGCACAACTCCATATCATCCAGTAGCTAACGGCATGGTGGAACGCTTACATCGGCAACTAAAAGCAGCACTGAGTTGTCACCAGTCCAGCTGGACATCGAGTTCTCCTTGGCATCCGACTCGCATGGAAGGAAGATTTAAAAGCCACAGCAGCAGAAATGGTTTATGGGCAAACGCTAAGACTCCCAGGAGAATTCATGACACACCCATCCCCAGATCAACGTGATGATGGCTCCTCAACTTTTCTCAAGGAGCTACGTCAGCAGTTTAATGAACTTCGTCCAGTTCATGGCACCCACCACACTGATAGGAAGCCTTTCATTTTCAAAGACCTATCCTCTACCACGCATGTCTTCGTTCGTCACGATGCCGTAAAGAAACCCCTTCAGCAACATTACGATGGCCCTTATCCTGTGCTTAGCCGAAGGGACAGAACTTTCCTAGTTAACATCCGAGGCCGTGAAGTCAACATATCCATTGATCGCCTGAAGCCTGCATACATCCTCACGGAAGACATGGACATGCCACTGACACAGAATATGCAGCCGGATTACGTAATATACCATCCTCTTCCACTCGACCAGCCAACAACACATCCCGCACGACCAAGTGTACAAGCTGGAGAGTCTACAAGTAAAGGCAACACATCACCAGCAGGAAGTCCATTGCCTGCTAACGACGATCCGCAGTTCAGGGAACCACATGTTCAGGGTACACCACCAGCTGCGGAACAGCCTTGTCAAAGTCAACCAAGCACAGAGCGACGAACCAGATCCGGCCGACGAGTCCATTTCCCGGAACGTTTTCAAGCACAATTCTCGTGAGCTAACTCACTGGCAGGGGGGTGATGTGGCGGCTCTAGGCCCCTCATACTCTTTTGTCAAACATATTTTCTATACCTTTTCATTTTACTATTTGTTATATTTTGTTATCCTGTTGTATAGATTCAATATTCTTTATAGTTCATTTTACTACGCTGCACTGAAAACGTGATATTTCTTACTTTGCTAAAATAACCTATACTTTTTCGCACAATGTAAGAATTGTACCAATAAACCAATCGGGCCCTTTTACGGTCATTGATGGCTCGGGATTTCCAACTACTTGCAAACAGATGTGTACTCGGGATTTCCAACTGTTTGCAACAAAATGTGTACGGTGTTGCCATTTAGGCGGAATTATTTACAATTTTCTGAATCACAACTAATAGACCGTTGAAAAGTTGGATAACGTGACAACATCGTACGATACTAGTAAATTATAGGCAGATCCGTTTAAATACCCTCAACTTCCAAGTTAGAGGTCTATTCTCTTCTATTATCTTCTATTCTAGTCTGCTCTATACTATTCTATTCTATTTCTATTCAATTCTATTCTGCTCTGTTCCATTCCTGTTCTCTACTAGTCATACTCCGTTTACAGTGATTTCCATTTTCAGTGCAAGCAACAACATAATAAACATTGTTAAACCATTTAAAACGCGTTGTTATTTCACACTTACACGCATACTAAAAATTATAAGTTTAGCGCCCAACTAAAACGCTAAATATACATAAGAGTAATTAATAGTACTTTAATAATGAAAGGAAAGGGAAATTTTTTTTTCGGGACCGTTTTTTTCTTTTCAGTTTAAATAGAAAAAGAAGAATATATGTGAATTTCAAAGAAATCCTATTTGCAATCTGGCAACAGCGCTAATTGTTCGAAGTTATTCGGGTTTTGGGCCCGAATCACACCACTCTTCAATGGCGGGAGCTATTTTTGTTTTGATTTGTTTGTTGCTAATTTGCGTGATTTTTCCAATAAAAAAAAGTGTATATTTTTGAATTTTTATATAATACAGAGGGTTCTATCAGTGTGAAATTTGTGGTTGTAACAAAAGTTTAACGATTTAGTGAAAAAAAGTTGAACCTAAAGTGTAAAGTGATTTTCCGTTTTCCGCAAAATTGAAGAAAAATTATGGAAAACCGAGGTCAGAATTGTGTTCTACGACCTCGAAATTGGGGGTAACCATCGATTTTTTTTCAAAAAAAACGTCATTTTCATTAAAAAGTTACATAAAAATAGAAAAAAACCTATAAGAATAAAGGCGCAATAATCAGACATAAAATAAATAAGAATAATTCATTCATTTCATAAGGTATAGAATACAGAAAACTTAATAAAGAAACCAAATTATTTAACTAAAATGGGCCATTATAGTACTCAAGCAGTGAATAATAAGCTTGGCTCGCCAAGAATCCCTTAAGTGGAGCTTATTTGTTTTTAGTGATCTAGCCCCCTTAATATCCCTCGGCACAAAGTTAAAAACCTTAATGCCCTCGTAAGAAATTGCTGAAAGTTATTCACAGGTTGTTTTGCTGTCAGGGTGGCTACAAAGAAGCTCTGCCCAGGGGTTAACAGACCTGTTTACTTTTCTCTAATTGAATCTCGACAAGTATGTCGCTAGCGTGCTATACAATATATATGTGGGGCTAAACCTAGAGTTTCCTGTCGCCCTTTATTTATTAAAGAAAATATTGTTACAATTTTCTGCCTCTATATACGGGAAGTGGTTTGCGCTATTTTTTTATTCAACAGAAATGAATTACAATAACAAATATTGTGTAAAAAATTTAATAACAATCTGTAGCTTTGATTTTATACACCTGTAACCTTCTAAAGTTAACTATTAATTTTAATTAGTTCTTTTTTTAGCCAACCAAGAGAATTTTAAAAAATCTTATATACATATATAAATAAATAGACCTTGACACTCAATTGTATTCTATGATTTGAGGTTAACTAAATACTTTAAATTGTTATCGCATGCTGTTTGGCTGTTGTAAAGAAATATCAATTGTCTTGTTAAAAATATATATTAAAATGTTACTTTTAAATACGCGCAAAACCATTTCGCAGCCGTTTATTTTTTAACTTCTGTCCCAGATTAGAAGTTCACTCTTTTACAATTTTTTTTGGCAATAAAACGCGTTACGAGATGAGCGCTACTGCATATCAGTTTTATGAATATCAGTTAGTCACTGGACTAACGCGCTCAGTGTGAGGCCGGTTTTTTAACTCGTTGTTACTATTTTCCAAAAGGGTCTAGCCGATTAAGAGGATCGAAACCCCCCCCCCCCCCCCCCCCCCGGTAATAAGAAAATAAAAAACACCCGGTTGTTCTACATAAAAAAAGTACTCACATAAAAAACATTTTTAGCCACTTTTATCGTCATATAACCTCAAAAAAAAATAAACCATCTTTTTTCGTTTTTTGACGATAACTTCGGTTCTAATCATCGTAGAAACCTCTTTTTTTTAGCATTTTGTAGGTTTTTTCATTGCTTACAATAAGATATTTTTTACAAAAATTTTTGGCGCGAAATTCAAATTATTATGGGTGTTCGAAAATTTTTAAATTCAATAAAATAAAAACTAGGACAATAGCAGGGTCGAAAAAAAAAATATATTGTTTTTTAGACGCCAAACTGTGTCCATGAATTTTTTCAGATTTTTAAAAGTGGTGAAACATAGTCAAAATCGCAAAAAACGGCATTTATTAGCATTTTTATGGAGTTTTGAAGCATGGAATTTTCTTATAAATCCTCAGTTGTCTTAAAACTATGTATGTATACATTATATATATATATATATATATATATATATATATATATATATATATATATATATATATATGAATAGTTTGGTTATTCCCGGTTTCAATCCGTTCGTTCAAAAAATCGTTTTCACGACGTTTCGCCAAAATGTCATTTGGCATTTTCAAGTGCGGTTCGTCTCGTTACTCGCTGAGAACTGATCAGATCTTAATGATCGTTTTTTCCCTTGAAGGCATCATTAAGACAAGGCTAAGACAATTTTAGGTTATTTTTCTCTCTCAAAGAATGCCGTTCTATGTTTAAGTATACTAAGAATGTCACTATTTCGTGTATCATATCTGTGACCCTGGCCAAGAGTTTTAAACTCTAAGTAATTTTGTTTTACATGTAAAACACATTTTAGAATACAGAATAAAAAGTCAAAATGCTATTTTCCTTAAAAATGGGTCTACACGAATCCGTCGGCTTAAGACCAAATATCAATCTCGGTATTCTTTTCTGAGCCAGAAATACTCTATTCACCTCACACCCTCTTCCCCAAGACATGACATTGCTTGACAGATGACTGTATGCCAGAGAATAATACACAGTCAGCAATCCAGCCCGGTCTAGAGATGACCTTAGCTGTAAAATAGCAAAGAAGGCGGAATTTAATTTTTTACAACATGTTCAATATGGGAAAAGAAATGCAGCGATTCATCAAGCCACGTGCCTAAAAATTTAGCATAAGCTGAGGTTTCAATATTATATGTTACTTTATCCTCTACAAGCAATAGTTTTTTAATATTGAAATTTATATATACAGTCTTTTTCGGGTTAAGTATTAACTGATTACGCTGACTCTAAATCTCCAACTCCTCATAAACCCCTCCCGCTGTACACAACAGCTCCTCGGGGGCATCCGCAGATATAGCTGTCGTGGTATCATCAGCAAACATAACCAACTTTCCCCTACTGATGAATCTGTGTAGGTCGTTAACATAAACCATCAACAAGAGAGGCCCCAAAACCGACCCCTGCGGCACACCCAAGGCGACTTTTTTCTAATCTGATTTACTCTTTTGGTATCGAACAAACATACTCCTATCAGACATATACGAGTCGATGAGTTTTAGGATATTTCCGCTTATACCCGAAGCAAAGAGCTTTCTCAATAAGAACTCTCTACTCACAGTATCAAACGCACTTGTTAAGTCAAACATTAGACACACATACTTGCCCCTGTCGAGCTCTGTATATAAAAAATTAAGTAAATCACAGCATGCTGTCTCGATGGATTTGTTCTGTCTGAAACCATGTTGGCAAGGAGTAATAATTGAATTTTGGTTAAAAAAAAATTGTCAAATTTTCTTATATTATTTAGAAAATACCCTCAGTATAGATATTTGCCTGTAATTGGAGGGGTTGTGAGGATCATCCTTTTTATATATCGGCGTAACTGCCGCCTGCTTTAGTATTTGAGGAAAAATGCCCTCTGAAAGTGATCTGTTTATTAAATATGTCAAGGGAAGTGCGACAGATTCTGAAATTAATTTTAAAATTTGAGGACTTATACTATCGGAACCTGAGGAGCATTTGTTCTTTAACGAATTAATAGTCGAACCACCGCAAAACTACTATTGTTTGAGGAATTGCTTCTGTAGTTGTTGCTGGTTAGGACATGATGTAGAACAATCGGGTGTTCTTTATTTTTTTATTACCGAGGGGGCAGTTTCTACCCTCTTATTATAAAATGTTGACAAAATTTTGATGTCTAAGTATCTCCAGCTTAATCTAGAGCAAAAATTAATAGACAGATTTCGCGCGTGAAAGACGACACTCTAGAATATAAAATGCACGATTATGTGGAGTCAGTTTATCTATCGATAACCGTTATTTATTTTACCATATCTCCTAACCCCACTTGTCCTTTGGTTGTAAGTTGCATTTAGCGAGTGTTACCGATTTTATCATATTCAGAAATTTAAACTTATTTCAGGTCCATATCTTAAAACTCGTAAATTAAAAATAATTTTAACTACTTTGGTTATTTTTATAACCATTGTGAAATATATTATTTACGCCTATTTTTAAGAAACTGTTTTAATTACACATACATACACACACAACCAGCAGAAAATTGGCAACTTGAGACTGAAAGTAATAAATCAGAAATGAAACTAAAACTACCGTTTTAGCAAGTAAATTAATCAGCTTCTTTAATGTGTTTATATTACACGCCTATGTAACTTATATATAATTCGCTAAAAAATACTGTGTATAATCTCCCATCAATTATTAACCAATAAACTACTGTTCTAGAATAACAATATAAAACAAACTTGAGTCAACCCACGGCGTTGACGTCATTAAAGGCGCCAGTTTGATGCATTTGAAGGGTGTTCAACATTTTAACTTGGAACTATTAAATTTATGCGTGACAGGCGTTTTAGTTTCGACAGTTCCTGGTAATATTTGCTAAAAATAAAAGCGCATGAAATTTTGTTTGCCTTTGAACTAGCAGGGGTTTTTAATAACGTATGTATAACATATGGGTAATATTGACATGTCACTTATCATGCAGGTTGTAATTCGTTTGAGTGGGAAATAGATATTTCGTATAAGTTCCACTGGGTTATTCATTGTGGTTTGTCAACTTTTGATGTCACGATTTTATAAATGTTTTTTGAAGGATTGTAAAATTATGCTGGATCAAACACGAATATAGCTTCTTCAAGGCCAAATGTTTATTCAATATTTTATATTTTCGAACATACCCCTGTAGAATTAGCATAACGTCAAAACTAGGGCCCGGATGCTCGAAAGTTGAATGACGTAATAATATTTTTATTTATATTTGAAATAATGTTGATAAACAGTAGATATTTTATTTCTTGGTACACACATCCCGATTTTATGCTATCCTTTTCTAATTGCATTATTTAAACGAGTATCATATGATAGTCGGTACGTCAATTCTAGAATACACAAAAATATGAATTTATGGTTGCCTGAAAATGGAACAAGTCTATTGTAGAGTATGATCGAAGATGTTAACGTATTGTCATATGGTTTTTTACACATTTTGTTTGGTAGTTGTGTTGACTTGAATATTATTTTTTGTACATAAATCTATTTTTATTAAATATGTATTTATTGTTTTCAGATAATCAAAGAAGAATCCATGCCAATGACAGAATTTTCAATTCGCAGTTTAGATATGCTGTAAGTCACACATCTCAGATTATAATTACTCCATGGAAATTAGATCAATGTTAACAAACATGTAACATTGGTTTTTTTGCTGGAATGTGTTCATTTCGGCATCCTATAAAACATATCTCAATGATAACTCTGAAAGACCTGAACAAAAAAAATGGCGGACCAAAAATGGTCACGATTTTCGGTTTTTTGAGTTTGTCTCGAAAAGTAAAAGTTGTATCGAAAAATGTTTCAAACAAAAGTTGTAGAGAATTAAAAAAGCTATCGATTCATATAATATAAGTTATAGGTGGCGCCACTAGTTATCGATATATATTTTTTTTCGACAAAATTTACGGTTTTAGTTTTTTTTAAATAAAAGACATTTATTAACAAATTGCCGATTTAAAATTTAACATAAATATAGGTATTATCATTCTAAAAAAGTATGCCAAGCCCGGAATCTGTGAGATTTTTATTTTCCGAGAAATTCAATGTCAAAGTTGAAAATTCAACCTCAATTTTCCACTTTCCTAATTAAGATACAATGCTCAGTTTTAATGGAAATTGTTCGTATTGTTTTATATTTTGAAGATTTATTAAAAAAAAACTTTTTCAATCGTGGGCCGAGAAATTTTGCAAAAACAAATTTTTGCACCAAAAAAATTACGATAACTTTTCACCGGATGGAGATAATTTTTTTTAATGCATGCATTGGATTTAAATGTATCATTTCCAATCTCAAAAAAAAATTAATTTTGGATGGAAAAAACGTTTTTTTTTTTTTGTCAAAAATTCATAATGGCGTGGTAAATGAAAATTAAGGGCTCAAATTTGCCGAAGATGCTTTTTAGTACTTGTCCTTTACCTGTGAATTTTTTGGATCCAAGAAATACACTTCTATACGATCTGTGAACCTTCGAAAATTGGGCCGAATCTAATCGAAAATAGCTGCTGCAGGCCGCTGTCGGCGGGTTGCCATAGTTCAGGCGCATTATTCATTGGCGCTTCAAGGAAACTTCTGCATCACAAGTAATATTTATAATATTGATGTTGTTTTATTAATTTATATGATAGTAACAATTTGTTTAGTCATATTAACTATTAATTTGTTTATTAACAAAATTTTTATAAAAAATTATAGAGAAAATCATACAAATATTCAGTTATATATTACATATTATACTGTTTTTTTTTCCTTTATATTGTTATTACCTAATAGTTTATTAACAAAATTTTTACGAAAATTTCTATATAAATTAATAAAACAACGTCAATATTCTAAATATTACTTATGATGCATAAGTTTCCTTGAAGCGCCAATGAATAATGCGCCTGAACTATGGCAACCTGCCAACAGTGGCCTGCAGCAGCTATTTTCGATTAGATTCGGCCCAATTTTCGAAGGTTCACAGATCGTATGAAAGTGTATTTCTTGGATCTAAAAAATTCACTGGTAAAGTACAAGTATTAAAAAACATCTTCTGCAAATTTGAGCCCTTAATATTCATTTGCCACGCCATTATGAATTTTTGAAAAAAAAACGTTTCTTTCATCCAAAATTATTTTTTTTAAAGATCGGAAATGATACATCTAAATCCAATGCATGTATTAAAAAAATTTTATCTCCATCCGGTGAAAAGTTATCGCAATTTTTTGGTGCAAAAATTGGTTTTTGCAAAATTTCTCGTCCCACGATTGAAAAAAAATTTTAATAGATCTTATAAATATAAAACAATACAAACAATTTGCATTAAAATTGAACATTGTATCTTAATTAGGAAAGCGGAAAATTGAGGTTGAATTTTCAACTTTAACATCGAATTTCTCGGAAAATAAAAAACTCACAGATTCTGTGTTTGACATACTTTTTTATAATGATAATACCTATACTTATACTAAATTTTAAATCGGCAATTTGTTAATAAATATCTTTAAAAAAAAAAAACGTAAATTTTGTCGAAAAAAAACATATCTCGATAACTAGTGGCGCCACCTATAACTTATATTATTTTCCATGGAGTAAATGTAAATTAATCATTTTTAATGCATACACCTTCAGTCCAGAAATACACTGACAGAAAGTAAAATCGCATATAAGGTAGATTAGCGTAGACATAATAATAATACAAGAATTATAATTTTTTACCTTGACTTTTTTCCAGAGCAACTTTATCAAAACATCAAAATACTCGCTGCTGACTTTTTTACCTTTGAATTTATTCGAGCAGTTCCAACGGCTTGCCAACTTCTATTTCTTGTGCCTTTTGGTGTTGCAACTAATCCCGGCCATCAGTAGTTTGACACCTGTCACGACAGCTCTGCCTCTCATTGGTGTATTGGGACTAACGGCAATTAAAGACGCCTATGATGATATTGTAAGTGATTAATTAATTTTATATTTACGTAGCGGATGAATAAAATAGATGATTTTCGAATTGCCACTTTAAACTGGCTTCTTTGAATGTTGAACGTTTTTGTATTTACTTTGGTGAATATTAAGTTAAAAATCATAGGTTTCCAGATTTTATCACCGTCGCGCACTACTAAATTCGAATAAAATATTAAATCTGAATCTAAATCATACGATATGTGATGTATTTTATTCTGGAACGCTGAAAAATAAGTAGGCCAAGAAAGGAATGTCGATCTGCTGACGTCGGAATCACGAGATTTTGGTAAAGAACCAACAATTTCAACACATAGAGTCAGATTTTTGCAAGGCGAATTTTATTGAATGACGAACCATATCGCTATCGGAAGTTAGTTAAAAACCAAAGTTAAGTTGAAATTAAGAGTTAAGAACAAGAGTTGAAATCGACAGTTAAAAGTTAAAGAAAAAATCGGTAGTTAAAAAGTTAGTTCAAAAACTACATAAACAGTGCATGCAGAGTGTTTCGCGGTACGGTGAAAAATGTTTTAAATACAGTTTTAAACATAATTCTCACAATAAAATTCTAAGTGTGTTCGTACTCTAGTAAACAGTTAATACGGGGTTTTAAAATGGGGTAAACCAAACTTTTAGCTTGCCCTGCGTAGCCGCGACGTGTGGATGGATGTAAAAACTGTTCTTTCAAAATATCATTTACAGTAGTTGTAAAGTAAATTTTGTGTTTAATGTTGAAAATAAAGTGCAATTTTGTTCGCGGGGCAGATATTAATAGATGGTTTACCCATCTGATTGAGGATAATTTGTTTCAGGTTCTCACATTTGTGAAATTTCATATGTTTGTAATATAAACAGAAAAATCAATTTGAATGCTTAATGAAAACAAAATATCAGATGTTGCGGACTGTTTACAGTCTTTTATAAAATTAAAAACCGATATTTATTTTTTATATTGCTGTAAATTAGATAAATAATGAAATATTGATTAGTATGTCGTCCACTCGATATCACAACCAGGTAATTTGAAATTAACGATTTCCCGAGAAATCAATTTATGTGCTTAACGTTAAAAAAATAGTATTTAACGTGAATTGTCTAATGATTTTTTCATTACAGTTCTAGGAATCTAAAAAAAACAAATATTTTTTGTATTAAAGCGCAATAATACTCATAGCTCTTCTTGAAAAAAATTTTCTATAAATTAGATATCGAAATATAAATTGCAACCCTCCTAAGATCATGAAATTCAATGTTTTCAGTATGGGTAACTATACCGAGATTGGTAAATGGGTCTCTGATCAATTAATTTAACATTACCATTTAACACTTAAAAAATATATAGATTGTTGCCCCTAAATGTAAAGACTATAGTTTGTGAACATCAGTAATTCAGCTTTTTTTACAGCAACGTCACGTCTCCGATTCTCACGTGAACAACAGAAAATCTCGAGTGATACGTGACGGTAAACTGGTGAACGAAAAATGGTCGGCTGTTCAAGTAGGCGACATTATCCGCATGGACAATAATACTTTCGTAGCCGCCGACCTGCTGCTGCTAACATCCAGCGAGCCCAACGGTCTCTGTTATATCGAAACATCAGAATTGGATGGGTAAGTATATTTTATAGTACTTCGAGTAGTAGTCTAAGCTCAGCAGGTTTTGTAGCAAAGCTTAAGAATCTTAAGAAACGATACTGAGTTTTTTCTAATTTATCAGAGTGTACATGGTAATACGGATGCCGGATAACTGAGGCATGCTTCATACAAGAGAGTAATACAACGTGCTTATGACCTGGAGTGACCGAAATTTATGACTAGATCCCACTAGAAAGCCCAGCGTTCAGTAAGATCTCGATACTGTATCATTAATATGATTGATAAATGTGAGTCTGCATTCAAACGTGATGCCCAGGTCCTTAATGCCGTTAACTCGTCTTAGAAAAGCACCGTTGATCCCATAATCATGCAGTAGAGGCATTCTGCTTCTTGAGAATGGAGGATCCCATCGGTAGTCCATCATCCTGGATTATATTTTTATTTTAAAATTAAGCCAAAGATCAAACATGCACTAATATTTATTTATTTTATTTATTTATTTATTTATTCAATTACATACACTACAGAATGATACATTCTAAATGGTATGGCAAATGATAAAGAACAATAACAAAAAACAAAAAGAAAATACAAACATTGAAACAAAATTCACAAGAAAAAAAAATAATAGTGTACAACAAAGTATATCATTTAAACATTATAATCGTTTTAATCCTTCGCTGTGAGTCCTTGAAAATGTCACAGTCCATATAAAATCGGTTATAATTAACCATTAATCTATTTATGAAGGTGGACTGGCCGTAGTTGGTGCGATGATAGCTTTCCTGGAACAGCCGTTGCAACCTAGTACGCCTTGATGGGACCCTAAGATTAATCTCGCTCAGCAATATGTCGCAGTCAATTATGTTATTTAATATTTTGAACAGGAACAAAAACATAGCTTCTCTTCTTCTGCTCTCCAGACTCTTGAGTCCACACAACATCAGTCTTGTTTCATAAGCTAAGCCGTGTGATGGAAAATGGTGCTTATATAGTAGATATTTCGTGAATTTATTTTGTACTCTCTCGAGTCTGTTTTGGTGGGTGACATAGTTGGGAGTCCATATAATTGAACAGTATTCCAAAATGCTGCGAACAAGCGAGTTGTATAAGCAAGTTAGAGCTCTAGTGTCATTAATATGTCTCGAGTTTCGCTTAATAAAACCCAGCATTCTTAGAGCCTTGATCGTGACGCTGTCAATATGAGCGTTGAATTGCAAATCTTTCGTGAAAATTACTCCCAAGTCATTGATAGATTCGACAGGTTGACCCAGTATTTCATATGAATTAACAATTGGGTGATCGCACTTGAAGAAGCTCATACATTTGCATTTGGAGACGTTGATTTTTAGATGATTTGAAGCACACCAGTCGACGAAACAATCTAGATCAGTTTGTAAGTGGTTATGATCTAAGTTAACAATGCTATAAAATTTCAGATCATCGGCGTATAATAGGACCTGAGAGGAAACAAAGCAGGAGGTAACGTCGTTGATGAACAGAAGAAACAGAACCGGTCCAATGTGTGACCCCTGAGGGACACCAGAAGTAGCCATTACTTCACTGGATAGGGACCCGCACACCTCCACGCGCTGTCGTCTATCGCTGAGATAAGATTTGATCCAGATTAAATAATTTCCCGAGATACCGATCTCAGACAGCTTCTTGAGTAGCAGTAGATGATGAATGCTGTCAAACGCTTTGGACAAATCGGTGTAAATTGCGTCAATCTGATGCCCTTGTTCAACGGATTTGACTAGGAAATTCTGATAAATTGCGAGGTTCGTTACAGTGGAACGTCCCTGATAAAATCCGTGCTGTTCAGGATTGATATATCGCTTGTAGGTATTAAAGATTTCATCGGTCAGAATTGACTCAAGAAGTTTAGGAATTGCGACAAGATTTAGATTCCACGATAGTTTGCTACATCACAGTTATCACTTGATTTAAAAATAGGTAGAAGGATGGAAAATTTCCATACCGTCGGGAAATAGCCGGAGTCTAATGAACGCTGGAATATCCTTTGCAGTGGTGTGGCAAGAGAAGTTGAGCAGTTTCTTAGCATTATAGTAGGAACACCGTCGGGACCAGCTTTTTTAGATATATCAAGCAGATTTAGTTTTTCTAAAATTTCCTCAAGGCAGAAGTGGTGCTTAGAGAGAACGCCGGCAAAACCAACCGCGCCAGCACCATCCAATCTCGCATCAATATTACTCCCGGAATATGCCAACTGGAAATGTGATGCGAAGGCCTCAGATATGTCTTCAAGTCTGTCCAACATTGAACCATTGTACCTCATCTGAGCAAGCAGACCCGAGTCCTTTCTCAGGTTGTTGATAAATGACCAAAAGTGCTTGATATTTTGTGGTATAAGGTGTTCGGTGTTAGAAATATAAAGGAGGTAACACGAATCGGTCTTGAACTTGACTTCACGTCGAACGTTGGCATAAGCTTCGTAGTCATATTGAAGCTGCGAATATATATATATATATATATATATATGGATGGATGTAGAATTAGTCAAACAACTTTCCAACAAGTCCATGACTCTATCTGGAATGGAAACGACGAAGAATGCACAATTTTTACTAACCCTAAACTGTCAGCTGTCAAACTTTTTTTTATGGTTGCCAACACTTTATCGCACAAATGGCGTCAAATTTAAATCTTGCGTGAATTTTAGGACACTCTTTATTTCGAGCTGCTCCAAAATTCAAGTTTTTACCAGAATATTGCAAAGCTCTAATGCAATGTTTTTACCTCTAAGCCAATTTTCGGCTCTCTAAACAGGATGATTTGTTTAAATCGATATTTCACATTTTATTAACGAGACATGTTTTTATAGGGAAACGAATCTAAAGTGTCGTCAATGTCTGGTAGAAACGGCCGAAATGGGTCAAGACGACTCTTTGCTCGGCGAGTTCGATGGGGAAATTGTCTGTGAACAACCTAATAACCTTTTAAATAAATTCGAGGGTGTTTTAGTTTGGAAAGGGCGAACATTTTCTCTAGATAATGATAAGGTATGTATATATGTCCATGAAACAAAATGTACCTTGTTTTTCGATTGAATTTTTTTTCTTAATAATTATTGATGATGATTTTCAGATAATTCTGCGAGGTTGTGTTCTGAGAAATACAAATTGGTGTTATGGTGTTGTAATCTTTGCAGGCAAAGATACTAAGTTGATGCAAAACAGCGGGAAAAGTAAATTTAAGAGGACTAGTATCGACCGATTGCTAAACTTTTTAATTATAGGGGTAAGTCTGTGTAAAATAGCGATTTATACATATTGTACTCATGCTATATATAGGGTTTTTTTTATAGAGGTATAGAACTTTGAAATGGAATAAAACAAAGATGAATTTTTTAAATTGACATGAAATTTGCTTTATTCGAAAGATAACCTTCTGGCATTATATTTTAAATATGACTTCTGGCATATGACCGCCACGGCTGACTCGGACGTCCAATTTTCGATGACTTTTTCCAACATTTGTGGCCGTATATCAGCAATAACGCGGCGAATGTTGTCCTCCAAGTGATCAATCGTTTCGGGCTTATCGGCGTAGACTAGCGACTTCACATATCCCCACAGAAAATAGTCTAGCGGCGTTAAGTCGCACGATCTTGGAGGCCAATTCACGGGTCCGAAACGTGAAACTATGCGGTGACCAAACGTTTACTTCAATAAATCAATTGTGGCACGAGCTGTGTGACATGTTGCGCCGTCTTGTTGAAACCACAGCTCTTGCACATCATGGTTGTTCAATTGATGAACGAAAAAAATCAGTAATCATGGCTCTATAGCGATCACCATTGACTGTAACGTTCTGACCAGCATCGTTTTTAAAGAAGTACAGACCAATGATTCCACCAGCCCATAAAGCACACCAAACAGTCAGTGTTTCTGGATGTAACGGTGTCTCAACATACACTTGAGGATTATCATCACTCCAAATACGGCAGTTTTGTTTATTGACGTATCCATTCAAACAAAAGTGAGCTTCATCGCTAAACAAAATTCGCTTATGAAAATAGGGATCAACGGCAATCTTGTTTTGGGCCCATTCACCGAATCTACGCCTTGCTAGGTGATCGTGTGGCTTCAGTTCTTGCACGAGTTGGATTTTGTAAGCACGCAAACCAAGATCTTTCCGCAAAATCTTCCATAAAGTGAATGGACACATATCCGATTCCTGTGCACGATGGCGGATAGACTGATTCGGGTCTTCCTCTACGCTACGCTCTACAGCAGCAATGACTTCTTCTGTACGCACTGTACGACGTCTCTGTGGATGCGTATTATCATTTAGAGTAAACGTGGTGCGAAAACGTTCCATAGTTAATCGAATTAATTGCTCTGATGGACGATTATGTTGACCGTAAAATGGACGTAGTGCGCGATACGTATTTCGAACAGAACCATGATTTTCAAAATAAATTTGCACAATTTGGAAGCGTTGTTCAGGCGTCAGTCTATTCATGTTGAAATGCCAAACCAAACTAAACATAAATCACTTGACAGCTGACAAAATTGCCGCCAGTTAAAAAAGTGTTGCAAACTTAAAGTTTTATACCTCTATAAAAACACCCATTATATATATATATATATATATATATATATATATATATATATATATATATATATATATACATATATATATACATATAAATTTGAATTTTTCATTAATACAAAATGATCTTTTGACGATTTGACGTTGTAATTTATATGCTGCAACCTAGTGGCTTAAAAAAATGTTCTTCTATGAATTCCAATATATTCAAGCAAAACAATGTTGTGTATGCAATATTTCTAAAGCTGGAAACAGATTGTTTGCGCCTAAAAGGACTACAGGTCTAGAAAGTGAATTAATTTGTTTTTTGCGAAAGTCTTCTCAAAACAGAACAAAAATATTAAATTTTATGTGCAAATACCAAAAGAATGTCGTCAATCAAAACAAACCGAACATAATTTACAGTTGTTATTAGCACTCAATTAAATTGTATTTGCAAAAATCGCACGTTTTCACGTTTTTATTCAATAAAGCATCCGATTGACAAAAATTGTTATTTCGAAATTTTTATGGTATCAAGTTATAATTAAACTGGAAGTGTAAGAACCCGTATTTTCTTAATTACCCTTACTTCATTATTTACAAAGATATTAACTGTAGATAAACTGATGCAAGCGTGGTGTAGCGGGTTCCAGGGTATCGACTTTTGCTTGTTGTGAGAGAGTCGCAAACATTTAAGGATATAGTCTTCTTTCTTTATCTAAAGAGGCGGGGCTAAGCATTGCGCACGCGTGCAGAAGACCTCTCGCGAAGTTTAAAGTTTGGCCGTTGACGTGAGGGAACTTTGGCACGCGTACACGTCGCTTAGCACCGTCCCTTTAGACAGAGAAAGACTATATCCTTAAATGTTTGAGTCTCTCTCAACATCAGGCTCAAGTCGGTACCCTGGGACCCGAGGTCTATTCTTTATATGTCTATGATTGGAACACCGCTCGTCGCCTTAGAAGTTAACGCCAAATCATTGTATAGTATTCTGCCCAGTAAAAACCCCCCAAAATATGATTTGGAAGGCATGTAAAGCCCATGTATATATATATATATATATATATATATATATATATATATATATATATATATATATATATATATATATATATATATATATATATATATATATATATATATAGACAGACTTAGAATCTAAGTCGAGCAGCAGTCGAGGAAGCATCACTAAAAATGCCAGCTGAGATGTTGGCGAAACGTCGTGAAGATATTTCTATTGACGAACGGATTCAAAACCGGAAAAGCACCAGTACATATATATATATATATATATATATATATATATATATATATATATATATAGACAGACAAGAGAGAGAGAGAGAGAGAGAAATTAGGAGGTACTCACCTGTATATATTAAAAAAGATTAACCAACCCCTTCTATAATAAATGACTTTGTTTTAATTGCAGATAGTGTTTTTTCTATTATCGATGTGCCTTTTTTGTATGGTGGCCTGCGGTATCTGGGAGTCGCTCGTGGGCCGCTACTTCCAGACTTTCCTGCCTTGGGATACTCTGGTTCCTTCCGAGCCCCTAGGGGGAGCCACAATCATAGGTAAGAACCGATAAGATTATGAAAGTTTCTTATGAAGGATATTAGAAAAAATATATATACTCAAAGTACTGAGTAAACTTGTCGATTTGACAAGCGACGTAGTTCAAAATTTCCCTAGATCAGTAAATTTTTGTTGTGTGCCGTACTGGCCCAAAATGACTTAAATTATTATTTTATTGTTCTCGAATTACCAGAAAATTGGGTTTCCTATATTTTTATCTTTTACATTATGTATTTGATATTTTTTTAATGTCTTCAGTTCGAATAATTTTATAAAAATTACGTAGAAAATTTAAAATCCGGTCCTGATTTTATAGCATCGCGATATCAGCTAATAAAGGTATATAAACCAAAACCACTCAGGAATGTTATTGATGCCAAATGTCATTTCTAAATTCCCTAGTAACCTTCGATAATGACAACTTTTTTCTACTTGGGTGACAAATTTGATTTCAATTCGCTCAACGTTGTGTTTTATGAAGTGTTTTTGCAACAAAAAATGAGTTTGTAAAATTGAAACATCACAATGCACTTTTCTAGTGTCCTTCGTATTTTTAAATTATCTTCAAAATTCTATATCTATTTTGCTAAACGTCAAATTTAGTAGTTTCTGAGATATTGGTCTTTGCAAAGTGACTTCCCCGTTTTGAACAGTTTTAGCACTTAAATACTAAACCTTTCATATTATTTAATTTTTTTTTACCCTGTAAAAGTACTAAAATGTGTTAATTATACAAAAAGTCACAAGTCAAATGTCATTATCTCAAAAACTGTTTAACTTAAATCGGTTGTTTTGTATATAGGATGATGTGCCAAATAATAGGAGCATGTTTGGTTAGCACTCCTGTAGATTTGGAGATATATTACGTTCGTCTACCAATAGACCGTCACGTGACAAGCCTCGTTTTGTTTTAGCTCTACTTGTATTTTTTTCATATGCCATTGTACTGAACACGGTAGTACCGATCTCACTATATGTCTCAGTGGAAGTAATACGTTTTGTACAAAGTTTTCTTATAAACTGGGACGAACAGATGTACTATAAGAAATATAATGCGTTCGCCAAAGCCAGGACTACTACTCTTAATGAAGAATTGGGTAAGTTTTTCTTAAATATACAGAGCGAGTCGACAACTGGAGATTTGTTTAAAATTTTAGGCCAAATTGAATACATTTTCTCAGACAAAACGGGCACCTTAACGCAAAACATCATGACCTTTAATAAGTGCTCCATAGGAGGCAATTGCTACGGCGAGATAATCGATCCAAGATCGGGTGATATCATCGAAATAACGGACGATACGGAACCAGTGGATTTTTCTTTTAATGCCCAATATGAACCGGAGTTTAGATTTTACGATAAGAATTTACTTGATGCAGTTAGAAGGAAGGAAAAGGAAACTTTTCTATTTTTTCGATTGCTTGCATTATGTCACACTGTCATGTCAGAGGTAAGTTACTTTCAGTTGCTTTACCATCATAGTTAAAGCTCCCGTGAAATTATGCATTATTTTTATTACAGGAACAGGAGGGAAAATTGGAGTATCAAGCCCAGTCACCGGACGAAGCAGCTTTAGTTTCGGCAGCAAGGAATTTCGGCTTTGTCTTTAAAGAAAGGACGCCCAACAGTATTACAATAGAGGTACGGTTCTCTTTTCCGGATCATTATACTTGGCGAGTTTGTTAATCGTACATTTTTTAGGTTATGGGACAGAAAGAAGTATACGAGCTCCTGTGCATTTTAGATTTCAATAATATAAGAAAAAGAATGTCGGTCATACTCAGGAAAGACGGCAAATTAACTCTGTACTGCAAAGGGGCCGACAACGTCATATACGAGAGGCTGAAAGTAGGTCAGGACCAAGTTAAAACAAAAACGCAAGACCACCTTAATGTAAGTATTTAACCCTCACTTAGAACAATATTGAAAATTAATTATGGAATACCCTGTGTAATTAAATCTATGTGACAGCATTTGATTGTAGACTCACATATTTTGGTAGCGTATGTCCGTTTCGCCCACGACTTATTTCTATCTCATATTCTCTCTTTTTGTCAACCTCTGTCCATCCACTCCTGCATGTACAGGGTGAGTCAACGATTGGATGAAGTAGGTTTGTGCCTTTTCGGTGAAATTAACAGAGAAACTATATTTATTGTTTGATACAGTTTATTTTCACGCAGATTTTAAAAATATTTCGGACTCTGCAGAGTGAGCTAAAAAACTAAGACAGCATAAAGTTGTATTTTTTTAAATAGAACACCCTATATACGAATCGTATTTTCGATTTAGCTTATAATTTTAAATCTTTTTTATTAAGGGTTTACTATAACAAAACTTTATAGTTTCTAAGATAATTAAGTTTAAAGAAAAAAAGTCACATTTTCAAGCATCAATTCAATCCTAAATAACGTTTTCAATTTTGTGACAAATATATTCAAATTTGGAATTTAGCAAGGCCAAGGACAAGTTAACATAATTTTTACCTAATATTTGCAATAAAAGCTACAGGGTGTTGAACACATCGGCTCAAATTTGGACAAGTTTAAATGAATAAATATCTTTTTTTTTAAATGGTACACCCTGTATATTTTCATGTTATTTAATAGAGTAATAAAAACCCTAAAAGTTTTGTTCAATATATCTTATACCTATTTATAATAGTTTTTGAGATATTTCAGTTTTTCTTATTTTCCATACTTTTTTACAGAAATAGTCTTCATTATCATAGTAGCCATGTAAAATAATAAAAAGAAACTACAGAAACAAACAGAATGTGGTTAAATATGATGAAATACATTATTCGTTATATTACAACGGCAATAGTTTAATTAAATATAATGTGAAAAAATTAACACAACAATAACGACAAGGCAAATACATATTTACTTTTATACTAAATTGAAACAAAAAAATTACCTATTAAATACTGAGATTAATTATTTCTTTTTAATAAGTGTTCGAATAAACGACCCTCTTGTGCAAGGCACAAATTTAGTCTTTTTTGCAGATTTTCTCGGACCCTGGACAAAATTAGTGGCGTTATTGTTCTACAGGTATCCCTAATCCTGTTTCGCACATCTTCCACTGTTTTTGGTGGATTAACATACACCTTATTTTTAATATAACCCCATAGGAAGAAATCTAATGGGGTGATGTCGCAAGACCTTGGTGTCCACTCAATGAAACCCCCACGTCCAATCCATTTTTGCCGATATCGTTGGTCCAAAAACGCACGAACTTCACGATGGTAATGCGGAGGCGCACCATCGTGCTGGAACCACATACTGTCGAGCTCATCCCTATCGAGACCTTGAAGCAGTTGGGGTAGTTCTTCTTGTAGAAAGTTCAGGTAACTATGGCCATTTAGTGGTTCATTAAAAAAGTGGGGTCCAATAATTCGATTATGATGAATACCACACCAAACATTTAATGACCAGTGGTTTTGATGTTGCACCTCTCTAATCCAAAATGAGTTTTCTGTGGCATAATAATGCATGTTGCGTCTATTTACGGCATCGTTACTTCTAAAAGTATTACCTTGCATAATAAATTTGGATTTAATTGAATCTCCGCATTTATTGTACGACAAAAGTTTACACGACTTTCAAAATCCTGTCCATGCAATTCTTGGTGTAATTCCATGTGATATGGATGATACCTATATTTCTTGGTAGTACGATTAGCGGTGGATTGTGATGTTTCACATAATGCTGCTAACTGACCGCTACCAATATAAGGATTTTCCTGAACATTTAACAATACTTGTAGTTCTTTTTCTTCATTAGTTACTGGTTTGTTGACTACTTTACGTTTTGGATAATCAACAGTACCAGAAGAATCAAATCTTTGCATTAAGTTTTGAAAAGTATGGGTATTAGGCTGGCGTCGATCAGGATACTTCATTTTGTAAATTCTTTGAGCAAGAAGGCAATTTTTTTCAGCCTCTCCTATTGTATAAATCATATCTATTAACTCATTCTTTGGAAAATTCATTTTACAATATAAGATGAATGCAAAAAAAAAACAAACTACACTACATAAAAACCAAAAGAAGCGATTGTGGTTATAAATTTGACACACAGAAAAATGTTCTTTTACATTGTTTTTGCCATGGCTACTATGATAATGAAGACTATTTCTGTAAAAAAGTATGGAAAATAAGAAAAACTGAAATATCTCAAAAACTATTATAAATAGGTATAGGATATATTGAACAAAACTTTTAGGGTTTTTATTACTCTATTAAATAACATGAAAATATACAGGGTGTACCATTTAAAAAAAAAAGATATTTATTCATTTAAACTTGTTCAAATTTGAGCCGATGTGTTCAACACCCTGTAGCTTTTATTGCAAATATTAGGTAAAAATTATGTTAACTTGTCCTTGGCCTTGCTAAATTCCAAATTTGAATATATTTGTCACAAAATTGAAAACGTTATTTAGGATTGAATTGATGCTTGAAAATGTGACTTTTTTTCTTTAAACTTAATTATCTCAGAAACTATAAAGTTTTGTTATCGTAAACCCTTAATAAAAAAGATTTAAAATTATAAGCTAAATCGAAAATACGATTCGTATATAGGGTGTTCTATTTAAAAAAATACAACTTTATGCTGTCCTAGTTTTTTGGCTCACCCTGTAGAGTCCTAAGTATTTTTAAAATTTGCGTAAAAATAAACTGTATCAAACAATAAATATAGTTTCTTTGCAAATTTCACCGAAAAGGCACAAACCTACTTCATCCAATCGTTGACTCACCCTGTAGGTCTCTCTCAACTGTTTCCATCTTTCTCTATTCTTCGCCAATCTCATCCACTGTTTGCCCGCCACTGTCCTTATGTCTCATCTTTTTTGAGGTCTTCCCGTGCTTCTTGTTGTCTCCCTCGGTCTCCATTCCAGGATTCTTCGTTTCCATCTGTTGTCCTCATATCGGGCTATGTGACCAGCACATCGCCTCTTCCTCTTTGCAACCTCCTTCACGATGTATTTGACTTTCGTTCTGCGTCTTATCTCGGTGTTTTTAATCCTGTCTCTTAATGATATTCCAAGCATGTTTCTTTACATCACTCTTTGGACTGTTTCTAATTTTTTAGCGGACTTTTTGGTGAAGGACATGGTCTCTAATCCATACGTACACACCGGTAGTATGCATGTGTCGTATACTTTTCTTTTTGGATTTATGGGAATTGAATTATTTTTCAGGATGTATGCAAGTTTACCGAAAGCGACCCATATCAGCTGTGTTCTTCTTTTTATTTCAGCATCCTGGTTTGATTTCCCTAGTCTGATGTCATGACCCAAGTATACATAGTGTTCGACGTTTTCTATCCTCTGGTTCTGTATTGTTATGTTTGCCTGTTCGTGGCTCATTATTTTTGTTTTGTTGTAGTTCATTTTTCAGGCCTACAGATGCGGATTCGTCATTTAGCTGTTGTAGTATTTCGTTCAATCCTTGGAGATTACTTGCTATTAAGATTATGTCATCAGCAAATCTGAGATGGTTCAAGTATATTCCGTCGATGTTTATACCTTTAATGTCCCATTTAAGTTCCTTAAAGATGTCCTCTAGGACTAGGGTGAACAGTTTTGGCGAGATAGTGTCCCCTTGTCTCACTACCCTTTGTAGTTTTATGGGGTTCTTTTTCGTCTTATCGTCTATTTTTATTTGAATGGTTGCATTTTTGTGTATGTTCTTTATGATGTTTATGTATCTTGAATCGATTCTTGCGTTTTCTAAGGGTTGTAATACTGCCCATATTTCGACGGAGTCGAATGCCTTCTGGAAATCTACAAAAGCCATATGGAGCGGTACGTTGTATTCGGTGCACTTCTCAATCAGTATTCTTATGGTGTGTAGGTAATCTGTGGTGCTAAAGTGTTTTCTGAATCCAGCTTGTTGGACAAGTTGGTAAAAATCGAGTTTGTTTGTTATGCGGTGGGTTATGATTTTGATTAACAACTTGTAGGTGTGTAATAGTAGGGATATTGGTCGGTAGTTTTCAATATTTTTTCAGTATATATCTCTTATTGGTTAGTAGCTATTCTATAATTAAATTTCAAAGACACTCTGGAAGCCAGTCATTCTTCTTGGCTCTTTTAGTTTTAGTGTTAAAGAACTACAAGTTAATAGACCTTGCCAATACCATAAACGCAATTGTAAGACTCGGGGAAAAGCTGCTATCTAGGTGGTCAGCTCAGGCCTCTTGTTTTGGAGTTCTCGCATCAGTGCACCCTCGAGGATAATCTTGTGAAGTTTTTTACTAAATTGAAGGGAACAAGCTTGTCAAAACACTTATTTGACAAAAATAAAACGAAATTATTTATAATGAGAAACTTAAATTAGCTTGGTTAACAATTTCGGAGTAACTAAATTCTAAAGATTAATGAAGAAAAACATCTATTTATGTTGTTTGAACAAAATAGTAATAAAGTATCCCTTGTCCCCTCTAGAATAAAACACAATTTCCTTCTAGCTTTACCGAAGGTAAATGAACAAAAAAAAATAAAAACCTTCTTAATCACCCAGGGTATGCGCATCGCCTAACTTTCTCCAACAGGTTTCAGAACGTACCGCATCTAACAAGTTTCAAATCGTAACTAAAGATTATTAAGTGATAAGTCTTAAAAAGCACCCCCGAATATTCCTCCCCTGACTCCTCGCTACGGATCCCGTTAGTACCTATCTCGTCCTGGTTCCATTCCCGGATGTTTGGATCGTTCGTTCGTAGAGGACATTAGCCATTCTGGTTTGGACATTTAATTCCCGACTTGGCATGAGCGTCTTTAATTACTAATGTTTTATACAAAAGGGTTAATAAAACTTGATAATTACTGTGAAAAAAACCTGACCACTCTTCTACCCATTTTTGGAGTGTAACAGTCACTATACGTTTTCATTGTACATGTAATCAAATGAATATATTGCATCATAGCGAATTTATTTGATTATTCTTTTGTTTTCTAATGACGGGACTGTTGTAAAAACTGCTAAAAATACTTAATAAAAAATTCAACTTACCCCATTGTGACGACCAAGGAAAATACAATTCTGGACTAAAAAGTAACTACTGAATTAAATAGAATACTCTTTTACACACTTATTTATCGAACGATTAAATAACTAACCAGCATTCCGTTAGCTTTGATTTAGAATTAGAAAAAGATAGGTTAAAATTCCTTAAGAGCCCCAATACGATTCTAATTACTTAAAAATCCTTAAGAACCCCAATACTTGGTATTTCAGCGTGAAATTATTAAAAGTCCAAATTTAAGTTAGTTTAACGAGAACTACTTTACTTTTACTACTATTCTCCTTAAATAATTAATTAGCCAAGTTCTTAATTTTTCCCGATAATTAAGTAAAAATTACCCCTGCCCTTCATAATGACTTTTACATAAATATTTACAAAAAAAAAGGAGTATACTCATAGACGAATCATTCTAAATATGTCTGATCTCTTCAAGTCCATTCATCCCTCCAAGTCAAATGAGGCGCGGCGCTTTCCAAGCTCCCCGGGTAGTTTTAGTGGAACCTCTGCGGCCTCAAATGAGGTCGCATATTTCACACACACATATAAGATAAGTGCTCAGAAAATTCTTCATCTTCACGTTCTGGCACTCCATCTATAGTTAAAGAATTAATAGCCAGTTCTAGTCTTTACAGCCTGGTGGAACTAAGCCACTTAAGAGACACTTTTGCTGTCTTATGCATCGATAATCGCTCGTGATTAAGCTCGTTTTCATCCGAATACGGGGGCGCCACTAATACACAAAATTTTTTTTCAACTCACGACAGGAAAATTTTTCGGTTTAAAAACATTCCATTGATATTCGCTGATATCACATGGTACAGGGTGTCTCAAAAGAAAGTTCACATTTAAAAAATCGATTTAAAAAAAAGTCAGGACTTTATTGAAAAAATGTTTATTACATATTAAAATACATTGTTTGGGAATTTATTTTTTTTTAAAATGATATCGTCCAAATGTAATCCGTTGCGCTCACGGCATTCATTTAATCGAGCACTAAAATTGCCCATGACGGCTCGGCAGGTATTCTCCGTGATGTCTGCCATTTCGTTGCGGATATTTTCTTTTAATTGTGCCAGGGAAGTCGGTTTGTTGGCGTAAACTTTTGATTTGACATAACCCCATAGGAAAAAGTCCATAGGTGATAAATCAGGACTGCGTGGAGGCCAACTTATGTCACCTTTCTTTGATATCAATTTGCCAGGAAAAATTTCACGCACTCGTGGCAGAGACATGTTGGACGTGTGTGAAGTTGCTCCGTCTTGCTGGAACCATGTTCTTTGGTTATAGCCAGGAAAATTTTGCAGTTCAGGCACGAAGAAGTCGTCTAACATCTCTACATACCGCTCTGAAGTCACTGTTACTGTGCGTTCCCTTTCATCTTCAAAAAAGTACGGGCCGATAATTCCTCGTGCCGACATCGCAGCCCATACAGACACTTTCGGCGAATGTAGAGGTTTCTGATGTTTGTGTTTTGGATTGTTTGCACTCCAATAGCGGCAATTTTGCTTGTTTACATGACCATTAAGATGAAAATGGGCTTCATCCGAAAAGAAGATGTTGGTAAACCTTGAAAAGCGTTCAGTCATCTGGTTTATGAAGTCAAGCCTCTGACCAGCATCCTGAGGCTTCAATTCTTGCACCAACTGAATTTTATAGGGGTTCAGCTTTAAATCTTTGTGTAAAATGCGGAATAATGATGACCTATGCACATTTAAAGCAACAGCACGCTTACGAGTCGAAACGTTTGGTTCGTCACGAACAGACTGAGTAACACTCTCTACGTTTTCGACCGTTCTCGAAGACCTCGGACGCCCGGATTTTGATTTATGTAGTGTTGAACCGGTCTCTTCAAACTTCTGGACCCATTTTCCAATAAGCCGAGCGCTTGGCGCATCATTTAAGTGACGAATATGTCGGAAATTGCAGAATTTTCTACGCGCTACAGTCGCCGAATTACCGTTTTTGTAAAACTCACGTACGCACAAAGCACGGTCCGCTCCCGAGAAACGCTCCATAGCGACTAAATTCCCAAGAGCCAGGCTATCGATTGACATACCCCCGCGCCGCTCGGAATAGTTGCGTTCACGCAATAAGCAAAACAAATGTGTACTTTCTTTTGAGACACCCTGTATAACTACCCTTGGCACTTATCCCTTGGGTTTTAATTACCTAACCAGGGTAGGATTTTTTGGACAAATTTATTTAAAAGTATTGAAGGGAGGACTATCTTTTTGATTTACGTTGTCCTAAATTATCTCGGTTTATATATTTTTAAGAAACATTTTACGACCCAAAAAAAGCTGAGTTCGTGCTTAAGTTTGGTAATTGATTTATTTTTTTCTTTATGGGTAACAGTTTTTTCATTCCCAGAGTGTTTATTTAATCCCTTTTTTTAGTGGAGAATACTTTACGACAATAATATTTGATTAGATTAATCATAAATGTCTATTTGGGTACATTTTAGAGATTCGCCGGTGAAGGTCTTCGTACGCTGTGTCTAGCTTACTGCGATTTGGAAGAGAACTTCTTCAACGACTGGAAACAGAGACATCAGGAAGCCGCGATAGCTTTAGATCATAGAGACGAAAAGTTGGACGCAATTTACGAAGAAATCGAAAGGGACATGTTACTTATTGGAGCGACTGCGATCGAAGATAAACTTCAAGATGGTGTACCGTCCACAATAGCCAACCTGATTATGGCGGGCATTAAAATTTGGGTACTTACGGGCGATAAACAAGGTAACATTTTTATTGAAAAACTTATTAGTTTTTGTATGATTCGAATTTTTTTTCTTTGATAATTACCTCAAATTTAATCTTTAAAAATTGTCCATTATAATGCTCAATCTTTACGTAATTCCTTTTTGGATTTTGAAGTGCTATTCGATGATGTTTCGGGGGATTGTTTGTGCATAAATGAGCACTGGCTGGTGCCGTAGGAGCTAAACACTGTCTTTATTAAGAACTACAGGATGATTTCTGGATTTTGTAGGACGATCATGTCTCATGGAGGCGTAGGTATCTATGTCAGAGAAGACTTAAGTTATGATCTTTTAAATCTTGAAAGCAGCACTGCGAGATTGCAGACATTTTGTTAAAAAATTTTAATGTGCAACTTATCACTGCATATCGTACACCAGACGGTGATTTAGACAAGTTCTTTAACATAATGGCAAATGCTCTTTAAAAAATTAATGTACACAAATCTCTTATCATAGCAGGAGATTTTAATGTTCATTTTAATGAAAAAGACATTAGAGCTTCAAAACTGTGTAATTTTTTTCGCTCATTTTATAATAATCACTTTTTTTCACCTGCTGAATGTATGATGAATAAACTTGAAAGGTCTCAACAGCTTTTTGAAGATTACCTAAAATCTATGCCACTGAAAAACATCCCGTCCTTTAAATTTCAATCAGTTAGTTTTAGTGATGTCGACAAGGCCATCTCAGAAATAAAAAATAGTAACAGCAAAAATATTGACGGAATTAAGACAAAATTTATTAAAAAAATTAAGGATATAGTAGTTCAGCCCCTAACAATATTGACAAATCAATCTATAGCTTGCAGTACATTTCCTAAAGTTTTCAAAACTGCGAAGGTGGTACCCCTCTTCAAGAATAAGGGCTCCATTGATGACTGTAACAATTATCGCCCCATATCTTTGTTACCAATCTTGTCAAAAGTCTATGAACGAATTTTGAAAAATCAGGCTAATGATCACTTTGAATCAAACAAATTATTTGCCTTGAACCAGTTTGGATTCCGAAAGAACAAGACTACAACTTTAGCTATTGATCACTTCACTAGTAATGTTTTACAGGGCTTTGAAAAGTATCTTGACACTCTTGCATCCTTTTTAGACCACACAAAGGCATTCGATTGTGTCACACATAGCATTCTTCTAAAAAAACTACCATTCTACAATTTTCAGGCTGATGCCATTCAGCTAATTAATTCATATCTGTCGGATCGTGATCAGTATGTTCACTTTGGACAGTGTAATTCTAAAAAATAATCCCTAAGGTATGGTGTACCTTAAGGGTCGGTATTAGGCCCCATCTTATTCCTCATCTATATAAATGACCTGGCATACTATAAGGGTAAGGGAGTCAACACTGTCTTGTTTGCTAACGACACAACGTTTTATATAAGTTATCACCCTTCAATCTTGATTACCAAACCTCAGAAAAAAAACTATTTCAATGGTTTCTAGCCAATCGCCTATCGTTGAACAACTCCAAATCACAAAGTATTAATTTTACTCGAAGGAATAACAGTGAAATTGTACAGTCTTTTCTACCTCAATGTGCAATAGAGGTCGAATTTCTGGGAGTACATCTAGATGCAGGATTAACCTGGGAGCAGCCCTTGTTAATCTCTCAAAAAAACTATCCCGACAACTGTTTCTGTTCTGGAGTCTTGTACGGGTAACTTCCAAAGAAACTCTTCTGTCAGCATATTGCAGTAACTTTCATTCTCTTTTGGCTTATGCTATATTTTCCTGGGGTCATTCTTGTCATACTGATAAGGCATTTGAACAACAAAGAAAATGCATTCGTATTATCTCTGGGTTTGGTTATAGAGAAGACTGTCGAAATTCGTTTAAGAATTTAAATATTTTAACTTTACCTTGTGTGTACATTATGCAGTGTTTGTTGTTGTTCGTTAAACAAAATCTTGATCTATACAGGATCACACGAATATATATTCACAACTATCCAACAAGAAACACAACAATCTTATACCAGACTTTGACAGGCTTGAGAGATCCACAAATGGTTCAAGATATTTAGCAATAAAGTTCTATAATTGCGTGCCAGCTAGAATTAAAGCTTTTAACTTCAATCAGTACAAAAAACAAATCAAGAGCTACCTTGTGCTGAATGCGTTTTTTTCGTTCGAGGAGTATTTTGACTCTAATTTTAATCTGTAGTCTTGTCTTTGTCTGTTGTCAGCTTCTCTTACCTTTTTTTTTACCAAAACTTTCTTCTTAAGGAAGAATCATTATCGTGTAATGTTTTATTTGTATTAATGATAATAATTAATTGACAGAATTTTAATATTTTATTTATTTGACTTGTAAAAGTACTATATGTATATTCTTACTAATAAATTATCTTATCTTATCTTATCAAATTTAACCTTAATTCCAGAAACTGCCATCAATATCGGTTATTCCTGCCAGCTTCTCACCGACGAGCTCTTAGATGTATTTATCGTCGACGCATCAACTTACGACGAAACCCAACAGCAACTTCTCAAATTCCGAGATAACATCAAGATCGTCAACACTTACCAGCCCCATTCCTCGAGTCCTGTTAATACCGACTCGACTAACCTCGACGCTATCCACAAAGCGAACAGTACGGAAAATGGAGTGGGCGGAGCTAATGGGACCAGAGTGGGCGGGACCCCACAGAGCTCGGGCTCGAGACCGCCCGCCGTCAGCGTGGTAACCTTCAGGTGGGCGGGCACGGAATCAAACAAGTGCAAGAGAGCAAGGTAGAGGACAGGGGTTACTCACTTCACTCTTTTTTTATTCTTGCCTTTCGATTTTGGATATCGGACTGCTGCTCTTTCTTTTTCGTTTTTTTTTTTAATTTTGTTAAATGCGAGATGGCCCAGGCACAGCTTAGGTGTATTAATGAAGCATCCGTTCAACATGGGTTACATGTTTTATGGCACCTTTCTCTCTAAAAATGATCAAAGAACTTGTTTACACTGGTAGCAAGAATCGACCATTCCGTAGCTGTCGCTTGGTTGTCATTTGCACACAAAATACTCCGAAGTTTTCACAAAAGAGGGGGGCTATACTTCTTTTATATATGTGGTGGCTAAAATTTCTAAAATCAGTTACTAACCAAATTAGTTTATAGAAAAAGAAACGCGTCACAATCACCTAGACTTTAGAATAGGCTAATGTGGCCTCTTACACTTTAATAATTATATTAATCTACCTCTGCTCTCTCTAATTCTGTAGAATTTGCTTGTTTAGATTTAGAATAGCTATGTGTGTGATATATGTTAGGTTTAAAGATGGGTCTATATATGTTTATTTAAGTAAGCACTTCACATTCTATTCCCTGCATATTTTGAGATTAATTGGGCCATAAAGAAACATTGATGTTAAGATTATCCTAAATTCAACGGTTCAAAAATGCTCCGTTTTTCCTTTTTTAGCACCAAAAATGGCATAAAAGCACTTCTTCATAAATTGCTCACTTTTAAAATGTAATCGGATAGGTTTTTATGCCTTCGTAATATAAATTGCTTCGAAGTTAAGCAGTCTCCTAAGAATGGCTTACTCAAACATCACAGAGTCTATGAAACTAACTTCAGCTTCAGCCATGGAGAACACCTTGCACCTCCCTCAGCTGTATTTGATGATTCTGGAGGAAGAGAGAAAAATAGAACTTTTATCAGTTACAGTATCCACTACCAAGTACACTAACTCGAGTGAAAGTCACGAGATACCAAAAATCAAAATAGGGAGTCTTGCTATTGTTACTTCAAACCGTTCAGATTATCATAGAAGATCAAAGTGTATGGAAATAAAATATACCGAAGCTTGATTATCAAGGGTACAACCAAAAATGAAAAATTAGACCCCTACAACATCTCAGGAAAAAATCTATGTAGTCCTACAATGTGTAGGAGACAAATAAATTTAGGCTTTTTTTCATTATAATTTTTTATCAGTTTAAAAATGTTTAAACAATCAATTATGCATTTTATTACTTTTGATTATCACTGCTAATTCATTAAAAATTGAGAGCTCTCGAAATTAATCCACTACGGGCAACGGCTCCTACTATACAAGGACGCAGCACTGACTTTTGACATCATCGCGTCGTACAAAAAGAAACAAATCAAAGAAGCGTGGGTCAGTACGCAAAATTAAATAGCTGGAGCAGATATGATGCGACGTTGCCAGATCCAATTTATCGTTTGGCCCGTCCAGGAAATAATTATTGTTATTTTTTAACCGATTTCTAAAAGGAGGAGGTTCTTAATTCGATGTATGAACGTTAATTACTCCGGAACGGCGGCATTGATTTGAATGAAATGTTTTGGCATTGTGTCCAGGAAGTTTCTGCGGTGGTTCCATATTATTTTGGCCGAAATTGGTTCGGTAAAATCTAAAATGGCGCTGATAATATGCGGACAGAAAAATTAATTTGTTCTATTTTCTCCAAAATTGGTATGGGGGAGTTTTCGGGATCGTACATAACGAATCTGAAATTATTTTTAAGAAATTCGATATGGCGGATCCAGTATGGTGAATTAAAAATTTTACTTCTCTCGATTTTGTCCAATATTGTTCCTGGAAGGTTTCTGAAGGTGCACTTTACGAATTTAAAATTATTTTTAAAAATTTCAATATGCTGGAACCAATATGGCCGGCTAAAAATTTAACGTGTCTCGATTTTGTCTAAAATTAGTATAGGGGGTTTTGACGATGTAAATTGCGAATTTAAAATTATTTTTAATAAATTGAATAAAGAAGTTCCAATATGGCGGACTAAAAATTTAAGATTTGCTGATTTTGTTCAAAATTTTTTTCTGGAGGGGTTCAAATTTAAGATTGTTTTAAAAAAATTCAATATGGCGGTCCATCTTTGGGGATTATGTCCAAAATTGGTACTGGAGCGTTTTCAAGAATGTAGATTAAGATTAGATGAAGAATTTAAAATAATTTTTTAAAATTTCAATTTGGCGGTTTTACTATAGCAAACTGAATATTTGTATGGTACAATTTCATTCGAAACAGGCATTTGGAGGATTCTCAGTGTCTCAGTCCACAACTATCGATAAAATGGGTACTTTTTTGCGAAACTCAATTCAAAAGTAAAAATCGAAAAATAAAATTATTATAAAAAAATAGAATGTGCTTCTAAAAAAGCGCTAAAAAGCAAAAAAATAACAATAAAAATTTTTATATGAAATTGAAATTTTTGGCGCCTACTTCAAGAATTTCAATTGCGTATGAAAATTTATGTTATTTTTCGCTTTTTAGCGCTTCTTAAAAGTCGGTTCAATTTTTTTTTTATTTTGTTTCAAAATCTAATAGTAATGTAGAAACGAAATAATAGGAAACAGTATCATGTCGCTTCTGTAATAAGACCAAAGCAGATCTAAGCGAACGACTGAGGAGTTCGTGCCATTAGGGATGAAATTTTGTTTCAGCGCTTTGTCTTCGTATTATAGGAGTTGTTGCTATCGGCAGTCATAGTAAGCTCACGTCCACGTGACAAGTCTCGACTTTCTCTTCGGACACTGCTCAAATCCACCAGAGAAGCAGGCTTGAAAAATAGAACATGATCTAGCACAGTATTCCACGCAATGAAGCTCGCAGTGAAGTCATTTTGTATCGCTACAGCCAGCACGGTTGATATCATGGCTTCCTGCACACAGTTCACCAGCGAAACAAACACAAACGTCGTATGAGCTAAGCTTTACTTATTAATAGTTAATCTTCAAAAAAAGCACGAGGCGTTAGAAAAATTCAAGAAAACACTGACGAATGTTTTTCAAAATTTATTTGTTTCGCGTACTCCACTGTAAAAAAAAAGTTTACTTAATAGTTGATATCGGTACGGAAATTTGACACCAAATTGGTAAGAAAAAATGGGTTTCTAATGAAAAGTTGCAGCACTTTTTTATGTTTTCACAATTTTAAATTTAAATTACTCATATAATTGAGTTATATGCATTAGAAAGTCTAAAAAAATTTAAAAAAAAACTTTGTTTTCGCCAGATTGTTGCGTCTTAACAATAAAAGTAGAATTACAGTTAGAGTTTCTAAAATTGCACAAAAATAACTATTTTCCTAATATATATGTTTAGTACGGAACTGGAGTACCTAGGTGGCGTGGAAGATCCGCACGTCGAAGAAACCACAGCGGGATTCGCCATTGTAGTCAATGGTCACTCGCTGGTTCACTGTTTACATCCGCAAATGGAACGATTGTTCCTTGACGTTGTCATGCAATGTAAAGCTGTCATATGTTGCCGCGTCACGCCGCTGCAAAAAGCGTTGGTGGTTGAGCTTGTGAAAAAGAACAAGCACGCTGTGACGTTAGCGATCGGCGATGGAGCCAATGATGTATCGATGATAAAAGGTAAAGTCGAGGTTATCCATTTATTTATCAGTATTCTATACAGGGTGAGTCAACGATTGGATGAAGTAGGTTTGTGCCTTTTCGGTGAAATTTACAAAGAAACTATATTTATTGTTTGATACAGTTTATTTTTACGCAGATTTTGAAAATATCTAGGATTCTACAGGGTGAGCCAAAAAACTAGGACAGCATAAAGTTGTATTTTTTTAAATAGAACACCCTATATACGAATTGTATTTTCGATTTAGCTTATAATTTTAAATCTTTTTTATTAAGGGTTTACTATAACAAAACTTTATAGTTTCTGAGATAATTAAGTTTAAAGAAAAAAAGTCACATTTTCAAGCATCAATTCAATCCTAAATAACGTTTTCAATTTTGTGACAAATATATTCAAATTTGGAATTTAGCAAGGCCAAGGACAAGTTAACATAATTTTTACCTAATATTTGCAATAAAAGCTACAGGGTGTTGAACACATCGGCTCAAATTTGAACAAGTTTAAATGAATAAATATCTTTTTTTTAAATGGTACACCCTGTATATTTTCATGTTATTTAATAGAGTAATAAAAACCCTAAAAGTTTTGTTCAATATATCCTATACCTATTTATAATAGTTTTTGAGATATTTCAGTTTTTCTTATTTTCCATACTTTTTTACAGAAATAGTCTTCATTATCATAGTAGCCATGGCAAAAACAATGTAAAAGAACATTTTTCTGTGTGTCAAATTTATAACCGCCATCGCTTCTTTTGGTTTTTATGTGATGTAGTTTGGTTTTTTTTGCATTCATCTTATATTGTAAAATGAATTTTCCAAAGAATGAGTTAATAGATATGATTTATACAATAGGAGAGGCTCAAAAAAATTGCCTTCTTGCTCAAAGAATTTACAAATTGAAGTATCCTGATCGACGCCAGCCTAATACCCATACTTTTCAAAACTTAATGCAAAGATTTGATTCTTCTGGTACTGTTGATTATCCAAAACGTAAAGTAGTCAACAAACTAGTAACTAATGAAGAAAAAAAACTACAAGTATTGTTAAATGTTCAGGAAAATCCTTATATTGGTGGCCGTCAGTTAGCAGCATTATGTGAAACATCACAATCCACCGCTAATCGTACTACCAAGAAATATAGGTATCATTCATATCATATGGAATTACACCAAGAATTGCATGGACAGGATTTTGAAAGTCGTGTAAACTTTTGTCGTACAATAAATGCGGAGATTCAATTAAATCCAAATTTATTATGCAAGGTAATGTTTAGTGATGAAGCTACTTTTAGAAGTAACGGTGCCGTAAATAGACGCAACATGCATTATTATGCCACAGAAAACCCATTTTGGATTAGAGAGGTGTAACATCAAAACCACTGGTCATTAAATGTTTGGTGTGGTATTCATCATAATCGAATTATTGGACCCCACTTTTTTAATGAACCACTAAATGGCCATAGGTCTTGCAACATCACCCCATTAGATTTCTTCCTATGGGGTTATATTAAAAATAAGGTATATGTTAATCCACCAACAACAGTGGAAGATATGCGAAACAGGATTAGGGATACCTGTAGAACAATAACGCCACTAATTTTGTCCAGGGTCCGAGAAAATCTGCAAAAAAGACTAAATTTGTGCATTGCACAAGAGGGTCGTTTATTCGAACACTTATTAAAAAGAAATAATTAATCTCAGTATTTAATAGGTAATTTTTTTGTTTCAATTTAGTATAAAAGTAAATATGTATTTGCCTTGTCGTTATTGTTGAGTTAATTTTGTATTTCATCATATTTAACCACATTCTGTTTGTTTCTGTAGTTTCTTTTTATTATTTTACATGGCTACTATGATAATGAAGACTATTTCTGTAAAAAAGTATGGAAAATAAGAAAAACTGAAATATCTCAAAAACTATTATAAATAGGTATAAGATATATTGAACAAAACTTTTAGGGTTTTTATTACTCTATTAAATAACATGAAAATATACAGGGTGTACCATTTTAAAAAAAAAGATATTTATTCATTTAAACTTGTTCAAATTTGAGCCGATGTGTTCAACACCCTGTAGCTTTTATTGCAAATATTAGGTAAAAATTATGTTAACTTGTCCTTGGCCTTGCTAAATTCCAAATTTGAATATATTTGTCACAAAATTGAAAACGTTATTTAGGATTGAATTGATGCTTGAAAATGTGACTTTTTTTCTTTAAACTTAATTATCTCAGAAACTATAAAGTTTTGTTATAGTAAACCCTTAATAAAAAAGATTTAAAATTATAAGCTAAATCGAAAATACGATTCGTATATAGGGTGTTCTATTTAAAAAAATACAACTTTATGTTGTCCTAGTTTTTTGGCTCGCCCTGTAGAGTCCTAAATATTTTTAAAATCTGCGTAAAAATAAACTGTATCAAACAATAAATATAGTTTCTTTGTTAATTTCACCGAAAAGGCACAAACCTACTTCATCCAATCGTTGACTCACCCTGTACAGTAAGTTCTTTTTAACTACCAGATAGTTTTACTAAAATCACTGTCGTGATAAATTTTGGCAATTTTAGAGATATCGACTAAAAAAAACAGTCCATTTTTTTTAATTTAGACAACTTGTTCACTTTAATAAGTTGTTTTTTACTGCTAGATAGCTAAAACTACCGACATGATAGACTTCTGCAGATATCGACTAAAAAACAATTTAAATCATTTATTATTTTTTAAAAATTTTAATAACTTGTTTACTTTAACAAGTTGTTTTTTACTACTAGATAGTTGTACTAAACTACCGCCATGATAGACTTTGGCAATTTTGGAGATATCGACTAAAAAACAGCCCATTTTTTAAAATTTCGATAATTTATTCACTTTAGTATGTTGTTTTCTAGTGCTAGATTGCTAAAACTATCGTTATGATAGACTTCTGGAGATATCGATGAAAAAACAGTTTAAATTGTTTATTATTATTTAAAAATTCTGATAACTGATTCACTTTAACAAGTTGTTTTGAACTACTAGATAGTTGTACTAAAACTACCGTCATGATAGACTTCTAGAGATATCGACTAAAAAAAAATTTAAATCATTTATTATTTTTTAAAAATTTAAATAACTTGATTACTTTAACAAGTTGTTTTTTACTACTAGATAGTTTTACTAAACTACCGCCATGATAGACTTCGGAAATTTTGAAGATATCGACTAAAAAACAGCCCATTTTTTAAAATTTCGATAATTTATTCACTTTAGTATGTTGTTTTCTACTGCTAGATTGCTAAAACTATCGTCATGATAGACTTCTGGAGATATCGACTAAAAAACAGTTTAAATTGTTTATTATTGTTTAAAAATTCAGATAACTGATTCACTTTAACAAGTTGTTTGGAACTACTAGGTAGTTGTACTAAAACTACCGTCATGATAGACTTCTAGAGATATCGACTAAAAAACAATTTAAATCATTTATTATTTTTTAAAAATTTTAATAACTTGATTACTTTAACAAGTTGTTTTTTACTACTAGATAGTTTTACATCATAATAGACTTCGGCAATTTTGGAGATATCGACTAAAGAACAGTTCAAATTTTTTATTATTTACTTCCAATTTGGATAATTTGTTCACTGCAACAAATTGTTTTTTACTGCCAGATAGTTTTACTAAAACTACCGTCACGATAAACCTCTGGAGATATTGATTAAATTGTTTATTATTTTTTAAAAAATTAGGTAACTTGTTCACTTTAACAAGTTGTTTTTTACTAAAAGATAGCTTTTTTACTAAAACTATCATCATGATAGACTTCCAAAAATTTTGTAGATATCGACGAAAAAACAGTAGAAATTTTCCTGTATTAATAAACGATTACAAAATTTTGCAATGAGGCAAAAAATTACAAGATGTCCAACACCCCGCAAAATGTTTGGTTTTCTTAAACGCAAAATAGAATAGCGAAAAAAAAATGTTATTCACGTCTAATGTTTGCTCTTTTCCAACTAACACATGTTGCAAGTTGCGAGTACCGGTACCATAACTTAATCTGTGATTTTAAAGCAGGATTCGACTCTAGAATATCTCCAAAATCACCGAAGTCAAGATTCGTGAACACCATAAATTTAATGGGTCCCTTTTTTTTAAACTTAGCCGCTCACATTGGAGTAGGCATCTCTGGAGAAGAAGGTATGCAGGCTGTTTTGGCATCAGACTATTCCATAGCGCAGTTTCGATTTTTGGAGCGTCTGCTCCTAGTCCACGGCCGGTGGTCCTACTACCGGATGTGCAGTTTCCTGAGGTACTTTTTTAACAAGAACTTTGCATTTACGCTGTGCCATTTTTGGTATGCATTTTTTTGTGGATTTAGTGCGCAAGTAAGTATATAAGACAGTATTACAAATAAGAGAACTAAATTTGGAACATTTTTAAACTAAAATGGTGACAAAATGTCGAGCAATTTTTTTTAAATAAGGAACGTATTTTTATTTGAAATGTTTCTATTAGCGCCATCTCTCGAGGAAGTGGAAAAACTTCACCTCATCTACGTAGCTGCATTATAATTTCTAAAAAGTTGTTCTACTTTTTCGCCACTACTCTATATCTACGTAGTGAACTTTCCTTTTGTTCTGTATATAATAATAATAATAATAATACTCTTAATTTTTAGACAGTATTCGATCCGATGTACATATCGATATATAACCTCTTCTATACATCTTTACCAGTATTAGCAGTAGGAGTTTTTGACCAAGACGTAAATGACAAAAATTCAATCGCGTATCCGCAGCTGTACAAACCAGGACATCTCAATTTATTTTTTAACAAAAAGGAGTTTTTTCGAAGCGCCCTTCAAGGTTGCTTTGTGTCCCTTGTACTCTACTTTATACCGTTCGGTAAGTTTAATGGTTTTTGTTGAGGGTATATGTTATAATGATCGAAATTTAATTTTTAATTGTTTTAAAGGTACTTACTATGATGCCGTGGCACCAAACGGACAAGGTCTTTCAGATTACATGCTGTTCTGCAGCATTACAGCCGCCATTTTGGTTATTGTAAACACTGCACAGGTGAGTGCTATACTTACTAATTTACCATTAAAAACCTTAAAATTTTAATATTATTTTGAATTGTATATTGTTAATATAAACTGTCTTGTCATACAATAATTCTTACAGATCGCCATGGATACGCAATACTGGACGATCTTCAACCACGTCACGATATGGGGCTCTCTAGCATTTTACTTCATAGCGGACAATTTTTACAACTACGTGTGTAGCGGACCTTACGTGGGCTCTCTAACTAAAGCAATGGCTGGGGCAAACTTCTGGTTCACCACGGTCTTGGTGGTTACAACGTGCGTTTTGCCAGTGTTGGCGTATAGATTCTACTTCGTGGATGTGTTCCCTACGCTGTCGGATCGAGTACGGTTGAAGCAGAGGCTCGCACAGGTAAGTTAATCCTACCTGCTGTCCGGGAATAAATAGAACTTCGAAAAAGAAACAGAAAAATCGTTATTTTTTCATCTATATGAGGGTAGCCGTTTATATTTCAAGAACGACCATATATTAATTCGCAGACTAACTATTCATCCACAAATTTTCAAACTAGAACATGTTATAGGCCAATAATAGAAGATGGCCTCCCCCATCTATACCAAAGCATGCTCAAATACAACTTTAATTTTGTTAATAATGATAATTTGGATATTAACTTAAAATTCGAAATGCTAATCGATGCGTTAACACATTGCATAAATGTCTCTTTTCCAGAAAAATCAAGACTATTCAATAAAAATTATCCCAATAAAGGAGTAAACTGGTTCAATGATAACTTAAAAGGGATGCGTGATAAACTTCAGTTTATGATAGCATTAAATAAAACAGATCTTATTACCATGCCATAGAGTCCCATAATTGAATATATATTACAGAAAATCAATTAGGCTTGCAAAAATTACAGCTAATGACGAATTTATAAAAAAATCTAGTAAACTTCAACAAGCTATGTGGAAATTTATTAATAATAAAAGCAAAAATAAAACCTCTGACTCTAATTCAAAACTAAATGCAAATGATTTTAATAACCACTTTTGTTCAACTGCTGAAGGTGTGATAAATAAACTTGAGAGGTCTCAACAGCCTTTTGAAGATTACCTAAAATCTGTGCCACTGAAAAACATCCCATCCTTTAAATTTCAATCAGTTGGTTTTAATAATGCCGATAAGGCTATTTCAGAAATAAAAAATTGTAACAGCAAAGATATTGACGGGATTAACACAAAAATTATTTAAAGAATTAAAGATATAATAGTTCAGCCCCTAACAATATTGATAAATCAATCTAGAGCTTGCAGTACATTTCCTAAAGTTTTCAAAACTGCAAAAGTGGTACCCCTCTTCAAGAATAAGGGCTCCATTGATGACTGCAACAATTATCGCCCCATATCTTTATTACCAATCTTATCAAAAGTTTATGAACGAATTTTGAAAAATCAGGCTAATGATCACTTTGAGTCAAACAAATTATTTGCCTTGAACCAGTTTGGATTCCGAAAGAACAAGACCACAACTTTAGCTATTGATCACTTCACTAGTAATGTTTTAAAAGGCTTTGAAAAATATCTTGACACTCTTGCATTGTTTTTGGACCTCACAAGGGCATTCGATTGTATCACACATATGATTCTTCTAAAAAAACTACCATTCTACAATTTTCAAGCTGATACCATTCAGCTAATTAATTCATATCTGTCGGATCGTGATCAGTATGTTCACTTTGGGCAGTGTAATTCTAAAAAACAATCCCTAAGGTATGGTGTACCTCAAAGGTCGGTATTAGGCCCTCATCTATATAAATGACCTGGCATACTGTAAGGGTAAAGCTAATTAATTCATATCTGTCGGATCGTGATCAGTATGTTCACTTTGGCCTGTGTAAATCTAGAAAACAATCCTTAAGGTATGGTGTACCTCAAAGGTCGGTATTAGGCCCTCATCTATATAAATGACCTGGCATACTGTAAGGGTAAAGGATTCAACACTATTTTGTTTGAAGGTCATAGATAACGCTGTTTCTTGCGAAGTAGTAGATATCTGTTGAACTTCCATTGTCTTTACTTTTGTTGAATATCGCGACGTTTCGGCTAGTAGTTATCTCTAGCCGTTTTCAAGTGAAACTGGCGTAGTCTTCTTCTAATGTATATTCTTTAATTTCTTCGAACCGTCGGCGAATGTCCTCTAGTAGTGTTGCCTTCTTCAAACGATGATAGTTTATATGTGAACGTATTAATGCCTTACTAGCATTTTCCAATATCCTGTTTGCCCGTTGTCTTGGAACTGAAGATTTTATACGGAAATCATCTGGTGTTATTCCCTGATCTCGTGCTTGTCGTAGAAACTGGATGTGCGTCTCCTCTTTCGTAAGCTTAATCTTGAATTTCTCGTAGCCTCGAAATTTGCCACTTATATCAGGTCCATACCGAGCTTCTAGTATTTATTTGAAGGTCAAGTCAAGTTTCACTTGAAAACGGCTAGAGATAACTACTAGTCGAAACGTCGTGATATTCAACAAAAATAAAGACAATGGAAGTCCAACAGATATCTACTACTTCGCAACACTATTTTGTTTGCTCACGACACAACGTTTTATATAAGTTATCACCCTTCAGAGATTGACAATCTTGTTTACCAAACTTCAGAAAAAAAACTATTTCAATGGTTTCTAGCCAAACGTCTATCTTTGAACAACTCCAAATTACAAAGTATTAATTTTACTCGAAGGAATAACAGTGAAATTGTAGTCTTTTCTACTTCAATGTGCAATAGAGGTCAAATTTCTGGGAGTCCACCTAGATGCAGGATTAACCTGGGAGCAGCCTTATTAATCTCTCAAAAAAACTATCCCGACAACTGTTCCTGTTCTGGAGTCTTATACAGGTAACTTCCAAAGAAACTCTTCTGTCAGCATATCGCAGAAACTTTCATTCTCTTTTGGTTTATGCTATACTTTCCTGGGGTCTTTCTTGTCATACTGATAAGGCATTTGGACAACAAAGAAAATGCATTCATATTATCAATGGGTTTGGTTATAGAGAAGACTGTTGAAATTCGTTTAAGAATTTAAATATTTTAACTTTACCTTGGGTATACATTATGCAGTGTTTGTTGTACGTTAAACAAAATCTTGATCTATACAGATCACACGAATATATTCACAACTATCAAACAAGAAACAACAGCAATCTTATACCAGACTTTGGCCGGCTTAAGAGATCCAAAAATGGTTCAAGATATTTAGCAATAAAGTTCTATAACTGCGTGCCAGCTAGAATTAAAGCTCTTAACTTCAAACAGTAGGAAAAACAAATCAAGAGCTACCTTGTGCTGAATGCGTTTTTTTCATTTGAGGAGTATTTCGAATCTAATTTTAGTCTGTAGTATTGTCTTTGTCTGTTGTCAGCTTCTCTTACCTTTTTTTTACCAAAACTTTCTTCTTAAGGAAGAATCAATATTGTGTAATGTTTTATTTGTATTAATGATAATAATTAATTGACAAAATTTTAATATTTTATTTATTTGACTTGTAAAAGTACTATTTGTATATTATTACTAACAAATAAAAAAAAAGTAAGAAAGGTAAGTACTAGGCTACCTGAGCGCTCTCTCCTTCTTACCTGTCCAAGCGGAATACTGCAGCACACTACGTTTTATACCCATACAGCATATGAATGACTTCGAATTTCGGTGTGACATTTCTTGAGCAGACTTTTGAATAGTTAGGCTTTCGATTTATGTAATAAAAAATACCCATTTTTTTGAACCGTCTATTGTGGTTTCCCTCTTAAGTAATTATTCTTTTAAAACAACAAAGCATACTTTGACTTTGATAAACGGCTACCCTTATATAGAGTGTTAAAAAGTTAAAGAGAAAGGTGAACATAATTTTATTTGGAGTATTCCAATAAGAAAAAAAAACGTCACTGTAGTGACACATTTTACATTTGAATAAATCTTACTTTCTTGTAAGTTTACAAATATTCTTTTCAGGTACGATCAAGGCAAAGTCAAGACATCCTTCGAACGCCTTCAGCGCGCAGGGCACGACGATCCATCCGATCAGGCTATGCGTTCGCGCATCAAGAAGGTTTCGGAAGACTCATTACTTCAGGAAAAATCATGCGCAAATTGCCCAATTCGGAATTTACCATTCCCAACATTATTAATAAACTGAACATGTCGAATTCGACCAAGGAGTCGAACAGAAATCCACCGAATTCCGCCGCCTCGAATTCGCAAGAGAGCAGCAGCGGTGGTAGGGCACCTATACAAGACTTGGATACGATCAATTTGTGATAATAGTGAAAATTTAGGTTGAAAACATTTTAGCAAAAGGTCATGACAGTATTTTTGTTTAAAAGTTTTTCACTATCCTACATGTAAGCGAATGGTACACGTCGCGAGCTAACCAGGTTTCTGTATGCAAATTGAAGGATTACTAATTTGTTGTGTTGTGTTACAATAGTATTACATCTCTACGTTCGGTAAAAATCGAAGTATTATTTAGTATTATTTGACGTAAACATTATTTTTTATTTCGAAATTGTACTTGTACAAAAAAAAATATTTTTTTTAGTATTATCGACAAGCATGATGATTTTGAAGCTTTGTTACCTAATTATTTATTTTTAGAGCTCTACGATCGATCAAATTATTAAACTTGTCTGTTTTTTCCTCTGAATGCGGGTCTGTAGTTAGAAAAAGAATTAAGCCGTCCCGTTAAAAACATATTTCATTTAAATGGAACACCATGTATTCTTTGTGGAAAAGAAACTTAAATAAAAGTTGTTAGACCAGGTGTGTCTCAAAAGTGTATTTATAACTTCTTGCTGGCATTATTTTTCCTCATACGACAAGTGACATCAGAGTTTCCACATGCTAAAGCAATTTGCGAAGTCAGTTTTTGGAATTGCCTTGAGTTCATTAGTCGCATTCCTTTAAATTACCTGTATATCGTTGAACCAGTGCCCTTTGAGCAGAATTTTTAATTTCGGGAATAACCTGAAGTCACAGGCGGCTCTATCAGGACTGTATGGAGGTTGGTGGAGTTGTATGATGTTATGTTTTGCCAAAAACTTTTGCACAAAATTCGTCGAATACGCTGGCGCATTGTCGTCGTATAAAGTCGGTCGCCACTCTGCCAAAAAGGGGGTCGTTTTCTTCTCATTGTGTCACGCAGTATCTTCAGAACTTCAAGTTAAAATTCTTTATTGATTATCTGATCTCTCGAAACATATTAACAATCGAAGAAAACAATAGCCAAGGACTAACACTGCTCATACTTTGACGTGACTCCAATGGGAGGTTTCACTGTGAATACTGTTATTTTGTTTTGAGTGCATAACCAAAACCCACGATTCATCATTAGTAATCATTTCCAAGTTGTCCTGAGCGACTTCAAAGCAAAACATTCTCTGCTTAACTGTGAGTAATTCCCAAATTCTCCGTTAAAATTCTCAAAACACAAGTTTTTGGAATGTCAAAGTAATAATTCACTCAAACACACGTTCGACAGTTTCCTGTGTTATTTGGTCAAAAGTCTGCCAGATCGTGAATCACTGTACAACAGGATTGGGGCCATTTTTCAACTGCTTGTACCACTCTTTTACTATGTTTTGCACATATGCTCATCCCCAAAGGCTTTCTGCATTATTTAAATACTGTTCGAAGAACTTTTTTCGAGTTTGAAGCAAAACATGATGGAAATAACGAAATCCAACTAATGTAAAAGAGGCACTGTAAGCAAAAACACTATACGCGCGAATTAACAGGGCTAATTGATAACTGTGGTAATCGGTGAGTTCGTCCTCTTCCTCTATTGTTCTCTCATATTATCACTACTGTCACTGGTTACGCTTGTACTCTACAGAGGTCGCTGGAAAGTCATGACGCGAAGTTATATACGTAAACCGAACATTTTTGAGACAAACGTCGTATACACCAAATTCGAAATAGATTAAGTTAACAAGATATTTTAACATTGTTATTTGATCTAGGTGGGATAGGTAGCCACGCTTCTTTTAGAGTTACCATCATTTTTTTTCCACCAATAATATACAGGATGTTAAAAAAAATAGTTTTTTTACATTGAAAGAATAATGTATTTATAAAAAAAATCGTGTCCCTGAGGATATTCCGATAAAAGTCAATCTTTTTTCTCTCCTCAACAAATGAAGTTTGTATTATGAAAAGGGCCAGATTAATGTGCAACAAAATGAAGTTGATGATGATTTATGAAACCAGCAACATTAGATGTAAAACTGATGTTGCTGTCCTGTAGTGAAGGAAAATTGACAATAAGAATGTGATTTATTTCAAAATATCTCTTCAGTCAATCAGTAAAAAATAACAACGAAATTGCAGATTTTCGTTTTTTTTTTTTGCGAATATCTTCGAAAGCAGTAGGAATTCTCAGTTTCTCAACGGTGTTTAGGTGAGCGTGAAATATGACCAAATTTTTCCCATTTTAACCAACTTTGTATGTGTTAACATTACGAAGATCACCATAGAGTCTCTCAAATTTGAGGTATCGTCATTTTTGTATTTAATGTACGGGATCACAAAGATCATAAAAGAAAAAAAAGTAAATTACAGCCTGGGGTTATTTTTCTCCTTAGTTTCTCAAATCCGCAAAACTGCTGGCTCCTTGGTGGTAAAAAATGTGCATGGTAAGCTTCGTAAAGACCTTAAAGAATAAGTTCATTGTTAAATTAAAATATTACTAATTTTGAAATGAATAATCGAATGAAAAGCCTCTAAATTATATGGTAATTAAAAGATTCCTATAAATTATCATTGAAGGCGTATTTTGCGTTTCTCTTCGAAATGTCTTATTTGTTTACGAGCACAAAAAAAGAATGCTTTGATATAAACGTCAAAATAGTATCTTAAATGGTAATTTATGGTATAAATGTTACTTACCTCCAGATTCACCGAAGAAATCTAAAATTAGGGCATGTTGTACTTATATTTAGTAGTGACGTAGAACAAACGCCAATAAGTCTACTTTACTTTGTCGTTGACAAGGAGCAGATCCAGCATCTCTCTTTGGGGGGGGGGGGGCATTTGGCAAGCGATTGTCGACGGAGCTCTTGGTGGGGGGGGGGGGGGGATCGCCACCTTAGATCCGCGCTTTTCATTAACACTTTTTACTTGAATTTTTTGACTTTATGAAATATTTTATAACTAGTTGCTCTTTTCCTCTCCTTAAAGCTGTTAAGGTGGTTCCTGCTTTATACGCGTTTTAACTAACTTGCAGTCTCTCATCAGAAGACCTATATTGAACCAAGAACAAAATTCACAAGAAACAACTGCCTGTTTCAAATTCCCATTCTGTGATGTATTGGCAGGATATAAAACCTGCAGACTTGATGCTGGAATGTAGAATATTAACTAACGACATCTATATATTCGCTGGAGAAGTGGGAAGTTTGAAAAAATATTATTTTTACTTATTTTTCAAACTTCCCACTTCTCTGGTGTACATAAGATGTTTGTCTGATATTCCAGGCTGGCATCAAGTGTAGGTATAATATCCTTTCGATGCACTACTGAATGAGGATTTGCAATAGAGAGTTGTTTCTGTGAATTGTAATCTTAATTCAAAGTACCTTCACCAATGAGACTATGAAGTATTCAAAATGCTTTTAGAGTAAGAATCGGAATGGAATTCACCTTTTTTTTAATGATCTTGAGAAGAAAAAAGCCTTTTTTTACTTTATTGTGTTTATTTTTGTTAATTTGATCTTTTAGATCAGGGATATCCAAACTTTTTAGCTTAAGAGCCACGCTGACTCCTCCTCATGGCCCCAAGAGCCAAGACCTAGCAAGCTATCAAACCAACATACTGTATAGTCTACAGTCCCAGGTCTGTTTTTATTAAATTACACGCAAATGTTCGGATTTGATCTAACCGGCAAATGAGATATATCGGCGGGGGGGGGGGACTCCGCTCCGTTCGCAATTTCGATTGGTACTTACGGACAAATGTCAAGGACATTTTATTGTAGCGGAGATAACCCATTATACTAAATGTGCGTAGTGACATCTTATGGGAAATTACCTATGTATATCACTTACTGAAAGTTTTTAAGAAATGTTGCCTCATTAATGACAGATAAAATATTCAGTTTCGTTATGTTTGTTAGTTGTTAAGCTATGGCGGGTCAGATTAGTGGTGTTTGCAGGACGATGTCGGCTTACCGACCGTAGTTTGGAGATAAATGATAAGTAAATCTGATAAACTTTAACTGAAGTAAATCTGATTTCGTTTAAAACTAAATATATCTTCAGTGTATTGTATTTTTTGCTTGTATTCACATTTTGTATTTTAGGTAAACCGTTAAAAACAATTGATCATTTATATTACACATTGTAAAGTAAATAATCAAATGTGTAAAATACTTCTACAGATACATTTATTACAATTTCACTTCAACTTGCATACAAAATCCGTATTTAAACCAATGAATGAAATTAAGTTGTTGATTTTTGAGAAGTATTATTTGTTAAATCTCGCTTTGAATGCGAGAAGTAAAATATACCTTCTAAGGAGAAAACTAAAAGCACGTGCTGGATTGTTTTAGAACGGGGGATAATTAAAAAATTCTGGACATTAATTCGGGGGTTGTTAACGAGAGTTTGACCACGTGCCAGTAAGGAAAATATTTTACGTTGTGTACACTAGACTTAATAATAAGCTTTACTAGTCAAAGAAAGTATGTTTAAATGTTAAGATATTTCTTATTATAAAGTTATATTTAAAAGTATTGCTTTTTGTTTTTTTTTATGAATAAATTTATTTTTTCTGTAAGTTGTTGTTTCATTTACAGTTTCGTCATTGTGTAGCCATACAGGTTTAAAGATTCAGTGTTTTATCGAGATCTCGCTTTTTTTTCTTCCCGATTCACACTCGCTCCTCTTTGTGAAGTCTCGCTCGTTTTAATACTGCTGTCACGATCACGGAGAAAATTATATTGTGAGGTTTTCTCGATGGATTTTCAATATAATTAAAATTTTGCCTAGATAACGAACATCTAACTAAATAGCCCTAAACCCCGAAGCTAAAAGTAAAACAGTTGAACAATTCATGCGCCTAAAAATTAGAGTATACATACACTACTGGAGGCAACGTGCAATGCTCCGTGTGCCTTATACGGTAAAAAGAGAGAGACTGCGAATACAGAGTCGTGCTATCTCACGCCTTACAAACGTTCTCCATCATCGTCGAAACGTGTACTGATTGGCTGCATTCTTTAAAGTAATTATCAATTGATCAAAGTAAAAAAAAAATGTAACTGATAACTTCATGCTCTTTTGAATATTCATGCATATGCATTTACTTGTCATTAGGTCGAAGTGACCATGATTACTTCAAGTGGTAGAACTGAAAGTGATAATAACTCAAAAGAATAGCCCTATTAATTGTGATTCAGAGCAACAGAGATAGCATGACTCCTTATTGGCCATCTCTCTCTCTTTTTGCCCTGTAACCATGCACGGCGCATCATGCGGCACAATACATGCTGCCTCCAGTTGTGTATGTTTGAAGGCCTCTAGAAAATAAGGAGAAAATGCCATCGGCTGTGTTTTTCACATAAGAAATTTTCTAAACAAGAAAATATTTTAAAAGTATGCTATGCATGTAATTTCGAGAAGAGTTTAGCTATTGTAGTATAGATGACGCCACCTTTATGTTTATATGGTTGCCTATATCCAATATCAGTTGTAAGTCAAATTGAAAATAATTTTTTTTTATATTTCTTAATCGTCTTGATTTTTCAAATGTTCGAATAATTTATTTCGAGCTTTTGAGCATATATTATTGGAGGCAACATATCTCTCTCACTCCGAACGTTTAAATTTTGTTCTATCCTCATCATATGTTCGAAGCGAGAGAAATAGCACATTCTGCTATTCATCCTTTCTCTTTCTACAATGTAACTCGACCAGAATTCTGAATGCAGTATCCAGTGGTATACATTCGAAATTCCGAATAAAAAATCTCGCTGGTTTTCGACAGGACGGCTCTCTCGAAAAAAAAAACCTGGTTCTGTGGCAACACTGGTTCAGATTACTCTTCAGCTGTAGTATCCGCAGTCTCTATAGTACTTTTAATTACGTTTATATCTATGGTTCATCTAGAACAAGAAAGTTAGATTGTCCATAGTCGCCTCTCGCTAGAAAGCGAGGTTATAACAAGAACGTGACATTGTCCAGTTCATGGGTTATAGCATGGATTTATTAAATATTATTATAAGTCCATGAGGTATAGTCATAGACTTAAATGTATTCTGGAAAAGCTCGTTGGCTCTCACTTAAAGATACAGAACCAAATTGGACAGTAGTAGATCTCTTTCTAATAGAGGTCAGGCTAGAGAGGAATCGTGCTTAGCTGCGCCCATAGAAAAAGAGGTACTATTATCCTCTTTCGTTATCTTTTTCTAAGCGACAGCCAACATACTTCTATAAGACCCTTCGAGTATATACTACTGGAGGCAGTATGAAACGCTTTATGCGCGTTGCATCACGAAGAAAAAGAAGGCGAATAAGCTGTATAACGTGCGCAGAGCATTTACATGTTGCCTCTAGTAGTGTATACTCGAAAATTGGATCTGCAGTGTATATATTTCTATGTCTATGGTTACAGTATAGATGAAAATACATTTACCCAAACTACCCCCATCCTACGCCTATAACCTTATTTCAGCAACCCTCGGGAGGTTTTACGTTTTTCAAACTAGGATAGTCCTCACAGAATTCTCCAATAGTAAATTTTTCAGCAGTTTTGCCAACCTACCGTTTTAACGATACATCTACGGTTTTTCAATAAGAGTTTTTACAGATTTTCATAAGTGAGCTACCGTTGTTTCAGTAACCGTTTGGATTAAAATTTATTACATATTTATTTAAAATTATTTAAAAAAAAATTATTGCAAAATAGTATTATTACTCTAATTATAAAACAGGTACGTTATGAAATCTAAAGAATTTCATGCTTAAAGGGCGATAATTTTTCTTTAACTCACTAGGTGACGCTACGCCACAAATGTAAGCACGTTGTTCTTCTATCCTTGTTTATCAGTGCACAATAAAAAAGAAGATATAAATCTGACTTTTTACATACGTTGGTAAAAATTAGGCAATTATTTTTAAATCGTTTTCATATAAGAAAAAAATGAGCGAGAGTAGTGATAGTAATGTAAGTCGGCAAATTAATAAAAAAAAAATCGAGATATATTCATATTGATTTTCTGAAGTTTAAGATAATCGATTGTCTAATTTATAACAAAAATATTAAGATTTTGCTTATTTTCTTACATACATGTTATATTTTTTGTTAATTTAAAAGTAAAATTAAACTTTATAGCATATATACAGTTGTATTTAATGTCTGTCTAGTAGATTTACCGTTTTTTCCCCAAGCGGATCTATAGTTTTTTTTTTCAAATGGATGTAGTCTTCCGTACGAGGTAGGCTAGCAACCTGGTTTGCAGTCTTCGGCCGTGGAAAGAACAGCCAATACACCTTTTTATCTAACTTTTTTTGTTCTGGGGCTTTTCAAAAGTTTCGCGCAAGCGCATCCGCCATGTTTAAAAGGCGGTAATTTGAAAGTTTCAGACACTTTTTATAAATATGGCCAAACAAGGATTGTTACCCTTATTACCAGTACAATTAAAAGAAAAATTAATTGACGGTGCTTCATTAGTGTATCCCACAGTGGAAGCCCCCAACTGTTTTTAATTACGACGGTGGTTAAAGTGCCATGGTCGTCCTCAAAGAGGAAATAAAGTAGAACTAGTCGAGTGGTTAGAATAACAATAATAATGACCATGGTCGTCCTCAAAAGAGGAAATAAAGTAGAACTAGTTGAGTGGTTAAAATAACAATAATAATGACAAAGATAATCTGTGTTATTAATTAATAAAATTTTAATTAATCATAACCAATAAAAATTATTTTTACTTAACTCTTATTAATTTTTTTACTTCAAATTGATAAGGTTGTCAGTATCTATCTTGATTAATTAGTATGGATAGATAAAAAACAAAGGATAATTGTGTACCTATAAATGAAAAACAATAGTATAAAAAAATTATAAAATTTTCAACTAAAAAAAGGCCAATACGCTTTCTTTTTAATTCAATCTGGTGAAAAGGATTTAAAACAAAACTTGGCGCCTGTTAACAAAAAATCGTTCTATAATAGTAAGCATCTTTATTATCAAAAGTTCAAAAAATATCACTAATATTAATCTATCATGAATACACTGTTTTTTTTTCTAATTTAAATTAAAAGTAGCTTCATATTTCTCCATTAGAACACATTTGGATTGAGGTTCAGCATGTTCACTAGTAATTTATTTTTCAATAAGAAAAATAATAAAGCGTTTGAGGCACCTTCTGAACTTCAATCTAACAGGTCTTTGGTAAAAAAATTACAGTACAATTCAATCACTGTCACTTAGTCAGGTCTTGCCCGAAACAAGCGACAATTGCAGACTGTTTTGAGAAAATTAGGTTAATACCGAATGGATTTGATTACAATATGAATAAACATTCTAATTTCTTTATTAAGCTACAGCAACTTAAAATCGTGCTCAGAGTAAAATTAGCTTTGTGTACCGATCTATCTCAACAAGAACAAATTTTTACCCAATATTTTGATTGCTGAAAAATACATATTCCTACAGCCTACAAAGTAGGCATTATGACACCAAAAAATTAGTAGTTTCATTTCATTATACTTTCACAAATAAACTATACTATAGACTACTGACTCATAATTTAATTTGAGCAAAAACATATCCTAACTGAACTATATAAATTAACAAAGGAGTTTTTAAAACTTAATAGCTAAAAAAATATCATTTGATTTATACCATTAACACAAAATAATGTTCATATATCAATAAATTTGACCTTGATTAAGGCCACATGGTTTAAAGAAACAAAAGGCGCATTTTCACTATGAAATTCTACCATTTTTGTGATAGGCATTTTTTCAGTAGTCACCAGATGATCGTCAATAATTATATGCCCCAAACAAGCCCATCGGTGGAGCTAAGCACGATACCTTAAACATCAATGTGGAAAAAGAGGTACTACTTATCAAGCAAAATGGAGATGGACATACGGCAAGGCTGGGACGAACAAGATGGACATTTGGAACAACGGAGTGGAAGCCATGAGGAGAAAAGAAAAACCCTGAACGTCTCCAAATGAGATGGTATGACGGTATACGTAGAGCGACAGGGAAAAGTGGCTGGCAAAGGCAAGATAGAAAAAAAAATGGAGAGAATTGGAGGAGGCATATATCCAATCATGGATTAGAGATTCTGAATAGAGAGAGATTCATCGAAAATGCTCCGTTTCTTTTTAAGCGTGAGTTAACGTGCTTCTATAGGATCGGAACTCTATATACTTACTTTTAAATCTATGCCACTTACATACATATAATATTCAAGATTTTCCATTGCATAGGCGATACCGATAAGTGATTTTGTTTGAGACAAAAACATCTTTTGGGATCATGGAAAAATTTAAGTTAAAACAATTCGATAGACTTTTGGGAGTCCCGCCAGGGGGTCCGCTTTCTTAAAACACTCATTATTTCTCCCCAATCCGTAGCAAACTGATGCCATGAATAGAATATTTAAAATTACATAACTGATGTTGAAATGTGACAAAAAGTCAATTCTAGTATACATACAATATTATTTTTAATAAAATTTAAAAATACAGAAAACTTGGTGCTGCACACTAAAAATGTATGAAAAGGGTGATATCGTTTATTGATGCAAAGTCAATTTCAGAAAAACTACTGAATTCCCGGAATTCTCTAGATATTCCAGGCCTGGTTTAAGATCACCGACACATATAAATGAAAAATAAACGGTTGGTTCATACTTCCAAAAATTAGCAACTAAAACTAAGAATTTCCAATAAACTAACACTCTATAGAACAAAAAAGCGTTGTTCGTGCTTCCATCTAGATTTAAGAATTAGTACAAATTAAGGTAGACCAATCAAAATCGTCGATTGTATTCTAACCTAAAAATAAAATGTAAATTTTTTGTTTTTCCATTGTGGTTATTTAAATAATTTTATCTCAAAATGTTTCAACTACTTTATAATACAGTTTTATTTGTTTTTAATGTTATTTTTTCTCTTTTGATGTAATAGTGAATTGTTCCTCCAGCCGAGAACATCCGAAAGAGGACACGAATTAGACCAACTTTTAAAATGAAATTAAGAAGTTAAAAATGGACCATCTTTTTAATTGTTAATTCTTAATTGGGACAATGAACAGATGAAAGTAACTTGCAAGTGAAAATTGTTAATGTAAATTCTTAGTGTTAGTTGTTAATTTTTAAAAATATGATCCACAAGTTCTTACACCAAAATATTAATTAAAAAATTCATTGGTTACTTCCTATATAATGTAATTTTTTTGATAAAAGTTTTAACATTAGGAAACACTGCTATAAAATAGAAATTAGCAAAATTCTTATTTTTTTATATGTTGTTTGACTCAGATTGTGCAGTGAAAACTAAGGCAGGGACGGATCTAGCCTATCTTTTTGGAGAGACGATATCACAAGAGCAGAGAAAATATTGAAATTACCCTCAACTCCTTCGTATACAAGTCAGTACAGTATGACAAATGAAAGCGGGTTGACATTAATTCAATGTCGGGAGAAAGGGGCTGGCTATTGCCCCCGCCCCTGAACTAATTAAGAAATAATATGAAAACATTTCTTTAATAATTATCTCGGAAACCACAATTAAATTATAAAACAAAAAGAATTATGTTTCCCTTAATTTCCTTAATCCGAAAGATCTTTGAATCTTAGGTCTTACAACAAATGGGAACAAATCATATGTCGGTAATTTCGATTTTATAACCTCCCATAATAACTTTTATTTATTTTTTGAATTTTATAAAGATTTTTATTGCCTATAATAAAGTTTATATTACAATACAAATTTTGACAAAATGCTAAATGTGATATTTACATTTTACTTATTTTTATAGTCCTATTTAAAAATTTTATGCAAAACAGCGATAGATTTAAAACTATAATTTTATGTTTTACGAGGATTAACGCAAGCTCGGCAAAGTTCAATCTAATAATTGAAAACTACCAACTAAAAATTAAATCACAACTTGTGAATGAAAATGTATTCCAGTTGTACTATTTTACTAATTTAGTTTTAATTTAAGGATATACAAATAACTGTAGAGAGGCCAACTCGCACTACCAGAGGTGACTGAAAAGTGTCCGACTTGAGGTACTATGAGTTATTGCAACGGCTCAATCATGGTACTACTAAATGCTTACAAATAAACTTGTCAGTCATTCCTTACAACACGTTACAATTCAACAGTGTTATTGCAAAACGACAATTTTAAATGGGTCTATCAACCAATATATTTTTCTCAAAATAATGTCTTAATCACAATTTAAATGTTCCTAAAAACGAAAAAGGCGAAAGAAAGCATTACATTATTTTTTAAAACAAGTCGGTGTACAACACGGATAAGTACCTAACCTGAACTAATGTGAGTCAACGTTCTGACTGAACGTGCAAAAGTGCCATCGACACGTGCGCATAAAACACTCCAATCAACATGAACGTGGCTATCTATATATTGAAGCACGCTTTCACTCACATTCCTGTTATTACTGAAAAGCATATAATATAAATTTTTCATATGATCAAATTGGTAGCAACTGGTTTCAATGAAGCAGGAAAAATAATTTTTCATCATTGTAAAATTGCCTTTTTTAAAACAAAAAGTATCTACAAATAGGAAATAAAATTTACTTGCTTCACCCCACAATCTCCTCTGCAATTTAACTAAACACTGAAATAAATCTATCTTATTATTTTTCTTTTATAAATATCATTAAAACTGGTTTTTAAGAATGCATTTATCACAACACTGAGACAATGTATTACCACAATTTTGTACATTTAAATGCTTTAAAGCAAGAGGCTTCAAAATGCGTCACTTTTTCCATTTAAATGAACAAACTAACAGTAATGTACTGCCCAGTATTAATGATCAAAAAAGCGCCTTCTTGCAAAACCACTGTAAATTATAAAGTTGCTATCTAAATTGTTGTTCTACAATTAGGGCAAGTTTTTTGAGTCTGCATCCAAACTTCTATACATTTCTCATGGAAAGCATGACCACACAAAAGGTTTCTTGTGTTAGATATGGTGCCTCCCACAAGTTCCAGGCAGATACTGCAAGTATCAGGTACTCCTCCTCCTTTTCTGCGTTTTCTTGGTCTCCTACAAATCGTTCATACCAAAAATTGCAAAATCGATTTTAAATCAAAATTTCTTAAACACACAAAGAAATCTAAAAAGTATCTGCTTAGGCATAATTGACCGAGTGTTATTTAAGACAAATGTATTATTAACTGTTTTCAAACTAAACACAAATAGGGCTTTTACAAACAGAGCACCAAAAATAAATCAATATTTCCTCTATTTTTTTTTTTATTTACATTTAGCAAATTTCAATTTGTAATAAGAATTTCTAGAAGAACTCTAAAGTTAAAAAAAAATCATTGTAGGTCAAGTAGCATAGGTCTACTAAGCTTACGAGGGACCGTAGTGGATGATTGTGGAGCAAAAATTATTAATTTTTGATTATTTAGTCTTTTCAGCAAAAAAAAAAAGGTAAAAATTTGCCAAGCGTGAAAAGCATGGAAATTATGTTTCTTTGAAAAAATTTCGATACTCACCCCCTATTTCGAGGTCGTAGAACACGATTCTGGCCTTGATTTTTCACTATTTTTCCTCACTTTCCCGGAAAACTCAAAAAAAGGAAAGCGTCACTTCACAAAGCACTTTCTTTTCAGTTAAAAACCGAATTTACGTATCTATTTTCAATGGAACTAGTTAAAAAATATTGTACGTAATATATTTCAATTATTTTTGCACAAATTTTAGCAAACCAATTTAGAAAAACTTATATTTTCAGCGAAAAATCAAAAACACGTCTCGGAAACGTCATCAACGGCCAGACTATCTAAACTGGCCGCCGAATCACGTAAAAAGGTGCAACGTTGCCAGATGTAAAATTTCTTCATAAGATAAACTATGAGATTTGTCCTTCTCAGTCAACAACATAGTTTAATTTTTTTTAATATTCAGAACAGTTTCTAAGTAAAAATAATCTTACTCCTTCAAAATTTTTGGTTGGTTTTGGTTAAGATAGGTTGGTTCAGGTTTAGCTTGATTTTGGTTAATTTGGAAAACAGAAACTAACCTGAACTAATCTAAATTAACCTAGATTTAAAGTTTCCTGATATAAACTTTAAAATTTACCCATTACAGTTAACAACATAGTTTAATGTTTGTAACGTATAAAAAGGGGTACAATGAATCTTAACCTTCCAAAATTTTTGGTTAGTTCTGGTAAGTACAGGTTAACATTAGTCTTGGTTACTTTAAAAAACTGAAATTAACCTGAACTAACCTAAAGTATCCTGAACCAACCTGAACTAACCTAAATTGACCTAGATTTATTAATTAAAAAATGTCATTGTCTAGCAGAAACCTCGTGGAGGCGGGACAAGCTCTGCCACTCGACACTTTCTGCTAATGGACAGAAGCAACATGATCAATTCATATTATCCGTTTAAACTACTGGTATTTGGAGGGAAACAAACAAAAGCAACTATAATCCTTAAAACCTTTAATATTTAGAGTCAAAATCGCACATCAAAGTACTGGTATTTGGAGGGAGACAAACAAAAGCAACTATAATCCTTAAAACCTTTAATATTTAGAGTCAAAATCGCACATCAAAGTACTGGTATTTGGAGGGAGACAAACAAAAGCAACTATAATCCTTAAAACCTTTATTATTTAGAGTCAAAATCGCACATTGAAGACATAGACATAAGAATAATTAATAGTTCTTCAATAATCAAAGGAAAGGAAAACAGTCTTTTTGGAACCTTTTCTTTCCAATTCAAACAGAAAGAGAAGATTATTTAAAGAAATCGTTTTTGCAAACAGGCAACATCGCCGACTTCAACAGAACGCCATCTTTAGCGAATTATGCTAACTATTATTTTTGGGTGGCAGCGTTTTCTTTTGATTTTGTTGTGATTTTTGTTGTGGTAATTTTCCGGATTTTTTCGATAAAAAAAGTGCATATTTTTGAATTTTTGTATAATGCAGAAGCTTCTATCACTGTGTCATTGTTATAACAAAAGTTTAATGATTGAGTGAAAAAAATTGAACCTAAAGTGAAAAGTTATTTTCCCTGTTTTCCGCAAAATTGAGGAAAAATTATGGAAAACCGAGATCAGAATCGTGTTCTACGACCTCGAAATAGGGGGTATGTATCAAAATTTTTTCAAAAAAACGTCATTTTCCTATCATTTCACTCTTTACGAATTTTTTCCAAAAAAAACTTATTAGTATGGATATTAGTACTTACTCAGATGATGAAGAATTGCCTGTAGGTGGTGGTGTGAAGTATTCATCTGTACGAGGCCTTTGAGGTCCATAAGAATGCTGTTGTTGAGAATTGTCATGTCTACGATTCTGATAATGACTGTAAATTGCATAACCCAATGTGGCTACTACTGTTACTCCAAATAAAATTAATCTTATTTGTATCATTGCTGTTTATATTTCAGAGCCTAAAAAGATAAGTCATAAATATTAGAGTAAGCATATATTGTCTTTGTCTGAATGATCTAAAATGATGGTAAGAAGGATTTTATAAAACTGGTGGATAATTTTGATAAGCACAATTAAAAATAAAGAATTTGCCTACATGTCAGACATGTCAAGTTGCAATAATTGTCGAGATAGAAACTCACTGAAATTAACCCGGTTCTACAAATGTGAATCCTTATATAGAGAAAATAAAAGCCACAACCTTTAAAATAAATAAACATAGGCTACTGCATATTTAGGATCACCAAAATGTATTCTTTTTAAGAGTATATTTCTCTTTTTTAACTTCCTACCCAACATTGTTCCGCCTGTGTAATTTATACCTACCAACTTTTTTCAAAATTTTCCATATTAAATTAGTAAAGCATTGTTTTCCAATTACTATTATATTAAAAGGGTACTTACTCGATTATAAGCTATCTTAATATATTTTCTACCCTACAGACTCTATTCTAGACCACAAAAATAGAGGAATCTTTTGTGTTCTAGACTCTTCTGTTGGAGTTGTATAATTTTGCATAGGGGAATTTTTGGGTGGTACAGTAGTCAGGGCGACCACTCTACAATAAATTACATAAATAACACTAAAATAAAACATTACCCTAGGCCATAATCAGATGAATTGTTTTACATTAAAATTATATTTTTCAGGGAAAAACCTATTAAATAAATCATAAAGAGTCATCTACATTATAATTAATTGTAATAACGTACAGAATTATTCCAAAAATCTACAAAATCAAAACATAACAAAGCAAACTTACGCATTTATTTTGACTTTTACTACCAATAAATGTGACGTTTAAGACATAAACTATATTCTTTTAACCAATAATTACTGCCCTCGATTCAAGAGTTTTAAGCTCGGGTGCATCAGACCCTGAGTAGCTCCGAGCAAATCTGAATAAAGCGGTAAAAATATTAATTGGAACAGTATATAACCTACAAATTATTTTTTTTCAGAATTTGTGTTTTTAATATACATAGCAAAACATATTGAAGACAAAAAGGTAAAAATATTATATTATTACTTATTAGTTTTGAATTTTGTCGGGTGTCATGGCATTTTAGGCCATAAATATTTCGCAATTCGTTAAAAAAACTATGAAGGTAAGTTCGATATTTTGTGAAATAATCTTATTTTTGTGTCTCCATTTCATGTATAAAATGTTTTTTTTACCCAAAAATAACATCTAAAAATGATAACTGATAGCTGTTAGGGCTTTATACATCAAACATTTTTTTTGTGCTTGAGGGGTAAGGGGAAAGCAGATCTGACAAGCGCCGAGGCATAAGCACTACTTGAATAAAGCGAGGGTTTCTTGCACCTGTACAGCTCCGAGCTGTTCATGCTAATGAATCGAGGGCAGTAAATTAGTAATCCAAATGAACTGATAATGTTCTCTTGAACCCTTTATAGCTAACTTCATCCTTTTTTTTGACAAAGCTTCGAAGAAGCAGCATCCAATGCTTCCCGCGCGTTACAAGGCTAAGAGAGAAAGAGAGAAAGCGAATAAGTGGATCATACTTTCCCTCTAGCTCTAAACCGCGAACATTGGTAGCAAGAAATATAGCAAGCTCTCTCTATCTTTCGGCTGTGGCTATATTCTTTTGAGTAATTATCAATTGATCAAAGTGAACAAAGTGAAACTGATAACTTCATGTTCATTTGAATATGCATTTACTTGTCATTGGGCTGAAGTGATCATGATTACTTCAAGTGATAGAAGTGCAAGTGATAATGACTCAAAAGAATAGGCCATTAACGCACGCGGACCATTGCATGCTGCCTCTAATCGAAAGTTTTATCACTAACCTGAACTAACCCTTTTTGTTCCAGGGTTTTATCACCAAAAGACAGAATAGTGGGCTAAGCAGTGTAGTTTCGAGGCACATGAACTTGTCACTAATAAAAAATAGGGTTTTTAATGTTGATTAGCTTATCTATTTTTTATAAAAGTCAAAATAATGGGGAATCGTTGTTTTAGTATTCTGCATTTTTTGACCGATTATTCAAAGCTAAAATGTTCCATGTGAAAGTTAAATAGCTACAAAGAATAAGTATATACAAAAATAAAAATATGTTTATTACTATTTAGAACTTGTCCCAGAAAAATACGTATATGGGGAAGACTACTCTGTTCGAAAGCCCAGAACAAGAAAGGTTAGTTCCAGGTTGTTCAAAAGCCGTTTCTGTTCTCCATAGATATAAAAGTTCAAATATAGACTGCGGATCCCAATGGCGGTGATAACAGGAGTATCCAATGACGTTTGGGGTATTTTGCTTAATTCGGCCATTAGAAAGAGAGATAACACTCTTTAAAAACGTTCCGTTTCTTACCTTTTACGATTTAGGACATGAAAATTAATTAAATGGTGTTCAGGGCTATCAATTTGCCAGTAATTCCTGGCATTTGCCAGGAATAATTAGCTGTGCCAGTAATTTTGTCAGGAATACTATCATGCCAGGGATTTGCCAGGAATAAGATGTCTTATACTCAGAAATTGATAAAATATTAAGGCGAAATGTATATACAAATTGATGGCAAGTGTATGAAAATCGATAAGATGCCGCATCTCTAAAATTAAATCTCTCTACTATCTTTTTTTGTTTCTCACACGTTACCATCTGTCTTTTTCTGATATTCAGTTTAATTGAGCAATATCAGCTTTTTCTTATCACACGCCTTTTGCCAGGAATTGCCAGGAATAAATGGCTATATTCTTTTGAGTAATTATCAATTGATCAAAGTGAACAAAGTGAAACTGATAACTTCATGTTCTTTTGAATATGCATTTACTTGTCATTGAGCTGAAGTGATCATGATTACTTCAAGTGATAGAAGTGAAAGTGATAATGACTCAAAAGAATAGCCCTAATATAAAACTTGCAAGTATTTTTCTGTGGAACATTTGACAGCACTGATGGTGTCGCTATGGAGACTGGATGCAGTGCTCTGCGAATGTTACACGGCAAAGAGAAAAAGACAGAGGGGGCGAATACAAGATTGTACTATCTCTCTCACTCCGAACGTTTTGTTTTGTTTACAACCCTCATCGAAGCTTTGCATACGGTAATGTATGTTCGAAGAATTCATGATATCGAATAAATCGTTGGCTATAGTGGATAATATGCCATTTTAGGTTCGTGGTTCGTCTCCAACCCGCGTCGGAAACAGTTTCTGACCATCCGGATTCTGCCTATTTAAATATAATGTGTAATAAGAATCCTGACGGTCAGAAACTAGACATTTATTGGCATTTATCGGGTAACAGACTGCGCGATTTTTGTAAGGCGGTAAAGAAAGAAATATCGGTTTGGCTTATGCAGACCATTAAAAACATTACCATTTTATGTCAAAGTATAACCTGGTAAACGCCAAAAAATGCCTACTGTTGCTGACGCGGGTTGGAAAGTTGGAACGAACCCTTTGAAAATCCACCGAAAATTATCGAAATCTACCGAATTTCTACGAAGCATCCTTACATCCGAAGATAGCAGCGTCTGCCTTAACCTCTCTTTATTTCATCTGTGGTGTTTGTGGTGGACGGTGCTCGAAGACCATAAGGCAAGAAAAAAACGAGACTTCGGTACTGCACGTGTTTCATATTTTGAAAGAAAAATGTCTCTGCAAGAAAAAGTATTAATGCGAAAGATAAAAAAACGGGAAAAGCAAAAACTTACACTGTTACAGTTAAAAGAAGCAGAGAAGAACCAAAAAGGTAAGACCACATTTATAAAGAATATTTAGTTGATTAAAAAAACACCTGAAACGTTTTCCTGCTCAAGCAATATCGTTGAACTTTTAATATTTTACATCCACAATACTAAAATCTAGATTTGCATGAATATTATACTTAATCCTTGTGAACATCACCATTTTTTAGATCAACAACACAATAACACTGTTGAAGATGAAAATAAAAGCTTCCAACGATTGCATGAAGGTGATGGTGTGCCTACAAAAAGTAAGTTCCTTTGTGATAATAAAGTCACCTCATTTAACAAAATTAAGTTTAGTTCAACCAAAAATTTATTAACTTTTTATCTAGTTCCTTAAGTCTTAATCTTTTTGTATATTTGCAGAAAATAAAATAAAGGATGACAAGGGTATAAGTTTAAAAGAACTGAAGAGAGAAATAGATTCACTAAGTAATGTAAATAATGGAACATCTGAAGAACCATTTTTGGAAAATGGAATAAGTAAAAAAGGTAATCTAATTTTTTCATTATAATTACATTTGTTAATGAAATTATATACCGTGTTTTAAATTTAGAAGGTATAGTCTTTAATAAACAGTGTCACAGTTTAATTTTGTGCTTAAGTTCACTATGGCTAATTCAACCTGATTTTGCAAATACTGTCATTGTGGACAACACAGTATCATTTTTCTTAAGTATTTCCCAGGGATTCTTTGTAGAAAAGCATTTCATTAAGTACGGTTTCAGTTAATTTTATTTTTCAAGTTGACCATTGTTTTGGCCTGCTTTGGTATTTCACTACACTGTGCTTATCGATGTTGAACTTACTGCTACCTTTCTTATAGTCAAGTAGATCTTGGTTTTTTCACTGCCATTTATATATACATTTGAATGGAATTGTATGTATATTGGGTTGCAGGAATCTCCTATTTATGTATTAATAAAGTAACTTATTAGATTTTTTTTTTGTTGTTTTGAATAGGAAAGTCTAATGATTAACGGACTGGCTTAACTAACAAATGCATTTCAGCTGACTATTCTTATCCAGTGTCATTCTTTTTGAGCTGTCATTTCTTTCATACGTGGCAATTGAGCCTGCCCAACGAAAGTCAATTAGTGCACAAGCTGGGCCATGATTATAAATGGAGGCCATTTTGCCTTGATTTTTCATTTTTTTTCCAATTTAGCAAATTGCAGCCATCTGTGTCCACTTTTGGACATAGGCCTCCTTTAATACCTTTCAAGTATTTCTCGTTCGTTTCTTGAAGAAAATGTTAATCTTATTTGCAGAATTAACAGGAAAAATATTGTAATGGAGCCCTTCTTCCTTGGTTTCCATATTTAATGATGACTAAAAAGGCGAATATGATGCTTTTTCGAATATTTGTGTGATAGTACTTTTCTGTATCTAGAGTTGAAGTGAAGGAATCTAAATAATCGCTAAAAAATCTTTAAACTAACCCTAGATATTATAAAAAATGTTCAGATTTTTTGTTTATAAGTTAAAAAATTGTAGAGAAAAAGAAGAAAAGAAAAAAAAATAGAGCTGATCCTCAAGAACCTGAAGAATGTGAACAATTAACAAGTATTTCTACTGATGAAAATTCTGTGGATATCAGCTGTCAAGAGAAAAAGGAAAAAAGAAAAAAAAAGAAATCTGAAACTGAAGAAACTGAAACATGTAGACAATTGACAAGTGAGTCTGCTGATGAAAATTTCATGGATGTCGATTGTCAAGAGAAAAAGAAAAAGAAAAAATCTGTACAGAAAGAAACTGAAAAATGTGGACAATTAACTAGTGATTCTGTGGATGTCAGCTGTCAAGAGAAAAAGAAAAAAAGAAAAAAAAAGAACTCTGAACCTGAAGAAACTGAAAAACGTGGACAATTAACAAATGAGTCTGCTGAACTTGACGAAACTGAAAAATGTGAACAATTAACAAGTGATTCTGTGGATGTCAGTTGTCAAGAGAAAAAGAAAAAAAGAAAAAAAAAGAACTCAGAACCTGAAGAAACTGAAAAAAGTGGACAATTAACAAATGAGTCTGCCGAACTTGACGAAACTGAAAAATGTGAACAATTAACAAGTGATTCTGTGGATGTCAGTTGTCAAGAGAAAAAGAAAAAAAGAAAAAAAAATAACTCTGAACCTGAAGAAACTGAAAAACGTGGACAATTAACAAATGAGTCTGCCGAACTTGACGAAACTGAAAAATGTGAACAATTAACAAGTGATTCTGTGGATGTCAGTTGTCAAGAGAAAAAGAAAAAAAGAAAAAAAAAGAAATCTCAACCTGAAGAAACAGAAAAAAGTGGACAATTAACAAGTGAATCTGCTGATGAAAAATCTGTGAATGTCAGCCATCAAGACTCACTCAATTCTAATGTTCACCAAGAAATTCCTAGTGATCGTAGATTTGCCTCACTAAAAGATTTATCTGAAAAAACTGCTAAAGCAATTGAAGATATGGGACTTACTACTATGACAGAAATTCAGGCAAGATGCTTACCACATTTACTTCAAGGTAAGGTTTTTGTAGGATTTGAGCAATAAACAAAACTGTAAATCATTTTGTTTTGGTTTAATTTTAGGTGCGCATTTAGTAGGAGCTGCAAAAACTGGTTCGGGAAAAACTTTGTCTTTTCTTATACCAGCTGTGGAGTTCGTCTATAAAATAGGGTATAAGCCAAGAAATGGTGAGTTTTTTAATCTGATTTAATTTAAAGATATTTTTCAGTATTAATAATTACTTAAAAATAACACTATTAATAAATATTTTTCGATCATACAGAATAAAGATAAAACGAAAAATTTTAGGGACTGGTGCCTTAATTATTTCACCTACAAGGGAATTAGCTATGCAGATTTTTGGAGTATTGACAGAATTAATGAAATACCACCATAACACATATGGTCTTATCATGGGAGGCGCCAATAAGAAGAGAGAGGAACAGAAATTGTTCAATGGAATTAATATTTTGGTCGCGACTCCTGGAAGGTAAGAAATTTTAATCTTAATTGTCTATTCTTTAATCAATAGTATCTGTTTTTAATCAACTTCTAAAAAGGAGGTTCTAAATTTGATTATATATATATATATATATATATATATATATATATATATATATATATATATAATAATAATAATAAACAATCTTTATTTTGAAGTATACTCACATACAATAAAATAGCGTCATACAAAAAAATACATTAGTAGCAACATTACATTCTGCTTAATGTCATACTTATGGTTCTATGCCCACAAGTAGGTCAAATATTGTCTTTTTAAAGAATTATATATTTTAATACACTGATAATAAGCACTTTTTTCACTCATAACCAGTCTATGTTTTGTATATACATAATCCATTGTTCTTGTTGGATATATCTTTTGCGCCTCACTATTTACAAATAAGTGCTTATTTTTAACGAAAAACAATATACATTCCTGTATGTAAACTGCATGAACAGTAAGTAGTTTATGTTCCTTAAATTTACCCCAGCACGATTCCCGATAACTTAGATTTAATAATATTTTCAGTGCCCTTTTTTGACATATAAAAACATTTCATATGTCTTTACAGTTTCTATACAGGACTATTCCATATCTTAACCGGGCCTCAAAATTTACGTAGTACAGCATTTTCTTAATATTTATTCCTACATATCTACCTATAATTCTAAGTGTACAACAGACAGCATTTAGCCTACCTGTTAAATATTGAACATGGCATTCCTAATTCATACAACTATCTAGAAACATACCTAAGGACTTTACATTGTTCGTAACCTGTACTTTACAACCATTTATAGTCAGGTTTTTCCGGTTCTATTAATTTGGAACAATTGGTTTTAAAAATTGTGACATTTGTTTATGCATTATTTAATATAAGTTTTTTTTTGTAAACCAGGCATCAACCAACATCATAAATTGTTGTATGTCAGGTTCAAGAGAGGCAATGCCCCTGTATGATAACAAAATGTTGGTATCGTCTGCGTAGTTTGTTATGTTACAGTTTTCATTCTTCTCACATAATTCATTTAAATTCCTTACATATAATACGAACAATATAGGTCCAATTACACTTCCTTGCGGTATTCCGACTCTTATATGTTTGTTCCCTGAATATACTCTATTAATACCTTTTCCTATCACTACCCTTTGTTGCCTGCACGTTAAATATGATTTGATCCACTTCAGAGCTGTTCCTCATATACCATATAAATATAGTTTCTAGTATAATATTTCATAGTCTAACGTGTCATATGCTTTTGATAGGTCGAGAAACAACCCTACAGGGATCTCCTCATTCTCTATTGTTTCAGTGATATTTGTTATAAACTCGAATAATGTAGTTTGTGTTGTTTTGCCTTGAATGTATCCATGTTGAGTGTTATTTAAAAGATTGTTATTGTTCATAAAGCTAATTATTCGGTTACAAATAACACGCTCGAATATCTTAGCAAATGATGGTAATAAGCTTATAGGGCGGTAATTTTCTATGTTTAATTCATCGCCTTTTTTAAAAACTGGAACAATCAGTGCCTGTTTTAGTTGTTCTGGAAATATTCCGTAATGAATAGAATTATTTATTATATACACCAGCGGTTTTAGAATGGCACTTATTACAAATTTAATTGTGTTATTAGATATTTCCTGTCCACTACTAAATTTGTTCTTAAGTTTTTTAACTATTTGTTGCACTTCTTTACTATCTACTAACTCTAACTCTATTTCAGCTGGATTGTATTTTATATCACAATTAAAGGGTCTATTGTGTAATTTTGCTAACAAGTTTGGGGCAATATTTACTAAGTAGTTGTTAAAATTATTAGCTATAGCTTCTACATCTATAATAATGCCAAGGTATTTTACTGATGGTTTTGCTTCTATAATTTGATTGTTAAGTGATATAGTTGTGTTTATATTTTGGTAATTAGTGTTGAATATGATTAATTGGCATTTGTTTGGATTGGCCTTTACTCTCCACAACTTAAACCATTCATTTGTTGCGTTTGTTATTTCTTGTAAGGAGGCTTGTGTTAATTGTAGTGTCTTTCCATGAACAATCAGGGCAGTATCGTCTGCATATTGCAATATATATCCCTGAAACATTGGTTCCTGTAAATCGTATTGGTATATATCAGGACAATATAGATTATATAAAAAGGTGACAATGTCGAACCTTGCGGAATTCCCTGTTAGGGTTTAAACTCTTTGGAGAGTGAATTGTTTACTTTAACTTGCAGCGTTCTGTTAAATAAAAATTCTTTTACTATCAAAATAAGTTCTTTAGGACAATTCATTTTAAACACCTTGAATAATAAGCCCTTGTGCCACACACAATCAAAGGCCTTATTGATATCCAACATTAGAACAGAGCTTCTATATCGTCTTAGTTTGGCGGTTTGTACGTTGGAAACAAATATCGAAAATGGGTGTAATGTAGAAGTGTTTTCCCTCAATCCAAACTGGTATTGAGGAATATGTCCCCCCACTGAGTCTTGCAGACGATTTTTTATGATTTTTTCGAAGTTTTTTTCCAAGACTGGTAGCAGTGTGATTGGTCTGTATCCTGTTGGTTTGCTCAGATTTGATTTGGGCTTCGCTACAGTGACAATTAATCCGTCTTTCCACATTTTGGGAAAGCAATGATGATGATAACAGAAGTTGTACATTTTAATTATATATTGATGGATATTGTTATGGAGCTTTCATAATATTTTCTTGTAACGCCGTCGACTCCTGGAGCTGTGTCTTTTCCACTGTTTAATACGGGAAAGTATTCTTCCTCTATTATTCCATCTTCCATTCTTTCTGTTTTTGCTGTTCTGTTTGTCATAAAGTAATTTTGAAACCATGTGTTGACCATGATATAGTTGTTTGCATCGTAGTTAAGGTCGTTGTCGTCAATGAAGATTTTCTTAAAGTGTTTTGCAAGTAATTCGGTCTTCTCAGTGTCCTCTTCAAATATTTGGTCGTCTTCCGTCATGTTCGGAATGCTGTGTTTTGTTTTGTATTTGGTAAGTTTGTTTATTTGCTGCCAGTATGTCTTTCCATGTTTCTCATTTATTTCATTACATGTTTTAATCCATCTGTGTTCTCTAAATTGTTGTATCAGTTTTTGTATATTTTTATTGTATGCGTTGATGTTTTTTTTTAAATCCGGATTTGGATTGGACTGATATTCCCTGAGCACTTTTCTTTTATTTTTTATTAATTTAATTATAAATGGAGGAAGCTGGTGAAGGAAGTATTTTGGTATGTACAGTGAACTCTCTCTTGAATGGACAGCACTTGTGTAGCATAAAGTGTCCTTTGAATGGAGGTGTCCGTTGAATGGAGAAAATAAAATAAACTTCAAATATTTAAACATGTATATTACGTATATGTAGTCAATGTTTAAATGTTAGTTAGCAAAAACACAAGTTTTTAATACTAAATATGTATATAACCTATGTATATGTAATTAAAATATGCACATAAATCATTTGTTATTTAAAAAAAAAAACTTTCAAGGGTGGTTTGCTTAAGGCCATTTAATTTATTTTTAACAATTTGGGTTTCTACTGAACTTGCAGCTTGGGAGATTTGTTGTGCAATGTTAGAATTTCCCTGTAATACAAAAAATGTTTCAATGTCTTTTAGTTTTTTGTAGGCTTCATTAATGTCTTTTATATTCGAAGTATTCGTTTCTTCGTCGTCACTTTCACTTTCAGATAATGTTTCAACAACCTGATTCACCTGAAACTCACGTACACACTCTTGAATACTTAAATCGGGATTTTCAGTCAACAAAGTTCCATCAATTTCCGTATAACTTAATAAATCAATGGAAAAGTGTTTGTTTTTTTTCCATAATTCAGAAAGTGGCAGATCGTCCTCGGAATCTTCTTCAGGCTCAACGTTGTCCTGTGTACCGAATCCAGCTTTAAGAAAGCAATTGTTGATAGTTTTCGGTTGTACTTCCTTCCATGCAGTTACAGTCCAAATCAAGGCATTGGTAACGTTAATAGACTTCTCAAGTTCCCCTATAGAATCAGACTCTTCTATCGACGATAGCAGTCTTCGGATCAATAACTTTCTGTAGTAGCTTTTGAAACATTTTATAATCCCCTGATCGAGGGGCTGGCATTCAGATGTAGTATTAGGCGGCAGAAATATCAATTTAACATTACATAATACAAGTTGTGGATGAGACGCAGCATTGTCTAGGAACAAAAGTACTTTTCGATTTTCTCTCTGCATTTTTCTGTCAAATTTATTTAGCCAATCTGTCATGATTTCTCTTGTCATCCTTGACTTCTTATTGTAATACCATTCGATAGGTAATTTTTCTACATAGGAGTTCTTGAAACAACGAGGATTCTTGCTTTTTCCAATTACCAGTGGCTTTTCTTTGTTTCCAATCATATTGGTGCAAAACAGAATTGTGAGTCTGTCTTTGGAAGCCTTACCTCCAGTGCATTTTTCTCCTCTCAGAGCATATGTTTTGTTAGGCAAGGCACGAAAAAATAGTCCCGTCTCATCTGCGTTAAAAATATCACGAGGAGAGTATTCTTTCATTATAGTGAGCAGTTTTTTCTTCCAGTCAGCAACCACTGATAAATCTACAGCCGCTGCTTCGCCACATATAGATTTGAAGGAAATATTGTGCCGCTTACAAAACTTCTCGAGCCATCCGCTGGAAGCCTTCATGTCAAAATTTAGTTCCGTTGCAACTTCTAATGCTTTTTCTTGAATAATTTTACCAGAAACAGGAATGTTTTTAGAACGCACTTTACAAAACCAATCGAAAACAATTTGATCTAATGCAGCACCCTCAGTTTTCAAAAATTTCCTTTTCTTTTCGGTGTTTCCGCTCTCAGAAAACTGCTTAATTATATCACTCTTACGTTTTAAAATTTCACTAGCTTGACTTTTTCCAATTCCAAACTTTTCTGCTAACTGTCTAACACTTAACTTATTCGTATCCGCATAATGGATTACATCGACTTTTTCTGCCAAACTTAAAAACTTTCTTTTGTTGGTAGCCATGTTATTCGCGTCACAAAACGTTTATGCAACTAAAATGATATTATCCTTTCCGCAGCAGTTTTAACAATACGTACATAATAAAGTAAAATGTGCTTAATAGAATTCACGTGCACCAATAAAATTCCTTGGAAAACCCTAAAACCCTAATTACCTACCAATATACCTGGCTGCCGCCTATTTTGTGGGTATTTACGCAAATAAAATGTGTCTTTAATAAAATTTAAAATTTAGGCAAATATTGAAAGGAAAATAGTAAAATATTTGTCCGTTAGAATTATTTTTTATAAATAATTTACTGTCCGTGTCCGTTGTTGAGAGCGTCCATTGGAGGGAGGTTTAAAAGTACAGACTGGTATATACGAATGGTTTTTGTCTCAAAAATTGCCCATATAGAAGAGGTGTCCATTGAATAGAGGTGTCCGTTAAGAGAGAGTTCACTTTGGGAGAAAATTTTTCGATTGCATATGCAAGAGCTTCATTGAATTTTTCGATTGTTGTTATATCGATAATTTTGTTTTGTGTTATATATGAATTCATAGTTTTAGATACTTTGGACACATCACATTTTTTAAAGTTTGTCCATAAGTCATCTCTATATGGAACTTTATCAACCGATAAAGTTCACAGAGAATCACCCTAGTTGCTGCCAGATTTTTGACTAAAAGTATATATTATTAATTCGTCATTAACTTTTAGATTATTGGACCATTTACAAAATACGCCAGATTTTGTATACAAAAATATTACGTTTTTGGTTCTCGATGAAGCTGATATAATGTTGGATATTGGTTTTGAGAAAGAACTTAATCAGATCTTCAGGTTCCTACCTGGTAAGTGTCTTCAGGGTAACAATATAGATTGGTATTAAAGCAATTCCTTAATACTTACATACCTTCATTTTTAGATTATAAACAAACCATAATGTTTAGTGCCACACAGAACCAGAAAACGAAAGCTTTAGCAGAAAGGCTTTTTAAAAACAAACAACATATATATGTAACACCCGATGATGCTGAGACAGAAGCTACAGTTTCAGGTATATTACTTTTATTTTTCCTTTATATTTGTGTATTTTTTTATTATTTCAAACGTCTTATTTAATTGGTGTTTTCGTCTTAGGTTTGGAGCAAGGTTATGCTATAGTTCCGTCAGAAAAAAGACTTTTAGCATTGTTCACAGCCCTCAGGAATAACAGGAGGAAGAAAGTCATGGTTTTCTTCAGTTCTTGTTTATCGGTGAAATTCCATCATGACATGTTCAACTATATTGATCTCCCTGTTATGTGTATTCATGTAAGTTAAATTAGAAGTACAGTAGAACTAAAATTACCGCTTACGCAACAATTTATTCGAATCGTAGTTGCAGCAGTATTTTAGATGGCAAAGAGTTACCAGCTAAATACTGTTGACAGTAGAAAGATAGCGTAACTACAACTAACACCATTTTCAGGGTCAACAAAAGCAAACGCAACGAATCTCCACATTTTTCAAATTCTGTAATGCCACCTCTGGAACTTTACTATGCACAGACATCGCCGCTAGGGGTCTAGACATTCCTGCAGTTGACTGGATCATACAGTACGATCCACCAGATGATCCCAGGGAGTATATTCATAGAGTTGGGCGAACTGCTAGAGGAGAAGGTAATGATTAATTTTTGGTATAAGAGAGTAGAGTTTCTGTTTCAAAAATAAATCTAGTTTATCAATGTTGCTGTGATGTCAAATGAAATTTATATATTTTTTAGGAAGCACCGGTCGTGCGTTGCTTATCCTAACACCTGAAGAACTCAACTTTCGTATTCACCTAAAAATGGCCAAAATACCATTGAATGAATTTGAAATTGTATTGCCTGATGATATCCAAATAAAGGTAAAATCAAAAGATAATTTTATTAAAGTTTATGAATTACTATGATTAAATCAACTTTTTTTGTGCCATCTTCAAACCAAAGCGGCTTCAACGGCTTGCACTTGTTATGACATAGATTTCAAACCAAGTTCAAGTCATTTTCATAAAACCTGATGCTCGGGCACATCTTATGTTCACAATTTCATAAAAACTTTTTTTTTCACTTCAGTATTTACTATAGACGTAGGATATATAGAGTGGCATGTCATGACTGTCTGTTGTGCCCACAGTGCGAGAGAGAGAGAGATACGATGGATTTCAATTTGCCTTTCCTCTCACGCTGTTGGTACGTCCGGCGCATTTCATAATATATCATTTGTCTATGATATTTACAAACCAATCGTTGGCTGTTTCACGAATAGTTTATTTTATTATGCATTTAGCCTTCATATTGTGTATTTTGTGTACACCAATGCACATTTGAGGCATTACACAATCATTCTGAAGTTGGAAACAGAATCAACACAGTGTGCTCGAGGTGTTTATTTCATACTCGAAGTGCACTTGAGTCAAGCCATAAATATGGAAGTAAAGGGTGTTTTTTATAGAGGTATAGAACTTTTAAATGGAATAAAACAAAGATGAATTTTTTAAATTGGCATGAAATTCACTTTATTCGAAAGATAACCTTCTGGCATTATAATTTAAATATGACTTCTGGCATATGACCGCCACGGCTGGCTCGGACGTAGTCTAATCTGGAGGTCCAATTTTCGATGACTTTTTCCAACATTTGTGGCCGTATATCGGCAATAACGCGACGAATATTGTCCTCCAAGTGATCAATCGTTTCGGGCTTATCGGCTTAGACTAGCGACTTCACAAATCCCCACAAAAAATAGTCTAGCGGCGTTAAGTCGCACGATCTTGGAGGCCAATTCACCGGTCCGAAACGTTTCCTTCAATAAATCAATTGTGGTACGAGCTGTGTAATATGTTGCGCCGTCTTGTTGAAACCACAGCTCCTGCACATCATGGTTGTTCAATTGATGAATGAAAAAGTCAGTAATCATGGCTCTATAGCGGTCACCATTGACTGTAACCTTCTGACCAGCATCGTTTTTAAAGAAGTACGGACCAATGATTCCACCAGACCATAAAACACACCAAACAGTCAGTTTTTCTGGATGTAACGGTGTCTCAACATACACTTGAGGATTATCATCACTCCAAATACGGCAGTTTTGTTTATTGACGTATCCATTCAAACAAAAGTGAGCTTCATCGCTAAACAAAATTCGTTTATGAAAATCGGGATCAACGGCAATCTTGTTTTGGCCCATTCACCGAATCTACACCTTGCTAGGTTATCGTGTGGCTTCAATTCTTGCACGAGTTGGATTTTGTAAGCACGCAAACCAAGATCTTTCCGCAAAATCTTCCATAGAGTGAATGGACACATATCCAATTCATGTGCACGATCGCGGATAGACTGATTCGGGTCTTCTTCTACGCTACGCTCTACAGCAGCAATGACTTCTTCTGTACTCACTGTACGATGTCTCTGTGGATGCATATTATCATTTAGAGTAAACATGGTGCGAAAACGTTCCATAGTTAATCGAATTAATTGCTCTGATGGACGATTATGTTGACCGTAAAATGGACGTAGTGCGCGATACGCATTTCGAACAGAACCATGATTTTTAAAATAAATTTGCACAATTTGGAAGCGTTGTTCAGGCGTCAGTCTATTCATGTTGAAATGCCAAACCAAACTAAACATAAATCACTTGACAGCTGACAAAATGGCCGCCAGTTAAAAAAGTGTTGTCAACTTAAAGTTTTATACCTCTATAAAAAAACACCCTTTATATAGACTGCGCGTCCTATAGAAGCGCAGGAGAGACGCATTGAAATATGACAATGGTACCTCTCTATGAGCGGAGTTAAGCAAGATACCCCTCTCGCCTGACAGCCATTAGAAGGAGAGGTACTACTGTCCTATTTCGCTTTGTCTCTTTTTAAGTGAGAACCAACACGCTTCCCCAGGACCGGCACTCATATACTTTTATGTCTATGAGAACGACTCTACCGCGACTTCTCAAACTCAAGCCGGCTTCAAGTATATAAACATAGTGAATATGATGACTTCTTTTATTTTAGTTTGAACACTTAATACGCAGGAACATTCATCTGAATATGTTGGCAAAAGAAGCTTTTAAGGCCTACGTGAAAGCGTATGAGTCTCACCGAGTGAAAAATGCCTTTGATGCTACCAAACTCGATTTTCGAAGGTTGGCTTACTCATTTGGACTTACAGTTCCTCCCTTTATGGATTCTAATGTTGCAGTAAATAGTAAGTAGCCAATGTTCTCGTCAAAAATATATTTGGGATAATTAAGTTTCTTAAAGGAAAAAAAAATAGTTTTTAATAATAATTTGGTATTTAATATCATACATATTATTTTGTTTAGATAAAATGCGGGGAAAAAGCTCACAAAGGTACAGGTAGATTTGACTATTAGAAAAAACTCCATGGAAGATGTCAAAAGAATACTATTTGCAGGCAACCAGGAAAACAAGGAGATTCAGATTGACAATAATTTGCAAGATAATTTGTTATCTTGCCAGTTTAATATTTTGTAATTATGTTTAATTTGTTCTTTGTATTATAATGTACATTGTAAAATATTTTGATTAAAAATTGTTGAATTTTATTATTACAGTTAGTATTTATTTGACAATCCTTAGTGTGTCTAAAGCGTAAACATAAAAGTAAGTATATAGACTGTCCAAGAATGTTAGATCACTGGTGTATCTCGCTTAGCTCTGCCCATAGAAAGAGAGATACTACTGATCGAAAACCTCTCTTTCTAAGCATGAACAGTCTACTTACTTTTGTCTCTAGTCTAGAGCAAGGGAGCTGATTATGCAATATCAAAGTTTATTCAATATAGTCAAATTACTGAATAAACTTAGGAAGAACATGTCATTAGTCACGGTATATTTTTAGAGCAAATTGACTAGTTCTCTTGGTACTTTGCCCACACCACAAAACACGAAAAATACTTAATATCAGAATTAGAATGCAACATGATTACTTAAAAAAAATTGATAAACCGCTTATTCAAATTCCTGGATTTAAATTTTACTTGAATTTCCTGATTGGTCAGATGAGGATGACAGTATTGACAGCTGCGATTATAGGGCTATTCTTTTGAATCATTATCACTTTCAATTCTATCACTTGAAGTAATCATGAACACTTTGATCAACTGATAATTACTCAAAAGAACATAGCCTATTTTAATCAAGTTTGCATAGGCCCGAGTATACCCTTTGAGCATATACTACTAGAACAAGAAAGTTAACTGGGCAGCATCCAATGGTCGGCGCACGTTGCACAGCAAAGAAAGAGAGAGGGCGAATACGAGTATTGGCTATCTTTCTTGTCCTGGAGCAAGAGAGATAATACAACCTCGTCTATGCCCCCTCTCTCTCTTTGACATGTAACCTCGTGCGAACGATTCGAAGAAACAAGAAAAGTAAAAGACATGTTACATGCTTTCGAATCAGAACCCAGAACCATCTGTGAACAAACTGAAATATGTAAATGTCAGTCACATAGATATGTGACGAATGAGTTTTTGTTATAGCCGGTCACACAAGTGACCAATAATCCTGGTTGAATGATGAAAGTATCCAGGGCTGCGATTCTATAAAAATAAAGGGAAAATAATAAGGATTTTCCATCTTTGTTCAGTCTATAGTAACACATAAGTATGCCACTGTCCTAAAAGAGATAAGGAAAGGGAATGTCAAAAAATATACTTATAGAATCGGGCTTCAGGCTTTCTTAAATAATGCATTCTTTTACGTTTTATCTTAAAAAGCTGTTTCTCAAACCCGGCTCACGTGTAAATTTTCCTGATGGGTTCACGTACAAGAGAAGGTGCAGGGGCGGGATAAAGAAGCTGGTTAAATCGCCTTAGTCGCAGCGGCCATACAGAAGTATATAAAGAAGAAAAACTATAGACATAGGAAAATATAGTCCGCGGAAGCTTACAAAAGAAGGTGCAAGGGCGGGATGAAGAAGCTGGTTAAATCACCTAAGTCGCAGCGGCCATACAGAAGTATATAAAAGAAGAAAAACTATAGACATAGGAAAATATAGTCCGCGGAAGCTTAGCTTTCGCGTAAAAAGAAACTGATCGATAATTCAATAGTATATCTTTTTCTTTTCCGCCAATAGAAAGAGGTAAGTGCTATTTAGCTCCTTCTCTTTCAAAGCGAAAGCTATCTCGCTTTTATAGGACCCACAGTATAATTATATATCTATGTTGTTGACAGAATGGTAACCTTACTTTTTATACGAAATTATTTATAATGTTTTCCATTATTATTTGTTCTCTTTTGCTAATTCTCTTTATCTTAAAATTTCGTTTTCTAAAAAATTTTAATCAAACCCGGTATACGACTCAAATTATTTACTGTAGCAACAACTTTATTATAATTGATAAGCAAGCCGACTTTAAAATAAATAGTAATAATAAAAGTGAGCTAACGGTGCAAACATTCTTAAGAAAAAAATACCCTGAAATAGTGAATAAAAAACTATATCACGAATTTTATTTTCCACATCGATTAGATTATGCTACCAGTGGAATACTTTGTATACCGAAAACCAAAGAAACATGTAAATATGTATCGGAAGCATTTTCTACTCGGACAACCAGAAAATATTATGTGGCTTTAGTTTATGGTTTACTTTCTAGAGACCTAATAGATGTCAATATTCCAATAGGCCATGATCTCCGCAAAGTAGAGAACCAAAAAATGTGCACAAGCAAGGAACCTGTATTTTGTAAAGATTCGAGAGTAGCGAGGACTTTAATTGCCGCATTAGAAGAAGGCTTTTTTGAAAACTACCCCGCCACAAAAATTTTGTGTCGACCTATAACAGGAAGGCGACATCAAATCAGAGTACATTGCTCTTTTTTGGGACACACTATAATTGGTGACTACACATACAGTAATGGTAAGGATATTAGTCCTTCAAGAATGTTTTTGCATTCTGCTAGGCTTGTACTTCCAAATCCAATAGAGAATATTGATATTTCAACAAGAGATCCTTTCAATGGTATTGCAAATTGGAGGAGAACAAAAATCATTAATGATATATATTTGACATACGAAAAGCTGGATAGTTTTTATATTAACTCCTCAAGTGATTTATGATTGATTTATCCACAACGTGAAATTCATGTTGTGGTAAATTATCATATCTTACTTTACTCAAGCCTGTGATATGGTTTCTTTTTTGCCATTTTTTAAAATACGTATGTTTTATATTATGAATTAATATATTGAAATAAATAAAAAAGAATTTCGTTTTTCTTATTATCATTTTTTTTTTATGTTTTAAAACACAAAGTAAGTCCGCATCGTGTATGGTGTGATTTCACCTCATCGTATAGGAAATATGCAGAGTTCATAAACTTACGACAATGCATAATAATAAAATTGAATATGATTCGATTTCAAGTCAGCTTAGGGCCAAAATCAAAAGAGACGTTAAAAATGCATATAAGCAATATTTAAACAAAATTCAACATGATATAAATATGGATTCAGGGTCATTCTGGCAACATATAAAAAATAACAGGAGTTCACCAAACATTCCTGCTAAAGTGTTTTTAAATGATGATGAGTATGCTGATGGCGAGGGTATAGCAAATGCATTTGCATCTTTTTTTAGATCTGTATATGTTGAGGGTGACCTGCGCCATGTTGAGCGTACTCAGCTTTATGAAACTACTGAGATTTTTTCTTTCCATCATATTGATTACAGTGATGTGTGCGAGGCAGTCAAAAACCTTAAAATCAATAAAGCTGTGGGACATGATAATATACCATCTTATATAATAAAGGGTATGATAGGATTTTTTTGCAGAACCACTGAGAATATTATTTAATATGTCTTTGAATACTAAAACTTTTCCAAAAAAATGGAAAGAAGTCGAGATTTGTCCAGTGTTTAAAAAAGGTGATTCAGCAAATATCCAGAATTATAGACCAATAGCTATTTTATCATGCCCAGCAAAAATTTTTGAGTCAATTATATACAAGCACATTTATGCTTATGTTCGTAACAAAATAACTGATAGACAACATGGATTTCTTAAAAATAAATCAACTTCTACAAATTTATGTAATATTACTCAATATATAGCGGATAATCTGGATAAGAAATTCCAAATAGATGTTGTATACACAGATTTTACAAAGGCTTTTGACAAGATCCCACAGTATTCTTTTGGATAAGTTGGATATAGAATTTGGCTTTGACAGTAATTTACTTCAGTTTTTTCAATCTTATTTAAAGCATAGACAGCAAAAAATTTTTGTTAGAGGATATAGGTCAAATTATTTTATTGCAACATCAGATGTCCCGCAAGGATCCAATCTGGGACCACTACTGTTTCTTTTATTTATCAATAATCTAACTAGAGAGATTAATAATTCAAATTCTTTATTGTTTGCTGATGACTTAAAATTATACAAAAAAATTGAAAATATACAAGACTGTGAAAACCTTCAGGATGATTTGAACAGAATTTATCGTTGGTCACTAAAATATGGTCTACACTTTAATATTAGCAAATGTAATGTACTCAGCTTCACAAGAAAAAAAAGTAAAACTGACTATGATTATAGAATTAATGGAGAAGTTCTGTCTCGGGTTGGTGAGATGCGGGATCTTGGTGTCTTTTTTGATTCACAACTTGATTTTAAAACGCATATCAGTGAAATTGTTACAAAGCATATAAAATGTATGGATTTATAATAAGAAACTGCAAGAACTTTAATAATTTAAAATGTATTTCAACGCTTTATGTTTCCTATGTTAGAACCACCCTAGAATATTGTTCTATTATATGGAACCCATATTGCTCTAATCATAAACATGCCATAGAAAAAGTTCAAAATAAACTATTGAGATACATGTATTACAAGCAAACTGGCACTTATCAGCTACACATTCCAAAATTCGATATTATGAAAACATACAACTTAAAGACATTAGAGAGTCGCCGAACTATGGCATGTTTATTATTCTTGCATAAAATTATTAATGGTAATATTGACGACCCTGATTTGCTAGCTTTGATAAATTTTCATGTACCGGCTTACCCAACAAGATATCCTGTGGTTTTGTATGTGGATGGAGCACGTACTAACTATTATATAAATTCTCCTATTATAAATATGTGTAAATTGTATAATGAAATAAGGCAACAGTGTGATATATTCAGTATAAGTCTCAATAGTTTTAAAAATTTGCTCAAAGAAATATTGTAATTTTTCTTTATTTTTCCTGTAATTTGTAGTTGTTATGTACTTATATTAAGTGATTTTGTAAACCTTCCTACTCTGTAACTGGACATATGCCTGTAGAGTTTGTAAATAAATAAATAAAAGTGGCATATGTAATGTCAGATTTGTTTTGCGGACGTTTTACAATAAATAAATGTTTTATTAACGGTTAAACCAATTTAAAATTTACAACACTTTGTAACTTAGAAACAAGCGTTCAGAGAGATTAAAAATATCAAACAATAAACAAACAAATCCAAAGTATCCTTTAAACTGCGGTATGTCCACAATTTGGTTGTTGTTATGGTATATACTTGCAAAACATTACCAAGCTGCACTCTTCTAATTATCAACCTATAAAACTGGTCTCAGTTGTAGTAAAATATTTTGAAATCTCACTAAAAAATTGAATAAATCCTGAGCAGAAACACCGTATTACCGGTTTAGTTTCAAAGGCACTATATCTACTACACGTTCATGTTTAGCGGCGTTTTACATGGACATAATGGAAACATTTAATAGTACTTTGAATAATGAATTGCTGCTGTACCAACTTCATGAGATTCGCTGTCCCAAATATCAATATTTTTTCGAAAGAGTATCTTTCTAATGGTAAACTAAAAATTTACGTAAATAATTCCTTTTTCTGCAAACCTTACTCAATCTTAGGAATTACAGCAAATTTCCTTTTCCCTTCCTATACTTTCCATAATCTGTAAAAGCACCGTTACAGAGATGCTCGCTTTATTAATCTGGAATAGCATTGTATGATTTGCTGATAATACAGATATTATATCTTGTGAAGTTTATTATTGGCTTAACTTTTACCCGCGACGTCGTCCGTGTAATTTAAATACAATTGTAAACAATAAACAGTTAAAAAAAAAAGGAGTCTATATTACTTCTGATAACCTTTTCTTCATGTCTTTAAAGTTTCATTGAAATCGGTTCAACAGTTTCGAAGGTTAGCCTGTGCAGACAGAGAGAGGAAAAAAGCAGCCTTTTTTTTATCACTCCTGGCAACCGCCTCTTCATGTCTGCAAAGTTTCATCGAAATCGATTGAGCTGTTTCGAAGATTAGCTCGTAAATACAAAGAGAAAAAGGCAACCTATATCACTCCTGACGACCTTCTCTTCATATCTGTATAGTTTCATGGAAATCGGTTCAGCCGTTTCCAAGATTAGTCTGTGACGACAGACAAACACTTCAATTTTATTTACATGTATGGAGTGACTGATTCAACTTACCCAACTGGCTGTGTGTTCTTTAATTAGGCGACACTTAACGACATTTATATGAAACGCTTACATGCAAGTTACAATAGACGAGGATATAAAAACCTCGAGGATACCTATAAAAAGAGGCGTACGTCAGGGAGACACAATCTCTCCAAAATTGTTCACGTTGGCACTTGAAGATGTATTTAGGGGCTTGGACTGGCATGACAAGGGAATTAACATAGACGGAACACGACTAAACCACTTAAGATTTGCTGATGATATTGTTATAATCAGTGATTCACCAGAACAACTCCAATGTATGATACAAGAACTTCGTCAAGCATCAGCTAGGATAGGAGTCAAAATGAACTTGTCAAAAACAAAAATAATGAGTTTAGAACAAATACAAATTAAAGTTGAAGATAAAATAATAGAAAACGTAAGAGAATACATATATCTAGGTCATAAAATACAAATAGGGAAGGAAAACCAATCGGCTGAAATTCCTAGAAGAATAAGTCTCAGCTGGGCAGCTTTTGGCAAACTCGGATTCATTCTTAAATCCAGTAACACCCCCATAAGTCTGAAAAGAAAAGTCTACGAGTCGTGCATCCTGCCAGTTCTTACTTATGGTATTGAAACAACCTCCCTAACATGTAAAGCCATTAATAAGCTTCGGGTTACACAACGAGCAATGGAAAGGGCTATGCTGGGAATTAGTTTACGAGATAGAGTTCCAAATGAAGAAATCAGAAGAAGAACGAAAATAACAGATGTGAGCAAACGAGTAGCGCAGCTAAAATGGAGATGGGCTGGACATATCGCAAGACATGACATAGACAGATGGACATACAAGATAACGGCATGGCGGCCAAGAGAGAACAAGAGAAGTGTTGGCAGGCCCCAAAAGAGATGGCGTGACGACATCCAGAAAATTGCCGGAAAAAACTGGATGGGGATCGCTACGGACCGACAGAAATGGAAAAAATATGGAAGAGGCCTACATTCAGGAGTGGATGAAAACGGGCTGATATGATGAACGACTTAAAAGCACACCACACAATCTGAAATTAACTCAAAAAATATTAGTTTCCACAGGGTGGAAGAAAGTCTACTCAGAATCGATTAACTTTCGGGAAAATCTATATCTCAGTTTTTCAATTTTCCAAATACAAAATTTTCTTGTTCACTTCGATTCTACATTATAGGAAGACGTCTACAAGTATGCCCTGCAAATAATAGATAGACGTTTTCACAAGTTTTTCAGTTAGGGTCCGATTGACAGATAAACGTCAATGAATTGATAGGTTAAAATTATTTACTTATCTCTCAATAGGATCATGACTGAAAGCCATATGAAAACATTTCTAATGAATCTGGCACGTTGAGGCAGAAACTGTTTAGGTTTGAGCAGACTTTCAAGTTAAATTTAAATTAGGTTTTGCACCACTGTCACTCAGTCTTCCCAAGCGGTCAGCCATCCAAGTAACAAACGTGCCCATTTCAAGTTCAATTCTGAATGTATCAAAATAAAACTAAGCCCAGCAACATAGTGTTTTGAGTTGTTAGCTTTGGACCAATTTGAAAGGCAATTAATCGATTCTGATAAACTTTAGTCACCGCACAAAAAAAAAACTCTATTATTTATTATAAATAATATATTATTTTAATAAACGTATAATTGAAATTTCCCTAAATTCTAACTGCAGCGGATAATTCCAATAACCTTAAAAATTAAGTCAAATCAAATTTCAAGGTCACGATTCCTATTACAAGTAGTCCTATTCTAACACCTAGAGATGACAGCTCTATTATTTAAAAGTGCTTAGTTTCCTTTTATTGAAATGCTTATTTTTCCGCTCCTCGACGATTCAGAACTTAAGATATTTTCATTTCATAATACTTAATGAAAATATTTAAGATCGAGTAGATATCTTCCAGTTAATCGGTTTTCTTTTTGAGAGTGAAAACATAAGCATTCGGCATAAATAATATCTCAACGTTACATTACCAACTGATACAAAATATATGGATAGAAGCTTTATGATTTAAATTTATGTACAAAACCGTACACAATAACAATTATATATACAAAAAAAAAAGAAAAACAAAAATAATGTCCTCTATAATCAACAGATTATTTCGTAAACTATACGGCAGATATAAAATTGACAGTACGCGAGGGACTTGATCATTTTAACAAGGAACAGTACTTAATATTCTCTCAAAATTTGTATTACTTAAACTTAAACCTTTTCTAGAAAATTAATGCTTTCCATTTATGTCTCGGAATATTTTGCAATGTTGCTCACAAAAACTTCGAACTGTTCCGAGAGTCACCACTCCTTTTCAAAGAATTACAGGCTTCAAATTCCTTGTGGAGCTTCAGATGCTTCAATACAATCTTGCTGCGAATTATAGAGTTCTGTAAAGAGCAGGAAAGACACCCTCCCCCCCCCCTCCCTGCACAATCCTTATGGGAAATTGCTCTTAGGGAAAAGATAGTTCTTGTGACCTTGATTTTGACTTCGACCTCTAAGATTACTTCAAGATCAAATTGATTTTTTCACGCAGAATCGAAATACACGAAAAATTTTACGATCACTGATATAAATTTCTTTTTAAGGGTTACGAAGAAAAACTTTGAATAAAATAATTGTAGGATTTTTTCTTGGACATCTTCTGGCGATCTTCACGCTCAAGGTCGTCACAAGACTCCCAAGAAAAAAGTTTTTCTCCATAATCCTTAGTTTCCGTTTCTGACCTTCAAATGACCTCTAGATCGTACGAAAACCTATAAAGATTTCAGATGCAACATAGAATTTTCATAGTTGTCATTTCTGCCATGAAAAATGGGGTGTCCGTTTGAAAAAATCAATTAGACACCTTGAAGCAACCTTGAATGTCGTGGTCGCTGTCAAATTCAGTCACTAGAAGAAGCCCAAGAAGAATCCTACAATTTTTGTGTTAAGGTTTTTCTCCAGAACTCTTAGTCTTGTGGATTACTCTGTCACTTCAAGTTCATACATATCAAAAACTATGGATTTTTGAGCTCTGTGTCCATGAGTGCTTTTGTTCTACTACTCAAAAGCTATATTTTCTCCTGAGTTTGAGAAATTTGATCCAGAGCCATTTCCTATAAGGATCGTGTAGTGTTCTATTTTAACAAGTCCGTATACGATCTATTTTCTGTGAATTTCACTCTTGTTCTTTCTTCACATGCATTTTGACTACTACACAGTCTCATCAGTGAAGCTGTAACGAACCAAGAGCGAAATTCACAAGAAATAACTGGCTACTTAGTCTTCATTCCGAGATGTGACGGTAGGATGTTACACCTGCAAACTTGATCTACACTGTAAAATATCATCAAACGACACTTTTTACTTTTCGGTGAATATATAGATGTCGTTTAACTGTTGATATTTATCAAATCTTCAGTTGTGAGATCTTGCCAACGCATCACGAAATGAATATTTGTTTTTTGTTAAATTCGTTCGTTCCTGGTTCAATATAACTCCACTAATGAGACTCTGAGGTAATCAAAACGCATTTAGAGAGAACCAGAGTACAATTAACATGGAATAAACTATCCGCCTTTCTTTAATCGTCCTAAGGACAAAAATAAGTGACTTTTTGGACGCAGACTGTAAAATTTCTTATTTTTAAATATTTTGACTGAAGTAATCTGTTAAAACTGTCAAATTAAATGTAACGTAACTTGTCCAATTTTAAATTTTAACTGTACTCCTCCAAAGCTAAAATAATCAATCCCACATCCTTCCCTGTCCTAAAATCGCCCCGCCAAAATTTACAATCTATGTACACTTAACAACTCTACATCTTATCAGTCGAATTTCTGCCTTTTTTCGTCTTGTTCGTGCGCCTCCTCTCCCGGCCTTTTTAAATCGTTAAGATTTGCTACGATCGGAGGTTGTATGGGTATTTCTCCCGAATTTTCGCTGTGCAAAGAGAGGGTTTCTCCTTCAGGTTCTGGTATTGATGAAATATCGCTCGATATTTCTTCTTCTTTAGGCGTAATCGAAGCTAAGTCAAACATATCCGGTGGTGGCTCACTAAGCGAACTGCACATTTCCCCTCCAAGGGTAGATAGACCCTCATCTACGATGTCGCGTTCTATGGATTTGGGAGAAGACCTGGCAATAAATGTGATTAAATGAGAAAGAGGGCATAATATACATCTTTACAACATTAAAATAACTTATAAGCCTTGTTGACCTACTAATTATTTTAGTTGTACTGTGACTGCAATTTATTTTACGCTGTAAAATTTAATTTCTTTTTTGAATGGTTATGTTCTCAAAATGTTACTCAAAAACCCTAAAATGGTGTTCAAGTTTAAATAAAACCTTTAATAATATAAACTTTTCGTTTACAACCTTTTTTTAGCTTTCACCTAATTGCAGCTCGAGATGCATAGACCTCAGGCTCTATAGAAGCGCGTTAGCTCTCACTTAGAAAGAGGCAGAGCGAGATAGCTCAGGTATCTTTCTATGGGCGGAGCTAAAAAATATCTCTTTATGATTGGTTATGGCTGTTAGACAAGAGGGGTATCGTGCGTACGGGGCTCTTAACTCCGCCCATAGAAAGAAAGGTATACTGACCTATTTCGCCCTGTCTCTTTCTAAACGTGAGCTCTAGAATACCAGGTTTAAAATAATATTGGCTTAATTCAAGCTGTTAATATTTCATAAATTGCATAAAATTTACCTCGGCGGTTTTGAAGATCCTATACTGGAACCACTGTCCTCTATCACATCTTCAGTGAGCATCGGCAGCGAACCCATTTCTCCAAAACAGCTCGTCTTAACGACCTCTTCTCTAGACGATTCGATTGTCTCCGGAAGCATCGGCAACGAACCAAAATTTGAACTAAACTCGCTCTCACTATTCTGCAACCCTTTAGCTACTCTAATTTTACCTATTTGTGATGAACTACTACTATCCATCTGAAATAATATAGATATTTATATAATATAAATATATGATTTTGCATTAATCAGGAAATATATGCATTCATTGGTTTGGTTTTTGTAAACACTAGCTGGCTCCGCCCCCCTTGCTTTGCAAAGCAAATCAAGGGGCGGAGCTAGCACGTTTCCAATTGAAACCACTGGCTCCGCCCCCAAGGAGGCGTAGCTAACGACAACCAATAGATAAGCGCAACAGTCTCTTCTAAAACCATGCTGTTGTTGTGTTAGCACATATCTTACTGCCATTCTCCGATCAAATATAACTATAAATATTAAGTTCAAATAATAATTAGTACGACAAGGGTGTCTAGGGAAGGTACCAATGGCCCTACTGATGAGTCCAACATTGGTACCGGGGCGAAACACCTCAAAAGCTTATTCAGATTGTTGGAGTTGCATCCTCACAGCTTAGGGAGCAAAGAGGACCTAAAGGCACGGGACAACGCAATTCCTTCATATTACAACACTGTTGTTGAAAAAACAGCTAAAAAACACTAAAAATAAAACAATTTCCCGAATTACAGAGATGTGACGCTGACAGAAATTAAGAGCCGATTGATAAAATGCTCATAGTTTTGTTAAACCACACAGAGCCAGGATTTGTCATCAATTGCGTTATCTACAAGGCAAATCAAGAGTAAAAATAAAAGTGAAATGAGATAGGTTCATAGGTGGATACAATACGTTCCAATTTTCCTCGAAATTGATTTATGAAGACGTAACATTCGTTAGAAATAGACGGTAGTAGGCGGTCCCTAATACGATACCATATGCAAAATTCCCTCAGTTTACAGTCACAGTGTCGAGCCATCAGTCTGTTTCAATAAACGAACTAACTAATGAATGTATTCTCGGATTAATACAAAATCACATTCATGAAATATACGACATATTTTCGTTGCTAAATACAATAAATATAAATAAATAAATAGAATTTAATTAAAATTGTATACCTCCGTTACATCTTCTGTAAGCAAAGGCATACTTCCGTTAAAAGGCTTCTGTGCAGGACCCACCGTTTCGTCTAAAGCGGATAGGGAGTAAGTGTACGACGGGCTATTGATGTCCGTCGACACCGTCGTCTCGGAAATAGGAAGAGTAAGTTCCATCAGACCTATCGCTTGTTGTTGGGCTACAGTTTGCGAGATGTTCGGATCCGTAATGGTTATAGGCAGATCTACATTCTTGGGTACCTAAAAAATATATTACGTTAGGAATGCTTTTACGCAGGCGATTTTTCAAATTAATGAATAAAATGAAGTTAAATGGAATCAGGTTTGGACTATAAGGCGGGAGGTCCAGCTCAGTGATGGTACCTTTATGGAAACTGAGTTGAACTTTAAAGAAGGATATTTTTGTGATACAAACCGTGCCTGTTTTGGAAGCAGAACTCATTTTTTGTTGAAAAACACTTCATAAAACGCAAAATAATGAACGTATTGAAATTAAGCTTGACATAGACGTAGACAAAAGGTTGGTATTATTGCAACGCTTAGTTTGCTGTTTCTATCATAACTGGGTTAATATTTTTTCAAGCATTCCTTCATAATCACATCAGAAACTAATCAGCACCAATCAGATCGTTCAAAAACAGTTTGCAAACTGTTTACTTTTGTAAATTCTGATTGGTGCTGACTGGTTTGTAAGTTCTCTATGAACAAAGCTAATATTAAAAGTGTTGTTAACAGATGTCTTATATTATCGAACTCTACCTGATTTAAAATATCAACTTCGTCATCGATCTTCTTACTGGGTAGGCTGGGAACCTCCAATGGCGTCATGATGGGCGAATTCAGAGTCAAACTAGTCTCCAGCACATTACCCACGTGCATAGGATAAAGGACTCCACTACCACCGCTCGGGCTCAGTTGCGACGCCTGCAATCCTTTGACCGGTGACGAATGGACGATGGGTTGGTCCGACGGTTGAAAAACGTCCGTATTCGCCAACGCCGCCGCTAAAATGTCTTGATTGGGTTTGTGAGTGCCGAAGATCGGGTTGCCACCACCCTGAGAATAGAATTTGTTATAAAATATATTTCATAACTATCTCTAGAAAAGGCCAATAAACTTTTCATCCTTTATTTTGATAGAATCTACATTCAGATATATATTTTTATGAATATTTATAACCAAATCTTACCTCAGTACTTTCTGCAATACCCAATAACGGCTGACTGCCCGTATTAGTCTTAATAAGTATTTGCTGTCCGTCGGCCTGTATCAGGACACTACCGCCCTCTGCGTTAGCCAATATATTGGCCAAATCAGTCGAGCCGTCTGAGAGAGATTCGAGGAATTTTTGGGTTGCGATTGGGTCACCTGTTACGATTAATTGCTGTCCGCCCGCATCTGTAAAAATACAAGTGCAACATATCATAGGGTGTCTCATAAGTTCCTAGGTGATTTTAAAAGTGACCTAGAAACATATATGTTACCCTGTATAACAAAACACTCTCAACAACTAACCTGAACCAAATTCTAGACATCACAGTCTCATAATTTACTCTACAATAAAATAGACTTAAGAATATTCTAATTACCTGCCCCTGGTAATACACCTTCACCAATAACAATTTGTTGTTCTACTGCTAATGGTACTTGTTGCGATTTGTGTGGTTCCACAGGAACAATGGCTTTTGGTTCTGGCACAGGATGAGAGATTTTTTGTGGTTCAGGTTGTAATCTTTCTTCAACCTAAAATATTGGAAAAAAAAGATAGACGTGCTCGAGTAGAATTCTCTCTTGGTTCTCAGGTAGTCAAAGAGCGTATGGAGTAAGAACCAGAGCAAAATTTTTAGAAAATAAACTATTCATCGCTTCTTTGCAGTCTTAAGGACACAAGGTAACATTTTATTTTAAATAAATTAATGTTTTGAGATGACCATCTCGATTTCCCGATCTAAATCATATCGAATATTTGTCGAAAATCTTTCAAATTCATAGACAGCTTTGTGGAGAAGCTTAAAAAAGTATAGAACCTTCACTTAGTGAAGTTTAGCATTGTCTAAGGCTCAGATATAATGTATATTGTACTAAATATTTGCAACAAATAAATGTTAAAAAACAAATGTTATTTTTTCCTCTTCAAAAAGTATCCATTTTATCCAAAATTGTACATCACACTAAATTTAATCCCAAAAAATTCGTTGATTGTGAGGATTCTCCAAAAACGTTTAGTCTACCATAGTAAAACCACTATCTGAAGAGATGTGAAATTTTTGAAAAATAATTTTATATTCGTTATGTACAATCTCCAAAACTCCCCCATATCAATTTTGGAAGAAATTAATTTTTTTGTCCGCCATATTATCAACACCATCATGGATTTTACTGAATTTATTTCGGCCAAAATAATATTGGACTGCGTATGTAACATAATGTAAAAATAATTTGATTCAAATCAATGCCGCCATATATATAAGTAGTATTTTATTGAATTTAATAATTTGGAAAATGAATGTAAAGCTTTGACCAGTAAATGTTATGAAAGGTATGTATCAAATATGGAAGGGAGAATGAGGGAGAACGTCGACGAATTTTGGAGGTTTGTTAAGTCAAAGACTAGAAAGAGTGATAAAATTCGGGAAGATATGTTTCTTGATGATCGTCAAGCAGAGGGAGGACGGGAGGTACCTAATCTCTTTGCTACACAATTTAGTTCCATATATCAGAGTTTTAATGGTCAGGCTGCCAACATAAATGTGCATAATTAGCGGTCCACATTTTGATGTAAGCCATGTTGAGATTGGATTTTAGTGTTTGCTGGATTGCCTGTTGTCTTTGAATGTTAAGAAGGGTGCTGGTCCTGATTTGTTGCCGAATAGAATGCTTAGAGAGTGTGCTGTGTCATTATGTCCGCCTCTTTCTTTTATTTTTAATAAATCCTTATCTAGTGGTCTCTTTCCTAGCAGATGAAAGCACTCATACGTCTCCCCTATATTTAAATCAGGTGGCAGCTCTGATATTAAGAATTACAGACCTGTCTGCATACACTCTGCTATCCCTAAAGTTATGGAAAAAATGGTTTTGCCTTCGTTAGGTATATTCAACAGTATTAGGAGCAGCATGGTTTTCAGGGAGGCCGTTCTACGGAGACTAATCTCTTCTTGTATACAAACTACATTAGCGCAGCCCTAAATCGGGGTTGTGAGGTTTATGCAATGTACACAATATATATTGATTGATCAAAGTGTATTGCTTCACAGACTGAGTCCCTTGGTATGGATGATCCATTCTATTCTTGGATGTCATCCTACCTGCAGGTTAGACTGGCAGGGTTTCTTTCACATAAGTTTGGTGTGGTCTCAGGTGTGCCCCAAGGGTCGCATTTGGGCCCTAGACTATTTCAGTTGCTTATAAATAATATAGGTCAGTGTTTTAGTTCCAAGTATCTCCTGTGTCCGGATGATTTGAAACTTTTTAGAGCAATAGAGTCCAGTAAAGATTGTGAATTGCTTCGGAGGAACTAAAATATTTTAGAGACATGGTGCTTGAAAACTAACCTCAAGCTGAATGTTGCTAAGTGCTCATATATTATATTCAGTCGCAACAAGAGCGTGAACGAAGTTGAGTACAGAATTGAAGTGAGTAAATTACAGAGGGTGAATATGGTTAAAGATTTGGGATTATTTCTAGATAGTAGACTTCGTTATGTCGATCATCATGATGCAATCATTAATAGGAGCCACCGTTTGTTGGGTATGGTGGTAAGAATGTCCAAGGATTTTAATAATCTATGTGGTGTCTTTTCATTGTTTGAGTGTTATGTAAGGTCAATAATGGAATACTGTAGTTTGATTTGGAGCCCATACTTTGATATACATTAAAAACGTTTGAAGGCTGTTCAGGTAAAATTTTTAAAATATCTACGGTATAGATTGGCACAGAGAGGTCTGCAGCTTGGCATTGATGAGGTAAGGGAGTGTTATGGTTTGACCAAACTGGAGGACCGCAGACGATATTTTGAATTTCTTTTTTCTATAAGGTAATAAAAAATTTAATAATGTCCCCTGATATATTGGCTGGTTTTAATTTTAAGATTCCACCTAGGAATCTCCGGAGGTGTCCACTGCTGTCCTCCGGGTTCTATAACACCCTACATAGTCAGAATATGCCAATTAGTAGAGTGGTTACTGCTGTTAACAGTTTCCCTGATCTTGATTATTTTGTCACGTCATTTAATGTATTTAGAAATAAGCTAAAAAGTCTGATTTTGTGATAGTATTAAGTCATCTAATGTTTAATATTAAATAATTTATTTGATTGTATATGTACAAATGGTGGAATATACATACATATATATAATGCACTGATGTTTTTCCGATTTTCAATCCATTCATTAATAGAAAAATCTTTACGTTTCGCCAACATATCAGGTGGTATTTTCAAGTGATGCTTCCTCAACTGCTGCTCGATATATATATATATATATATATATATATATATATATATATATATATATATGTATATATATATATATATATATATATATGTATATATATATATATATATATATATATATATATATATATATATATATATATATATATATATTACCTGCATCTTCAAAAAGATTCAGTACTTTTGCTTACCTTTTTCTGCTTGAGGTTACCAACCACAGGCAAACTTTCAGTACTCTGTTCGGAGGGCTTAATTGCGGCAACAGTACCTTGCCCTTGATCCACTTGCAGTACCATGTTGTTAAGGTCGCCGCCTAGCCCCAAGCTAGGATCTAACGACATTAACGCCTCGTTATTGAGCGGAGTTATATTGCCCATCTCATCCAGGGTCACCAACATGTAGGACTGAGGTTGACCGTCGACCGTTTCACTCGGTATTGCTAAAAGCACAACGAAGATAATAACAATATTTGGTCTTTATTACTGTAAAAACTTACCTAAGATTTGTCCCTCGGTTATCGTCGTCTGATTGCCCAGGCCATCCTGTATAACGAGTTGAGTCAATGGCCTGTCTGCCGGTTTATTTTCAGCCCCGATAAGTGGCGTTATAGGAGTTTTGATATCTAGCTTAGTTGAAACCGCTACGGGCTGCTGCAACACAGCATCTACAGCTTTACTAACCGGACTTGGTGTTGCTGAAGGTTCCACTTTTATTGGCAGAGCTTGTTTCGGTAAGTTTGGAGAAGTTTGACTTTGTACCTAAGAAAACAAGAATATATGGTTAGATTTTTAGTACAGCTTTTTATTACGAAAAAATTTGAGACCATCCGAGAGAATCTCAATTTTTTTTTTGGTATACTTGGATACAGATCTACTGTGGTACGACAAAATTATATTTTTACAGTTTATTTGTAATTCTGCCCACAAACCTGAGGAATTCTTTGTTGAGGTGATAACGGTGCCAAAGCTGGTAAAGAAGTTTCCGGAGATTTTTGGGGCTGCGTCAGGGGTATCGATACAGTCGGTTTAACTTTAATCGGCTCGACTTTTTTTGAACTGGCCTTCCTTACTGGCATTCTATTAGTAGTACTAGTAGTGGCAATATGCCTAAAAAAAATAAGAAGTTGTTGACCCATGTTTCCTTTGAAATAATACACCTAAACTAACCTGTTGGTATAATTAATAATTTCGGGGGACTTATTCGCCTGTTGAAGCCTTGCACTAGCCTTGATTGCCTCGAGTTGCTCGGCAACTTGCCTGTCAAGATCCGCATCGTCCGTACCTTGTATTTTCCTAACCTAAAAATAAACAAATATGCTTTTTTTACTTAGAAACTTCAATTTCGAACTATTTTAAAGTATTATTTCTCTTTCTTAATCCTGAGTTTTTGGTTCCTAATTTTGAAAAAAAAAACAATAAATTTTTACAGGACCTGCACTTACCGTCTGGCCCATTTGGTTCTTGATTAAAATAGTCTTTTGAGGCTTGTTGACTGTTTTTTGTGTAGTTTTCTTGGGAGGAATTGGTGCCTTAACACCTCTTCCCACTGTCATCAACAGACCTCCTTGACTAGAAACTGTTGGCGTTGCCCCTATAAAGTACGGTAAATTATAACAATTAAGGAAATAAAATCGCTGTTGAATATTGAATAGAAAATATTAGATCATCATGAAAATCAATTTTTTTATAATAGTTTAACTTTACAGTGTAATTTTTTGAGAATTAAATTTTCAAAGATGTACAAATTTGTACAGCCTTGATACTTTCCTTTGGATTATATTAGCATTTATCAATCAAATGAGGTTGAAAAAATTAAAAAATAGCATTCTGACACATACCAATTGTTTTTTTGCAATAAAACATTTCGCTCACCGTGGGATTTACTGACATATCAATTAAAAGAAATAACGTCGGATTTAAGATTAACCTGCATTCAAATTGAGTTGAAACGTTTGGCAAATATATATATATATATATATATATATATATATATATATATATATATATATATATATATATATATATATATATATATATATACACTTGAACCATAGATTATATACTATTTCTTTATCTTTCCTTGGATTTAGATTCTTTACATAATAAAAGAATCCAACACTTGACGTGTCGCCCCATATTTAAGGAATTTTCAAAATTTTTTTTATATACTTAAAAATAAACAGGATATATCCACAATTCAAAAAATAAACAACACTTTGAAACACTACCATAATTTTAAATTATATTTATTTTTGCCAGTATGAATCTACACATTTTGTTTATGTTATTAATAATGAAGTGGGACTTTTGTGACTTCTATTCAGGTACTGATGATACATGGAATGCGCAATATTTTTATTTTACAATGCATCAAAAAACCGAAAAAACATACATATTAAATTTGTTTAAGAGGATATTCAATTTTTGGTATTTATTAACGGGATCGAATACTTAATATTTTTCTTTAAATTAAGCTGGTGTAAATGTGGCTCGAATTTCACATATCCGTTCTGTCATTAACAGTGTTTTTATCTTATTTCATCACTTCCTTGATCTGGTTGGTTTGGTAATTTATATCTTTGTTCTTAATTATGGTTGTGTTGTAATCACAGGTATGTTTTTCGTCCTATGTGAGTTTGTTTAGAGCAGTTGAGGAGTGTTTTGTATATTTAAGAACATTCGATCTGTTCTTAAGTAATTGGCTCGTAATGCTTATATATGTATCAGGATAATTTGTACAAGGAATCGAGTATACTACATTTAAATTATTCAAGAGAAGAGTTTTACTTTTTAAATTAGTGAATAATGTTTTTACTTTATCACAAGACCTGTGGCATACGACAATATAGTGTTTTTTTAAAATGTGAATTATTTTTTCTGAGAGCTCAATAGTGTAAGGTAATGCTACATATTTTTGTTGTTTATGTTCTATGTTTCTTATTTTTAGGTTATTGTAAAATTTATATCTTCGTTTATTAGTAATTTTGATAACAGTCTTTTCAATGAAATTATTATTTGTCTTTTTCACTTTTTGCAGTATTCTTGATAGGAATTCTGAAGACGTTAGAGAGATAGCAGGATTAGACAGACTGATTATACCACTATTTTTTGGATTTTTGAGTAATAAAGGAACAGTTTAGATATATATCTGATCAAGTTGGGTTTGTATACCGTTGAGTCAAAATTTTGTTTTTCTGCGTATAATTGTCATATCTAGAAAGTTTATTTTATTTTTATTTTCTGTTTCGGACGTGAATTGTAATTTTTCGTTGAAACCGTTAAAGTCTTGGAGAATTTCATTGATTTTATCATGTAGCATGGCTACTATACAATCATCGACAAACAGTTTGAAAAATATTATATTAAAATTTAGTTTTTCTAAAACTTTCTCCTCTAGATATTCCCTTACTAACAGAGCAATGATAGATGAAATTGGTGAGCTCATAGCACATCCATCGAGTTGATTGTAAAAGGTGATTTTTACTGAAAATAATTTCTGTTTAGAATGAAATCAACAGCATTCACAAAATTATTTTTTGATAGTGAAGTATGTTCTTTTCAAATTTCCCATTTTTCCGCTAAAATAGTTTGGGCAAGTTGATTTGGTACATTTGTACACAAAGATATAACATCTAGTGAAATGAACCTGCAATTTTTGGATAGATTTACTGTATCCATGAATTTTTTAAAGGCGAATGAATCTTTAATAGAAAAAAAATCATTTTTTCGTGTAATATTCGAAATGCATTCCGATAAGAATTTTGATAAACGATAGAATGACGATTGTACACAAGAAACAGTAGGTATATTACGTTTATGTAAATTTGGTAGGCGTCTGTTTTCTAGATATGACTTGAGCAACTGTACACTAGAGTCCGCCAGTCAAAAGCCTTGCTCAAGTCCAAGAACAATAAGACATTGTACTATCGATTCTCAAAGGCATTTATTATAGTTGAGAGTATATCCAGAACAACAAGCACAGTGCACCTGCCGACCGAAACCCAAACTGTCAGTCAGAAACCATGCCCCTCAAAACAATTGGCCATCCTCGTAGACATTTATTTTTAAACTATCTTCGAGAGGATTGGCAATAAGGACACCGGCCAATAGTTCGAAATATCCCCCCAATCGCCCTTGTTAAAAATGGGAACAACTATTGCATTTTCCACAACATCAGGAATCATCTGCATTGTAGATGCAAAAATCTATTAGTAAAGAGGAATAATGTCTATCTACATTAGTTAACGGTGACTGATTATGTGACACTGGAATATTTAAACAATTGTTCATATGAGACTTACAAATTTACCAGCATCTTTGCCATGAGACATTCAAATATTACGAGTAAATATTTTAATATTTTGTAAAATTATTTATTATGAAAGAGTAAAGTTAGACTGCCACAAAGATAAACATAAACAGTAAAAACACAACGTTGCCAAATCACACATTCGTTACGATCAACTAATTTAAATGAGTCAATTCAAGTTTCATATTTAATTTTTTTTTTATAATACTTTCTATTTCAATGCCATGTAAACTATTTATATTTAAAATAAATTATTTTTTATTAGTATTTTAATTTAATTGGTTACTATACTTCAGTTGACTCGGTGCATCGAATGAACCTATTTAAAAAGCCGAAAATAAAATTAACAATCACTGAAGGAATACGTGGTAATCTTACCTTGAGGCACGCTGGGTATAGAAGTCTTGGGGGTAATCCCGCTGGGTCCAGCAGCAGCCGCCGATTCCAATAGAGCTTTCGGAATAGCGCCTTTAATGATGGTTTTGGTTTTCGATCCCGGTTGTGCCTGCATAAACGCTTTTTGTTGTTGAGGCGTGAGAACCACCCTGGTTTGTTGACCGTGTTGGTTAGTTACAATCATGATTTTGTTGCCCATTACTTGACTGGGAGGTTCGCTCGGCTGGATGCTAGTAACTTTAGTCTGTTGAACGGGCTGCTTTTTAATTATTGGCGGTTTCACCGTCTTTACCTAAAATCACAGCAACATTTTACAAATCGACAATCACATTTTAAAGTAACGATTTTGTAATGAAGGAAAATTTACTCTGTATTTTATAAAATGCTCACCTGGGTAGGAGTGACAGTCGACGGTACCAACACATATTTCGTCGGCTTGCCATCAGCGGTAGTGCCCGTGGCCAATAATGCAGGAGTGCCAGGTTTAGCAACTTTGTTGATGGAAGACGGTGTATTGGATAAGATTCTTGGTTTCGTCATTTGTTTGGGTGTAACGGTACCAGCTGGTGTTGTTTTAAAGACAATCTGGCAAATATACATATGTCATTGTTTGGCATAAGTTTTAAAGTTAAAATTTACGTACAGCATCGATGAGTTTTTGCACTATAACCGATTTTGGGTGACCTTCACGTGACTCGTCCGAGAACGAAGAGCGGTCATGAATAAATTCACTAAACCTGCGATATGCAGTGGTTTCTGTAGGTGCTTCATTGTCAAATAAAGAATTATATATATATATATATATATATATATATATATATATATATATATATATATATATATATATATATATATATATATATATACAGTGCCTTCATTTCAAAACGAACCATCCTTAATAACTTTGTTAAATAGAAAAATTTAAAAAAAAGAAAAAACACGTCAATTTAGATATACAGGGGGAAGTTTAATTTTGCATTTGTTAAAAGTCTGTCAATCACCTCCTCACCTCCAGCTAACCTCACTTTGATATGTCAAATGGGAACCCCCACCTTGTGACACATCATTGTAAGCAGCATAAAATTGTCTATCCAACCGTATAAAAAAAATTAAATCGGTTGACGTACAAGCGAACAGTGTGCAAAAATGTCTTGTAATAATGCATAATATATCGGCCTCGAACTTTGGTATGTCAAATGATTACCCTATAGTGTGATACATCATTTTAAAGGGCATACTATCTCCTATTTAGCCAATAAAAAAAAACAAAATCTGTTGATGTACAAGCGAATAGTAAGAAAAGATGTGTGGTAATAATAGACACCTTATCACATTAAACTTTATTATGTCAAATGGCTACTTCATAGAGTAAAATATTATTTTAAATTTAAAATAAATATTTTTTTAAAATAATAAACAGTTAAAATATTTGCGAGAAAAAAACTAAGCCTGTTTTAAAATTCATCGCAAAATTCATTGCAGTCTAATCAATCTAGTGTATTTATTTCAATGATATTTTTTGCGGTACCTGATAGGTACAAAAAATCACTGCAATAAATAAAATTTTTAAGATCTTTAAACACCAGTTGTTTATTATTGTTAAAATTGTCATTGTGACGCCTAGTTGAAACGTGAATATAAATGGTGTATACGCTAGCCGAAAGAATAGAAATAATTTTTCTCTATGGAGCTGAAGATCGGTGCGCTCGTAGAACCGCCAGAGCATTTAACGAGAGGCATCAAGACAAAAACGTGGGCCATAAATATGTACTCGAATTGGTACGAAAGTTTGAAGAAACGGGATCCGTTTGTAATAAAAAATATATTGAGAAAAGGGTTGTAGATGAAGCATGCCAAATCGAGGTACTAGGACAGTTTGCAATAGATCCAACTTTATCCATCTCAAAGGTCGCAGATTTAACCAACATTTCTGCTGGCTCTGTGCATAAAGTTTTAAAACAAAATAAGTTTTTTCCCTACAAAATTCAAATTCTTCAAGAACTCGGAGAATACGATTTTGATAGGAGAATTCAATTTTGCGAATTAATGTGCCAACGAATTGACGAGGACCCCCATTTACCTAAGAATATCTGCTTTAGTGATGAATCAACTTTTTGTCTAAATGGACTGGTTAACAGACATAACTGCAAATACTGGGATAATGAAAATCCGCACCTTTTCCGAGAAGGGCATACTCAATATCCCGAAAAAATTAACGTGTGGGCAGGAATTTATGGCAATGAAATCATCGGGCCATTTTTTTTGGAAGATAATTTAACTGGGCAAATTTATTTAAACCTTTTAGAAAACACAATATACCCTGCCATTGTGCAATCTTTAGAAAATCAAGTGGATGAAAATGCTGTTATGGTACTAAATGAAAATAATTTGCATTTCCAGCAAGATGGAGCTCCCCCGCACTACGCTTTGGCAATTCGAGAGTGGCTTGATGAACATTTTCCAGGGACGTGGATTGGCAGACGTGGTGCAATTGAATGGCCAGCACGGTCTCCAGACCTAACCCCTCTAGACTTTTTTCTTTGGGGGTATTTAAAAAGCAAGGTTTATAAAACCCCACCTGAAAATATTGACGATTTAAAAGATCGAATTGTTCGGGAATGTAGAGGAATTAGCAGAGAAACCCTTGCCAATGTTCGTGGGGAATTTCAAAATAGGCTTTTTTATTGTCTCGCTAATAACGGTGCACATTTTGAACATTTAATAAAATAATTTTCTTCAACTGAATAAAACTGAATAAACTGCTTATATTTAACACACATTTTTGCATCCTAATTGCCTATAACGTCTATTAACTTAATTTTTTTTGACATCGTTGGATAGCAGATCGTACGTCCTTTAAAATGATGTATCACACTCTAGGGTAATCATTTGACATACTAAAGTTCGAGGCCGATATATTATGCATTATTACAAGACATTTTTGCACACTGTTCGCTTGTACGTCAACCGATTTAATTTTTTTTATACGGTTGGATAGACAATTTTATGCTGCTTACAATGATGTGTCACAAGGTGGGGGTTCCCATTTGACATATCAAAGTGAGGTTAGCTGGAGGTGAGGAGGTGATTGACAGACTTTTAACAAATGCAAAATTAAACTTCCCCCTGTATATCTAAATTGACGTGTTTTTTCTTTTTTTCAAATTTTTCTATTTAACAAAGTTATTAAGGATGGTTCGTTTTGAAATGAAGGCACTGTATATATATATATATATATATATATATATATATATATATATATATATATATATATATATATATATATATATATATATATATATATATATATATATATATATATAGTATTTATAAAAACAAAGCAAAGACTTACCTGCTGCTTTGGCGCGACGTTAGACACGATCTTCTTCGCCAACGTGGGTAAGATTTTCTCCTCGGTTTTAACACCAACGGGCTTGCTCTGGGGTATAACGTCTTCCGACAGAACAACAGGCATGTTCTGTATACTTTCTGGCGTTAAGATGTCGTCGGAAAGAACGATAGGCATTGAATTAATGTCAAAGACTGTATCGTCGGGTTGCGATTGTGCTGATTGTAGGTGTGCAGGTGTTGTAGTTTTAGTGGTAGGAGGTGTTTGAGGCTGAATAATTTCTCCTGTTAAATGTAATCAGAGATTAATTTTTGCGATATAGGTAGTAATAAGAAGTTATTTTTTTATTTTAAGAGATAACGGAGACCGCGTCAAACCAGATAATATTTTTAGATTGTTAGAACACTGAATACATACAGTATTGGAAATAAGTAGATGTGCTATGAAAAATTGTTACTTTTCTTTCTAGAACGATATACTAGGTGATTTGAAAAGTTTCTAAACTACACAAAAACAACGTCAGATAATTGAAAATACATGTACTCTTTACTATAACCTTCCTCGAGTTCAATATACTTTTTTCAGCAATTCTTCAATTCGAGGGATTTTCTGGTATAATATTTTTTTCTTTACATTATAATAAAGATGATTTATCGCATCAAAATATTTTTATACAAGGACGCATCAAAAAATTCTCCCAGTCCTTCGTACCAATACATAATCATTCATTTAATATTCAAAGTCATATCATAAATAAAATCAAAAAGTTCTTCATTCGTAGCAGTGTTTGGACGTTCACTGTGTGCCTTATAGCAAGCCAATTAAATACTATTGGTCGTGAAGAAGCATCGTTCGCTGAGACATTTAACATATCAGCATGGATTTCATCTCTCTCAAACAGCTGCAGAGAAAAAACTATTTCACAGATCAGCTTGAAATTTCACACACGTTCATAAGAAAGATGGAACATTCCCGCAACAGTTTTATGATATCACCGCCATCTATGTGGTAGTCTAGAAACTTTCCAAATCACCTAGTATATGATGACTCTTATTAACGAAAAAAAATGTTATAGTAAAACTATATAGTCTCTGTTTAATCAGCAAATTAAAAATTATAATTGAATACAAAACACTAGTTTACAGTACATCTGTTGCCGAAGAAATTTTAGGTGTTGTTGACTACATATGATATGCTAATTTTAAATATATGAGTAGAATTTTTTTATCAGCTCTAGTTTCTGAGTTTCAGCTATGTAGGTATAAAACAGAAAAAAGAAACATGTATATTTACTAAGAAAAAATTTATTAAAAATCAAGTTAATCATTGAGTTCTAAAAAACTTCGTTTTAAAGCTTTTGTCTGATGTGTAGACTTAGGAAAATGACGTGTCAGAGACCAACAATAGTCAGACATCATATTCGTATCCCAGAAACCCTCGTCCATGACGCGTAAGTCCTGATGCATACGCTCTCCCTGCTCTTCGCTCATATCTCCTAAATATTCCGGAAAAATGTCTAAGTGACTATGGAGGAAGTGGAGTTTTATGCTCATATTGCACCCCAAATTTTTTAATTGCAACAGAAGATCTTCTACAAGTTCAATATAAATTTGTGATTTTTTATTTCCGAGAAAATTCTGCATCACAGAGACGAAAGCTGTCCAAGCCCTTAGTTCTAATTCAGTCATAGAATTTCTAAATTGAATATCTTTCGTAAGTTGTCTAATTTGGGGGCCATCAAAAATACCGGCTTTAATCTTTTCCATAGTGAGCTGAGGAAATTTTTGGAAAATGTAAAAAAAGCAGTCCCCGTCTTTATCTAATGATGTAACAAACTGTTTCATGATGCCTAGTTTTATATGTAATGGTGGAAGGATAATTTTGTCACGAGCTACTAGTGAATTCTGGACTATATTTTGCTTTCCAGGCTTCATATTTTTTCTCAAGGGTCAGTTTCTTCTTACCCAATGCTCTTGTTTAGCTCTACTGTCCCAAAGACATATAAAACAGGGAAACTTAGTGTAACCACTTTGTTGACCGAGAAGAATGTTCATCTTTTTTTAAACAACACAAATTTGCCACATATGGTCATTGTACTGTATTTTATTTAAGACTAGCGAGATGTTACAATATTCTTCCTTTAACTTTACTGTGAGCAATGCGTATTTGTTTCCATTATGTAATAGAATGCATTTTAGGCTACGTTTTGAGCTGTCAATGAATAAACGCCAGTCGTTTGGTTCGTATTGTTTCAAGCCCATTTTTATCAACAAGTTTTTAATGTCTGAACAAAAGGTAATACCGTTTTCTTCGGAAAAATAACGCCCTAATTCTTTATCTCTTTCACGATAAAAAGTTATTTTAGTATTTGAGAAATTAAATTTTTTTCTTTCAATCTTGATGCCAACAATTCTGAAGCACGTTTAAAAAGATTTAAATCTCTTACAAGATCATTTAACTCATTTTGGGAAAAGCATTTTGGCTCATTTGATATACCTTCAAAATCAGCATCATTTTGTGATGAGCTTGGTCCTTCCTTGTCTTATTCTAAGGGTTTAGATATATTTTAGGCACTGAAAAGTCAGGTGAATGATGCACTGGACGCTGAACACAACTAGTACTTGGGTACTGCCATTTAGCTCGATTTTTAATGTTTAGACCGTTTACGTTCACGCTACAAAAGTAACAGTCTTCGAAATGATTTTGTGGTTCTCGCCAAATAGTCGGTGTTCCAAATTTAAAGGCACTTCTTTCACCACCTTTCCATAATCTTAAATATTCTACACACGATTTACAAACACAATTAGGAGCCCAAGACTTTCCATTTTTATCTAAGAACATCCCAAAATACTCAAAATAGATATTTTTCACCAACTCTGATATAACTTTTCTACAATTGTTAAACACATATTATCCACATATATAGCAAAAATGATTTTGATTGTTTAAACAACGTCTCCTTGAACTACTCATGGCGCAAAAACTTCAGATACTAATCTTAACACAGTAAAATACGCACGTTATCGATAAATAAATACGCATAAATGATAAAAATCAAAAAAAAAAGTAACTCGAGCTGCACAAAAATTTTTGAGGTTAGATTTGACAAAAACAGGTCATAAGTCAATATTATTAACTAGTGTAATAAATGACCTCTTTTCGTTCAAGAATAACACAATCCATAAGATTTTCGCCAGAAAAAAACATCCTTATGGTAAAACTAAGTCAACAGTGCATTTGAACTACTCATATACTATGATTTGCCTCCAACTCAATAATTAGTAAATATTAAATAAGAGTTTTAATTATTAGTTTAAAATCTGATCTTGTTAGCAATAACTGCTGGGCACCTATCGATTCCCGAAGTTTTTCAATAATTTTACCAAAGCTACAAATAATTCGATATGTGGGACAGTAATTCCAACTTGCCGTGATCTAAACCCAAGAATGAATCCCTCACTTTATACACTTTTATTACTAAACTTACCTTTGGGTGTAATAATAGTTTGTTGCAAAATTTTCGCTTTTCCGGCACCTTTAGTATTCCTTGCTCGCGGCGGTTTATCCGGCGTAACAGGAACAATTTCCTCTTCAACAGATTTCTTAGCAATTTTCGGAATTATAAATGCAGTTTCGACATCCTCGATGTCTTCGTACTGTCTTTTTAATCCCTGAGGTTGAATTGATGGTTTGCTCGCTTTCAATGCATTTGCAGGCCTGAAAGCAGAGATACAAAAACAATATTGAAAAATAAATAAAAGAACTAGAACAGCTGCATAAATAAGTCTCAGGAAAAAACATACTTTAGTTTAGATAGTGTACGTATCTATACATATAAAGTGTTTGTCTGTATGGGCTAATTTTCGAAACAGCCAAAGTGATTTCGATGAAACTTCCCAGAAATGAAAAGAAAGTTGTCAGGAGTGATATAGGCTGCTTTTTTGTCTGTCTGTCTATCTGTACGAACTAATCTTTGAAACAGCTGAACAATTGTATTTAAGTTTCATACAGTCTAAGTCGCGGGTAAAAGCTAGTGTTTAATAATAATAATGTTTATTTGTGATATATATACAAAAAGTATTTTCACAAGTCAAAATAAAACTACACATTATAGTAAAACATTAAGTAGACAACAACAAATCAGTCTAAAATTATTAAAAAAAAAAACAAAATTTTTGCAACAAGTCAAGTTTACAAACAAAACAAGTACATTGAGGGAATCTTCCGTGCTTCTCTGTCATATTAAATCATTGAAATTATTTAAAAGAAACTCTTCAATACTGTAGAAAGCTTTTATCTTCAGATAGTTTTTCATTTTGGACTTAAACTGCTGTGTACCGAGGTTTTTAACAACATTAGGAAGCACATTAAAAAATTTCAGCCCATAGTGGCTCCCACCATCCCTGGCTCTAGCAGTTCTACTATAAGTTAAAGTAAAATAATTCCTGCCCCTGGTGTTATAGTTGTGGTAATCACTATTACAGTTATACCTATCGGCATTCTTTTTGATATGCATAAGGCAATTCATGATATAAATAGATGGCAAAGTAAGAATGCCAAGGGAGATAAAACTGGCCCTACAACATTCTCTGAACCCCAGACCAGACATGATCCTTATACAACGCCTTTGTATGGCAAATACCCCGGAAGCATGCGATGAATGTCCCCAACACAGGACAGCGTAGCTAAGATGTGAGTGGATATGACCATAGTAAGCCTTCGCAAGAACGTCATTAGACACTAGGTTTTTCAGATTACGTAATATAAATGTATTTCTGCTTAAAATACTTATAAGATGTTCAGCATGTCGCTTCCATGTCAGTTTAGGGTCAAGATATACGCCCAAGAACCTTACAGCCGATTCACTTAGATTGAAAGCCCGCAGTGAAAAATCCATTGTCTGGGTTTTGGTCTCACTGAGAATTAATTTGTTAGCAGTAAACCATTGCTGAATATCCGACCGCGTGCTCTCCATTTGTCGACTAAGATTTATCAAATTATCCGCTCTCTCGAGTGCCGTTCTGTCATCAGCAAACAAAATAATCGCTGTACTCTTATTTGAAATACATGTGCTAATATCATTCACATATAAAAGAAACAACAACGGCCCAAGAACTGAGCCTTGGGGCACACCGTGAATGACTGGACTCGGGCTTGATGTCTTACCACCAAATGTTACATATTGGAGACGATTTGACAAGTAAGATTTAATAAGATTGACTGTGCAATCGTTAAAGTTATATTTATAAAGCTTTTGAATCAACAGATCATGGGACACGCAGTCAAAAGCTTTTGTTAAATCAAAGAAGGAGACCCAGACATACATTCTTCCCTCAAAACACTTTTGAATGTACGAAGTTAGATGGTTTATGGCAGCTGTAGTTGACATGTTGCAACGAAAACCAAACTGACATGGATCGAACAAACACTGGTCTTCAAGATAGTCACACATCTGATTTTTTAAAGCACTCTCAAAGATCTTACTAAATAGTGGCACAATTGAAATTGGTCTGTAGTTAGCAACATCATCGGAGGCTCCCTTCTTAAAAACTGGCACCACACGAGCCAATTTCAAACATTCGGGAAAAACTGCTCATTTTATACAGTTGTTAATAATTTTAGTTAGCGGGTATATTATAATATTTTTTATAGTCTTAAGTATCCTAATATTTAAACCAAATCAGTCCTTACTAGGACTATTATTAAGGTTAGACATTATATCCCTCAGATTATTAAAAATAATTCCATTAAAGTGAAATGTTGGACCCGAGCTATTTATATTTAGGGAATAAAAATGAAGTAAGCAATATTTTGGAAAAACTGTATAAATTATTTTGCGAGTTCTTCTTATCTTTAAACATTTTTGAAAAATTTGAAACCGATACAATAAACGTGGGTAGTTGAGCTTACCTTATTATCTGCTCCGATAATATTATCGGTTTGCTACCGGTCACTTTAGACACCGAGCTGATGGGAGTTTTGGTAGTTTTTATGACGATCTTTTGTCCAGGCTTGGGCGTACCGATGATAGGTTTGGTTATTTTGGTGACGATAGTTTTGGGAACAGCTTCGGATACCTTAATGTCACTTTGAATCACCACTTTTTTAGATTTATGCTAAAAAAAATCGAAATGTGATTAAACATTTTAAAATTAATGAATAATTTCAATTTAATTATTACTTTTTCTCCGGATATAAATGGAACTTTCGAATTTATACCATGCACATACGTAAAAGGTATAAAATATTTTTATAATTAAAAACTTATACCACTTTTTAACTATTTTTTACTCTCATATATTTCATTCGCTAAATAAAAAGTCAACACATATTTTCCTTTTTTTTTTTGTCACAAAACTTGTTTGTCTATAAATTGTTAAGGGGTAATAATTCGTGCTCATTTTGTTATATTACTAGTTGTGTTTTGGTTCAGTGGTTTTTATCCAAAAAATTATGCTGTATTAGTTGTTCCAAGCGATGTGCGTGTGTGGAATAACGTTACTGAATCAACCCAAACCTGCCAAAAGCTATGGGTTATGGAACTCCGTGCCCTCGAGAGCTCTTGTTCTTCTACTAACCAAGAGCCATTTTCCATAAGGATAGTGCGGATTCTTTTGCCGAACAAACCTAATACAAACATTGGAAATGTTAAATAAGACCTATCTCGAGGATTTTGTGTGGCATATAAGGGTTGATGAATCACGCGAGACATTCACTGAGGGCCGTGAAGACGCCAATGATAATTTGCGTTCCGGACAGTCACCGACTTCAACTGATGACGATCGAATCACGTAGTTCACAAGAATTTGGAATAAACTCATCCAATATCACTCAACAACCCCCAAATTTGCCAGATGTGGCACCGCGTGACTTCTTTTTATTCTCACTATGAGGAGATTGTTGTGAGACCATTAAAAACATAGAATAAAGTTGGTTGCGTGAGCTTTAGATAAGACCACAAAGCGCATACGCGAGGACGTTTGAAAACTGGCATAAATGTATTGTCTCGAACGAGAAATATTTTGAAATGGAGAGAAAACAAATATTAATGAATAAATAACGTTCTACGTGTTTTTTTTTCTCCAAAAGTTCCATTTATTTCCGATTCAGAAGTATACTAGATAAAAAATCAAAACAAATATAAAAATTACTCACCTTCGCTGCATCATTCGACATCGAGAGCCTCTCCAAAAGTTTCGGGGAGTCCATCAGCACAGTTTCAGGGTTGACCTTATTTGACAACACAATCTGAGATGGAATTGCTTCCTCAAAATCAAACATTCCTTGAACCACGGTCTGCTTGTCGTAATTATCAAAGGAAGTCTTAAATTTTTGTTCGGATCCGCTGGAGTTCGTCGACGAATTCGAATTCCCTTCCAAAATATCCAAAAGCTCCGACTTCAAAGCGTACGCCTTGGGTTGAGTGATCAAGGCTCGATTGTCGAATTCTTTAGTCATGGCTTTGGAAGTGAACTCTGTACCCAAAGTGTTACTTATTTTCGGAGAATTCATATCCTTTTTCTTGATTTTCAGAGAGATAGTTTTGCTTACATTGCCGGATTCTAAAAAGTCCATTGAGAACATTCCTAAACTTGTAGGCTTCTTTTCATTGATCACTTTATCAGTGGTTATTTCAACTTGTGCGTCCGCCAGATCTTTTTCCGACATAACTGTTGGATTTAAAGACAAAGGAATGAACTCTGATTCGTCAGAAACTTTAATGCCAGCTGGTAAATTTGATTCCGACGATTCGGAAGAAGGAATAACTTCTTGCTTCTTTACTACTGATTCAAGATTTTCTTTTGGGGTTGCCGATGAACTTTCTAAAATAACTTCATTTTTGATTTCCGACAAAGTTTCCGTTGCTATAGCGGACAGTTCAACAGCTGCAGAGGTTTGCAAGTTACTCAGATTCGTTTGAATGCAAAATTTAAAATCATCCTCGTCAAGTTTAACTTCCATTTCGTTTTTATGTTCGTCGGGTAACTTAAGATTATCTTCTACAGGAGTACTAGGCACGGAGACGGTAGAAGTTGGGGTTTTTATTGTTTCTGGGGTAGGTTGTTCTTTTTTATTAGAAATAACTGCTTCATTGCTAGAATCACAGGTATTTTTGTCGCTTTGTTCAACAGCTTCACTGCTGGTCCGTCTTTCTTTCTTTGGAGAGTGTTCGCTGTGAGATGAAGATTTTCTTTTCTTGCGCTTCTTTGGCAAAGTAGAAGATTTATCTACGATCGTTTCGGTTCCTTTACTTTCGGAAGAACTAACTGATAAGACGGTGCTTGCTAAATTTCCATTATCCAATGGGTCAGTTTCTAATGGAACTTTATCTAACTGTGGCTCTTGACTAGCCACTTGCGAAATCTCTGTTTCTTTTTGGGTTGCTTCAAACTCTTCCTGATGAAACAGGAAACTCTTCTTTTTAGCCAAAGGCGACATTTGCGGCAGGTCACTTACTTTTCCCAACTTTTCAAGGGCTTGACTGTTTTCAAACAATTTTTGAATCTTTTTCTTTGGCGGCTGCGGAATCGCGTCCACCAACTTGCCTTCGTTTTTAGGTATGTCGTTTTGAATCAAGTTAACATCCTGTATTGAGAATTCGATTTTCTTTTTCTTGGGTGGAACGCATTTGGACATATCAGCCGGTTCTTTAATAGAATCGATTAAAGAAATGGGATTCACTAATAGTGGACTACTTTTCACTTCTTCAACCTTGGATATGTCTAAAGCAGAAACTTTTTCAACATCACTATCAGTAGACTTATTAAAGATATCAGTTACACAGCTGTTATCAAGATTATCAATATCTTTAATTAGTCCTTCAATGTTGTTCCTTAAAGATGTTGACATGATCGAATCGTCACAACTAGGAAAACTTAAAATGTCGTTGTCAACCTTTTTCTCTAAAGAAAACGTACCATCACAAGAAAAGCTATCTTTTAGGAAGCTAAATTTGACCTCGCTCGCCCTTTTGGCTTTCTTTGGAGGCAAAATAATTTCGCTATCGTTTAAATCAACAAACGTACTTTCCATCACATCGGTAGGGTTTTCTAAGGTTGGTAAATCAGTCTTTTTAAGTAAACCTGTATCTTCGACGCATTCCGTTTCGTTTACGGTGGTATCTATCACAGAATCATTAACTTCGACAATTTGCTCCTCTATTACAACCTCTTCACTTACAACAGGCTCAATTATTTGCTCTTTTAGAATATCACGATCGTCTTTGTCATCATCCTTTTTCGACGTATAGCTACTCCGCCTCGACCATCTATTTTTCTTTGGTGGTACAGGTCTCTTCTTTTCTTCAGCTGGCTCTTCGATGACTTTAGGAACAATATCTACAGTCTCTTGAGCTGCCAGTTCTTTTTCCTGGTTAATCGATTGAATTGCAGTCTCAGCTTTAGAACTTTCAAGAGATTGTTCAACATTTACTACCGATTCTACGTCCGGAGTTTTAACTATTGAACTGCTTTCTTGCTTGGAGTATTTTTTCAATTTTTCTCTTTTGCTTCGCGGTATGTGTTCCTCCACGCTCTTAGAAGCTTCGTGACTTGTAATGTACTGTTCTAGACTTTCTTCTATATTGCTTTCTTCTAGCAGCTCATGTTCATCTTTCGCAAATTTTCGGTGCCTTTTTCCTTTCACGGTTTCTTCAGATACGTCTTTTGTGGTCTCTGTAGCACTTTTTAAGACGCTATCCAAACTTTCTACTTTTCCTTTAGATTCTATATCCCGAGAATATCTTCTTAGTCTTCCTTTCTTTCTTGTATCAGATATTAATGTTTCAACATTTTCTGTCTCAATAAAATCTCTTCCACTTGGAGTAATGTTACTTTTAAGAATATGATCGGTTTCTTCTACTGATTTATTGTCATCTTGTTGCGTTATTGGTTCAGCCGCTTTGGTACTCTTCTTTGCTTCATCAGAAACCACTATATCCTCAATTTCCTGTTCAATAAGTTCTTTAATCTGAATTGATTCACACATTTCTTCTCGTATCTCTGTTTCTGGTTGGGATTTACTTGAACTATCTTTGGAATACTTCCTAGATCTACTTCTCTTTCTCTTTGGTGCTACAATAGCTTCTTCACTGGTACTGACTTGTGCTGCTGTATCATCACTCTCAGATGTCGTTCTATTTTTGCTTTCCTTTGTCACCGAAGACTCGGGAAGAGTGCTTATTTCTTTATTGACAGCTTCTCGCGAAATACTTGTATCATCTATGTTTTTAGCGCTGTCTTGAAGTAAATCACATGTATTTGTACACTGACTAGCGATATCAGATTCTACAATTGCTTTTGGCAGTTCTACAGAAGTTTCGCCCGGAAGAGGAATATTTCCAGGAACTTCCTGAACAATCGGTTCTTCTGTAGGTGATTTAACAACTTCCGGTATAATTTTAGCTATTTCAGCTTCCTGCAATCTTTCAGAACTGGTACATTCTTCAACTGGCGCAAATGTAGTTTCGATTTTTTCGTAAACTTCTGATGATTTCACGTTGTTATCTACTTCATCAATCAGATTCTCAGTGACAATTTCTTTTCTTTCATTATCTTTAATTAATTCTTCGAAAGTTGTGACAAAATTCACTTTTTCGTCTACCGAATCCTCCCCTGTCCTGGATAATATAGATTCTGGCGCAGCGTCAATAGAATCTTTAAAGCCAGTTTGAACGGTATTTTCCAATTCTAGTTGTTTTACTTCAGATACTTCGATTTCTTGACCACTGAATTTGTCATGTTCCAAAGCAGATATTTCCGAATGAAGATTTCCTGGACTATCCATATCTTTCTTCTCCTCAGGAAGACTTATGACCTGCTCCGTCTCCATTTCTTGCAAGGAAGCAAATTCATCGAAACGGCTTTTTCTTCGCCTTCCCCTTTTACCTTTCATCTTAGGTCCTACAGTCTTATCAACCATAACTGAATCAGTGATTGATTCAAGTTGTTTATTGTCAGAAAATGTTGTCGTCTCCGAATCATTTTTATCACTCGCTGAAGGATCTGTTTCAATACTCTCTAGAATATTTGTTTGGCTTAGTTCTGTTGTGTCAGATTTCGGTCCAATATCTGATATAAGCTGGCTTTCTTCCGCTACATCCATTGGTTTAACGCTATCTGATTCATCAATTCCGAAATTATGTGTCTGCTCGAATATGTCGTCTTTGGTAGCAGATGCAGCATGTTCCTCCTTACCCTTCTCATGCTCTACGATATCCGGGAGATGGCAAACTGTTTCAGCTGTCGTTTCATGATCATCAAATTTTGGCTGAGTTGGTTTTGATACTTCATGGGCTTGATCAATTATTTCTGACACTGTTATGTCACTCTCCTTATCATTTTTAGAAATTTCAAGTATTTCACCAACCCTCTCAGAAGCGCATGCTTTTGATACATCATCTGAAGTCTCGGTAAGGTATTCTATGTGGGTTAAAGAAATTGGTTCATCGGATAATTCGTCAATAGATTGAGAATTATCGAGTTGAAGCCCTAAGTTTAATGCAGAAACCTCAGTTTGTCTTGAAATTGTGTTTTCTTCTCGAACAGCTAAAGGCGCTTCATCCTTGCCGTCATGTTTTCTCGATTTACCCCTTTTCGCTTTGGGTGCAGCCTCATCTACAATTTTAATAGACTCGGAAAGGTTTTGTTCTGGTACAGTAGGCTTAATCAACTGAGTTTTAGATTCCAGACATATATCTGCAAATTTCGATTCTGATTCAAAATCTCGAGGCGTCATTTCGTCAATGGTATTTTCAGTCTTTTCGTCTATTATATCTTTTCGAAGTCTAAATCTTTTAGCTTTCTTGGTAGACTCCTCGGCTACTTTAATAGGATCAGAAATGGTTGATTCTAATAAAGCAGTTTCTGAACATTCAGGGACTGGCACATTACCCGCGCTATCTTTCGCTTGAACTGAAACTAATTTATCATGTTCAGAAGTGAACGAATGTTCAGATGTTTCAACAAAAGGAATATTTGGAGTCAAACTAGAATTTTCACTAATGGTAGGGTGTTCCTCAGCTTCAACATTTTCTTCTACAGTTGTCTTCCGTGATTTCCTTTTTCTAGTTTTAGAAGCAGGTGCATGAGATTCTTCAACAACCAATTCAGTTTCTGACGCTGATATTTTTTCTGTGGTTTCCGTTTCTTCCGAAATATCATCTTTGGGTTCTGAATCTTTTCGAATTGTTATCTCAACGACTTCTTTTTGAACTGGCTCAGGAATGGATTCATGACTTTCTGTATCTACTTGGGTATCATTAGCAATAGAAACAGTTTCCTTAGATTTATCGACCAAGGGTTCAGGAAAGTCCGATTTTGGCTCAGTGTGCTGATTTTCAACAAGCTCTAGTACAGTCTTAGTAAATTCTAAAGCAGCTGTAAGCTCTTCAGCTTGCTTTTTGTCAGTTATTTTGGAAGAAGTTTCTTCTATAGCGGTTGAAAGAGGTTCCTCATCTCGAGTAGGCTTCCGTGGTCTACCCCTTTTCAGTTTAGGTGTAAATTGTTTAGATATCTCCATATCATTATTAGAAATAGCCGGTTCTAAATCAACGTGCTGACTTTTAGCAATCTGCGGCTCAATTTCTAATGATTCAACGGTAACGGGTTCAACATTTTTAGTTTCTTCAACATCGTCATTCTTCACATGCTTTCGTGGTCTACCCCTTTTAGTACTAGATGCAGGCTGTTCAGATATTTCCTGTTTCTGTTCCACAGTATCTGGTTCGGCTAAATCAGTGGTATCTTTTTCTATTCGACTGATATTTGAACCTACACTTCGAGAGGAATTTTCATCTAATGCAGTAAACGTTTGGATACTAGCGCGTGATCGGCGTCTTTTAACTTCACTACCAGATTTCTTATAAACTTCAGTATCAGAATTAGAAAGAACTGATTCTGACACAGAATTCCGAGAATTATCATCACTAGTTGTTGCTTTTTGATGATCCTCCTCCTCTGTAGACCTCCTTTCCCGTAGAATTGTTGACGCTTGTTCTTTATCTATAGAGCGTTTTCTTGATTTACCTTTCCTGGATCTAGGAGACAATTCATCAAACACCGGTATAGGATCCTCTTTTGTAGATTTAGCGGCGTCAGAAAATTGCGCTTCGGCATCTGGAATCGTCTGCTGAAGAGTAGCTTCTCGTTCTCTAGCCATATCCTTCAGACTTTCCTCAATGGCTCTAGCGAAATCTTCCTCCTCCTGTGTATACTTGCGTGATCTACCTCTCCTCGTTCGGGGAAATAGTTCCTCAGGCATGGTCATAAGAGAATCAGAACGAGCGTGTTCCAGCGAAGCATTTTGATGTTTAGCAAGTCTTTTAACAGTTTCTTGAAGTTCTTTATTTTTTGCTTGTTTAGCTTCCTTCACTTCTGTCTCTACAGCTGCAGGTTCATCTTCCTCCTTTACATGTCTTTTTGTTCTACCCTTTCTCGACTTTGCTGTAGGGTGGTCCAACATTTCATTCACAAAATTAGAAACTATGGTCGTTTCTAAGACAGGATCCCGTTCTATGGACTTGGAAACTGTTGAATCAACAATACTCTCTTCTGTTAGCGTCGATTTGGGTTCCATATGATCGTCTTCTTTAACATGTTTTCTCGGTCTACCCCTTTTCGTTTTAACGTTATGTCCTTCAGGGATTTCCGTAAGAGAATCAGGAACAATTGCTTCAGGTTTCTGCATTGTATCTAACTGCTTTACAATTATGGGTTCTTCTTTAGGAGTTGTAGCTTCTTCTTGATTTATTTCCAAATATGTATCTTTAGTTGTGCCTGCAACATCCTCTATAACATCTTCAGTCTTTATCGGTTCTGGAGTTGAATTTTCTTCTATTCGTTCTTCAACCGCATGTAAAACTTGTTTTTCTTCTTGAGTAGGCTTTCGGCTTCTACTCTTTCTTGGTGTACTTATAGAAGGTTCAACGTCAGTAACCTGATTTTCAGCTACATCTGCAACTGAAATACTTGCTGTAGATTTTTTTTGCGGTTGTTCTAGATGTAATGTGGCGTTATTTGTAACGTCGACAGTTGCATCTTTTTCAACACCATGGAAAACTTGTTCTTCCTCTTGGGTAGACTTTCGGCTCCTACTCTTTCTTGGTGTACTTATAGAAGGTATAATGTCAGTAACCTGATTTTCAGCTACAGCTACAACTGTGATACTTGCTGCAGACTCTTCTTTCGGTTGTTCTAGACGTAATGTGGCGTTATCTGTAACATCGACAGTTGAATCTTTTTCAACGGCATGGAAAATTTGTTCTTCTTCTTGGGTAGGCTTTCGGCTTCTACTCTTTCTTGGTGTACTTATAGAAGATTTAATGTCAGTAACCTGATTTTCAGCTACATCTATAACTGTAATACGTGCTGCAGATTCTTCTTTCGGTTGTTCTAGATGTAATGTGGCGTTATCTGTAACATCGATAGTTAAGTCTTTTTCAGCAGCATGGAAAACTTGTTCTTCTTCTTGGGTAGGCTTTCGACTCCTACTTTTTCTTGATGTAGTTATAGATAGTTTAATGTCAGCAACCCGATTTTCAGCTGTATCTACAACTGTTATATTTGCTGCTGATTCTTCTTTCGACTGTTCTAGATGTAACGTAGCGTTATCTGTAACATGGACAGTCGAGTCTTTTTCAATAGCATGTAAAACTTGTTCTTCTTGGGTAGGTTTTCGGCTCCTCCTCTTTCTTGATGTAGTTATAGATGGTTTAATATCAATAATCCGATTTTCAGGTACATCTACAACTGTTATACTCGTTGCAGATTCTTCTGTCGGTTGTTCTAGATGTACTGTGGCATTATCTGTAACATCGACAGTTGACTTTTTTCCTTCTATCACACTATGATCTATTTCATCCATTTCCTTCAACGGATACTCGCCTTTAGAAAGTACTGGGTCTGAAACGCTGTTACTTTTACTGACCTCTACAACAGCTTCTGAAACTAATAAATTAGTTGAAGGCTCTTTCATTGGCGATACTGCAACGGGAATTTCGTTTTCCTGAAGTGCAATTTTGTCTTGTTCTCTTTCTTTAACGTGCTTTCGCGATCTACCCCGTCGTGGTGTACAGATTAACTCTCCAGGTATCTCACTAACAGATTCAGGCAAAGCATCTGTCATCGACATGGTATCGGACAATTGACTGTTGTGTTGTGGTTCAACGTCTAAATTTTTAGAGGTTTGGTCTTCAACAGTAACTACATGATGTTCTTTCTCTTTAGAATGCTTTCTTGATCTGCCCCTTCTAGTTGTAGACGAAGGTTCTTCATGCATTTCAATAACTGATTGAGCAGGTTGTTTTACAACGTCTGAGCTTGTTAATTTAGACAGGGCATCTTTTGCTTCTTTTATTTCGGGTTTTATTTCATCAGGTATCGTTATTTCACTAGGTACAGTTTGTATATTATCATCAACAACAGTTGATACTTTTTCCTCGTTTGAATACTTCTGTGACCTTCGTCTTCTACTTTTGAACGTAGGTGTGTCGACTTTTGAGAGAGAAGCACTGGAAAGAACTAGATCTGGCACATTACTTGCATTTTCTGAAGATTGTGATGCAGATTCTGAGGTTGTTACAACACGATCTACAATGGATCCCGTTAAATCAGATTCTTTGTCTTCTTGTTGAATAATTTCATCAAACTGCCTGTCTTTTGTGGTTTTCCGTCGTTTCCCCTTTTTACTCGTGGTGGGTTCTGGCGCAATAGATTCTTGTGAAGTTTTTTCACTTCCAGTAAGCTGCTCTGTAACCTCAGATTCTTGTGAAGTTTTTTCACTTACAGTAAGCTGCTCTGTAACCTCTGATTCTACCAACTTATCCGAGATTTTCGTTGTTTCCGACTCTTGTTGTACTTTAGTTGATTGATCCCTTTTAACTTCTGTGTCATGGTTTTCTGTCCTATTTTCTTCTTTTGAAGCAATTTTATCAGACTCAGATACAACTGAAGGCAGTAGAGCATCTGTAATTTCTTCTGTAACTTCATGTTTTGACTCCGTCGAGCCCAATTCCAAATTACCAGATTTTGGTAATTCTTCTTTCAAGTCTACTTCAACCTCTTTTTGATGCCCTCGAGATCTACCCCTTCTTGCTTTAAATGTAGTAGGTTCCTCAAGTTTTTCTACATGTTGCGTTTCAACATTAGAACTTTCAAATGAAGGCTGAGCAGGTAAATCTTCTACTGAAGAACTTGGTGGTTCGATTCTTTGATCAACCTTCCTTTTCGTTTTAGTCGGTGTTTGTTCTACGGACTTCTTATCAACTTTTTGCGAGTCTTCGTTAATTAAAGAATGCCTAGTTCTCCTTAGATACTTTTTCTGAACTGCTAAATGTTCAGGTTCGTCGACTTTTGGCAATACAGAATCTTCAAGGTTTGTTGTTGTTTCGACTATTTCTTTTGGTAAATTTCTGGTACTTTCTGCTAGTTCAGAATTCTCTTCTTCTACAACTTCTATTGTTGATTGATTTATTTCGAAGGTTTGATTCGAAGACGTCTGATTTAATTTCTCTTGACACACAGTGTCTCCTTCTAAGATTGTCTGGGAAGATTCTAGGTTTTTTAAGATTTCAATTTCTGAATCTCCTAACTTTCCTTGTGTTGAATCTTCCCGCTGTTCCGCAAGTTCTTTGGCACCAACTACAACGTTATCAGTATCACATTCTATCGCCACATCAATGATTTCCTCGGAATCCTCTTCTATCACAAATTGTTTAGTTCGCCTTCTCGATGATCTTTGCTTGGAATCGAGTGCGAAATCTTGAGAAGTAACATTTGCTTCTTTATATACGTCCGTTTCCCGATTAGAGTCACTTTCTTTCGATTTTTCTGGTTCGAAATTCCTTGTTTTCCGTCTGGTCGAGCTAGCAAGTACCGATTTATCTTTCGCTCTTTCACTACGCCTTTTAGTTTTATGACTGACAGGTTCTTCGACGACATTATCGTGTGTTTCGGTAATTATCTTCATATCATCTTCATTACTTGCCTCAGTTTCTGCAGGTTTTGCTTTTGTCTCTTCATTATCCTTTTTAGTTTTATCACTGGCAGATTCTTCAACAATTTCATCATGTGTTTCGGTAATTATCTTCGTATCATCTTGATCACTTGTCTTACTTTTTGAAGGTTTGGCTTTTGTCTCTTCATTATCCTTTTTAGTTTTATGACTGGCAGATCCTTCGACAACTTCATCGTGTATTTTGTTAAGCATCTTCATATCATTTTTATTATTTTCTTCACTTTCTGCAAGTTTTGCTTCTGCTGCTTCATTATCACTGGAAGGTTCTTCAACGATCTGATCATGTGTTTCGATAATTATTTTCATATCATCTTGGTTAATTTCCTCGCTTTCTGGAGGTTTTTCTCGTGTTCTTTTCTTATACCTTCTAGTTTTATGACTGACAGGTTTTTCAATGATATCATCGTGTTTTTCAATAATTACCTTCGTATCATCCTGATTATTTCCTTTGCTTTCTGCAGTTTCTTCACTTGTTCTTTCATTGTGAGTGGCAGGTTCCTTAACAATATCATCATGTGTTTCTACAATTATCTTTGTATCATGTAGATTATTTTCCTCATTTTCTGCAAGTTTTTCCTTTGTTCTTTCATCGTTACTGGCAGGTTTTTCAATAAAAGCATCATGTGTTTCGACAATTATCTCATTATCATGTTGATTATCTTTCTCACTTTCTGCAGGTTTTTCCTTATGACTAGCAGGTTCTTCAGCAATAGCATCATGTGTTTCAACAATTATCTCATTTTCATGTTGATTATTTTCCTCACTTTCTGCAGATGTTTCCTTTGTTCTGGCAGGTTCTTCAACAATATCATCATGTGTTTCGACAATTAACTTCACATCATCTTGGATATTTTCCTCACTTTCAGCAGTCTTTTCGATTGATTTCACCGCAGTATGATTTGTATTCTCTGTCTCCGGCATAATTTCGGTGACAGTCTCGGCAGTTTTTACCTTTAGGAAAAAAATAACAGTAATTATGTGGCCGTTGAAAACGTCAGGGGTTATTTTATATGAATTTGGAGACCTATAAAGCATAAATTCCTAATATTTATTATATTTTTTCGAACCAAAGTTGCCAAGGGCATTTCTTGCTCAATTTCCTCAAATAAAAAATTTTGTTCATTATATAAGCAATTAGTTTCAACAAGGCAAGTGTGACGAATCAAATAAATAAAACAACAGAACTTAAAGTTTAAACATGGCAGAAATATTTATTAACAATTACATAGCTTTAATCGATTTTACCTCTTTTTCACCTCCCTGCTTTTTTAGCCTCTCTTCGACCTCGATCTTCCGAAATCCTGCCTCAAAATCCTCGAACGACGTGACGAATCTTTTCCTGGAGGTACCACTTTTGGGGGCCGTGCCCCCCTTTAAAGTAGTACCTCCTTTGTCAGGAAATTTTATGGTTCTGGCATCATGAAAATTTTGCTCCGGTTTCAAATTCTGACCCAGATCGTCCAACGTCGGCAGCTCCGTGTCGGCCATCAGTTCTTTGAATGTATTTTCGAGGTTGTCGTCGATGCTCGGCTCTCTGTTGAAGCTCTGACTCATTCTTAGGATCTCTTTTTTATTTATTTCGGTTTCGTTCTCCGTGGAGTTTGTAGATTCGAGTGGCTTTTCCATTTCCACTATAATAGATAATTTTTTATGTTACAAAGTACCTTAATATACGAGATGGATAGATAGATAGATAATTTATTGGTAATATTTACACAAAAGTGCATTTACAAGTCAAATTATTAGTAATAAATATGACCTTTTAAAATTATATATAAATATATATAGATTCCATTATATAAATGCAAAACAATTGATCCTATAAGTTGTTTTATTGACCTGGTCCAACTATATATATATATATATATATATATATATATATATATATATATATATATATATATATATATATATATATATATATATACAGTGCCTTCATTTCAAAACGAACCATCCTTAATAACTTTGTTAAATAGAAAAATTTAAAAAAAAGAAAAAACACGTCAATTTAGATATACAGGGGGAAGTTTAATTTTGCATTTGTTAAAAGTCTGTCAATCACCTCCTCACCTCCAGCTAACCTCACTTTGATATGTCAAATGGGAACCCCCACCTTGTGACACATCATTGTAAGCAGCATAAAATTGTCTATCCAACCATATAAAAAAAATTAAATCGGTTGACGTACAAGCGAACAGTGTGCAAAAATGTCTTGTAATAATGCATAATATATCGGCCTCGAACTTTAGTATGTCAAATGATTACCCTATAGTGTGATACATCATTTTAAAGGGCATACTATCTCCTATTTAGCCAATAAAAAAAAACAAAATCTGTTGATGTACAAGCGAATAGTAAGAAAAGATGTGTGGTAATAATAGACACTTTATCACATTAAACTTTATTATGTCAAATGGCTACTTCATAGAGTAAAATATTATTTTAAATTTAAAATAAATATTTTTTTAAAATAATAAACAGTTAAAATATTTGCGAGAAAAAAACTAAGCCTGTTTTAAAATTCATCGCAAAATTCATTGCAGTCTAATCAATCTAGTGTATTTATTTCAATCATATTTTTTGCGGTACCTGATAGGTACAAAAAATCACTGCAATAAATAAAATTTTTAAGATCTTTAAACACCAGTTGTTTATTATTGTTAAAATTGTCATTGTGACGCCTAGTTGAAACGTGAATATAAATGGTGTATACGCTAGCCGAAAGAATAGAAATAATTTTTCTCTATGGAGCTGAAGATCGGTGCGCTCGTAGAACCGCCAGAGCATTTAACGAGAGGCATCAAGACAAAAACGTGGGCCATAAATATGTACTCGAATTGGTACGAAAGTTTGAAGAAACGGGATCCGTTTGTAATAAAAAATCTATTGAGAAAAGGGTTGTAGATGAAGCATGCCAAATCGAGGTACTAGGACAGTTTGCAATAAATCCAACTTTATCCATCTCAAAGGTCGCAAATTTAACCAACATTTCTGCTGGCTCTGTGCATAAAGTTTTAAAACAAAATAAGTTTTTTCCCTACAAAATTCAAATTCTTCAAGAACTCGGAGAAGACGATTTTGATAGGAGAATTCAATTTTGCGAATTAATGTGCCAACGAATTGACGAGGACCCCCATTTACCTAAGAATATCTGCTTTAGTGATGAATCAACTTTTTTTCTAAATGGACTGGTTAACAGACATAACTGCAGATATTGGGATAATGAAAATCCGCACCTTTTCCGAGAAGGGCATACTCAATATCCCGAAAAAATTAACGTGTGGGCAGGAATTTATGGCAATGAAATCATCGGGCCATTTTTTTTGGAAGATAATTTAACTGGGCAAATTTATTTAAACCTTTTAGAAAACACAATATACCCTGCCATTGTGCAATCTTTAGAAAATCAAGTGGATGAAAATGCTGTTATGGTACTAAATGAAAATAATTTGCATTTCCAGCAAGATGGAGCTCCCCCGCACTACGCTTTGGCAATTCGAGAGTGGCTTGATGAACATTTTCCAGGGACGTGGATTGGCAGACGTGGTGCAATTGAATGGCCAGCACGGTCTCCAGACCTAACCCCTCTAGACTTTTTTCTTTGGGGGTATTTAAAAAGCAAGGTTTATAAAACCCCACCTGAAAATATTGACGATTTAAAAGATCGAATTGTTCGGGAATGTAGAGGAATTAGCAGAGAAACCCTTGCCAATGTTCGTGGGGAATTTCAAAATAGGCTTTTTTATTGTCTCGCTAATAACGGCGCACATTTTGAACATTTAATAAAATAATTTTCTTCAACTGAATAAACTGCTTATATTTAACACACATTTTTGCATCCTAATTGCCTATAACGTCTATTAACTTAATTTTTTTTGACATCGTTGGATAGCAGATCGTACGTCCTTTAAAATGATGTATCACACTATAGGGTAATCATTTGACATACCAAAGTGAGGTTAGCTGGAGGTGAGGAGGTGATTGACAGACTTTTAACAAATGCAAAATTAAACTTCCCCCTGTATATTTAAATTGACGTGTTTTTTCTTTTTTTTAAATTTTTCTATTTAACAAAGTTATTAAGGATGGTTCGTTTTGAAATGAAGGCACTGTATATATATATATATATCGAGATTTCATGATAGAGAAAACCCTAGACTTCACAAGAAAAGAGGATTGTGCTGCTTCAGTTATGACGTCAATAAAAATTGCATTTATTCTCAACATCCATCACATCACCGGTAATGACATCCTAATTGATGGCTTCAACGGTATTATATAAAAAAAAAGACCATCCTACGTTTCGGGTCGATACTTTATGCGAATGTAATTCTTGCCTTTGAACTCATCGACATCCAATTCAAAAACTATATTACGATGATCTGAAAGATGGTGTAAACTGAACGGTTCAGAAATAAATCCACTGAAATCAATATTAGTAATTGTATTATCATGACAAACGTCTAATCTGGTGGTGAAATTTACTGTCTTGAATAAGCCATAAGATTTCATAAGCTTTATAAGATCCATTGACCTTCAATCATATTCCGAAATATGCACATCAAAATCACCAGAAACAATGATATTTTTGGATAAATTCAATTTAAAAAACCATTCAAAATCTCCACTTAGTGATCTATAGAGTGTGATGATTTCAGTGTCTGACTCTGTAAGAAGCACAGCTGCCACTTCACAGTATAACTAATAAGAAAAATGACTGTTTTGAACATAACTTGCCACACCACCACGACTTCTAACAGACCTGCGGAAACCAAATTGGCGTAGTAGCCATCAAATGATGTTACTAAAAATTCATCAATAGTTAGCCAATGTTCATTGAGACAAACACAATTTCAGTGAAGATTACTTCAAGGTCCAAAGTTTTATTGCGAATACCATGCAAGTGTGCATGAAGAATTTTAACTTTTTTATATGAATTAAACCGTTCAATCGGGTTCCGATTTATAAAGAAAGACTCCTCAGGGATTTAAGGGTTTATACACACTGTCTGGCCATGAAGTTATTTTTATGGGTGCGCCTATCTTAGAAGAACATGATTTTGTTCACGTTTTTCAAATAAGCACTCATTTTTCTATTTGTCGACTTGTCAAAAACTCGATTCCTATCAATATTAATCGATAGGTCTGTAACAAACACACAACAAAGCCTCTGGGCAACTACAAAGAAGCACTTTTCATCGCTAGATCCCTTGATAGGTTCTGGTCTGTTATTCTTCACAGCATCTGAATAATTTTTACGTCTTCTAGACACTTTGTGTCATTCATATTGTTTTGGAGTGTCATCCGACTTCTCGGGAACAGCCGAATAGCCAACTCATCCCCAGTAGTTGTCGCTCGAACTTCAGCTGAAGCTAGTGTTTTATCAACAGCTTCAGGTTGATAATCATCTGTTTCAGGATCCATGACATCTTTACCCACCTCAAGAATTTTAAATTTTTTTACAAGACAGGTCTCTTTCTTGCCCCAATAGATTTTCATTTTCTTCCAGAATTTGGTTCTTGAATTTTAATTTTTCCATTAAAATATGCAATAATGCAATTTTTGTTTTACCATCATTTGAGGTTAGAATGGCATTATCCGTCGGTGGTTTGTGTTTTACGATTTTTTGCTTACAGTCTGTGTATGCACTGCTTCTACCGGTTGTTCAAGACAGGAAGGATGAAATGTATATTCACAATAGATGCATTTCACCCATCCAACCACAGATTTTTTACAAGAAAAACCATAAACCTTTATTGGATCACTTCGCGACAAATCACTATGCCCCCCCCCCCTTTTTTTTATCAATATTGTTAACAGAGTTTTAACTTTCAGAGAAAACCAGTGGAAACTATACTTGCACTTAAAATCATTAACAGAGGGAAAAATGTGGCTAAAACCGAACACAAAATCCAATTCTTATAAAGATCTGATGGAAACCAATAAAATAAAATAAGGTTATAGTCCGAGGATTCGTTGACGTGAAGACGGGTACCCTTTTTGTTTCAGCAAGTATCTTAATTAAAGGAAATTTCTATATTTCAGCAACTTTTTGTACACGGTTAAACATAGAATAAGAATACAAGTTTAAAGGAATATAAAAAATATTGTACAATGCATGAGACTTATTTCTCAGCAGAGGTGCAATGACAGGGAAATCATCCCGAGCATAGTACTTGTAGAGTAAAGAAATGGTCTCAAGAAAATTGAATTACATTAATAAACTGGCCAACGTGCCGCCCTGACCTAAAACTCATAGACAATCTTTGAGGTGACATAAAAAGAGGTGAAATGTAGAAAAAATTACAAATGTAAATGTACTTACATTTTAAGAAACAGTATTTAAAAACTAAGCGTTGGCTAGAGTTTCGTTGCCATTAATTACATTAGTTTAATATAAAATATTATTAAAATAAGTTTTATGGGATATGCAAAAAATTTCTTAATTTAAAAAGCGAGCGATCAACGGTATAAAATTCACAATATCAAAGAACTTTAACCTACTAAAACATTTGAACTCTTTTCGAGTTAAAAGTTGAGTTGGAATTTTTTGCACGCGAATCCAATCTAATCCTCTGGATACTTTCGTTGTACTCTGGTTTTGATACTTGTTATTTATCGACAAGTTGTATTTATCAATGAAATACAGGAACAGACAAATTATACCTCCACAAAAAAGGTACTTTTGTACCATGACGCCTTTGGTAGAAATAAACCATTATTTATAGAAAGTAACAAAATTTAAAAACCGACTTACCAATAGATTCAGAAGGCTTCTCTTTCTCTAATTCATCTTCTTTCTGACTCTGCTCCAAAAGTTCGGAAATGCTAGGTTTAGGTTTTTCAGGTATAACCCTTGGTATTTTTCTACCAGTCGAAGTGGGTAACAGAAGATCGTCATCCTCTTCCTCTTCATCAAAATCGAAGCAATTTTTAATATCATCCTGGGTATTTTTGACCAAAGACTCAAGTTTACCCGATTCTGCAGTTTCGGAGCTCTCCGAGACTTTCTTAGTTGTCGATACGTCGTTTCGTTCATCTTTATGAACTTCTTCTAGAAAAATAACAAAATATATTTAATTTATTATTTTAATTAAAAACTGTGAATAAGATTTTTCATGTAACCCAACAATATCTTATAATTTTTAATACTTGCCATTCTTTCCTTTCTCTGACAACGGTTTCTCTTCTCGAATGGTTTTCTTTTTAGCCTTTGGTGATTTTTTCTTCGGTTCCTCCATTTCTTCATCCGTATCGTCCCATTCTTCCAATAAATTTGTAAAAACGTCCGTCGTTTTAGGTTTATCATCCTTCTTCTTACGTTGCTTTGGTTTCGGAGACTTGGTGGCTGTCGTGTCTGAATCGGATTCCGAAGCATCGGCATCTTTTGTTTTTTTCGGTTTACGTTTGGCCGATATGTAAATACCTAAAAGAGAAATTAGAATACTCTCAACGATACATCCGAATCTAGTTTACTACTAGGTCTGAATAACTTTTAGAATTATTTATTTATTTATTCATTGTATCAACAACTTTTACAAAGCCAATTACAGATACAACTAAACTTAATATACTAAGAATACAACATAAATTAGAACCTAAATAAAAAGGCACTACAATTGCCTACATAATTCATCTCTCACTTCCCTTCTAAACCTGTTACAACTGAGGTTAAAAATGTCAATGGCACCACAATACTTATTAAAATATGAACATAATCTTATTAATGGGGAATTTTTATACAGGTTAGTCCTAAGGGCATTAATATAAAATAAATTTCTGGATCTGGTGTTAACTCGGCCTATTTTAAATGGAAGCTGTTCTAAAAACTCATTATCATCAATAGTGTTCACAATCAATTTAGACAAAAATACAACATCCGCTTCAATACGCATGTCCTCCAAACTGGGAAAGTTGAATAAAAAACACAAAAGCTTCTGATCAGCTCCTCTTTGAGGGTATACCGAGAATGCCTTGTAATGCAAAAACTTTAAAAATTTTCGCTGAACCACCTCTAAGCTGTAAATTTTATTTTCATACTGTGGATCCCAAATTGCCCAAGCATATTGAAGCTTAGCAAGCACCAATGACTTATACAAGACAATCATTGTATTGATATCATTGAAATATTTACAGCTCCTAATAATAAAACCAAGAATTTTTACTGCACTTGCAGTTACATTATCAATGTGCCTACCAAAACTCAAATTTGTATCTAAATAAACACCAAGATCCCTATGTAAATCAGTTCTTTTTAACGGCGTGTTATTTATACTATAATTAAAATGAATTATTTGCTTTTTACATGTAAAAGACATTACTACACATTTATTTATATTTACATTTAAATCATGTTCCTTGCACAATCTCACAACCGCATTAAAATCCTCTTGCAGAGCCCTCGCATCTGACTCATCTCTAATGGCACGAAATATTTTATAATCATCCGCAAAAATAAGGCCTTTGGCGAATTTTACATTCACACCTATGTTATTGATAACCAGTAAAAACAGAAGTGGTTCAAGATTTAAACCCTGAGGCACTCCTGAGGTGGGTACATAGCTCTGAGACTTATACCCCTTAAGTTCAACAAATAAAGTTCTATCATGCAAATAAGATATCAGCATGGAAACAATGTTTGGATCTACAGAAAAATCTTGGAGGGCAAGTACTATTTCACCAAAGTTCACTCTATCAAATGCCTTCTCTAAATCATTACAAATTACATCAACCTGACATCTTTCCTGAATTGATTCCTGAACAAACTGAACAAAGTTTACCAAATTTGTAACGGTTGATCGATGTGGCAAGAAACCATGTTGTTGGTCTGAGATTCTATGTCTACAATCATTATATACTCTATTATAAGGAATTAATTCCAAAATTTTTGAGTAGGCTGAGACAATACTAATAGATCGGTAATTAGAAATTTCATTTCGATCACCACTTTTGAATATAGGAATAACTTTGCTTTCTTTCCATTTTGAGGGATAAATACATTGTTTCAAACAAAGGTAAAAAATATATTTTAAAGGTGTTATAAATGAATCAATACAACCTTTAATAACGTAGGCCAGCACATTATCAGTAGCTACTGATCTACTAACTTCCAGTTTTTTAACGGCCTCTTTAATTTCCGATTCGGTAATTTCTAAAAAGCAAAATTTCCCATAATTATTAGAAATTCTTCTATTAAACTGGTTGCCACCAATGTATATGGAACTAAAGTATTCACCAAAGGCATTTACTACATTTTGAACACCCCTAATTTCTTGCCGATTTAAAAACATATTTTCGGGAATGTCGGAAATATTTTTCTGATTATTTATAAAATCCCAAAAGGTTTTAGGGTTTGATTTAATTTCATCCTGCACACGTTGTGATAAAAAAAAATGCGGTTGAACTCTGTACTTTTACTAACTGCCTATACTCTTTATATCTCAACTCTAACTGGTTTAGACCTGTTTTTATAAATTTTTCTCTATAACTGTTTTCCCTTTTTATATTTTGTATTATTTCAGAATTATACAAAACTGGATATCTTCTTTTAGAATGCCTAGCCTTTGGAATACAATTAGAAAAAAACAGCCAACCAAATCATGCTATATGAATACAATATGAGTTTTTATATGTCAGGGGTATCCAAACTTTTTAGCCCAAGAGCCAGACTTAGTCCCAAGAGCCACGACCTAGCTAGGTCATCAAACCATCATACTGAGCAAAACATGGGGGGTGGACTCCGCTCCGTTCGCAAATATGGTTGGTACTTACGGACAAGTTTCAAGAACACTTCATTGCGGTGGAGATAGTCAATGCGCGTGCTGGGAGTTACATATTATGACTACGTTTGATTATGCTAAATCTATAGTAAACTATTAGTGACATCCCGCGGAAAATAGAGAAGTTAATGTAATCAAAATAAACTGTGGCGGGCCGAATTATAGTTTGGAGATTCCTGATTTCAGTTATATTAGAACGATTCTTACCTTGAATGTGCATTTTGGTATGTAAAATCATAACCTCCAATCGTTTTGTGTTAAACGAACACGATTGACACGTGAGAACTTTTTCAGGCTCCTCATTCAGCTTTTTGATCTCTTCGTCATCGCTATCCCACTTGCGGTCCTTGCCAGGGTACTGAATACATATATATGCGCGATAATCGTCGTTACCAAGGAAACGACGATGGGTAATGTGCGGTTGATTACTGTCTCTAGCGGGTGTTTCTAAAATAATGGTTCATGCAGTTAACAAACAAGTTATTTGTACCTTTATTCACTTGTTTATACAGTGATCCTGGATTTATAAAATTAAAACATGTCTCAAGAATTTGCAGATTTTAAAGCAAACGTATTGCCTCCAAATTATATGATTAAATGTTATTAAATGTAAAAATGAGTGAAAATATTTATTACTTACTTTTAGTTGATGGTAAAGATACCTTTCCTTTACTGGATTTTTTAGGACTAGGGGTTCCAAAAATTTCATCATAATTGATCTTTTTTACTGGTAAAAACTCAGGCTGGCTCAGGATGTTCGGGTTCCCATTGGTTCTTTCTTCGGCAGTTCCAATATCCTTAGGAAACTTGCCCATGTGGGATAGTTTTGACCGAAAACCAGCTAGAATTATATTGTTATATGTTAGAAAAATTATTCATACCTCTATTTTAGAGAAATACAAACCCATTCCTTTATTAATGAATTCATTTTTCTTTTGGCAGTTGTAGGGGTAAATGTTTGACCAATTCTTCACGTATTCACTATAAAAAAAAAAGAAGACATTTCTTACTCATTTCTAGACAGAATCCTGCAAAAGTATGTCAAGTTTTTATAGCGCATACACTTGTGGAGTTTTATACAAACAAATTTCTAAATTATACAGAAAAGGAATTAATAGTTTCATTTCAGGAAAATATTTTTTACAACTACAGGATACTACACCATTTTTGATTTTATACAAAATTCTAGACACACGTATGTGGCAGGGACTATATTCAAATGTTTTCAAGATAATGTAAGTCTGAAAATCTAATTTTTAACATTGTGACATATTGTAACTCTCAAAAAATGCATCTCATTTCATTGTCTACTGGAAAATGGCAAATTCCGGTATAACCGAAATTAATCAGAAGATCCGAAGTTTCTATTCCGGTTTTACCAGAGGTTTTTCAAATTGCAGTATAACACCTTGTATAATTCAAAAAACTGAATACGTAATTAACATTTTAATACTGGATTACAATATCTAACTGAAAAATAAATGTTATATCAATTTAGGTCAAAATTACTTAGATGCAACAAACTATAATTCGAAAATAGATAATAAAGTCATAAAAATGTTAAAAATATTATATATCTTGGCTTAAAAAATTATTTTAATTATGTCTACTCCAATGTATTAAATATTTATCACTGATTTGGGGCTCAGAAATTAAAAATAATTTCAATTAATCATGAAGACTTCAAAACAGTCTCATTAAAATACTTTAGAATTATTTTTCAGTTTATTGAGACCTAATTTATGCTGATATGGGTTTTTTCAGTTTTAATAAAATATTTCAACATTAAATATCATTAATTCATAAATTTAATGAAAGGGTTTTTGGGAATCAGGAATAAACAAGTCTGCAACGATTTGTTTGATTTTATTATCTGGGCAAAAACATTGTGAATTTTAAATTAATTAAGAAACATTATATTTACATTAAACAAGAAGTAAAATGTCAGTAAAACGGTCACAGCGGTGCCGTTAGCAGGTATGCACTCTCTGTATGCTGTATGTGACAGGTGGCGCCATCCAGCTGAAACTGCATCTCAGTTACATCCATTCCATCCAATTTTTGCCATAGTAGCGATAATCATCGCCATCACCAATTCCTTCTGCCCACATACTACACCAGACTATCACATTTTGAAGATGTAACAAAATGTCTTGCTAGGCAGGTGATTTTCTGCTCCCCAAATCTAAGAATTCTGGTTGTTGACGAAGCCGTTGACGTGACTGTGAGTCTCGTCGTTAAAGATGATTTTGTTATAAAATGTATTATCAACTTGAAGTTGTTCTAAGGTCCAGTTAATAAAGTTCTTGCCCTGTATATGGATACATAAATCTGGAGAATGCCAAGGTGGAAGTTTAATTTCTAGGAACAACGCCAGATGGAGGTGTTTGGTTATTCTGTGACACTAACACAGCCGCGATGTTTTCACCAATGACATTCAAATTTCTTGATTACATTTAATATAATGGGCCACAAAGATCGATTCTGCATATCAAAATGATCATGTAATTTGCAAATCATCACTATAAATTTTCACCATATTTGTAATGGATTTCCACTATTAATAAGTAACTAATAAACCAATATTTACATAAATGCCAAATTCCCGTCACTTTTAAATATAATACCACAGGGTCCAAGTAGGTTTGGAGAAATCACAGCCCACAAAACTTCACAATGTATGTAAATATGTAGTATAAATCACAATATATTTAAAAATATGTAACATGCATTTTATACTTGTAAACAAGTCAAAAGAAAATCATTACAAAATTTGTACAATTTCTGTACATATGAAATAGTCCAAAATGATACTAGATACAAAATTTTAATTTAATTATAAAAAATTGTCTAAAATTACAAACATTCCCAAAAATTTAACACTGCTTGGGCAGTCACCAATACCACCAAGATCTCTCATTGAAAACACCAGCTGTAGCCTTTTATCAGCATTAAGATGAAGCTTATTTACATCAAACCACAGTTGAGCCTTTGACCGTGCCTCTTCCACTACCCCAAATACATCTTCAAGTATATTTCCAGCAAAAGAGATTGTCATGTCATTAGCAAAGATTATATCTTGTAAAGGAGAAATAAAATTTGCCTCAGGACTGAGCCCTGAAGCACACCTACATTAAATAAATACTCTCTTAGCTGATACCACACCACTCACCCTTACTATTTGTCCCCGACCCTGTAGATTCTCATAAACTTATAAAATTTATGCTTCTGTAGTAAAATGGAATGAGAGACACAGTCGAAAGCCTTGCTCTGATCACAGAACAAAGCACAACTGTATTTTTATTCCTAGAATGAATCATACACCAGTTATAAATTCCAACACTCCCGGAACCGCATTTTTCCCCCTTCTAAACCCATACTATCACTAAGCAGATTTTAGATAGTATGTTATTTTATTGGCAAGACCTTTCTTGAATATTTTTGAAAGAATTGGTCAATAATTTGCAACATTTTCCCTGTCACCTTTTTTGAAAATAAGCACCACAACAGTTTTTTTTAGCTTTATAAAAAATAGTCATTTTAGCCAATGAAACTATAAGGTTAATAATAGTTTTTATGAGAGTAACTTTAACTCCATATATATTCGAGTTATTTTTATTTTTTAAATTATTTATAATGTCCCTGACTTCCTTAAAAGTCACCTCCAAAAAGGAAAAATGAATGTTAGTAGGTACAAGACCAGAAACAGGATCAATGCTAGAGGACAGTATTTTTTGAGTTAGACTATAAACAACTGTTAAAAAATAATTATTTAATATGTCAGGACTGATATGAATCTGGTCACTATATAAGTCTTGACTTCTTGTGTTATTAATAATTTGACACATACCTTTATTAGGATTGGATGAGGATTCAATCATCCTGTCATTTGTTTAATTTTTAGTCCAAAAAATAGAGTTTTTATATATATTTTTAGACCTGATGTATTGTTCAGTATTACCAGGTGTCTGGCCACATTTTAATGGTAAAAAGACATAGTATAGAACATTGAAATATTTAATTGAATGATGATGAATAATATATGTTGAATGTTCCAAGTAACCCAATATATATTGCCAAAAACCAGAATTCTAGCTTTATTGTTTTCTTCTGACTTCATTTAAGGAGACAATGTAAAATAAATTTAATATTCTACGTAGATTTTTAATACAAAAAAGAAGAATGCACTATATTATTTGTTTTTTCCATGACAGCCGCATCATGGGCATTTCACAGATTTTTGCAAGTCCCTTCTTCACCAAGAACTACACAATTTCTTTACTTTACATTTGAGAACTATGACCACAAGGAAAATCACATATATGCATCTGTTCGTTTTACAAAAACAACTAATTTCTGACTTTGAGATTACAACAAAAAAAAAATATTAAAATTTGAGCAAATTACTTTTATATAAATTGAATAATTGATGGGCATTCTAAGGGTTATCCAAATGAAAAAAAAAAACATGCACACAACGATTTGTTACTTTATTAAAAGAAAATATATATTAACTCCTATTTGTACCCATTCAAATGATATTATTGAAATTGAAGAAAGTTCTAGGTTCTTCAATTTTATTTTTTTACCATGTATTTTAAAACGATAAAGCTTTTCTGAAAACTAACTTTTATCATCATTATAGTAAAAAATTTTTATCAGAACATTATAGTAAAAAATACTACTAGTAAACACTATTGCAATAAAATATCTCACTGTGGCTCTTGTTTACAAATAACCAACTAAACTGCATGCCTAGCAAACCATTTTATTACTTTTCGAGATATCAACTTAAAATTCTTTATGATTACATCGTCATAAATAGTATTAGACAATACTCATTTTGACTCATCAAACATTTGAAAATCACTTTTAGTCTTACTAAAAACATGATTAACTCTGGCATTGTTAACATAATTTTTTTATCTACATAAAATTCCTTTTCTTTATAGAGTTAGATTAATAATTATATTTCGAATATCAATGGCTACAAAGACCAACATTTAATTGTTACTGTTACAAGTTATTTATTTTCCCTTCGGTGACATTTATTTATGATTATTTCAATGACATACACACAAATTATGACAAGTCAGTTATTGAACAGAATAGTTTATATTTGTATTTAATTAAGTTTCCCAATATTTTCACGATAAAATATTAAGTAAAATAAAAAGAATTTTACTTAGAATGTGACAAATTAACAAGATATACAGAGTTTTATTAACTTTATAAGAATTTTTCAATTTCCTAGTGAAAATCATATTTCACTTGTATGTCAAAATAAGCATATTTTACAACTATGAGTTCATATAAAATTGACATCTTAAAATGGTCCTTCATACACAATTTGATGCGTTATAAAGGTTAATTATCTATCCTTACAGATGGTAAAACTACTACATACAGTGGAAATAAAACTACTTTCTAATATAAAAATAATAGGAATACTTACTAAGAATCTTCATCAAAGAATTTGACAATAACTAAGGGGGGCTTTTTAAAGTCTGATAGCAAGTCATCAGGCAAATCTTCCTCATTTATTACTTCTCCAGGCCACCAATAACTGCTTAATTTGACCCAAACAATGTCCCCCTTCGTATAAGTTGGAGAGCCCTCCACTGTATCACTTGTCTCATACATGGTGCTCTTTTAATAACGCCAATGCCGTATTTTTCCTTAAACATCGAATAAAATTATTTTATGTAGCTGGTCGTTAGACAAATTGTTGTTTTTCTGACAGCAACCCGCTTAATTGGGTTGGTTTGCAAATACCTGAAATTATCTGCCAAGGAAAAGTTCCTAAGTCAAAGCATTGTGCACTAAACAAACGATTAAGGTTTTAAAAACCTCCCAAAAGTTTTGTCACAAATTATATGGTAATTAATTGTTCTAAATAGGTTTAACAATGTTTATTTTGCTACGAAAATGCGTAACAATGGTCACTTGTCAAGAGACGGTCATGATTTTCCCATGATGCTCAGATACTTGGCGTCGCCACGTTGCCAACTGAATATTGTTTAAACAATTATTATTTCTGCGTATTTTAAGAAAAATCTGCGCTTATTTGCTTGTAACAATAGTCTATTTTTGTCAAAAAATTACATTACTGCATTGATAGGTTCTAAAGTTTATTTTAAAAAAAAATTCCAATGTTGAATACTGCCGAGTATATTGGCTACTATGACTGTCAAAAAGAATTTTTTGGAAATGTTAGACAGACAAGAAAACGCCTAGATCTGTCTTTGTTTATCTAATGTTAATAGAAAAAAATAACAATTGAAAAACGTAGGATTGTGCAAAATGTTGGTTTTCTTAGGCAAACTACATTTTTAAAAAACTAAGATGCCGTCACTCAAATTGTAAAGTCCCGAATGAAAATCCACCAAGATGAGATATTTTTGTATAAAAATTAATTATTTCTTGCATAAAGAAACATCCTATTTTTAATTTTTGGCTCCATGTCAACGTACAAGAACCGGATTGTTAAGAAAATCGTAAACACACCGATTCTTTTAGGGCGCGTCCATATGATTTCTTTAAGAAGAACAAAAATGGACATACTAAATATGTAATAAATTTTAAATATGAGATCAGTTCGCACAAGGCGAACGTGCGGAATTATAAAACAATTCTAACTGATTGAATATGTCATATTACTCAATTAAAGAAGACATTGACAAACTTCAAATTAATATTGTCATTTCAACGCGATGTCGTATTATCCTACTTTTAGGGATGGCAAGAGAACAATAAATTTTATTTTAGTTTATAAGACATCCGCAATAGTTAAAGAATCGGAAAACACAAAACATAAAACATTTTTGGAAGGTCTGGAAAGATTGGGCTTGGAACTAGAAGAGGAACATTTTTCGGTAACTTTTGCAGCAATCAAATGATTTTATGATGATAAATACCGTTTTTTAAACGTCTACAAAAATGTGCTATCCATTATTTGGAACTGTTCAAGAGAACGATAATACCACAGTAATTTTTTTGACAGTTTCCATTAAAAGATTTCATTTTGAAGAGAATTAATTAAATTTCACTATCATCTTTTTTTAGGTAGACGAAGATGTGGTGTTTATCAAACTTCATGCCCCTGATGGCATAATTTTGTCTTACGGGGGTCTGTTCGATATTGATATAGTATGTCATAGTTTCACTTATAGACCATTTGTAAAACCTCCTCCATCATATTTGGCCACGCCCCTTACCAATCCTAATGTTAACGACCCGATATATGCAAGAGCCCCGTAAGTTTTCATATCCAAACATCCACCAATTTTCGCAGAGACAGTTTTTTTGTTTGTGCCTGTCTCTGTTTTAACGTAAAATCTTTTTGGTAATGTATGGAAATTTTAATGTTTTTTATCTGTGGCTTTCTAAAAACCATTTCATAACTTCTTTTTGATAATCTCTAAAACAAAATCAAATTATTCTCCAGTTGAGTGGTTGTACTATATACATAATAAACTATTGACTTTGTATTTTTCAAGGGAGTCTATGAGTGGAGAGATACCAAAGAAAATAACATCAGCAGAAAAAATAATGGTAGTCTACCAAATTTTAACCAGATGTATATGGGGAGAAGGGCGAGGGGATTACGGTATTCACAAGTAAGCATACCGTGATAAAATGTTACAAATTTATTATAAAGAGTCACATGTTTCATAGTTTCTTCATTAAAAAGTGAACAAGCAATATGAAGCTTCTTTCGAGAGTGAAAGTTATCTTTTTTAATCTTATATCATTTTTTTTGTATAATACGAAAGCTTTTTTAATTTCAGGCTTATAAAAGCTAAAATTTTTATAGACGCATTTCCGTTGCATGATGGTGATTATAAATGGACATCAAGTGGACCATTGAATGATCGTCAAGTAAGATTTTAAAAATTTTAATCCTGATCTGTAAACTTTTAACAATTGCACAGGTGTACGATTTCTATTGTTAGGCAGCGGGAGGTATTTCCGAAGTAATTTCCTACGTAGAATCAGGTCAGGTCAGAATTGCCCCATCACGTCAGGATCTTGAGATATTTGAGGTTATGTACTCAAAAAACTTTTTTTGCTATTTTTGAAGTAATGTACAGAATGCACAACATTTTTTTGTATTTTCTTCTAGTTACAACATTTATTACTACTCTTACCCTTCAAAATAAGCTATTAAGCGGTCACTTACGAATTGTTCTTCAAAATTACGGAATTTTAGGTTATGAAATATATCCCAACAACGTCATGAGCATTCACATGACCCCTTAGAGGCATTAATTTTTCTACTGTATATATTTTTGTGAAATATTCATATTTGGGAGTTTCTGAGGTCGCTGCGAGTATGAATATGACGTTAGAAAATTGAAATTTTCATTTCCAAAATGGCTGATTCAAAATAGCGCATCAAAATTTGCAAAAAATGGCATTGCAATCTGAAAAATTTCACTTGGGAGTTTTCGGAGTCGCTGATTGCGAATATTCTGTCAGACAATGGAAATTTTTATTTTTAAGATGGCGGATTCAAAATGGCCGATCAAAATCTGCAAAAAATTATATCGGTCTCTAAAAACCTGCTAACCTGTACATAAAATGACCGCAATTTTTCAAGACAAAATCGCTCAGTAGATTATTTTGAACGGTAAGAGTAGTATTAAGTGATGTAACTATCAAAAAAGATCAAAAAAGTATTGTGCATTCTGCACGTAACCTCAAAAGTAGTCGAAAAACATTTTTCCAGTACATAACCTTAAATACCTCAAAATTCTGATATGATGGGCAAATTCTGACCTCGGATTTGTATTCTACGCAGCAAATTACTTTGGATATAACCCCAACCGCCTAACAATAATCATAACCCCATTTTTTGTAGACCAATGTTATTATAGTTTAGTGGGAAAGTTCTATTCAATTTTGACCGAAATATTTTACTTTTTAGCTTTTAGCTCTTTATTGGGGATCAAGTAAATGCTGGAGAAAAGCCCAACCACTAAATTTAGTAGAAACATACTTCGGTACCGAATATGCCTTATATTTTGCTTGGTTAGGAATGTATATAAAATTTCTCATTCCAGCAGCAGCATTGTCACTTCTCGTTCTAATTTATGGCATAATTACTTCGTTTACATATTTAAATAATCGCAGGTAAGTAATCGATTAGATATTTTTCTTTGATAATTCCGAGTCGTACTGCAATCTTTGCAAATACGTGTAACTTTTTTCTGTTTTATTTAACACTAACCAGATATTTTACGCCATAATGACATCAAAACTACAAAACTTCATAAAGGTACGTAATATTTATTAAGGTTACTACAAACGCGAGGCAATTTGCTTGTCAAGTCGATAGAGAAAGTGCCATACTCTGAATACAGCCCGGAATCTATAGTGGAGAACGAGTTCAGGCTATTCTGGGGTCGAATTGTCCTTATGGATCATACAGGCTAGACCTCATTTTACTAGATAAAACATCTAAACGAGCCATCCTCAACAACAACAATCTATAAGGGATTAGCATAACGAGAAGATCGTCAAATAAAGATAATTTGAGGTAAAAATATGCTGACAATGAGGAATGGGCAGCATCCGGACGATTCCCGTAATTCTATCAACAATTGGCGTAGTACCGAAGATTTTTCTTATTATTAAGGGATTGGGCCTTAGAAAATACCCGTATAAGGCTGTGAAAGGGCAGTCCTACTTGAGACCACTCAAACTGTTTGTAAACTTATGGGAAATGCAGAGGACCATAATATCATTTAGGGCCCAACAATGTGAAAAGGTGTATTTGGAATGAATTAAGGTTTCTCTGAACGGCGTGCGAGAGCCGATTGGCTGAGTTTATGGGATAAATATGTTATAATTTTACTTGAGATCACTTTACAATCCAAAAACCATAGGTTAATTAATGTAGGGATAGATAAGTCACTCAATACTAATTTCTGTGACTGCGTTCTGCGCCCTCTCCTGAGATGTACGCATACTAGCAGCTGCGTAGGGAAAAAATTAATTGATCCACGTTTATGACGTAATGTAAAAATTATATGAAGTACAGAGATGGGTGAAGATCAGCTGTTTTCCGCCCCCTCGGATTCAAATATAAACAACTTTTACGTAAGAAATTCTTTGTGTTTATATTTAGTCCAGTTTTTAACTTAATATGCACTGTTTCGTAATTTTTTACCCTTTTTTTATTATATATTCTGGGGTGTTCGATGAAGCGAAATATTTATTTTGTTTTGTAATACAGTCTGAAGACTTTTTAGTACATACTAGTTTATTTTAATTCATTGAGAGTATCAAATAGAAAAGTTAGATTTAATAAATATAATAAAATCACAAAACATTTCTTTTTGACGATATACAAGAATAATTTTTATAGAAATGTTAAGTTGCAAACTTGAAGTAAATACAAAGACCAAAAAAAATGGCTTTTTATATTTATGAGGGTTCAAAGGAATTACTTACCCATCTGGTTTTTAATTCTAGTAAATTATAATCAAATTTCAATATATTAAAATTAAAAATACTTTGTAGGTAGAGTCCCAATAAATGTAAAAAATCCGAAGTTATTTAAAAATTATATTGATATACCCTGTTTATTTAGTCGCTCCAAATACAACTTTTAACATTCCAGTAGCTCATCAAATGCTTAGTTGTCGTAGAAGTAGGTTATACGTAGAGTTTTTCATGTTTACCTTTTTAAAATAACTTAAGTAAAGTAAAATAAAGTATCATTTGAAGATCTTTTTTTATAGAAGAACAAAGATTAACATAGCTTAAAATGCTTATATAAAACACATTAACAGAGTGTGAAAATTTCCCTTTTGGTTAGTTATATCATCATCGTTGTTCGATGTTATTTCAAAACCCTAATTATATAAAATGATAAACTACCAGGTCCATAAAACAACTAGGATCAATTTCCTGTATTTGTCGACGTTTCGACCTCAGGATTCTAGAATAAATAAACATTTATTTAATGGAATCTCTTCTAGTGATATTCGAATTACAATATAATTTACATTTAAAATATAAAATATACACTACAATTTAGGAGGTTGAAACGTCAGCAAATACAGAAATTGATCCTATAAGTTGTTTTATTGACTTGGTCCAACTAATTCCCAGATTTTTAATCAGGTCAGGTCACTTGCATTTGGAATATATATATATATATATATATATATATATATATATATATATATATATATATATATATATATATATATATTTACGTGTTTTTTAGTCGAGAAATTTGTGAAAGTGACATAATAATGTGTCCAAGATGTCATTTTGCGAAATGTCCCAAAGAATTTCTAAGTAATTCATGTGTAATGGCAAAAATTACTTATTTATTCGACAACTGGTGTGCAGTAGTTTTCTCTGCAGTGATGTCTCTTTGGGGTAAGCATAATATATATCTACTTACGTCCAGAATGACACTTAAGTGTACTTTTAAATCATTTAATTAATGGCATATTACTGTTTCTAGGTACTGTATTTATGGAAATGTGGCAAAGAGAAGAATCTGTATTACAGTTACAATGGAATTTAAGATCTTTGGAACATACAATTAGCGTAAGGTAAGTTTTGGTCCTTAATCGAATGTCATGTTAACTAGAAATTCTTGTTTCTAGCTCCGTCAAAATGTTATCATCTTTAGTTTAGAACAAAAGCAACGCGATTCTAAATTTATCATAAACTCGAGGTCTACTAAAGTTTCGCTTTATCCAGATATTAATCTGTGACAAGGACAAAGTGTTTTAGCTCGAAGGGGAAAATCGTTCGGACAGAACTTTACTGAATATTTTTCTGATTATTAATAACAAAGTAACAATAGTTTGCAGCAGTGAGATTTACTTATAGGTTTATAGTATAGCTACTAACTGATATGGGGCAGCAGTAAATTGTGGACGAAATGGCAATACGGTACCAAAATATTTCTTTTGCAGGAGTCCACGATCAAATTCTGTTACAATGTCTCCAAAAACATAAGACTTTTTACTTTTAATTTTTAGGCAATTGTATTTTTTTCAACATGTTTTTATGGAACTAATAGTATATCTTCAAATCACTTTACATCTTTAAAACAACTTTTTTTTAAGTCTCTCTCATAATTGATAATTTATAAATATTTGACTGATATATTCCTACTTTAGACCTGAATTTATAGAAAGAGCAACCAAAACACGCTATTCTCCCATAACAGGCAAAATGGAGCCTTACATTCCGAAAAAACAAACACTGTATAGATATACTGTAACATTAGTATCAGTTGCATTTCTGGTAAGTTTGTAGAAATATCAATAATTGTTGAAATATTCGTGCAATATTTTTTAAAATTTAATCTAAACAAAAACTGATTAAGTTTTAATTTTTAGTTAATAATAATGTGCTTAGCAACTTTCGGCGTGATGGTTTACAGGGTGACAGTAAATACTATGCTCGCTCAAAGGCGAAAAAATGATATAATAACAAAAAAATTGTATAGAGGTTTAATAGCTTCACTTACTGGAGGTCTTATGTCAGGCTTTTTTATATTCATTTTTAAATACGTAAGTAATTTTTATAAGTTACTAATTAGGATAAATATCAAAATCAATAAATTTTGATTGTTTATCAAGTTAATATATGATCATGTACTCAATCGATTTTACGTTGGATTCTACTCAATATATCACTGCTCCAGCGTTGACATACGATGTAATTCTCAATATACAAGAATTGAAACCTATTTTCCAATAATGTAAAATCAATTAATCACAATTTTTCTTTTGTAGTTTTATGAAAAACTGGCTTTAAGTTTAACGAACTTAGAGAATCATAGGACGTGGAGTGCATACAGTAATGCGTACATTTACAAGAGTTTCGCCTTAGCATTTACGAATAATTATTCTGCAGTATTTTATATCGCTTTTTTTAAGGTAATGATTTTTAAAATTATAATTTATAAGTTTAAAATTTTAAAACACTCTTTAAGGGCAAGTTTTTCACATATCCGGGGGATCTACACCTACTCTCCTATTTAGGAGGTTTAAATACGGATGTATGTGATCCTACAGGATGTATTGTAGATCTAGCAATGCTGTTAATTATTATAATGATCCTTAAAGCATTTGTGAGCAATGTAGCTCAAGTAATCTCACCGTAAGTATAATTTTAGTATATTTATATAGTTGCAGAAACATTTTTTTTAAACCAAAATACACTAGTTATCGTTAGGATCTCATTTTTAGTTGTAACTAACACAATATTAATTTGCTGTAGGAAAATCAAGAAAATGATTAAATCGATATTATTTAAAGCTAGGACGGAAGATACGCCTCAATGGGAAAAGGAATATGTTCTGGCAGAAGCTGAGGAATTCTTTATCGTGGAGGAATATATGGAAATGGGTAAAAATGGTTCTATACGAGGTCCTTTTAGAAATTAATGATTCAGTTTTCTAGTTATTCAATATGGATTCGTAAATTTTTTTATAATGGGATTTCCACTGGCTCCTCTCCTTGCTCTTCTCAATAATATAGCAGAACTTAGAGTAGATGCATCAAAGGTAACAAAGAGTTATCGTAGACCGATTCCTACCAGAGTTGTAGGTTTAGGTTAGTCGTATTTATTTACACGATTATTTCATTATTACACAGATTCAATTCCGATATAATCAAGTATATAGGGTGTCCCATCGGGAACCAATTCGTATATTTATATCGATGGTTATACCGGGAGTAGGTGTCAAATAGAATACCGTATATATTATTGCATATTTAGATTAAGTTTGTGGTAAGGTTGTCTATGCCTAAAATTTTCAGTTTTAGCAAATTGACACCTACTTCCGATGTAACCGGAAGTGCCACAATTTTCAAAATAGTTTTGCCGGGTGGCTCCCATCGACATTAATATATTGATAAAGTTTCAAAATTTTCCTGTATATAATTTTCCACCTGTAGATCGAATTAGTTCCCTGTGGGACACCCTATATGTATCTCACTAGCGATACCATGTTTTTTCATTTTAGGTGCTTGGTTTGGAATATTACAAGCAATGACCTATGTCGGTGTGGTAACTAATGTAAGATTAATATTTTTAAAATTTTGCATAAATATATTTCTAAATATACATCTTCTCGTAAAAACAATGGTCATATATATATATATATATATATATATATATATATATATATATATATATATATATATATATATATATATATAATTTTGGAAGGAGTTTATCGGGTTGCGGTCTGTAGGATAAGAATAATTAACTCATTTTTCTTTTAATACTCAATATTTCGACATTTATTTTATGCCTTCTTCAGGAGTAAAAACTAAAAATCAAACACACAACAGATAGTTCACAAACAGTTAAACAAAACTAATATGTAATTAAAATACTTACAAATTAGAGTTTCCTTCTAAGAAATCCACCCTAAACACACTCAACATCGTACGAAGTGTAAAACATCAATAAAACATTTAGGTTTGTATATTTATACAGTGATACATATTATTATTAACGAGACGAAAAAGGTTTCTTTCTGATAACAAAAATTTTTTTTCTTTTAAGGTAGTATATACAGTTTAGATTAAATTTAAAATATTACAGTAGATGTTGCTAAGTTGGTTAGTATCAGATTTATAGTTTATGGTGTTTTTTGTTTTTTTAATATGATACATTTCCAGGAATAGACGACTTTTATAATTGTTTTGATGTTCTAAAATTTTTATGTTGTTATAATCAAAGTGATGACCTGTATTCAAATAGTGTCCAACTACAGCACACGTGTTTTTTCCCAATCGGCAATCGCTTTTGTGTTGGGTAACCCGCTGTTTGAGCCACTGTCTAGTTTGACCCACGTAACAACCCTGGGTTCTCCAATAAGTCCAATTCTGGCAACTATTGTTTTGGACCATTTACTAGACAATGTTATACCGAACTTTGCCGTTTCAGTTACCTTTTATATACAAATATGTTGACGATTTGATTTGCGCGGTTCCTTCCGACAAGATTCATACTCTTTTAGATACATTTAACTCATTTCATGACAGACTTCAATTTACCATAGAATTGGAAAAAGAAAACAGTGTCCCATTTTTAGACACAAAAGTAATTCGAACGTCGGGCAATAAGTTAATTCTTGATTGGTATATGAAACCGACTGCATCCGGTAGATTTTTGAATTATTTCTCAAATCATCCAAAAACTCAAAAATTTAACACCGTTATCGCCATGAAAAACAGGATTGTCCATATTAGCGATGAAACTTTTATAAAAGATAATTTGAGAAAGCTTTTTAACATCTTCTTAAATAATGGTTATCCCAGACACATCCTCAACAAACTCATATACAACTCCAATATATACCAGGGCCCAATTGAAGATTCGCCAATACAATATAAATATAAAAAGTTACCATACTTTGACAAACTTACACAATCCATTACGTCACTGTTTAAAAGTTTTCCTGAGATTAGAATAGCCAATTACAACATAATAAAAACCGGTAACTTATTCTCTAAGGTTAAAGACAGAACACCGCTGTTAATGAACAATAATGTAATTTATAAGATGTCATGTTTGGGTTGCCAGGGTTGTTACGTGGGTCAAACTGGACAGTGGCTCAAACAGCGGGTTACCCAACACAAAAGCGATTGCCGATTGGGAAAAAACACGTGTGCTGTAGTTGGACACTATTTAAATACAGGTCATCACTTTGATTATAACAACATAAAAATTTTAGAACATCAAAACAATTATAAAAGTCGTCTATTCCTGGAAATGTATCATATTAAAAAAACAAAAAACACCATAAACTATAAATCTGATACTAACCAACTTAGCAACATCTACTGTAATATTTTAAATTTAATCTAAACTGTATATACTACCTTAAAAGAAAAATTTTTTGTTATCAGAAAGAACCCTTTTTCGTCTCGTTAATAATAATATGTATCACTGTATAAATATACAAACCTAAATGTTTTATTGATGTTTTACACTTCGTACGATGTTGAGTGTGTTTAGGGTGGATTTCTTAGAAGGAAACTCTAATTTATAAGTATTTTAATTACATATTAGTTTTGTTTAACTGTTTGTGAACTACCTGTTGTGTGTTTGATTTTTAGTTTTTACTCCTGAAGAAGGCATAAAATAAATGTCGAAATATTGAGTATTAAAAGAAAAATGAGTTAATTATTCTTATCCTACAGACCGCAACCCGATAAACTCCTTCCAAAATTATTAAGGTACGGTCGATAACAAAAAAGAAAAACAATATATATATATATATATATATATATATATATATATATATATATATATATATATATATATATATATATATATATATATATATATATATATATATATATATATATATATATACGTAACTAAATTACAAAATTAATATCTATAATCCCTACCTGCCAGTTTTTTAATAATCAAGTTTTTTTAGGCTCTCGTCATAGCATTCACTAGTACTTTTATGGAAAAAGCTATATACAGAACATTAAGAGGTGACGAAAAACATGGATTTTTAAACTACACTCTTTCAAGTAAGATTCCTTATTTTTAACATGGAACGCCTATGATAGAAGGTCTAGAAACTGCTGTAATATTCCTTTTTCTTATTTTTATTACACCATGTAGTATGGAAATCCTTCTAGAAAATTAGGGAATCTTCCAGTATCGACCAAAAGGGTCTAGATCGGCTTTCGGGGACAGTATAGATTTTTGGGGCTCAATTTTACAAAAAAAAAAACATGTAAATTTTAATGAATGCCTGCACTTTTTTTAGTGTTTGACATGAATGAATTTAAAATGTTAGATTCGCGCTCGAATGTAAATTACTCAGGAATATGTTATTATCACGGACAGCGATATCCTCCAGATCATAAATTGAAATACCAAAGAAGGAAAGATTATTGGCATCACTTAGGAATCAAGTTTGCTGCAGTGGTTATTTTTGAGGTATCTATTCAAATAATTTTAATTAGTATTGCGGGTAGAGTAACCATACACATAATATAAAGATAATAGACCGGGGATCCTATAGAACAGAGCTGGCTCTCGCTTAGAAAGAGAAAGAGCTTTTTGATGAGTAAAACTCTTTCTATTCCGCGAAATAGAAAGAGAGGTTCTATCTCTTTCCAAACCGAGAGCCAACTACGTTCCATAGGATCCGCGGTTTATATATCTTATACGTCTATGAGAGTAACACAGAACGATTTTCGGGCTTTTGCATTATTCAAAAACAACCTTGAATGAAAAACCAAACAGCTTTCAAGAAAGCAAATTAAGATTTTTTTTTGAGAAAATTAAATGTTAAGGAATACCCATCAGTAAACAAAATCATAAAATGATTTTGCGTTAACATTACATAATTTTTCTTACTCTTTGAATAACATTTCTTTACGTTACAAGACTCCTAAGTTCATTTTATTATATAAAACTGTTATTTAATATTGTACGAATATTTATATTCAAAATTTTGGGGAAACTCGTTGATATCACAGACAAATGACGTAAAAATGACACCGATCATTTGATATAGGGAGTTCGAATTTTCCTATTACATAGGGTGCATTCCACTAAGCGCTCACAACGCTCAAAATATTCCTTCAGTCGTTCCACATAACGACTACGGACGTCGCGGTCGCGGCGAAAACGTCATCAATGACGTCATTCTTCTCGCTCACGCCAAGCTCACAACGACCCATCTGAAAAGGTGGGTCAAAGTGGACGTTCAGAAATTTGGCGCGGTTTTTTAAATTTAAAGACAATTGAATGTAAGAGTTTCAAAATTACAGTGTAACATATGAGAATAAAATAAGTATAATTTAGTTTAAATTCAAAATACACTGAATTAGATGGTGTAGTCCAATCCACAAAAGGTGTTACTGAAAAATACATTTAAAAAATGTAGTAATTATATACAAGCACATTTATAGAATGTAGTAATTATATAAAATTTACCCTAAAATTACTTGAATTCTTTATCTGAATAACGATTAATAACATTCTCATAATCAATAATACGTGGCTTAAGTTTTCGCTTTTCCCGACTTTGTAAAACTGCATTCCATTCTTCATCTGGACTAGATGAAATACTTTCTGAAGCATGATTACGATCCACCATTAAATATCCAACTGTCACCACAAAAGATATTTTGATTATTTTTCAACGTAAATTACTTAAAGATTCCACTAAAATAAAGTATAAGAAACTAAATAGTATTTTTCTTTAATATAAAGCAAGTTAACCAATAATTATAACAAATTATTAATATTAAAGCTTAAAAATTATAACATAACCTTTTCAAGCTACTGATTTACTTTCAAATCCGCCATTTGTAATAGTTAACTCAACGCTTAAGACGTCCACAATCCCATTCCACTTGGGTTTATGATTAGAATGCTCACAAGCTAGTGGAACGGGAAAAACTGCTATCATGAACGTGATCGTTGTGGGTGCTTAGTGGAACGCACCCATAATAGAGCTTTATATTAAAATTCTTTTCTTAGAACTACGTTAAACCTACATAGAACTTATAAAAAAGTCTGTCACCACTGTATTCGGTGCTTTTACGTGTCAATATTGGTTTGGCAACAATGAATTCTGAGAAATTTCAGTTTTTACAGAAACATTAAATTTTTCCGGTCTTTTTTTATTGAGTATTCTCAGTTACCTGTCAGCTAAAACAAGGGAGGGCAATTTATTGTTTTAGATATACTATAGAAAGAGATAGTTATTGTCTAAACCTATTATGTAGAATAATGGAACTGAAATTTATTTATGATACATTCACGCCAATGTAAGAAACTAGTAGGGAATTCCGTGCTGCCATAGAAATAATGACACGTAATGGCGGGCAACAAGGGGGGGGGGGATCATAAATTATATACACGAGCAGTCCAGTTTTATACGATAAGTTCGTGGTTTACACCCTGGAGTGGATACTACTCGTACTATTTTGATACGTATTTAATTTGAGACCTTGGCATATTAATAAAATGCTTCAACTAAGTTATTATCTTTTGTAGCACGTAGTAATATTAATTAAAGGACTGTTGGCCTACGCAATTCCCGACGTTCCGTTTTCGGTCAAACAGCAACTTGTATTCCAGGAAAAAACGAATAAGAAAAAGAAGATGACGGAGAAAAATGAAGCTTATTTGAAAAAACGAGAAAAATTGCAGAAAGAACTGGAAGAAAGGAGGCTAAGGGAAACGAAAGAGGAACAGAAGGGAATTGAGAAAGAAACTAAGAAGTAGAAAAAAGAAAAATCTGTATTTTGTTTGTAAAAATTGTAAATTGATAATATACATTGTTTGTTTTCATTTCAAAACGTGGACAATAAAAGTTGCATTCTTGTTGGTTTTGACCGACCTCACTGTTTTTATTTACGATGCCGGTAACCTTAAAAAAACTTAGATCAAATATTATTTAATAATTGAAATTTAGTCTTGGCAAAAAACTACAAAATAAGGAACGACAAAAAAATCCTTTGCTCTTTGTAGATTACGCAATAACGCACAAACCCAGAAGAAGAAAGTTAGTTTCAACTTTTCCCTATAAATACTAGGAATCACTCTATAACAAGCATTCCCCCTTACACTGCACAGCCAATCGGACTCCCATTTTTGTCTCCAAATGCCCACAATACCTTCTTCGTAGTTTTTTCAAGCCGTACAAAACGGAAGCCTATGCAGTTTCTTTTTACCTATGGCTAGACCAAGGATTTTAAGTGTTCTAATATATCTCTGCGTGTTTTACATTAAATATGAGTCTTATTATCCATTTTTGCAAACCAAATACTCTACGTCTACCGTTCTTCCTTATATAAAGAGAAGTGGGTATACAAGTACATAGTAGAAAGCCATTAAATATGACATTATCATTGAATGTTTTAATTTTAGGAGAGCAAAACATGACTTGCTTAATGACTTACATGTATTTGTGGCTCTCAGATTTGAACGAAAACACAACATAAGTTTTACAAAACCCAAAATCTAAAGTAAAACTTTCATGTAAAGTTTAAAAACCAGTCTTTTAAAAAAAAGTTGAACTATCACATCATTACAATTTATTTTCCCAGAACAAGTAGGGTTAGTTCACGGCTTATTTTTGTTTTAAATACTTGCCCTATTTCTTATTACAAAAATTGAAACGATTGTACTCAGTTTCTTCCTTTCTTCTGGATAAAAAATGGAATTCATTACTGCTCGTTTGTGTCTTCAGCCTACTTTTTGCAAGTTCAGCTTTGATATTTTTTAAAATGATAGTTTCTTTGTTGGTTGACAAAAGTAATCAAACTGATAATTATAATTATTTTGAACTATCCGTCCTTTTCTGGCTCACACGATCTTCCTAATCTATAAAAGGGAGATTATAAAAACAGACCCACTCCTGTCAAGGGTAAGTGAATAACAGTTCAAAAGAATACAACTAGTCCTAACCTAGAAAACGCAAATTCAAAACAAATTTGGTCAACTTTTTTTATACGATGATGAAAACTAGAAGTTTTTCAGTTTTAAAGAGGCTTTTTTCTACTGGTCAAATAATTAGACCAAAAATATGTGTTGTGGGAGCAGGTCCTGCTGGCTTTTATGCCGCACAACATTTAGTAAAGAAAATAGGAAACGTGGAAATCGATATTTTTGAACGACTTCCAGTGCCTTTCGGACTTGTACGGTAAGTATATATTTTCTTCAAAGTAGTTTTTAATCCTTATCTCAATAAATGTCTTCAAAAATCTTGCCTATAACTAGCAAGCAAGTCTGTTGACCTACATTCTTTCTTTTATAAGAAAAAAAATTAGAACAAACTTTTTCTAATTGTTTTTATTTTTAAAGTCTTATATATAATTAATGATGTTTAATAAATTTATCAATACTAGACCTGTTTCTTGACCTTTGGTTTAGGTTACTATTTGTTTACAAATAAATTCAAGTTTATTCAATAATATTTTTAACGGTTTCTAGTTTTAATAGAAAACATGAATATTTCATGATATACAAAATTTAATAAACTTACTATAATTTAAGATTTGGTGTAGCACCCGATCATCCAGAAGTAAAAAATGTAATTCATACTTTTACTAAAACTGCGGAGCATCCAAATGTAAGATTTTTTGGAAATGTTAACTTAGGAACAGATATTTTTTTAGAAGAACTAAGAAGCTTTTATCATATTGTTTTGCTTGTAAGTAAGTAAATAATATGACCGATACAATTCATATCTAAATTTGTGAAGTTTGGTCAAATAAAAATTTTTAGTGTATTAAGTAATAAAACATTATTTAAAACACTAAAACCATATATATCATCAGCAACATCAGAAAAAGACAGATATATAATTTTTAAAGAAATATGAAGAACAAACACACTGTTTAAATTATAGACTTATGGTGCTGAAGAAAATAGAAAGCTCGACATTCCAGGAGAAGATCTACCAAATGTTTTGGCAGCTCGAAAAATAGTAGGTTGGTATAATGGTATCCCCAGCGATGTAAATTTAAAAATTGACCTTAGTTGTGAGACTGTTGCTATTATTGGACAAGGAAATGTTGCAGTAGATGTAGCTAGGATATTATTAACACCTATTGATGAATTAAAGGTAATCTGTTTAAAGAAGAAACTGGTTATATGCGTCGCGTAATTTTCTCTAATGTACCTCTTCCAACGAACTTCAAATAGTATGGGAGGTCATGACTTTTTAAAATGTACTCCTGAACTTTCCTCTTTCAGACTCCATATTAGCACCTATCTACACCTGACTCCATTTCCGAATGTTTTGATCTTTCATTTGTTGTATATTTAATTCCCGATTTGACTTGAACATCTTAATAATGTTTGAAATAATAGGGTTAATAAAACTATTCTACATATTTCTATAACTAAAAGAATTGATTATAACTGGGAATAAACCTGATCACCCTTTTATCCATTTTGATGGTATTTTAAATCATTCTTTCTTGCAATCAGGAAAAACAGTCATTATACGAATTCACGGTACATGTAATCAAACGAATATATTGCATTATTGCGATTTTATACGATTATTGTTTTGTTTCCTATGTTTCCTAATAATGGGAAAACTGCTCAATTTAAAAACATTCTATCGGCGATCAATGATAAAACATGTTAAGACTACTCTTGGCAATTATCTTTTCAGTTTTAATTATCTAATTATATAAATATTTATGTGAGCTACATAGCTTATAAACCCTAATAAAATGTGTTTAAATTTATTGTTCCAGATAAACGACCCAAAAGTAATATAAATAGCCAAGTTCGATAATTGATTATATAATTTTTGGATGGTAATACAAGATATACACTTTCTCAGTTTCTATGGCTAAAATCCATATACAGTTATTATTTAATTCCTCCTTTTAGTGGAATTTACTCTACATAACACAATATTTAATGTTTGTTCCATTACAGCTTGTTTAAAAGGTGATAAGTTGAGAATTTTAATTTTTAGAAAACTGACATTACCCAACATGCACTAGAACAAATATCACAGTCAAAAATTAAAAAAATTCACTTGATAGGTCGAAGGGGCCCTCTACAGGCAGCTTTTACAATAAAAGAATTAAGAGAAATGTTGAAATTGAAGAACTGCAATACCTTATGGAAATCAGATGACTTTAGCTTAATAAATAACGATATAGTAGAAAAATTGATGAGGCCCAGAAAACGTATAACAGAGTTAATGCTCAAATCAGTACAAGAACAAAAAAATATACAGCAGTCAGAAGATTCTACACCAAAAATATTTAATCCAATATTTTTAAGGTCTCCAGTAAACATTTTGGGTGAAAATAGAGTAGAAAAACTAGTTTTAAGTATAAATAAATTAGAAGGAGATGATATGTTAAAACAAAAAGCAGTTTTAACTGATAAGCAGGAAGACTTACCATGTCAATTAGCTATTTCTAGTATAGGTAGGTAATACAGCTATTGTTGATGTGCATTTTAGTAATAAAAAGGTTGAATTTTAGGTATCTATATTGTGTAACATTATGACTATTAACATTGATTTTGATTAGTTTCCAACTTGTTTTTAATCATCCAGTTATAAAACTGAAACAGGCCCTAAATGAATGAATAAATATAAAATTTCATCTATTGTTCCATTTCTATTGCATAGCATATTCCAATATATGCTTTTAAGAATTTTCTTCATCCACTTATGGCCAATACAGTATGTATCTCATTTAGTAGGTAGTATAAATATTAAAATTGAAAAATTTATTGGTAACCTTTACTTGTGTAGGTTATAAAAGTATACAAGTAGATCCATCAATACCATTTGATCATGATCGAGGATTGATACCAAGCAATCAAGGAAAAATAGATAAGGGATTATATACAACTGGATGGTTAGGTAAGCAATTGCATATTTAGTTTACAAACCTTATCAACTAATACCTTTACATTTCTTCTATACTCTGTATGAGAGCAAAAAATACCAAAATCAGCTAGTGATATTGTGTAGAATTTAATTACTTTTATACAAACATACTTTTACTAACAGGTACTGGTCCAGTTGGGGTGATACTTACCACTATGTCAAATGCATTTGGAGTGGCAGAAAATATCATAAAAGATATAGAAGCAGATAATTTATTGGAAAAATCTAAACCAGGTTCTAATGAAGTGACCAAAATTTTAGATAAGAAAAATGTACAGGTAGTTGATTGGACTGGTTGGGAAAAGATAGATAAATTTGAAATTAGTCAAGGTGAAAAAGTGGGGAAACCTAGGGAAAAGGTTCTAGATGTAAATAAAATGCTTGAGATTGCAAGTTCTTAAGATAAAACATATTTTTTATTGTTAAAATAAAGACATATTATTAAAAAAAATACTTTAAAGTACAAAAAATAATATATTTTTTATTAAAAGTTTATAGTCACATGTTTATTTTTAAAATATAATTTTATATACATATACTAAAAAGTTTTTTTCTTCGAATCATAATTTACTTATACTTAAAGAACAAAGTCATCCCGCTAAAAAAAAAAAAAAAAAATACACTCATAAAAATATAAAAAAAAAAATAAGTAAATAAGTCTTACCAATCCATTATATTCCAATACATGTTTCTTGATTTTAGATTTGTCTACCCATGTAACGAAATCTTCCAAGGTTCTAGTAACTAAAAAGGCTGGATCTTTTACTAATTCAGGTCCTACTCTAACGTGACCTTGTTCTATAAGTTTGGTAGCTCCTTTTATGTTTTCTGACATTTTATCTAGAAAAAAATACATTAATATGTGATCAGAAAACAATTAATGGTGATTATTTCAATCAAGTGAAATTAGAAATTTTCGCGAAAAATGAAAAATCACTTTTCACTTCAATTTTTTTGCACTAAATCGTTAAAATTTTATTAAGACCACAAATTCCACACTAATAGAAGCTTCTGTATTAAAAAAATTTCATAAATTTGTACTTTTTAATCGCTTCGAGGGATTAACATGGAAAGGTGCTGCAATTTGGCCAGCACGAAGAACACTTCCATGGCTACTTCACAGAACATTTTGGAAAAAACATTTCTAGCCGCAAAAACTGTATCACGAATTTTTAAATACATGGGGCAAATTTATTCCTCCTCTTTTAATGAGAATGAGAAAGAACATTAATAATTTGCTTTTATTGCATATTTCTTTATGGCATCTATTTTTTTTTATTGTCCTGGAGCCAAACAATACCCTTTTTCCATCACATTTATAATCCTAATTCATTTTTATACATTCTGGTCTTATAATTTTACTAAGTATATTTTTTTGCAGTAAATATTAAACCACCTTCTTTCCTATTAACTTAGACCTTCCCCAATATTCTTCCCTGGCAGAGATCATCTTGCTTCCTGCAAGTCTAGGTCAGGTTCAGCTTTCCAAACTAACTAAAACCAAGCTGAACCTAAACTAACCAAAATTTTTGGTTGGTTAAGATTAATTTTACCCTTGTTTTCACATTAAAATTAAACTATGTTGTTGACCGAGATGGACAAATTTTATAGTTTATACCATAAAAGTATTTTACATCTGGCGACGTCCCAACGCATATTTCGTGTTTTCAGTGATACGATGACAATTACAAAATATATTTTTGCATTTTCAATGAAAATATAAGTTTTTCTAAATTTATTTGCTAAAATGTGTTCAAAAATAGTTGAAATATATTACATATAATGCATTTTAATTAGTACTGTTCAAAATAAATATGAAAGTTTAATGTTTCCTTCAGGAATAAAAGTATCTTGTGAAGTGAAATGTGTTTTTGGGCTTCCTCACAAACTTAGTGAATATAGTGAACCAACCAATGCTAGAATTGTGTTCTATGACTTTGAAATAGGACGAATTACCAAATTATCTATCTCAAAAAGTGAATACTTACTTCGAACCATAACAACTGGTAATCTTCTTCTACAAAAACCTGATGCAGTAACTTTTTCTGCTAAACTTAAGTCCCATCTTGTAGGAATAAGTCCCATCACATATCTTAAAACAAGTAGTTAATTTTCAGAGATGTTCTCAAGACCAAATTCAACTTTAAATATTTCCAACTACATTTTATTAGTGGTAATCAGAGACATGAAAGCTAAATATATAACTTTTATGTCTATGGTGTTAATAGAACATAAACTTACAGTTTTTCTAAAAGCTGGGAACTGGCTTCTGTTCTAAAAGGATGCTTAGGATCAATCTCTTTAATATTTCTCGCTAATTCTCTTATTTCTCTACATAACTTATTATATCTGAAAAAAATTATACATATAGCTCAAAAAGGGATATCAGTTCCACAACCCTTACTTGGTATAATCTTCCCGCTTCTGTATATGATACTTCTTAAGTACTTTTACTTCATGTAAATTGTTGTCGACCTCCCAAGAAATAAAATCAACCTTTTTAAGAAGTTTATGCTCATGGTATTTAAGTTTTCGGACCATTTTTCAACGATAAAAAAGTTTTTACACCAAGAATTCTAGAAACATGAAAACAACAAAAGTCATAACATTAGACTAAAGTGAACTTAGCTACAAAAAATGGCCAAAGCTCCAAGTAGCTTTATGTGTGCCACTGCATTCTTACATAAAAACAGCAGCAACATTGATGTTGCCAACGTTTGAAAATTTTTCTTTGAATCAGAAATATGTCACGTGACAAATGTTTGTTACCGTAACTGTCAAATGTGACTGTTATGACGATTATTTTACTATTGGTAACATTGCGTAACAAATTTCTCCCTCCCGTCACCGACAAAAAAGAGGTTATTAACTTTTTCACGAAATAAACAGTTAGTTTAAAACAATTTCACCTTTTTTTCGTAATTAAACAATGTCTTTTACTCTTTCGCGACCCGCTGGACCTTAAAATAATCTTAAGAGACAGTTCAAGTGCCTTTTTAGTGCTCTCACAAGTGACAGCTGTGCTAGGCGGTACCTTACCCCAGAAAAAAAGCATTTTAAACGTTTATTTCTCTACAGTTGAACTAATTATGACGAGAAATTAATCAAATAGTCCTTACCGAATATAAAACAATGTCAAAAAATAATCTTATAAGTTCTAGAAGCATTTCCCCAGCAAGTTTTAATTCACTTCGATCAGATTCTGAGAAATCATTTGAAAATGGATTAGACGACCCTTTAAAAGCAAAAATCAGACCCTCTTCTACATCTAGAACAGCTAAGGCGAAAAGAGTCAGGTTAGTATATTTTATCCTCTACATTTTTATTTATCTCTTTACTAGAAAATACCTTTCAGAAAAGGTATTTTTGATTAATCTTGGTTCCCCTCTTTCTCTATTTTGTCTCTCAAAAGAAGAACATAAAGACCAAAATGTGTTCATATTCATAGATTTTTCTGGTGATTAGAACAATTGTTCAAATAAAAATATTTCTTAGAATTGTTACACACAATGTCATTAATAGGGTAAATATCATTTTCCTAATTAAGAAAAAAATTGTTTGGTAGGTTAGAAATTATTGATAAATTTGATTAAAAGGCAAATTTGAAAGTGCAACTCCTTTATTTGTAATTTACTGCTATAATAAGCATCTTTAATTACATTACAGATTTTTTCATAATGGAAACAAATTTTTCAATGGTGTGGTTATTCCTGTGGCCCCAGAAAGATACAGATCATTTGATAGTCTCACTACTGAACTTACTTGTATTATTGGTAAGAGTGTAACTTTACCCAATGGAGTAAGAAATGTGTTTTCAATGGATGGCAAAAAGGTGAGTATTTTTGTACTAAGTACTTATTACTATATTTTAAATATAAATTATTCATTTTTGATATTATACAGTCTATAATTTGTTAGAGTTGTTTTTCCAATTAGATCTAGCATGTCACCCATCTAATTTAATGAATAATAAATTTTATGGATAACCTGCACAACTTATACAAGATAATAAAAATAAAATAAAGCCTTCTATAAAGATAAATCCAATAACTTTTATGTAAGTAAACTTCTAATACAAAACCTTTGTACATAAATGAATTTTTAAATCAGAACAGACAATAAAAACAGAAATAATTCTATATTTAAATAAATATATTTATATCATATTTTTTTATAAATAATATTTGTAAATTAAAAAACAAATTAAAGATTCTCAAAGTTGGTTTATTATAAATAAAAAGGCCATAATAATTATTGGTAATCTGCTTGTAGTATTAAGAACCAATATATTTCAAAATTATTAAAATATTGAGTATATCAAAAAGGGATGTGGTCTTAGATTTCATCATCTTATAGATGTGACAGCTCTGGAAGTGTCTTTGAAGTTAAACGGTACACTTTTTTTTGACTTTGCTTGCTTCGCGACAACTATAGAAAAAATATAAATACATTTAGAATTTGGATAATTATTAAACTAAACAACATCTTTAGTTTTAGTGACACCAAAGCCTTTGTAGGCCTGTGTTATATATCGTGATTTATACATCTTTTGAAATTATCACCCTGTTTTTGTACGGTAGTGTATTTGATTTTAATGTCATTTGTCATCATTTTTTTTATGTCACTTTTTTTTTTGGTAATTTTTTATTTTAAAATTTTTGTATCAAAGTAGAGGTAAAAAGAGATTATTTTAAAATTAACTAGTGTAAATTTCATCATACGATTTTTAATTATAACCTCACTATTCAAGTTCTAATATTTTATCTAAATCTATACATGATGTGTAAATAAGCAAAAAAATAACACTGTATTTAGCTGGATAACCAAGTTGATTGACACAACTTAGCCTAAAAGTTTAATCAGGTACTTAGGATAATTTAAAGTAGTTTTAATTTCTGGAAAGTACATTAAATAGACAAAAATTTCCAGTTCATTTTTCAAATAATAGTAAGCAAAAAATATTTACATACTCATACTTTTTTAATTAAAGTGTTACAAAAAGTTTATTTTAAGAGTTTTTCTATGGAAAATAGAATAAATAAAATAGTGTTTAACTGTCTGGGGATTTCTAAAGTAAACACTTTATTTAAAAAAGCCACAACGATATTGAAAAAGTAATATGGTTAATGCAAGTACTTAAAAGTATTTTGACAAAAATGATTTTGAAAATAATTAAAAATTAATAAAATATATTTGAATCAAGATTTTTTAATAATCCGTTTTTTTACAGGTAGAAAGATTTTTAATAATGAATTACTTAAAAATTGAGTAGAATATTTTTCTGTAGATTGAAACATTGTTTCATTGCTGATATCTTATTTGCATGATACAACTTTATTTCTTGAACTTAAGGTGTGTAAGTCTCGAAGCTATGTACCCACCTCAGGAGTGCCTCAGGGTTCAAATCTTGGGTCACTTCTGTTTTTACTGGTTATCAGTAACATAGGTGTGAATGTAAAATTCGCCAAAGGCCTTATCTTTGCGGATGATTATAAAATTTTTCGTGCTATTAGAGATGAGTCAGATGCGAGGGCTCTGCAAAAGGATTTTAATGCGGTTGTCAGATGGTGCAAGGAACATGATTTAAATGTAAATATAAATAAATGTGTAGTAATGTCTTTTACATGTAAAAAGCAAATAATTCATTTTAATTATTGTATGCGCCGTTAAAAAGAACTGATTTACATAGGGATTTTGATGTTTAATTAGATACGAAGTTGAATTTTGGTTGGCACATTGATAATGTAACTGCAAGTGCAGTAAAAATTCTTGGTTTTATTATTAGGAGCTGTAAATATTTCAATAATGTCAATACAATGATTGTCTTGTATAAGTCATTGGTGTTTGCTAAGCTTCAATATGCTTGTGTAATTTGGGATCCACAGTATGAAAATAAAATTTTTGCATTACAAGGGCATTCTTGGTATACCCTCAAAGAGGAGCTGATCAGAAGCTTTTGTGTTCTTTATTCAACTTTCCCAGTTTGAAGCACCTGCGTATTGAAGCGGGTGTTGTGTTTTTGTTTCAAAATTGTTAAACACTATTGATGATAAAGAGTTTTTAGAACAGCTTCCATTTAAAATAGGCCGAGTTAACACCAGATCCAGAAATTTGTTTTATATTAATGCCCCTAGGACTAACCTGTATAAAAATTCCCCATTAATAAGATTATGTTCATATTTTAATAAGTATTGTGGTGCCATTGACATTTTTAACCTAAGTTGTAACAGGTTTAGAAGGGAAGTGAGAAATGAGTTATGTAGGCAATTGTAGTGCCTTTTTATTTAGGTTCTAATTTAGATTGTAGTCTTGGTATATTAAGTTTAGTTGTATCTGTAATTGGCTTTGTAAAAGTTGTTGATACAGTGAATAAATAAATAAATAAATGGAATATGCAAAAATCATAATAGCGAAGAATCAAAAGTATTTTCACATTACAAGTAAGATTGTATATTAAAAGATACAATTTTTTTGTCAATATCAATATTTTGTTGAATATCCATTGGTCTTGATGACAGCTTCACAGGGCCCCGACGTCGAGTTCACAAACTTTTGTAAACAATTCAAAGAAATTCGGTTCCATTCATTCTTTAGAGCTTCGTATAAAGCTTCTTTATTAGAATAATTTCGGGATTTTAGTCAATGATCCAACTCCTCCCACAAATGGTCTATTGGGCTTAAGTCGGCGCTTTGATTTGACCAGTCCAGAACTCTGACCTTTTCAAGTTCTATGGCGTTACTCACGTGTTTGAATTTGTGGTTTGGATCTTTATTATGTTAAAAACCATTCAAATGGCATATTTTCTTTAGCGTATGGTATCGTTTGGTTTTTTAATATATCATCGTACAAAAATCGATCTATATTCCCTTCAACGCGAATTAACGGTCCACCTTCATGACGAGAAAAGCATCCCCAAACCGTCACATTATCTCCACCATTTTTGACAGTGGGTGTTTGGTACGGAACATCATATCTTGTTTCTAGGACATGGAACATACTTTATTCCATTAGATGATCCTAAATTAAACTTGCCTCCGTGACGCTATCGTATTGTAGACCATTCTGAGCTTGTCGTAATTTTCTCTTCTTTGTAGATATGAAAAGTTTTTTGGTTGGTCATCGCCAATGTAATTTGAAGTCCTTTAGCAGACTTTTTACAATTGAAACATAAATATATATATGTTATAATTTTCTTGCAATTCATTTTTAATTAACAGACTCACCGAAATCATTTGTAGATAATATTTTTATTAATCTTCTTTAAAACTTTTTTTTTTCGGGCGGCTACTTCTAGACTTATTTTCCACAGAATGACGTTTGTTATAAACGTTATTCCACGCACTAACAAACTGCCGAGACACTTTAAAATTCTGTGCGACTTTATTTGTCGATTTTCTTCCTTTAAGGCAGTTATAACAGCTTCTTTAAAGTCACTTGAATATTCCTTATGCTCGAGCTTGTTAAATAAATATTAGTGTAATATATATATATATATATATATATATATATATATATATATATATATATATATATATATATATATATATATATATATATATTGCGAACCAGGAGATGAACTTATGCAACTTTAATATTGCTCTTTTATATTTTTGGTATCATTGCTTTTTCGGGCCATTATTAATAATTATTTTATATGTATATGAATAGAACTAATTGAAGAAATTTATTTATTTCCTCTTTTTATTACAATTCCTCTTTTTAATTCAAAAATCAAGCAGATATTATAATACATCAATACAAAAATGGTACTACTCGTATTTGATTAAATAAAAATAATTTTAAAACCGTATTTCTCTGTTCACTGATGTTTGCAAATCTATAATCATTTGTACCAATTATTATTCAGCAAACACATGTTTAAATTATACATTCCTTTAAATGTTAAATATCGTATGTTATTGTACGCTTTAACAGTGATTCATTTAATAGGTATTTAGATAACAAGCGGTAGTAGAATTCAAGACTACCATTATGCAGGTGTTGTATGGTTTAATTATTGTTTCTGCAATAATACTTTGGTTTAATTAATCTTTTTATTTGGGTGATCTTTAAATTTATCTAATTTGTGTTTATTACTATGTTATAGCATATATATAGCACAAGTAAATAAAAATAAAGAATTTTACGGTGTTTAAGGGCATCCAAAGCTGATTTTTTTTCTTTAAAATTGTTAATGAAAAGTAGAGAGTGTAATTTAGCTACTTCTGCTAAATTAATTATTTATTTATTTAATCTTGTAAGAGGACAAATGAATTACAACGTGCTTCTGACTCGACATCTTTATTCTAACTGGCTACATATACATGGACGTACATTTATATATTTTCTTAAATATCCTACATCCCTCTTTCTTTAGATGAACTATTAGTATAACTACAACTATGTAACTAAATTAATCATACTCATTTAGTCTTGGAGGAGGTTTTGATATGCGTCCTGATGACGTTATGCAAGTTTTTTTAATTATTTTATTCTCCAAGTCTGAATCAGATGACTCCTTATCACCAACTTCAAACTCTATACATTCTGTACCACTAAAGACATCTTTAAACATTTTTATCAATTCTATGTACTCTTCGTTTTGTATTGTATTTAAAGTATCTATTCTCTTAATTAAATTTAGAGAAATACTTGCATTCAAACCCAAAATTGCTGAAGTATTACCTTTTACAATATAAAACTCTAAGTCTTATATATTTTCATTCTTAAAACATTGCAAAATACATTTACCAACAATATTTAGATTATTACCTGTATATGACCTTAATACAGTATCAGTTTCTATAATAATTTTATTTTTTAAACCAAGCTTAAATAAATATAAAGAAATTATATTTACCATAGCACCTGAATCAATCTTAAATTTTACATTTTTGTTATTTATATTTAATTCTGTAAACCATTCATCTTTATTATTTAAATTTTTATTTATACTATCAATCGAGCCTACGAATAAAAATGAATCATTTTCAGAAACACTTTCATTATCATTTTTAATTTCATGTATTTTTTTATTTTTCTTTTTTAAACATTTATTTTCAAAATGATTTTTACCTTTACAATAATTACAAGTTTTACCATATGCATAACATTTGTTTATTAAATGGTTTTTACCACATCTTGTGCAATTATCAATTTTTTGTTTATCTTTGTTAGTATCTTTTACCATATTCTTTTTATTTTTCTTTATTACATCTACCATACCTTGTTCTGTAGTATTTACTTGATTTCCTCCCATTGATGCACTTCTTTCTTTTGCGATTTATAAAATTGTACACTTTTCAATGGTTTTTTCTAACGAAACACTATCTTCCTCCTGTAGTAATTTTTCTTTTATATTGATATTGTTAATTCCACAAATGAGCATTGTTTTAGTTAACTCATCCTGAAGATTTCCTAACTTGCACTTCATTGCCATTTTCTTTAATTCTGTGACAAATTGTTCTAAAGTTTGTCCATTTGCTTGTTTGTATGAAAAAAATTTATACCTCTCATAGGTTAGATTTTCCTTAGGTAGAAAATGCATTTCAAATTTATCTAGGAGGCATTTTAATTTATTTTTTTGATTTTCTTCAAATTGAAAAGTTGTATAAATTTTGAAACCTTCCTCACCAATGTAGTGAAGTACTTGAGCGCATTGAATTTCTTCTGATTTCTTGCTAATTTCGCTAGCCACTAGATAATTCTCGAATCTGGATCGCCATACCTTCCAGTTTTCCGCCAAATTACCCTCCATTTGCATTTGAGCAATGCCTCTTTGGTCCCCCATTTTATTTATTTTTCTTAATTCGGCATTCACTAAGACACTTTATTTTATCTCATTCTTTTTTTTTTTTAAACCAGACTGCGCCATGTAATTTAGCTACTTCAATATATTTTGAATAATAATCAATTACCAAAATATATTTACGACCTTTTATTTCAAAAATATCACACCCCAATTTATTCCACGGTAAATCTGGTATTTCATGTGATTGTAAATTTGATATTGAACTTCAGTATAAACCGGGTAGAGATTTGTTATTGGCAGATGCTTTATCACGTGCATTTTTAGTAAATAATAAAATAAATGAGTTTGATGAGGATATTGAAAGTCAGGTGTGTACAATTAACATGGAATTAAATGCAACACCAGATAAAATAAATCAATTAAAATTAGAAACTGAAAAAGATCCAGTTTTAAAAGATCTGAAAGCAATTATTTTAAATGGTTGGCCAAATTGTAATAAAATTAGCTACTTCTGCTAAATTAATTATTTATTTATTCAATCTTGTAAGAGGACAAATGAATTACGTGCTTCTGACTCGACATCTTTATTCTAACTGGCTACATATACATGGACGTACATTTATATATTTTCTTAAATATCCTACAGAGAGTGCCTGGGATTCCTGTAAATTCCACTTTGGTTCTCTTTCTTTATACGTGTTTCGATTACTTCAAAGTCTTTTCAGTGTGCTTACTCTAATTTAAATATCCATCTAATTTTTCTTAATTTATTATAAACGAAAATAAAATGTTACGTGCATAATTCTCGGACATAAAAATAGAAAGTAATTGGGCCAACACGACATAACTTTGTGTCGGTGGTTTTAAGTATTTCCTCTTAATAAGAAAAAGTTAATCAGTTCTCTGCGTCATCGTGTTTTCGGACTATGTTGTTAACTTTGTATTATCTCCCATTTCTTTTTAGTCCAGTCAAAATACACAAAGAAAAGTGGTAACTTCGCAAAAATTCGCATAAAGCTGAAAATTGGTATAGGTCTTAAATGCACTATTAGAAATGAAATATAAAAAGTTCCCACCGATCCTACGCCTGCTAAAAATTTTATTCAAGGTCAAAATTATCAGTATTTCGCATTTTAAGTTTTATCGTTAAAATAGGTCAGACAAAAGTTGTAGATAATGCAATTCTCGACAAAAATTGTTCTGTTTGAGATATTGTATTCTACGTCCCAAACAGCACAAATACGTCTTAAAGACGTCTATAAAACGTTTGATCTCAACATTCAAGACGTCTTATGGATGTCCATAAAAGACGAATGACGTCCATAAGACGTTGTATAGACGTCTTATCTTACAAAAGGTAACGTCTTTAAGACATTTGCTTACAACGTCTTACGGACGTCCCTTCCCAACATTAAAACAACATATTCCACCAATAAAATTATGTACATTAAAAAGGATCCCTTTAATTTTTTTGTTTGTCTTGTTTACAAAGTCAAACCGTAATTATTAAAAAGTCCAAGAAATAACTTTAATTATGAAAAAATCAAGAGCAAAATATACACTACCATTTTAGATAACTACAAGTTCCGCATGAATAATTTGCTTTTAAAATAAGTTCAACATAAGCAATATTTTCAGAACTACTACTGTTCGAACTATAAGTGAACCTATTAATTTTAAGCCTTAGTTTATCCCTTCGATAAAATAACTCTAAAAGGTAGACTATCAACAAAATAAAAGTTTATTGAAATAAAAAATACACAAATCTTTAAATAATTTTAAAAACAAGAATTTTTATTTAGTCGAATAACAAATCTGGTCTGATGCCCTTTTCGGCCATGTTTGGATTGAAATTTCCTCGTTCTTCCGACTTTTTGCCAGTTCTGTTGTCTCAGTAGATCCTAATAACAAACTGATTTTAATTTTATAGGATAAAGTTTATCATTTGTAGGAGTAAATTTTTTGATATTTTTGCGAATTTTTATAATTGTCCTCTACTATAGAATCGTGACTTATGCTATTTCAAGGTTAATATGTATAATGAAAGACAGAACTTACTCATAATAAGTCTCGCCAAGTTGGATCGTAGAACTTTCTCTTCCCTTTTCGTTTTAATCAACTGTACGTGGTAAATTTACAAGTTCGCTTTACAAAGTCATAAATGCTCCCTACTCCCAGTTTTGAAATTTCTAAAACCTTAAACAAAATTACTTCTTGTAGTTAACAAAACTCTATTTTCTATGTTCTTTAAATATAAATCAATCATCAGGAACAAAATAAATCTTACAGGTTTCATTAGTGGAGCACTCCATAAACAAACATTTCGCCTTCCACTTCATTAGTAATATTTCTTGTAATATTTAGAACCGGGTCTGGATGAACTGTGCAAGCCTTTTTCGCACAGATAATATTTTCGAAGATTTCATTTCATACTTCTAATAACATAAAGCTACTACAAAAATATAAGCGGTAAAGCATTCGGGAATTTCCTGTAACACAACCTATAAATAACGTTACTGTTTTTCCTAAGTACATATGATTCTCGATCTTACCTTAAGTATTACATAAACACGAATAAAAAAGATTTTCAGAGGCACATAGATAAATCAACTATTTTAATAAAATTCTTTCAAAAGCTAAATTTTCACAGTCGGCACCCCAACAACATTAAAAATGAATAACGACATGACGAAACACAAATACAAAACTGAAAAATGATAGTTGACAGAAACAAAAGGCGGGTTTTTTAAACTTATAGTTTCGCTGACATCATATACATATTTATATGTGTCATTGTTATCGGTACATCAAACAGTCTGTGACAAAAAGCACCAAAGTATCGATAAAAAAGATCACGCAAAAGTTCTATTAACCAAGGTCGTAGTGAGGCTACTAAAAATTTGTCGTTCAATCAAAAATTTTAACCTCAACTTGTATTCAGCTGAGCTCTGTGCGGCGTTGCAAATTTATTACCCAACTGCGACAAAATCCATAAGGAAGGAAATGCTTTTTAGTTTTTATCAACTAAATTATACACAACTGTATTTTCATATAAAATGTAGTATGTAGACTTTTAAAAGATATCTTAAAGACGTTGTATATAGACGTCTTATGGACGTCTTTAAAACAACGTCTATAAGACGCCTTATTTATGTCTTAAGACGTTCAGGCATAATCTGGATAAAAAAATGACGTCTATAAGGCGTCTAGTGCTGTGTGGGGTAATGTGCACATATTTCCGCACCACCTATGACGTATGGACTTGCCGCATTTTTTTTTAACATGGCATACCCCACGATCTATTGTGACATTACACAGTATCCTATTGATTTGTAATGATTAAAATATAACGCATTATTGTTGATTTCTCAAAAATTTTAGTATGACTGATAATCTTCAAATATTCCTTCAACAGTAATGTTTTCTTTTTAGCTTTCTTCTTCCTCTTTTTGCTGGATTTTTGTAGATTATTCTAAGAAGGAAGATGCATCAGTTGTCTCTGTTTTCAGCTATATGCAAATTTTTGCGAAGTTTATGTCTGTTTTACCTGGATTACTTGTCGACCAAAAAAATCACTTTGTCGCTGTATTTTACATTATTTTATAAGTTTGTGGGCATTCAATTCGTTGAAATATCTTCAAAAGTATAAAGTTATTAAAGCTATACCATTTGTAATAATTTCCCTTTTTGTATACACTACGCAAAATGAATTAGGGATTATTTGAAACTACAGAATGGCCATGGTGGTATTTTTATTTTAATCTAAAATATATTACTATCTTATAATAAACTAAATAAATAAGTAATTTGTCATCTACACAACAAAATATCAAAAAAGAAAACAATTATTACAAAAACTATAAAATTTATTAGTTATTTACTCTTAACTCTAAAAAAAGAGTTAGAGTTAAAAATGTTTATAAGGTTTATCAATAAGAAATTTGTTTTCATCAGAACTCGTTAGCTTTTTAACTTGTTGGGCTTCACAGCAAAATATTATAAAATTTAAGGTAATTTTTAGTTCATTTTGTGCAGTATATTTTAAAAGGAATTAAATTCATTATTGTGTGATTTTTTTAAAATATACCGTTTTAACCTTGCCAAGATTAATCCATTTAAATCTTAATCCCCGGTAATAATAACCGATAATGTTTGTTGGGTTTTAACTTTAAGACAAGCCCATAATTATAAATTATATTTGTTCCCAACAACAAAAAATTCAAACGTATGTTTTTAAATTTGTTCAGGGTTTGTGAGACTGAGCTGAAACTCTTGTTCTGTACTTCTTTCCCTAGTCAGGTTATACGAGGATAAAGTGAATGGTTTTCGGAGTATCCTCGAGATGGCGTTTACAGCTTGACTGTCACCTTGAAACCTTAGGTTTCTTCGGTATTACATCAGCGTTTCAGAGAGTTTCTTGTGTTGTTTTTATTATGTGATTTTGTAAAGGATTCTTTTGTTGTGTTTTATGTATCGGGAAAAGCAGAAGTGTTAATGTAGTTCTTTATCTCTTACAGTCGATTTGCTGAGCATTCTGAAAAACCAAAATCCATCAGGCGTCGTCCAAAAAGCCTATTACCGCATTAAAAATTGTCTTTAGTATAATTTCTAATTTACTTGTTTTGATGTTCGTTTTCTTTTTTGGTATCTTCTTTATTTTCTCTGTGGTAATGCTCCTCCAAACTTTATAAAAAGTTTAACATACGTTGCTTGAATTATTTCCAAATACGTACACCGTGAAATTAATAATTTCTTGCTGCTTCGGGATATATTTAGATATTCGTTTGTACTGCTGATGATAACGGCCCGGTATCAAGTTCTGTGGGTAATATATCCTGCCGACGTTTTACGGAATGGAGATTTTAAGTAAAGAGTTGTGTTGTAATCGTAGGCTGCTACTATTCCCATTAAAAATTGGAACTTTTCGTTCTCGGTGCCAGCGGTAGACTTATCGGTGGGTCCACCGACCCCACAAAGCATTTATTCTTTATGCTGACACCTTTCCCAAACGCCGGTCGTCCGCGATTTACTGTATTTCGGAACTAATATTTATTCTCATTTCTTGTCGGAACACATCGGTCAAATGTACCGATCGCGTTCGTTTCTACAACATAAAACAGTTGTTTCTGTGCATTTTGCTCTCAGTTCGTTGCAACTCCCCTGACGAGCCCATTCAAAACTATATATATATATATATATATATATATATATATATATATATATATATATATATATATATATATGCTTTGTTGTTTATCCGGGAGTTCATCCGTTCGTCATTGTTTCCTGTTGAAGGATCTTTCAACAGGAAACCATGACGAACGGATAAACTCCCGGATAAACAACAAAGCACATTTATCCATCCGTGACACACTTCAAACAAACATATATATATATATATACACAAGGGAGAGTAACAAATTCCATTTATTTGTTTCCTACTGATTCTAATGAGATATTGAAGGTTATAAAGGGCTTAAAAAACAAGAAGTCGGTTGGAGATGATCAGATACCTATTTCTATTTTAAAAGATGTAGGTGACTTTATTTCTGAGCCTTTATCTTTTATTGTAAATATGTGTTTTACTACAGGTATTTTTCCGGGTAAGCTGAAAAATGCCCATATTAGAGCAATCTATAAGAAGGGGGAGAAATCTGAAGAAAAGAATTATAGATCAATCCCGCTATTGCCTAATATAAGCAAGATTTTTGAAAAAAAAATTATTTCAGAGAATTGCAACATTTCTGGATAAGTTCTCTGTAATATCAGATAAACAAAATGGCTTTAGAAAAGGGAAATCCATAGTAAGAGCTTTGTACCAAACACTTATACAAATTATATATTCTCTAAATAAAAAAAAGCAAATATTGGCCATGTGTCTGGATCTCTCTAAGGCCTTTGATGCTGTGGATCATAAAACATTATTATTAAAACTAGAAATGTATGGTATAAGGGGTAACGCGCTGCAATTAATAAGATCGAATTTGACGGACAGGACTCAGTGTGTTGTGGAGTCTGATCTCCATGGTAGGGCTATAGTGTTTCAGAGGATTAAAATGAAGAGGGGCGTCCCTCAAGGATCAATACTTGGACCTCTTTTGTATATTCTTTACACAAATGATTTACCCGAAATCTCTGGAGAGCAGACTATACTATATGCTGATGATACATCGCTTATATTCAGTGAAAGCACGGCGGAGTTGTTATCGATGAAGGTTCAATCTGTGATGGACACTCTCGATGGGTACTTTCGGTCCAACAGCCTGTCGCTAAATGTTTCCAAGACATAGTGCATTATGTTTGGTAACAGATTGAATAATCAATCTACAGTAACGTTTGAGGATACAACGATAACATCAGTTGAGAGCGCTGTTGTTTTGGGACTAAACGTCGATAGAAGGTTGGACTGGGGGGCGCACATCGAGAGAGTTGCCACTAGAATATCTCAGTATTGTTTCGCATTAAGAATTATTTCGGAGAGAGTTGGAATCGATGCAGCTCTGTCAGCTTACCATGCATTTATACAGTCCAGACTCAGATATGGTTTGATATTTTGGGGCAATTCCTGTGATATTAATAGAATTTTGATTTTGCAAAAAAGATGTTTACGATGTCATTTTGCAATGAAATAACAATACAGTTGTAGGACTATGTTTATTAGTAAAAATATTTTGACGGTTATAGGTATGTACATTTTGGATTCGGTGATGTTTATTGTTGATAACAGGGATCTTTTTGAGGGTGCATCTATTAAACATAACTACATTACTAGAAATAAAACAAATCTGCTTTCTGATAAATATAACTTTAGTTTTTTGCAGAAAAATGTCGAGTTTTCTATAATAAAAGTTTTTAATTCTTTACCTGAAAATGTACATTTACTACCGAGGAATAGATTAAAGTGTGTCCTGAAAATCTTTTTATGTAAAAAAGCCTCCTATACATTGGAAGAGTTTTATGAGTGTGATAAAGGCAGTATTGTCTCGAATTAGAATTGTTGTTATTGGCTGTATTATTAAATTTTAAATGTATGTAAGTGTACTTGTTATTTAATTTTTGTCTCATTTATAATATTGCCCTTTATCTTAAGTTTTAGTTGTTTTGTTTTTACTACATTAACTCGATAGAATTATTCAAGAAATATATTTAAAACTGTATAATTATTGTTGAGGTTTTTTCTTTATTTTTTTTTCTTTTTTTATCTACAGCTCAGAATGAACTATAATTTTTATTATGATGTTTATTACATTAATGATATTTTTTGACATTGTTCCATGCCCTTGTGGGTTTTTTTTTTGTAAGTAATACTTATTGGAATAAATAAAGACTTATCTATCTATCTATCTATCTGAGGTATTTTTCTGAACGAATGAGCCCCTACCGTCCAAAATTGGTTTAATGTAAAAAAGGTTTACAACAGCTCAAATTGAAGGTCTTGAGTTCTACTTTCCAAACAAGTATAGATAAGTTAATTTTACGCTATGGCAGGTTCAATATGGCGGCTTAAACTTTGTGACTTTCATTTTTTTTTGCGAAAATATGGCTATAAAATCTCTTGAATAGTTCCGATTGAGGTCTGTAAAGGCTCAAATTGAACGTGTTGTACTCTGCTTTCCAAACATGTGTGGCAGCATTAATTTTACGCTATGGCAGATTCAGTATGGTAACCAAAACCATTTTTTGTTTATTTTTCCAGAAATATGGCAATATAACCTAAAGATTACATTTCTTTACGAGAAAAGTTCTCTTCAATGCGGTAACCCATTTTCGTTCTTTTTTATACATTTCTTTTGGAATATTTGGATAAAAACTGTATTTTTTAAACATTGGGCCCAAGTAGTTGGCAAACTTATGTCCCATATTTTGGGAATACAATTCCAAAGCATTTTTATGAGTTGGAAATCTTTTGATTAATATGTATGCACCAGAAAAGCCTGGCTTTTCAAAATCGGGCCTGATTGATAGGTTAGTTCATGTTTCAAAAGAAACCTGCTCACTATACTAAAAGGTGGTTATAACATTGCCATCTAATGAGCGTCGTATGTACTACTATAGAAAATATATCCTTTAGCCGACCACTGTGGTTCCAATATTTGCCATAAAGAAATTTATAATCATAATTTCGCAAAAAATTAAGTCACTTGATTTCGGTCGCCATATTGTATCTGATGTAGCCGTAAAATCAACTTTGCCATACATGGTTGGAAACTAGAGTTCAGGGCCTCTAATTTGAACCGAATTCATTTACTTTATACTGTTTTTTTCTTCTAAAAACACACTTAAAATTTGTTTGGTCTCGCCCATACATCCCAATTTATTCCTAGATCGTTAAAAGTTCCATTTTTACAGTTCGAAACATTAAAATAATAAATAATGCACAAAGAGTTAAGTACTTTCTAAATAAATTATTTGTTTTCAAATCGTAAAGGTTAGTCCTATTTTTCTTGCATCAGTGCTCATTGAGATCTAACAGATTAGTTTATTTTCGGTTCCATATAATTACTATTTTTACTTTCGTTTAGATAAAAAATACCTGAGATTGATAAACTGGTGTGTTTTTACGTTTCGGGTTTTTTAAAATTGTTCAGCAAAAAAGTGGTAGCCTCAATTCGTTCATAAAGCGAATGGATGTAAACAATGTAAATAGGGAAAGGTGGGGCAGATATGGCGTCAAGTAGATTGGAGGTACTCGGGGAAAAATCAGTAATGTTCTTTGGTTATCTGTCATTTTCAATTTGGGAAACATGTTGTTTATGATACAAAATTTCATTTACATTAGTTTGTTCTCCGATTAATTCTTCTTTTGACTTATTTTCATTATCATAAGAAATCGGGACATACCGGAAAATTGACAGTTCATCGGAAAACATATTTTTTGGCAATATTAACACTAATATTGTTCCAAAAAACTTTACTACGAGTTTATAATTATATTATATGTGTTTTTTGATAAAATGTCGATTTCCCGGTATTTTCTGATTTCCTATGATAATAAAAATTAGCCAGTTTGTAATATTTCGCCGAGTTACTCCAGTTTAAAAAAAAAATGGAGGCTCTACGTTATCTGGAACCCGAGATATCGTACAATTTTGTTGCGCGCTTCAATTTGAAGTTCGAATTTCAAAAGCACACCGTAAGAAAGACGAGCTTCTCCCACCACTCATTACAACGCACTTGCAAAAGTACCTTCACTTCGAAGGGCTATAACTTTACTAATGATGCATGAATTTCATGTTTATCAATTTCATCATAAAATATAGGTCTTCCTTTCAAATCTGTGAAAATTTCGACTCTTAATGTTTATAAATAAAAGAGATACGATTTAAAAAAAAATGTTATCTTAGCTCCTATTGGTCGTAGGAGACTTTTTTTTAAATTCGTGTTTTTTCACCAGCTTTCAGGTCCACTTATTCACAAACTTGTATCATTAAAATTAATAAAGTTATTCCAATTGTTTATACGTAAGAAAGGTACCTCTTCTTTAAACGGTTTTTTTAACAACAATTTTTTTAAAAATCCATCGTTTTTCATCTTTGCTTGTAGTTTGAACTTCAAAGAATCCATTCCGCTTTTGCAAATATCTGTAGAATCGTCCTCTGGGCAAGGACAATTGTTTGAACATTCAGTGTCTGGGATAAACAATCAAGATCATTCTTCTTCTTCTTTAGGTGCCGTCTTCGTTCCGAAGGTTGGCGATCATCAGAGCTATACGTATTTTCGAGACTGCTGACCTAAACAGCTGGTTATTGCTGCAATTATACCATTCTCTTAGATTTTTTAACCAAGAGTTTCGTCTTCTTCCTACAGATCTCTTTCCCATAATTTTTCCCTGCATAATAGTTCTCAGTAGTTGATATCTTTCTCCTCTCGTAACGTGTCCCAGGTATTGCAATTTTCGTTTTTTAATTGTAAGTATGACCTCCTTTTCTTTATTCATTCTCCTCAGTACTTCAGCGTTTGTGATTTTCTCCATCCATGATATTCTTAACATTCTGCGGTACATCCACAATTCAAAGGCTTCCAACTTGTTAATATCGATCTTTTTAAGCGTCCATGCCTCCATTCCATAAAACAAAACTGACAGTACGTAACATCTTGCCAGACGAACCTTTAATTCAAGACTCAAGTCTCTGCCACAGAACACTCTCTTCATTTTCGTGAATACGGCTCTTGCTTTCTCTATCCGGATCTTGATTTCTTCAGAGCTATCGTTGTTTTCCTTGATGACGGTGCCTAAATAGTTGTATTTTCTGACGCGTTCTATATTTTGACCCTGTATGCGTATATCTGGGACATTTTGGGTTGATTTGGATATTAACATGCATTTTGTTTTTCTTATGTTTAGTGACAGTCCATATTCTTCACTGACTGTTGCTACTCTATTGACTAAGGTCTGGAGATCCTCGAGTGTTTCTGCGATAAGTACTGTGTCATCGGCGTATCTGAGGTTGTTTATTAAAATTCCATTTATTTTAATACCAACGAATTGGTCAATAAGTGCTCTATTCATTATGTCCTCAGAGTAAAGATTGAACAAGGTCGGTGAAAGTATACACCCTTGTCTCACTCCTCTTTTTATTTCGACTTCTTCAGTCGTCTCATGCTCCACTCGCACTACTGCTTTCTGATTGTAATAAATATCACTACATAGTATAAAACAAAGTCGCTTTCTCTGTCCCTATGTCCCTTTGTATGCTTAAATCTTTAAAACTACGCACCGGATTTTGATGCGGTTTTTTTCAATAGATAGAGTGATTCAAGAGGAAGGTTTATATGTATAATAACATCCATTAAATAGTGGAGAAATACTGTTATTTTTGAGGTTTCTAATGTGATGTCGTTAATTATCATATTTTTTTCCGCTTACATTGCAAACGCAGGCTGAACCCTACGAGATTTATCAAAATAATGTACTAATTATTTGTACACATTGAAAAGGTCTACAGAAAACTCCGCGATGGTATATGTCTATCTCTCATGGATATCCCACAATAACATTTTTTTGTCATTTACTTTTTACGACAAATAATGGCAAATTTTGAAGCGATTTTAACCAATACAGCATTAATCCTTATCCAATTAAATAGCTTAAATACATTGTTGATTTAATATAGATCTATATGGTCCTTTACAGCACAAGATTTAAATGAATATTTTCGAAGATATTACAGATTTAAAATTGCGGGAAGTAGCGCTTGCGGCGGTACTGGCCGACCGGGGCGGCGGCAGCGTGCCTATAAATAGCGCGTCGGAGGCCGATGTAATAATTGTTGTAAAAATAAAATAAATAGTCACAGTTTTTCTGTAGTGTATTTAGTATCAGCATTGCACCCGTGCGAAGCCGGGGCGGGTCGCTAGTTCGATATAATTCTGATGTCTCTTTTATCGAGGTTCTTTTCCGTCAATAGACTGATAAGGTGATCATGTCTCACTTTGTCAAAGGCCTTATTGTAGTCTATGAAGCACATATATACATCCTGATTTATATCGAGGCATCTTTGAGACTTGATATTCAGTGCAAATAACGCTTCTCTCGTTCCGAGTCCATTTCGAAATCCAAATTGGGTATCGCTAATATCTATTTCCAGTTTTTTATGTATTCTATTTTAGAAATGTTTTCAGTATGTGATTCATCAGGCTTATTGTGCGATAGTCGGTGCATTGTTTTGCTTTTCCCTTTTTTGGAATAGTTACAAATGTGTATAAAAGCCATTCTTGTGGTATTATTCCTGTTTTGTAGATATGATTAAAAAGCTCCACCAATGCATAAATCGACTCTTCCTCATTCATAAACTACCAAATCGATTTGATCCAGCTTTCGCACAGTTATAAAGGCACATAATGGCCTTATCATCAAGGGGTTATTCATCACTTTCAGCCTTTCTTGCAAAAGTTATTAACATTTATAAAATAGTGCAAAAAAGGTGGTTTTTAGCCATTATCTCGATAAATTATTTATCGATTTTGACGTATAAAAAGTGAAATTAAAGGTCTTTTCAATACCCACAACTTTTATTTGGACAAGTTTTCTCTAAAATGTAACCGGAAAATTCTACGGACAGAAAATCGAATTTTCCGACTTTGCATGTTGTTTATAAAAAAACAGGGCTGATCTAGCTGTACTTTTTTACGTATTTATCATATACTGGGTGTCCCCTACGACTTGGAACTTTCAGATATCTACAATAAATTTTTTCACCTTCTTACATAGGAAGACTGGATTAAAATGGATGTACGTTTTCAGTCGCTCCAATAGTGGGAATTGCGTCGATTAAACAATCCATTTTTTTGTGAATTTGACTTCGTCCGTCCAAATAATATTATCGAAAAAACCAGCGATTACTCTGCAACCAAATATCCTAAACAGTTCTATATAAACTTAAAATCTTCGTTTTGAAACTTAGAATTGTATTGGCTAGTTATCTTTGTTATTTCGTAAAGCTATCTCTAAAAAAAAAAGCTAAAAGACAAATATCTTTATGAATTTTAGATGAAAATTACAACTTTAAACTATTGCAACTTTGTTATTAATACTCAGAAAAATATTTAGCAAAGTTCACTTAAAAGTCAAAAGAATTTCCTTCAATTTAAGCGTTTATTGGCCTCCATTGGACTTCTAGAAGTCTAGTTATAACCAATTTAGTTAGGGCTAAATTTTGTTTAGCCATGTTTTTACACTAATTTGTCCATAACTTTTTTTCTAATTAATATTTTTTAAAAATTAAGGACGTTTTTATTAACGAGTACAACCAATTTGGCTGAGCAGAGCACTCATAAATAGCCAAGATAATTGTTTATAGACATTTAAACAATTAAATTGTTAATAATAAAAAAACAGACAGGGTTTGATATTCGTATGTTCGAAAAATTGATTCTCCAGGTCAAAAAACACAAAAATATTGAGGGGGGCTTAAAAGTAGTTACGACCCCCCCTAGCTTGAACTACCTGTTAAGTGTACTAAGAAAGTTGACGAGTTTTATTAAGATATCAATTTTATAATTTTTTTTAATATCATTGAAGTATTTGTTCCACTTTTCTTAGAAGTTTAGCCATGTTTCAATAGGAAGCCATTTAAATTTAACTCTGTTTTAGGTATTGAGCATCGAAGAGCTCGAAGACGGTCAGGAATATGTTGTCAGCGGTAAAGGGGAGACATTCAAAAAAGTGGAGTATTCGAAAACTCACACGCTAAAATCGAAAAAAGTTAATAGACATAATAGTTCGATTTCTAGTACGCCGAAAATCTTATCGCCGGATTGTGTTCGACCCAGAATAGTTACTATTATCAGGCATGGTATAAAACCTAGAAAGGTATATTTTTTCTATATTTATAGTGTTAGAGTTTCATTCAATAACAATCAGCTTAGATTTTGCTTTTATTTTTCTTGTTAAATACAGAAATTAATTTTTGGTTCATCTTATGGACTGTTATTGGTTTTAGGAAAATTGTTTGACTGTAATTTTTCTTTATTGAGTATTGTATGTTATTGTTATATTTAAAATCTCTCTTTTAAATTGTTGATCGATTGTACAAAAATATAATTGAATACATCAGCAATATCCTGGGGATCATGAACCTACAGAGTACTCCAGACCATCAACAACAAGGGTCCTCCCCCCTGCCAGCAGCATTCACATTCCTAGTGTAAGAGATAGGGTAGATCTATTTTTCTGGATCCGCACCTGGATTCAACAAATGTACATTTTTGTCTGTCGTTAAAGAGAAGAAATATAAATGATCAATACAGTAGGGCAACAGCATTCACATTCCTAGTGTAAGAGATAGGGTAGAGACTATTTTTCTGGATCCGCACCTGGATTCAACAAATGTACATTTTTGTCTGTCGTTAAAGAGAAGAAATGTAAATGATCAATACAGTAGGGCAACAGCATTCACATTCCTAGTGTAAGAGATAGGGTAGAGTCTATTTTTCTGGGTCCGCACCTGGATTCAACAAATGTACATTTTTGTCTGTCGTTAAAGAGAATAAATGTAAATGATCAATACAGTAGGGCAACAGCATTCACATTCGTAGTGTAAGAGATAGGGTAGAGTCTATTTTTCTGGATCCGCACCTGGATTCAACAAATTTACATTTTTGTCTGTCGTTAAAGAGAAGAAATGTAAATGATCAATACAGTAGGGCAACAGCATTCACATTCGTAGTGTAAGAGATAGGGTAGAGTCTATTTTTCTGGATCCGCACCTGGATTCAACAAATTTACATTTTTGTCTGTCGTTAAAGAGAAGAAATGTAAATGATCAATACAGTAGGGCAATTCACGAATGAAAAAGTTTATTCTCAAATCTTTTAGTTGTGTAGTGATTTTTTTTCAAGCTTGTTCTTGTTCAAATAATATCCATATTATGCCAGATAGATTGTGAGCTGGGGGTTCATTAAAAAGAGATAAAATATTAACTCTGTCCTCTTCTATACGGGAAGGGGGATTTAAAAGCTTCTTCTTAATGGCTATTCAATGTTTTGGAGACATGGACCCTGCTGTTATATGTGAGTTTGGAAGCTCGATTTTATTATTTCGAAGCTTTTGTATGGGTTTACACAGGAAAACTGTTTGGCATATTTTGCACTTATTATAAATATGTCTGATAAACTTCACAAATATTAAGCAGTTGTCACAGCGCGAAGTATGCACACGTTTGTATGAAATTAATTATATAATAATAATAATAGTATATTAATGGAACAAATAAATACAATCCGTTTCAAAAATAAAAAATACAAACACTATTTAAAACAGAATCAGAATTAAAAAACTTACAAATCTAAGAATGCATTAAAGTGCTTCAAAAGACAAGTATTGACAGTTGACAATATTAACTAGTTTTTCAAGAATTGCAAAATTTTTAATTTAAAGACATTAACTGGCAAATGAAAAATATCAATCTCGGTAGGAACTGAATTCATTTCCCTACACATTCGAGAAATAGGACTGTTAATGCCATAATTCGTTCGGTGATATATCACATTAAGCAAATGGTGCACTCTAAGAGCTCTTTGAGGAACCGATAATCCAATATTATTGAGTAGTTCAGGAGAATCAATACAAGGGTTAACCATCTTATAAAGTAGAACGAGGTCAAAATATATGCGCCTCACACACAACGGTAGCAACCTCAAAGCATCGGCAATATCATTATATACAGACCGCTCCTGCTGCATTCCCTGTTTAAAGGCAATGAAATTTAAAAACTTTCTTTGTACGCTTTCCACTTTTTCCTTATATGTAAAATAATGATGTGACCAAACTTGGGACGCATATTCTAAGATTGATCGAACTACAGAGCAATATATCACTTTAAAACAGTTTACACCATTAAAATCTGTAAGCATTCTCTTCACAAACCCGAGCAACTTCAAACCCTTGTTCACAATATTATCAATATGTGTCGAAGTGAAGGGCCCTATCAAATGTAACGCCCAGATCCTTCACACATTCAACACGATTAATCATGTTATTATCAAGAAAATAATCAAAAGTTATCCAATCCCTTTTACGATAAAAACTTATAATGGAGCATTTATTAATCTTGAGGTGCATAAAATTTAATTTACACCATTCAGAGAATTGATCTAGATCCTGCTGAATGCCCTCGCAGTCGTTGCTACTCCCGACAATCCAAAATATCTTTAAATCATCTGCATAAAGAAGACATCTACTGAAAGTTATTATGTCCTCAATATCGTTAATAAAGCTGCCAAAAAGGAGCGGAGCGAGGTGAGCACCTTGAGGAACACCAGAGGTAACATATATATATATATATATATATATATATATATATATATATATATATATATATATATATATATAATATCAGATGATTCACAGTTGTTTAGTTTTACTCGCTGTACTCTACCAGACAGGCAACTATCTATCTATTGTAGAAATGATTCATGGATGTCCAAACCGTCCAGCTTGTAAATAAGAAGTTGATGTTTAACCTTGTCGAAAGTCTTGGAGAAGTCAGTGTAAATAGCATCCACTTGATACCTCCCCTCCAAAGCCTCCACTAAATACTGCTAATAAACAAGCAGATTACTAGTAGTTGAAAGTCATACTGTGAAGTCGCTAACACATGCCTAAAAAGAGGACGCATCTTTTGCTAAACAATACCCTCAAAAATCTTACTAAATAGTGAAAATTTCGAAATTCCACAATAATTTTCGACGTTAGCTCTGTCTCCATTCTTATGGATTGGCGTAATGTAAGTAATTTTCCATACTTTTGGAAAAACACCCGTTGATAAAGAGATATTAAAAATCTGAGCCAACACTGCAGACAAAACACCCTGACAATTCTTAACAAATATGACTGGTATCCCGTCGGGTCTGGTACCCAATTTACTGTTCAAGTGATCTGTTGCATTAAACACATCCACCGGCTCAACTTGAAGGAAACTAAGGTTTACAGTTTTCATGTAATTAAAAGTACGGGTCTCACAATGGTCATGCGTGTAGACTGTGGAGAAAAAAGCTCTGCTATAGCGGTTGAGTCTTCCGCTCTAACATTATTATGTGACATACTACTAAGAAGAGAAAATTTCGTATTCTTGGCATTAACATACCTCCAGAAAAACCTACTATCAGACTTTATAGAGTCTTCAATGCCAGATATATGGTTTTGATAATTGTATTTATATGTGTACTTACATAGCTTACGTAACTCTGAAAATAAAATGTAATCAGAATTGGAATTAATAATAATAAATAATAATAACACACGACTCAGCCGCTAAGATACTCCACCAAGAGTTAGCAGAAAAGTTGAACCTATTACAGGTAGGAAAAGTGCCTTATTAGAAGTACAATCCGGAGCCTATTCTTGAAAACAACCAGTTCAAGTTATATTGGGACCGAACGGTTCTGACGGATCAAACAGTAGCTCATAATAGACCAGACATTATACTAATAGATAAAATTTCTAGGCGAACTACACTAATCGACATTGCGGTGCCTAACAACGACAACCTAAGGCCAAAATACCACGAGAAGATCGCCAAATACAGAGATTTGGAGGTCCAAATCCGAAGACAATGGGCAATGAACAGCGTCCAAACGATTCCCATAATACTGTCAACAACTGGAGTGATACCGAAGAACCTCCTGCAGAACATTAAGGGACTGGACCTTAGTGAGCATCTTTATAAGCCGATGCAGAAAGCAATTCTCCTAGCAACCGCGCGAACCGTCCGAAAGTTCGTAGGAAATACAGCGATAACATGGAAAGGGTTCCCACAGAGCTTCATACTTTTGGCGTCTTTGTATGCCTGGTATGAGTGAATAATCCCTGGAGGGAGTGCGAAGCCGTTTGGCTTGTAAATCATAATAATAATAATAATGTTTATTCGTGATATACATACAAGAAGTATTTTCACAAGTCAAAATAAAACTACACAATATAGTAAAACATTAAGTAGACAACAACAAATCAGTCTAAAATTATTAAAAAAAACAAAATTTTTGCAACAAGTCAAGTTTACAAACAAAACAAGTACATTGAGGAAATCATCCGTGCTTCTCTGTCATATTAAATCATTGAAATTATTTAAAAGAAACTCTTCAATACTGTAGAAAGCTTTTATCTTCAGATAGTTTTTCATTTTGGAGTTAAACTGCTGTGTACCAAGGTTTTTAACATTAGGAAGCACATTAAAAAATTTCAGCCCATAGTGGCTCCCACCATCCCTGGCTCTAGCAGTTCTACTATAAGTTAAAGTAAAACAATTCCTGCCCCTTGTATTATAGTTGTGGTAATTACTATTACAATTATACCTATCGGCGTTCTTTTTGATATGCATAAGGCAATTCATGATATAAATAGATGGCAAAGTAAGGATGCCAAGGGAGATAAAACTGGCCCTACAACATTCTCTGAACCCCAGACCAGACATGATCCTTATACAACGCCTTTGTATGGCAAATACCCCGGAAGCATGCGATGAATGTCCCCAACACAGGACAGCGTAGCTAAGATGTGAGTGGATATGACCATAGTAAGCCTTCGCAAGAACATCATTAGATACTAGGTTTTTCAGATTACGTAATATAAATGTATTTCTGCTTAAAATACTTATAAGATGTTCAGCATGTCGCTTCCATGTCAGTTTAGGGTCAAGATATACGCCCAAGAACCTTACAGCCGATTCACTTAGATTCAAAGCCCTCAGTGAAAAATCCATTGTCTGGGTTTTGGTCTCATTGAGAATTAATTTGTTAGCAGTAAACCATTGCTGAATATCCGACCGCGTGCTCTCCATTTGTCGACTAAGATTTATCAAATCATCCGCTCTCTTGAGTGCCGTTGTGTCATCAGCAAACAAAATAATAGCTGTACCTTCATTTGAAATACATGTGCTAATATCATTCACATAAAAAAGAAACAACAACGGCCCAAGAACTGAGCCTTGGGACACACCGTGAATGACTGGACTCGGGCTTGATGTCTCACCACCAAATGTTACATATTGGAGACGATTTGATAAGTATGATTTAATAAGATTTACCGTGCAATCGTTAAAGTTATATTTATAAAGCTTTTGAATCAACAGGTCATGGGACACGCAGTCGAAAGCTTTTGTTAAATCAAAGAAAGAGACCCGGACATACATTCTTCCCTCAAAACACTCTTGAATGTACGAAGTTAGATGGTTTATGGCAGCTGTAGTTGACATGTTGCAACGAAAACCAAACTGACATGAATCGAACAAACACTGGTCTTCAAGATAGTCACACATCTGATTTTTTAAAGCACTCTCAAAGATCTTACTAAACAGTGGCACAATTGAAATTGGCCTGTAGTTAGCAACATCATCGCAGGCTCCCTTCTTAAAAACTGGCACCACACGAGCCAATTTCAAACATTCGGGAAAAACTGCTAATTTTATACAGTTGTTAATAATTTTAGTTAGCGGGTATATTATAATATTTTTTATAGTCTTAAGTATCCTAATATTTAAACCAAAGCAGTCCTTACTAGGACTATTAAGGTTAGACATTATATCCCTCAGATTATTAAAAGTAATTTCATTAAAGTGAAATGTTGGACCCGAGCTATTTATATTTAGGGAGTCTAGGTAGCCAAGTGGGTTGGAAATTGAATTCGGAATATTCTGCATTATATTTTCAGCTATATGTGAAAAGAAGACGTTAAAATCGTTAGCATTTAACTTTGGAATTGGAGATTTTATATTGTTTATGGGCTTTCTTTTTTTCAAAAATCAGAGACTTTAATTCTGGACTGAACCATGGCGGAAATTTTTTATTTTTTGCTTTAGCTTTAGGGACATAGATATCAAAGCAACAATTCAAACACTGATAAAGCGTATTTAATGTTATATCAACATTATTTTGCGTCATTAATGAGGCCCAGTCGAAATTTGCCAAGAAAAAGTTCATTGCCAAATAATTGCAGTGTTTAAAATCATTATAGCAATATTCAAAATTAAGTTCATCCAATTTTGTCGGTAGCGGAATTTCTAAATATAGAGCTGGATGATAAACATCACAACGCGTAATGGGTTCTGTAGAAATGACAACTTTAACATCAGAACTAGCTAAACACCAAATCTAATATGTTGCCCGAGACATTCGGAAATTAATTCATTTGGTACCTATTTAAGTATGCTGACAAATCTGATAAAAGTTCTGATTGTTTATTTAAGTTTCCCATGAGAATCGCTCAAAATTCATTATTACTCCATAACAAACCTGGCAAGTTGAAATCACCACACATTAAAAAATTATCACACTTGTACTCCTCCAAAAGACAGTTCACAAATGAACAGTACTCCTCATACACTTCTACTTGTGATAGTGGAGGAATATATACACAACCCAAAATTAATTTATACCGATTTATGGTGACCATAACAAAAACCTGTTCGACGCTTTTATTGGGTGATTTGAGCTGGTAAGATGAGAGATTTCTTACGGCAATCATAATTCCACCGCCATGTTGACTTACACTGGTATCCTTTGAACGGTCACATCGGTATATATTATAGTCAAAGAGTTTTAATTCAGTATTGTTATTATCATTCTTTAACCATGTCTCAGTAAAGAAGAGAATATAAATATCAACTATTTTTGTTCAGCAGTGTACATAAGATATGTATTAGTACAAGAAACTTACAACAGAAAATTGGAAAGCATATAAAAACGCTCTTTAATTATTGTTAGTGTAACATTATGCGTTAGTTTACGTTAAAGTTAATATTCTGTTGATTTAATAATTATATAATTTGGAAGCATTTATATTACAAATATTTTTAGGTGTTAAGAATACTTCTAAATAAACGAAATTCATCTAGCATGGAATCGGTCTTAAGTGCATTTTCCGAATTAGCTCAATTAGCAGTAAGAAAAGTTTTTACACTATCAGGTAAGTTTTTTTTTTTACAAAAATTCCATTATGTATTACTCCTATATTGTTTTTACTCTCGGCTCAAAATTTCTGTATTCGTGGATTTATAACTAATAATGTAATGTAAAAAAGATGCAAATGAAAACTATATACGTTCTAACACTAACAAGGTTCGGGCTATATGGGATGTGGTCAACAATTCTCGACCGTTAAAGAAGAGAGTGGCTTATTCCGATGTATTGGACGCTGATAAGATGAATAACTTTTTTGTACATCAACCACTTGAGCTTATAAAGAATATAAAACAATCAAAAACTTCACCTACTCACTTTCTTTCCGAATGTGCATTTCAGTTTGATTTCCGCGATATTACCCCGAATCAGGTTAGGGAAGCCATAGATAGCCTCAAAAGTTCGGACAGTATATATATATATATATATATATATATATATATATATATATATATATATATATATATATATATATATATATAACATTAATGTCAGAATGGTTAAGTCTATCAAAAACCTCATTATAACCCCACTAACAATATTATTTAATAAATGTGTCAAGACTGGTTTATTTCCTGACTCTTTTAAAAAATCTAAAGTTATTCCTGTTCATAAGACAGGTTCTGTTAATGATTGTCAGAATTATAGGCCCATAAGCATTATTCCGGTGGTCTCAAAGGTTTTTGAGATTATCCTATCAAAGCAAATTTACGGTTATATGGAAACCTTTAATATCTTTGACCCTTCTCAGTTTGGTTTTCGGGCGGGAAGGGGCACTGAATTGGCTGTCATTGACTTGGTGCGCACCATTGTGTCTGAATTTGAGAGTGGTGGCTTCGCTGGGATTACATTTTGTGATCTCAGCAAGGCTTTCGATTTCATCTCACATGATATTCTTCTAACAAAATTGGAACACTATGGTTTTGGTTCCTCAAGTCTCTCTCTAATTAAGTCTTACTTAAAAAATAAGTTCAATGTGTTTATTATAATGCTAATCTTTCAGAGACCGGTGTAGTGAGCGTCGGAGTGCCGCAGGGCTCGGTATTGGGACTTGTCCTGTTCATAATATATATAAACGATCTACCAGATAGTGTCCCTTCTTCTTCCGGGGTTGTGTTGTATGCCGACGACACAACTTTGGCTAATAGGAACCCTGATTTAACGAGCCTTCGGTTTGCGATGCTTGACGTGCGGTCGGGGACCTCGCTGTGGTTTGATGTCAATTAGTTGTGTCTCAATGCTAAAAAAAACTAAAAATGTCATATTTACTCAAAAACAGCTGATTGGTGATCGGCAGACTGTTAAATTTTTGGGATTACATATGGATCAAAAGTTGTTATGGAGTGAGCACGTTCAGATTGTGTCAAATGAAGTTTCAAAGAATTTGTTTCTTTTGAGAAATCTAGTGCGAGTTGCAAATCATGAAACATTTATGAGCGCTTACTTCAGCCTCCTCCACACCCATCTATCATATGGAATTCTTATCCGGAGACATTCACCGCATTCTGGCAAACTCTTTAGTCTGCAACGGAAGGCCATTAGAATTATTATGGGGCTGCGCTTTCGCGCAGACGTCAAAAACCACTTCAAGAATCTAAATATTTTGACATTGCCATCAGTATATATATTTAAATGTTTATTATGGATCCATGAAAGACGGGAACAATTTGCACTGCATAGTGACATTCACCATTACAATACAAGGCATGCTTCACTCATGGCACCTGACTTTGTACGTCTGACTAAGAGTCGATATTCTGTCAATTATTATGCTCCTCGATTTTACAACAAGCTTCCTTTGCATCTAAAGAGCCTATCATTTGATCTGTTTAAAAGCAAAGTTAAAAATATACTGATGCAAAATAGCTTTTATTCGCTTGGCGATTTTATTAACGCAGACTTATTGTCTTGTTGAAATATGTTGATGTGAGAGGGAATTAATATTTTGTTGTTTATTGAAATCCACCAGTTTGATGCAACTTATGAGTATAAGTTTGTCAGTGTGATTATTATAGTATCTTGTAGGAATTTTTATTTTTATATGTTTATTTTGACGTGTGTAAAATTGTAATAATTGTGACACAAATAAATATCTATCTACCTATCTATCTATCTATCTATCTATCTATCTATCTATCTATCTATCTAATAGATAACATAATACTAAAATAACATGTTTTTATTTACCATTTTTTAAAACACACAAGTATACCCTTTGCCATATTGTTGCTTGGTCGGAAGTTTTCTGAGGTAAGCAGCGCCGCCGCACGCGCCTCCAGATCACACTTCGGTGCCGAATCTTTTATTTTATTGCCGCAATTTGTCATTCGTCGTAGTAATTTTGAATAACATGGTAAGACTTGATTGGTTGAACGAAGCACAGAGCCAGAAGAATTGTAGAGGCTGGAAAAAAACTTATGCGCAATACTTGGCGCAATAAAGGCTTTTATTTTATTTATTTATTTATTGAATACAGCATCCACAGCAGTTAAGCCAGTTACAGATACCTTTCTTAAAGTTAAAAACATTAAACTAACATTCCTAGTTAATATTATTGTCAATATTACATCCGAACCTGAGAATCTAGCAATTTATGGTCAAGAATATCCTTATATCTACGTAAAGTAATACTACTTAAATCTACATCACTAACGTATGTATTAAAATAATTACACATTTTATATAGGGGCGAATTTTTGTAAGTATTTGTTCTAGGATATTCTAGATAAAATGTTGGTCTTTGTCTTGTTCCACCATTATTTACCATAAATGGAAGTTGCAGCAATAGGTCGGGGCTATTTATTTTATTTTTTAAGATCTTGTATATATATACCAAACATATTTTTATACGTTTGTTTTCCAATGAAAGTCTGTTAAATATATTCAATAAGTCTAGGTGATTATAACCCTGAATAGGATAGTATCCAAATTTTTTAAAAAACATATACTTCAAAAACTTTCGCTGGACACGTTCTATTGTTCTACTCCACACTTCATATTGTGGTGACCATATTATACTACAGTATTCAAGTTTTGGCAGTACAAGACTGTCAAAAAGTGTCATGCAAACATCAACATTAAAATGTCTAGTAGATCTGATGATGAAACCCATTATCTTGTGAGCTTCATTAATTTTATTTATTATATGCTCATTGAAATTCAATGAACTATCAAACAATACTCCCAAATCCTTCTGACAAGAAGTCCGTTTTAACACTATATCATTAACAGAATAGGCTTGATTTAAGACATTTTTATTCAGAGTAAAATACATTGACGAGCACTTGTTGTCATTAAGACAAAAACCGTTTATTCTACACCATTCAACAACATTATTTAGATCCTGCTGTAAACAGTCACAATCATCAGCAGTCAATACTTCCCTAAAAAGTTTAAAGTCGTCTGCAAACAGTAATGCTTTTGAGTGTTTGATCACGTTACATATATTATTAAAGGCAATTAAGAATAAAAGAGGTCCCAAATTAGACCCCTGTGGAACACCAGAAGTACTTCTATATACATATGATTTGGCCCCTTTTATTTCAACGTACTGCTTTCTATCAGTCAGGTAAGAGACAATAATATTTATCAGATTCACTGTAACATTCAGTTGCTTAAGAGATTGTATTATAAGGGTATGGTTCACTCTGTCAAATGCTTTTGCCATATCCGTGTAGATTACATCAACTTGTGCTTTTTTATTAAAAGAGTTATGAATGTATTGTGTAAAAGTAATTCTTCTTCTTCTTCTTCTACTTCTTGGAGATCTGTCGATCTGTTAGTTCTGAAGCTGCCTCTGCATCTTTTCCTGAGAGGCAGATTGCCAACTATCTTTCCACCTTTTAGGGGGCCTCCCGGGAGGTCTTGAGCCGGGCGGGTTATTTTCTAGGACTATTTTCGGAAGTCTGTTCTCGTCCATCCGTCTTACATGGTTGTACCACTGCCTCTTACGTTGTCTTCCCCATCTCACAATGTCTTGTATCCCGCATTGTTCTCTGATATCTGTGTTTCTTACTCTGTCTCTTCTTGTTTTCCCCACTATTGTTCTCAGTGTTTTCATTTCGGCCACCCTTAGCATGTGTTTCGTCTTGTTAGTGTCCTCACGGACTTCCGTGCCGTATGTCATGATGGGTCTGATACAAGTCTTGTAGATTCTAATTTTGCTATCTTTGCGCATGTACGAGTTTGACCAGACTATATCTCGTAGGCATCCTGATAGTGCGGATGCTTTGTTAATCTGGCTCCTTAGGTCTTTAACTGGGTCGTGGGTGCTTGATATGTCTATGCCTAGGTATCTGAATTGCATCACCTGCTCTATGGGATTGTCCTCCACCCCCAGCTTACATCTGAGTGGATCCTTTGCGATTGTCATGCATTTGGTTTTGCTGATAGAAATGTTCATATTGAGTTAGCGGCTTACTTGGAAAAACTGGAAGAGTTGTCTCTGTAGATCGTTTTCTGATTCAGCAATAATTGCTACATCATCGGCGTAGCACACCAAACCCACTCTTTTGTTGCCTAGTCTGTATCCGAGATTGAGACATGTTACCTTGTTTAAGATTTTATTCATGAGGAGATTAAACAAAAAAAAAAGTAATTAAGTTAGTTAATGTTGACTTATTTGGTAAGAACCCATGTTGGCACTCAGATATACTGTGCTTAACTTCATCATATATTCTGTTAAAAATCACTATTTCAAATAACTTTGACGTTGCATTTACTATGCTAATAGGCCTATAATTAGTTAGTTTAAAAACATATACTTGAAATATGAGACTTTGATTTTTTTAGGTCTACCGATTACATCTCTACCTCAGTTCTTCGAATCGGACGACGTGTTTTTCATCTACGGCAACGAGAGACATTGTCAGGATGATTTCGAATTGGATTTTGAAGAGAGTAAAACGATACAGCAGTATAAAAGAACGCCTGGTCTACGGAACGGGTAAGAAATCTACTAACAGGGAAACTCTCTCCGTTTTTGATAAGATTTAAGTGCATTATTCTTTGTCAAATTAAATTAAAAAAATTAACAAAGCCATCTAAACAAAACAGGATGTACCTCGACCCCCTCAGAAATCCTCAAAGGCGTGAACACATATCGCAGCAAATAAATAACGAAATACACAAAATATCGAAAATGCTAAACGAAAACAGAACCATTAACGAATGTTGGGACGATATACAAAACTCGATTTTAAAAGAAGTGGAAGAGTCTCTGAAAACACCTAAAAGAATGGCAAAAAATGAGTGGATGACACAGGAAATTCTTGACCTTATGGAGGTACGACGGAAATATAAAAATAGAGATACTGACAAATACAGTGAAGTCAATAAACTCATAAAAAGAAAAATTAAGCAAGCCAAAGAACTCTGGCTCGAAAATTCCTGTAAAGAAATAGAAAACCTCCAAAAAAAATACAACAATTTCAATCTCGATAGGAAACTTAAATATACCTCCGGAATCAGAAAACCAAAAAATGCTCATTAACTCAAGGACGCCGACGGAAGAATCTGTAATCACGAACAACAGTGCAGAGAATGGGAGAGATACATCAGTGACCTTTTTGACGATGCTACTTGAGAAAACGCTGCACATACACATACTATATGCAGCAGCGAGATAGACAGGGGCCCCAGTATATTGAAATCAGAAGTCAGGAAAGCAATACATCTAGCCAAAAATAATAAGGCACCTGGACCATATCAAATCCCTGCTGAGTTGCTTAAACTTCTAGATGAGGAAAATATTTCCTACTTAACCACTTTCTTTAATAAAATCTACAATGAAGGAATAATACCAGATGATTGGTTAGAATCGCTGTTTGTAACATTACCAAAGAAAAGTAGACCCACCAAATGCAGCGACTTTTGGCTGATTAGTTCAATGAGCCACACACTTAAGATACTTCTACGAATTATACAGAACCGAATATTCCTTCTATGCGAAAGTAGAGTGAGTGATAAGCAATTTGGATTTAGAAATGGTCTAGGAACAAGAGAGGCACTATTTTGTATGCGCGTTCTCCTGCAAAAGGGCTGTGAATTCTGAAAGAACATCTACGTCTGTTTCATCGACTTTGAAAAGGCATTCGACCGAGTACAACATGATAAACTTTTTGAGTGCCTACAAGCAGCAGGTCTAGACCACTACGATATAAGACTGCTAAAACATCTGTATTACAATCAAGTAGCCTCTATCCAAATTGAAAACAGTCGTACTCAAAACCTACCCATCAAACGTGGAGTAAGACAGGGTTGCGTTCTGTCACCCTGTCTCTTTAATGTATACTCTGAAGAAATCTTTAGGGAGGCTTTGGATGACAGACAAGAAAGAGTAAGACTAGGCGGAGAAGTAATCAACAATATTAGATTTGCTGATGATACGGCCATTCTTGCAGAAAGCATCGAGGATTTCCAAACAGTAAACCTAGTCAATGAAGCGTGCTGCTGAGGAGGCCTTAAAATCAACATCTCAAAAACAAAGTGGATGACAGTTGGAAAGGTTACTGTAGACGAATGTCAACTTTGGCTCGATGGGAAGAGGATAGAGCGTGTAAACCATTTCAAATACCTTGGCAGTTGGTTGAATGTAATTTCGTGGAAGGCCTTTATGACATGGAAACCAGTTCTATGCAACAGAAACCTATCAATGCATATTCGTAAGAGGGTCCTGAAATGCTATGTATGGTCTATTCTATTATACGGTTGCGAGACATGGACACTAAAAACCACAACGCTAAACAAACTGGAAGCATTCGAATTGTGGTGCTATCGTCGAATCCTAAAGATATCATGGGTTTCGCGCACTTCCAACGAGGATGTTCTCAGAATGATGGATACAGATCGACTGCTCTTGAACATTATAAAGAGGCGGAAAACAGAATACTTCGGTCACATAATTAGAGGACCTAAATACCAGCTACTTCGCCTTATAATACAAGGAAAAGTGGACGGAAAAAGATGGATAGGCCGAAAGAAGCTATCATGGCTGCGGAACATCAGGCAGTGGTGTGATTGCACGGTAGAAGTACTATTTCGCGCAGCAGCCGATAGAGAAAGATTTCAGGAAATTGTAAACATGATGACCGCCAACGTCTAAATACAGACATGGCACCTAAAGAAGAAGAAGATTCTTTGTCAAAGTCCAAGAGACGCATTTTTTGTACTGAAATTTCAGGAATAATTCAAATGCTGACTTTCAAGAACACCTTTCGAAACTATCGCTCTACTTTTGTATGAGAGTGTATATAATCGGTTATTTATTTAAGGAAGCATAATAAGAAAAGCTTGTAAATGAAAGTATGGGCGTGAGAAGAGGGATGTGGTGACTTTGAAAGTCAGTTTTTAAGAGTTATTGAAAGTTAATTTTACTTTTTAAACGTAAACCTCCATAGTTAGGTATGATATGGCGTATATGCACTGTTTTTTTTTCTAGAGCGGGACCAAAACCAAAAATGCCCAAAAAAGAACTGAATAGAACATACGACTCTGAAGAAAGTCTGTTAAAAAAATTAAGTTTAGATAATAATATTGCCTTACCTTCTGGAATGAAGGGGAAATATACTGTTGGAAGGATGATCGGAGATGGTAAGCAATTCTCCATGTATTAACAAGTTCGAAAACCATTTGCAGTTCTTATTACATATTCGAAAACATTTTTTTACAGGTAATTTTGCAGTAGTTCGGCTGTGTAAACACGTGATTACTGAAAACGAATATGCCTTAAAAATAATTGACAAATCCAAATGCAAAGGAAAGGTAAGGCCGGTAAGAAAGTAAAATTGAAGAAGTGGTATTGCGTTTAATTTACGTAACATAGTTATGTTACTGTTATGTAATAAGGTTATGTTGCTGTTAAGTTACATTAAAGTAATAATGTTACATTATTATTTAATTTATTTTTTTTTGTGTTGTAGGAAGATATGATTGAAAATGAAGTAAAGATCTTAAGGATGATTAGTCATTCGAACATAATGTCTCTTATAGAAGACCATGACACTAAAGCTATGTTGTATTTAGTCTGTGAATATGTCGCCGGTAAGTGACTGATATACACTTGTGCATAAATTTTTTTGTGCCGATGTTATTTATCTAGTAGGCGGATATATTCACTTGTTTTAAAAATACTGACATTTTCAGGTGGAGATCTGTTCGATATCATCACGGTAGCACAAAAGTTTTCCGAAGAGCAGGCTGCTTTGATGATAAAGCATCTTGTGTCAGCTTTAGCTTATCTACATAACCTAAATATAGTACATAGGGATGTTAAACCTGAGAATCTCTTGGTAAGTATGAGTTGCTCCGATAGTAAGAAGATTAAATTTTTTGGGGTGTTATTAGCAAATTTGTGTTTCTCGTTTTTTTTTTCAGGTTGAAATGGACAATGGCAAAATAAAATGCCTAAAATTAGGGGACTTTGGTTTGGCCTGTGAGGTAACGGGACCCCTTTACACCGTGTGCGGGACACCGACTTATGTAGCCCCTGAAATTTTGGCGGAAAGTGGATATGGACTTAAGGTAAAAAAATACATCTAATTTTAAAAATACTTCAAAAATTTTCACCTTATTGATTTTCTAATATAACTTTTAACTTAAACATTTCTTGCAAAGAACAACTGAAACCTCTCTTTTTTTGTGGGGGAGGGGGCAATATCACAACAGCAAAGAAACGATCGATTTAACCCCACCCCATTCATATACCGGGTGTCAACGAATCTATTAGACAAGTCATAATTTCTAGAGTATTATGTGTATCAAAATGAGAATTGGTACAGGTAAATGGTATGTGAAGGGGAGAGTTTTCGCATATTTTCCACTTTCCGGCCACTTCCGGTTTCACCGGAAATGGCCCCGGTTTTGAATTTTTAAATGGAACACCCTGCATATTTTAACATTTTTGGATTTCTGAGACAATTCTAGATCAGAAGGTGACATTTTAAAAACTTTTTACGTCTACTTCATTTTTTTAGAGCCACTTTTAAAATTGCATCTAGGTGGCCATGATCGGACGCAAACTAATCTAAGGGCCTTAGGTGATGTCAAAAAAATACAATCGCAAAGTTTTAGTTACTAGTATGAAAGACAGGAATAAGACAAGTTGACAAAATTACGTTGTCATTTCTAACTATTAATTTTCAAATGGCGACCCCTTTTTGACAACTACTTTTCGAAAAAAGCATTCTTTGACGAGTCTAACGGTACTAATTTATTTGCGATTGGATTAGACATAAAAACAGAAATTAAATATTATTAAGCAAAATACTGGATAATTTATTTACTTATGACAAGTGCGCCATGGACATCCATGATGCATAATAATTTGCAACTGTTTTTATCAAGTCTTCTTTGGAAAACAAAGCACTCACTTAAGTAGATAATGACAGGGACATACGCTCTAAGAACAGACGTAAAAGTTTCTTAATTTTCGTTAAGTTTAGTTTAAATTTTCGTTAAAATAATGTATACTCGGCAGCATTCCTTGAATTTCTATGACACTCTCCAAATATTAATAACATATCCACTTTTTCACTTTGAGTATACATTATTTTAACGAAAATTTAAACTAAACCTAACGAAATTAAGAAACTTTTACATCTGTTCTTAGAGCGTATGTCACTGTCATTATCTACTTAAGTGAGTGCTTTGTTTTCCAAAGAAGACTTGATAAAAACAGTTGCAAATTATTATGCATCATGGCTGTCCATGGCGCACTTGTCATAAGTAAATAAATTAGTACCGTTAGATTCGTCAAAGAATGCTTTTTTCGAAAAGTAGTTGTCAAAAAGGGGTCGCCATTTGAAAATTAATAGTTAGAAATGAAAACGCAATTTTGTCAACTTGTCTTATTCCTGTCTTTCATACTAGTGACTAAAACTTTGCGATTGTATTTTTTTGACATCACCTAAGCCTTAGATTAGTTTGCGTCCGATCATGGCCACCTAGATGCAATTTTAAAAGTGGCTCTAAAAAAATGAAGTAGACGTAAAAAGTTTTTAAAATGTCACATTCTGATCTAGAATTGTCTCAGAAATCCAAAGATGTTAAAATATACAGGGTGTTCCATTTAAAAATTCAAAACCGGGGCCATTTCCGGTGAAACCGGAAGTGGCCGGAAAGTGGAAAATATGCGAAAACTCTCCCCTTCACATACCATTTACCTGTACCAATTCTCATTTTGATACACATAACACTCTAGAAATTATGACTTGTCTAATAGATTTGTTGACACCCGGTATGTCATACAATATGACAAACGAAAGTAAGTTGTCAAAATTAATTCAATATCGAGGGAGGGGGAGTAAACAAGATCCATAATTGAAACCCTGGTGGGGGCAATTGCCTTCACGGCCTCCTTGGATCCACTCTTGATAACGGTCCATTATTCTTAGGAAATTTTGGACGGATTTTTTTTTTTAAATAATATATTACCAGGTTTGTCCGAAAAATATTTGACTTTGAGCTGTAATTTAGAACGCAAATTCTAGTGAAATACTCCGTTGGCCACCATAGCCTATGAAGAGGCTTTGCTTCACAAAAGCAGAAGTGTTATAAAAATGTTGTGGCTTCGAAAGGGGAATGCTTTGAAGGAGCTATCGTCGTCACTTATTACTTTTCGGACATACCTCGTATGTTAAAAAATATTCCTCCCTCTCTCCCCGAAGCAAATATCAAGTTTTAAAATATAATTACAACTTATATTGAGTCACATTTTGCTTATAATGATGTCATATGTTTTGGACATAACACCTAATAAAACTTTATGTAGAAAATTTGAGAATATAACATTGATAAGAAGAGTGGTTACCTCCTGAAATTAACGGATGGTTCGAAATGTCCCAAGATTGACATATAAAAACACAATTTTTTGGCAAAATTCAACTTTGCTCATTAACATAGTCGCCTTTTAGAGTGATTCAATCATTCCAGCGCCGCTTCAACATTTCTATGTCTTTTTTATAGAACGATCTGCCCAACCCTTCAAAATACGCTTCAGTTTCGATGATCACATTTTCATTGGAACCATAACTCTTTTCGGTGAGCATTTTTTTGAGGTTTTGCAAATAGGTAATAGTCGTTGGGGCCAAATCTTAAGAATAGGGTGGATGTGGAACCAATTCGAAGTGCAATTCATGCAGTTTGCCATCATTGCTATCGAGTTGTGACACTTTGTATTGTCTTGGTAAAAGACCACTGTTTTCTTCTTCATTTTGGGTGTTTTTTTTCCGATCTCTTCCTTTAAACGCATCAATAACGCCATATATTGATGGTTTTTCCCTTTTCAAGATAATTGATAAGTATTATACCATGCACTTCCCAAACTACAGATGCCGTAATCTTCACATACCCAAATATTTGTATACATATGTAAGTACATGGTCTACTGATATTAATACGATGTCGGTTATCTCACGCACTTTCACTTTACGATTGTTTAAAAAGATTTTGCTAATTTTGTTGATGTTTTTCCGTGTAACACCCTCATTTGGACGCCCAAAACGTTCAGCATCATTTGTGTCTGTACGATTGCGTTTGAATTCAGCCAGCAAACCAGCGACAGAAGGTTGCTTTCGTCAGGGAAGATTCCTAATAACACTTTTCAAGCTATTCTCGAGTTTTAATGGTATTTTCTCCCATCAAATAACAATGTTTTATTAACGTACAAAATTCGTTTTTATATTATTTTGAAAATATCGAAATGTGCTTCATTAAAACTTCAAAATCTCGATGACTAATGATTAGAATGTCTTGATCATTTAAAGGTTGGTACTAACTAAAAATCGTATGAACATTAGAGTCGCCATCTATGTGTCAGTCTCGGAACTTTTCGAACCACCTGTTAAATAATGCTCTAGTGATTAATTTTTATGTTTACATTTTTGCATTGTTGCAGATTGATGTGTGGGCAGCAGGTGTTATTCTGTATATTCTGTTATGCGGATATCCGCCGTTCGCAAGTCAAGATAACGACCAGGAAAAATTATTTGATTGTATTTTATCAGGTAATTGTCAAGTACTTTATAAAACGTACAATTTGTTTTTCAAGTTGTGATGCGGAAAAAAGAGTATGACATTGTCTTTTGTTGTTTACATGCTGTTTCAACTGTTTTTAGGTCAGTACGACTTTCCAGATGAATTTTGGCAGGACGTTTCCTCTCTAGCAAAAGAATTAATACAAAACATGCTTCAACTCTTACCCGAGTTGAGATTTTCCGCGGAAGATGTCTTAGATCATCCATGGTTACAGTTGGCCAACTAAAATTTCGTTTTGGCGGGGAGAAAAATTTATTGCAAATTGAAGGTCTGAAAAGGTAAGCTTATTCTAGCTAGATTTTTAAATTTTGAGTTTACAGGGTGCTACAAAGTCGATATCACTAACTAGGAGTAGCAAATTAGTTTCATGCAAGATAGTTGTAGAGCTCCAACTTTCAGAAATATTAAAGATCATAAAAAATGTGGCTAAAGCTAAACACGAGGTCCAACTGTCATTTGTAGCACCTCGTATAAATTCATTTTAATTTTATAATATTACATAATACCCATTTTCAGCAAAAATGGCTTAATACCGGTGATTTAGTGCATAGAAAGAGGCCGACATAAGCGCCATCCTTAGTAAAAGTCCGCCCAGCAGCTTGTCAGTTACTTTAGAAAAGAGATCGCTGAAAGTGACCTAGTTTTGAGAATAGCAACCATTTTTAAATTTAAGATTACGGAAAATTTATAAAATTGGTAGGAACATTAGTAACATGAGCTGTTTAACAAAAAAATAACAACATTAATTTTTATCAACCGATATAAAAGGGAACAAATTCAAGTCATTAAGCTGTCATAGCATTTTCATTTGAATCGAAAATCAATTAAATGATCTCATCAACAATGAATTATTGATTTAGTTACAGTGTGGTTTTTGTTGAACGGCTTGTAAAACCCGACAATTTTGTAACTGTTACTGACATTGATTTATCTCATGTACTAGGCTTTAAAAAATTAGCGCTAAATTGTAACACTAATCAAAAACTAACCAATAAAACAGTAATGTAAGTCACCGTAGTCCGAGTTTTAACAGTGCTTTAAAAAAAAAAATGTTAAGTGCAGTTTTGAGTTCTCGTACCAATGGCACGCCTCTGTCTATTGACTGCGAGAGTGCCTATCTACTATTCTGCTGAGTAATTTTTGTGATTTTTATGCAGGGTGTATTTTTGGTTAATTTACTCGAGGGATAATATAGTACTACAGTTATATGAATAGGAATTTTCTTTTTGTTGGTGATAGAGCGCGTGAATAGAATAGATTCATATTGAGCAATTTTGTTTCTATTAGTTGACCGTGTAGTTATTAATTAGATTTTACTTTTTTTCGGTCATACTATTACTTCATAAGAAATTAACACATGTTTTTTCTGACGTTTCGTTTTATTTTATTGATTAAACCATCTTCAGAGAATTACTGTAAATATGAAAAGGAATATTTGTTTTGTTATATAAACTGAAATTTTAATTTCTTACCTAATGTTAACAAGTGGTTCACTTGATTAAATACATTGAACCTTTTTATTATTTTAATATAAATATAAACAAGAACTTCTTTTTTTAATATAAATATAAATATAGAAATCTGATATTATTTTTTTAATGCGTTTTTTACACATCTGTTTTGTTTGGCTTTTGACATAACACTACTAAAGAGTTTGAAAGTTTCTGGACCATCTACAATTTTATTGCCCTATTAGATTGGTGTACGCATTACTCAGGTCATTTGTGTCCGTTCTGAAATTCATTGTACAAGGTGTTCTTTTGATATGGATCATTTCTTTAATTGTTCTTCTGTTGTAATTAATTTTTGTGTCCAAAATCTCCACGTTGTTAAAATCGATATTGTGTATGTAATCTATTTCATGTTTGGCTAAGGCGGTTTTATTATCGTTATTGTGATGTCTAATGCTGTATTTGTGATTTTGTATTCTATTTTTTAAATACTGTTTGGTTTGACTGACATATGTTTGGTTGCAATCTAAACAATTGATCTTGTAAATGACATTTGTTTGTTCGTCTTTAGGGATATCGGGTTTAAGTTTTGTATAAAGGGTTTTGAAATTATTCGAAGGTTTATCAGCTATTTGGATATCATATGGTTTTAGTACTTTTTTATTGGGATTAGTAATTTCTCGTATATACGGCAAATATACATATTTTTGGGTTGGTAAAACATTGCTTTTTGTTGGTTTATTGTTGTTATAGAGTTTTTCTATTCGGCTTTTTATTATGGGTTCAACAAATTTCTTTGGATAATTGTTTTTTGCTAAAGTGTCTTAACTTAAACCCGATATTCCTAAAGACCAACAAACAAATGTCATTTACAAGGTCAATTGTTTAGATTGCAACCAAACATATGTCGGTCAAACCAAACAGTATTTAAAAAATAGAATACAAAATCACAAATACAGCATTAGACATCACAATAACGATAATAAAACCGCCTTAGCCAAACATGCACAGATAACATACACAACATCGATTTTAACAACGTGGAGATTTTAGACACAGAAATTAATTACAAACATAGAACAATTAAAGAAATTATCCATATCAAAAGCACACCTTGTACAATGAATTTCAGAACGGACACAAATGACCTGAGTAATGTGTATACTAATCTAATAGGTCAATAAAATTGCAGCTGGTTCAGAAACTCTCAAACTCTTTAATAGTATTCTGTCAAAAGCCAAACAAAACAGATGTGTAAAAAATACATTAAAAAAAAAATCAGTTTTCTATGTTTATATTTATATTAAAAAAAGAAGTTTTTGTTTATATTTATATTAAAATAATAAAAAGGTTCAATGTAAGTTAATCAAGTGAACCACCTGTTAACATTAGGTAAGAAATTATAATATCAGTTTATATAAAAACAAAATACATATTCCTTTCCATATTTACAGTAATTCTCTGAAGATGGTTTAATCAATAAAATAAACCGAAACGTCAGAAAAAACACGTATTAATTTCTTATAACGTAATAGAATGGCCGAAACCCAAAAAAGTAAAATCTAATATCGAGCAATTTTACGTATTTTGAGACTTTAATATTTCAATCAGTTTTAATCAAAATTGAGTATATTTTTTACCACCTTATTGGATTCACAGCTTTCAGCTGTGTAACGGATTTTTCCCACACCACATGACTATGCTGAATTATACGCGGTTCTATCAAAAGGTAACGAGCATTTTCAATCTTTTCAGAAAGTATTCATTTTATCATCAGTTTTTATCTTATCTTCTGCAGAGTAATCCCTGGACTACGCTGGGTTGGTGCTAAAAAAAGTACGGACCACTCGTTTCATGTTCAAAACAGTGAAAATTGCTTTACATCGCTTCAGCAAATTCTTTAATGGTTTTTTTTTCGCGAGAGATATATTCTATGTCTTCTCGGCCTGCTTAAAAACTTTTGCAACATTTATAAACTTATGATTGTGACACAATATCGTTGGCAAAGATCTTTTTTACACAAAATTTCAAATTTCGCCACATAAAAAATCACCAAATATACTGGAACTCGCTCGCCAAACATAAACTAAGCGTCGCAGCTGCCTTAAAATTGACATTTACGTCACTGACAGTATTACCAACATGAAAAAAAGTAATCAGTTCGACAAGCAAGATACAATGAGCGCAATTTGAAAATTTTCGTTACTTTTTGATCGAACCTCGTATGTACAAATAATGCCCTAATCACCTACGAGGGTTGATCACTATACTCCACTTCTGACCTAGGCAGAATAAGAACTGGACATAATTTGTTCTTTATTTTTCCATATAATCGCCTCAAGTCTCTATATACTTTTTCCAAAGGTGTTTTGCCAAAAATTAGATTTGTGATGGTAATGACTTCATCGAGTGAAAACTCCTTGCTATATATATATATATATATATATATATATATATATATATATATATATATATATATATATATATATATATGAACAAATAAATAACAGATTTACAGGGAAGAAATCAACTATAAGTTCGACTTCCTTTCTTCGAGATACTCTATTTAAACCTTGCAAGCAAAAAGAAATTGTTCAATTCGGGAAAAGGCTGATTGAAATATTAAGGTTTAAATTTTACAGTTACACACATACGTGTTACTCCTTATCTTGGGACCTTTCAAGTTTTATATTCCTACTAGGGATGGGTTCCCATAAAACTTGTTTTTTACCAGTTTTATTCCTATGACAATACAGTAATTTACGTGGGAGTATAATACCACTTAAAAGTAATTTTAAACATATATATACAAAAATTTTTTGTCTTTTATTAATCCATGCAGTAGCTAAAAAAGAACCATTTAAACAATATGAAAATTATGCAATATTGGAATTATATATTTACAAATAAAAACTGCTCTAAAATAATTTTTACACACATAAACCCATCTCTACTAACAAAGGCAAGCGATTGCGCAGAATCAGTAGTTTGAAAGCATACGTATCTACAAAAGAGAATTACAAAAGTTCCAAATCCCTTCGTTTTGACCAATTTAAAAAATCACCCTGTGTAATATTTTATTATTAGTGTTATTTAGTATTAATATTTCCGCTTTCAAAACACCTTTCGCTTTAAAACACGATAATTTTTGTCTTTTAGCACCGTTTCTGCCTTAAATAGTGTTTTATTTTTATTACTGCATTTTAAAATAGCATTTATACAAACTAGACACACAACTACCGTGCATAGGAACGCCGTTCTTAAGACAGACAGAAAGTTCCTCACGCCCGCTTCTAGGCGAACCATAGACGTAAGATAAATTAATATTACTTTAATATAGAAGAAAATTGGCTCACATTTAAAAAGAGAGCGTTTACCACGAGCAGGACCTCTCTTTTTAATGACGGAGCTAAGCATGATACTCCAAATGTCATTAGATACTCCTGTCACCTGACGGAAATTAGAAAGAGAGGTCCTGTTTTTCAAAAACGCTCTATCTCTTTTTAAGCGTGAACCAACTTTCTTCTAAAGGATCCGCTGTCTATATTAGGTAATATTTTCTTTTACGTCTATGAGGTGGACATATTGACTGTCTTATGTAGGGTTTGCCGATGCACTCTGAACAATTATCGCAAGTTAAATCAGTTTCCAAAACGTTTCTACATAAGTATAATTTTTAAAATCGTCGCCATGTACAGGAATAAAATGAAGACTAAATGTTATTTAAAAATAGGGATGTTGGTATTTTTAAAAGTATCGATATTTCGATATAAGTATCGGTCATTTAATCGATTAAGTATTTTCTCAAAAACTACTTCTGAAATTAATCAGTCTCCAATCTAAGTAGATCTTCTTCTGTTGCTGCCTTATCCTCCTCAGTCTGGCTTATTTAATTATATTGACGGCAGCTCGACTGCACTTTGTATTAAATTATTAAGCCAGGATATAAAGCCTCGTCTACATTGGTAAAAATTTACATTGTGTGTGGCATGCGGCAAAAATTTGTACGTACATATACAATTTATGTGAGTCCACACACACAACGTAAATTTTTACTGTGGACGCGACTCAAGGCGTCTTCCGGATTCTTTTTTCCCATCAAATTTCGTAGAATCGCTGTAATATTTATAGGTTATAAAACACTTTTCATCCGATAAAAGGCAGTTCCAGAAGTAAGAACGATTCTTTACAATTTTTTAAACTAATATATCGATGCCGATACTTAGATTCTTGATCGACTAGATATATCGATACTTAAAGGGAAAATATCGATACTAATGAACAATCCTACTGAAAAATGAATTTTGAAAGTTTTTATATTTTTTTGTGAGCTTAAAATCGATTGTGTGAATGTAGCGTGTGCTTGTAGTATTTATTAAAACAGTGATGATTGGAGTTTGTGTACAAATATTTGTAATTGATTTATACATTTTTTGTAGGTTATAGTATACTTTTTTATATTGTTGCAATTAGATTGTAAATAAATAATTTAAATAGAAAGATCTTCGTTTTTATTTAATAAATTTTGTTTGCGTTATTTTCCCTTTACACGTTATCTGTATTAAAAATAAATTGGAAGATCCGTTAATTTCCTTGGACAAATAAACACAGTGAATTTACAAAAAGTAGAGAAAAAATAGCAGAAAGTACAAGAAGAAATAGTATAGAAACAAAATATTAGTTCAGGTTCACAAAATATTACAAAAAAATATAGAGATGGACATATGATCGCGCAGTTTGGTGTTCCCCAGAGGTGTCATATCTAAGGCCACCGGAACACGCAAGAAACCCATGTGTGTGAAGTCAATTTTGAATCGATTTTTAAAAGGAGATTCTCAATTGGACCGCTATGAATGTTTTTTTTAATGTATATACGTCGATTACTTCGATTTAAATGGGATCCTTTATTTTGGCAGAAATTGGTTCAATAAAGTCTAAGATGGCACTTATAATATGGCGGACAAAAAAAAATTAGTTTTGTCAGATTTTCTTCAAAATTTATATGAAGGAATTTTCGGGGTCGCACATAACGAATCTGGCTCCTACCATTAGTGTTTCATTATTATTGGTGTTGTTATTACTAATTATCATGAACTTGGTCTTTTTCGTATTAAGAGAGAGTCTATATTCTCCACTAACTCTTAATATTCTATTCATTATTTTTTCTAGGTCTTTCAAACTATTAGCTATTACTACGGTGTCATCTACATACCTAATATTGTTGATTAAAACTCCGTTTACTCTTATCCCTGCTGTTTCAGATTCAAGACTTTCCAATATGACTTCTTCAGAATAAGCGTTAAATAGTAAAGGTGACAATATACACCTTTGTCTGACTCCCCTTTGTATTTCCACATCTCCGGATATTTCCTGTCCAATTTTTACTGCCGCTCGCTGATTGTAATACAGATTTGATATGAACCTTAAATCTCTTTCATCCAAATTTTTGCTTCTGAGAATCTCTATCAGTTTGTCATGTTTGACCCTATCAAAAGCTTTGTTGTAATCTATGAAGCAGACATAGAGGTCCCGACTGATATCCAAGCATCTTTGAGTAAGCACATTAAAAACAAATAATGCTTCTCTTGTACCCACCCCGTTCCTGAAGCCAAACTGTGCGTCACTAATATCCAGCTCCAATTTGGAATGTATTCTAGGGTGTACAATTTTTAAAAGGGTTTTCAAAGTATGTGACATGAGACTGATTGTTCGATAGTCACTGCATTCTTTTGAATTTGCTTTCTTTGGTAAACCTATGAATGTTGATGTTAACATTTCTCGGGTAATAGTTCCTGTCGTGTAAATTGTATTAAATAATCTCACCAATAAATCCAGATTTTCGTCATTGATCAGCTTCAACAACTCACCCGGCATTTCATCTGGACTAACGGCTTTATTAGTTTTTATCGATCTTAATGCATAAATGACCTCTGCTTTAGTAATTTCAGGCCCTATGTCACCGCTCAGACTATTTACAAAAGAATTTTCGTGTCTTTGATCTTCAAATAGTTTTTCTATGTATTCTTTCCACCTGCATAATTTTTGTTGTGTTTCCATAATAATATTTCCCTCTTTGTCTAGCAATACGTTTGAGGTTTTTCTCTTTTCTATTCCAGCTAGTTCTTTGACTTTTTTATGCAAGTTGTAGTTGTCGTACTTGTTTTGCAACTCCTCTATTTCTTTACATTTTCCAGAAAGGTACTCTTCTTTAGCTGGTCTTATTTTTCTTCTTATTTGAATTTGCAACTGTTGATATCGGGTCTTGTTGGCCTTGTGTTTCCTTTTTTCATCCATCAACTCCAAAATATCATGTGTCATCCAATCTTCTTTCTTGTATCTTGATGTTGTAAGTACTTTCTTGCTTGGTTCCATAATTAACGTTTTGAAAAACTGCCACTGTTGTTCAACGTTGTCATCGTTTAGGCTTGCCTTGTCTTCTTTCTAAGTTTGTGTTGATGTCTTGTCTCAGCTTTTCTTTCGTTTCTTTTGATTTTAATTTGTGTATATTTAGTTTTTTGATGTTATGATTTGTTTGTATCCTTTTTAATTTAAGTTGGAATTTAGCGATAAGGGGATTGTGGTCCGAAAATACGTCCGCATCTGGGTACGCCTTTACTGAATGTACTGCGTTTCAATATCTGTGTTTTATTAAGACGTAATCAATCTGGTTTCTAACTATGTTGTTGTCCTTATCAGCTGGTGACTTCCATATGTAGAGACGACGTTTAGGTAGCTTAAAAAAGGTATTTGTTACTACTAGATTATGCTAGAATTCTATAAGACGATCTCCTCTATTATTGCGAACTCCAAGGCCGTATGGCCCGGCAATAGAATCACATTTACCCTGGCCGATTTTTGCGTTAAAATCCCCCATTATAACATTAATGTCTCTAGATTTTGTGAAGCGTAGTGTCTGTTGGAGCTCATTATCAAAGTTTTCTATTTCGTCCATCCACGAAGTAGACTATTCAAAACGTCAACTTACCTTCATCGTCCCATCCCCCTAATTGGCATTGAATATTCAGGGAAAAATAAAAAAAAAAACAACATAAAAATCTTTTTTAGTAATTTTTAATTGTACATTAAAAAAAGAAATAAATACAATAATAATAATAATAATGGTAAGTGCTAAAAATATACAGTAAAATATTAGCCTTAATTTAACCTCATTCAAAAAACTTTACATAAGGTATTTTTAATTTTTATTATTAGTAATTTTCCGTATAACATATTTATTATTTTAATACATTGATTTCACTGCCAATAAAATATATTTCTTATTAAATAGTGATAATATATTTACCTTTCTAACATGTATAAGTTTATTGGGACGAATAAAGATATAAAAAAATATTTAAAAATGTAAAGACAATTTTTATTACCTAGAGTAACGTTTTTAACAAAAAAATCATTAGTGTACCATATTAGTATAGCAATAACGAGAGATTCTGTTAATTTTTTACTTCCTGTAGTTCACCATTTTAGTTCTTAAATTTACGTATAGTTTTATTTTAATATTAAATCTAAGGTTGTAGAAAAAACGCAAACAACTTACAATGCTTTGCGTTTCTTCTATACACATTGTTATTGAGTTATCCAACTTCAAAATATTATTCAGGTACATTTCTTTTCAAACCAACAAGTTATTTGTAAAGTATAACTTTTTACTTCCTTTTACAAAACTTCAACCCAAAAAAATGGCAGTCGATCTAATCTGCTTTTCATTTAATTAAACGTTTCATTTACGACAAACAACTGACCTCGTTTTCAGTTTTAAAAACATCAGTTCTCTTTTGACATAACTTTCCCGTCAATTATATCAGTGCAGCGTAAATGAGGATTTACTCAAAAATACTGTAACATAACCTCTCAAGCGTCCGATAAAATTGACCCTTAATAGAAGTTCCATTTATTGTTTTTACAATTTTTAATGACCTTTCTAATATGGTCAATTAAATTGGGTGACAAAATCTGTTAAAATTGTCTTTGGTCACGTCAATAAAAAAGATATGCAACGCTGTTTTTGTAAAATTAGAAAATTTTCGATAAATGTTTGAATCAATAACACAAAACAACACAATGTAACATTTCGAATGCGACGTTGAATGGAATGACTATATTTCGACGTATAATCCAATTTTAACTACAGAATCATTCTATTACGTCATACTTTAGAGCTATCTTAATCTCAAAATACGCTTTTTTACTTTACATCCCAGTCTATCAAATGAATATTGTGAAAATTCAAACGATGAATTTGATAGGGGGCAATGGCTTTGCTACAACGCATTTCGTCAGCTCATCCCAAAGCCCGATGCTTAACTAGAGCCAAAGTTATCCTTCTGGATAGGTTACACATAATCATAGACATATAAGCGGATCCTATAGAAGCGTGTTGACTTCTATAGAGAGTAGTATCTCTCTTTCTATTCCGGGGAATAGAAAGAGAGATACTACTCACCTTTTAAGCGAGAGTCAACGCGCTTCTATAGAATCCGCGATCCATATCCTTGTATTATGTCTATGTATATATTCCGGTTTGTGGATTTTCGGGTATGTACCCCGGAAAACCTTTGATTTTTGCAAATTATTGTCACTTGCATGAATCTGCCAGATGTAGTAGTACATCCCTCTTTATCAATGCTTCGAGATCCGGTTGTAGGGCAAAATTCTCATTGTAGAGCACGTGACTACGCAGAATCTTCCCCCTTTGCACAATAAGACTCTGCCTATAACGAGCGTTCTCCCCTTACACCGTACATTAAGTGCTGACTCCTGTTTTTATTCTCAAACGGACAAACCCCGTTTTTTTCTTGCTTTTTGCCAGAGTACACCGGCACACGTGTTGTCATTTTGACAACCAAAGAGAAGTTCAACATTGCTTCTTGAACAGGAATGTTTGTACTTTGAGGTTAGAATATTTCTGAATCCTGACATAATGAAGAGATATAGCTGTGAGATTCGGATTGTACGTCGAGGAATAGTTACTCCATTCGAGTCGCCAAATTATGTTGAGCTGTGTAATAGAAGTATGTTGTATCAAATAATAATAAACTTTCAGTAGTTTATTTTTCAGCAGTTCTGTATATTTTTAGTTTTAAAAAACTAGTTCCCAACGAAAAACATGTAAAAAAAATCGGCGTCACACTATAGAAAATCTTAGTAACCAACATGCATATTACCTCGTACCTCAACCCATATAAAATTTGCCTCGAGTTTAATAAAAACCGAGCAAATTTATTTCGTTCCATATACTTTTATGTAAAAAAAACAAGCGCAACAGTAAAACTATCTTCAAAATTACGTTCACTAAAAAACCCACCCAAATGTATAGAAAAAAAAAACACTAAAAACTAAGAATATACAAATTATCGGGGGTTCTAGTAATAAATTATTTATAGGAAAATTTGAAAATCTGGCTCATAAAAACACTAAAACCAAAAAAACAATGGATAAGATTTAGATAACTACAATTTGCCAGGATTTTAAAGTACTATTTTTGTTGGTGTTTGCACAAAACAAGGTACAAATCATATATTAATTTTCAGTGGTACTATCTGTACAGAATCTTTTTAGTGACGTTGACACCCATCCTATAACAGTTATTTTAAAGAGGAAAACCTAGGAGAAATTGAACGGAAGGAATAAGGAAAGCTCTAAGTGCCTCTACCCTTCAAGATTGGCATTGGTATGATAGGAAAATATAGTAGTATAGGAATCGAACTCACACAATGTTTATTTCGCTGTCAGATTGCGTACTGGAAGCTAATGACCACTGTACCTATTGCACTGATAGAAAATACCGTCAATGTAGACGTCGTTGTGTGAGTTCACGATAGACCATGTTTTATTTTTTGTGTTTGTTTCTGTGATGTGTATAATTTCATAAATGGAGTCCCCTTTTCCAAAAAAAAAAAAACAGCCTAATTCGAAGAATTTAGACAAAATATAATTACTTTCACTTTTCTTGATTTCTCCTCGAATAACTCCCAAAAAAGGGTTGTCAATATGTTGCGAAAGATTCTGTACACACACATATTCTCTTTTATTAACTATGAGAAACTATACAAATAAATTTAACATCAGTCAAATTTTTTGATAGATCGTTTATCTTGGATTAAACTCGCATCGAGAGACGCGGTCTTCCCAAGCGGCCGCCCATCCAACCAAGTACTAACTACCGATTTTAATTAAACACAAACAAATAAATCCGAATAGATTTTACTTCAAATTTTCCTATAAATTTTTATTAAAACACCCCCTTTTAAGCAACAGTTCAAATAACAATACATATATTTCAAAATAATATTGTAACTTTGTATACAAGGCTGTGCACTCATCACACGTAGTAACAGTAGAACCTTATTATCACAGTGATAGTTTCAAGTGAGTGTTACTGTACTTGCAAACGATGACAGTAATTTTCGTCAAAGTTAAAATGATGGTTTTCAGTATGGTAGTTATTTACGACAAACACTACGGTAACAATCAGGTGATCTATCACTGCGTTAACTTTGCAGCAAGAGTTCAACGATAGGAAGGTCCACAACGATTTCAGTAAAACCATTTTAACGTGGAGGTTGTCGATTTTTTTTTGTTAGAAATTCTTAATTTAGTATTTACCCTGTATACTACCATGTATAATGTAACTCTATTACATTAGAGGAGTTAGCGCAAAATGATCTACATTGTAAACAATCTTTTTTAAGTACTCGCATAATTTCTTGCAAACCATTATTGCACAGATCAAGTATATATATACATTTAATACACACTGTACATAGGGTGAGCCAACGAATGGAAACTTTAAATTAGAAAATTCTCCTTAGTTACACCAATTAGAACTATAAATTCTGCCACATCTAGATTCAAAAAATTGATGGCAATTATTCGGAAAAGTGGAAACCCCGAATTTTACTATTTTTTTTTTCAAACCTCTTATTTTCGGGTCGTATAACACGAATATGAAGTTTTTCTTTCCGATTTAGCGTGGTTTTTCCAAAAAAAAAAAAATTTCACTCTTATAACTTGTATTTCCCGATCAGTACCTTTAAATTTTGGTCACTTCTAGTAAAATTTACAAACACAGCACAATATTTAATCATTTTTTAAACACAATTTACATAAAAAACCGCGGAAAATGCGAATTTTCTATAAAAATAAGGAGATTGTTTTCATATTTTTTTGGGGCATGTTCACACTTTACATCGAAACATGTAATTTCAAAAGGCGCAAATTCATTGTGTGATTTACTATGCAATGTTGCCACGTTGACGTTGATTTTAAATTTCAGTAAAATGGAAAACCTGGTAGTTCAAGTGCGATGAATAGATTTTTTGCAGATTTTTTTGTATTAAAAAATACAATACACAAAAATTAATATAAGACATAAAAATATGTTCCAAAATGTAATTTTCTCTTTATTTGAATCACTATATTAAAAAATTTTACGTCAGCTGTGACATGTACAGCATCAAAGTATTGGTGTATCAAAATTAACAAGCTGCAGAGTTGCCAGATTTATCTTTTTTCCTTCATTCTTCAGGTTACGGAACGTAATAAATTATAAACATATAAAATAAATATCGATAAAGGCGCATAATAGCAACGAGTGGAATGATTTAAAGTTCGATTTAATGATAATAAATATCGCTATAACCTAACATTCTTTAGAAATTCCGGGCATTCAAAAGAATTTAAAAGAACATAAAGCCCGCTTTCTTTATTGGCCACAGATATATTGAAGAGCACTTTTACGTCTCGTAGTTGCACACTAAAGACCTTGGGAACTAGGAGATAGACTTATGGGGATTTATATACATCCGTCCTTTAATGTTGGAATCAAAGATTGTTCAGGTAAGTTTAAGTTATCTTTTTCTGCATTTGCTTGCGCTTGTTATTTTTCCAAAATAACCAAAAAATGTTTGTTTTCAAAACGATTTATTTAATCCAGGTTAGTTTAATTTTAGTCAGGTTAATCCAGGTTAGCTCAGTTTTTTTTTTAAATTTGTTATTAAAATTGGTGATTTTATCTTTATTTCCTAATTATTGCGCACATTTATTTGTAATTGTATTAATCTCCTTATTATATTATCAATCACACAAAATCTGGCAAAACTGCGTGATAACCGTCATAATGGGCAATCGTGGCCATACCCCCCAAAAAAATTAAACAAGCCAACGCTCTTATTACTTTTTAAAGAAAATTTGCACTTTTCCAAAGTTATTTATGTAAACTTTGTTAAAAAATTATTAAATAATGTGTTCTTTATGTAAATTTTCCTACAATTTAAAGGTAGTGATCAGAAAATATAAATTATATGAGTGAAAGAGAATTTTTTTTTTGGAAAAAACTTCATAATCGTATATTACGACCTGAGAATAGAAGGTATGTGAAAAATCATTGAAAAATTCGGTGTTTCCACTGTTCCGAATAATTACCAAATTAGTTCATATACAGGGTATCCCATTAAAAAAAAATATAACTTCACTTCATCCTACTTTTCTGACGCACCCTGTTATATATCCAGTCGCAAATAATTTTAAACTGTGTATATTTAGTTTACTCATTAATTTTCACCTATAACCCACGAATTTACTTCACCCAATCATTGACTCACACCATACAAGAACTATATATTGTATAAGGCAAAACAAAAACTTTATTAACTTTGTAAATTTACTTATCCATTTGTAAACAACGCCAAAATTATATATACAACATATTAACTAAGATACTTATTTGTGAAAAAATCATGTGATGCTTCATTTTTATTAATATCATTAAACTGACGTTCATGTTTCAAGGCATTAGCGCAGTCAGATTATGCTCGTGGGGGTTCAAATTCTAAATATTTTTTTAAGAGATAATTTAGCGTTTTAATTCCTTCATACTGACAGGATTAGAAATATATTTTAATTAAAAAAGCGTCTCTTGGATCCTACTGACTGCGCCATTAATCAAAGGTAAATATGTTTTATGCCGACCCTAAATTAGCTATTTTATTAATTTATACTAATTTTTTGATGCACATAAGTTTAAGACTATTTTTATATTATGAGTTTTAATCATCAGAGTCGGCAAAAACATCTATAAATAAGAGCCTTGGAAAATTTGGAAAACAATTTACAAAAAATATTTACTGTGTTTAAAAGTGGTTCCTTTTTACTCTGATTCCTTCCTCTAAAATCTTAAGTTTTTTTATCGTTTTCTTTTTGTAATAAATCATGATTTCTTGTCAAGAACTTTTAATATCTTCCAGAACCAAAATTGCGAACATTTTAAAAGAAGGTATCCAAGCAAAAAAGCCTTACACACACAGTAAAAAAAAACATTTGTATCTTTTTAAGTAACCGACCTTATTTTAAAGGAACTATATTTTTTAATGGCTGCCATTATCAGACTAAACATATGGGACGTATCTCAAGCGAGAGTTTTGCAAAAATAGCCCAAAATAAAACTGAAGTATATTTCCCCGATAATTTGGTTTTTTAGTGATTCTCGCAGACCGAGTTGACAGAGGTTGTATGTATCATAAAAGTAATTTTAAAATTTACAAATTTTAGGTTATTTTTACAGAACTTTTTTTTGAGTATATAAAGTCCGCATTTTATTGAAAAAAAAAACATAGGTACAAGAAAAAGAGAACCAACATGATTAATAAACATATATCTATATATAAAAAATAATAAATGTAAACTAGTAAATATGACGGACTAATTTTAAAGAAATATTTTACGAAACGACGGAAAAACTAATTTATTTACAAAAAAAAGATTATTATACTAATTTGTAATGGAGTTGCCAAAGCTTTTGAGCCAGTATATCGGGACAGCAAAACACAATTATTTGGATATATTTTTTTAAGGCTACACAAAACTCATTATAAACATTTTTTTACTTGTAAAAAGGACATCGTAGCTCAGTAACCAAATTTGATACAGGAGGTAGTTAGCATTCGACATCAATCTAATGACTTCTTAACAATATTTTATGCCTTCACGTAGTTGTTCATGCTGAAGCATGAACTAGGCGTTTTTCAGGTTATTACAATTGTAAAACTTCCGTAACTGGATTTTATAAGAAATTATAAAGTGTTTAAAACGAATTTACCCTTATTTTTGATATCTACAAAGTTACCTTTCTTTTTAAGACTATTATCGAAAAGTTGATTGTTTAATCCATATTCTCATCAATGGATATGTATCGGATCAAAAGCGAAATTTACATAAAACAAAGATCTATTTAGGATCCCTACTCCGTAATGTGTCGGTAGGATATTGTTAGAGAGATTGTAAAAAATTAACAGGCAAATGACATCTATATATGCACTAGAGAAGTAAGAAGAAAATTATTTTTATTTACTTTTCCAACTTCTCCGGTGTGTATACATATACATATATATATATATATATATATATATATATATATATATATATATATATAGATGTTGTACAACTGCAATATCTTGCAGACACATTACGAAATAGGGAGTTTAAATAGCCAGTTGTTTTCAATAAAGTCTACTCTTGTTTCGATGTAGCTCCATTGATGAGACTACGATGTAGCTGAAACAAGTACGGAAAGAAAACCATAGTGGAATTCACAAGGAATAAACTGTCAACCTTTCATTATCAGTCTTGAGGAGAAGAAGCATTTAGACCTATTTATTTTTTAATTGTTGATATAATTTTTGAATTTGAAATGTCAATAAAACTCCTGCACCAAATTTGGGAGCCATTCCTGCTTTTCTATTTCATCCTTACGTTCATGCTTTTTACCAAACCTGTATGTACTTTTAATTCGCAAAAATATCCAGATATCATGTTTTTACCCCGAAAAAAAATCATTAAATTAATCTACTGCGCAAAAAGTCGTGTTTTTAATGAAAGTCTAATAAAATGGAAAAAAATTGTTTAGTACTGAAAGGAAATTAATGCTTAAAATCATCAATACACCGTTAGTTGGTTAAGATCCCAATTCCTAATGTTGTGCTTCATCCCAATCGTAAACCACTTCATTTAACTCATCTTTAAAACTTTTTCAATCGTTACGAAGTTAAAAAATGTAAAAAACTAAATAAAACAACTTACAAAACACGAATTTTTCGCAATAAAACACTTTTCAAAACCCTCGCAAATAATCCAAACGACAAAGTTCACACTACCATGTGGAAAAATACTCGATATTAACTAGATAACAAAAAAAGTAAAGAAAAAACGGTTAAAACACTTATATACGTACGTTTAAATAAATAATAACTGTTTAACAACATGATGCATTACGTTAAAGCGTATCTTTTAATTGCTATCAAAAACTCAGTAACATTTAAAGAGAGCTAAAATAGCTGCCTATGTTTGTAGCTCTGATGAAGAGAGCAAGGAGTAGGACGAAACGTCGATAGCGTTTCTATCCTCCTTAACAATTTAAAACGTTTCAAGAGGTGCGACACATCAAGCAAGATGTCTGAGAGGTGCTAAAAATCACACTAAACGATAACTGGAAATAAATGATATCAAAACATTTCAATAATTCAAAAATTCTCACTTGATGTGCATACACCTTCATATGCCTCACAAAGCATATTAATTAATTACCCTTAAAAAAGGGATCTAATAATGTAAAACATTGTTTTCAGATACAAAGTGTTAAAAAAGTATTAAAATTTGTAAATTTTTTTAAACGGACTAATTATTACCTACGCAAAATAAAAGAAAAATTTAGTTAATTAAAAGTTAAATACTTTTTTAATCACTCTGTATACAAAACCTTTCGTATGCACAGCACAGGACGAAACACTTAGTTTCTCGATTAAGACGCTTTAAAAAATAATTTAGTACTTATTCGTTAAAAATAATCTAAGACAGAGAGAAAATCGGAAGGAATGGGACTAAAAAATCTATATCTTATTCACTCACTCTTCACTATCTGTTCAGCTCAGTCCGGCTATTCATATTGTCCGTCGAATTTGACTTTGACAGTTTCGACAGTACGCACTGGACGGCCTGTTCGGTGCTGTCAAAAACTGGAATTTGACGTCGCTCGGCTAGGTCTTTGAGGTAAGCACGTGCGCGATTGTAATCTTTGATAGCGTTTTTCGTAAGCTGGAAGAAAGAGTAATCAATATTAAAGTTTTTTTTAGGTTTAAGAATTTTTTGTCCATGATATCATCAATATAAAAAATAATTTACGAGGCAGAGTCAAATAAAAATCTCAAAAACGTTGATTTCATACCACTATCAATGTTGCCAACTTACCTCGTACAAAAATTGGTAGACTCGTTTGAAAAAAACGGTATATTTTGGAAAAAAAACGGAGGATCTCTTGAAAAAAATATATAACCCAAACTGTTAATGGATAATCGGTAGGTTGCCTATGAAAATCGGTAGCACGGTAGAGTTTGCAACACTGACCACTATAAAGTAATGTCATATTCGGATGTAACGAATTCGGTAAATTTCGATAATTTTCGGTATGGTATGAGTAACCAACGATTTATTTAATATTATGCATGACTAACACAAGGATTTTTCTGAAACTTCATATCATTAATTGTTGTCCTTGTCGTCATATATGTTTCAGTGCGGAAAACAGTCACTTTTATGTACAAATCTTGTTAAAAAAACGTCCAACAATGTAAATTGTATTTATTTTCATCGCCATGTTAAAAATTTTAAAGTAAAATGTCATGTGTATGTATAACATCAATTACTTTAAGGAGTTGCCAGATTTATTTATTTTTCTTAATGATCTAGATTTCGAAAAGCAAAAATTTGACATTATTTATATCGCTCAAGTAAGTTAGATTAGTATTTCGGGTTTATTACGGAGAATGGAAGAAGGGGAGGAAAATGCGCATTGTGGGTGTAAAAAAGCGTAAGTCTCGCGAGATAGGATATGTGAACTACGTCAAAGTAGGAATAACAGTAAGTGAAAAGTGAAGGCGACGTTATATTTACATTTCCAAAGGTAAGTTTTAATCCTAGTGAAGATAGAAAAAGATCATATTTTCGTCTCCTCGCAAGTCCTATCTCCTCAGATGTCCCTGGCTAGTAGCGTCACTATTCCATACATGGCCCGTTGGAAGCTAAAATCATCAGGCTTTCAGGAAGTTACGTCTCCTTCTCCCATCCTTTTTAAAACCTATACTGCTGAATGCTGCCTCCAGTTGGTTTGGGTTTGCTTTTGTTAGTTTAAGTTAGTTTTAGTCAGGTTTGCTTTTGCAAGTTCTGGTTAATTTTACTCAGGTTAGTTCAGGTTAATCCAGGTTTTCTCAATTTTTTGTATTCGTTATTAATATAAGTGACCTCATTATTATTTACAATTTATTTTTAAAAATATATTTGTATTAATCATATTTTTCTATTATTGAAAGCGTCAAAAATCTGGCAACATTGCAAGCTAACCTTCATTATAATCACAACATTAAGAGGGGGGACGTTATTCTTAGTTTGCCCTCTCGGTTTGATGATAGTGCCGTTAGGACTCATCTTGAGTCAAAATTCTTACCAGGAAGACATCTGCATCTTACTTCACATCATTCAAGAGATTTGCAAAAGCCTGAACATATATGTGCTTCAATTCTAGGGTCAGTAGCTTCGGCAGCTACTGTATTGAATTGGAGAATGTCACTCATAATAGAGAATCCAAAATTTCAGCGATTTCATCAAGGCTGCAACTGCTGCAAACGATCTAAACACAGTTTTCTTAACCATGTCAGAGAGAACCTGCTATATAAATCACCTTGTTTTTGAATTTCTGGCTTCATTAGGGGTGACAAACATGAATTTTCACCCTATCGCTTCATTCCATGATGGATATCAATCGGTTCCATCTCTTTACTGTACAAAAAATGATTAATAAAACATTGCTTTAGTCTGGATCAGCATTCTAGTGTAGTTGCCATTTTTAATCTATCAGTGTATCAATACTTTCAATTGTTACAGTGATATGTTATTAGCAAAGACTTCTAGATCTCCAAAATATAATTCTGCTGTAAGATAAAAATTCGGTTTGGTACACTGTTATAGCCAGATTCACAAAGAAGGTTTAGAACTTAGATCCAATCTAGTTGATGTGGAAGTTAGATCATCTAGTTGGCCAATTGTGTTTTGCGTATGACATTGTTATAATTTGGATTACATTTGTCAATAAACAGAAAAATTAAGGATAAAAACATAGAAATAAAGCCTTCAAGTCAGTGAAAAAATTATCGTCTCCCGAAAATAAACAAATTTTTCTATTTTGACGGTTGGATAATAAATACAAACAACTTTTCATTACAATATTTTGAAGTTTAAAACTTGCTTGACTTATTGTTGTATTTGTCAATTTACTGTCAACTTAGACCAATTTTAAAGTTAGATCATGTTAGTGAATTAAGTTAAGGTTTTCATTTGACTCTGCCTTATAATTCTGAGAAGTTCTGTCAACCAAATAATATTAACATTTGCATTTATTTTATTATTAAATTCATTTATAACAGTCAACTCACCATTTCACTTGCCACGATACAATTTTCACCGTTTAACTGTTCTATGCTTAAAACGACATCTTTGCCGCAACCAATATAGTGCGCTGCTAGAATCATACTTGTCAGCGACCTGGTGTCGTTGGTGATCACAAACAAAGCTATTTTGCATTGGCCGATTTCTTGTCGCCACCGCGAGACGTCGTCTTGCCAAGTTTCCGAGTGATTTTCATGCGATGTAGAGTTTTCTAGGTCTCCGATTGGACTATTTTGGTCCCTGCAAAAGATAAAAACAGAATGTGAATGTTAATAAATAAAATTAGCGAGAAATACTATTACCTACCTAATAGCGGGATTGTAATATTGAACACCGCGTTTTTTCAACAACGGTACAGCAATTTCTTCCCGCCACTTTGTACCCGTCGAAAGACTACCGCCCAAATACACGTCGTAGACCGGTTGTTGGTTGGCTGGAATTTGCGGGGCCGCTTGTGATTGGTCGACGGCACAGTTGGCTCGGTTCTGAGCCGTGGGACACTGAGTGTGTTGATTTCTTGTAAATGTCTGGGTGGCCCATGCTAAGATTAAAATTTAGTTTAAAGTGTTGTTTAAAAAACTGAGTTCAGTAAAAATTATATACAAATTAGACAATATCATCAAATATTTTTGGAATTTACGGAGGTCCAAGCTATTTATGGTTGAAACAGGAAATATAAAAAAAATAATTAAATACGACACTGGATTTGACTCATTTAAATCAGCTGGTAGTAACTAGTGTGTGTGTTTTGGCAACGTGGTGTTTTTACTGTTTATGTTTAGCTCTGTGGCAATCAAATCTTACTCTTTCATAATAAATAAGTGTACAAAATAGTATAATGTTTATTCTAATCTTCTAATGTTTTATGGCAAAGATGCTGGTAAATTTGTAAGTATCACATATAAATAGTGACGTCAGAATATAGTGAAGTGTGCGCTCATGCAACGTTGCCAAAGGTCTCCGTTTTAATGTACTTTATGTCATTTTTTTCTACTGATGTTTCAGGAAATTCCATGGTAAGTTAGATATTTTATTGCAAACAAAGAAATCTGAGCGTTTTAAAATGCTATAATTGTTTTCAACCTCATCTAATCGACAATGGTGGTATAATTTAAAGGGTAGTGGCAAGATCCTGATTCCCATAAGACTCTGTACAAATTTTTACATTTTTAAAAATTGATCTGATCTAATACGAGCAGCAATTGGACTCCCTTAATAATGTTCATTTAAAACATGTATAATAAGTTGACTAAAGAAAACTTACACATTTTAATTTCTTACAAATGTATTGGCGAAAGTGACTCAGTCTAACACAGAACTAATCTCTTACACAATTTCTGCTAAATAATATATGATAATCATATGAGTAATGTTAAAAGATCATGCGACACTTTTGAAAACTAACGAAGAACAGAAGAAACATAAAACTGATGAATAAATAAAAAATATTAAAATAAGAAAAATATTTGAAAGAAAAGATGTAGCTACATAAACACTGCAATAGAAAGATGAAAATCTAAAAAAAAAACTAATTTAAAATTATCTAAAACAAAAAGTTTGTGTAGAACTTTACTAAAAACGTGCTTTAAAGCAAACCCAATAAATATAGGTACCTAAAACACTGGATATGGGTTGAAGAACCATATTTCTAACCATATACCTTGTCTTCAAAAGTGCGCAAGACCAATAGAGAGGTCTTATGTAATCTCTACCTACAACACACATCAACGAACATAACATCCAATGGTAATAGCTAAAATTACTTGAAATACTGAAATTTTGGTGATATTTAAAAAACTTAATATCTTACCTTCCACATTACACATGCCACAACCATCCGTACTAAGCTCAGCCATCACAGCACAAAATTTCTCGAAACTTAACGTCGTTCCATTACCACAGTTAATTCCATTATGGCCACAAGTACCTACACCATTGCCAGATGAACTGTAATTTGCCACGTTGCCGTTTTGCAAGTTAAGGTAGTTATACAACTTGGAAATTTCTAAGGAACGGTTCGTTAGTCGGCGGTAGGCATCTATGACATCATAGATATGCATTTGACCATTGTAGCTATCATAAACTTCACGAAGACGCCTGTAATAAAAATTTTTTTGAAATTATATCTTTCCGACTTTCCATTTTTGATGTTTTTGAACTTGCATTATCAAAACCTTACCGTAACTTATAGGTAACTTGTTCTTCGGGAGTTGTTCCATTCATAGAAACATTCCTTAAAATATCTGCTGTACATTGCAAAGCCGTGGGCAAATTACTATGAATTTGTACTCCTTTTGACTTTATTAGATCTAGTAGTGACTTTTGACCTTGTACTAAATCATAATATTCCCTAAAAGAGACACAGAAATGTATCAATCAAACTTTTTAAATCAAAAAACAATTTTATTTTTTCTAATAATGAATATACACCCACCTATCTGTTATTGTTTCTCCCATAATAATCTGCCCTAACCTATAAGGTTGAGCCACAACTATCACACATCTTCCACACGCCACTAAATATGCAACTTCCACCATACCAACAGTGCTTCTTGTTTGGCTATCTATTACAAAAAGTAAAACGGATGCTGATTGTTTGGCATCATGTTCTTGAGCTAGCAGTTCTGGGGCCCATATTGACACTTGCTAAAAAATATTAGACTATAAAAAATACTGCAATAATAAATTGTGCAACCACAAATTTAATATCAAGCTATTTTTAATAAAAATTACATTACTTACAGGATTATAAAAACTTATTCCATATTTTTGTAACTCTGGTATTGCTGTATCTGCTCTCCATGTGGTGGGGTTACAAGATCCTCCAAGAAAAACTTCGCATTTGTTATTAGGGCATTCTTAAACAAAATGACATGTGTCATATTTCTTTTTTAAGATTTCTATTTTACATTTAATAAAATAAATGTAATAAAACCGATGTTATTTTATACAAATATTTAATATATAAAAGAGAAACTTACTGTTGTTGTTCACCTTCTGCTGTGGTAGTCTTCTATGTGATTTAGGACTTTGGTGATTCTGCATTTCTCTGACAAAAACACAGAATTCACCAAATGTAAGATAGTTATGATTAGTTCCATTTCTTCTACTGTACTGTCTTGCACACTGTAGCATCTTTGTTACTGAAAAATACATTAATATTGTTCATTGTGCCATTATATTCTTTTCCATTTACTAGTTTATCAAATTAAAACTATTATTTCTCTCATTTCCTGTAAGTAACATTACAAGCAATCTTTAATTAGAGAGATCTACAAATATAAATAACTTTTACAGCAATCACTGCATTATATGCATCTCTATACTATCTAACGTTGTTTTGATATAATAAAACTTTGTAATTTTCTTTTAATCTTAGAAAATAATATATTAAACATTGTATGAAGTGGTATTTAATAATATAATAAGAAAATTTCCCATTAGATTGCTATTCTGTTATACCATTTTTGTAAGTAATTAGGTCTGTTTCTAATAACCATATAACAAAAGATTTTCAAATAACAGATAATTAGAGTATTTACAGGCAGAAAATAGGGCTTCGCTACATTACTTATCAAATTACAAAAGTTTTTAAAAAAGGGTCATTTTACTGATACAATTAATGTTGATTTTGGGCAACAACGTACTTATTTTTAAAACTTTAGGTACATAATTAGTAACATACCTTAATTAAGCTTTTTTGTTATGGCTAAATACCATAAAATATTCTTTTTTAAAACATTTTCTTATTATTTTGGGATCGCCAAAGTTTTTCTTTGTTGACATATTTTGTGAGGTTAAGTTTTTTGTTTTTTTATTTTTGACGTTTATTATATCAATGTTGCCATTAGAAGAACACTACTGACATAAAATTGTTACTAAAGCCCTTTATACCTATTCAGTACCACCTTTGAAAACAGGTAATGAAATTGGCTTAGTTCATTTTGACTGATGTTATTTTAAAATATTTTGGTATTTATTTCTTATTGGAGTTTCACTTCTTGGCATATATTGATATTTTATTTTCCATGTTTTATTAAGTAACAAGCATACCTACCTTGTGTATCGGATGGAAATAAATGCATGTCATTGAAAAGTTCCTTTACTGAAGCTTCTGGTATGTGAAGAGTATCTCCTAGTCTTAAACATATTGCGTTGTAGACCTCCCTGAAACAAATGAAGAAACACGTTAATAAGTATGGTCTTAATTTCCATTTCGCCGTTTCATTGGCTATATTCTTTTGAGTAATTATCAGTTGATTAAAGTGAAAAAAGTGTAAAGGATAACTTCATGTTGTTTTGAATATGCATTTACTTGTCATTGGATCGAAGTGATCATGATTACTTCGAGTGATAGAACTGAAAGTGATAATGACTCAAAAGAATAGCCCTATTAATAATGTTTCTTCTTTTTTAAATTATTGGTTTTAGACTATTTAGCCATTCAACCAGTCACAATAGTATAACGAACATGTTATACCAAAGAGGAAATCGTAGTCCTCAAAGTACTTTGAGTATACATACTCAAGATACGTCAATATTTGAAAGATTAGTTTTGTGTTAAGTCAAATGTCTTCGACACTTAAAGTCACTCAGAGACAACTACAAGCAAGATAAACATTGCAGCGCCGTGAAAAACTTTAGCTTGGAAATGAATACATAGTATATTCCCCATCCTATCATATATTTTATTGTTAAAAACTTTTATTTATCTTAATTATAATCTGGTTTGATTAATGTAAAAAAAAAACATTGAGCTAGTTTTATCGATGACTGTTTTTTTGCCGTGAAAATGTTTTTATTGGCTGCCCTTTAAGATACTGATAATAGATTAATGGATAATAAATGTTTTCGTGCATTTTAAGCTACATATATGTTGAGATCCTTTTGTTGTTTTCTGCGCTGCCTCTATTCAGTCGTAGGTATAAGAACGGGGACCATTAGTAATTATTTTTGCATGAAAGTACTTATATCTTTAAACTTATTTCATAAAAAATTTTTGCGGTACGTTCAAAAGTAAAAAGAAATAACTAATTTAACTTTTTGAATCAATAAACTTTGTCGGTATAAATTATATTGGGCAAAACCCCAAACGTAACTGATGAAGTCGGACTTTTAAAATAACATATGCTAGATGAGAGAATTGTTGCTTGGAATTTTCAAAATGTTTTCGCTGAAGATCGATGGTTTCATCAATTGTTTAAATATATAACATCCCAAATAAATCGATCAAGTTTTCAACGTTACAAAAGTGTTTCAATTCATTTTGGTTTCTTGGCTCAAATGTCCAAATTAAGTGATTAGAATAGAATAGAATAAAATAGCATAAAATAAACTAGAACAGGTTAGAATAGACCACTTTTTCTGTAATAATATTTAAAATTTCTCATTGGACACCTTGCTTCTTCTACTTGGTGATTGAGTAAAATACAATTTTCTGCCTTAAAATTTTTATTGTGATAAACTAATAAAAAAACAAGTAATATTAAAGTGTCACCAATGTATTTTAAGGGTTTATTCACTCCTTGTTACCTGATTTAAATAAAAAGAAAAAATATATTTAATGTTAAGACTCTTTATTTGTAGAAAGAACTAGAGCAATTGTATTTTTGAAATACAGATGACACCAGAAGTTACGGCCTTAGATGATATATTAAATATCCGAAAAACAAATATTTTTATCGATTAGTTGAACTGCTTTTGTTTACGTTCTATTACATATAGACGTGTAATCGCATTGGTTCATTTCAGTAAATATTTTTTTTGGCTAAGTTTATCGATGATTCCGGTGTTTGTTCTGAAAGTAATTTTATTAGCTTTATAAATTATCAGAGTAGACAGAAAATATGTCGTATCGCTCGCAAAATACTTATACGTAAAGTATCCTTATTAAATAAGTTAATATAAATGCGTGGACAGAGTAACAGATATGGTGGTAAAACGCCATTTATCCTTCCAAATCTAGAAGTAGTTTGTTTGATGAATATTTTAACATTACTGGGAAGATTGCTTTGGAAATGTTGAAATTATTCCTTTAGAATTTTTTATAATGGAAGTTTTTAATTTAAGCTCCGCGCTTGTGTAGAACCGTATTGTATTTTTTTTAAGTTGGTACAACAGTAGGTTACAATTATGTAAAATTTCATGATTTTTACTATGCCAAAGTATTTGTATTAAATTCAATGTTTTGAAGAAAATAAATATTGATAAATCACAATAAAGTTTTAATTGGTTGCAATTAAATTTTTTTGCTATAATATGATTACCGTTAGATATGATTTTTTTGCAAATAAATTGCCACCTTGGTATTTTAAAATAAATTTTACTTTATCAAAGTAATCAATGTGCTTTAAAATGAACAAACATAAATTTCAATAGGATAGGTCATCAGTAAAATGAAATCATCGGGGAAAGCGATATAAAGCTGACGCGTTTTTGAAAGGCTTTTATTATTTCACGCGATTAGAATTTTTAAAAGTTGTTCTTACAATATTGTTTAGTATAAAAATAATATAAAAAAAATAATTACATACCCCGATACAGGTTGTCGTTTGAGAGGCCAAGAGTAGTTTATAAAATTCGTCTTATGTCCCATATTCGCCGCCAAAAATTCGGAATGCTATTGTATGTTCGGAGACTCACGTATGCACGGGCACTATCACACTTGGAACAAATGTCAAAAATTGTATTTTTCTTGACGGCTTGTCAACGTTCTAGAGGGACGTCTGTCAAATGTGGGTTCATAGTGGACCTTATTTCTGGTTTAACGGACATTGAACTGTCAAAGTGTTGGCAATTCCGTGTATATAGGGCGGCTTTAGCTACAACTGAGAAATAGACCCCGTTTAGTGATAATTGATAACGACTGACGACATCGTTTGATAAATCGTTTGGGAGTTTTCGCGAAGACGAGTCCCCCTTAGTGATATGTGTTTCGTCTCGTGTTTTATCGAAGTATTGCTAATATTAAATGTAGATTTTTTTTTAGATATAAGAAAAATGTGGAAATAACTTCGTAGTAATTGTAAACTAAAACTAAATGAGCATCAATGTATTCATTTCGGTTACGTATTTATTTTTAATATAAAAGTTGTGTAGCTACGATTGCACGATGGATCTTCAGGGATCTTTACTCGATGAGATTAGAAGAAAAGAGAATGGCAAATTAGGACATCCTGTATACAGGAAACCAACATATACAAATCGATATCTCAATGCAACGTCACACCATCATCATTCTCAAAAACAACCTGTCATAAACTCTTTGGTACATAGAGCCCTTTCAATATGTGACGAACAATCATGGAATTCAGAAACAGAAAAACTGACTAATGCTCTGATAGGCCAGGAAACGAGGCGATTTTTTGGAGGTAAAAATGATTCAAATACTGCCTCAACAAATTTTGGTTGGAACATTGTTTTTTTTTTAACAAATAGGTCGAAAAATGATTTTTCCCCGGTTTTTTGGATTTTACGGAAAATCTAAGGCATTTAGAGAAAAATGTTTCAGAGACGAATTGTACGTCTTGAAAATATCTTCAAAATGAGTTGTTGTTTGTCCAAATCGGTGTGTAAACAAAAAAATTATTGCAAATTAAACATTAAAAATGGCTTATTTTTCAATTATTAATAACTTTCTTAATATTTATTGAATTGTTTTCAACTTTTACCAGAATGTGAGTTTTAAGGTGCTTAAAAGGTGTGCGGAAGTTGGACGCTGTCGGTTCAATAGTTTTTGTAAAATTGCAATTGTTTATTAGAAAAACGAAAAAAGTGACTATTTTTGATTGGCTGTACCGTCGTCTAGGAAACTGCTACAGAGTTCTGTCAGTGCTCATTCGCTTCGTAAAGACTTAAGCTATCATGTAGTAAAAAAAGTGGATATATTTCATATTTTGTTTATGCAAAATCGTCATGAAGATATGGGTAGTTTTTCGCTTATAAATAATTAATTAACAACCGTATTTTTTGTCCGATTTGTTAATGAAGCATATCATTGGAAAGCTGGTAAAAAAACAAGAATTTTGCAAAAAAAAAGTCTATACGACCAATAGGAGCCGAGTTAGCAGTTTTTTTTTAAAGAATTACAGAGAAATTGTTTATTTATATTAAGAGCTGAATTTTTTACAGTTCATTAATAAGAGCCTAAAGTATATGAAATCATTCAATTGAGGTTAATTTATGCACAATCAACCCTTCAGGAGATCGCTAAACTGAGGGTACGTGCTAGACGCCAGATAAGGTAAGTTGGAGGGGGTAACCGAATCTCACCGAGTACAAAGTCAGAGCGCGTCTTCAAATCGGCGCGCGCTTGAAAAATTAGCAATAACTCCGCTTCTAAATAACGTAGAGCTTTCATTCTTTGATTCTTTTGGGGTAGCTCATCGAACAAATAATATTGGGCTCATGTTCAACTTTCTCGGACCACCACCACCCCCCGAAAATTGCATTTTTTACATTAAAATTTTTTTTACTCGTTTTATATGTTTTTTTCATTGAAAACGATTACATATCTTATTATCTATATATTTACTTATATGAACAATCATATTCGGCCCCCTCCTACCCCCCCCCCAAACTTATATTTTTCAAGATTTCGCATTTTTTGGTTTTACTACATACGTATTGTCGTAGTACTACGAATAAAAAATTAAAATCACGACGTCTGGTCGATAAGCAGTACCACAAATAATCAATATCCTACCGACACGTTCCGCCCGAAAATAAGTACAAATATAAGATCCAACTATATATAAGTACGTCAACACAGGGTGTCTGGGTAAGGCGTCGACGGATCCACTGATGAGTCCTACCGTCGAGGACGAAACACCGCTGTAAAATTTTAGGTCAATAACTTTCAGATTGTATATCGCCGGGTACAGGAACTTACATCTTCGTGCGAATACAACAGTATGAACTAGAAATAATAATATCGTGAAAATTTGAATTTTCTTATTATTGAAGTGAAATAACATTTCTTGAATAATGTTATTGTTATAAAATAAGGTTGTATTAAAAGTTATACAATAATTCATTAAATCATAATTATCCACTTTTTTTTTACTACATGATAGCTTGAGTCTTTACGAAAAGAATGAGCACCGACAGAACTCTGTAGCAGTTTCCTAGACGACAGTACAGCCAATCAAAAATAGTCACTTTTTTTAGTTTTTCTAATAAACAATTGCAATTTTACATAAACTATTGGACCAACAGCGCTCAACTTTCGCATACTTTTTAAGCACTTTAAAACTCACATTCTGGTAAAAGTTGAAAACAATTCAATAAATATTAAGAAAGTTATTAACAATTGAAAAATAAGCCATTTTTAATGTTTAATTTGCAATAACTTTTTTGTTTACAGACCGATTTGGACAAACAAAAACTCATTTTGAAGATATTTTCAAGACGTACAATTCGTCTGTGGAACATTTTTCTCTAAATCCCTTAGATTTTCCGTAAAATCCAAAAAACCGGGGAAAAATAATTTTACGACCTATTTGCTAAAAAAAAAACAATGTTCCAACCAAAATTTGTTGAGACACGAGATGAGACGTTATTTCTACTATCTTTCTCTACCCATTTCTGCAATCAGGTCGCAGCCAGTATTTCAGTTTTTTTTTAACACTCCGTTTCTTGGTCTATTAGTGTGTAAGACGTTCTATTAATACATATAAAAACTCAACTCCTCAACAAAATGTCATGAATGTACCTCTAATGGACAGTGTTGTCTTACTTTACATACACGGAACCACCGACAAGATTGCCAGATTGCTCCGAAAATCAAATATTCGGACAATTTTCAACACATATAAGAAAGTTGGACAATGTCTGAAGTCTCCAAAAGACGCAATTCCATTTCAAAGAGAAGGTCTTTGCAAGATACCTCGCTCTTGTAATAAAGTGTATGTAAGTGAAACAGGACGATCTATATCCACTAGGCTTAAGGAACATGAAATATGTATAAAAAAGAAACAAATTGCACAATCTGCAATAGCTAAACACCAGCATTGCTCAGGTCACACTTTAATGTAAAATAAACTAAGATGCTAACGTTAGTGTCTGGTTTCTTTTAACGTAAAATTAGAGAATTAATCGAAATTTGTAAATATCCAAATAATATTAATAGAGATGCAGGTTACACTTTACATCACACGTGGAAAATACCGGGTTGTTGCCCCTCGATAGTCATCCAGTGTTCCAATCTCATGGAGTAAAGAGCCCTGAAGATGCCTCGTGCAATCGCAGGCGAAACGTCGGATAATAATTCCAATTCGGCACGTTCTAAACCCAAGAACTATGATTTTCAACCTTAAGAATTTGTTCAGTTTTACTTGAAAACGGCTAGAAATAACTTTAAGTCGAAACGTCGTGATATCCAATTATTTTATTACTCTGAAACTCCATTTTTTTATTGTTTAGATTCATACACTCTGATAAAAGTTAACTCTTTGAAAAATCAAAATTTCAGTAAGAAATAAAGAAATCTTTCTGCCGTATTTAAATAGTTTGTTATAGATGTAATTCACCTTTCAGGTAGAGAATATGAAAAATATATATACAAACAATTTATTTCCTGCAAATATCGCTCTGGTCCTCTCTCCATACGCGTTTCGGTCATCTCATGATCTCGTCAGTGGAGCTGTGTCGGATCGAGAGCAACATTAGCAGGAAATAACTGATATATGAACCATAAATTTCAAGGTATGTCGGCAGGATATTGCACCTGCCATCTACCTTCTTCGATGTCAAAATGAAAAATATCGCCAGTCGAACGACATCTATGAATCATTGGAGTAACGTGAAATTTTTAAAAAATCAAAATTTCACGTTACTCCAATGATTCATAGATGTCGTTCGATTGGCGATATTTTTCAGAGTGAGTCCACACGATACCAAAAATTTCGGCGGCAGCGTAGCGTAATAAGACATATGTCAAATTTCAAGCATTGTGATTTGTTAGATTTAAAAAAAGACAAAGATCGAAGATTTCCCGCCTAAATCCGCCTTTTCCAAGGTCATTACGCCAAATCATGTTTAACTTTTCAGCGGACTGCTTTCAAAATGGTGGAAACTGTTTATTTTCAATATTTTGTATGAAAACATAACCTATGTTTTTTTTTTAAACTTTGTTGTTTTATTTATATATTTTATTTAGCGAGTTTTGAAATAATAGATATTTATGAATTATGTTAAATTGTTTTAATTTATTAAAAATGCTTGTTACCGAAGATCATTACTGCTTGGTCCTCAAAAAAAAAAAAACGATTTTTGTTCATTTTTTTATTAATTTTATAACAATTGCGATAATACAGGTGTTCATTATATAAATTAAAGCTTATGAAATAAAGGCCATTATATAATACAATTTCTATTCAACGACAATCTGTGATATCGAGACGCTAATCCACAGACATGCCCTTAGCTATGGTTACCAGATCAAATAATGAGTTTTCCTGACAATATCCCTAATGTTTCTGTAAATATCCGGACATTTTATCTGAATGTTGTATGTTAAGGCAGTGAGATTTTCAAAATTTTTGCAATCAAAACATCAAATGCCAATATCGAGTGAGTCTTCTCATTAATGGGAGCGTAGTGGACTAAGGAGAGACAGACTGTCTATATTGTTATAAGCTTTGCCTTTCGCTGCCATCAATGTTATAACTTTGCTAGTTCGATGAATTCAAATAAATCTTCTAATATTACTTTTTTAATATTTTATTATAATGTTCACTAAATCATGAGGTAACAACAGTTTTTGTTCTAACTTACTAATTTAATGTTACTATTGTAGTTTTTTGATTTTAGCTCCCCTCGTTTCAATGTTCATGTCCTAGTTACATTCTATTCTGAATCTAAATTATATATTTTACAGTGATAGGCGTACTAACAAATATAACTTATAACTATTTATTTACATGATTACTGAAATGAAAAAGTGTGTATTTATGGGACGATGACAATACGAACAAAACTAATGGTCGCTGTAAAAAGTAAAGTTTTAGAGTCTCGGAGATTAAGGCATGCTTTTGTTTGAGCCTATTAGAACATAAATTTACTTAAGATATAACTGTTTCTTAAGGGAGTATTAAATATTAGACTATAATTATCTATTAATCCATAAGAGTAACTTAATAATATATATAGTAATTTAATAATTAATAATTTGTAGTAATAGTTGGTTTACAACAATGTCTTGTGTTAAGGTTCTATTCTAGACACAATTTAACTTAAAGAACATATAATGTAAATGGTTATAAAAGTCCAGCAATTGCCAAAAGAAACATCAAACAATAAAAAGTATGAAACTAAATTTATTAATATACTAAATTAACAATTCACTCATTTTGTTAACGTTTAATCAATTTATTTTTTCTCACTAGAATGATTAATAAATATTTTTTCATTACTTATATTTTCCTCTTTTAATTTCAAAAAAATACTGACAATTGCAGTTTTTTCCTGTTTCTTCCTAACAAGGGGCTAAAATTTCAGACATGTCAGGAAAATTCCTGTAGTCTAGTAACCCTACCCTTAGCAAATTTTATATAAACCTACTATAAACAATTAAAAAGTAAAAATTAACATTGATGGAAATTTAATAACAGAAATCCAGTTAGTGTTATACGTAATATATTCTAAAAACTACAAACAATTGTAATTATTAAAACGATTGTTAAAATGACACTTTATATTAAAACTCTCGTCTTTGAACTCTTTGGCAATTCTTTACCAGGTAGAAGTGGCAAACTTCGGAAATAAAACTTGCTTTAAAGAGTCTCATATTATCGCACAAGTAACATGACTAATTTCAAAAACACTGTTTACCGACTCGGAATTCGCACTGTTGCTTTCACATGCTGATTTCATCAGCTAAATATCACAATGTTTTTTCAAACCTTGTAATAAGGGTATAGCTGTACACATTTCCATAGCGTGTTTCCTATTTATTGGCCCAACAACAGGTTTTCGAACTCACCAAGAGTAACAGGAAAATATTTTTAAAAAATCAGGATCACTTTCTCGCATTTCTTGAATTAAATCATTATTATCTTTCTCCAATGTTTTTCTCAAAAACAGATCGGACCTAGTAGCGACGACTTTTCCGTTTTTTTAATAAAGAATATATTAATAATATCCTTATCTTTTGTAATTTTTTCTTTAGTTTTCTTTTTCTACATAACAACATTGCTGCAATTATTTTTTTTATTTTCTTTCATTTTAATTTATACATAAATAAATATTATCAAAAAATCAGAAAAAAGTTAGGTTACCACAAAAAAAAAAATTACGACTGCACGATAAAAGTTCCCCGTGTGGACGAGACATTTTTAACATAAATGGGCGTAATACGCCTACGCCGAAATTTTTGGTATCGTGTGGACTCACTCTCAGTCATATTGTCTGCCTGAAAGGAGAATTACATATATAACAAAAGTTAACTCATGCAAAAAATGTGATCTGTTTTGGTATTTAAAATGATCCAAATCGAAAAATAATCTCGCAGGAATAACGTTCACTAAATATACCGTTATCGATGCAAAGACACGATTACCACTCAAAATAATTATTATTTGAGATATGGAAAATCAATAAATATTATGTTAATAACCAAAAAGCTATTTTTAACAGTGTTCTAATGTATATGCTATATATTAGATATATCCATTGTTTATTAGGTTCTAGTTCCTTCTAGGATTTCTATTAATTTAGTATTTTTATAGACAGTATGACTTTATAGTCGTTTTTTACATCTGTATAAACATAATCGATCAATATTAATTAGGACATAGTATAAAATTAGTAATTATATAAGTAAAATATGAAATTGAAACGATAGGATATGTTTCATAAGAGTCAAAAATAGAAATAGGTATTTTTAGAAGCTGGGAGTATTGCTTTGAAGGTGAAGAAGCTGCGATAGTGAAAAAAATTAGAAATACATGCATAAATTCTTCGTGATATTCTGTTGAGTGAAGTTATAAAAATTTTTGAACAATATTTGTCCACGCTTCATTGCCAATGATTTGGAAATATTTATGTAAAACTATGGCGTTTTATTTCTTCCCACAAATTGTTAGGTTTATTGAAAATTTTGCAAGCTTACTGCTTGAGAATTTGAATTACTTCAAAAATGGGAATTGTGTCTGTTAAGGGGGGGGGGAGGGTTAATTTTTCATATTTTAAACAATTTTTTAAGATTTCTTTTTTGAAAATATGCTAAATATAAATTTATTTCTAAATGAATTACATAATAATACAACTTTATAAGAGTATTCTGTTAAATTTTTGTAACAAAATCGTGAGAAATAAAATAATGACAGCAAATTTTCGCAGACACCTAAAAAAAAAGTTGATTTGCGGTGAACATCACTGGATCATCTGATGACAAAAAACCAAAAAGATTTCGTTAGCTTATACGTTACCTGAGGTAACGCCGTCGAGATATTTATTTTAAAACGATTTTTCAGTTTTTAGTATCAATATGAAGTAAAAAAAAACGATTTTTTAAAAATTTTGAATTGAAAAATCGACTAATTTGTTATTGTAAAACAAATTCTAATGATTAGTAATAAATAATTTCGACGGCGTTACCTCGTAATCTGTGAAAAGGAAAAGTGTGCAAAATTTGAAAATCATCGGATTTATTTCCGCCAAAAACAGACTAGCTAGAATTCAATTTGCAAAGGAACACTTAAATTGGAGTACAACTCAATAGAAGACCGTACTCTTTTCTGACGAGTCGAAGTTCAATTTGAAAAATTCGGATGGATTTCGGCTGGTACGCAGACCTAAAGGGCAACGTCTTAACCCTCGCTATACGCAAGGCACAGTTAAGCACGGAGGAGGAAATGTTTTGGTCTGGGGATGCTTTTCCGGACATGGAATGGGACCAATTCACAAAATTAATGGTATAATGGATCGTTTTGTGTATAAGGATCTTCGAACATACCCCTGTAGAAGTAGCATAACGTCAGAACTAGGGCCCGGTTGTTTGAACGCTGAATAACGTAATAATATTTTTATTTATATTTGAAAAAGTGTTGATAAACAGTAGATATTTAATTTCTTGGTACAGACATACCGATTTCATGCTATCCTTTTCTAATTGCATTATTTAAACCAGTATCATCGGTACGTCCTTCGAACATACCCCTAGGTACGTCAATTCTGAAAACAAAGTATGAATATATGGTTGCCTAAATTTTTATTATTGTTATTTTCAATATGTAAACAATATCTAACAATATTTACCGATAAAAATATGTTTTTAAATCCTCTTTTTGTTAATATTAATTGTAAACTTCGCATTTATAGTAATTTCTAACACTTTAAAACACCGAAAAAGTCACGACAAGCAATTAAACTGAAAGACAAGATAAGTAAATATGTTTATGTCTGTCAAACATCAAAAAAGCGTCTCCCCCACCGACCATAAACAGCCTTCAAACAAATCTATTGTTGTTTAAATCTAGGGTATGATCGAAGATAAGGATATCCTAAATAATGTTATGTTGCCACACGCAGAGGAAGAAATGCCACTTAAGTGGAGGTATCAACATGATAACGACCCAAAACACACTGCTAAATGTGTGAAAGAGTGGTTCGTAGACAACAAGATTGACGTTTTGAAATGGTCAGCGCAATCGCCTGATCTCAATCCCATAGAAAATCTATGAGATATTGTAGATCGCAAAATAAATCGCGATAATTGCAAAAATGCGGATGACCTTTTCCGACAAGCGGAAATTGCATGGATTAGAATTTCCGATGAAATTTTATCTAACCTTATAGAGTCCATGCCACGCAGATGCGAGAAGGTTTTAAAAAATAAGGGCTACGCAACTAAATATTAGTTAAATTTTTATTTAAATGGAATAACCTAAAAATGTGCTATTGTCTTGTCGCATAAAGAAAGTATTGTTAATTATGAAATATGGTTTTTGTTGGTTTTCATAACAAATGTTGGAAATTTTTATTTTGTTTTAGTAAATTTAGTTTGTTAATTTTGTAAATAAATAAAACAATTTGAAAAGCAATGTGTTTTTGTCTTGTTATTAAGGCATATTTTAATATCCACAAGTTCGTGCATATGTTTTGTCGCACACTGTATATATATATATATATATATATATATATATATATATATATATATATATATATATATATATATATATCCCTTAAAAAATTGCACTCTTTTTGGCAAATCAGCATCTCTTAGGTGTTAAACCAAAGATATTAAAATAAGGGTGGAAGTTGTGTTTCTAGGAAATTCTATGTATTGAGCTCTGAGACTCCCGTTTGTAAAGTCACTTGCAGTGGCGTAGATAACAACCCCGTGATGCGGGAGGGGGCGTCCTCAAGTCCCTTGCGTAAAATGAATAAATGCGAAGGATCAAGACGGGTGCAAAAGAGTAGGGCGCATTCAAAAAAATGCGGGGGGGGGGGGCACACGTACTCCTAGTTACGCCACTGGCCACTTGTCTTAACGATGTCACAGGATATGAGAATAGGTTCCCTTTTTTGTATTTTTGCATTAACGATCCATAAATTAGCTCTTAAAAGTTGATAAAAGACCAAGTTATTGCATTTTTAGTAACTTGTTATATTGCGGTCTAAATAACAAGACCAATAATTACAGATTGAATGCCTTTTTTATTATTGATTGTTAAAGATAACCGAAGTTCGCAATATTAAAGCTTTACTACTCTTCTGAAATATTATCGATGATGTGTACTGAAAAATTGTGATCATTCTTGGTAGAAATAAACATATATCTTCTCTATGTTATCTCTAATTGTGTGTTTTAATGTTTAGCAATGGCAGAGGTTATCTTGAACAACGTTTGTTTACTTTTTATTTACACTTACGCTGTTAAAAATCTTTACAAATATTATGATATATATGCTATATTAAGGATATTTTAATCATTTTTTATTTTTAATTGTTGATAATCTTGCAGAAGTAAAAACGCGAAAATAAATATCCTTTTATGACTTCATCATTCCCGCTTTCTATTTAAAGGTTTATTTTTTGCAGAAGTTGTTAACACTTGAAAGACCCGCGAGTGAAATTAAATTTTCATTTTTTACGTTCAAGTTTGAATGAAAAACTAAAAAAAAGAAAAGAATTTTTTCTTTCCAAATCTTGATAAAATGGCGAATGAACATTAATTTGTAAAATTTTTTTAAAATTAATTTTACCATAGTATAAAGAATTTTAACTATTTTAAGGATGTCCATTTGCTGCATACCAGTCAAATGAAGTGAAGAGCCCATTATTTGATAAATTCAATTAAAATACTAATAAAAAATAATATAATTTAAAAATAAATAGTCAATTCAAGTATCTAAATTCCTTTCTTGAAATGTATGGATCAATTGGGGCTTCTATGGTGGCTACCTATTTTTTTTTAAGGAATTCTTCTAATAGACTTCTGTGAAATACCTACTTTCTCTTCTCTTTCACACACAGGCATCGTATGAACTTCACTTACTGATAATATAACACTTAAACTATTTTATTCGGTAGTTACAGTCTTTCCACCGATCCACTCTGTTGTAATTTACTGACAATTCTCAGTACAGTGGAACTGTGAATATTTTTTATATGTCTACGGTTAAAAATATCTGTTGTCTTAGGAAAACTTTGATAATTTTCTCCATAAAATAAAATTATTTCCATTTTTTCCAGTACAGACAACTTTTAGGCTTCCATTTTGACAATGCAACAAAATAAATGGCATCTATTTAGTTCCTTGTTATTCACTTGTTTTCATGGCTACTTTGATCTTAGCTATATTGATCATGAAAAAGATATTACATTAGATTATTATTATTTATGCTTTAAATTTGGTTATAAAGTTTGTTTGAAGGTCACTCTCACCGGTGGTCGCAAATATTTTCATGGAATGGTTCGAGACGTTTGCAATTAAATCCACAACTAAGAAACCAAAGTTATGGCTCAGATACGTAGATGATACTTTTATTATTTGGAGTGGAAACGACGAAGAACTTCGAAACTTCCTTTTTCATCTCAACAATATCAGCCCAACTATTAAACTCATCATGGAGAAAGAAGTAGACAATAAATTACCATTCTTAGATGTCTTGGTTGAAAGAAATGACAGACAAATTCGAACTTCGGTTTACAGAAAAGCCACGCACACAGGACAATACCTTAATTATTCATGTAATCACTCCAACAACACCAAACAAGGAGTTATAAGAAATCTCGTAGATAGAGCCTTAATTCTCTGCAACTCCAACGAGAACTTGATGAAAGAGATAGATTATATTAAAAATGATCTGACAGCCAACGGATACCCAGTATATCTAGTGGATAAATTTCTAGAACAACGCAGAAATAGGACAATATCGACAACGAATGAAGCACGAAAACCAGTATTGAACATCCCCTATGTTAAAGACATTTCAGAAAAAGTTAGAAGGATAGAAAAACGATAAAAAATCAACGTTGCTTTTCAATTCACACAACTCTTTGAGAAGTTGGCTCACCAGGGTCAAACCAACAACTCAAAGGGACATGATAAACTGTGTATATCAGATACCATGTGAATGTGGCAATTCCTACGTTGGCGAAACAAAGAGACCTCTTGACGTAAGGATCAAAGAAAACCAAAAATGCACGTCTCGAGGAGAAACAGAAAAACCTGGTGCCGCCAACCATGCCTGGACTCATGGACACCACATAAAATGGTCTGAAGCTAAAATACTACACCGAGAACAACATTGGAGAAAACGGAAATTCAAAGAAGCCGCGGTTATACATCAGAACCCGGGTTGTTTTAGTTAACTATCTTTAGATATAAGAGAAGTGTGGAAAACACAAACTAAAACTAAATGCAGCATAAAAATGGGATTTTGCCATATGCACCCATCACAGTCACACTCCACTGCATTTACTTTTAGTATAAATAGTCATGTAGCTAATAGATTTATTTAGTTTCACTTGAAAACGGCTAGAAATAATTACTAGCCGAAACGTCGTGATATTCAACAAAAATAAAGACAATGGAAGTCCAACAGATATCTACTACTTCATTAAATTCATTCAAAATTATATTGAGCTTTATTGTGGTTCTATTTGTTTTTTCTAAAATGTCCTATATTTTATTTATAAAAGCAACTATATAAAACCAATAAAGCATTCTTAGAGTACTTTTTTCTGTAGAACTTAGTGGCGTAGTCACATTTTTAATTTTAGTTTTAATTACGGAGATATAAAACCAGGTCTTTTATTTTTTAAATGGAACACCTTGTATTTTTCTTCATCACTTTTTTACATTTTGCATTTCCTTTAAGAATATATTACATTGTAAATATAAATTCACGATAAACAGGCTAAAAACAGTTTTTATTAAATAATGTAGACTTTTTAAAATAGGAAACGTCTATTAACGAAGCTATATAGATATAATATAAAATCATTTAGTTCATTTTTTTAAACACAGTTTCTTAACCCATAATATATAATATAATAAATAATCTAAGTGGTTTTGATTAAAAAGAATATATAAATATTTACTACAATTCGATAGGTCACTGGTAAGAACACTTTTCAAGTTCGATGAATATAACGTATTGTATATTATGTTTTAAAAGAGTAGGCTGTGACTATGGATAAATAAAAGAATCACTTATTCGACCCAAGCCTGTCAGTTTGAGGTTTATTAGCTTGTCACCTTGCAATTTGTCTGTGTCAAAACTGAAAATGGAAAATTTTCAAAATTTTGAAAAGTATAACAAGGTAGAATGTTGTACTGAGTCTAATAAACACAAGCAAAGAGTCTGTGATTTATATTTTGAACAGTATCCGGAGCGCGAACAACCCAACCCGGCAATTTTTAAGAGACTATAGCAAAACTTAATCAATTTTGGATTCTTTAAAAAGCCCCGGCCAAAGACGTATGAAAATGAAGGTAAAGGGAATGAAATTATAAATGTAATTGTATGTGGTAGGACAGATCCTTCAAGGTTGAGCAGAACTAATGAAATTGAAAATTTTAAAGGAAAATAAATTTAAATGTTACAAGGCAAGAAAAACTCTGCATTTTCTCCTTGGCGACCCTAAACGAAGACTTATCTTCCATAATTGGATATGGATATATTACGAAATAATGATTTTTTCTTTAATGATATTATATGGACGGATGTGTCCAGAATAACTAGTAATGGTGTAGAATTTAATTGCCATAATAATCATCTATGGGCAGATCAGAACCCTCACCAATAAATAAATAGGGTAACACAAGGATTTGAGTTTAATGAGTGGGTTGCTTTGTTGGGTAATAGACTAATGACCTACGAGATATATGAAGGGAATTTAAATTCTTAAACCTACCTAGACATCTTAGTAAGACACTTAGTCCCATTTATGGAAAGTAACAGATTGTATTTTCAACACGATGTAGCCTCAGCTCATAATGCAGGAAGTGTTGTGGAATGCTTTAATGCTAATTTTACACAAAAATGGATATCAAACAATGGACCAGTCAGATGGTCACCTGATCTTACCCCCTTAGATTTCTTTTTTTGGGGTATATGAAAAACAATATCTATTTGTATAGAAATAGAACTCTAAAAGAATTATAAGAAAATTTTGTGGCAGATATGCGATGTATTATTAATATTCATATTCATAACACTGTGAGCAGAGGAATGCAAAGACCTTGCCAACTGTGTCTGGATAACAACAGACAACAGTTTGAACATTTAATGTAGTTAAGTTAGTTTTTTATTGATATTTTCCTTTTGAGTTTTGTTCAAATGTCTTTTTCATTTGTGTATTTTAACAACTTGGGCATAGACATGTCCAACTTGGCTTCCTTGAGTCGCCAGCTCATATGAGCTAGTCTTTGAGCTTAATAAAAAGATAAGAAATATGTGTTTAGTCTATACGTTCTTAGAAAAAAATGCAAAATGCAAAAAAATGATAAAAAAATACTGGATTTTCCATTTAAAAAATTATATCTCCGTAATTAAAACTAAAGTTAAAAATCTGACTTCGCCACTGGATTCTACAGAAAAAAGTACCTTAAGAATGCCGTAATTCGTTCTCGTCATTACAATTTTCTCAAAAAAAAAAAAGAAGCTCGGAACTACTTTATCAGATTTTTTAAAATGTTTTACGGTTTCCCATAAAAACATCCAAAACGATCTACCCTGTACAAGATAATTATACGAAAATTGTTTACAAAAAAAGTTTTCATATTCAATGTATTCAAAGATCTGAAGTGCGCGCTCATGCAACGTTGCCAAACGTGTCGACTCCCCTCTAATTCAGGTTAATCTTAAAATCATTATGATCTAATATTTTTTATTAATTTGGGCAGTAATCGGGCCTCCTTAAATAATTAAGCAATTCCTACTTTGATATCTTATTAACTACATATGATTTATGATATTAAAAAAAACTGATTTTGGGGGTAAATGTTAAAAATGAATATCCGCCAAAAAGAAACGTGTATTTTAATTTTATGTCTCTTACAACACATTAATGTTTCGTCAGATTCGGAGCCGAATACTTCGGGTATCTTCCTTGTTAGTATAAAATGTAGTGTTTGATTAATTCAAAAATAAGTTATGCAAATTTATAAATATGTTAAAGTTTTAACAACAGCGACAGAAAAAATACTCACAACAAAAATTGCAACCACTTTTTTGAAACACCATTCGTTTTCGAAAAACTAATAATTTTGAAGTCCACAGCTTTAATATCACTTTTGTTAAAACCCATTTTCTTTTAATTTTGATATTTAGACAGTCAATCAAGAATTTTTATTACTCGAATTATTGATCAATACTTTTCAGTGGTGGAAATTTGTTTTTAGGAAATCTCCGCTTGATCCCGTTTTGTTTTTTCATAACATGCAAAATTGTTGCGTGCAGAAATGATGTCTGTAAACTTACACCGATAGCAGTAAAAGTACAACAGCTAGAATATTTATTTTATCCATAAAAACCCGGGGGTGTATTTTGATAAAGTCCCTGTTTGATTTAGGTTATGTTTTCAAAAACTCAAGTGCTTTTCCATCCGAATTGTCACATTTCTCGATAAATTCCAAAACACTCGATAACGCAGATGAACCGTGCTTTTAAAATATCGAAGAATTTTTTTTTAAAACCCGTTTTTAATCCGCCTACGCGTTTGTTTTCTCGCCGGTCGCGAACTTACGTCTATGCTTGACTTGAGCTTTGAGTGTGTTAACTATTCAACAGCGGTGAAGCAACTGAAATATATTCGCGGTTTTTAATTACTTCGGACGTGTATATATTATCGTTTGTTGTATATAAGTTTAAATTGAAGGTTAGTTATACAGGGCGATGCGTGATTTTGTGTTCGAGCAGTATTTCCTGCCGTAGTTGATGTTATTTCTTCGATTCGATTAAAATATTTTTGTGAATTTTTGCACACGAAAATGGTATTTTTAGGTAGTCTTAGTTTAGGTTGTAGGTAGGCGTATGAGTTTCTGACGTATCATCTATGTCTAATCTTTCAGTGGGTAAATCATAGTAGCTGGCTCATGGCTACTATGATTTGTAATGTTTTTGCAAATGTAGGGTCAAAATAAAAACAGATTTGATGAGTAGGAAACCAATTGAGTAAACAGGGACAGCTGGTGCGCAAATTAAAGTGGTTAATGACCTTTTGAGATACAGGAGACACTTAATACAAATAAAAATTTTGGCTAGGTATTAAATCAAACAATTAATTATTCACTTAGAGTGGATTTTACTGTATAAGACACTAGTGCATCTGAAATATTTTATACAAAATACAGTTTTTATACTTGACAATATCGAAGCAGAAAGGCAATCAAGTTTTATACAAAAAAAGGTTATCAACTCGATACATATATATATATATATATATATATATATATATATATATATATATATATATATATATATATATGTATATATATGTATATATATATATATATATATATATATATATATATATATATATATATATACCGGGTGTCAACGAATCTATTAGACAAGTCATAATTTCTAGAGTATTATGTGTATCAAAATGAGAATTGGTACAGGTAAATGATATGTGAAGGGGAGAGTTTTCGCATATTTTCCACTTTCCGGCCACTTCCAGTTTCACCGGAAATGGCCCCGGTTTTGAATTTTTAAATGGAACACCCTGTATATTTTAACATTTTTGGATTTCTGAGACAATTCTAGATCAGAATGTGACATTTTAAAAACTTTTTACGTCTACTTCATTTTTTTAGAGCCACTTTTAAAATTGCATCTAGGTGGCCATGATCGGACGCAAACTAATCTAAGGGCCTTAGGTGATGTGAAAAAAATACAATCGCAAAGTTTTAGTGACTAGTATGAAAGACAGCAATAAGACAAGTTGACAAAATTACGTTTTCATTTCTAACTATTAATTTTCAAATGGCGACCCCTTTTTGACAACTACTTTTCGAAAAAAGCATTCTTTGACGAATCTAACGGTACTAATTTATTTGCGATTGGATTAGACATAAGAACAGAAATTAAATATTATTAAGCAAAATACTGGATAATTTATTTACTTATGACAAGTGCGCCATGGACAGCCATGATGCATAATAATTTGCAACTGTTTTTATCAAGTCTTCTTTGGAAAACAAAGCATTCACTTAAGTAGATAATGACAGTAACATACGCTCTAAGAACAGACGTAAAAGTTTCTTAATTTTCGTTAAGTTTAGTTTAAATTTTCGTTAAAATAATGTATACTCAAAGTGAAAAAGTGAATATGTTATTAATATTTGGAGAGTGTCATAGAAATTCAAAGAATGCTGCCGAGTAAAAAAGTATGGAAAATAAGAAAAACTGAAATATCTCAAAAACTATTATAAATAGGTATAGGATATATTGAACAAAACTTTTAGGGTTTTTATTACTCTATTAAATAACATGAAAATATACAGGGTGTACCATTTAAAAAAAAAAGAAGATATTTATTCATTTAAACTTGTTCAAATTTGAGCCGATGTGTTCAACACCCTGTAGCTTTTATTGCAAATATTAGGTAAAAATTATGTTAACTTGTCCTTGGCCTTGCTAAATTCCAAATTTGAATACATTTGTCACAAAATTGAAAACGTTATTTAGGATTGAATTGATGCTTGAAAATGTTACTTTTTTTCTTTAAACTTAATTATCTCAGAAACTATAAAGTTTTGTTATAGTAAACCCTTAATAAAAAAGATTTAAAATTATAAGATAAATCGAAAATACGATTTGTATATAGGGTGTTCTATTTAAAAAAATACAACTTTATGCTGTCCTAGTTTTTTGGCTCACCCTGTAGAGTCCTAAATATTTTTAAAATCTGCTTAAAAATAAACTGTATCAAACAATAAATATAGTTTCTTTGTTAATTTCACCGAAAAGGCACAAACCTACTTCATCCAATCGTTGACTCACCCTGTACATACAATCTTGAAGAAGTACGAATATGTAAAGTATCTCCCAAGATTGTTCAAAATATGTTAATCACTATAATAAATTGATACTATTATCAAAGTTATTTAAAATTCGTGAAACAGATCTTTTTATTTCCAGTCCGAGCGAGGAATAATTTATGTTTTTAAGTAGATAAAACCTAAAAAAACAAGACAAAATATCAGTCATGTTTAATAATAGAATTAAATTTTTAAATATTTTATCCAAAGACAATGAATTGTTATGTCACACGCAAGGCAAGACTAATTTTAAAACTAATTGCCTTGATAAAATTAAAATTGAAATATTTGTAAGTATAAAGTACGAAGACAGCAGTCATCTCTTTACTTAAATAGTAACCTTTGAGAGTAAATATAACGTTAAATCTTTAATTTACCAATTCACAACTGTATCTTCTAGTACTGATATTTGCGAGACAGCAATATATCTTTATCTCTTATATTGGGTCCATATAAAACACAACACTTTTCACCAATAAAAAGCAATTCTTTAATAACTTCTTCCTAATAATTTCAATTCAAACACGAACTAAACTAAAATTTTTACCCTATTTCTATTTATATACGTATAAAACCTGCTGGAATTTACGAAAATGCCAATCTAGAAATTATAAGAAATATGACCAAATAATGATGACTAATAGATAAAATATTTTTATGACTCATCCTAGTCCTTCATTACACTGCCCCCCTCCTTATTCTTATCGCCCTGGTCAGCTTCGATACTTACGTGGCCTTGCGACTTCTTTAAATTCTATAAACGTTAAAAGTGATTATTGGAATAGGAAACCCTTCTCTTGGTTCTATTTTGCTATAGTGCTTGCATTCTTCCTTATGGTATCTGCGTTGTTATGCATCTTCCTGGCCCATGTTTGTTTTTAAAAATGTACTGTTGCAGTTTTTTCTGGTTTTCTTCTGTGAGTTCTCTGGATTGTGAACGAGATCTAAATGGCATCTGACAGTCTCTCCTCATGTTGTGCAGTTCATCCACATCTGGAGCACTCTGTCTGATTTCTGTTATAACGTGGGAAGTCTCACTTCTTGTGTTTAGTTTCTTAAGGATTTCAGATAGCATTGTCTCTATTATTTAATTCGGTAAATCCTTATTTTCTTCTATAGTAACGACTCTCATTTTTGGCTTTCACACATTATAGGCTGCTTCTATTTACAAAGCCCAGTCCAAAGCTTCACTACAATAACTAACTTTCTTATACGCAGCATACTCTACATTTCTTAATCTTTGATTCTATCATTAAAACACTACATCGTAAGCTCTTCTTCATTTCTCTGATGTCTTGACTTGAGCTGTGACTGGTATAACTGGCGCCCATGATCTCTAAATCTTTTTTTATAAGAATGGTTTGCAATAACTTCAGTTTTTACCATAGAATCTTCTAGAATATTGTTGAAAACGCGGTTCTGGACTTCATTCTTGATGTTAAATTTGATGATGAACTCTGTTTTTTGCTATTTCTTCTAGTTTCCAAATAGAATGTTCGAGAGCTTTGTCAAAAATTCGGTTCTAAGCTTCTTTCTTGGTGAAAAATTCGAAGGTGTACTAGTCTCTCTTCTAGTTTCTAAATAGGATGTTCTAGAACTTTGTCGAAAATTCTATTTGAAGATTCTTACTTGATAACAAATCTGACAGTAAAGACCATTTTTCCTTGTCTCTTTCGATTTACAAATAAAATTTTCTGGAAATTTGGTGATAATCCTCCCTTCTGTCACCCAATATTCTCTCACTTTTCACTAATTACTTTCAATTCTTTAATAACTATTCGTTAATACTTTCACTGTTCAAATATAACTAAACGCTAGCTTATAATCTATCTGCTTATATAAACATATGACACATACGTGATTAGACGTCTAGAATTCCATTAAAACATGACTAGTAATGATGAGTAATCGACATAATATTTCTATAAGGATTTAGCTGAATTCCCCTAGTCCCTCGTTACAGTATTATAACTATCGCTGAGATCTTGGGCATATGAACTTTACACATACTTCATGTCTATAAGGCAGTAGTACCTGACCGCAACCAAGCCAACAGAGAGGGATTACTTCGATTACTGAAGGATTCTATGCTATGGTTTACTGAAGGATCCTAAATAAAAAGGGAAGTAGGAGTGGAAGTATCAAACTCAGGCTTCTGGATTGCTTAATCCCCAGGAAGCACCCCCTCCCCACTATGTTCAAGACAAAAATGCATGCCATTTCAAAAAAGTTATGTCCTCTTTCTCTACGACCGCATGAATGATGGTAAAAAAATTTCGAATCCTGCACAAATATGAAACCATGGAAGGAGTCAAGGAAAGTTAGTTATTGTGGATCCAGTTGCATTTATGAACCTTAGAGATTTCCTGTCATTTTTTAAACTAAACACTCTATGAATCAAACCTTGTTGTCTGTTAATTACCGGACGTTCCGTATTTAATTTCTCTACCTAAATAATTTTTGATGATCCAACCGTGGAAGTATGTCTAATTTTTCTTCATTTTAATGATGATTCGCATCTTTTTCGACTAATTTCCTTAAATTCTGCGAATCAAGATTTTTCTAGCACATTTTAATGTAACGGTTTCAGGTCAAACTGACAGGAAGTGTTTATTTGCAAAAACGTAGAATTAAGATTGATAGCTGGCTTCCTGGACTGCCTAAGTAACTGATTTGGATTTTTTCGATATATATTCAACAGTGTCGTTACTTGAAAGGGGCAGGCAGGCAGTCGTATACTAAACCGGTGGTTATTTGTTATTTTTTTTTTTAATTTATAAGATTTCTTTGATTCGCTCTTTTTTTTGATGGATCCATTTTGTTGCGCGCACCAATTTGAAGTTTGAATTTCAAAAGTACATCGTGAGAAAGCCGCGCTTCCCCCACCACTCGCTACAACGCACTTGCAAAAGTACCTTCACTTCGAAGGGCTATAATTTTACTAACGATGCATGAATTTTATACTTATCAATTGCATCATAAAATATAGGTCTTCGTTGATATATGAGTTAAAAAAAAATGCTATCTTAGTTCCTATTAGTCGTAGGAGACTTTTTTTTTTAATTCGTGCTTTTCCACCAGCTTTCAAGTCCACTTATTCACAAACTTGTATCATTAAAATTAACAAACTTATTGCAATTGTTTATAAGTAAAAAAGGCACCCCTTCTTTAAACGGTTTTTTAACAACAATTTTTTTAAAAATCCATAGTTTTTTCATCTTTGCTTGTAGTTTGAACTTCAAAGAATCCATTTTGTTTTTGCAAATATCTGTAGAATCATCCTCTAGGCAAAGACAATTGTTTGAACATTCAGTGTCTGGGATAAACAATTAAGATTATTCATAAACTACCAAACCGATTTGGTCCAGCTTTCGCACAGTTTTAAAGGCACATAATGGCCTTATCATCAAGGGGTTATACATCACTTTCGGCCTTTCTTGCAAAAGTTATTACCATTTATAAAATAGTGCAAAAAAGGTGGTTTCTCGCCATTATCTCGATAAATTATTTATCGATTTTGACGTATAAAAAACTAAATTAAAGGTCTTTTCAATACCCACAACTTTCATTTGGACAAGTTTTCTCTAAAATGTAACCGGAAAATTCTGCGGACAGAAAATCGAATTTTCCGACTTTGGATGTTGTTTATAAAAAAACAGGGCTGATTTAGCTGTACTTTTTTACGTATTTATCATGTACTGGGTGCCCCCTACAGCTTGAAACTTTCAGACTTCTGCAATAAATTTTTACATGAAATCGCTACAAATTCAATAGGAAGACTGGAGTAAAATATGTTGCAATCGACTGCGACAGCAACTGCCAGGTCGGTGGTAATACAGCTCAAGCTGTAGCCTGTTGTTAGGCTTAGAGTATACTGACATTGTTGATGATGTTTATATTGCGGGACTTTTGTGAAACTTCAACTTCATTGTGATTATTTTTTGGGCGGTGACCATGAATGTGGATTGTTTGAATAATTATGTGTGAGGTGATCATTAAGTTGGATTTCGGGGAAAAAATGGTAAAAAAACCCCTTTGATTTTGATGCTTCAATGGGATAGAGGGGAACTACTGTTGTGCCAGTGCGATTTGGTTGATATTTGGGTAGGGGCGGCCTCGGAGGGGAGGTCTAGAGGGCTCCGCTCCACAGTAATTTAGAACTGTCGATCGTCAGCGCCTGTCAATGTGTGTGATGGAATAATTGGAACCCGTGTGGTAGGTATATATACTTTTTTCATTCCACTTAAACGGTACAATGTTTCTTAGATTTATTTGGCACAATTTACCTGTACTTTTGGAGAAGGTTCTACTAAATATTCGAGAAAGAATATGGTTGCAACTAGATGGTGCTCCTGCGCACTTCCAAGTTAACGTTAGAAATGAGGTAGATACTCAATATTCCAATAGGTGGACAGAGCGTAGAGGAACACAGTTCTAACCAGCTAAGTCTTCGGATCTAACAAGTCCTGTTTTTCCGTTGGGACACCCGAAAATATGAAAGAACAAATAAGAACAATGTTTCGCTCTATAACACCAGATATGTTAACGAGTTCAATAGTCATTTTAGACAAGAGTTCGTTTATGCATTGAAAAAGATGGACATTAGTTTGGGCATTTGTTAAAATTTTAGTTTTTAAAATTTTTTAAATTAAATGTTTTCCTTTAATAAAGTATGTATTTGCTATAAACCTAGTTATGAATATTTTTTTTAACTGATCAGTGATTACATACCATCTATGTAAGTAATAATAAAGTCAACTCCATACACGTCTACTTTTCAAAAACTATTTAAAACATCTAGTTTTCAAAAATAAATTTATGTCTAAAATTGAAAATGTTAAATTACTAAAAAACTATAAAAGATAGGTAAACAAAACCTTAATATAATCTTAAAGACTGTTTAAATAAGAATATAACTTTAATGTTAAATACAGGGTGCTCCATTCAAAATTTGTCAATTCTGTATTTTTATTTTACAGTTAATTACAATAATTTAAAAAAAAATCAAAAAATTTAAAACATTTATATAATATATATATATATATATATATATATATATATATATATATATATATATATATATATATATATAAAGGGTGTTTTTTATAGAGGTATAGAACTTTTAAATGGAATAAAACAAAGATGAATTTTTTAAATTGACATGAAATTTACTTTATTCGAAAGATAACCTTCTGGCATTATAATTTAAATATGACTTCTGGCATATGACCGCCACTGCTGGCTCGGACGTAGTCTAATCTGGAGGTCCAATTTTCGATGACTTTTTCCAACATTTGTGGCCGTATATCGGTAATAACGCGGCGAATGTTGTCCTTCAAGTGATCAATCGTTTCGGGCTTATTGGCGTAACTAGCGACTTCACATATCCCCACAGAAAATAGTCTAGCGGCGTTAAGTCGCACGATCTTGGAGGCCAATTCACGGGTCCAAAACGTGAAACTACGCGGTTACCAAACGTTTCCTTCAATAAATCAATTGTGGCACGAGCTGTGTGACATGTTGCGCCGTCTTGTTGAAACCACAGCTCCTGCACATCATGGTTGTTCAATTGATGAACGAAAAAGTCAGTAATCATGACTCTATAGCGGTCACCATTGACTGTAACGTTCTGACCAGCATCGTTTTTAAAGAAGTACGGACCAATGATTCCACCAGCCCATAAAGCACACCAAACAGTCAGTTTTTCTGGATGTAACGGTGTCTCAACATACACTTGAGGATTATCATCACTCCAAATACGGCAGTTTTGTTTATTGACGTATCCATTCAAACAAAAGTGAGCTTCATCGCTAAACAAAATTCGCTTATGAAAATCGGGATCAACGGCAATCTTGTTTTGGGCCCATTCACCGAATCTATGCCTTGCTAGGTGATCGTGTGGCTTCAATTCTTGCACGAGTTGGATTTTGTAAGCACGCAAACCAAGATCTTTCCGCAAAATCTTCCATAAAGTGAATGGACACATATCCAATTCCTGTGCACGATGGCGGATAGACTAATTCGGGTCTTCCTCTACACTAAGCTCTACAGCAGCAATGACTTCTTCTGTACGCACTGTACGACGTCTCTGTGGATGCGTATTACCTTTTAGAGTAAACGTGGTGCGAAAACGTTCCATAGTTAATCGAATTAATTGCTCTGATGGACGATTATGTTGACTGTAAAATGGACGTAGTGCGCGATACGTATTTCGAACAGAACCATGATTTTCAAAATAAATTTGCACAATTTGGAAGCATTGTTCAGGCGTCAGTCTATTCATGTTGAAATGCCAAACCAAACTAAACATAAATCACTTGACAGCTGACAAAATGGCCGCCAGTTAAAAAAGTGTTGCCAACTTTTATACCTCTATAAAAAACACCCTTTATATATATATATATATATATATATATATATATATATATATATATATATATATATATATATATATATATATATATATATATATATAGCTTTTGAGATGAGTATAAAATTATTAGGTTCTCTCTCTCAGACCATTTACGTATCGGTTTAATAATTGCGTAGATGAATGGTCACGCTGAAATTATTGATGCAGCCATTTAAAGTTTATAGCGGGACGCCTACGGTAGATTATTGGCAAATTTCACCTGGATGATGTCAGAGTTGAGACTAATTTTTGACCATTTTTAAAATTAGTTTTTACATATCTGGGAGGACTGACCTTTGTTTGTTTTTCTTTTTAATTATAAAACAAGAAATTAAGCCTAAGTTTTTTTCGTGTTTTTTTAGTATTAAATATTCATCTACGCCATCTTGGTGTTAGTTCATTATACATACCCAAATGGCGGCTATTCAAACCAAATAGCTTTCATGTAAAGTATAAATTATTTTTTTAACTTCCTTCGTTAGTAACTCTCAAAGAACAAATATGCTTTCGTTATTTTAGCAATGACGTAATAAGAATATTATTCAAAACTTTACACATAATACTATATATATATGTAAAAAAATAGCGGTATCAACACCAGATGGCTATTCACAGATATATCTCCACAAGCTCGAATCTCTTTCTTATTCGGTTACATTTCATTTACTGGCTCAGTTATGCTAAAATGATCAAAAATCTTTTCAGAAACTTGACAGCTGTTCTGGCGTTTCGCTAATTTAACCCATATTCATGGTTTTAATGAATTTAATATTTGAATTCGTAACGGTGATTAATTATTAATTATTTTGCTACCTACACTAGTCAGTGATGTAAATATTCAAATTCCAAAATAAACCGTATACTATTACTATTTATAGTTGTAAGTTTTTTGTAGCCAGTATGGACGCCTTTATATATTTTTTCCATTACGCCAGTTGGGCAACGATAAAAAAAACGGCTTATTTACCATGGATATCTATATAGAATTTGGGGAGTAGCTCAATAGGTAGAATCGATACCACAAAATTAATACAGTTGGCCCAGTGAAAGAATCCCTATGCGTCATAAATTTATGAACATATCAAAGACAGTTTTGACACATGTTCGAATTAAATTGTCTATAAATAAAAAAAGGACTGAAAACAAACCATAATTCTTTTAATCTGTAGCAAAAAATCTGCTATTATGGGTACAGCCAAGCGTGGATCCAAGGGCACTGAGTTCAGGAAAATAGATCCGATTTTGCCTCTTATACTATAGTTTATTCAAGAACTAGAGAGAGTAATAAATCATTTTTTTACCTTTTTTTTCTTCGCAAACTACTTGTGTTCTTTAGTTCTGTCTCTTTGGCAAAATCTGTTAGACATATATATTTCATAGGAATAGGTTAGAAATTTTATAATCAAAAATACCGGTCTATAATAATTGACTATTTAGACTGGATAACAATAGATATTTAGAAGTGTAAAGCGTTAAAAAACGATTTTAATCCTTGTCATAGGCGTCGAAAGGAGGTTTATTTTATCATTATTTACAAAATTCCCATTGTCAAAAATACAAAAAAGACCTACTTATTTTTATTTCTATTGCACTGATATCTTGATTTAATTTACTTTATTATATGGAAATCCGATAGCCCAAAAAAAAAATAAAATAAACATGTTAATTCTACACGCTTAAGAAAAAGACACAAATATAATAAAACATAAGAAAAAACTTAACGCTAATTGGAATTAAATATATATAAAATTAAAGAGTGGGAAACACTAAAATAAAAATTTATAAAAAAATTAAAAAAATATATAAACAACATTAAACAATAAAATACAAGAAAAACAAAAATTTAAATAATAAATTGTGTTTAAACTGGTAAACATTACGTATCTAATTCCTAATCAAAGTCAGTGAAGCAATCTTCGCTCAAATTAATTATAATTGGTTCCTCTATCTCACCGATAATGAGATCGAGTTTTCACATTTTGTTTTATTCTTTTATTATATGAATTTTTCCCAATTTTCCGCAGGAACTTTATTCTAAAAAACTCTTTCAAAAGTTGTGTTAAATTACTAATTTTGTAAGTTGTGTTATTTCTAGCAACTCTGCCTTTTACTTGAGAAAGGTATATCCTTCTCCAACGGATAGTTTCCGGACGATCTATAAGAACAGATTTCCTATTTGGATTTTTCCAGCAAAAATTAAGTTCTCTGAGCAATTTTCAGAACTCAGTTCTTTTAATTTCAGGTAAATCGCGATCTTCATTGATTTTAGTTAGAATTTTGTCGACGGTTGGGATCTGCTTCTCATAATAAAGTGTATGTACAACTCCTTTCATTGCAGTTTTCATCTCTTCTTCCAACGAGGTTTTTCGCCTGCCTGTGATCGAATGTGGCTTAGGAGTACTAACAATTCCAGTCCTTTTTTTCTCGTTCAGTATTCGGTACATAGTAGATTTTCCAACTCCTGTCATGTTGGAATACATCTCAACAGAGTTTTTAACATTATTATCTAGATATTGATATCTGAAGGCATCATAAACATTCATCGTAATAAGTTTTTCGTTGAAGAAAAAATGCCCTGGTTTAACGATGTTGGAATAAATATAGATGTGGCAACCATATCTTTGGGGTATCTCACTTATCTCAAATCACTACATAGTATAAAACAAAGTCGCTTTCTCTGTCCGTATGTCCCTTTGTATGCTTAAATCTTTAAAACTACGCACCGGATTTTGATGCGGTTTTTTTCAATAGATAGAGTGATTCAAGAGGAAGGTTTATATGTATAATAACATCCATTAAATAGTGGAGAAATACTGTTATTTTTGAGGTTTCTAATGTGATGTCGTTAATTATCATATTTTTTTCCGCTTACATTGCAAACGCAGGCTGAACCCTACGAGATTTATCAAAATAATGTACTAATTATTTGTACACATTGAAAAGGTCTACAGAAAACTCCGCGATGGTATATGTCTATCTCTCATGGATATCCCACAATAACATTTTTTTGTCATTTACTTTTTACGACAAATAATGGCAAATTTTGAAGCGATTTTAACCAATACAGCATTAATCCTTATCCAATTAAATAGCTTAAATACATTGTTGATTTAATATAGATCTATATGGTCCTTTACAGCACAAGATTTAAATGAATATTTTCGAAGATATTACAGATTTAAAATTGCGGGAAGTAGCGCTTGCGGCGGTACTGGCCGACCGGGGCGGCGGCAGCGTGCCTATAAATAGCGCGTCGGAGGCCGATGTAATAATTGTTGTAAAAATAAAATAAATAGTCACAGTTTTTCTGTAGTGTATTTAGTATCAGCATTGCACCCGTGCGAAGCCGGGGCGGGTCGCTAGTAATATATAAAAACAAGCGCAAACAAGATAAATCACTAAGGACACACTGTAAGGTGTACTTTGCTGACTGACAGAAATTAAATTGAACTATCAGAAATTTTATTGTTGCAGTAAATTTATAAACGCTTATAGTATTTAAATATAATTAAATATAATTTGATTTACGGCAGTTCTCAGTTACCTGCGGCACTGGAGCGGGTACGTTGGAGGTTTCGGTAACAGTTTTATTACTCTCTCTAGTTCTTGAATAGAGTATAGGAATGTGTATGCTTGCGATCGCCCCTCCCCTTCACAAGACTTTTGAGTTCAGGAAAATAGAACCGATTCCGCCTTATATATTAAGAATGTGTATGCTGCTGGCACTCCCCCCTGTTGACAACTTGTTTTTCTTGCGATAGCTCCCCCCCCCCCTTTTCCAAGAGCTTCAAATTCAGAAAAATAGACCCGACCCCGCCTTTTACACTAGAAATGGGAATGTTGGTGTCCCCCCCCCCCCCCTTCGTCGACAACTTGTTTTCGCTTGCCATACTGTACTTTTGTGATATCACCGCCCCTCCCCAAAGAGAGAGGCTGGATCCGCCCCTGGGTACAGCAAGATAGAAAGAGACGACCGAGTCAAACGGAGTCATTTCGTTGTATGAATACAAACTTTCTTTTGACTTCAGTCAATACATTATTTCATTGAGTCATTTTTCAAAGTTTTATTTACATTGTGTTTTTGAAAAATTTAAAATAGAAGATTGTTTTATATAAAAACTATTAAAATTTTTACCAGAGGCGTACCACATTTTTTTTTTAAATCCTACGGTAATATTCGTACACATGCCACTGAGTAAACTACGAAGTCAATTTCTTGACTGTTACTAGGGCAGTCTCAAATTAAGTTTTGGCTAAAATTTCGACAGATTATCTTCAAGCGTTCGAAAGTTATTACATTAAATCGAATTTTTTAAAAATTTTTTAACACCCTGTAGTTTAGAAACGGGCAAAACTACATATGAAAAATAAATATTTTTTACTAATGATGGATTCCTAAGGAATCCACTGTTTAATTTAATCCCATTTTTGATGTTACACCCGGTATAAACCTTGCATTGAATAATTTTGATTTAGCATAGACATATGTTAGGTATATTCTTTTGAGTAATTATCACTTTCAGTTCTGTCACTTGAAGTAATCATGATCACTTCGACCCAATGACAAGTAAATGCATATTCAAAAGAACATGAAGTTATCAGTTTCACTTTTTTCACTTTGATCAGTGGATAATTTACTCAAAAGAATACAGCTATTATTGATGAGGCAGGGGTATTTTTTCTCGTTACACCACAAGGACATTGATATAACTAATAGTATTTTCTGGGAAGTTTGACTGTTAGATATTGCGAATAGAACTAGTTCACTCTGTATAGTTTGTAATAAACATGGTAGTGCTTATACTATTTTTTAACTAAAAAATAAACATAAAGCAAAAAAAACTTCAGTCACAGTTTGTCTGCGTGCAGGCTAGACAAATACATCCAACTAATAATGTTAATATAAAAATATTGATGTCGTTATGTTTTATTAGCTTTTTAATCAATTATTTATTCTGAAGAGATTGTGTCCACAACTCTTCTACACCCACTCGTTAACATTTGTATTAAAAGAGTCTTCGCATTGTATGGTTTTTTACGTTTTATTATAATTATATGACTGACGATATATTTTAATGCGGACTAGAACTTTTGCAAGATGAATTGTGGTAACTTTTAGATAGGCTAAACCTCATATTAACAATAACACCTTATTTGACTATACTGCTGCATAAAAGCATTTTGTAACTCGTTTTGCGGATTCTATAATGTTCAATTTATTTCAACACTTTCCCCATCATTTGCCAAATCATCAAATCTGTGATACTGCGTTTGAAAAGGTTCCAAGGTCAATTTTTTTCACTGCTTTTTCTCTAAGCGTACATTTATGTGATTGTCCAGATTTTGCAATTCTGTAAGTAAGCAACACTAGACTTTTTATTACCTTCCAATTTTCTTTTAAAATACCCAATAGGTGCTCCATTTTTGCAAAAATTAAGAAACAAGGCTCTAAAAAAGTACAACACAACAAAAAATTCTTCACACTATGCTTACTATAAACAACTTAGAAATTATACTACTTCAGCTATAAGACCTGAAAAAAAGCGCATACTGTTTCAAAAATCTGATTACAGGGAAAAGTGGCGAGAGTTAAAAAAAATACGAGTAAATCTTTTAAAGCTAAGAAATTATGTTTTGCCACTAAATTTAAAGAATCCAGATAATATCAGCAATTTTTCCATAAATTCTGTAGGTATACGACAAGGGTCCGACACCGCTAATGATGCGTATATAGGACAAACGTCAAAAACCGCTCAAGGGGTTTGATTAAGCCCGGCCTGACCTTTGAAAGACTACCGAAGATGTTCGTTCCACATTTCATTTTCTTTTTCTCAGACATATGCTTTCCTACGACTTAGACTTCCTATTGTAATCAAAGTCGGGTAAGTTAATGCCTTGCGAGGGACATATTGTGGAACCAACATCTCACCATCATTTTCCGACAAAACGTGACTTATATAGGAGTCCGGGTTTGTGGAAGGCATGACAAAGGATGTCTGGGAAAGATATCGGATCCCACTGGTGCGTCCACCACCGATATCGTGACGAAACATCCTATCATTTATTTTTACGGTGGTCAAAAAATGAGATCGCTATTCATATGTCTGATAAATGATGATATTCTTAGAGCATCTGATGAAAATAAAGTGAGTGTTTTAGTTACACTTGATTGTAGTAAGGCCTTTGATACGCTGAATCACAAGATTTTCAGTTCTATTCTCCATTATGTAGGCTTTAGCGAGAATGCTCGTAATTGCATAATTTTTTTTAAACTGATCAAACTCAATAAATCATTTATTACAAGTAATGTTTGGAGGCTTTGCTTGTGAATGCTGGAGTGCCACAATTCAGTATTATGGGCCCCCTATTATGTAACATGTGTACTTCTAATAGTAATACTTTAGTTAATTTTGAGCTTGAACAGTATTCAGTTCCTTTGACTGGATGTTTGATTTGTTAAAGCCCATTGTTTCGTCAACAGTTATATATTCCCTAAACAAAGGCAATGTTTTGTGTATATATTGGTGGACAATAAATGTGTTATTTTTATTATATAATGATTTACAAGCCAAACGGCTTCGCACGCGCTCCAGGGAATATTAACTCATACCAGGTACACAAAGATACTAGAAGTATGAAGCTCTGTGGGAACCCTTTCCATGTTATCGGGTCCTAGGTGACGTGGTCTGATGTATTTCCTACGAACTTTCGGACGGTTCGCGCAGTTGCTAGGAGAGTTGCTTTCTGCATCGGTTTATACAGATGCTCATTAAGGCCCAGTCCCTTGATATTCTGCAGGAGCCTCTTTGGTATCACTCCAGTTGTTGACAGTATTATGGGAATCGTTTGGACGCTGTTCATTGCCCATTGTCTTCGGATTTGCACCTCCAGATCTCTGTATTTGGCGATCTTCTCGTTGTATTTTGGTCTTAGGTTGTTGTTGTTAGGTACAGCGATGTCGATTAGTGTAGTTCGCCTAGAAATTTTATCTATTAGTATTATATCTGGTCTATTATGAGCAACTGTCTGATCCGTCAGAACCGTTCGGTCCCAGTATAACTTGAAGTGGTTATTCTCAAGAATAGATTCCGGATTGTATTTGTAATAAGGTACTTTTCCTACCTGTAATAGGTTTAACTTTTCTGCTAACTCTTGGTGGAGTATCTTAGCGGCTGAGTCGTGTCTTTGCTTATACTCGGTTGCGGCAAACGCTTGGCATCCTCCAGTTATGTGCTGGATTGTCTTTGATGTTCGACAGCCATATCTGCATTGGTCATTTTCTTTTGAGGGATCTCTAATGATGAACTTCCGATAGTTCTTCGTCGGAATAGCTAACAAGAAGCCCTCCGTTTCCGGAAACATTTATCCTGAAATCAACCAATAGTTCGACGCTGAGTTGTCGACATTGTCCTGATTGACCTCATTTGGATACCGTCCATGAAGTAGATTCCGTAGCCAGGTTTGTAACTTCTCTTGGTCTGTTTGGTGGTGAGAAGTAATATCTTGTTCCCTCAATTGTAGCGGCGTTGAATCGTCTGCCTCGCATATTGCTCGATGTAGTGTGGAAGAGTCCGCTAACCTGTGGAAATATGAACGTAACTTTATTATTTGTTGGTCGAGCTGCTTACCAATATCCACCAATCCTCTTCCTCCTTGGTGTCTTGGAAGCATTGTACGTTCAATAGCACTCCGAGGGTGATGTTTTTATGCTTTTGTTAGGAGTGTCCTTATTTTTCTTTGCTGGTTTTGGATGTCCGTCCTGCTCTATTTTACTATTCCAAAAGAGTAGCTAAGCGCAGAGTATGCGTACGTGTTGAGCGCCTTAAACAAATTTCTACTATTTAGACTAGTTCGTAACACCCGTCTTACCCTCCTGACAAATTCGGTTGTCAATTCGGCCTTCATAGTGCGATGGTCAATTCGTTTAGCTTGTTTTGATACCTAGGTACTTGTATGTTTGTTCTGCTTCCATTGCAGCAATGATTTCACCGTTCTGCATCTCAAATGCACCCGGTTGTATCTTTCCTTTAACGATGTTCAAAATACGGCACTTGTTAAGTCCAAACTGCATTCCGATATTCCCGGAGAACTCCTCGACAATTTTGAGCATTTGCTCCAGCTGGTTTTTGGTAGCAGCCATCAGTTTAAGATCATTCATGTATAGAAGATGATTCAGTCTTGCTACTTCTTCGTTGTTTTTTCTAATTCTAAAGCCGTATCTGGTGGAGTTCAAACGGCGTGACAGAGGGTTCATTGCAAGGCAGAACCACAATGGGCTCAGTGAATCGCCCTGAAATATTCCTCTTCGTATTGGGATTGTATTAGTTTCGATGGTATCGCTGGATGGAACTTGCAGTTGGATCCTAGTTCTCCAGGTTGACATGATGCGTTCTAAAAAGGAAACAAAATTATCATCGACCCTATACATTCTCAGTATAGTTTTGAGCCATTCATGTGGTACTGAGTGGAAGGCCTTCTTATAATCCACATAGGCAGCAAAGAGGTTTCTTCGGTTGGTACAGGCCTGGTTACATATGACAGAGTCAACAATTAATTGTTTCTTGCATCCCATTGCTCCCCTGGTGCATCCTCTCTGTTGAGTTGCGATGATGTTATTTTTTTCACAATGTGCATAGATGCGTTGGGTCAAGCAGGAAGTGATTACCTTATATAGTGTGGGAAGGCAGGTGATCGGCCTATACTTAACTGGGTCATGTGTTATGTTGGTCCTTTGGTAAGAGATACGTAATGCCTTCTGTCACAAACAATGGCATCTTCTCTGGATTTAGAAAAACATCATTAATAAGTTTAGCCAGTTGATGATGTATACAGCAGAACTTCTTGAGCCAGTAGTTCTGGATCCTGTCGAGACCAGGAGATTTCCAGTTATGGAATTCCTTGATTATTCCTGAGATTTCTTCGGTGGTAAATGGCTCAAACTGCATCTGGCTGTAGTCTTGGCAGATCTGGTGTTCTTGATTGATCCAGCCCGCTGCGATGTTGCAATTAGCGGGTGTGGAAAGTTGGTTTCCCCAGAACTCTTCTACCTGCTCTCTATTGGAATATCTATTGCCATGTTAGGTGGAGAGTTTAGCTTACGGCCTTCATAGTGTTTATAGTTATTATTATTATTATTATTATTAATTAATTTTTATATATATTTGTTTTAAAAAGGTATTTTTTTAGTGCTTCCTGTACTGCAAAGATACGTAGTGTCAAGTTCCTTGCTCTCAATATTTTGCAGATTATTTTCAATTCTATATATATTCTTCAATTGTTGATTAGTGTTTCATCTCTTTTTTATGCATGTGAACTTTATCTTTATCGCAACCTCATCATTCTGTGGTCGCTCTCTACAGAACATTTATTCAAAACACGAAAAGTTGTTTATCTTCTTCATCTTTCAGCTCTCTCCATGAACTTTTGTTTTTAGCATTAGTTGTCTATAATTTATGCAATAAAATTCACAGGTTTCAAGTTAAGTTGCACGATTTTTTGTGGGTGTCGACTTCTAAAAATATAAATTTTATCAACAAAAATATTCGAATCAATTCAGGAAATTATTAACGATAAAAAATGACTTCGGCAATATTATAGAAAGACCTCGAAGACTGCAAAAAAAAAGAGAGTAGGATGTTAAAGCATGTTTACTAAAATTTAAGTTGTCCAAGGTTTAGTCAAATTCGCATGCATAAATATGCCATATACGAGGGATACTATAAAAAAAAATCTACCGGTACACTTTTTTACTATTTAAAAAATAATTCAGCATGTTCTTCATGATTGGCAGTATTCCTTGTCAAAATCTTGCAGGTATTTAATAGTTTGATGTATAAACGGTGCCGCAATACAACGATTTACTTTATTAGTACCTGCATGCTACACTGAAAATTACATTGCATCTAATATAAAACCGCTATGGCGTGATATTATTACGAGGGATACTAAGAAAGTTTTTTCTACGAAACAAGTTGAAATAATCCGATCACGCAGAGCCAAATTCCAGAGCAAGGCTTTGCGAATTATAGTTAGTCAGGAATATACATTATCCGGTCAAGTTAGCCCTAAAAAGAGAGGTAAGGTTACCAAAATTCGCATAGAGCTGAAAATTTGTACAAATGTTCGGAACAGTTGTTAAAAGTCCCCAACGATCCCATGCCTGGAAAAAAATTTATTCAAGGTCAAAGTGGGGAAAAATGTTTTTTTCGCGTTTTTGAGACAAACGGTAAGTTTTATCATCAAAATAGTTTAAATCAAAATTGTAGATCATAAAATGACCTATAAAAATTGTTCTTATACTTTTTTTCATAAGAGTCATCGTTTTCGAGATATCATCGCTCAAAAAGTTGAAAAAGCTGCGTTCTCCTCCGCTCTCAAAATTCGCCCATCTATGATTGTTTTAAAACTGGAAACATTGATATTAACAATATCAATGTGACATACATCATTGATGGAGGATATTTATTACACCGCGTTATCTGGGATAGTGAAGAAACTCTCTCTCTCTCTGTAGCTTTACAACCCTTCGTGGGTCCTCGCTGCATCCACGACCTGCCTCCATTTGCTTCGGTCCATCATGTCGTTACTCCAATCTCGTACTCCCAGTTCATTTAAATCTTTTGTGATGTTATCCCTCCATCTTAGTCTGGGCCTACCTAAGGGTCTCTTTCCGGTCGGGTTCTCTTCCCATATTCGTTTGATGAGACGTTCGTCATGGGCCCTATGAACATGTCCTGCCCACCTAAGTCTTTGGGCTTTTATTTCGTTAATGATGCCTGGCTGATCATACAAGCTCTTTAATTCTTCATTTGTTCGGATGCGGTATTGTCCCGTTGTTTCATCTACTCTAGGCCCATATATTTTTCTTAATATCTTGCGTTCGAAACGTCTTAATAACAATTCGTTCTGTTTTGTGATGGTCCAGGTTTCTGAGCCATATGTTATTACCGGTCTAATAACTGTTCTATATATACGGATTTTGGCTGATCTGGACAGCAGCTTTGATTTTAGTATCTCCTGCAATGCATAAAAGCACTTAAAACCTTTTTGTATTCGTGGGCGTATTTCACTGCTCACATCATTGTCGTGTGTTATATTGGCCCCTAGATATTGGAATTCTTTCACACATTCAAAATTGTATGTGTCCATAGTTATATTCTGTCCTATTCTATCCCTACCTGCTCTTCGGTTTACGTGCATGTATTTGGTCTTCTCTTCGTTGATGTTGAGTCCTACTTTTTTTGTTTCCCTTTCCATTCTGATAAAGAATGAAGAAACATTCAACGTAATTCTGGATAAGTACGTTCAGTATGTACGTCGACATTTTGGTCACAGAGTTACTGTAGTATTTGATGGCTACACCGATTGCACGAGGAACATTAAAACCGCAGAACAGCGTCGTCGAGCTACAACAACATCTTCATCTTCAGACATTTTATTTGATCAATTTATGACCGCTCCCACTACTCACCAAAAGTTTCTGGCAAATACCCACAACAAGTCATGGTTCATTTCACTGCTAAAAGAAAGATTGACCAGTGAAGGTATACTTGTCAAACAAGCTGTTAACGATGCTGATGTCCTCATCATTGAAACAGCATTAGAACAGTTCAATTGGACAAACACAACTATTGTTGTTCGTGAGGACGTTGATTTACTGGTTTTACTGACTGCTCGAACTCCAACTAACAAAACCATTTATTTTTTAAAACCTGGGAAATCTCAACATCAGTCTGAAATATATTCAACACAAAGTTTATCTGCTTTTGCAAAGTGCCAAAATCATGTTTTGTTTTTACATGCAATAAGTGGCTGCGATACATCAGCATTTTACAGAAGGGGTAAAACATCTGTTTTTAAAATGTTTGAAAAACAAGATTTAGTCGGTTGTGCTGAAGTTTTTAAAAATAGTAACTCTACTCCACAAGAAATTATCACCAATGGAATTCGCTTTCTTCTTGCCATGTACGGAGCTCCAAATAAATTACCTGCATCCATAAGTTCCGCTACGCATCTTTTATTAAAAATACTCGAAACAAAAAGCGAGTGCAATTAGCTTGTCTTCCTCCAACCTCTGCTTCTGCCCAACAACATCTATTTCGGGTATATTATCAAGTTCAACTGTGGCTTGGTAATCAACTAGATCCAAAAGATTGGGGTTGGAAGTTGATTGACAATACATTGGAACCAATTCAGACTTTACTCCCACCTGCACCAGAAAAACTCCTCAACATAATTTTTTGCAATTGTAAAAAGGGATGTAATGCTAAATGCGGCTGCAAAAAAGTTGGGTTATTTTGTTCATTCGCATGTACAAATTGCCAAGGCCACTGGTGTTCCAATGTTGAATCTCCATTAGAAGACGGTTCATATCATATCAACGAAGAAACGTCTGATACATCGCTTTTGGAGAGATTTATTTGCACTCAGCAGGAAGAAGAAGAAGAATAAGAATAAGAAGAAGAAGAACGAAAAGACGAAGAACAAGAAGAAGCAGAAGTATTTAACGATAATGAATCTGACGAATAATTGACCTAAATTCAACAGAATCCAGACAGCTTCGATTATTTTTAACTATTTCTTCTTTTTTTTTTAATCGTTACATAGTATAGTATGTTCGTGGAATAGGCCTACCGGGGAAACCACGTTAAAAAAACGCGTCAAGTACACTACCTCACAGGTGACGTGGAAACGTGTGCATATTTTGGAGAACGCAGCTTTCTCAACTTTTTGAGCGATGGTATCTCGAAAACGGTGACTCTTAGGAAAAAAGTGTAAGAACAATTTTTATAGGTAATTTTATGATCTACAATTTTGGTCTAAACTATTTTGATAATAAAACTTACCGTTTGACTGAAAAACGCGAAAAACCCATTTTTTCCCGCTTTGACCTTGAATAATTTTTTTTCCAGGCATGGGATTGTTGGGGACTTTTGATAACTTATTTATAATAGTGTTCCGAACATTTGTACAAATTTTCAGCTCTATGCGAATTTTGGTAACCTTGAATGTCTACTTGGATAAGTTGCGTAGTATATTTTTCATTGAATGCACAGTTAATCTTCATCATGGCTATGCAGGTATTTCTCCATTATCCCTCGTAAACGCCAGAGCCGCTAGGCCGCACGGAATTGTCGATAATTTGTTTTTAATGAGTGTTTCCGTCCCATTTAAATCCACCTTTTTGAACGCAAATAACTCTGAACACGAACGAAAATATTTAAAATCAAAATATTCGAAAAAAATCATGTTTGACCTGAAAAATTTAGTACGGAATTTTTTTATGCTTGGAATAGAAGTCGTATGTAACAGCGAAAAATAATAATATGAATTAAATAAAGCTTGCCACTTTTGGAGATTAGGACTGGCAATTAAGTCGATTCCTCATAATCTTTACTCTGTTATCTTTATCGACGATGCATTTTTGGTAAAAATAGATTTTATATAAATAAATATATACTTTCTTAATTGACGAAATCTATTTTAAAACGCAATTTTAATGAATAATATATTTTCGAAGTGTCTGCATACACCACCGCTTAAATTTGAAACTGAGCTATGTTTAATCGGTAAGAATTTAATAATACAGAGAACGTAAATATAATGAATACATTTTAATGCCATCAGTTTATAGAATGCATCATGTTTACAAGATCCAGCTGACTCCAACAACGTCAGAACTGCTACAGTAACTCACAGAAACCGCAGTCTCAACTTATGCTAACTGCACTGCATAGAACGTCCAAAACTCTACCTGGAATGTAACGTGGTGGAGTTCAGAGCTAGAGGCGAGGAGAAGTTAAGTTAGGATACTTTGGAATAAGGTAAGAATACCAGGAAACTGAGACGAATATAGAACATACCTGACTGAGTAGAACAAGAATCTGTGCAAGTCTGAAAGAGTATCATGGAGGAAGCACTATGAGGAGATTGAGAAGACCTTAGAATGTGCCAGGCTCCGAAAAATGCTCTTGAAGGATACGTAAACATCAATAAACTCTCTACTAACAAATACTGGAGACTATACTTACACCGGGTAGGAAATAATGATCTGGCTATTTCGGGCTCACTCACAATAATAGAAGGATCGCCAGAGACTTGAAAATTGGCCTTAAATCCATTTGAACCATATAAATCATCGAGACGGGATTTATCCGGAAATGCTACAACAAGGTCCAAACGTTCTAATTAGTAAACTCTCTAAAGTCTACCTTAGCCCTAGGATACGTACTAAAAATATGGAGACTAACCAGGGTAGCTGTTCCCTCTAAAAAAACAGAAGGAATTCTCCAAGCGTTTATAACACCTTTGCACATATTGCAATTCACATCAGAAATAGAGAAAGACGATAAAAAAAACTTTTTAGACTCTTATCTGAGTGGTATACTAAACCCATATGGTCAGAGAAATACTTGAATTTCCACTCAAATCATTCAATGTCTCAGAAAAAGAATGTTATTATTGGTCTAGCAGACAGAGCCATCACTTTAACTTCCCCCGAATTTAGACCCTCTGTTTTAAGAAAAGTAAAAGAGACATTATTAAGGAACAACTTTAAACTCAAGGGCATTGATAAAATAATAAAAGAGCGCATACAGAAATATTATAATTCTAACAATCCTCTCAACAATAATGATACATCGAAATTTATTGCCTTGCTGTATACAAACAGACTTTTAGAAAAAAACTAAATATATTTTGAACCAACATAATATCGTTGTCTGTCACAAAGCTCAAAATAAGTTAAGTTCTTTTTTTACCAGACTGAAAAGTAACACTCCTAAAATGAATAACTCTAATGTTGTATACTCAATTCCTTCCACCAATTGTCCAAAAAAATATATAGGATGACCACACCGTTACTTAAAAATAGATTAAATAAACATGTACGAGAAACAGGCCATTTTTTTCAACTACAACAATACAATACTTGAACATGACCATAATAATAACAAATTGAGTGTAAAGGAGATGATGGAAATAAAAAAAGAAAAAAAAAACGCAGCTAACGACAGAATTGATATAAGTAACCTAAGCCACATTTACACAAATCTGATTAAAAATTAATATACCCTCTTAAAAGTCAATAGATGGGAATATCCTCTTAAAACATTTATACGTTATCAATTTTAATATAAAAACCCAAAGAATCCATAAGTAATGATTTAATAAATAAATGTTTTACCAATACCACAATCAATACATTTATTACCATTCAGTATCGAAATAGAAATTGTAAAATATGTCTTTAAAATTTTTTTTTAGAATTGTCTTTTAACCTTTTAACTTTTTCTGTTAATGTGTGGGGGAATTTTAAACATAATTTGTATATTTTAAATTTTAGGTTGTGTGACCGAGAATTATTAAATTAAGAAAAATAATATAAAAAAATTTTCAAATGCTTTAAACAAAAGGCGTAACGTCAAAACACATTGTTTTTTTTAACATCCACGTATGGACCTGACCCAAGAATATATATATATATATATATATATATATATATATATATATATATATATATATATATATATATATATATATATCCTTAACTGGGCAAACCGCTATGCGAGAACTCTAGAATAATAAATTATTTAAATTAGGTAAAATTAATAACAAACATGGAAAAAAATGACTTTAAACTGTAGGAATGCGGTAGAGAATCCCTAGTGACGTTAGATCTTTTTATAAAGTAGAAGAAATTAGAATTAATTAACAATTTCAACATAAATATTTCGTAATTTATTGCCCAATGTATTGTTTTATGTTTTTCTGTTAACAGCTGTTGTGTGTTGTTTTAATGCACTTAGGTAATTTAAAACAACTTTGAAACAATATTGCAGATGCAGAAGAAATATAATATTGAATAGATTTTTTTTAATAATAGGAATTTCGTTTATTTTCAAATCAATAAATTATTGAAAAATGAAATAATTGAATATTTGTATGATTTTCTTTATAATTTTTTGTAAAAATTTTGTTAATAAACAAATTAATAATTAATATGATTAAACAAATTGTTACTACCATATAAATTAATAAAACAACATCAATATTATAAATATTACTTGTGATACATAAGTTTCCTTGAAGCGCCAATGAATAATGCGCCTGAACTATGGCAACCCGCCGACAGCGGCCAGCAGCAGCTCTTTTCGATTAGATTCGGCCCAATTTTCGAAAGTTCACAGCTCGTATGGAAGTGTATTTCTTGGATCCAAAAAATTTACAGGTAAAGTACAAGTATTAAAAAGCATCTTCTACAAATTTAAGCCCTTAATATTCATTTGCCACGTCATTACGAATTTTTGAAAAAAGAACTTTTTTTTTTCATCCAAGATTAAATTTTTTTTTTGAGATCGGAAATGCTACATTTAAATCCAATTCAATCCATTAAAAAAAATATCTCCATCCGATGAAATGTTATCGCAATTTTTTTGGTGCAAAAATTAGTTTTTGCAAAATTTCTCGGACCACGATTGAAAATTTTTTTTATTCTTAATAGATCTTCAAAATATAAAACAATACAAACAATTTCCATTAAAATTAAGCATTGTATCTTAATTAGGAAAGCGGAAAATTGAGGTGGAATTTTCAACTTTGACATCGAATTTCTCGGAAAATAAAAAACTGAGATTCCGGGTTTGACACACTTTTTTAGAATGATAATACCTATATTTATGTTAAATTTTAAATTGGTAATTTGTTAATAAATGTCTTTTTTTATCAAAAACCGGAAATTTTGTAGAAAAAAATATATCTCAATAACTAGTGGCGCCACCTATAACTTATATGCTATGAATCGATAGGTTTTTTAATTATCTACAACTTTTGTTTGAAATATTTCTCGATACAACTTTTATTTTTCGAGATAAACTCAGAAAACCGAAAATCGTGACCATTTTTGGTTCGCCATGTTTTTTTGCACGTGTCTTTCAGAGTTACCATCGAGATATGTTTTATAGGATGCCAAAATGGACACTTTTCAGAAAAAAAAACAATTTTTGATCTAATTTCCATGGAGTAACACAAACACATTTATATGGGTTTAAATGGGTCCGTCGTTATTTTAAGCCTTAAGGGGTTGAGACTTAGTAAATACCCCACGTGGTGTTGTCAGATTGTGCACAATTTCCCTAATTTATGGAAAATTACTTTTTAAAATCATAATCATGATCATCTTACGGGTTATGAAGTTTTTACCATAATTTTTGCATTTAGAGACCAAAAATAAACCAAAGACTGCCTTTAACATTACAGTCGCAAATTGGCTGTAAAGTAGTGTATTCAGCCAGACAATGATAATATAAGGGTCAATTTTTGAAGAGTATATTTAGAAAAATACAAAACCAGACTAATTAAATGAGATAAAAATTCGCCAATAAAAATATTTTGATGTTTTTAAAATTAATGGTCGATTATCATTTGCTTACGTTAGATCAAAAATAAACATTACACGGAAAATCTATTACAGAAACGTTGCGTATGCATAAAAAGCGCTCTTGTTAATTAGCTTTCATATTTAATGAAAGGGAATAATGAATATACAAAAACAATTTTAATCAGCAACATTTTATCGTATAAGAGAAAACATCTCATAATTGGGTTTTTATCAATTCGGCTTTCTTTTGATCGTAAAATCAACAATAATTACCTTAAATTGTCGTTAATGGCGTGCCATTGAAAAATTAAGGCAGGTCATTCCCTCCGATGTCAGTTTAATTGCCTAATTCATTGACTTAAAAAGTTATTGATTAAATATTTCGTTAAGATGACACGTTTCGCGAATCGTCGACGAGGAAAAACATTGTGGAAGAAAAACATAAACTATTTTCATTAGATTGTTTTTATTATGATGCATAGAAATAATATTTGAGGTAAAGGGATCAATGGCATAATGTAGTTATATAAATCAGGTGCATCCTTGAACTTAACCCCCTGACAATTTTTGCAGTAAAATTTAAATAATTTATTGGAAAACGTAAACTCCATGGAAAATAGACTTTTGTCAGTAACAAAAATGTAACATTGGTTTTTTGCTGGAATGTGTTCATTTCGGCATCCTATAAAGCATATCTCGATGGTAACTCTGAAAGACCTGTGCTAAAAAAATGGTGGACCAAAAATGGTCACGATGTTCGGTTTTTTGATTTTATTTCGAAAAGTAAAAGTTGTTTCGAAAAATGTTTCAAACAAAAGTTGTAGAGAATTAAAAAACCTATGGATTCATATAATATAAGTTATAGGTGGCGCCACTAGTTAGTTTTTTCGACTAAATTTACGGTTTTTGTTTAAAAAAAAAGACATTTACTAACAAATTACCCATTTAAAATTTAACATAAATATAGGTATTATCATTCTAAAAAAGTATGTCAAACCCAAAATCTGTGAGTTTTTTATTTTCCGAGAAATTCGATGTCAAAGTTGAAAATTCAAACTTAATTTTCCGCTTTTCTTATTAAGATATAATGATCAAATTTACTATATAAAACTCGAGTTTAAAAGAAGTGGAAGAGTCTCTGAAAACACCTAAAAGAATGGCAAAAAATGAGTGGATGACACAGGAAATTTTTGACTTTATGGAGGTACGACGGAAATATAAAAATAGAGATACTGACAAATACAGAGTGAGTCAACGATTGGATGAAGTAGGTTTGTACCTTTTCGGTGAAATTAACAAAGAAACTATATTTATTGTTTGATACAGTTTATTTTTACGCAGATTTTAAAAATATTTAGGACTCTACAGGGTGAGCCAAAAAACTAGGACAGCATAAAGTTGTATTTTTTTAAATAGAACATCCTATATACGAATCGTATTTTCGATTTAGCTTATAATTTTAAATCTTTTTTATTAAGGGTTTACTATAACAAAACTTTATAGTTTCTGAGATAATTAAGTTTAAAGAAAAAAATTCACATTTTCAAGCATCAATTCAATCCTAAATAACGTTTTCAATTTTGTGACAAATATATTCAAATTTAGAATTTATCAAGGCCAAGGACAAGTTAACAAAATTTTTACTTAATATTTGCAATAAACGCTACAGGGTGTTGAACACATCGGCTCAAATTTGAACAAGTTTAAATGAATAAATATCTTTTTTTTTTAATAGTACACCCTGTATATTTTCATATTATTTAATACAGTAATAAAAACCCTAAAAGTTTTGTTCAATATATCCTATACCTATTTATAATAGTTTTTGAGATATTTCAGTTTTTCTTATTTTCCATACTTTTTTACAGAAATAGTCTTCTATATCATAGTAGCCATGTAAAATAATAAAAATAAACTACAGAAACAAACAGAATGTGGTTAAATATGATGAAATACATTATTCGCTATATTACAACAGCAATAATTTAAATAAACATAATGTGAAAAAATTAACACAACAATAACGACAAGGCAAATACATATTTACTTTTATACTAAATTGAAACAAAAAAATTACCTATTAAATACTGAGATTAATTATTTCTTTTTAATAAGTGTTCGAATAAACGACCCTCTTGTGCAATGCATAAATTTGGTCTTTTTGCAGATTTTCTCGGACCCTGGACAAAATTAGTGGCGTTATTGTTCTACAGGTATCCCTAATCCTGTTTCGCATATCTTCCACTGTTGTTGGTGGATTAACATACACCTTATTTTTAATATAACCCCATAGGAAGAAATCTAATGGGGTGATGTCGCAAGACCTTGGTGGCCACTCAATGAAACCCCCACGTCCAATCCATTTTTGCGGATATCGTTGGTCCAAAAACGCACGAACTTCACGATGGTAATGCGGAGGCGCACCATCGTGCTGGAACCACATACTGTCGAGCTCATCCCTATCGAGACCTTGAAGCAGTTGGGGTAGTTCTTCTTGTAGAAAGTTCAGGTAACTATGACCATTTAGTGGTTCATTAAAAAAGTGGGGTCCAATAATTCGATTATGATGAATACCACACCAAACATTTAATGACCAGTGGTTTTGATGTTGCACCTCTCTAATCCAAAATGGGTTTTCTGTGGCATAATAATGCATGTTGCGTCTATTTACGGCACCGTTACTTCTAAAAGTAGCTTCATCACTAAACATTACCTTGCATAATAAATTTGGATTTAATTGAATCTCCGCATTTATTGTACGACAAAAGTTTACACGACTTTCAAAATCCTGTCCATGCAATTCTTGGTGTAATTCCATGTGATATGGATGATACCTATATTTCTTGGTAGTACGATTAGCGGTGGATTGTGATGTTTCACATAATGCTGCTAACTGACGGCTACCAATATAAGGATTTTCCTGAACATTTAACAATACTTGTAGTTCTTTTTCTTCATTAGTTACTGGTTTGTTGACCACTTTACGTTTTGGATAATCAACAGTACCAGAAGAATCAAATCTTTGCATTAAGTTTTGAAAAGTATGGGTATTAGGCTGGCGTCGATCAGGATACTTCATTTTGTAAATTCTTTGAGCAAGAAGGCAATTTTTTTGAGCCTCTCCTATTGTATAAATCATATCTATTAACTCATTCTTTGGAAAATTCATTTTACAATATAAGATGAATGCAAAAAAAACCAAACTACACTACATAAAAACCAAAAGAAGCGATTGCGGTTATAAATTTGACACACAGAAAAATGTTCTTTTACATTGTTTTTGCCATGGCTACTATGATAATGAAGACTATTTCTGTAAAAAAGTATGGAAAATAAGAAAAACTGAAATATCTCAAAAACTATTATAAATAGGTATAGGATATATTGAACAAAACTTTTAGGGTTTTTATTACTCTATTAAATAACATGAAAATATACAGGGTGTACCATTTAAAAAAAAAAGATTTTTATTCATTTAAACTTGTTCAAATTTGAGCCGATGTGTTCAACACCCTATAGCTTTTATTGCAAATATTAGGTAAAAATTATGTTTACTTGTCCTTGGCCTTGCTAAATTCCAAATTTGAATATATTTGTCACAAAATTGAAAACGTTATTTAGGATTGAATTGATGCTTGAAAATGTGACTTTTTTTTCTTTAAACTTAATTATCTCAGAAACTATAAAGTTTTGTTATAGTAAACCCTTAATAAAAAAAGATTTAAAATTATAAGCTAAATCGAAAATACGATTCGTATATAGGGTGTTCTATTTAAAAAAATACAACTTTATGCTGTCCTAGTTTTTTGGCTCACCCTGTAGAGTCCTAAATATTTTTAAAATCTGCGTAAAAATAAACTGTATCAAACAATAAATATAGTTTCTTTGTTAATTTCACCGAAAAGGCACAAACTTACTTCATCCAATCGTTGACTCACCCTGTACAGTGAAATCAATAAACTCATAAAAACAAAAATTAAGCAAGTCAAAGAACTCTGGCTCGAAAATTCCTGTAAAGAAATAGACAAGCTCCAAAAAAAAACACGACAATTTCAATCTCCACAGGAAACTTAAATATACCTCCGGAATCAGAAAACCAAAAAATGCTCATTTACTCAAGGACGCCGACGGAAGAATCTGTAATCACGAACAACACTGCAGAGAATGGGAGAGATACATCAGTGACTTTTTTGACGATGCTACTCGAGAAAACGCTGCACATACACATACTATATGCGGCAGCGAGATAGACAGGGGCCCCAGTATATTGAAATCAGAAGTCAGGAAAGCAATACACCAAGCCAAAAATAATAAGGCATCTGGACCAGATCAAATCCCTGCTGAGTTGCTTAAACTTCTAGATGAGGAAAATATTTCCTACTTAACCACTTTCTTTAATAAAATCTACAACGAAGGAATAATACCACATAATTGGTTAGAATCGCTATTTGTAACATTACCAAAGAAAAGTAGATCCACCAAATGCAGCGACTTTAGGCTGATTAGTTTAATGAGCCACACACTTAAGATACTTCTACGAATTATACAGAACCGAATATTTCTTCTATGCGAAAATAGAGTGAGTGATAAGCAATATGGATTTAGAAATGGTCTAGGAACAAGAGAGGTACTATTTTGTATGCGCGTTCTCCTACAAAAGAGCTGTGAATTCCGAAAGAACATCTACGTCTGTTTCATCGACTTTGAAAAGGCATTCGATTGAGTACAACATGATAAACTTTTTGAGTGCCTACAAGCAGCAGGTTTAGACCACTACGATATAAGACTGCTAAAACATCTGTATTACAATCAAGTAGCCTCTATCCAAATTGAAAACAGTCGTACTCAAAACTTACCCATCAAACGTGGAGTAAGACAGGGTTGCGTTCTGTCACCCTGTCTCTTTAATGTATACTCTGAAGAAATCTTTAGGGAGGCTTTGGATGACAGACAAGAAGGAGTAAGACTAGGCGGAGAAGTAATCAACAATATTAGATTTGCTGATGATACGGCCATTCTTGCGGAAAGCATCGAGGATCTCCAAACATTAGTAAATCTAGTCAATGAGGCGAGCTGCCGAAGAGGCCTTAAAATCAACATCTCAAAAACAAAGTGGATGCCTGTTGGAAGGATTAATGTAGACAAATGTCAACTTTGGCTCGATGAAGAGAGGATAGAGCGTGTAAACCATTTCAGATACCTTGGCAGTTGGTTGAATGTGAATGGGGACTCAGATGAAGAGATAATAGCTAGGATCGAAATATCGCGTAAGGCCTTTATGACATGGAAACCAGTTCTATGCAACAGGAACCTGTCAATGCATTTTCTTAAGAGGGTCCTGAGATACTATATATGGTCTATTCTGTTATACGGTTGCGAGACATGGACACTAAAAACCACAACGCTTAACAAACTGGAAGCTTTCGAATTGTGATGCTATCGTCGAATCCTAAAGATATCATGGGTTTCGCACACTTCCAACGAGGATGTTCTCAGAATGATGGATACAGATCGACTGCTCTTGAACATTATAAAGAGGCGGAAAACAGAATACTTCGGTCACATAATTAGAGGACCTAAATACCAGCTACTTCGCCTTATAATACAAGGAAAAGTGGAGGGAAAAAGATGGATAGGCCGAAAGAAGCTTTCATGGCTGCGTAACATCAGACAGTGGTGTGATTGCACGGTAGAAGAACTATTTCACGCAGCAGCCGATAGAGAAAGATTTCAGGAAATTGTAAACATGATGACCACCAACGTCTGAATACAGACATGGCACCTAAAGAAGAAGAAGAGGATTAATTTTAATGGAAATTGTTTGTATTGTTTTATATTTTGAAGATCTATTAATTTTTTTTTTCAATCATGAGCCGACAAATTTTGCAAAAACCAATTATTACACCAAAAAAATTGCGATAAATTTTCACCGGATGCAGATAAAATTTTTTAATGCGTGCATTGGATTTAGATGTATCATTTCCGATCTAAAAAAAATAATTTTGGATGAAAAAAACCGTTTTTTTTTTCAAAAATTCATAATGGCGTGGCAAATGAATATTAAGGGCTCAAATTTGCAGAAGATGCTTTTTAATACTTGTACTTTACCTGTGAATTTTTTGGATCCAAGAAATACACTTCCGTACGATCTGTGAACCTTCGAAAATTGGGCCGAATCTAATCGAAAATAGCTGCTGCAGGCCGTTGTCGGCGGGTTGCCATAGTTCAGGCACATTATTCATTGGCGCTTCAAGGAAATGTATGCATCACAAGTAATATTTATAATATTGATGTTGTTTTATTAATTTATATGGTAGTAACAATTTGTTTAGTCATATTAATTATTAATTTGTTTATTAACAAAATTTTTACAAAAAATTATAGAGAAAATCATACAAATATTCAATTATATATTACATATTCTACTGTTTTTTTCCTTTATATTATTATCGTCTAACAGTTTAGCAACATTTTTATAAAAAGTTATAGAGCAAATCATACAACACATATATAGACATGTCCAAAGTGGCGAGATTCTCTCGAATCTAGTTACATCTATTTCATTTAGTTCTTGCCACAAAAAATTTTTGGTATATACCTACGGTAGAGATCACTATAGACAGTTACCAAGACACCTTTAATAATTTTCGAAAAAGTCTGATGTTCCCTGCTGCCCACATAACACATCAAATTGTTGCTTTTTGAATACATCGAAAATTCTTGAATGCCTGGTGGATTTTCTGCTTCGTAGACCCAAAAATTATCCTTTTTGATAAAGCAGTTGGGGTGAAAGTAAACCTCGTCACTAAAGATGATTTTGTTGTGAAAATCATCGCTCTAAACTCCAGTTAGTAAAGTGCCTTTGTTGCCTATAGTCAGTAGGCTGCAGGTCTTGAGTCAGCCGGGCCCGTATCTTCGAAAGCGTGATGTAAAAAGCGATGTGAATGACGATGTGAATGAAATTTCATAGTTTTGACAGTAAAAACTGCATTCTTGAAAAGGCAATGTTGCCAGATATGATAAACTTTGAAACGGTGGAAATTACAACTTTACGTAGTATAACTAAAAGCCGTCTTTCCAATCCACTACGGAAACCATCCAATCAGTTATTTATTGTACGAATTCACAAAATATCCAGCCTCTTTCGCCAGATGTCCTGTCCTGACAACTAAATTTGAAAGAAAACCTGAAACTTGAACAATGATAGAGAAACTGTTTTAGATCAGGGAACGAAACCAAAGGCTAGATAGAAGACGTCCATTAAAGATACTGGCAGATCTCACATTCAACTTTTAATGTACTTTTTTTTTATTGTATTAAGATTTGTTGAGGCTTAGAGATGTACCATAAATAAGGTTTTTATGCTGAAGGACATTCGTTGGTCTGTAGGGTTCATATTTATATGTCCGGATAAATTATAATCATAATATTTATTTTATTGTAGTGTTGTATAGTGTTTAACACAGTCTAATTAAGTTAAGTGCTGTAGTTAACATAATTTAAATATAAAATTTGTTACTTATTTAAATAAAAGTTTCAGTTAGCTTACAAATTGTGATTTCTCAAATTTATTATAAGTTGCGTCGTGAAAAGAATTATTAGATTTTACTGTTTAAAACTAAGATACTCGGCTGTTATGGACACAAGTATTTATGTTAAATCCATAAACAGAACTAGCTGTAGAAAAAACATTTTTATGTAGCACGCTGATACAATTGAGTTATGAACAGAATCTCCTGTAATAATTTTATGTCTGTAATCTCAAATTTACTTAATATTTGCGAGACATATTCAACTTTCTAAGAATATTTTAATTAAAAACTTGAAAATATTAAAAATATCATTGTTTATTCAGAAAATAAAACGTCTTAAAGAAACGGTTCGTCAACATATTATTTTTTTTTAATGACGAGTTATTTTGAACAACCAAAAATAAAATAAATTTTTTAAATACTAATCGTCAAATATGTCATTTAGCGGCTGACATTTCATTTGCGCATGTTTCACCGTTACTTGCCTTCCACTGGGCGAACAAGGATATGAATGATGAGAGCGTCAAGAATACGCATTCGCCACCCTTTCACCGTTCACGTCAAGTTCCCTAGTTCAAGGACACGGCTCCTGGTTCTTGTAAGCATAAAGGTGCAAACTTTTTGTCAAAACTACTAAATATAGCTAACAATTTCTTCTCGAGACACCCTATAAAAATCATTGCATTCTGAAAATAAATAATGTAAAAAATTATGTAAACAAAATGCCCTCATACAAAAAATATGCCAACAATTCTATTTATTAATTATTCCAAAGTGACTAAGGGCAATTTAAAATACGGGCTACCGGTATTATTAATCTAAATAACAATTTAAAAGATAAATAGCATTTATTTTGCAATTACCGATTGTATCGCTAGGTATGCAAAAAAGGAGAAATCTAAACAACTAACTAGAACGACCAGAAATTAACATATCACTTTAATTAATCTTCCTACGCTTAACTGTTTTAATAAATTGCCTAAGCGAAGTAAACTGTTGTAAAATTTACCATTTTGTCTTTGGAACAACCAATTATGCTAATTAACAAGTAAAACATGATTAGTGCGAGATAAAATGGAGTGAAACCGGTTATGTGTGAAGCCTGAAACGGTAACTTGTAACTGTGTATTTAAAGGTGCGTATAAATATGGCGAGCCGAGTACGTGACGCGCCAGTGACGAGCCTGTCGCGAGCTTACAGCGAGACCTCTTTGAATTTTGCCGATTTCTACTGATGTGGAAGGCCTCAAAGGAGGTAATAAATGCATTTAGGTCACAAAAAGTCTTTTTTTTTATAGTTTAATTGTTTTCAAGTAATCTAACTGAGAGATTTTGGTGAAATTTCTACATTATCCGCTAATATATTGGAACTATAAATTTGCTGGAATTTTAAATCTAGACCTTTTTTTTATTCAAGGTAGTGGCTGGTATCGCCGAGATTTTCGTTTTCTACTTAATAAACTTTTTAACAGTAAAATCCCACTGCATAAAACTAAAAAAGTAGCTATTTATTCTTCATCGTCAGACATGGCAGGGCAGGTCTAGCTTCTTCGCTTACTTTGTATTAACTAAAACATTCATAAGTTTGCGTGATGTGCGCCACTTCAACGGAAACAAGGCTGCTGTTTTTTCTTCGTCGCCAATAAGTCCGATTTACAGGAAGAAATAAGTTTAAGCATATTCTTTACCAAAAATTTATAAATACTGATAAATATCTGAGTCTACAAATATTAATACAATTATATTTATTTTTACCCTTTGTTGGTTTATACCGCCCAAACATTTTTAAACATCTTCTTTGACATCGGCCGCTGAAAGCACCAAGGTTCAATCGAAACGGTAAAGATCACAGAAGGTTCGCTGCACGTTCGAGGCAAGCTCGTCACGCACTCGGCTCGCCATATTTATACGCACCTTAAAACAGTAATTGAACAAAGCACGCATGTATCCCGTTACGGTTTAGCAGCAGATTCTTAGAACATCACAGTTTTTTCTAGAGGAGTGACGTTGTAGCACTATGGGAGCCGATTTGCTTACACTTTATTGAAAATGCCATTGGTACTTTTTTATGCGCTACCTTTGGTTAAACAGAAATAATATGTTAGTGAATAAGTCCTATCTCGCTCCCAATCAGTGTAGCACTCTTTCTCAAATTTTGTTAATCAAAATAGACATAGTTATGCCTTTTTTCTTTTCCAGTCCTGACAAGTCATTGTTTTGTAGCATCAATGAGTCATAATGAGGTCCAAACCAGCATTTAGTACTTTTAATTCAGTCAAAATAGACATTTAACTTAGCAAAACTGGTATGTCTTAAATACACTATTATATATAAAATGTCAATAGTACCCATCGATCCTATGCCTCCTAAAAATTTTATTCAAGGTCAAAAGTGAAAAAATATTGGTTTTTCGCATTTTCCCCGTAAAGGGTAAATGTTTTGGTAAAAATAGTCCAGACGAAAGTTGTAAATCATACAATTCTCTATAAAAATTATCCTTATACTTTTTTTTTCTAGAAGTCACTATTACTGCGATATCGCGATTTTAAACATCGAAAATACTAATAGTGACTCTTATGGGGCCTGTATACGTCCTTGAACGTTCAATATAAGTAAAAATATGGAAGTATTGGTTTGTATGACTCACACACTCAAATACGTACAAATTATATGGTTCAGAATGAATATACATTCAGTCCCTCATTCCGTTCACCCGTATAACTTTGCGCAACGTTGGTCTGCTACTTCATGTGAGTTGCGATGGTAAAATATGGTTATCTTAGAATACCGGAAGTCAAATCTCACATCATATCCTATCATTATGACTATAAAAATCCTCAAACATGGAGAATGTTAGCATTCTGGAGGTCAAACCCATACCTCAAGAAACTTAAAAATTCCTTATTTTTATGTTTTTTTTTAAATTTAAAAGAAATAACATTTAATGCCTATTACTTCATCACCTGCACATTTTTTATAATAATTAAAAATATTTTAAGCTTACCTATAAACCAAAGATTAAACCGTCAAAAGCTAGCACGATGTGGCGTCCCACTCGACTTACCTAAAAGAAAAATCAAACCACTAATTACACTGGACAACGGACAAAATGTATCTAAAATGAAATCCACTAAATCCTACTATTTTTGGTGTGCTAAAACCGAAATTAAACTTATCTTTTTAATATTAGTTTAAGTTTTAGAGATACGTAATGGCATGTGTCCCTATATATTAACAATGTAACCGTAAGAATGCACGTGATATATTTGTATTATTATAACAAGAGAGGGGTGCGAAGTTGCCAAATATATGTTTTCCCCAAGTTAAGGAAATTTTGTACAATTTGGCAACACAACATGGGGGATTTCCCGGGATGACCCCTTATACGAAGTCCCAACCCCCAGGGCTTAAAATAAGGGAGATAGATATTTAAACCCATATAAATCTGCTTTGTACTGAATAGCCCCTGTATACAAACAAATGACAAACGCCACTATCACTACATAGTATAAAACAAAGTCGCTTTCTCTGTCCCTATGTCCCTTTGTATGCTTAAATCTTTAAAACTACGCACCGGATTTTGATGCGGTTTTTTTCTATAGATAGAGTGATTCAAGAGGAAGGTTTATATGTATAATAACATCCATTAAATAGTGGAGAAATACTGTTATTTTTGAGGTTTCTAATGTGATGTCGTTAATTATCATATTTTTTTCCGCTTACATTGCAAACGCAGGCTGAACCCTACGAGATTTATCAAAATAATGTACTAATTATTTGTACACATTGAAAAGGTCTACAGAAAACTCCGCGATGGTATATGTCTATCTCTCATGGATATTCCACAAAAACATTTTTTTGTCATTTACTTTTTACGACAAATAATGGCAAATTTTGAAGCGATTTTAACCAATACAGCATTAATCCTTATCCAATTAAATAGCTTAAAAACATTGTTGATTTAATATAGATCTATATGGTCCTTTACAGCACAAGATTTAAATGAATATTTTCGAAGATATTACAGATTTAAAATTGCGGGAAGTAGCGCTTGCGGCGGTACTGGCCGACCGGGGCGGCGGCAGCTTGCCTATAAATAGCGCGTCGAAGGCCGATGTAATAATTGTTGTAAAAATAAAATAAATAGTCACAGTTTTTCTGTAGTGTATTTAGTATCAGCATTGCACCCGTGCGAACCCGGGGCGGGTCGCTAGTTGCAAATATTATGAAATTGAACAGAAAATTCTCGAATGTTCTCTAATAAACCAGCCTGTTTTTATTTTTTTTAGGAGATTTAATTAGGTACTTGAGAAATAAAAGAACAATAAAACACATTTTATATACCGGTGTTTACCAAAATTTATACCAAATATCAAAAAAAAAATAAAATTAGATCACCAATTAAATTTTGCATATTATCATTAATAATCGGGTTAACACTAATTAAAATAAATATCTTAGAATGACATCACGATGCGATAAGAGTTGCCCAAAAAGTTATATGACCTAAAATACGTATGTAATTACCTAATTATGCTTTGATAAAAAGCTAATATGATTTTAATCGACTGATCTATTTATAGTGATTTTCTCATGATATGTACATACATTAAGGATAAATATGTTGATTTGAGTTTTTTCTAGGACGTTATATTAAATGTGCATTATAAAAATATATTAGGAATATGTATGTACTTCATTCTGTGGACGAGAAATAGGTCATTTTATGACATTAACTTGCCACAGGATGGGAGGCACGCACATATAAAGTAACTGTACTGATCGTCAAATAAACAGAAAATGTCCGGACCATGCTATGCGCCGTTTTGGGTAAAGTGAAGTTATAACAACAGTGAATACGCTGTCGTCACTGAAAAATTATACCGACTAAATGTAATCGTTTACCTCTCACTGACAAGGTTTGAAGCAATTTCCATACATTTCCGAAATTTCATCGACATAAGTAGTTGAACGAAACGAATGGTAGAAAGAGATAAAATGATAGTATTACGTTATAACCTAACCTAACATATCCAATTTGTGTCAATTGATTGTTATGTGTGGATGTCTGCCATACTATTGGTCGGTCGTAAAAATAGATTAAAAGTTTTTATTATATTTTTGGTTGTTAAAAATAACAAGTCATTAAAAAGAGCAATATGTTGATGAACCGTTTCTTCAAAACGTTTTATTTTTTGAAAAAAAAAAATAGTTGAAATGTTAATTAGGTGGTACCCCGTTATTTTCAATATTTTCTAATTTTTAATTAAAATATCCTTAGAAAGTTGAATGTCTCGCAAATTTCAAGTAAATTTGTGCTTATAGACATGCAAAATTATTACACTAAATTCTGTTCATATCTCAATAGTATGAACGAGTTGTTTAAAAATTATTTTACTACGGCTAGTTCTAATTATGGATTTAACATAAACACTTGTGTCCATAAGTCCATAACAGCAGAGTATCTTTTAAACACTTAATTGTTTTCATCAACACAACTTATAAAAAATTTGAGAAATGACAATTTGTAAGATATTTGAAACTTTTATTTAAATAAGTAACATTATATTTTATATAATGTTATATACAACATTTTACTTCTTTAGACTGTGTTAAACACTATACTACACTACAACTAAATAAATATTATTGATTATAATTTATTAGGACATATAAATTTGAATCCTACAAGCCAACAAATGAGGTCCTTCAGAATAGAAAGCTTATTTATAGCACGTTTGGTCTTCACGCCTCTACAAATCTTCACAAAATAATAAAAAGAGTATATTAAAAGTTGAATAATATCATTAATGGGGGGTCTTCTGGCTGGCCTATGGTTCCGGCCCCTGGTTGTACACAGTTCCTCTATCACCAGTCAAGTTTCAGGTTTTCTTTCAAACCTAGTTGTCAGGACAGGCAGTCTTGTAATAAGAGGCTGGATGTTTAGTGAATTCATACAATAATTGATTAGTGGATAGCTAGGACGATGGATTTTAGTCATACTACATAGAGCTGCGGTTTCTACCATTTCGAGGTTTATAAATGCTGGCTTCCTGCAATTACTGTATGTAGGGAACATCTATTCCTAATAAAGTCAGTATATTGCTTTGCATATATGAGTTGATTTTCTTGATATGCCTTTTTCTTTGTATATTAGACTCCTAAGGTATTTGGCCCTTTGTATACATTTTTGTTTAACAGTTCTAAAGTGCCAATTTAAGATAATTTTGTGGTCTATATTTACACTTAACAAACAAACAAGCAAATCAAATACAAGATTAGACTAGTGAAAAATAAATGGCTGCAAGAAGAATGTGAAGAAATAGAAGAGCATCAGAGAAAACATGATAGTTTTAATATACATAAAAAGATAAAAAAGATAACTCATAGTCACAGAAAGAGAGAACCGACACTGCTTAAGAATTCAAAAGGCAAGCTAATCTTAGACACCCAAGAGAAACTTAAAAAATAGACAGAATACATCAAAGACCTGTTTAAAGACAATAGAGTAGAGCAGATGGAGATTGAAGTAGAAGATAACGAGGCATTAACGATACTGAAAGATGAAATAAAAACAGCTATAAGAAACAACAAAAATGGAAAAGCACTAGGTCCAGATCAAATCCCAGTAGAAATCTTAAGATGCATGAATGATGATACCATGGATATATTGTTAGATCTGTTCAATACAGTATATAAAACGGGGAATATACCCAGAGAATGGTTACTCTCTACCTTTTGCGCTATTCCAAAAAACAAAAATGCAAAAGACTGCAGCGAATATAGAACAATATCTTTGATAAGCCATGTACTCAAGGTGTTTTTAAAAGTAATACACGGACGCAATTATAAAGAACCTGAAAAGGGGATAGATGATAGTCAGTTTGGATTCAGAAATGGTATAGGCACCAGAGACGCGTTGTTTGCACTTAATGTGCTTTCACAGAGGTGTATGGATATGAACACCGATATACACATGTGTTATGTTGACTTCGAGAAGACTTTTGATAAAATTAGACATGAAAAACTAGTCGAGATTCTAAGAAGAAAAAACATAGACAACAAAGATTTAAGAATAATAACTAACCTATATTGGAATCAACGCGCACAAATAATAGTAGATAACGAAACAAGTCTGGAAATTGAAATAGGGAGAGGAGTGAGATAAGGATGCATTTTGTCACCCCTACTATTCAATGTGTACAGTGAATCGATTTTTGAAGAAGCACTGTTAACGGAAAGTAAGGGAATAATAATAAACGGAAGAGCTGTAAACAACATAAGATTTGCTGATGACACTGCTATCATCCGCTGAAGAACTCCAAGAACTAGTGAACGAAACAAATAACGTTTGCGAGCAACACGGATTAAAAATGAACACCAAAAAGACTAAATATATGGTAATAACTAAAAAACAAAACATGCAAACAAGCATAAAGTTGCGAGGTGTGAATTTAGAAAGAGTGCAAAAATACAGATACTTGGGCACATGGATAACAGCAAATAATGAACAAACAACAGAAATAAGAACGATAACAGAAATTGCAAGAAGTGCGTTTGTAAAACTGAAAACCATTCTGTGCAGCAGAGACATCATTCTAGAACTAAGAATTAGAATTTTAAGATGTTACGTATTTTCAGTGCTGCAGTATGGGTTAGAAGGCTGGACACTAAAACAAGAACACATAAATAAACTGCAAGGGTTTGAAATGTGGTGTTACAGAAGGATGTTGAGAATATCTTAGACGGAGATAAAAACAAACGCAGAAGTATTGCTAGCGATGGACAAAAACTATGAAATAATTAACAACATAAAAATAAGGAAACTGCAATATCTTGGACATATAATGAGAGGCCAGCGATACGAGTTGCTTAGATTGATCATGCAGGGTAAAATAGAAGGAAGAAGAAATACCGGAAGAAGAATTTCATGGTTGAGAAATTTGAGAGAGTGGTTCAATTGTAGCTCAGTAGAACTTTTTTGAGTAGCGGCAAATAGAGTGAGAGTGGTAATGATGATATCCAACCTCCGATAGGAGATGGCACCTGAAGAAGAAGAAGAAGATTTGACTGATGGGTTGGTGCATATTACTCGGTTGTTAAATTATATAAAATAAATTTAATCCAAGGAAAAACAAAAATTACTTCACAATAATAACAACAATGACACTATTTTTTGACTTTTGACGGTTAATTTGATGTACCAGAACGTCACTTTACACAAAATGGCGCTGAGCATACGACGGCCATTTTTCGTTTGACAGCTCCATTACAATCTGTCATCCATTTTATTTTCAGAAATCCGTGATGGGAGGAGGTGTTTTAAGTTGTACACAAGAATGCCTATATAGTTTTGGACTCTGAAATAATCTGCATTAACAAATAGCGGGGGTTCAAAGTTGGCAAAAACATGTTTTTCGTTTCTCCAATATTGTTACTTTTTTGAAGGTGTTAACGAGATCTTTGATTTAAGCTATCGCCGGTTTCATTTGGTCAATTAGTTTTTGCAAAAATTCCGAAAAACTATAAAAAATGGCTGTTTTTTGCAATATTAATAATCATTGCAAAAATAACATTTTTAATATTATTATTTCTTTAAATTGAAGCTTTCTTAATTCTTAATCGGATGAGCTTTTGTAAAAGTTGATCGGTTTATGTTTATAAAAAATGTCGTCTCAATAAATTATACAAAAAGTATTCAAGTTTTTTTTGCAAGATCGATTATTTGGCGGAAAAGTTAATCATGTTATCAATATTTCTAATGAATGGTGTATTATTGACTAATGTCAATGAATTTTCGCAATTTCAAATGCGCTAAGTGTGTTTAACATATCGTTAATCGATTAATGACTTATACATAAAGTATGAAAGTACAACAGTTTGTTTATTGCTAAGCTTGAAAATATTTTTTTCAGGTAAATATACAGTGTGACCACTAAAGTCAGTATCATATGGGATTTTTTTTTATTAATAGCTTTTTTCGAAATTTGACTTTTGCATCAATTTCTGCTTCGACCGAGATGAAAATTAACCAAAAAACGGCAGTCACGTGATTAGCATTACCTGTAAAATTTTTTTTTTTTTCCAAAAAAAATCAAAAGTGGAGTTATATCTCAAAATATCGAAAAAAGGGATTAAAAAAAGTTTTTTTTTAATGCAATTTTTAGTCTATATGCAAAATTTAAGCTGTATAAAATAAATTAGATTTTTTGATCATTTTTTGTAAATTGCACCACTCAATAAGACTCAACGCAACCTACATAAAACTTCTTAGTTTTGACAATGCTTTATCCCAAACACATTTTGTTTAAAATATCGCCATATTAAATGTGTGTTTTTCTACGAAATCCAAATAGGGCTATGAAAATTTGGTCACATGTGTTGCAAAGTTTATTTGTTTTTGACCCTGTATAAGGTAACTTCATAAAATAACTATTTTTGAAAACGCAGTTTGTGTTTAAAAGCAATACACATTAATATTAAGAAAATAATTTAATTTAAAAGACTCAAATTTTCTAATTAAAAATAATAATATAAGAATTAAACGCATTTACAATTTATATTCGACCTAATGTAGATTTTAATGATGACACTGTGTACTTCTTTGCGTTAATTATCATGCATACTACTTTTAGACACAAACTACATTTTCAAAAATAGTTATTTTATAAAGAAATACACAAATTAATAGTAGATATATGGAACACTGGAATAATACCTGAAGAGTGGAAGAAAGGTATAATTGTCCCCATCCACAAGAAAGGGGATCGATTAAATTGTTCAAACTATAGAGGGATAACACTATTAAACTCAGCGTACAAAATATTATCTAATATATTATTGAAGCGAATATCACCCTATGCTGAAGAGAACATCGGTGACTACCAATGCGGCTTTAGGCCTAACAGATCCACGGTGGACCAAATATTCACAATACGCCAACTCCTGGAAAAAAGCTGGGAATTCAACAGAGATGTACACCAATTATTCATCGACTTCAAACAGGCCTATGACACCATAATACGAGAGAGTATTTGGATTGCCATGGAAGGCATGGGGATACCAAAAAAACTTATTAGTCTAACGAAACTATGTGTCAACAATACCGAATTATGTGTAAAAATAGGAAACCAAGTCTCTAGCAATTTCACAGTTCGAAGTGGTCTGAAGCAGGGGGACGGATTATCTCCACTTCTGTTCAATATCGTACTCGACATGGTAATCAAGAAAGCGAACATTAATACCGAAATATTCACAAATCAGGGACCACAAATGTTGCTAGCCTTTGCAGATGATATTGACACAATAGGACAAAATACTGTAAGAGTCAAGGAAAGTTTCCTACAAATCGAAAAGGAGAGTCAGAAAGTGGGCCTTAAAATTAATGAAGATAAGACCAAATATATGCATGTAGCACGCAATCTCCGCAGAGATAGAATCAGACAAAACGTAACAATGGAGGACTATAACTTCGAGAATGTCCAAAAATTCAAATATTTGGGAACTGTCATAACATCGGATAACGACATGACAGAAGAAATAAAAGCCAGAATACAGAGCGGTAATAGATGCTTCTTTTCTCTGCAAACGCTGATAAAATCAAAAATCCTGTCAAGGTCCTCAAAGATAAAAATCTACCAAACAATAATAAAACCAGTGGTATGCTACGGGTGTGAGACATGGACCCTCTCACAAGGCATAACGAACTTCTGCTTAAATGTTTTGAGCGAAAAATGCTAAGGAGAATATTTGGTCCTGTACAAGACCCAATTACGGGACAATACCGCATAAGAAGTAATGCTGAACTAGAGATGTTGTACCATAGCCCAAATATAATAAAAACAATAAAATCCCAGCGACTGAGATGGGCAGGACACGTCCAAAGATCCCCTGACAACCGACTAATTAACATGGTATGGAATCAAAACCCAACAGGAACTAGACCCCTTGGACGACCAAAATTAAGGTGGAGAGATAATATAGCCAAAGACCTACAAACTATAAGTGTCGACAACTGGAGAGAAGCCATGATGGACAGAGACCAGTGGAGGCAAATCGTTTCTGCAGCAAAGACCCACGTAGGTTTGTAGCGCTACTAGATAGATAGATAGTTATTTTATGAAGTTACCTCCGGATAATATCTAGAAACACTAAGTTTTTTTCCAAATTTATTTAACTGGCCCTTTAGACCGAAAATTAATATCTCCAAAAACGCAAAATTTTTTTACTTTAACTTTTTCGGCAATTATATTTTGTCAACACGTTTTTGTGATTGTATGTAAATACACTTCGGTGTTAATTGGTTTTTCGTGTTATCATTAAAAAATCGAAGCACTTATCGAAAATAGTTTTGATAAACATGAAAAAAATGTTTGTTTTTACTCTATGAGGTAGTCCTGATGTTTATTTTCTATTAAGTAATTTTAGGTAAAGGCGCCAGCACAATGATTTAATCTTTTAAATGTTTTAAGTAGTATATTAAAGTAATAAACATCTTTTTCAAAAAGATATAGTTTTTATTAGAAAGCAATAGTTAAAAAAATCAATCAAATTATTATTATATTGTTATAAATTTTATTAATTCAAAATTCAAAATCTTTTGTTTTTCTTTGAGATTAGTATTATAATTGTCAAATAATAATGCTATTTCATGATCTCCGTTTTTAAAAATTTTTTTTTAAGGTTGAAAAGGGTTAAAATGTATTTTTTTTTATTTTGTAAGATAATACTAAGACTATTGCATAAGTTTTGTTTAAAATTCATTAGTATTATCGTATTATCAACATCTTACCGCCATTCTCCGGCCAGAATTAAATTGAAATAGTACATTCGAATAATAATAAGTATGACAACAAGAGTGTCTGGGGAAGGTACCAACTTGATCCCTATTAATGAGTCCTATAGTTGGTACAGAGACAAAACACCCACATTTTTAGAAAGAAATTCTGCTTCTAAGAAGACGAATGAGTCAAAAAAAAATCATCAGTTATGACAATGCCGGGTTTCAAAAAGTATAGAGGAAATATTGGACATATAGATCTCGACAAAGACAGTTATAGCCTGAGAAAGAGAGAGAGACTGGTAATTACCACTTATGAAGAGTAGCAAAGACAAAGGAAATCGCTTGTATTTATAGGCACATACAGGGACAAATCTATAAGTAGTAAATTCAGTCTTGTAGCGGAGATTTGTAAAAATAATATAAAATTTATTTCATATTTAATATCTATCGTAAATAGAAGAAAATTAATTAATTATTGAGGCGTAATGTGTTAGCCTCACAAATCCGTTCCTCACTATTACCGCGGGCGGAATCGCGACGGGCAACTGTTTGTTAGGAAGATAAGAAGTTTCAAGAAGTAACTCATCAAAATGGCCTTTTTTTTCCGAGAAAGTTAAGCTGATTTCTTATGAATAAAGGAGTTTTCATTAGGATAGACCACGGTGCCAAAAAACAGAAACTAGTTCTGAAATAATTTTTTCATATATATATATATATATATATATATAATATATATATATATATATATATATATATATATATATATATATATATATATATATATATATTTAGAACTAGAGTTATTGGGGATGCCGTCTATTGAAATTTATTCAACTGAAAACTAATAAATTATTTAAATCTCTGTATGAGTAGGGTCCCATTTCTGGATATGTTAGTTAAACGTACGAATGAATACACTTTAAAAACTAATTGGTCTAGAAAACCATATTGTTCTAATAGATTCATAAGTTACCGTTCGCACCATCCTATGAGATCTAAATCTTATCTTAGATATGAAAAAAAGAGCTGTTAGACTTACACATCCAAATTTTAGAGCAGAGGCATTACGCTAGCTCTGATAAACTATTGGAGAATTCTTACCCAGACAACATTGTTAAAAAAATTTCTCCCCAATACAAAATACAATATTCCTGAAAACATTATTGAAATTCCTTCTCAGTCTCCTCTTCTTAATACTCAATATTTTATTTTTAACAAACACTAATTTAAATACTATAATACAGGCTCCATTTGTTCATACATATATTACGTCACATAGAAGATGTCTGTCAATTAGTTTACATAGGCCAAACTTTCAGAAACCTCAAAGACAGACTCCCTTCCCATCGCAGTGAGATTAATAGAAGTTTGCCCTCTTGTGCTCTGGTTGAACATGTCTTTGAACATGACCACATTATGAACTGGGATGGCACTGAGATTCATATTATAAAAGACTTTTCCTCGAAATGGTGCATATTAATCAAGAAGACAATTCTATGAATAAAAAAAGCGACACTGAGAATCTGAGTGCCATTTACAGCTATATCTTTAACTTGGAGAAAGAAAAGTATTTGAGCTTACTGGAAAGTCAAGCTTTAGATCAATTAGGATTTTCCATTGTTGCACTTATATCATGTAAAAAATATTAATCAAATAATTTTTGCTAAACCTCACACAGCTACGCCACTGTTTTGCGGAATTTTATTACTTTTACTACTTAGGCAACCCACGACACTGTTCCTGGTTGACACCTGACATATGTCACAATAAAATGGCGAAATGGTCAAGCGGAATGTTTGTTGTCTTCAAAAATAACCACATTTTTCCTGCTCAAACTGAATAATCCTATCATATTATGTCATTAAATATAATTAAAAAGTTTTAATGGTGGGTTGTTTCTCCTGTTTTTCGTATATCTACTTGTTTTATATTTATTTAAACCACATTGGTGAGTTTTTTAAGAGTTATAGGTTAGGTTAAAGTCTAACTTTGTAATTAATATTGTAGAGATGTCCTGAAGAAGAGAAAAATAAATTATCGAAAGCTTGACAGAACCAACAAGGGTTTTTTCCTTATCAAGGCCTACAAATTTAAATAGACTGCATATATATATATATATATATATATATATATATATATATATATATATATATATATAAAGAAATATTATTTTTTCGCGTGATCATAGTCCAGGGATTGGATGCCATTTCCGCCCCTTCTAGATCTACCCCTGTTACTTCTTGGTCCCAGTAGAGATGATTTCCATAGTTCTTGTTCATCTATTATGTTTCACTAGTTAATGTGATGCAACCACACTGCAAAATTGCGAAATTTATGTTGTAATGTTTAATTATCTAAAAATTTTGCATTAATTATAATTTTTTAAAAATTCGGGGATTTGCAACTAAAATACAATTCCCTGATGATACTTTTGAAAACTCCTTAACTTTGTTCCTCAATTTACGATTGTATAATACGAGAATTTTTGAAAAATTAATCGCCGAAACAACCTAGATCAAATTATATCTTAATGCCACTACAAAGCGTGTTTTGGCTGTACTCAGGTTACTGATGATATAAGAACAAAAATAGAAAAATACACAGTCATTTCTAATTCAAGAGAGCTTTCGTGCCAAAAATAGGACTGCGAAAAAACATACATCAAACAGCTGACGTCCAGCACGGAAAGTGCTTATTATAGAGAGCGGTTGTATTGCTTGCTTAAACGTTAAACGACCAGTAAAAACATTAGGGAAAGTAAAGAATTGCGGGGACTATTTTTAAGTCTAATTTAACGACATCATGCTAATATTTTATAAATTACACTGGGGCACCTTCATCATTTTCAAAAAAATATGGTCCCATGATACTCTTTGCTCAGATGGCACACCAAACTGTCATTTTTTTAAGATTTGTCTGACGTTTCTGCAAGACATGCGGATTTTCTGTATTTCTTTGTATTCAGAATAATTTTTTCAATATTGAAACTTACAGCAGGGGCGGATCAAGCATTTTTCTTTTTTTTTGGAGTGGGGGGGGGGTTCGCGATGTCACAAAGAGCCCACGTATAGAACACATTACAGCATGACCAGCAAAAGAGCCAGTTGACAGAATTGAGATGTTGACTGTATTCAAATAAAAATATAATTTTGCGGCGAAACGGTAGTTTACACCATAGAAATCCTAAAAAACACAATATTTTTGTTGATTTCTAAAGAATTTTATTTTTATTTATTAACAAAAATGTAAATAAATCTCCTTCGAGTCACGTGACAACGAACACCAATCAAAGTGAATGATGTCACTCCCTACTAACGTTATAGATGGCTTGATATGGTTATTATTTTGAATCATTATTACTTTCAGTTCTATCACTTGAAGTAATCATGATCACTTCGATCTAAACACAAGTAAATGCATATTCAAAGAACATGGTTTGTCAGTTTCACTTTTTTCACTTTGATCATTTGATAATTACTCTAGAATACAGCCATCATCGCTGTCACGAACTTGACATATAAATTTTTTGGTTTTATGTCACATTCGTCATCGCTGTCAAGGCCTAGTTAATATTTTATAGTCATTTTCATGTAATTTCTTCGAAATTTGTTTACCACTCCCTTTGGAAACGATTCTAAGAAGTTTTCCCATAATGGAGAGTGGATTTATTAAGGAAAATAGTTCGAATTTGCCGAGAATTGATTGCTTTATGGTATCTGTTGAATTTAGAAATGTGAAGACTTCCTTGTAAGTAATTTACCAAGGATTGTTATTGAAGCCACATTTTCCTACTATTTTAAGAGCGTGGAACCGGAATAAATAACTTTTCATGTGTTTTAATTGTAGTACTTGCACAACACTTAAAAAATAACTTAGCACTCATCTTTTATCACAAAAATTACGAAAAAAAAATTATATTTCCTTGTCAGTTGACCAGTGTGACGTAATTGCAGTCAAGTGACAAGTATTGGCGTTTTGGCTGGAAATTTGAAATGGAATTTAAAATTTACGATTTTTAAAGTACTAGTCGTATAAAAAAAATAATTTTAAATATTTTCGGCTAGATTAGGTACTTATGTATGGTTTTTAACACTTTTCCAAAAATAGTCAACATCCCAATTGTCCCGTTTTCTGTCAAAAAAATTCTGACCACTTTGGGTGCATTCCACTAGGCGCTCACAACGCTCAAAATATTCCTTCAGTCGTTTCACATAACGACTACGGTCGTCGCGGTCGCGGCGAAAACGTCATTAATGACGTCATTCTTCTCGCTCACGCCAAGCTCACAACGACCCATCTGAAAAGGTGGGTCAAAGTGGACGTTCAGAATTTTGGCGCGGTTTTTTAAATTTAAAGACAATTGAATGTAAGAGTTTCAAAATTACAGTGTAACATATGAGAAAAAAATAAGTATAAATTAGTTTAGATTCAAAATACACTGAATTAGATGATGTAGTCCAATCCACAAAAGGTGTTACTGAAAATATATTTAAAAAATGTAGTAATTATATACAAGCACATTTATAGAATGTAGTAATTATATAAAATTTACCCTAAAATGACTTGAATTCTTTATCTGAATAACGATTAATAACATTCTCATAATCAATAATACGTGGCCTAAGTTTTCGCTTTTCCCGACTTTGTAAAACTGCATGCCATTCTTCATCTGAACTAGATGAAGTACTTTCTGAAGCATGATTACGATCCACCATTAAATATCCAACTGTCACCACAAAAGATATTTTGATTATTTTTCAACGTAAATTACTTAAAGATTCCACTAAAATAAAATATAAGAAACTAAATAGTATTTTTCTTTAATATAAAGCAAGTTAACCAATAATTATAACAAATTATTAATATTAAAGCTTAAAAATTATAACATAACCTTTTCAAGCTACTGATTTATTTTCAAATCCGCCATTTGTAATATTTAACTCAACGCTTAAGACGTCCACAATCCCATTCCACTTGGGTCTATGATTAGAATGCTCACTAGCTAGTGGAACGGGAAAAACTGCTATCATGAGCGTGATCGTTGTGGGTGCTTAGTGGAACGCACCCTTTGTATTCAGAATAATTTTTTCAATATTGAAACTTACAGCAGGGGCGGATCAAGCATTTTTCTTTTTTTTTTAGGGGGGGGGGTTGTGATATTACAAAGAGCCTACATATAGAACACAGTACAGCATGACCAGCAAAAGAGCGAATTGACTGTTTCCAAAAAAAAATATAATTTTGCCGCGAAACGGTAGTTTCCACCATAGAAATCCTAAAAAAACACAATATTTTTCTTTATTCTTAAGGAATTTTATTTTTATTTAATAAAAAAAATGTAAATAAATCTCCCTCGAATCACGTGACAACGAACACCAATCAAAGTGAATGATGTCACTCCCTACTAACGTTATAGATGGCTTGATATGGTTATTATTTTGAATCATTATTACTTTCAGTTCTATCACTTGAAGTAATCATGATCACTTCGATCTAATGACAAGTAAAAGCATATTAAAAGAACATGGTTTGTCAGTTTCACTTTTTTCACTTTGATCATTTGATAATTACTCTAGAATACAGCCATCATCGCTGTCACGAACTTGACATATAAATTTTTTGGTTTGTATGTCACACATTCGTCATCGCTGTCAAGGCCTAGTTAATATTTTATAGTGATTTTCATGTAATTTCTTCGAAATTAGCTTACAACTCCCTTTGGAAACGATTCTTTTTTTTCCCATAATGGAGAGTGGATTTATTAAGGAAAATAATTCGAATTTGTCGAGAATTGATTGCTTTATGGTGGCCAATTTCTTCGCAACAAAAAAAATATATATTCTTGTCAGTTGATCAGTGTGACGTAATTGCGATCAAGTGACAAGTATTGGCGTTTTGACGGGAAATTTGAAATGGAATTTAAAATTTACGATTTTTAAAGTACTAGTTGTATAAAAAAAATAATTTTAAATATTTTCGGCTAGATTAGGTACTTATGCATGGTTTTTAACACTTTTCCAAAAAATAGTCAACATCCCAATTGTCCGGTTTTCTGTCAAAAAAACTCTGGTCACTTTACCTAAGCCCCAGCTACCAAAATCGATGAAAGGCGGGTCAGTGAGATTCACATTCCTAATGCAGAGGGCTAGCAAGTCTATTTTCCTGAATTCGAAGCTCTTAGGGGGAGGGGAGCGATCACCATCATCGCCCTCCCTTGGATCTTGGTCTTAAGGAGAAAAGACAACTTTTGACTTTATGCATCATTTGTTTATGAATATTTTTAAGAAAATTTTATTTGTTTATTAAAAATTTTATGACTATTCGATGTTTAAATTTTACAAAACTAATTTTTTGTTGCAAAATGCCTCATAAAACACAAAACAATTTTTTTTACGTGACGGTGTTTGTCAACTTTCTTATCGCCCTTAAATTACTCTAATAAAACAATTTCAGTAGTTCTCTAATTCGGAATTCGTGTTCGATCGCATAATTTTTTTGACAAAAGTGTACAACTGGATATTTTTCGAGTACGCCTACTAATTTGTGTATATCATGTCCTCTATAATGTAAATGTAACGATTAAAGGACGCTGACATTAAAACATATTTATGTTTACGGAAACTTCTTCATAGATTACAAAAATAGCATGATATTTAAAGCTGCAAAATATTTTTAAATTTGTGTGACAATGTGTGCAGCGCCGATAATTTTCGAGCGAAAGTATTGTATTTTTTACAATATTGATTTCCGGATTTTAACGCCTTATCCCCAAAAATATCAAGGATAAATAAATAAATTCTATCCGGCATGTAATACAGCTTTACCCCTTAAAGGGGAACATGATTCTGATCTCCGTTTTCCATAATTTTTCCTCAGTTTGACGAAAAATAGTGAGAAACATTTTTCACTTTAGGTTTAATTTTTTTGTACTAAATCGTTAAAATTTTGTTCTTCTTCTTCTTTCTCAGCCCATTGACGTCCACTCCTGGACATAAGCCTCTCCGATGGTCCTCCACTGGGATCTGTCTCTCGCCTTCTGGAGCCAGTCTTTTCCACCAAACTGTCTTATATCATCTACCCATCTGCGTTGTGGCCTGCCACGATTTAGGTTCGTTTCTCGCGATCGCCATTGCCGTAATTTACTCGTCCACCTATCGGGCTGTTGTCTAGCTATGTGCCCCGCCCATTGCCACTTTAGTAGTAATATGCGTTCAATGACATCAACTACTTTGGTTCTTGATCTTATTACTTGATTTCGTATTTTATCCCGTAACGAGATTCCTAACATTTGTCTCTCCATGGAGCGTTGAGTGACTCGGACATTCTCTATGATTTCATTTTGAATCTCTATTTGTACATTTGCGTCACGGCTCATTACCTTAGTTTTCCCCAAGTCCCAATGCCGCACTTTCGCAAAATTCTGCTCTGTTTTCTGGTTCTCATATTGCCAACCTCATACAACCAATTTACTATGAAATTTTTTTCTGCTCTTACTCCACATAGCTACTTCATGTCAATTTATGACACTTATTTTCTGCATTTTGGGTCAATTTTTTTAGGCATTTAGCCTATTTCTGTAATTTTCCATATCCCCTCTAACTTCCTTGTATCTGTTACATTTTTCTTGGTTAGTATTTATATCATTATACCAATCCCAATCAAAAAGTGTATAACCCATTATCAAACGCAGCTTACCGAAGACCGACAAGAGTACCTCGTTAACTCCCCAAGACGGTACAACGTACAAGGCCACTATATAGAGGTAACAAAGGAGATGGTATGTAGGGCTGTGAATTCATTGAAAAATAGGAGAGCAGCTGGACCGGAAGGAATACCTGCTGAACTGTTAAAGAACGGTATTGAAAAACTAACGTCCTTTCTTCAAGAACTATTTAACAGACTCCTAAATAATGATGATCCTATCCCAACTATATGGAAAAAAGGCTGGATAACCCCAATCCACAAAAAAGGAAGAGGCGACGAATGCTCAAACTATAGGTGTGTAACTGTAACCAGTACAATGAGTAGAGTATACGGAAAACTGCTTAGAAACATCGTAGAAACAGAATATGGCCCCCAAGAAATTGAAGAACAAGCAGGTTTTAGAGCTGGCCGATCGTGCGTAGATCATATATTTAGTTTAACCCAACTTAATGAAAAGAAGGTGGCAAGAAATAGAGAGGTTCATCTGTTTTTTGTTGACCTCACAAAAGCATATGATACGGTGCCAATCCAAAAATTATGGCACGTGATGAAGAAGTCTCCAATTAACATTACAGCGATCCAAGCGATCAAACAGCTATACGACCAAGTATTCTTCAGAATTAAAATCGGCAATAACTTATCAGAAAGCTTTCATGTGACCAAAGCCCTTCGCCAGGGATGTTGTCTATCACCAACTCTCTTTAAAATCTACCTCAATGAAGCTTTAAAGAATTGGAGAAGATCATGCAGTAAAATGGGAATAGAATTAAATAATGACACCCATTTATATACGCTGCATTTTGCAGATGACCAAGATAAAGAAGACATCGAATTTATGACGAGGAAACTATTTAAAGAATACGCAGAGTGGAGATTAACTGTCAACTGCAGTAAAACTAAATATATGTGTATCGGTGGAGAAGAAATAGGTTTGGAAGTGGATGACAATATCATAGTAAAATCTTGTTCTGATTATACCTACCTTGGAACAAAGATCAGTCAAAGTGGACGAATTGAAGAAGAAATATTGGAGCGAATAACTAAAGGGAAAAAAGCTATCGGATGCCTAAACTCACTATTATGGTGAACAAACATCTCCAAGGAAAGAAAACATCTTTTATACAATGCAATATTTAAAAGCGTTGTATTGTATGGATGTGAAATATGGCAGATAAATTAAACTTTAGAACGCAAACTGCTGCCTCTTGAAATGGACTTTTGGCGAAAATCTGCCGGAAAGTCAAGGATCGAACGGATAACCAACGAGAGAATTAAAGAGATTATGGGCGTAAAGAAAACTATTCTCGATGAAATCGAACAATGTCAACTGGTATGGTATGGACATGTGGAGAGAATGACGGATGAACGTCTACCAAAGCAAATCCTAAAATGTACACCAAATGAAAAAACAAAAAGAGGGAGACCAAAATTAACCTGGATTAAGGGCATTAACCGAGCCATGTCCGAAAGAAACGTACTGCCAGGGGATTGGGAAGACCGAAAACAATGGAGACTGGGAACCGGAAGGCGTAGAACGCTATGAAACCGGATATATATATATATATATATATATATATATATATATATATATGTATATATATATATATATATATATATATATATATATATATATATATATATATATATATATATATAGTTTTTTATAAGGTTCTGCCTGTTGCATTGTACTCGGCAGACTAAAATTAAAGTTTAAACACTTTTAGTTAAAAAAGAGTTTGTAGACATCAGCAATTTTATGCTTTAATAGATATTTCCGAGATTAATCGAATCGGTGCTGAAATTCATGGTATTGGGTATTTTTTTCATATGGATCATTTCTTTTATAGAACTTTATTTGTAATTTCTTCCTTTGCCTATTATTTAGACATTATTAAAATCACGTCTGTCATCAAACCTTGTACAACGTATTTTCCTGACACCCTGTATATTATCGCGAGAAAGTTGAAAGGTGACCAAAGCCATCAATAATGTAGAGCATTAAATCGAGACCACCATAATAGCCGAGGTAATAAATTTAAACAAACATTTTTTATCCTTTTAGGCCATTAAATAAGTTTGCTGACCTGTTCGAGACATCTAATAGCAATGACATCACCCCTAAAAGAAATGATTATGTCATGAATTTCGGTCAGAAATAATGATGTTCCTCTTTTGTTTGCGATCTTTTATAACCCTCTTTTTTGTTTGGTGAAAGTATTATTTATGAGTGTACAGGGCGGACTTCACAACGTATAGATTTTGAAATAAAATATAGCCATTGGTCATAATAACATTGGTATTACGCTTTGAACAAGGATGAAAACATAATTTTTAAAGGATGGCTACAGTAAAGGGAGACAGTAAACAACTATAAGAAATGCCATTACAGGCCAGGAAACGAAGCGATTTTTGGGAGGTAAAAATAGGCGAGTTCTTTTATTCCATCGATAAAAAAGCGCTGAATTAAGCCGATGGGTTCTTGTGACGTCATAAATGGATTTTCAATATAATTGTGTTGAATTTAAGAACGCTCATTCCTAACTGACATATGACATTTTTCTAAAAACCTAACCTTAAAAACCCATAAACATATTTTTTAAATATTTTATTTGGTAGTTTGTTTTCAGCATATTTATATTATTATAAAATTATGGGCTAAAAAATTAAGCATATCAATACTTAGTTTTGGTAACCTCTCATTTTAAGTGTCTTCGTACATTATAATCTGAAATATATGGTCGTGTAGGTCAGATTTAATGGAAGAAATCCGTAATTTTTACAAAAAAAAAGTTTTTTCTATATAATAACTTATCAAAAATAGTAACAAACGGTTTTTTTTTTAAATGATAAATAATAAACATAACCTCCAAAACTAACACTTATTTTTCCCCCACTACCTATTCATCGCATTCATCGGGGTCTGAAGCCGATGAATTCGATGGATTATTGATGCGTTCATCGATAAAAAAAAATGATTTAATGATGCATTTTTCACTTTATTTTAAGAACGGTTTGGTGGATTTTAGGTTAGTGCGCAAAATCATCGATGGAATAAAAGAACTCGCCTATGATTCAAATACTGCCTGCGATCTGATTGCAGAAATGGATAGGGAAATGATGTCTCATCTCGTGTCTCAACAAATTTTGGTTGGAACATGGTTTCTTTTTAACAAATAGGTAGAAAAATGATTTTTCCCCCGTGTTTTGGATTTTACGCAAAATCTACGGGATTTAGAGAAAAATGTTCCACAGACAAATTGTACGTCTTGAAAATATTTTCAAAATGAGTTTTTGTTTGTCCAAATTGGTTTGTAAACAAGAGAGTTATTGCGAATTAAGCATTAAAAACGGATTATTTTTTAATTGTTAATAACTTTCTTAATATTTTTTGAATTGTTTTCAACTTTTACCAGAATGTGAGTTTTAAAGTGCGTAAAAAGTGTGCGGAAGTTGGGTGCTATCGGTCCAATAGTTTTTGTAAAATTGCAATTGTTTATTAGAAAAACGAAACAAGTGACTATTTTTGATTGGCTGTACCGTCGTCTAGGAAGCTGCTACAGAGTTCTGTCAGTGCTCATTCTCTTCGTAAAGACTTAAGCTATCCATGTAGTAGTAAAGTGGATATTTTTCATATTTTGTTTATGCAAAATCGTCATGAAGATATTGGTAGTTTTTCGCTTATAAATAAATTAATTAATAACTGCATTTTTACTCCGATTTGTTAATGAAGCATATCATTGGAAAACTGGTAAAAAAATACGAATTTTGAAAAAAAAGTCTCTACGACCGATAAGAGCCGAGTAAGCAATTTTTTTTCAAAAAATCACAGAGCGATTATTTATTTCTATTAAGAGCTGAATTTTTTACAGTTCATTAATAAGAGCCTAAAGTATATGAAATCATTTAATTGAGGTTAATTTATACACAATCAACCCTTGAGGAGATAGCTAAATTGAGGGTACGTGCTGGACGCCAAATAAGGTAAGTTGGAGGGGGTAACCGAATCTCACCGAGTACAAAGTAAGAGCGCGTCTTCAAATCGGCGCGCGCTTGAAAAATTAGCAATATCTCCGCTTCTAAATAACGTAGAGCTTCCATTCTTTGATTTTTTGGGGTACCTCATTTTACTACATGATAGCTTTACTCTTTACGAAGAGAATAAACACTTACAGAACTCTGTAGCAGTTTCCTAGACGACGGTACAGCCAATCAAAAATAGTCACTTTTTTCGTTTTTCTAATAAACAATTGCAATTGTACAAAAACTATTTGACCGACAGCGCCCAACTTCCGCACACTTTTTAAGCATTTTAAAACTCCCATTCTGGTAAAAGTTGAAAACAATTCAATAAATATTAAGAAAGTTATTAACAATTGAAAAATAAGCTATTTTTAATGTTTAATTTGCAATAACTTTTTTGTTTACAGACCGATTTGGATAAACAAAAACTCATTTTGAAGATATTTTCAAGACGTACAATTCGTCTTTGGAACATTTTCTCTAAATCCCTTAGATTTTCCGTAAAATCAAAAAAACCATAAAAAAATCATTTTTCGACCTATTTGTAAAACAAAACAATGTTCCAACCACAATTTGTTGAGACACGAGCTGAGACGTCATTTCTACTACCTTTTCCTACCCATTTCTGCAATCAGATCGCAGGAAGTATTCGAGTTTTTTTTAACACTCCGTTTCCTGGTCTATTAGTGTACTAGCAAATCAGGTTTTGATGGATGCGAGCATGTCACTTTCGATATAACTCTACATAATCACTATAAATACATTGAAAAATTCGTGTCAATTATTAGAATCATCCTAATGTTTCTTCGTGGAAAACGGTTATTTGTGTCTGTCAGTTTCGTCAGTATATCAGTTATTACACGTTACGTATTGGTGCCATTTATCAGAATAAATTGTTACTTTATTTTTTTAATGACCGTGCTACCTGCCTGAAACAAATAATCCAGTTAAAATAGACATTTAACTTCGTAAAAATTTCCATAGAGTTGAAAATTGTTAACTCTTAAACATACTATTACAAATAAAATATCATATCATCATCAAGGCCATAAGTGTTATCGTAAAAATCATGCAATTCTGTACAACGTCATCGAACATTCAATATAAAAAAAAATCGGACACTATTGGGTGTTAAGGTTCACACACTAAAATACGTACAAATTATATGATTCTGAATGAATGTACACTCAGTCCTTAATTCCGTTCGCCCGTATAACCTTGAACAACATCTGCCTCAACCCCATTGTTCGAGTGGTAACGATTCTATATCTGCTCTTTTTTTGAAGGACGTAAATAAAATAACTGCTTTTAGTAATAAAGAACGAAAGCTTCCATGGCTTTGATCAAGTTAAAAATCATGGTTCTTGGGTTTGGATCGACGTTTCGCCTACGATTGCAGAAGGCATCTTCAGGGATCTTTATTCCACGAGATTAGAACACTGAATGACTATCGGGGAGCAACAACCCGGTATTTATACCCGATTGGTGCTCAGCCAATTGTGATCCAGCGTTACAATCACCACGTGTGATGTAGCCTGTAACCCGCATTTCTATTGATATTTTTTGGATATTTACAAATTTCGATTGATTCTCTAATTTTACGTTTAAAGAAACCAGTCACTAATGCTATCACTTTAGTTTATTTTACATTAAAAGTGTGATCTGAGCAATGCTGGTGTTCAGCTACTGCAGATTGTTCAATTTGTTTCTTTTTTATACATCTTTCATGTTCCCTAAGCCCAGTGGATACCGATCGTCCTGTTTTACCTACATACACTTTACCACATGCGCAAGGTATCTTGTAAACACCTTCTGTTTGACATGGAATTGCGCCCTTTGGAGACTTCAAACATTGTCCAACTTTCTTACATGTGTTGAAAATTGTCCCAATATTTGATTTTCGGAGCAATCTGGCAATCTTGTCGGTGGTTCCGTGTATGTAAGGCAAGGCAACACTGTCTATAAGAGGTATATTTATGACTCTTAACTCCTCAACAAAATGTCTTGCTAGTCATTAAGTGCTCTAATCTTGTGAAGTAAAGATGCCTGAAGATATTTAGTGCAATTGTAGGCGAAACGTCGGAAAATAATTCCAATTTGACACTGTCTAAACCCAAGAGCGATGATTTTCAACTGCTTTTAATATTGAATATTTCTTTACAGTGAACAAACGTACTTATTGAACATTCTTGTTATTAAATGTTTTTTGAAAAATGTCCAAATTTTGCTTTATTTGTAATAAACTTTTGGCTGAAAGTGAAATTGCTGCTGTTGATCATGGAATGAAGACTTTAATTGATTCAGGTGTTGAAAGAAATGATGAATTTCTTGAATACCTGGAAGACAAGCAATCTATGATAATCCAAGTGCAGTGTCATAAAATGTACATTCGGAGGAGTGGTAGCTGTTGTGTTCTGTAGCTACAGGACAGCACGAAATGGAACAAACTAATACATCTACGATTAATCTACCTCATACTAGAGCGTCAGTGAGTCGGTTTTTTTAAAGGAGTAAAACAGCAATATTTAAATTGTTAGAAAAAGGTCATGATTTAATTGATTACGCAGAAGTATTTAAACAGATTGATTTTTCTCCACAAGTCAACATCACAAATAGGATTCGCTTTCTTCTTGATATATATGGAGCTCCAAAAAAAAACTAATTGTATAGACAGGTATAGATATTTAAATTTTGTACAAAATACACACGGAACAATAAAAAAACAGAATCATATTGTCTTCCTCCAAGGTTTGCTGCTGATAAGCACATCAATACTTATATCGTGTACACTATCAAGTTCAAGTGTGGCTAAGCAATCAACTGGATCCAGAGGACACGAGTCGGAAATTAATAGATAATATTTTAGAACCTGCTCCAGAAAAACTTCTTAACCCTATTTTTTGTAATTACAAGAAAGATTATGGTTGCAAAAAGGTTGGATTATTTTATTCACCAGTATGATTAACTATCAGGGGCAGCCTCGCTGCAATGTTGAATCAAATACAATTCTTATGGTATCAATGAGGAGATAGCTGATGCATCTTTCTTCCTAGAATAATCTACAATCTAGCAAGAAGAGGAAGAAGAAAGCGAAGATGAAGACATTACTGTTGAAGTACCATTTAAAGATTATCATCGGTCAGACTAGAATTTTCCCTAAATCAACAATAATCTGTTACATTATAATCAGTACCATTAGTACAACGTTTTCAATCAATAGGATACTGTTTAATAATACTTAATCACAATACATCGTGGAGTATGCACAGTAGGGAAACCACGTTAAAAAAGCGCCCTGGTGACTTGAAGGGAAAAACATATTGGAACAATTTTTGTATAGTATTGCATAATCTACAACTTTTTTCTGACCCATTTTTACGATAACATTTATCGTTTATGAGAAAAGTGCGAAAAATCGATATTTTTGACTTTGGATATTATGGATATTTTATTTGTAATAGTGTATTTAAGACTTACGAGGGCGGTCCGATAAGTAATTAGCTTACATAAGAAAAACGAAAATTTTGGAAAAGTGGCGATTTATTTCTTAACATAGTCTCCTTTTAGCTCGATACACTTGACCCAGCGATGCTCCAACTTCTTTAACCCGTCTGAAAAATACATTTTCTGGAGGTCTACACAGTAGGCCTCTGTGGCGGCGATAACCTCCTCATTCGACTCAAATTTCTGCCCGGCGAGTGACTTTTTCAAGTTTGGAAACAAAAAGAAGTCGCACGGGGCCAAATCTGAAGAATACGGTGGATGGGGCAGCAGTTCGTAGCCCAATTCCACCAATTTGGCCGTGGCGACGGCGGAGGTGTAAGCCGGTGAGTTATCATGGTGGAAGAACACTTTTTTCTTCGCCAATTCGGCGTCGAATCGGTCCAATAATTCGGAATAGTAGAGCCCTGTGATCGTTTTGTCCTTCTCCAGGTAGTCGATGTAGATCACACTGTGTGAATCCCAGAAAACGGTGACCATCACCTTTCCGGCCGATAGGATAGTCTTCGCCTTCTTCGGAGCACGTTCGCTGGGTGAAGTCCACTGTTTCGATTGTTTCTTGGTCTCTGGTGTGTACCAGTGGATCCATGTTTCGTCGACGGTTACGAAAACTCCTTCGAATTGTGCTTGAACAGCATCAAACAATGCTCTGAAATGGTCTAACGGTTGCGCTTGTTGTATGGAGTGAGCAAACGCGGCACCCATCGTGCCGACAGCTTTCTCATGCCAAGATATGACCCACGAGGTCTTTTGAGATGCCTACTGTCTTAGCTATCTCGCGCACCTTTAATCGGCGGTCTGCCAATACGACATCGTGGATTTTTGTCACGTTATCCTCCGTGGTAGCCGTTTTGGGGGAACCTGTGCGTGGATCAACAAAAACCGACGTGCGACCACGTTGAAATTCGTTAAACCAATTTTTGACGGTCGCCATCGACGGAGAAGAGTCACTGTACATCGCATCCAAGCGCTCTTTGATTTCGCTGCGCGATTTCCCTTCCAAAAGCAAGAATCGAATCACCGACCGATATTGCTCTTCTTCTTCTTCTTCCTCTTGTTATAGGCTTACAGCCTGTTTTTTCCAACTCAATCATTCATTTCATTTGATGTTGAAATCCAGGACTCTCTCCATCTTTCAGGTGGTCTACCTATTGGTCTTTTGGTTTCCGGTGTTCCATCTCGGGCGATTCTCGATATCCTATTTTGCGCCATTCTTCCTACGTGCTCATTCCAGGCTCTTCTGCGCTTCCGTCCCCATCTTACTATATTCTGCATTCCATGTTCCTCGCGTATTGTTGAATTGCGTATGTGATCTCTTAATGTGTATCCCGATATTCTTCTTAGTACTTTCATTTCGGCAGTTCTTAGAATTGATTTTGTTTTTGTGTTGTCAGCTCTCGTCTCTATTGCGTACGTCATTATCGGTCGAATACAGGTCTTGTAGATTTTTGTTTTTACGTCCTTGCTCATGTATGTGTTGTGCCATATTATATCCGCCAGGCTTCCTGAGATTCTATTTGCCTTGTTTACTTGGTTCCTTACTTCTCTTGTTCTGTCTTGGTTTGCGGATATCTGAACTCCTAAGTAATTAAAGGTCATGAGTTGTTCTATTGGTTTGTCATCCACTACTAGTTTGCATCTTAAGGGCACTTTGCTTATTACAATTGACTTAGTTTTATCGATGGATATTTTCATGTTGAATTGCTTGCTTATGGTGTGGAATGCAAATAGAAGTCTTTGGAGATCGTCACATAAAAGCCGGCTTAGTAAATTCAATAGATTTCTCTGCTATCTGTCTTACGATGAATATGGCATCTACTGTAGATCTGTGTTTGCGGAAACCTTGCTGTTCTTCTGATATTCTGCAATAGTCAGTTATTATACCTTCAAGGATTTTGGTGAATAATTTCATTATTGAATTGAATAAAGTTATTCCTCTATAGTTTTCCGTGATTTTCTTATCACCCTTCTTGAAAATAGGTACTGTTATACTTTTCTTCTAAAAATCCGCAGACACGCCGGCTTCCACACGCGGTCATAACAAAACTGCTAGTCCGATTCGGCTGAAATTTTGACAGTAGCTGTCTACGATAATGTACTACACGATAGTAAATTTCTCTTGCGATAGTGGCGCCGTCGGGCGGTGAGTCTAAGTACTTATAGGATCGCCCTCGTATATTAAATCAATTTTCAGCTCTATACGAATTTTGGCGAAGTTACCACTTTTTTTAGTCTATTTTGACTGGACTAAATGTATTTTTATTAATTTAGTAATACCTTTATTTTAGTGACTGATTCATATATTGCAAATTAACGTTTCTGATAAGTATTTCCTGTTTTCCGGTTAAATTATTAATATGAAATCTTAACCCATACCATATGATGCCAAAATATGTTAGGAAAAACAGTTCTTTTTTCGGTTATAAATAGATATTACCTGTAGACTCACCACAGTAGGCTTAAACTATGCATATATTATTTGTATTTTAGTTACTGAATTATTTATTACATAGATTAGCACTTCAATTAGCGATATTTGTTAGCGTTTTCTATTTTTCTGCTGAAGTTATTAATGGAGGATGTTTCACAAAGAATTTCGAAACGTTACCAATTGGATTTTGGAACAACTGCAACTTAATGAAGCATCTCACAACAAAATTGTCTTTAGTGATGAAACTTACTTTCACCTTAACAAACCAACCTACAAGAACTTCCCTATGAGTCCTTAAAAAATGATAGTTTGGTGTGTTATGTGGCTGGAGGAAAAATCGGATCATACTTTTTAAACATACACTTTTAATTTGTTTCAATATTTGTTTGAACGTTGTAGACAATGTTGAAGATTGACTAAAATGTGATTGTCGGACGTGTATTGTCTTTATTTTTACGACGTTTCGATTAGGTTGTATCTCTAATCGTTATCAAGTATAAATTGAATGTTTTGTCTTAAGACTACGAGCTTAAACAGGGTGATTCAAAAATCGATCACGAAACTTAAGGGGGTGATTCTACTTGACAAAATAAGGGTAGAGCTTCATATAATTTTTTTTCAAAATGTCATTCGTTTTCGAGTTACAAGCCGTCCAAGTTCAAGTTTTTATTTTTTGTTTTTTGAATTACTCGCTTACAGGAAAACCGATTTGACTAATATTTGAAAGATAGGCTAAGTCTTCTGCGCTTCATCATTTTAGTAACAATTCACATTGATTGTTTGCCGCTAGAGGGCACTTTACCTACATTGAAAATTGTTTTTTTGTCATAATTTTTTAGTGTTGACAGCTACAGTAGTTTTTGGCATAATTTCTGAAAGACTGATGCCAGGCCTTTAAAAAAGGTGCTCTTTATTTACATCGCTAAACGCAACGGTTTAGACGTAAATCACCCTTAAAAATTAAGTGGTAAATTTACTTTTCTCATTTCATTACCACCAGCTACCAGGTAAATAGCTATCAAAGTATACTAGAGCTGTCAGTTTAACATCAAATAAATTCGCTTTTTAAACTATTTAATTTATAATCTTAAAATAACTAATAATGGCTAATCAGTAAATATTCATATTATGGATTATTGCGATATACATTTAATTGATAAAAATTAATGAAACAGTACTAAACAAACTAAAAAAGATTCTCAAAATGTCCCCCATTTTCTTCAATACATTTCCTAACACTCTTCAAAAAATGTCGCCTAACTCGATGAAAAATTCCTGGTGTTTCTTTAATAATTTGGCACTTTTCAATTATCCTGAAGCGAAGATCCTCGACGTTGATTACTGGAATATCGTACACCAATTGTTTCAAATGACCCCAAAAGAAAAAATCCATAGGATTAAGGTCTGGTGACCTCGCTGCCCATGCCAATGGTCCACTTCGTCCTATCCATCGCTCAGGATACGTTGCATTCAAATACTGTCGGACACGTATACTAAAGTGGGGCGGAGCTCCGTCTTGGAGGATCCACATGTTGGCCCTTACTTCCAATGGCACATCTTCCAGATACAATGGGAGACGATTTTGGATAAAATCTAAGTATACGTCACCAGTTAATGGGCCATCAAAGAAATGAGGACCAATAAGGTAATCTCCTATTATCCCTGCCCACACATTTAGTGAAAATCTACGCTGATGTTTCGTTTCTACCACATTGTTTGGGTTCTCGTAAGCATATGTGTGGATGTTGTGTAGATTTGTTATGCCATCACGAGTGACACCAGCTTCGTCAGTGAATAATATGACGCCAATTAATCGATTATCGTGTTCATACTTAGCTAGGATCTGATTGCACATTTCCAACCGTCTCGGCCGATCATCGTCATAAAGAGCCTGCACCTTTTTTGAATGAAACGGGTAGAGTTGTTCTTCTCTTAGTATCCTCCATGAACTAGCCTGACAGAGCCGCACTTCATTCCCAATTTTTCTAGTACTAATACCTGGATTATCTTCAATAATTTCAAGCACTCTTTCTTCTTGTTGCACGTTTCTAGCAGTTCTAGGTCTTCCCCTATTTCCATTATAACTTTTAAAGGAACCACATTCCGCAAGCCTCCTGTGCACACTGGAAAATGTTTGAGCATGAGGGATATTTCTTTCCGGATAACTCTCCATATAATATCTTCTTGCCAACTCTGCATTACCATTTGCTTTTCCATAACAAAATGGATATCACAATATTCGATATTTGAATATTGGTGATTAGCCATTATTAGTTATTTTAAGATTATAAATTAAATAGTTTAAAAAGCGAATTTATTTGATGTTAAACTGACAGCTCTAGTATACTTTGATAGCTATTTACCTGGTAGCTGGTGGTAATGAAATGAGAAAAGTAAATTTACCACTTAATTTTTAAGGGTGATTTACGTCTAAACCGTTGGGTTTAGCGATGTAAATAAAGAGCACCTTTTTTAAAGGCCTGGCATCAGTCTTTCAGAAATTATGCCAAAAACTACTGTAGCTGTCAACACTAAAAAATTATGACAAAAAAACAATTTTCAATGTAGGTAAAGTGCCCTCTAGCGGCAAACAATCAATGTGAATTGTTACTAAAATGATGAAGCGCAGAAGACTTAGCCTATCTTTCAAATATTAGTCAAATCGGTTTTCCTGTAAGCGAGTAATTCAAAAAACAAAAAATAAAAACTTGAACTTGGACGGCTTGTAACTCGAAAACGAATGACATTTTGAAAAAAAATTATATGAAGCTCTACCCTTATTTTGTCAAGTAGAATCACCCCCTTAAGTTTCGTGATCGATTTTTGAATCACCCTGTATAGGGACTGTGTCCATTGAAGTGCAAAGTTTCGCTTCACTGTACTCTGTACTCAATCGTAACGTACGATCAAAAAATCGAAGATATCCAGAAAACAGGTAAATATTGACAATTAGCTCGTGACGTCACTAAATCTATAGAGTCAAAAATCTACAAAACACTAAGGAAATACCAAGACTATATACCTGATAACCTACGATCGGCGCTCACACCACACTACAGTAAGCCACCACATCTTTATGGACTACCAAAAATTCATAAAACGAACATACCATTGAGGCCAATAACCAGCTCTAGATGATCCCCAACAAATGCACTGGCGAAGCTTCTTTTAAAAATTATACAACCTTTAGAAGGTAAGACAAACACATACGTTAAAAATTCTACATATTTCATGAACATTATTCTAGAGCCAGACGACAGGCTAATAAAACTTTGATGTGGAAAGTCTATATACTAATGTATCATTAGGGGAATCACTAGATATAATCAAAACTAGACTTTTAAATGATCGAACCACGTCACCACTAGACGGGGTGATGGACCTTTTGGAGTGTTGCAAGGGAGGACAAGTTATATGCTCAGGATGACGGGCTTCCGATGGGTTCTTCACTCTCTCCAGTCATCGCCAATATATATATATATATATATATATATATATATATATATATATATATATATATATATCAAGTAATCTGTAGTTTCTGTTTATCATTCGCTGGATATAACCAAACCAGACCAAATTTTGATTTAAATTTATTCCACCAATCTGCGTGGCCCACTCATTTTTCTAAGCCTTTCCTTGGTCAATCTTTCCGATCTTAGTTTGCCTACAGTTTAACTTCATTTGAAATCCATCCCAATAGAATTGATTAATCTCTATTGTGGGTCTTTCATTTGTCAAATTTTGCATTTTTTTTTTAATAATTGATGTCGGTCTTACCGCCTTAAATTCCGCTTGTTCTCCTATTTTCATATCGATATATGCATTTTCAATTTAACGCATTCAAACTTTGATATATATATATATATATATATATATATATATATATATATATATATATATGGAATGGTTCGAAATTCATGCCATACAAACGGCAACAGTAAAACCGAAGGTTTGGTTGAGATATGTCGATGATACCTTCATCTTATGGAAGGACAATGATCAAGAACTCAATGATTTCTTGAAACATCTAAATACCATTCGATCTACAATTAAGTTTACCATGGAAAGAGAGGTAAATGATCAATTGCCCTTCCTAGATATCATGGTGAACCGTTCAAATCAAACTATTAAAACTTCAGTATACAGAAAGCCAACACATACTGGACGATATCTTGATAATGTTCTAATCATTCTGTTTTAACAAAACGGGGAATTATACGCAACCTCTATCATCGCGCTATATCTATATGCAATAATGTCGATTCACTGGAAAAAGAGGTGGCAAATATTAAATCCAATTTAAAACAGAATGGTTATCCTTTAAAACTAATTGACGATGTCATAAATAAATTTAGAACAACGACCATTGGACAGCAAGAAACATATTCCTTCTTCACAATTCCGTACATTAAGGGTACTTCAGAGAATATAAGACGAGTTGCCAGTAGTTGTAATATAAAAACATCCTTTAAATCAGGAAATACACTTAGACCTCACTTAACAAAAACAAAACCGAAAATTACCGATAAGAAAGAATGTATTTACAAAGTTCCATGTAAGTGTGGTGAAATGTATATTGGAGAAACCAAACGACCACTAGAAGTTAGAATTAAGGAACATAAAACTCATACACAAAAAGGGGAAACGTCGAGATTAGGTATTGCAGAGCACGCCTGGGATAAACAACACCATATAAAATGGTCTGAGGCTGCGGCAATATATATGGAACCCAACATGAAAAAAAGAAAATTTATACATGCAGCTTACATTAAAAACAATAATGGAATCTTTAGTAAACCGAGTGTTGAGATACCTAATCTTTGGCAACCACTACTTTGTAATATCAAATCATTGAGGTGTGTACAGTGAAGTGAAACTTTGCGCTTCAACGGACACAGTCCTTATAGTCTTGAGACAAAACATTCAGTTTATACTTGACAGCGATCAGAGATATAACCTAATCGAAACGTTGTAAAAATAAATAAAAATAAAGGCACTGCAAGTCCGACAACCACATTTTGTTTCAATACGTTTTGAAACTTTTATTTAATGTCTGTGTACATTGTGTTAAAAATGTCTTAAAATAGACAAAGAAACGTTTTTTTCCCAATTACACATCTAGAAACCTCATTAACAAACATTGCTGCTGATTATGATATATTTTTAATTGGCCCTCTAATTGAAATTGACAGGTGACGCCATGCTAAGTGGAACCACACTGTACAAATCTTTCTTTACCTTCTTCAAAGTTCATATTTTATTTTTCAAAGATAAAACTGGGCTGTTTGGCTTCTACATTAATAACCCTGATGTCATGCCTATAATTATGAAATAAAGAAATGTAAGCTGTTTGATATAGCAATACTATAGGAGACTCAGTGGCGTAGCGAAATCTCTTGTTTACCCATTTAATCTCTTTGTTTTTATTTTATTACTTAATGCACTGTTGTTAATCTAGTAGAATTTACGTCAGAACTATGAAATTGATACGTGACAAAGTACGTTGTTAAATATCCTAATTTAGTTTATTTTTTTAAAAGGGTTAATTAGGTGGTACTTTAATTATAACATCCTTAAAAAATTTAATGTGTCTCGCAAGTTTTAGGTAAATTTGAGATTACAGACACACAAAATTGTAACAGGAGATTTTGTTCATATCTCAATAGTATGAGCATGCTATTTAAAAGTCGAACGTAATAGTTTTCATCAACACTACTTATAAAAAATTTGAGAAATAACAATTTGTATATATATATATATATATATATATATATATATATATATATATATATATATATATATATTTATTAAAAATAAACAAATTCACGGTCTATATATTTGAAAAAGTTGTTTTATTCTCCTTACGACCGTTAAGAAAGGGGACAGACAGTATATTCTCTGCGAATTCCACTCTGGTTCACTCTCCATACTAGTTTCGACCACCAATGGTCTCATCAGTGGAGCTGTAACGAACCGAGAGTAAAATGCACAGAAAACAAATGTCTACTTAAAATCCCCATATCGTAAAGTATCGGCAGGATATTACCTGCAGAACTTGATGCCGGACTGCTATCTTAAACAGTACAAACGAACATCTGAATATACCCCGGAGCGGTAGGAAATTTATTAAAAATAAACAAATTCACGGTCTATATATTTGAAAAAGTTGTTTTATTCTCCTTACGACCGTTAAGTAGACATTTGTTTTCTGTGCATTTTACTCTCGTTTCGTTACAGCTCCACTGATGAGACCATTAGGTGGTCGAAACTAGTATGGAGAGTGAACCAGAGTGGAATTCGCAGAGAATATACTGTCTGTCCCCTTTCTTAACGGTCGTAAGGAGAATAAAACAACTTTTTCAAATATATAGACCGTGAATTTGTTTATTTTTAATAAATTTCCTACCGCTCCGGGGTTTATTCAGATGTTCGTTTGTACTGTTTAAGATAGCAGTCCGGCATCAAGTTCTGCAGGTAATATCCTGCCGATACTTTACGATATGGGGATTTTAAGTAGACATTTGTTTTCTGTGCATTTTACTCTCGGTTCGTTACAGCTCCACTGATGAGACCATTAGGTGGTCGAAACTAGTATGGAGAGTGAACCAGAGTGGAATTCGCAGAGAATATACTGTCTGTCCCCTTTCTTAACGGTCGTAAGGAGAATAAAACAACTTTTTCAAATATATATATATATATATATATATATATATATATATATATATATATATATATATATATATATATATATTTTAGTTGGTTATTTTCTTGGGAATATGGTTCATTTTTATATTGAACTACATATATACAGTAGTCATACTTATTGTATATATATATATATATATATTTTTATTTCTCAGGACGTTTCGATTCTTTCGAATCTTTTTCAACTGATGCGGATGCATTAAGAACAGAGATTTTTGTTTTAAACAATAGTTAATTACATCACAAACCAATTGTAGTCACTCACTCTTTTGTATATTCACTTTTTAAAAGTATTTTTAAAAGGCTAGTTAGAAGAATCGAATAGTCGACATATTGCTTTATACATATAAGGTGCTGTTTTTCTTGATACCCCTTTTTCTTTATATATAAGACTTCTAAAGTATTTGACTCTTTGTATGCATTTTTGTTTAACACTTCTAGCGTGTCAATTTAAGATGACTTTGTGGTCTATATTTACACCTAAATATTTGTCTGATGGCTTGATCTATATTACTTGGTTGTTAAGTAATATAAAATAAATTTAATTAAGGGAAAGTACAAAAATTTTAATGGCAATCAATAACTTCATAACAGTAGAAACCACACAACCACACTATATTTTGATTTTTGACGGTTATTTGACGTGTCAAAACTACTTTTTTCCCAAAATGGCGGACATTTCTGGTCTGACAGCTTAATTTCAATTTGTCATCCATTTTATTTTTTGAAATTCGTATTTAAAAACCACTTTAATGCAAACCAACTTCAAGTCATCGATGTAAACGTACTTAATATATGACACGCTCGTTAAGAGTAGAAATGTTTCTTGTTTTTTGACATAAATATGTTTTAAAAATTATGATTACTTTACCTTTCAAACATGAATACAATTAAAATACTTTATAGTTTAAACTTTGTGCACATTGCAGAAAAAATGATAAAAAATGAAGGATTCGCTTGTATCTTGCCATTTTATAACACAAACTGGTTCCTCATTAAGCCCGTATTAAGTAGTAAATCAGATAAGCTGTTTATCACCATTATGCATTGCTTTGCCTACGATAAATAAATTTATCTTATTTTTCTATGCAATTTCCAAGTAAACACTTCGATAATAAGTACGGGAACAAGTTGCACTTAAGATTTTAGGTAGCTAAGTAATTATATGAAGTATCATGTTATACTACTGTAGAGAAACGTTTTATAGCTACCCTAGAGATGGCGTTCGCAGCGCAACCTTGAGACTTCATCTTTCTTCAGTATTATCTTAGTGTTTTGCGTTGTTCAAGTTTTATTGTTTACGAAATATGGAAAACCAGCTCCATTTTGAAGAGAAAAAAACTGGAAATCGTAGTTTAGCACCGGTAAAATCATCTTTAGAAAATTTGTATTGCAGATGATACAGTATATTGTCCGGAGGAAGATGAAACTGTTGACCATTTATACTTGACAACGATTAGAAATACAACCTAATCGAAACGTCGTAAAAATAAATAAAGATAAAGACAACGCAAGTCCGACCACATTTTAGTCAAGCAATAATGTATATTGTTTAATTTAATATCTCAAAATGTCCGTATAATCAATTGCAAATCATTTAAAAATGGCTTTAATTAGGTCTTTATTAAAATTATTTTTGGGTACGAATAATTGTAATGTTGACATTTTCTTCATATTAACGTAACTTTAATTTAAAATAAGTAAAACAATACCCTATACCAAATCGTGATTTTTATTTAAAAAAATCAACTCCAAAGTGGATAAAAATAGTGTTAATACAGTCTATTTAAAAGCTAATCTATCTGTAAACTTAAGGATGGTGTTCTTATATTAATATAATCATTTTTAATTTAATTTTATATATATATATATATATATATATATATATATATATATATATATATATATATATATATATATATATGTATATTTACTAGTAGTTTTTAATTTTTACAGTAGTTCAAATTTTTCATTTAAGTAACTCGAATAAAACTTTCCTACAGCTGAATTTTTGAAATGGCAATTACATAATCACAGCTTCTCACTACATTGTCAGGAGATTTTCACCACACAAATTTTCTTACTACTCGAGCTAAAATCAAGAATTTTTGTTTTATTTTCTGAAAATAGTAACATGTCGAAACAAAAAGTTAACTATTTTATTTTTAGCCAAAAGAAATAGATAAGAATAAAATTTAGGTGATTTCAAAACGTGCTTAATAATATTGTAATATTTCATATTATATGCAGTAATTTCTATTTTAATATGGCAGCAGACCTATTCCAATGTTCAGCTTTTAAAGCTGTCATTGCAACATTAATTCCATTAATGTTGGTTAATGAACATCTAAATCAGGATGTTTTTGTAGAACCAGAAGAATTATTTACCTGCTAGCCTTCTAAGGTAATCGAAAAGAATATACTAAGCAATCAAAAATTAGTAATACCTATAAGGCTCGAACGTACATGTTTCCCTCTTACTAGGCACTTAGCTGAATAACTTTCAAACTCGAGTGGTTTAACATAGCCTGTGAAGTGGATGCTTTTCCCAAAGAAGTAGTAATCCAGGTTAAAACGGGGATAGTCCTATTCAAATTCAGCCAATTCCAAAAGTCCATACTAATATCACAACGCTGTATGATTATTATTTTATCCGAAATATATCTGCAAAGACATATACGAAAACTTGTGCATAATCCAAAAACTTCTACATAGACCAAAGACCACCGAACTCAACAAAATGGAAAATTTTAAGCCGTTGTTATTGGCTGGCGGAAGAACTTGATTTGTCGCCAAATTGGTTGCACGGCAAAACAAAATCATTAATCTTTATACCAAAGCTTTTACATTTTTACACTTAAGCAGCTATTTATTGACAAAGCTATAAATTTGGAAAAGAAAGTAACACAAAGCACTTGCTTCTTCACGCTTTTGCTCAGATAACCAGATGAGAACGATTTAATCTTAAACGCTATAACATCTTCCAAGGGAAGGTACCAAAATGTTCTAGAAAATGTTTATACAATTCAAATAACTTCAACTACTCCAAAATCTATACGCAAACACTTCTCACTATTTCCAATAATTAGCCAGAAATGAAAAAAGTCATACAGAGACAAAAAAATCTAATCCATAATACTCTAAAATGTCTTGTCTTACAAAACGAATTTCCTAAAATAAAATTTTTATAAAAAAATTGAACCCACTTCTAAAAGTGCGCTAAAAAGTGAAAAATAACTAGAAATTTTTATATGAAATTGAACTTTTTGAAGTCGGCGCCAAGCTAATACCTGATAAAATGTGATTTGCATAAACAGATTAAAAATACTTTATTTGTAATTGCTTTCTTACCATAATTTGTATATATTAGTAGTTATTTATTTCATTTTCAAATAATTTGGCGCTGACTGAAAAAGTACCCGTTTTATTCAAAGTTGTAAATCACCCTAAAATGAACCACTAAAAATTCTTCGGTACTTGGAGTTGCCCAAATACCAGTAAAATTATGTCAAACAAATATTTAGTCTGTCATAGTGTATCCACTATCTCAAAATTTCAAATTAATTTTAGATTGGTAATATAGGCACAAAACCTACCAATATCGATGTTTAAAGAACTCTGAGATGTACATTTCTTAGCTCGATATATTTTATACTGCATATTGAGTTTGTATATGCCTCAAGAACCCCACAATATCAATTTTAGACAAAATCGGAATATGTAAAATTTTCTGTCCCTCATATTGTATCTTATCAACCTAATAGTTGTAAAAAATTAACTTTATATTCGTAATACACGACCCCGAAAACCCTCTAATACCAAATCTGAAAAAATGTGAATAAGGTAAAATTTTCAACCCACCATATTGCATCCGCTATATTGAATTTCAAAAAAATTATTTCAAGACTTAATCTAATCCAAATCTAAACCCTTCAAAGCCCCCTAGTACCGCCATATTGATTTTTTTTAAAATGATTTAAGATTCATTATGTGCGACCCCGAAAACTTCCCCGTACCAATTTTGAAGAAAATCGGACAAAATTGATTTTTTCGTCCGCCATAGTGGATCCGCCATATTGAATTTTTTAAAAATAATTTCAGATCCATTGTGTACGACCCCGAAGATTCCCCCATACCAATTTTGGAGAAAATCAGAAAAAATTAATTTTTTTTGGCCGCCATATTGTCAGTGCATCTTGGATATTACTGCACCAATGTCATCCAAAAAAATATGGGACCACCGCAGCAACTTCCTGAACATAACGTAAAACATTTCATTCAAATCGGTGCAGCCGTTCCGGAGTAATCGGTGTACATACATAAAAAAAATATACGTACTCGACGAATTGAGAACCTCCTTCTTTTAGAAGTCGGTTAAATAATTATGTACATCCAAAATTAAATAATATAATCAAAACTTCATTTTTATTTTACTAATTTAATATTTCGACATATTCAACCGGTTTGCCGCATAGGCAACCAACAAAACTTCTAATTTCAAAGAAACACTGAAATAGAAATAATTATCTATTTGTAGCAGAAGGCATTTGAAAATAAACATTTCTTGAAAAGAAAACTCAAAAAAAACAACTAAGCATTGTACCATTCGTAAAACCATGAAGAAAATACACTTTCCAATCCATGATACATTTCCCTGAGGAAACAAATAAAATTTATCAGTTACAGAGATTGATTCCCAAAAAATTGATTTATATTTCTAATGATTTGAACTTATCTAGAAAAATTCGAAAATATTTATAATTTAAGATCAATTTTTAACCGTAAGACATTGAAGAATTTTCATATATCATATCAATAAGATTAAATTTATTGCCTTTAGAGTCACAATTTAAATCTAGGGTAAAAGTTTAAACAAATATTGAATTAAATAAATTATAATTTATACGTTTTACGTTGAAGCACCGAATTTTCTTTATTGAAATACCAAAAAAAAACTTCAAAAACTCATGTGCTTGTTTGAAATTCCTAATAAAATATTACACAAAATGCATAAAACAAGCGAAAGACAAAATAAATTCCTATCAAAATGAAACGTGTTCAGTCAATGTAAAGAATACACTTTCACCAATATAATAAAAATTTGGGGACTTCATTGTTGCCACACCAATATTGGCACATAATGGCTCCCAGCACGGTGAGGATATTTTGGGTATAAGGGCAACATTATACATTCCAAAGAGTGACAGACACTCAACAGACTAAAACGAAGGCATTTAGGACATCTATTATTACCAGAATCAATTATGCAAGTTCAGGTAATGAAACTGTTTGGAATCGCACAGGTGATTGGAATCGAATAATTTGAGGTTATGTAAATTGCTTAACAAGGCTTCTCTTATTCATTCATTCATTCTAAAATCGATTTGTAAATTTTTTTAGGTAAGCTTTAGTTTTAAATGAGTTAAAAATCATTCATAACATTGTTTTATTGAAAACAAAATCCAGTAATTTAGCAATGTATTGCCATATTTTCTTGGCACCTGCAATCAAATGGCTAAGTTTTGGCTTGCGTTTAAGTTCACGGCATTATTACAATACCGTAATTTTTAAAGGTTAATATAAGATCTTTTAGATACTTAGACAAATGTTAAATACTAACTAGATGGATGAAAATATGTGGTTTTGGATTAATTCGGTAGTATATCCGGTTGTTCATTCGGTTTTTTTTTTGTGGAAACTGACGCACGATTCTCTAAATTGCATTTGTGGTATTTTATATTGCGCTTATCTATTGATTGTTTTACTTTTTAAGAGTCGCTGGTGGTAACAATTTGGGGTTAGGTTTCCTGTCGGTACAGTAGTTCGTCTTGAGAAGGGAGATTAAGGGTATGAACCGACTTTTTATATTAAATAAACTCATGAATTAATCTTGTCTTGTAATGTTTCATGTTGGAAATTACTGGCAGTTGTCAAGATTAATTTTGTGTCCTGTCTGTGTTTAATTTGTGTTTTTCTAGCTTTGCCGGTATTCTTCTTTCGGTTTGGCCTATATATGTTTGATTGCCCAGGTCAATTTTGTCTTTTGAGTTTCTTAGGTTACTCCATGGAAATTAGATCAAAAAGAACTGCTTTGTTAACAAAAATGTAACATTGGTTTTTTGCTCGATGGTAACTTTGAAAGATGTGTGCAAAAAAAATGGCGGACCAAAAATGGTCACAATTTTCGGTTTTTTGAGTTTATCTCGAAAAGTAAAAGTTGTATCGAAAAATGTTTCAAACAAAAGTTGTAGAGAATTAAAAAACCTATGGATTTATATAATATAGGTTATAGGTGGCGCCATTAGTTATTGAGATATATTTTTTTTTCGATAAAATTTACGGTTTTTGTAAAAAAAAGACATTTGTTAACAAATTACCGATTTAAAATTTAATATAAATATAGGTATTATCATTCTAAAAAAGTATGTCAAACCCGGAATCTGTGAGTTTTTTATTTTCCGAGAAATTCGATGTCAAAGTTGAAAATTCAACCTCAATTTTCCGCTTTCCTAATTAAGATACAATGCTCAATTTTAATGAAAATTGTTTGTATTGTTTTATATTTTGAAGATCTTTAAAAAAAAATTCAATCGTGGGCCGAGAAATTTTGGAAAAACCAATTTTTGCACCAAAAAAATTGCGATAACTTTTTACCGGATGGAAATAATTTTTTTTAATGCGTGCATTGAATTTAGATATATCGTTTCCGATCTCAAAAAAAAAAATTAATTTTGGATGAAAAAAAACGTTTTTTTTTTTCAAAATTTCATAATGGCGTGGCAAATGAATATTAAGGGCTCAAATTTGCAGAAGATCCTTTTTAATACTTGTACTTTACCTGTGAATTTTTTCGAGCCAAGAAATACACTTCCATACGATCTGTAAATCATCGAAAATTGCAAAAAACCTGTGATTTTTTTTTGCAATTTTCGATGATTTACAGATCGTATGGAAGTGTATTTCTTGACTCCAAAAAATTCACAGGTAAAGTACAAGTATTAAAAACATCTTCTGCAAATTTCAACCCTTAATATTCATTTGTCATGCTATTATGAATTTTTGAAAAAAAAACCGTGTTTTTCATCCAAAATTAAATTTCTTTTTTTGAGTTGGAAATGATACATTTAAATCCAATGCATGCCTTAAAAAAATTTTATCTCCATCCGGTGAAAAGTTATCGCAATTTTTTTGGTGCAAAAATTGATTTTTGCAAATTTCTCGGCCCACGATTGAAAATTTTTTTTTATAGATCTTCAAAATATAAAACAATACAAACAATTTCCATTAAAATTGAGCTTTGTATCTTAATTAGGAAAGTGGAAAATTGAGGTTGAATTTTCAACTTTGACATCGAATTTCTCGGAAAATAAAAAAACTCACAGATTCCGGGTTTGACATACTTTTTTGGAAAGATAATATTTATATTTATGTTAAATTTTAAATCGGTTATTTGTTAATAAATGTTAAAAAAAGAACAAAAACCGTAAATTTTGTCGAAAATAAAATATATCTCGATAACTAGTGGCGCCATCTATAACTTGTATTATACGAATCGATAGGTTTTTTAATTCTCTACAACTTTTGTTTAAAACATTTTTCGATACAACTTTAACTTTTCGAAATAAACTCAAAAAACCGAAAATTGTGACCATTTTTGGTCAGCCATTTTTTTTGCACAGGTCGTTCAGGGTTACCATCGAGATATGTTTTATAGGATGCCGAAATGAACACATTCCAGCAAAAACAACAATGTTACATTTTTGTTACTGACAGAAGTCTAGTTTCCATGGTGTAGGTATGAAATCTATTGTTTTATGTGGTTCGTAAGAAAATCTCTCTCATGAAAGCAACAATAACAAAAATTCCGCAGATGATGAAATGAATATTAACAATAGATTATTTACTGTATTCAAATAAAAATATAATTTTGCCACGAACATAACAGAAATCCCAAAAAGAAACAACATTTTTCTGAATTTTTAAGGAATTTAATTTTTATTTAATAATCAAAATGTAATTAAATTTCTCTCAAGTCACGTGACAATGAACACCAATCAAAGTGCATGACGTCACTTGTTCGCAAACACCATCGCTGTCAAAGGCTACGTTAGTATTATTTTATAGTGATTTCCGTGCATTTTTTTTTTGAAATTTGCTTCCTACTCCCTTTGAACGATTCTAAGTTTTCCCATGATCGAAAGCGGATTTATTACGGCAAATAGTTCGAATTTGCGGATAATTGATTGTTTTACAGTTGTCAATTTCTTCGTAACAAACAGTAAATTCTGCTCTTCTGAATTTAGATATGTGAAGACCTCCATGAAAGTAATATACCAAGAATTGTTATTTCTGCAACCGATAATGAGTACATCATAGTAATCATAAGGATTTATAAGCTCAAAAAATTTAACTGAATTATTAAAAAAAATAGTATGACTTTGAGGTTGTGTTTTATCTTTTATTAAACAAATTGTTTTAGTCTGTGTCGCTTTACTTATAAATTTATGACTTATGGGTATTTGTATTGATTTACCTGTTGTTATGGGTTTACACACTACTAGCTGAAGTATATCTGGAAATAAGTTTGCTTTATAAGTATCTCACAGTTTATTGTAAATGTAAGTTTTAACTTAACTCAGCAATTTTATACAATATTTTTAATACTATTAACAGTACACTGTTTTTTTTTTATTTTGCAACAAATAAATTAAATACTGTATTTATAATCGACTGGTATACGTATATTCTTTATTTGGGCTTGGACCTAGTTGAACCTCAGCTCTGCTATTGTTTGCAGTTTTGCTTGCTCATCCAGTTGTTAGGTTTTATTTTCGTCGGGTTGACATTTAACCCTTGTAGGCAAACAATCTGCTTTCGTTCGGACCTGTGGAATCGAGCCTATCAAGTGATATTCTGTATAGGTTTCGATATCATTCGGCAACTAAAATAAAACAATTACAAGACATTGTTACCCAACTTTGATTACTTTATTTCTAACCTAAAAATTTCAATTTTTATCTTTGCAAACTTGAAAATTAACAATTTTTGATGCAAGAAAAATATACAGATACTATCAAAACTTCACAAAAATACATATTAGATTATGCGGGGACAAGTGTCAGATTCCTGTGGCCTAGTTGAAGCCACATTTTCTTATTACTTTCCGAACGTGGAAAGTAAATAAATAACTTTTCAGGTGTTCTAATTCTAGTACTTTTACACTGAGACTCCGCACAACACATATAAAACTTATAACTCATCTTTTATTACAAAAATGACGAAAAAATTTTAGATTTCCTTATCAGTTTACCAGTGTCTGGGAATAAGTGACGTCACAGCGGACACGTGACAAGTATTGGCTTTTTGGAGCGAAATTTGCAACGGAATTTAAAATATGAGGTGTATTAAAAAAATAATATTAAATGTTTTGGGCTATACTATATATGCAGCAAAAACTTGATTACCGATATGTTTTAATTTGAGCTAATTCGAAAAATATAATATCAGAATGTGTAACATTGTTTTTAATTAGGTATTAGTGAAAAGTTCTCACTACGGCAGCTAACATGGCACTTGTAATCAGCAGTAATTTTATAGTCTACTTCCACGTCGACCGCTATCAATGTAAACCGGATAATGCTTGTTTTCTCACCGCACTATCGCAGGATATCATGTCATCCTATATCTTTTTCCTTGTTGACAATATACATTATCGACATTGTAAAATAAATTCGCAATAATTAATTTTAGATAATAATAATCAAACCTTATATACAAAAAAAGTTTATCAGGTTTTATTTATTTTGTTTTTCTTATATATATATATATATATATATATATATATATATATATATATATATATATATATATATATATATATATATACATACTTATATAGTCCTCTATGCAGGCATTGTCAATATCAATCAAATCATCGTCAAATTCTGCAATAAAGTTTAAAAATGCACTTATACAGTAAAATATATTGAACTGTTATGTAAAATATTAATAGAATACCTGTAGCTTCAGCAATTTCAGATGCAAAAAATTTTTTTTATCCGAGTCATATTCATCACTAATATCGTCTTCCACGTAGGCATCGTCACTATCACTATCGTCATAAAAAATCTCTCTATTATCGTGAGGTTCTGCAATAAAGTAGAACCATGCATAAGAAATCACAATAAATATGAATTTATTGTATAAAATATGAATAGTTGGGGTTCGCATGTATGCGTCGCACCAAATGTTGTTGATATACATGGTTCTTTTCTTGTTGCAACAGTTCTTGCTTACTTGGTGGTAATGATTAAGCATCGAAAGAACATATTTTCTTTTTTAAAACTTCTTCAATGTCGCTTATCCACATCATTTTTAGTTTTCAGATTGTACATCCTACAAACGTACTCTTCAATTATTTGAAAGACGTTACTCTGGATGTCTATTTGCGAAGACGAAGTTGTTATAAGATTAATAAAGCCTCTCTTGCCCCTTGCGGTAAAACAACGGATTGAAGTCATTCCCTGTAAATATATGGCCAACTGCTAAGGATCGAGAGAAAATCTTTCCTAGCTGAGATTAATTGCAATACAAAAATATAATGGTTTTATTGTTTTTTAGCGTTGTAAACAAATAACTTTTCATTATTCATTATCTAAGCTTTGCTGTAGGAAAGAACGCTTACAAGCACGCTTCCACTTACCTTTATTGATTTTTACAATTTTTTATCTCATTTTGGAGCAGTTGCGATTTATAACATCACTAGTAATAAAATTCTGATTATTACCTAATTCTTATTAATTTTTCAACGCAATAAACTGAATTAATACATAAAATACGACAGGCACAAAATGTAGGTGTTCGATTGCAATTTTTGAGAAACGTTTTTTCAGTTTATTTGCCCTACGATTCTTGTCGGACAAATATTTTTTTGTTATAAATACTTCATTACGAAACGAAAAAAGTAAAAATTGGACTTACATGTATCAGGAAACATAATGACGTCATATTGACATATTGAGGGTAGCGGACCCCACTTACGCCCCATGATTTTTGTCGGACAAGTTGACCACTGTATTTTAGACGTATTAATTAAACACTGTTGCAAAAATCAGACTTACATGTATCGAGAATTATGATGACGTCATATCGACATATTAAGGGTGTCGAACCCCACGCATGCCCTATGATTTTTGTCGGACAAACATTTTTCGTCGATTTTATCACAAAATCACATGAGTTAGCAAAATGTCAGGTCGCTATACTGGGGACTATACTATATAAATAAAAATAAATAAAAAATCATAGAGAAATTTGTTTTTTTTTTCTGGAAGTGAATTTAAAACCAACGATCTGCTTTTGACTTACGATCCAATCATGAAAATCTTATTTTTCCTTTCTTAGAAACGAAGAAATAGAGAAAATTTGTTTTTCCTGTAGCAGTATATGTAAATCAATTCGTGGAAAATAGACCGAAAATACTAGAAAGTTGTTTATTTGCTATAAAATTCGTTTCGGAAAGACAGTCGTATTAGGAGTGTTTAGCGATGAAAATATTGAAAAGTTGAGAGTTTTTGGGTACAAAAAGTGGAAGAACGTGGATGGGTGGTGAAGTGGTAATTCCATATATAATAAGTATTAAGTTCTAAGATAGTATGGCTACGAAAATCTCCAAAAGTTGATATTTTCAATTCCAAAAGGCCGTTAAGTCGGTATGTGATGGGTCCGTTAAGATGGAGGAGTCGACTGATGGGTTGTCTAATCGCTTAATTTTTGTTTACTTTATGTTTCGCATTAAAATAATAATTCATTATTATCACAATGTATATTCAACTTTCTTGTAGATTACCCTGAAGCTACGAATGATCATGTTTTTAAACGAAACACATGTACATATATACGAGTCAATTTGCAATGGTGACTAAAATTGCTGAGGTAATCTGTTCTGTCCTTCTTAATAAAAATTTATTACCGAGAACAATTATTCGATTATGAATTTATTTAATTTTAAGAATTAAATTATGCAGTTATGAATATCAGAAAAGTGTTTTCTTGAAAACGATTGACGTAGTTTAAGTAAATGTGTGTAAAAAGTTACTGTGAATATCAAGATATAGAGGATTCTGTAGTAATCCGGTGGTACATCCGTTCGTAAGTTTAAATTTTACAGACTGTATCAACGTTGGTGTTTGAAGAATGGTCCGAAACCCAGACTTGGAAGAGAATATTTTAGATGTTATAGCTAAAGGTCCTTCAAATAACTTTCAAAGATTAGCATCTCAGGTTAATACATTGAAAACAACGGTATTGAAAGTTCTTGAAGAACAACTCTTATATCTTTATCACCTGCAAACATGGCATGTATTTAACCCAGATAAAGTTGCATGTACGATAGAATTTGAAAATTGGAGTTTACAACAGCATAAAAATAATAACTAACGGGATTCACGAAAAACAGAATAATCAGTTTACATATTTTGCATATGTGGGGCGGCCAAAACCCTTATGCGACATTCTTTATAGGACCATTCGAATTGCCTTCATAATTAAACAAGCGTTTTAATTTGGAGTTCGTTCAGAAAAATATTGCCGTTTTCTTAAAAGGATATTGATAGAGATGAGTTAACTTCTACACTACAGCGAGCAACCTGCGAGGCAGACGATTCAATGCCGCTACAGCTTAGAGAACAGGATATTGCTTCTCACCACCAAACAGACCAAGAGAAGTTACAAACCTAGCTGCAGAAACTATTTCATGGACAGCATCTAAAGGAGGTCAACCAGGACAATTTCAACAACTCGGTGTTGAACTACAAATGTTTCCGGAAACGAAAGGTTTCTTGTTAGCTATTCAAGATCAGGTTATTCCGACGAGATCAACCAGGACAATTTCAACAACTCGGTGTCGAACTACAAATGTTTCCGGAAACGGAAGGCTTCTTGTTAGCTATTCAAGATCAGGTTATTCCGACGAAGAACTATCGGAAGTTCATGATCAGAGATCCCTCAATAGAAAATCACCAATGTAGATATGGCTGTCGAACATCAGAGACAATCAAGCACGTAACTGGAAGATGCCAAGCGTTTGCCGCAAACGATTATAAGGAAAGACACGACTCAGCCGCTAAGATACTCCACCAAGTATTATCAGATAAGTTAAACCTATTGCAAGTAGGAAAAATGCCCTATTACAAATACAATCCGGACCCTATTCTTGAGAACAACCAGTTCAAGTTATATTGGGACCGATAGGTTCTGACGGATCAGACAATTGCTCATAATAGACCAGATATTAGACTAACAGATAAAATTTCTAGACGAACTACACTAATCGACATTGCTGTACCTAACAACAACAACCTTATGCCAAAATACAACGAGAACATCGCCAAATACAGAGATCTGGAGGTGCAAATCCGAAGACAATGAGCAATGAACAACGTCCAAATGATTCCCATAATTTTATCAACAACTGGAGTGATACCAAAGAACCTCCTGCAGAACATCAAGGGACTGGGCCTTAGTGAGCATCTATATAAACCGATTCAGAAAGCAGTTCTCCTTGCAATCGCGCGGACCGTCCGAAAGTTTGTAGAAAATACAGCACACCACGTCACCGAGGTCTCGATAACATGGAAAGGGTTCCCACAGAGCTTCATACTTTTGGTACCTTTGCATACATGGTATGAGGCAATATTCCTTGAAGGGAGTGCGAAGCCGTCTGACTTGAAATTAGAGATGAGTTAAAAAATAGAATAATTGAGGCTTCATGTGGTATTTCGGCTCAACAATTGTCAAACTATTCATTTTCCTCATAGGTGCGTTATAACAATAAACAAGAGGTAGAGTTATAAAGTAGGGTTGGGTTAACTTTGATTTTTTCAAATCTAAAATCATTGATATCATTAAAAAAAATCATGATTCTTTCATTTGTCTATAAATCGTTAAGGGGTAATAATTCGTGCCCATTTTGTTATATTACTTGGTTGTGTTCTAAATAATTCGGCAATTTTTTATTAAGAGAATAGATCCCAATAAATCTGATTGTAGAGCAATTTGTAAAAGCTTTAAAAAAGAAATTCAAGGATTAGTTCAAAGACCTGAGACACATTACGAATTTTGTATTAAGATTACTGAGCAACAAGATGCAATTTATGCAAGTAAGTAATATAGGTACTTGGCTAAGTAAAGTTTTGTACAAAATTAACACACGACTTTAAAGTGGTCCCGCCATTGTCGTGGTATTATTTTTTTCAAAAGCTACTATAGGATGTAAATCATTTTTGACATAGTGGTAACTTATTTCTTGACAATTAGTGATATCGCTTTTGTTATTTTTTTTTACCAAAAAGTCATTTTTGGAATTTATACGTGGGTTATCAAAATGAACTATTCTTGAAAGTCTCTATAAAATTATAATTACATTTTTGGTTTTAAATACAAAACAGAGTACTTCATAACTGAAGAGAATGCAAATTCAGCTTTATCAGCTATATCTTCTTCTTCTTCTTCTTCTTCTTCTTCTTCTTCTTCTAGGTAGAACCAAGTTCTGTTATCTATACAATGCCTCATCGATCCTCGTTTGATCTTTTGGGGGGCCGTCCAGGCGGCCTTTTGGTGTTTGGTTTCTCTCTCATCACGGTCTTTGCTAGTCTGTCATCGTCTATTCGTTCCACGTGATCTCTCCACTGCCTACGACGGTTTCGAACCCACTTCACAACATCCCCACTCCGCCCACTCCGCTGTCCTCGCGTATTTTTGCGTTTCTTATTCTATCTCTTAAACTTGTTCCCGTGATCATTCTCAGCGTTTTCATTTCTGTGGTTCTCATAATTTGTTTTGTCTTTGTGGTTTCATTTCTTGTTTCTGCGCCGTAGGTCAGTATCGGTCTTACACAGACCTTGTAAATTCTTGCTTTGCTCTCAACTGTCATATGTTTATTGTTCCAGATTATATCTCTTAGTTGGCCTGATATCATGGCCGCTTTGTTGGCCTGTGTGCGTACTTCTTCCGTTACTGCCCTGTTACTTGTTATATGTGCTCCTAGGTATTTAAACTTTCCAACCTGTTCGATATGTTTGTCATCAACCATTAGTTTGCATCTTACCGGTTCTTTTGCTATTACCATTGCTTTGGTTTTCTCCACAGATATCTTCATATTATACTGTTTGGCTGTTCGATTGAGATGGAAAAGCATTCTTTGTAAGTTGTCCTCGCTATCTGCTGTCAAGGTAACATCTTCTGCAAAGCATATAATCTGAACGGTGTTGTGTCCCATTGGGTACCCAATATTTGTGCTTTTTACCTCATCAATGATTTCATCCATGATTACAATGAAAAGTGTTGGACTTAGGCTATCACCCTGTCTTATTCCTATGGATAGAGGGATTTCCTCTGTTAGAGTGTTATTTGTTTTAATTACCATGGTGTTTTTGGAATTCAGTTTGTATATTGTGCGTATGATTGCTTCGTCTACTTGTTTTCTTCGCAGTAATCCTGTTATGTGTTCCAGTTTGACTCGGTCGAACGCTTGTGTAAAGTCCACAAAACAAATGAACAGCGGTTTATCGTATTCGATAGATTTTTCAACCAGCTGTCTGATAATAAATATACCGTCGATAGTAGAGCGGTTATTCCGGAAGCTATATATATATATATATATATATATATATATATATATATATATATATGCGGCTTTTCACGGATTCCTCCGTGTGAGTTGCAATAGCAGTGGATGCATCCACATTATGCCGTTGTAGTGCTGAAATCACATTCAGCAAATGTACAACTATATGCAACTCCGCGTATACGTGAAGTAAAATGCGAACAGTAAATGCAAACTTCGTTCCATTATATCCTTTCCTTGTTAGAGGTTACACAGTTTGAATAGATTGCTACAGAACACAATCCATCCATTTCCACCACCATCGAGATGATGGCCTACCTGTACTACCATATCGAGAAGAAACTCAAAACTTACCCTCCTCGCTACAGTAATACGGCAGAGGCACATGTTTCGTCTCTACTAGACTCATCAAGGTACCGACATGCACCTGGCTGTGCAAAGGACAGATCGGAAGGAAGCATGCAAATACTGAACGCGGTTTCGCAGACCTGCCGCCGGATGGCGTATATATATAGATATATATATATATATATATATATATATATATATATATATATATATATATATATATATATATATATATTGTAATGAACTTTATAGCGTTATATATTTCATAGTATTAGTTTGTGTTTGTAGTTTGTACGGTTTTAGGTTTATTTTCTACAAGTTTATAATTTATATATTTAATTATACCTTTTGTTAATTTCCGCATGAGACGTCGATGAAAGAAGGATTCTATTTCCTTATTTTTAACATGAAACGCCTATGATAGGTCTAGAAATCGCCTTTTTCTTATTTTTTTTTTACATCATATAGTATGGAAATCCTTCTAGAATATTAAGGAATCTTCCGGTATCGACCAAAAGGGTCTAGATCGACTTTCGTGGACAGTATATATATATATATATATATATATATATATATATATATATATATATATATATACTATGAAATATATAACGCTATAAAGTTCATTACAATATATATATATATATATATATATATATATATACATATATATATATATATATGTCCGTTTTTTGAAATCTGTTGAAACTTCAAAAATGTAAGATGTTTTATTTTCTCCGATTCAATTCTGCAATATCAGATAAATAGTATTATATTAATAACTGTACGAACATCAACTAATTAATATCTAGTAATTTTATGCTTTATCTATCACTTGAGTTTTTGAAAATCTATTTATTAAAAAAGAAAACAGAAAATTCCCATTATAATTAAAAAAAAAGGTAAACATTTTTTACATCATTACCAGCTACTTTAATTATTAATCTTATCAGACTTTTTAATAACTTGATAGCCTAATTGCTTTTAAATAGCTGATAAAAACTAAAGATTAAATATAGACAATGCAAATAAGAGAGAGCTTTCCCACCTTTCTATTGGCTGAAAAACTTATTTCGCACATGGGGGTATATGTCACTTTCAGCCAATTATATTTAGTGTAGGTAAATATTATTGTTCTGTCACGGCTAAAAATAACGTTCTAATTTGAAATTATTTCTTTGTCTACTAAATAAGTCAAACACGTGATTATTATTAAGGAATACTGGTAATAACCTCTCTCAATTTTTGAGAAATAGTGAGACTTCCGGAACTAATTTGGGTAATATTGTAACTCAAAATATTTTTTTTAAAGTTAAAATATATTTATGTTCGTTATTGTAACGTTAGATTTTTAATATTTAAATATGGTTTCGTTATCTCTGTTGTCTTAAGATAAAATGTAATAATATTGTCCGTTTGTCTGTTGCTACGTAATTCTTATTTCGTAAATTGAGTTTAAAATATTTTTTGGTTTTGATCAAAAATTGCTCAAGAAAAATGTGCTGAGATGTATACTGGGTGTCCGGAAAATATATTTACAACGTTTGGTGACAGTCCGCATCATATGAGATTTTTTTATTAATAGCTTTATTCTAAATTTGACTTTGCCATCAATTTTTGCATCACATGTGATCAAATTTTAATAGCCCTATTTGGATATTGTAGAAAACTACACATTTAATATGGCGATACTTTAAACAAAACATGTCTGGGATGAAGCATTGTCAAAATTAAGAAGTTTTATGTAGGTTGCGTTGAGTCTTATTTTGAAACAGTGGTGCAATTTACAAAAAAATTGGCCAAAAAATCTAAATTATTTTATACGGCTGAAATTTTGCATATGGGCTGACAACTGCATTTAGAAAAACTTTTTCTAATAACTTTTTTCGATATTTTGAGTTAAACCCCACTTTTAATTTTTTTTTTGAAAATAAACTAAAATTTGACAGATAGTGCTAATCACTGCTGATATATATATATATATATATATATATATATATATATATATATATATCAGTTCTCAGCGAGTAATGAGACGAACCGCACTTGAAAATGCCAAATGAGATTTTGGCGGAACGTCGTGAAAACGATTTTTTGAACGAACGGATTGAAACCTGGAATAACCAAACCATTCATATATATATATATATATATATATATATATATATATATATATATATATATATATATATATGTTATGTCGGATATTCTCACGGGTGTGATGTGTAACCGAAGATTCTGAGGTATTTCGTGTATGTGCTGATTCCCTCTCAGGACTGTAAGGCAGCTGACGTTTCGGTGAAATCTCATTCACCATTTTTAAAGCTCACTGACGCTCATAGACACCGTACAGTGAGCTTTGAAAATGGTGAATGAGATTTTACCGAAACATCAGCTGCCTTGCAGTTCTGAGAGGGACTCAACACATACACGGGATTCCCGAAAACCACTGGAGTTCTTTTCCAAAAAGCTAAGCTCAACCGAACGCAAATATGGCGCTTACGACAGGGAACTTCTAGCTATATTTTTGTCTATTAAACATTTTAGGCACATGCTTGAGGCAAGGCATTTTACCATATTTACTGACCATAAACCTTTAATTTATGCTTTCCGTCAGAAAACTTTGCAGATCTCACCTCGACAGTTCCGCTATTTGGATTTCATTGGTCAATTTTCTACCGATATCCGTCATGTAGCTGGCTGTGACAACGTAGTCGCTGACGCATTATCACGCATTGAGGAACTTCAAGTCACGATTAACTACGAGGAACTAGCAGCATCACAAACCAACGATGAAGAGCCGGCAAAGCTGCAACGCGAAGGGACATCAATGCAACTCAGACAAGTTCACCACCCTGGGACCAACTGTATGGTATGGTGTGACCTTTTTCTATTCCTACTCCATTCCGATTCTCTACTAGTCATACTCCGTTTACAGTGAGATATTCTATCCGTTATAGTTCAGTTTTTATATTGCTTTAAGAGTTTTCCCGCTTTGAATCTTATTTCTAAATGAATCCGCTTTCAGTGCAAGCGAGACTACTTAATAAACATTGTTAAACATTTAAATCGTGTTGTTAATTTTACACTTACACGCACACTAAAAACTATAAGTTTAGCGCACTACAAAACGCTAAATATATATATATATATATATATATATATATATATATATATATATATATATATATATATATATATATACAGGGTGTGCCATCTTTTATGTCGGTATGTAAACATTGAATAATTTTGAAAAAAAAACTGACTTCTATATATGAGGTATTTCTATTAAACCAAAGCCAAAGCAAAATGTGACCTTTTTGCTGCATTTTCCATTACCTTTTCGAGTATCTCGGGTTGTATAGCGGTGATTTCGGCACGAATGTTTGCTTTGAGCTCTTCAATGGTCTGAAGCTTGCTGGCGTACACTTTGCTTTTTAAATAACCCCACAAAACGAAGTCCGGAGCGGTCAAATCTGGAGATATGAGTGGCCAGTCAATTTCGCTTCTTCTTGACATCAGACATCTAGGGAATTTCCGTTGCAGAAACTGGATTGTTTGATTTGCAGTGTGGCATGGTGCACCGTCTTGTTGAAACCAGTAATCATCAAGATCTTTTTCACGCATTTTTGAGCAGACATAATGAGCCAAAATCCACCAATATCGGTTTCCATCGACTGTTTCGTTTCCTTTAAAAAAAATGGACCAATGATGGTTTTTGACGCCGACCCAAACAGTCACTTTTCGGTCATGCAATGGCGTTTCGTGGATCTCGTGTGGATTCTCCGTCCCCCAAATGTGGTAATTTTGTTTATTAACGCCGCCAGAGAGTGTGAAATGAGCCTCGTCGGTCATCAAAATTTGCTTCCAAAAAGGTTCAGTGCCTACCATTCGAGCGATTGTTTGGCCGTATTTCAAGCGACGTGGACGGTCTGTCGGCAATATGTGTTAACTGCACTTTATACGGAAACAAATGCAAATCATCCTTCAAAATGCGCCGCAAAGTGGTTCTACTGACGCCAAAATACTGAACGAGGTGACGATACACTTTTGGGTTCTGGACAACGCTCTCTGACCGCTTCAACCAGTTCATTGGAACGTCTTGGTCGTTGATGAACGATATGTTGACGATCTCCCACCGTCCCGTACTCAACAAAATTCGAAACCAAACGACAATTAGTATTGTCAGACGGTGTCTTTTAGCCACGATATTTTCGATGATATGCACGTTGAGTTAACACAACTGAATGACTATTTTCAATGTACATTGTTACTATTTCGGCGCGTTGTTTCAGTGTAAAGCGATTCATGGTTAAAATTGTACTGAATTGACGTTTCAAAAACATGTATAACCAAATCAATCGGTTGGTAAATGTCAAAGTTATTTAATGTTTACATACCGACATAAAAGATGGCGCACCCTGTATATATATATATATATATATATATATATATATATATATATATATATATATATATATATATATATATATATATATATCCTCGCTTCAAGACAGCTTTTTAAGAAAATAACCTGCAAGAATTGCAAAATATTTTCAAAACAGCCTTGCCAAAATGAAAACGTTTAAAAAATCACTGTTTTTAATAAATTCATTTATAAAAAAACCAATTTCGACATTAAGTTATTTAAAAACCAAAATTCCCAAACGCGAATTCCTAACCTAAAAATCCCATTATTTCTGCGTGTTCGTAGCAGCAACAGAGTGTAATTTACTACAAACATCTGAAAGTATCAGTCAGGGACGCGCTTGTAAAAAAGAAAAATAAACAAAACGGATCCGTTAATTGGTTCGGAGATCTGTTCCTGGAAATCGCGTTTTAATTCTAGGGATTGCGACATGCATCAACGAATTTAATGTAGTGTAGCGTAAAAATAGTTTATCTCGAAATTTTTATCTTATCGGTTTTATTTTCAATTTATTGATGTGGTATAAAAAGAAGCCCAGTACTAGTTGATTGTTGATTATGATGACCTAGGTACGATTGGTAACTTTGGGACAGTTATAAGAAATTTTCTAGTTTTAGTTGTACTGCCATGTCAATTATTAAGTAAATATAAACTAGCAATCAACTAACAAATATCCTCGGAATCTACATTTCAGATCATTGCTGAATATTATGATTTGGGACGGAATGAAGAGCAGAGACGGACTAAGTCCGTCGGAAACCTGGGGCGGTAGAACTAAATAAGGCCCCCTGCTTAGAAAAGAATAAAATATATATAATTGCGGGCAAAAACATCAAGTATTTATAATGTGTGTACTCTACACTCTAGAAATTGTAATACACGTACAGGGTGAGTCAACGATTGGATGAAGTAAGTTTGTGCCTTTTCGGTGAAATTTACAAAGAAACTATATTTATTGTTTGATACAGTTTATTTTTACGCAGATTTTAAAAATATTTAGGACTCTACAGGGTGAGCCAAAAACTAGGACAGCATAATGTTGTATTTTTTTAAATAGAACACCCTATATACTAATCGTATTTTCGATTTAGCTAATAATTTTAAATCTTTTTTATTAAGGGTTTACTATAACAAAACTTTATAGTTTCTGAGATAATTAAGTTTAAAGAAAAAAAGTCACATTTTCAAGCATCAATTCAATCCTAAATAACGTTTTCAATTTTGTGACAAATATATTCAAATTTAGAATTTAGCAAGGCCAAGGACAAGTTAACATAATTTTTACCTAATATTTGCAATAAAAGCTACAGGGTGTTGAACACATCGGCTCAAATTTGAACAAGTTTAAATGAATAAATATCTTTTTTTTTTAATGGTACACCCTGTATATTTTCATGTTATTTAATAGAGTAATAAAAACCCTAAAAGTTTTGTTCAATATATCCTATACCTATTTATAATAGTTTTTGAGATATTTCAGTTTTTCTTATTTTCCATACTTTTTTACAGAAATAGTCTTCATTATCATAGTAGCCATGTAAAATAATAAAAAGAAACTACAGAAACAAACAGAATGTGATTAAATATGATGAAATACATTATTCGTTATATTACAACGGCAATAGTTTAATTAAACATAATGTGAAAAAATTAACACAACAATAACGACAAGGCAAATACATATTTACTTTTATACTAAATTGAAACAAAAAAATTACCTATTAAATACTGAGATTAATTATTTCTTTTTAATAAGTGTTCGAATAAACGACCCTCTTGTGCAATGCTCAAATTTAGTCTTTTTTGCAGATTTTCTCGGACCCTGGACAAAATTAGTGTATCAGGTATCCCTAATCCTGTTTCGCATATCTTCCACTGTTGTTGGTGGATTAACATTCACCTTATTTTTAATATAACCCCATAGGAAGAAATCTAATGGGGTGATGTCGCAAGACCTTGGTGGCCACTCAATGAAACCCCCACGTCCAATCCATTTTTGCGGATATCGTTGGTCCAAAAACGCACGAACTTCACGATGGTAATGCGGAGGCGCACCATCGTGCTGGAACCACGTACTGTCGAGCTCATCCCTATCGAGACCTTGAAGCAGTTGGGGTAGTTCTTCTTGTAGAAAGTTCAGGTAACTATGGCCACTTAGTGGTTCATTAAAAAAGTGGGGTCCAATAATTCTAAAAGTAGCTTCATCACTAAACATTACCTTGCATAATAAATTTGGATTTAATTGAATCTCCGCATTTATTGTACGACAAAAGTTTGCACGACTTTCAAAATCTTGTCCATGCAATTCTTGGTGTAATTCCATGTGATATGGATGATACCTATATTTCTTGGTAGTACGATTAGCGGTGGATTGTGATGTTTCACATAATGCTGCTAACTGACGGCTACCAATATAAGGATTTTCCTGAACATTTAACAATACTTGTAGTTCTTTTTCTTCATTAGTTACTGGTTTGTTGACCACTTTACGTTTTGGATAATCAACAGTACCAGAAGAATCAAATCTTTGCATTAAGTTTTGAAAAGTATGGGTATTAGGCTGGCGTCGATCAGGATACTTCATTTTTTAAATTCTTTGAGCAAGAAGGCAATTTTTTTGAGCCTCTCCTATTGTATAAATCATATCTATTAACTCATTCTTTGGAAAATTCATTTTACAATATAAGATGAATGCAAAAAAAAACAAACTACACTACATAAAAACCAAAAGAAGCGATTGCGGTTATAAATTTGACACACAGAAAAATGTTCTTTTACATTGTTTTTGCCATGGCTACTATGATAATGAAGACTATTTCTGTAAAAAAGTATGGAAAATAAGAAAAACTGAAATATCTCAAAAACTATTATAAATAGGTATAGGATATATTGAACAAAACTTTTAGGGTTTTTATTACTCTATTAAATAACATGAAAATATACAGGGTGTACCATTTAAAAAAAAAAGATATTTATTCATTTAAACTTGTTCAAATTTGAGCCGATGTGTTCAACACCCTGTAGCTTTTATTGCAAATATTAGGTAAAAATTATGTTAACTTGTCCTTGGCCTTGTTAAATTCCAAATTTGAATATATTTGTCACAAAATTGAAAACGTTATTTAGGATTGAATTGATGCTTGAAAATGTGACTTTTTTTCTTTAAACTTAATTATCTCAGAAACTATAAAGTTTTGTTATAGTAAACCGTTAATAAAAAAGATTTAAAATTATAAACTAAATCGAAAATACGATTCGTATATAGGGTGTTCTATTTAAAAAAATACAACTTTATGCTGTCCTAGTTTTTTGGCTCACCCTGTAGAGTCCTAAATATTTTTAAAATCTGCGTAAAAATAAACTGTATCAAACCAAAAATATAGTTTCTTTGTAAATTTCACCGAAAAGGCACAAACTTACTTCATCCAATCGTTGACTCACCCGGTACATTTATTGCGTAGAAATTTTACCGATTGGGCTTTAGAGCTATCCACCATTTTATGAAAAAGGCATCTTTCTCAGGTTTGCACATTATAAATGGGTCGTTCAGCAAATAATCCCTCAGAAGATTATTTTACGCGACGCCAATCTCATAGAGGCCCGAATACAAAGAGATGTTAAAATAACATCTTTAGAAAATGTTAGCTTTTGCAAAAAGGTGCATACGGACACAAATTATTTTTTGTTTGTGTTTCAAAACTATTCAAAACATTTTGTATTTAAGGAATCTATGTAGCAATACTCTAATAATAAAATTTTCTTATCATCAACCATGGAAAGGAATTTATACTTTCAAAAAAACATAATACGTTTGATTCTAATAATAAAAAAATTATAAAATGTTTATTGATTTTGGTGGTTTGCGAAATCATTTTACATAATTTCAATGTTTCCGCCTGTTTATCGAATAGTGATAATATATCATTTGTAATGCATTACTAAGCAATGTTGCCAGATAGGCCAATCAACAGCGAAAAAAAAATTAATTCATTTTTACTGAAAAAGTCGTAACCCAAAAATCTTCCGAGTTACCATCATTTTCGCATTTCGAAACCAAAAATTAACCAACATTACAGTCGCAAATTGGCTGTAAAGTAGTGTAATTAATTAATAGTATGATTAAATGTCATAAATGTAGCTGGAAGATCTTAAAATGAAGAAGCAGACTGCTAATATCGTGTGAAATTCCGCTTTAACCTCTTTGGAAGATATATCTTTGATTAAAAAAATATTTTTACACTAAATCACTAGATTAATGCTGAATAAAGATGACTTTTAAAGGTGACGTAATCAATACAGCGCTGCCAGCGCCATCTTTAAGAAGTGCCACAAACTTGTCATCCCTTTCAGGTAAACAAAATTAATAAAATTCTACCCTACTTTACAGCAATACCCATATTTTTTCTTTAATACATTCTCGTTAAACGGACTCTAAATTTAATCCTGCGACAAAGCCTTGTACTTAAAATGATAAAATAGATTCTATTATTACTATTATTTACCATCTTTCATAAAAGATTTGAAATCGTAATATTTTAGCAAATAAATATTGGACGATAACAAATTATCTCACTCCTTTCTTAGAAAAAGGAGTTAGGTTAGTTTGTATACTTAAAAATTATATTTACCGAGTTACTTGCTTTAAGAAAACATATATATATAATACGTAAAATAGTTATTTGTTATTTTAGCGCTCTTGTATGAAAAGGATGATTTTTTATTTGCCACCACAAACCAAGGTAATTAAAATAAAAGCCAAAAATATATTTTCTTCAGTTTTACATAAAAAACTTGATCTGACTGTTTATAAACAGGTAATAATACCAGTAAGATTTAACATTTAACATTTCATTTGATCAAAATCGGACTTATACATTCGGCAATATTTATAAATTTTGAAATACAATACCTACAAAAAAAAAACCTGGAATATTAATTCTTAGTTAAAATTAATGGCTTGAAAAATTGAATACAACTTTTGGTTCAACTCTTATAAAATGGAGTTCATCTAATTATCATCTCCATACAGGGCACCACTAAAAATGAAAAACTACGCTGCTAAATCATCATCAGAGTTAATTACTGCTACAATGCAGTTTTAAATAGTAGCATAGATTAACTTTGCATTACTGGAGATATACCTTTTTCCTCAATCCCCAGTAATCATAAGAAGATGCAGATAGGACACAAAACAAGTATCAAATATTCAACATCGAAACGCAGAAAATAAAACGAAAATTGAGTAAGAAAAAAGTATCACATTTTTAAATACGAACAACTTACTTAAAGGCTTTCGCTTCGCAAAAGGAAAAACTCAAAAGTAACTTTCAAGCGCCTTTGAAGGCTCGCTGCGGAAAGACATGCGGTGCAGTCCAACTGAAGAAAGATGACGTTCGAGATGGAATAGTTAAAGTGATGGTGTCGAAAGTACAAAAGTATTAGCGAGAACAAATCTACACTTTTTATCATCATCATATAACTTAATAATTTCTCGAATGTCATGTAATTTTGGTTTAAATTAAAAAAAGCTTTTTGGCAATCAGTAAACATCGAATCTCTTTTAAATAAGCGACCTTGCATCTGCGCCAAAGGTTAGAAATATAAAATATTTAGAATCGTGGTGTTTTTTAAAAACGACAGATTCGATGACCGCAGGATTAGAATATAAAGGTGATGTATACGATTGGTTTTGGCAATGCCTTGATATTGAAAAGCTTTGAAATGAAAACGCAGAAATAAAACAGCGCTCTGAACCATTGAAAACTTAGCTGCGTACGAAAAATTTGAAAAGGAAAATATTTTTTTGGAACAAACTATTCTATTGCTTTTCAAAATATATGTCTTTAAGATTTATGTATTTTTGCATTAGTTCAAACCAAATGTGGCAACATGTTTTCCACTGTGAAATTGGTATTATAAATATAATATATAAAAATAAAAACTCCATGGTTCCGTAAAGAAGTTAAAGATAAGTGTAACGAAAAAAGAAAAGCCTATTTAGCATATAGAACGTCAAAAGCGCCGAAAGCATACAATAGGTATAAACTAATTCGTAACGAAACTAATCTACTAGTCAGGCAACTAAAAAGTGAACATTGAGAGCAGTTCTCTAAAAGAATGGAAGGAGACTTCTCTAGTGTACAAAAATAAATGTGGCGACTGATAAGACAACAGCGCAAAGAAGTATCTGAACTCTCCGAAACAAACAAAATATCAGAGGAGAAATGGATAGACTACCCAACAAAATTATTTGAGGGAGATGCTAACATTGGAAAAAACAACATACCAGCAATAAGGAATACTATGGAAGTCACCATTCAAGAAGTAGAGAAAGCTATAAAATCCTTAAAAAATAGAAAGTCTCCCGGACAAGACGGAATTCATAACGAATTGTTGAAATACGGAGGACAGCGACTAACACAGGAACTCACAAGCTTCATTTGAAAAATCCTGACATCATGCAAAATACCAGATAGGTGGAGAACCAGAACAATGATGCTTATGTTTAAGAAAGGTGACAAACAAGAACCAGGGAACTACAGGGGTATTAATCTACTGGACACAACTCTGAAACTCGTTACGAAAGTAATCAAAAATAAAATTAATTCGGTTACAACACTGGAAGACGAACAGCAGGGATTTAGATCAGGAAGGTCTTGCGTGGATGCAGTATTTATTCTACGACAGATAGTCGAAAAATCTATAGAATACAATAAACCAACATTTTTATGCTTTATAGATCTAACAAAAGCATTCGATCGCATAAAGCTAGATGACGTAATCCACCTGTTATATAAGAGAAATATTCCTATCAATATAATTCAGACCATTGAAAACATATACGCAAACAATAAAGTTCAGATTCGCACTAACGGTAAATTATCAACACCCATACCAGTCAACAGCGGTATTAGACAGGGAGACTCGCTTAGCCCTTTGTTGTTTAACATGATAATGGACGAAATAATAAAGGAGGTGCGACTTGGTAGAGGATATACAATAGGTGATACAGAAATAAAAATTCTCTGTTACGCTGATGACGCTGTGATATGTGCCGAAAATGAAGATGACCTCCAGAGATTGTTAAATACCTTTAATCTTACGGGAAGAAAATATCATATGATTGTCTCAGCCGAAAAAACTAAATGTATGACAACCTCAAAAAAAACCCTCCGATGCAAACTAGAACTAGACGGTCAAATAATACAACAAGAAATGAGTTTCAAATATCTAGGAATCGACATAACTAGTTATGGCAACATCGAAGATGAAGTAAGAGGGCAGGTGGCCAAAGCAAATAAAGTGGCGGGTTGTCTCAACGACGTGATCTGGCGAAACAAACACTTATAACAAGAAACAAAGGTTCGGATCTACAAAACCACAATTAGACCTTTTATGACATACACCTCAGAAACACGGCCAGAGACGACAAAAACGAAACAACTATTGGAGACTACAGAAATGAGAATACTTCGACGAATAACAGGAAAAAAGCTACTAGACAGAGAAAGAGGCGATAACATCAGGCAATCATGCAACACAGACTGTATTAATGAGTGGGTCCTACAACGTAAGACACAATGGAACAAACACATAAGCCGAATGACAGAGGATAAACTGGTAAGGATCGCACGAGATAAATCGCCTAGTGGTACACGCAGTAGAGGTCGACCGCGGAAAAGGTGGAGCGATAATTTAAGTCCAGAATGAGGAAAATCGAAGAAGGAACAGGTCAGGGACCTATTATAGAAGGTAGAAGAAGAAGAAGAAGAAGAAGATAAATATATGGTTTTTGAAGACTTCTTTAGATGATGAAAGTCTCTGTACACACATTTTACTGTACGACCAAATACTGCAAATCAATTTGTAAACAATCTTTTCTGATGCTGCTGTATTACCAAAAGTTGGACAAAGCAGTTCTATGAGTTGTTCTTTAAGTTGAAATTTCCATGTTTTTACAAAATATCTATATTTTAATTGAAAACCTAACGAATATGGCTGATTCAACAATTGCTAGATCAAAATGATAATTCGGAATTCAAATTTTTATTGAGACGCCATTTATTGCTGAAAATAATGCGTACTGCATTGCTATTAATCTCTTCAAATAGTCAAATCACTTTTAAGCTAGTTTATCATTTGCATATAGTTTTCCATAAAATTTAAAATACAACAAAAAAATTCTAAATTTAACGAACAATCTACGTAGAATTAAACATTTATTTACTGTTAAATCTTTTATTCCTTTTAACAATATGTAAATATAATAGCGTAGTGTAATAGATATTTTTTCTAGCACTCCTCGTACATCGTACGGGATCGGATATTATGTCCCCCCTCCAATAACACCCTACTTTATTCAAACGATAAAAATATAATTAAATTAACTTTATTAGCTTTCAACGAAATTTAACATATTTATGACCCTCTAACAAAGACATCACACTAATATTTAACAGTATCTTAATAGAGCCATACAAAACGTTCATGTGTGTCATCGGTCAAATTGATCTCTATTAAAATATTGAAGCTGTGATTTTAACTCTATTAATATCAATTGGTTTATTGGACCGTTGAATGGGTTTGAATTGATCGAATTATTTTGCTAATGCGCCAAATACCGACACTTGTATGTATGGTAAATATAAACTGCGAATGAATATTATTGGTAAAATGTAGAAGAATATATATATATATATATATATATATATATATATATATATATATATATATATATATATATATACAAGAGACAAATAGCGACATCTCGACAGATTACTCAATAACACAAGACCAACACAAATTAACAATGTTGTAAAGAATCGTCATGTAATGGCGCAACAGTAAATTAAAAAAGAAATATATCCAAAGGATAGAGGTCGCTTCATTCGGCACCGGCGACCAAACTAACCACGAATTTTCGCAGTTTAAGCAAGGTGTCGCACCAAGGATCTCCCCATCAGGCGTGATGAGTTCTATATGAGAACGAAACAGCGCTGTCGTCATTTTTCAGACCCGGAGCTTCTCTATTGTTTTTGAGTTCTCCGCATTTTTTAACACAAGAGTAATGTTTATCAGCAATTTTATGTCCGCACAGCCGAGAATTTTCTATTTTATTTATTAAAATTACACGGACGACAACCTATCTTTTTTTTATTTGTTGCCTTAAAAGAACACGCAGCTGCCCTCATGGATTGATAGTTTTTTTTTTATTATATTCCCGGGTCCGTCCTAAAGCCGGATGCACTGCGACCAGAGTAGGCCTATTGTGCTCACCCTAGACATTACAGCCACTCTGTCAACGTAGCCCCTTGGCTCAATCTGTACAGTCCTGCTAAGGAGTGAGTGAGTATTTCTCTCGGTTCCAATCTTACTGACCCGAAAGTTTGTTGTCTAAATCTCATCAGTGACTCACAGTCACATATGATGTGCTTCACCGTTTCCTCGGCTTGTCCACATAGTCTGCAGCCGAGGTTTCCGTTATATAGATTCATTCTATTCAGATGTACTTTGACGGCCATGTGTCCCGTCATTATACCCGCAATAGTCCTTAATTTGTTTTTACTCATTTGTAGTAATTTCTTTGCCAGTTTCGGGTCCGGGTTCTCAATAAATAGCTTGATGTGGTTTAAACCCTGTTTGGTCATCCAGTGGTTTTGATGTTCTCTTTTGATCCATTCTTTGACTACTTCTCGGGCCGCGCACCGTGGCACCCCTAAGGCCGGTTCTGGACCAATGTATTGAGATGCTGACCCTGCTCTAGCTAGCTCGTCAGCTTTTTCATTTCCATGTATGCCTTCGTGTCCTGGTACCCACTTTAACATAACTCTGTTGTCTTTTGCCAGAGTTTCCAGCTCACTCTGACATTCCCAAACCAGCCTCGATGATACCTTTTGGCCCTTGAGGGCCTTTAGGGCTGCCTGGCTGTCGGAGTAAATGAGGATTTGCTTCCCTTTGTAAGCTCTCCTGTTTATCTCATCTGCGCATCGTAAGATTGCGTATATTTCTGCCTGGAATACTGTTGGGCCTTTCCCAAGGGGATTGATCGTTGGTGCGGCATCTTGATTGAAACTTGTGGTGTTAGGTTGCCGGTGCCGAATGATGCGACCTCTATACTTTGGTTAGTATGTTTGGTGCATCGAGTTTTGAAATATCTCTTTTAATTTACCGTCGCGCCATCACATGGCGGTTTTATACAACATTGTTGGTTTGTATTGCTCTTGTGTTATTGAATGATTCGTCGACATGTCGCTATTCGGGCCTTCTTTGCTGTTTTTTCATTTTAAAAACAAAGGAAGGGAAAGAGTAGTATTAGCTATAATCAATGTGAAATGTGAAGAATGAACAGTACAGTGAGAGATGAAGACCAAGGCAGAAGAAATACGTAACTAAGCTATTTGAAATCTAATGTTAAGCCTAAATTTTTAAAGGAATTAGAAAAGGGTAAAATCATATTGTTAATCTTAATTTCAATGTTATTTTTAATAAATCCAACACTTCCTTCTTTGGATTGTCATTAATACCTACATATTTTATGAAAAAATTGTTGGTTTTATCTGGATTGCTTAAATTTGGTGATACTTTTCTTGTAACCGGAATTTTTAAACCTTACGCGTTTTTTTTTAAATCTTATAACTGAAGAAGTATAATTTCTAAGTTGTTTATAGTAAACAAAATGGCCAGAGTTTTTTGTTGTTGTGTACTTTTTTAAAGCTTTTTTCTTAATTCTCGTAATATTTTCTGTAATTCATATGCTCCATGGCATGGCAAAAACCTTCAACTTTTGGATTCAATGTCTGCATGTGAATGGATACGAATGGTACGAATATTTTGGTTCCCTTGGCACCAGTTTATTAGATTAAAGATCACTTTTTAATTGATTTTCGGCTCAGTATAAGAAATTAGTACTCCTTTGTTATAAAGGGTTTTTTTTTTATAGAGGTATAGAACTTTAAGTTGGCAACACTTTTTTAACTGGCGGCCATTTTGTCAGCTGTCAAGTGATTTATGTTTAGTTTGGTTTGGCATTTCAACATGAATAGACTGACGCCTGAACAACTCTTCAAAATTGTGCAAATTTATTTTGAAAATTATGGTTCTGTTCAAAATACGTATCGCGCACTACGTCCATTTTACGATCAACATTATCGTCCATCAGAGCAATTAATTCGATTAACTATGGAACGTTTTCGCATCACGTTTATTCTAAATGATAATACGCATCCACAGAGACGTCGTATAGTGCGTACAGAAGAAGTCATTGCTGCTGTAGAGCGTAGCGTAGAGGAAGACCCGAATCAGTCTATCCGCCATCGTGCACAGGAATTAGATATGTGTCCATTCACTTTATGGAAGATTTTGCGGAAAGATCTTGGTTTGCGTGTTTACAAAATCCAACTCGTGCAAGAATTGAAGCCACACGATCACCTAGCAAGGCGTAGATTCGGTGAATGGGCCCAAAACAAGATTGCCGTTGATCCCGATTTTCATAAGCGAATTTTGTTTAGCGATGAAGCTCACTTTTGTTTGAATGGATACGTCAATAAACAAAACTGTCGTATTTGGAGTGATGATAATCCTCAAGTGTATGTTGAGAGACCGTTACATCCAGAAAAACTGACTGTTTGGTGTGCTTTATGGGCTGGTGGAATCATTGGTCCGTACTTCTATAAGAACGATGCTGGTCAGAACGTTACAGTCAATGGTGACCGTTATAGAGCCATGATTACTGACTTTTTCGTTCATCAATTGAACAACCATGATGTGCAGGAGCTGTGGTTTCAACAAGACGGCGCAACATGTCACACAGCTCGTGCCACAATTGATTTATTGAAGGAAACGTTTGGTAACCGCATAGTTTCACGTTTCGGACCCGTGAATTGGCCTCCAAGATCGTGCGACTTAACGCCGCTAGACTATTTTCTGTGGGGATATGTGAAGTCGCTAGTCTACGCCGATAAGCCCGAAACGATTGATCACTTGGAGGACAACATTCGCCGCGTTATTGCCGATATACGGCCACAAATGTTGGAAAAAGTCATCGAAAATTGGACCTCCAGATTAGACTACGTCCGAGCCAGCCGTGGCGGTCATATGCCAGAAGTCATATTTAAATTATAATGCCAGAAAGTTATCTTTCGAATAAAGTAAATTTCATGTCAATTTAAAAAATTCATCTTTGTTTTATTCCATTTAAAAGTTCTATACCTCTATAAAAAAACACTCTTTATATGTAATTCTCCTTTCAGGCAGAGAATATGAAAATTATATATACAAACAGTTTTTTTCCTGCAAATATCGCTCTGGTCTTCCCTCCATACGCGTTTCGATCACCTCATGATCTCGTCAGTGAAACTGTATCGGACCGAGAGCAACATTAGCAGGAAATAACTGATATATGAACCATAAATTTCAAGGTATGTCGGCAGGATATTGCACCTGACATCTACCAACTTCGATGTCAGACTGAAAAATATCTCCAGTCGAACGACATCTATGAATCATTGAAGTAACGTGAAATTTTTAAACAATCAAAATTTCAGTAAGAAATAAAGAAATCTTTCACAAATATGCCATTGATGGTATTTTTCTGTAGAATATTGCGAATAATTAGTTCGATGTGTGATAAACAAACTGAGAGATGATATTACAAACACAAGATTACCAACAAAGTTTTGTCTTGGCTGTATTAATAAATTCAGCTTGTTTTTGAATAAACTACGGGTTATATTTTGATACTCAAAGCAATATATATATATATATATATATATATATATATATATATATATATATATATATATATATATATATATATATATATATATACTAACTTGTAAGGCTATTAATTTAGATGGGTATTATATTATTAATTTGTAAATAATATAAATATTTACCTGATTGTACGTGTGACATGCAAATTAAACATAAAAACTACCTGAAAATTTTACATCTTAAAAAAAATATAGAAGATAGCTACTGGTTTGCCTACATCCTTTTTTTAATATGAGGTTATCTTTTTAAAAACTATAATAAAAGCGGCAACGTTGTACACGGTGTGTGTACACCTTTGTGCGAGTTTATTTATCTGTGATGTTGGTTTTAGACCCGGCCGACGCGCTTACAAGTTTTATAAATAAAGGTGATGTCATTCAGGAACAACCTTTAGATACACCGAGAAAAAGTCAACACAATGGGGAACAATGCTCTTTTTTGCTAAATTTGTTTTGAAAGTGTTACTGAAATATTTTGAAAAATATTTAATAGATATGTGTGTGTAAAGAGAAACTTACTTAAGATTTCGTGAGATTTTTGTTCTTTCATAATTTGCAATATTAAAGTGGTATCCAACTGGGAACACAGAAACAACGACAACAAATCAACTTTCATTGTCAGTTTGTGTATATCCTTTTCAACATCGTTCTAACAACTCGATATCAGTTAATTTTTCGTATATCGCTTTAATTGCTTCTTTGAGAACTATAGGGAAAAAATTTTTATGTTTATAATTACTAAAGTTCCAGAGGACTTCGGTTTTTGATACGAACATCACGTATTTTGGCCGATCAGACACTGATAATGCTGTTGCTTATCATCAGTTGATATACAAGAAAACAAGTAGACGAAGCAATCATACGCACAATATACGAACTGAATTCCAAAAACACCATGGAAATTAAAACAAATAACACTCTAACAGAGGAAATTCCTCTATCCATAGGAATAAGACAAGGTGATAGCCTAAGTCCAACACTTTTCAATGTAATCATGGACGAAATCATTGATGAGGTAAAAAGCACAAATATTGGGTACCCAATGGGACACAACACCGTTCAGATTATATGCTTTGCAGACGATGTTGCCTTGACAGCAGATAGCGAGGACAACTTACAAAGAATGCTTTTCCATCTCAATCGAACAGCCAAACAGTATAATATGAAGATATCTGTGGAGAAAACCAAAGCAATGGTAATAGTAAAAGGACCGGTAAGATGCAAACTAATGGTTGATGACAAACACATCGAACAGGTTGGGAAGTTTAAATACCTAGCAGCACATATAACAAGTAACAGGGCAGTAACGGAAGAAGTACGCACACAGGCCAACAAAGCGGCCATGATATCAGGCCAACTAACAGACATAATCTGGAACAATAAACATATGACGGTTGAGAGCAAAGCAAGAATTTACAAGGTCTGTGTAAGACCGATACTGACCTACGGCGCAGAAACAAGAAATGAAACCACAAGGACAAAACAAATTATGAGAACCACAGAAATGAAAACGCTGAGAATGATCACGGGAACAAGAATAAGAAACGCAAAAATACGCGAGGACAGCGGAGTGGGGGATGTTGTGAAGTGGGTTCGAAACCGTCGTAGGCAGTGGAGAGATCATGTGGAACGAATGGACGATGACAGACTAGCAAAAACCGTGATGAGAGAGAAACCAAACACCAAAAGGCCGCCTGGGCGGCCCCCCAAAGATGGAGAGACAGCTGGATTTCGACCTCAAACGAGGATCGATGAGGCATTGTATAGATAACAGAACTTGGTTCTACCTAGAAGAAGAAGAAGAAGATATATTTATGCTTCCATTGAACTATTTTTTTACTTCTGATAAACCAATACCAAGAAACCTGACAGCCAGATTCACTAACAAATCTAAAATTTAAACCTAATTTATGATATTGTCATAATGTATATTACATATGTCAACATATTAACGCTTATATATGGATATTGCGATAAAGCCTTGAAATATATCAGAGAAATAGTTGTATCCCAAAAATAAATAAAATTGTTCATTTTTGTCGGGTCAGTAACAAAAGAAAATGATTTTTTTAAGCTTGCATTGTGATGTTCAAAACTTGCTTGACTAATTGTTAATCTTGTCAGGATAAACACTCTGCTGTCAGTTTAGAATAGTTTTAAGCTTAGACCATGTTAGTGAATGCGGGGGGTAAATGTCGATTTACTTCATATGCTGTATTATCAATAAGAGAACATTTACAGCCAGAATCACTAAGACTATTTAAGAGTTAAACCCGATCTAATTACCATGAAATTTAAATCTTCCAGTCGTCCGATTTCGTTTTTATTATGATATTGTCATAAGTCAACAAATCACAGAGATATTAAGGATAAGAACCTTGCGATAAAGCCTTGCATTTGGCATCTTCTGTACTTGTCATAAGTCAACAAATCACAGAGATATTAAGGATAAGAACCTTGCGATAAAGCCTTGCATTTGGCATCTTCTGTACTTGATACTTGAAGAGTTCAGAGAGCTTTGTACGCGGTCGTAGATCATACTTATTAGCTGGCAATGACTTTGCTTCCTTTTTGAGTGTCGTTGATGGAGTCAGTCTAGGCTCAGGCGCCATGCCAATACAATGGTCCTGCTTGAGGAGAATTTTTCAGGTATAAGGAAGATAAAGTGCATCGTGTCTCTTATTCAGAGTGTCATTTTTTCCAATTTCAATAGACTCCCGAATCAATGTTGCCTTGTAGTATTCTATGTTACTGATTTGCTGACCGTGGACGAAATCAATTTCATGCCCTGTCTCGAGCTGATATTGGAAAAGGAATGATATTGACTGTGTATTTCTTCTGTAGAATTTGTGTTCTTCTAGCCTTGATTTTCCAGAATGATTTTGTCGTTTGGGTTTCTGTTGTTTTGTATGGTTTGTAGATTGTAGATATATGTTATGTTTCCGGAGCAATCTATCAATTCTATCTGTTGTGCCTTTTATGTATAGAAGTATTGTGATTTGTCTATTATGGGTAAGTAGTTTTATATCTTGGGTGGGTTTTTGTTGCAGCTTTATTGCTTGGTGATTTGTAGTAATTTTCTTTGACGACTTCTTTTGTATGTGATAGTTCTTTTTCTTTTCTTTGGTTATCGGTAAGACGGAGGGATCTTGACATTAGGTTGGTGGCTTCGCCTTGTATTTGTGAGGAGTGGTGGTCAGAATCAGCATTGAGGTATATATCCGTGTGGGTTGGTTTTTGATATATTGTATGTTACAGGTGTATATCCATTGTCTTGTTCACTAAGACGTCTAAAAAAGTGAACTGATTACTTTCTTTAAATTCCAGAGTACACTGTATCTTCAGGTGAATAGAATTAAGAAAATCACTATAAGCAAATGAGGTATTATTTGTCATGAGGCCATATTACAATAACACCATCTACGTAACGACACCAGAGTTTATGTTTGAAGTAGGATTCTTCAAGGGCTTTAGTTTTGAAATAGGTTATGAATAGATTTGTAGCAGCTGGAGGTAGTAATGGGTATGAAGCGCCATCTATTTACCTGATTTGTGTTTTTAAGCCAATGTTTGGTCAGGTCCATAACATGAGTTGGGAAATTCTCTTTTTGGGCGATCTAGATCAGTGCTTCATCAATTCATATGCGTATATGTATATATATATATATATTTCTCTCTGTGTGCGTTGTTCATTTTAACTCAGTTTTTATAGCGGCAACTTAGATTTGTACGTTCCGAAACGTGCTTTTTTATATATGTTTCGAAGAGAACAGTAAATCTCCTTTTATTTTACGTTTAAAATCACTCAAGGATGGCTATTTAAAACGCATGGTCACTTGAGATTTTTTATTATCGAGATATCAGATAATGAATCCTTTAAAAGTAGTGATAAGATGATCCTGATCTGATCTGATGATTAATTAAACAATCAAAAGTGTCTAGGAACTAGTATTAATAATAATGATATGTCTTTCGGACGTTTCATTTCCGATTGCATGCGACATTTTCAGATATCTCAGCAGAATTAGAACATAAGATGAAACAGATGTCTGACTTGCGCTCATATTTCTTTCAGTTTACAAAACGCCCAATCAAAGTCAATAACTGGTTAATAAACAATGAAGAGAATACAACAATAGGCCTAATAAACAAGAAATTAAACACAGGTACAACAAAATATCTTCTTAAACCGCAAACGCGACCGTGACTTCATCTAAATTAATATTTATTTTTACATTTTTATTTTAAACTATAGAACCACTGTCGCACGAGTATATATGTATATATATATATATATATATATATATATATATATATATATATATATATATATTTTTTTAAAGTTTTTGATTTTCTTGGGTGTAAAATCCGTTTTATTAATAAAACTGCATATGTTTTATTTGTTATGCATATCTATTGACGTTTCGGTCACACTTGACCTTCTTCAGAATGATTTTTTATAACTTATATAGGTTTTTGCCGAGGATCACAACTTAGACTACATATTGTTAACACATGGTTCACTTTTTGACGAGATACTACAAAAAACTTTTTTTTTGTAGTATCTCGTCAAAAAGTGAACCATGTGTTAACAATATGTAGTCTAAGTTGTGATCCTCGGCAAAAACTTATATAAGTTATAAAAAATCATTCTGAAGAAGGTCAAGTGTGACCGAAACGTCAATAGATATGCATAAAAAATAAAACATATGCAGTTTTATTAATAAAACGGATTTTACACCCAAGAAAATCAAAAACTTTAAAAAATATACAAATAGAAAAATCCAAGAAAAGAAAAATAAGAAAAAACATATATATATATATATATATATATATATACCGGGTGTCAACGAATCTATTAGACAAGTCATAATTTCTAGAATATTATGTGTATCAAAATGAGAATTGGTACAGATAAATGGCATGGGAAGGGGAGAGTTTTCGCATATTTTCCACTTTCCGGCCACTTCCGGTTTCACCGGAAATGGCCCCGGTTTTGAATTTTTAAATGGAACACCCTGTATATTTTAACATTTTTAGATTTCTGAGACAATTCTAGATCAGAATGTGACATTTTAAAAACTTTTTACGTCTACTTCATTTTTTTAGAGCCACTTTTAAAATTGCATCTAGGTGGCCATGATCGGACGCAAACTAATCTAAGGGCTTTAGGTGATGTCAAAAAAATACAATCGCAAAGTTTTAGTTACTAGTATGAAAGACAGGAATGAGACAAGTTGACAAAATTACGTTTTCATTTCTAACTATTAATTTTCAAATGGCGACCCCTTTTTGACAACTACTTTTCGAAAAAAGCATTCTTTGACGAATCTAACGGTACTAATTTATTTGCGATTGGATTAGACATAAGAACAGAAATTAAATATTATTAAGCAAAATACTGGATAATTTATTTACTTATAACAAGTGCGCCATGGACAGCCATGATGCATAATAATTTTTTTTATCAAGTCTTCTTTGGAAAACAAAGCACTCACTTAATTTTCGTTAAGTTTAGTTTAAATTTTCATTAAAATAATATATACTCAAAGTGAAAAAGTGGATATGTTATTAATATTTGATTTGTCTGTTCTTAGAGCGTATGTCACTGTCATTATCTACTTAAGTGAGTGCTTTGTTTTCCAAAGAAGACTTGATAAAAACAGTTGCAAATTATTATGCTGTCCATGGCGCACTTGTCATAAGTAAATAAATTATCCAGTATTTTGCTCAATAATATTTAATTTCTGTTCTTATGTCTAATCCAATCGCAATTAAATTAGTACCGTTAGATTCGTCAAAGAATGCTTTTTTCGAAAAGTAGTTGTCAAAAGGGGTCGCCATTTGAAAATTAATAGTTAGAAATGAAAACGTAATTTTGTCAACTTGTCTTATTCCTGTCTTTCATACTAGTAACTAAAACTTTGCGATTGTATTTTTTTGACATCACCTAAGGCCCTTAGATTAGTTTGCGTACGATCATGGCCACATAGATGTAATTTTAAAAGTGGTTCTAAAAAAATGAAGTAGACGTAAAAAGTTTTTAAAATGTCACATTCTGATCTAGAATTGTCTCAGAAATCCAAAAATGTTAAAATATACAGGGTGTTCCATTTAAGAATTCAAAACCGGGGCCATTTCCGGTGAAACCGGAAGTGGCCGGAAAGTGGAAAATATGCGAAAACTCTCCCCTTCACATACCATTTACCTGTACCAATTCTCATTTTAATACACATAATACTCTAGAAATTATGACTTGTCTAATAGATTCGTTGACACCCGGTATATATATATATATATATATATATATATATATATATATATATATATATAAATATATATATATATATATATATATATATATATATATATATATATATATATATATATATATATATTGTTATGTAAACTACATCTCACCGTCAATTCCCGCCACAATTTAAGTTCAAATATCACAATTAAATATTATATAGTACGACAACGGGTGTCTGGGAAGGTGTCAGTCGAAACCCACTGAGGAGTCTTAAGGCTGCACTGGGACGAAACACCCCAAATTTTTAGATTATTTGTAATTCTCGCCAGGTATAGGGACCTTAGCGGAATACGAAATGGCATCCCTATACATGGGAACGTGCACTTGTGGCGTCAAGTAGCATGGGTGCGTAGCCGCAACGAGTCCGCGACGGGGTGTTAGTCCCTGCAGTTCTCAGGCCCCAATTAACAATCACACCTTCCTTGTAATCGGGATCCGGAGTACAAATCTCCGATTCCCAAGGAAGGTTGATTGTCTAAAGGCGGGGGTGTTGTGTAAACTACATCTCACCGTCAATTCCCGCCACAATTTAAGTTCAAATATCACAATTAAATATTATATAGTACGACAACGGGTGTCTGGGAAGGTCAGTCGAAACCCACTGAGGAGTCCTAAGGCTGGCATCAGGACGAAACACCCCAAATTTTTAGATTATTCGTAATTCTCGCTAGGTACAGGGACCTTAGCGGAATACGAATATATATATATATATATATATATATATATATATATATATATAATAATTTTAACCGTTAACTTTATTTTTATCTTGTCTAACTTCTATTTTTATGATACAAAACGTACAAAAATAAATTATATTTCAAGTTATTAGTACGCATCCAAACTTATAAAACTTGCAAATCTAAGATAGAGTTGCCCTTGACCGTGTTTTCTTTATCTGTATCAACAAAATTTTTAAAATATTGACTTATAAACATTTATATAGTACTAAGTTTTCTTTACATCTTACTAAAATTTAAGAAATTAACTTGAAAAAAAAATATCTAGATAATGACATTTTTTAAGAACTGGAAGTTCTTCGATATTGCTATGATAAATGTCAAGTTATTAAATTTGGTAAATGTAGTCATTGACCATTGCCTCTAATTTTTCAATGTAGGTACAGGGTGAGTCAACGATTGGATGAAGTAGGTTTGTGCCTTTTCGGTGAAATTAACAAAGAAACTATATTTATTGTTTGATACAGTTTATTTTTACGCAGATTTTAAAAATATTTAGGACTCTACAGGGTGAGCCAAAAAACTAGGACAGCATAAAGTTGTATTTTTTTAAATAGAACACCCTATATACGAATCGTATTTTCGATTTAGCTTATAATTTTAAATCTTTTTTATTAAGGGTTTACTATAACAAAACTTTATAGTTTCTGAGATAATTAAGTTTAAAGAAAAAAAGTCACATTTTCAAGCATCAATTCAATCCTAAATAACGTTTTCAATTTTATGACAAATATATTCAAATTTGGAATTTAGCAAGGCCAAGGACAAGTTAACATAATTTTTATCTAATATTTGCAATAAAAGCTACAGGGTGTTGAACACATCGGCTCAAATTTGAACAAGTTTAAATGAATAAATATCTTTTTTTTTAAATGGTACACCCTGTATATTTTCATGTTATTTAATAGAATAATAAAAACCCTAAAAGTTTTGTTCAATATATCCTATACCTATTTATAATAGTTTTTGAGATATTTCAGTTTTTCTTATTTTCCATACTTTTTTACAGAAATAGTCTTCATTATCATAGTAGCCATGGCAAAAACAATGTAAAAGAACATTCTTCTGTGTGTCAAATTTATAATCGCAATCGCTTCTTTTGGTTTTTATGTAGTGTAGTTTGGTTTTTTTTGCATTCATCTTATATTGTAAAATGAATTTTCCAAAGAATGAGGTAATATATATGATTTATACAATAGGAGAGGCTCAAAAAAATTGCTTTCTTGCTCAAAGAATTTACAAAGTGAAGTATCCTGATCGACGCCAGCCTAATACCCATACTTTTCAAAACTTTATGCAAAGATTTGATTCTTCTGGTACTGTTGATTATCCAAAACGTAAAGTGGTCAACAAACCAGTAACTAATGAAGAAAAAGAACTACAAGTATTGTTAAATGTTCAGGAAATCCTCATATTGGTAGCCGTCAGTTAGCAGCATTATGTGAAACATCACAATCCACCGCTAATTGTACTACCAAGAAATATAGGTATCATCCATATCACATGGAATTACACCAAAAATTGCATGGACAGGATTTTGAAAGTCGTGTAAACTTTTGTCGTATAATAAATGCGGAGATTCAATTAAATCCAAATTTATTATGCAAGGTAATGTTTAGTGATGAAGCTACTTTTAGAAGTAACGGTGCCGTAAACAGAAGCAACATGCATTATTATGCCACAGAAAACCCATTTTGGATTAGAGAGGTGCAACATCAAAACCACTGGTCATTAAATGTTTGGTGTGGTATTCATCATAATCGAATTATTGGACCCCACTTTTTTAATGAACCACTAAATGGCCATAGTTACCTGAACTTTCTACAAGAAGAACCACCCCAACTGCTTCAAGGTCTCGATAGGGATGAGCTCGACAGTATGTGGTTCCAGCACGATGGTGCGCCTCCGCATTACCATCGTGAAGTTCGTGCGTTTTTGGACCAACGATATCCGCAAAAATGGACTGGACGTGGGGGTTTCATTGAGTGGCCACCAAGGTCTTGCTACATCACCCCATTAGATTTCTTCCTATGGGGTTATATTAAAAATAAGGTGTATGTTAATCAACCAACAACAGTGGAAGATATGCGAAACAGGATTAGGGATACCTGTAGAACAATAACGCAACTAATTTTGTCCAGGATCCGAGAAAATCTGCAAAAAAGACTAAATTTGTGCATTGCATAAGAGGGTCGTTTATTCGAACACTTATTAAAAAGAAATAATTAATCTCAGTATTTATTAGGTAATTTTTTGGTTTCAATTTAGTATAAAAGTAAATATGTATTTGCCTTGTCTTTATTGTTGTGTTAATTTTTTCACATTATGTTTAATTAAACTATTGCCGTTGTAATATAACGAATAATGTATTTCATCATATTTAACCACATTCTGTTTGTTTCTGTAGTTTCTTTTTATTATTTTACATGGCTACTATGATAATGAAGACTATTTCTGTAAAAAAGTATGGAAAATAAGAAAAACTGAAATATCTGAAAAACTATTATAAATAGGTATAGGATATATTGAACAAAACTTTTAGGGTTTTTATTATTCTATTAAATAACATGAAAATATACAGGGTGTACCATTTAAAAAAAAAGATATTTATTCATTTAAACTTGTTCAAATTTGAGCCGATGTGTTCAACACCCTGTAGCTTTTATTGCAAATATTAGGTAAAAATTATGTTAACTTGTCCTTGGCCCTGCTAAATTCCAAATTTGAATATATTTGTCACAAAATTGAAAACGTTATTTAGGATTGAATTGATGCTTGAAAATGTGACTTTTTTTCTTTAAACTTAATTATCTCAGAAACTATAAAGTTTTGTTATAGTAAACCCTTAATAAAAAAGATTTAAAATTATAAGCTAAATCGAAAATACGATTCGTATATAGGGTGTTCTATTTAAAAAATACAACTTTATGCTGTCCTAGTTTTTTGGCTCATCCTGTAGAGTCCTAAATATTTTTAAAATCTGCGTAAAAATAAACTGTATCAAACAATAAATATAGTTTCTTTGTTTATTTCACCGAACAGGCACAAACCTACTTCATCCAATCGTTGACTCACCCTGTACAGTCATTGTCAAAACCCTAATTGTAAACCAACCTGATTTATTCCATGGAATGTATATTTAAATCATTAATTATTTTTTTAAACTATTTCATAGACGATGACATTTGAAAATTATTTTTCTTTACTCTATCTTATACTTTTTTTTAACAACTTCTTTGTGTCCATTGCTGAATAGCTGGATACAGGTACATTGGTCTCCCAATGAACCTTCCAATTCTGTTTGTTACCAGCTAGCTGATATTAATTTCTCCCTACCTAACATAACATTATTTAGCACACATTTTGGTGGTATTTCTACACTTGGTCCATCTTTCAATATCTTAGTAAACCACACATGCCACTCAGCTCCGTTTCAGCTTTGCCTTGCTACCGATTACATCATTTTGAATATCTTCTCTCAGAGGGAGAGAGAAAGAGAGAGAGAGAGAGACAGTGGTCCATTGTGTTGGGTATAATAATTTATAGCTGTGAAGGAAAAAATTGAAAAATAAACGAAAGCAAGAGATATGGGATTTTGGAGAAGAGCAGCAAAAAGATCTAGAAAAGAAAGACTTACAAATGCACGTAAAAGAGGAATCATGAGAGTAATATACCACCTAATCATACACGACATAAGGTATAAACAACTAATACGGTACACCATTTTCAGAGAATGCCAGAAGATAAAATACCGAAACAAATATTGAAGTGGCAACCAAGGGGAGAACGGAAACCTAGAAGACCAAAAAAAAGCTGAAGAAAGGGGGGTAGATATAGACATCAGCGAAAACCGGGAGAGGGTATGTAGAACAACAGGGACCGAACCTGATTGTTCTGGTCTGACGCTGGCAAAGGGATCAAAATCGTTCAGAAAGGTTACGGCATCGGTTTTTTTGGGATACAAACTGGTAAAACAATAACAGAAGAATATTTGTATCTAGACTAGCTGAATGTAAAAGATCTGCTTTACAGAAAAAAGCACCTACTCACAAAAGCGTTCTAACGAGAGTGAAAATCACTGAATTGTAGTTTGGATTGCTTGAACATTCACCTTATTTACTAGATTTAGCTCCTTTTAGCTGCTATCTGCTCCGACACAAAAAGATCTATGTACGGAAAACGCTTTTCATCGACAGAGGAAGTCCTTGAAGCCGTAGAAACTGTTCAAATCACATAATCTATACGACAATATATATATATATATATATATATATATATATATATATATATATATATATATAAATTTTATATAAATTTTTCCGATGCCTGTGAGACACCCGGTATATTCCGTGCCTTGTGCATGATAATGTTCTTATGAATAAAACGCTTTCATATTAATCATTTCTATTTTTCGTAATTTACAGAAATTACAATATCATTATGTTTCCAGCAGAATATGTGATCAAACTTAATAACTTTATATTCCGTGTATGAAGCAATTTAGAATGACGAATTACCAGACCCGATGATCGTCCAAACGGTCATGTTTTCGCATTGTTGTTAAAATACGCTTTTCACGAAACAATTACTGGAACTGAAACGTATAATTTGTAAAACTTTTTCTTACTCAGACTTTTGATTAGTTGTATTAGATAATTGACTCTTATAAATCATTTGGTAAAAACCATTGTTAGTAAACTAGTTTTTAGGATATATATATATATATATATATATATATATATATATATATATATATATATATATATAAATATATAATATATAAAAAAATAATAAAACAAATACACTCTATAATTGCGCTCCCGTAGTGTGTGTAGATGGAATAAATTCTCAGTTCGTTAAACAATTCCACCTCTTCTTGCTGAAACCCTTGACTTATCTAATAAATTTAATTTTTAAGTCGGGTAAAGTACCCAGCCATTTCAAACTGACACTTGTTACACCAATGCATAAAGCAGGAGACAAAGCGACTATTAGCAATTATCGTAATATAATAAATAATTTTGCGAAGATATTTGAGAAATGTTTAAAGGATAGATTGGTAAATTTTTTTGAAATTAATAACATCCTCTCTAAAAATCAATTTGGATTTACCAGTGGATTGAGTACATCAGATGCGATTTATGAATTTACTAAGTCAGTAACCGTGAATCTTGATAATGATAAAAAATGTCTTGCCGTCTTTCTGGATCTTGCCAGAGCATTTGACACTGTACCCCCCCATGACTCACTTTTGGAGGTTTTAAACGTCTATGGTGTTAGGGGTTCTGTGTTGAGTGTCTTTGAGAGTTACTTAGGAAATAGAAAACAAATTTTAAAAATTGATAACATCTATAGTGACCCTTTAGACATCAGAATCGGGGTTCCTCAAGGGACAGTATTGGGACCGATTTTGTTTATAGTTTATATAAATTCACTAACAAGCATGTGCTTGGAGCATGGTTCCCTAATTTCATACGCGGACGATACAATAGCCGTTTTTTTTGGAGAAACCTGGGATCAAGTAAAAGAATCAACAAAAACTGGTCTGCTTAAAATAATAAACTGGCTGGATTCCTCTAAACTCACTTTGAACGTTGACAAGACTCATTATATTGCATTTTCAATAACAACATCAAATCGTCCAGACTTCAACCAAATTGAAGCTGGAAATATCTTAATAAAAAATGTACCATTCATAAAATATTTGGGTATAATAATCGACAAAATTAATTCATAAATTTTATATACTGAGAAACATTTTCACTAGGCAACTTTTAATAAATATTTATGAAACATTAGTAGAATCCTTAATTAGATATGGAATAATGGTTTGGGGTGGCCTGTATCAAAGCTCGTTACAACAACTCAACGTAGTACAAAGTTACATTTTAAAGGTAATTTTTTGGAAGAAAAAAAGATATTCTACTAGGTTTCTTTATTCAGAACAAATATTTGATGTCCGTTCATTGTATATATTGTTTTCTTGTATTTATGTACATAAGTCTGCGAAATTAAAAAATTATGTTATTAAGTCACTTTTATGAAACAAGATGTAGAATGAATATATATATATATATATATATATATATATATATATATATATATATATATATATATATATATGAATGGTTTAGTTATTCCGGGTTTCACCCCGTTCGTTCAAAAAATCATTTTCACGACGTTTCGCCAAAACCTCATTTGGCATTTTCAAGTGCGGTTCGTCTCGTTACTCGCTGAGAACACTCATATGCTCCACTTTATGCGCAATTTGTAAAAAATAAATTAACCTGTTTTGAAAAATAAATCATGTCTTCATAAATTATCACTCTCTGTCTAGCCATTGCCATTGAATTCGTTTCTTAATTGTTAGAAATAAAGCGCCTGCAAATTAAAAAAAAAGTAACTAGGGCCTTATAGTTTTTTTAAAGAAAATCTTCGTCTCCAAACCAGCTTTCGATTTATATAAGCTAGAAACTCACATAATGTAAGAGCGATGCAACAACTTTAATTGTTTTTAAAAGAAAAGTACCCTCTTTTTCTAAGCAATAAATGAGAGGTTAATAATTAATTTTATCCTTAATTTTCATCACAAATTGAAAGTATTACTTTTCCTTAAGGTAATCCACTATTCATTGACTCAAAAAATTGATAAACAAAAAAGTTATGGCAAAAAAATTTAGCGTCTTGGGATAAACAAATTAACATGTCTCGGTAACAAATTGACCGATTGACTTATACAAAAACTCATTCGATTTGATATTAAAATAGCTTCCTTTTAAAGTGATAATACAAAGTAAAAAGTTATTATTTCGATAAATAATTAATTTTTGAAAAACTGCCATTTTGGTCGGTTTTTCATCTTTTTTGCTGGAATGTATATGTGTGTGTGTACCGGTGTTTTTCCGGTTTTCAATTCATTCGTCAGTAGAAATATCTTCACGACGTTTCGCCAACATCTCAGCTGGCATTTTCGAATGATGCTTCCTCGACGGCTGCTCGACTTAGAAAATTTTGTTAATAAACAAATTAATAATTAATATGATTAAACAAATTGTTACTATCATACAAATTAATAAAACAACATCAACATTATAAATATTACTTGTGATCTTCGAACATACCCCTGTAGAAGTAGCATAACGTCAGAACTAGGGCCCGGTTGTTTGAACGCTGAATAACGTAATAATATTTTTATTTATATTTCAAAAAGTGTTGATAAACAGTAGATATTTAATTTCTTGGTACAGACATGCCGATTTTATGCTATCCTTTTCTAATTGCATTATTTAAACGAGTATCATCGGTACGTCCTTCGAACATACCCCTGGGTACGTCAATTCTGAAAACAAAGTATGAATATATGGTTGCCTAAATTTTTATTATTGTTATTTTCAATATGTAAACAATCTAACAATATTTACAGATAAAAATAAGTTTTTAAATCCTCTTTTTGTTAATATTAATTGTAAACTTCGCATTTATAGTAATTTCTAACACTTAAAAACACCGAAAAAAGTCACGACAAGCAATTAAACTGAAAGACAAGATAAGTAAATATGTTTATGTCTGTCGAACATCAAAAAAGCGTCTCCCCCACCGACCATAAATAGCCTTCAGACAAATCTATTGTTGTTTATATCTAGAGTATGATCGAAGCTTGTGATGCATAAGTTTCCTTGAAGCGCCAATGAATAATGCGCCTGAACTATGGCAACCCGCCGACTGCGGCCTGCAGCAGCTATTTTCGATTAGATTCAGCCCAATTATCGAAGGTTCACAGATCGTATGGAAGTGTATTTCTTGGATCCAAAAAATTCACAGGTAAAGTACAAATATTAAAAAGCATCTTCTGCAAATTTGAGCCTTAATATTCATTTGCCACGCCATTATGAATTTTTGAAAAAAAAAACGTTTTTTTCATCCAAAATTAATTTTTTTTTGAGATCGGAAATGATACATCTAAATCCAATGCACGCATTAAAAAAATTTTATCTCCATCCGGTGAAAAGTTATCGCAATTTTTTTGGTGCAAAAATTGGTTTTTGCAAAATTTCTCGGCCCACGATTGAAAAAAAAATTGTTTTTTAATAGATCTTCAAAATACAAAACAATACAAACAATTTTCATTAAAATTGAGCATTGAATCTTAATTAGGAAAGCGGAAAATTGAGGTTGAATTTTCAACTTTGACATCGAATTTCTCGGAAAATAAAAAACTCACAGATTCCGAGTTTGACATACTTTTTTAGAATGATAATACCTACAACTTTTGTTTGAAACATTTTTCGATACAACTTTTACTTTTCGAGATAAACTCAAAAAACCGAAAATCGTGTCCATTTTTGAGCCGCCATTTTTTTTGCACAGGTCTTTCAGAATTACCATCGAGATATGTTTTATAGGATGCCGAAATGAACACATTCCAGCAAAAAAACCAATGTTAGATTTTTATTACTGACAAAAGTCTATTTTCCATGGAGTATGAGTATTCTGGTTCGATACAAATTTACCGTGAATTATGTACGATAATTTAAGCAGGTGATGGTGCCAAAGTATCTTAGTGAAAGTATGTTAATTTGCATCCCAATTTCGCACATCGTTTTCCCCACATTGAAAGTTTACAGAAGTTAGGACATCTTATGTATTAACTAATTACAATAATTATAAAACATTTAGCACAGTTTAAATGTCGCATCTATTATAATTTTTTATTATTGCGCATTACTTAAATGGAAATCGCAAATGTTTAAAAACAGACCATCGGAAGTGATCTCATTCGAAAAAAATTACGCATGGTCCGAATTTGTATGTACTATTTGCAATTATTGTTTGAATAGAACGTAAAAAAGCCTAATATTTCCTCAATTCACTTGATTGTGAATGAAAAAAAAAAACGGAGAATAATTCGTTTTTGATGAGGTCTTTAACACCGGTGGTTTTGTCGATTATTTTCAGTCGTTTACAAAATAATGGGCAATTGCGTATTAGCAAACAGATGTGCAAAATTTGAATTGGTTATATTAAAAATCCACAAACAACGTAGAGGGAATTGATTGTTTATACGAGGGCTATCCTAAAATGGCTTGTTACAACTCAATTTTGATCAATTAGAACTTTTAAAAGCAATGCTGGTTAAAAATATTGGTTTTACGGTATGATGCATGGAAATTAGACTCAAAAAGAGCCGTTTTGGGAAAAAAAATGTAACTAGCGATTTAATTACTGAAAAAGGTATATTTTGGCATCACTAAAAACATGCTTCGATGGAAATTCATACGGTCCATGGCTTAGAAAATGGCGACCAAAAAATGGTAACTTTTTTCAGTATTTCCAGTTTATCTTGAAAAATAAGGATTGTATGAAAAAATATTTCAAACAAAAGTTATAGATAATTGAAAAGCTTATCGATTGGTATAATTAAAGTTATAGGTGGCGCCACTAGTTATCGAAATATAATTTTTTTTCTCGGCAAATTCAATTTTTTTTATCTATAATTAAATGATATTTATTCATTAACTATCGCTTTAGAATTTTGAAAAATGATAGATATTTTTGACCTAAAAAAGTGTGTTTAATCCGAAATTTGTGAGTTGAATAGTTTCCGAGAAAATCGAGCTCAAAGTTGAAAATTCGATGTCGATTATTATCCTTCCTAATAAAGATACAGCAACCAGGTTGACTGCAATTTGTTTGAAATGACGTATATTTTCAAGATATATTTTCAAAAAAAATTTTTTTTGGTTTTCCGTCGGGAAAATTGCGAAAAACAGTTTTTTGCACTGGAAAAATTACAATAACTTTTTTGTCAGTGTACTTACGATTATTCTAATACGTCTATTAGATTTAGATATATCATTTCCGATCTCTGGAAAAAAAAATTGTTTTACGATAAAATTTACCTTTTTTTAAAAAAATTCGCAACGTCGCGGTTTATAAATATTAAGGGCTGAAACTTACAGAAGATATTATTGAATACTTGTAGTTTATCGAGAAATTTTTCGGTTTCACGAAAAACATCCCTCTAAGATCTATGGACCTCTGAAAACTACCCACAGAATATATCCGACGGTAGTCAAATCGCGCGGATACAGCTAGTCAGCGTGTTGCTGTGTTGCAAGGCCCAGATGTCTTCCACTCTTGGCAGTACCCGGTTCAGAGCCGGCACACTGACAAAAAAGTTTTCGCAATTTTCTCGACGGAAAATCAAAAAAAAAAAAATTTGAAAATATATCTTAAAAATATACGTCATATCAAACAAATTGCTGTCAACCTGGTTGCTGTATCTTTATTAGGAAGGATAATAATCGACATCGAATTTTTAACTTTGAGCTCGATTTTCTCGGAAACTATTCATCTCACAAATTTCGGATTAAACACACTTTTTTGAGTCAAAAATATCTTCCATTTTCTAGAACTCTGAAGCGATAATTAAATAATAAATATCATTTAATTAACAATAAACAAAATTGAATTTTCAGAGAAAAAAAATTATATTTCGATAACTAGTTGCGCCACCTATAACTTTAATTATATTAATCGATAGATTTTTCAATTATCTACAACTTTTGTTTGAAATATTTTTTCATAAAACCCTTATTTTTCAAGATAAACTGGAAAAACTGAAAAAAAGTCACCATTTTTTGGCCGCCATTTTCTAAGCCATGGACCGTATGAATTTCCATCGAAGTATGTTTTTAGTGATGCCAACATATACCCTTTTCAGCAATAAAATCGCTAGTTACATTTTTTTCCCTAAAAAAGTTTAATTTCCATGGACTAGGTAAGTGCTATCGTAAAAATAGGTTAGGTCAGTGTTTCCCAGGAAGTTTGCGAAAAAAGTATTGTAATGGCGGACTTTTAAGTTAAACATCGCAACAGGCAACAATCTGTAACTCGACGAGTCGTTACGCCACTGGACATACGAGTACATTCTCGAACGTGCCGGCAACTTCTACTTCGACGAACCAAGAGTTTTCTCGAATGCGCACGGAAGACCGAAAATAACGTCTGCCGATATAAAAACGCCGCAATCACATATAAGAAAGAGTAGAGTCCACCTGAATCGTACGATGAGTAATTTCAAATAGGTAAATGAGTTAGTAGTTAATGGATATAAATATTAGTGTCATACCGAAGCTAGTAACTAATCATTTATCGTCTGTATTGTCGTCTGAAGTGATTGGCGAGCAGTTTGGGTTTTTGTGGGAGCAGGAATGCCGAGCTTAACTTTTGTCTTATATATCTTATATTACAGAGGCTCTGAAGGGTGTCTTGGAGGTTCATTTTATTTACACTGACTTTTCAAAGGCTTTTGATAGAGTTCCCTACAACGTATTGTTGAGCAAACTTAGAAACATGGGAGTGTCTGGTTTGTTGCTTGAATGGATTGAGAGTTATCTTGATGGTCGAAGGAGTTAACAATTTTGTCTCTAGGGAGATTCCGGTCCCTTCAGGAGTGCCTCGGGCGTCTCACATTGAACCCCTACTGTTTAATCGTTTTATCAATAGTGTTAAAAAGTGTTTTAAAAATACCAACTTTCTCTTGTTTGGGGGCATTGACAGTTTGAATGATTGCAGGTTGCTTCAGGATGACCTTGACCGGTTTTCGGCATGGTGTGACAGAAATGATGAGTTTAAACACGACCAAATGCAAATTTATTAGATTTTCTCTTCAACGTCGGGGGTGTGATTTTTGAATACCAAATTGGGAATGATATTGTGTCATATACAACTCACGTTAAGGATGACAAATTCCACTTTCCATTTTTTTCATTATCGCGTGATTGGTTTCAAAACCTCCTCCCCCGTCACGTGATTGATCAGGATGTTTTTGCGTAGATTTATGGATGACCCCTAACGCTAGATTTTAGGTCTAGTCTTCATGATGTACTTAAATCGGCTTTTTTTTTGAATATACTAAAACATAAAATCTCATTTATTAGAATATTCATTTTCGTATAATACGCATGATGACTAATTTTGGAAAAATACTCTACGATGTTTTTACGCACCTACTTTATACAAATAAATCTTATTTCCGCAAAAAATTAATTGACCTTTTTAAAATACAATTTAAATTTCGCACCAAAACGCTCGAATAGTAATGGCGTCCGTCTGTGACGTCACCCTTTCGTAAACACTTGACAAGTTGCATTTTATTGCTTGTCTCGATTCATATTTTCCATTATTTTGTGCGATAATCATCAATTCTAATGTGTATCGATGGTGTGTAGTTCCTCCATGTAATAATACATCGATAAAAACTCCAAATAAGTTATTTATTAAGGTGCCAACGAAGAAAAATATCAGAAATACGTGGCTAAATCTTGCAAGACGATACCCAGCTTCTGTATCTGTTAATTCAGTAATTTATTTCTGCGAAGATCATTTTGATGTAAGTATTTATTTTATATAAATAAGTAGCGAAGTTCGCAAAGAAAATATATGTAAGGTAAATATATATCAATAACATTGTCGATCCCGTTTGAGGTTAGGTTTCATTTCTTTATTACTGTATTATATTTAAAGTTCCTAACTAAAAGCTTTTTCTTTTTCTAGTTACCAAATGATATGGAAAATTATATACAGTACCATGTAATGGGTTCAGTTTTACAAGTGTGCATGAAGTCAGGGTGTATATCCAGAAGATTTGAATGCTAACCAGGCAGAAGCAAACGAACTTCTGACTCCGTTGAGCATCCCTATGCTCTCAAAAAGCAAAGAAGGTGTCTAACTGACGAAAGTGAGAAAGATGTAGCACAAACAAAAACACCCACAGAACATATAGAACTCGCACTTCATCAGAAAGTTCAGGTACCCATTGCTTTTTTATACCGGTAACCTGTTTTATTGAATTGAAGTGTATATCTTTTCTGTTTGCTAGTTTAATCATATCATTATCGGTAGTTATGATTCCAAACAGTCTTTGTGATACCTATTGTTATTATAGTCTGTTGCAAAAATTATAGTACATAATTATGTGTTAATAGTTACAGTTTGTTCACAAGTACTTATTTTTATTTTTTAGCTTTGCACACAATTGAAGATCTAGAAGCACCTACCACCTTTCCAAAATTAGCTAATAAGTCAGTACAAGTATATATATTACACATATTCAGAAGTAATGCTGTCCAGACTAAAGGTAAAACAATGCACCAGTTAAGCTCGCTCCCAACATCAGGGAGTCGATTCTTGGCAAATTTGAGCTATTAACCTTGATAAATCCTTATTCCATGACGTTGTTGTACTTTTGGAAGCACGAAACTGACACACTTGATAGTTTTATCCACAAAATATCTTATTAACGATGCAAAGAAAGACAAATTTGAACTATAAAGGCGATAAACAATAATGACTGATTGATGTTTACGAAAGCATGACGTCACGCGCTTCTAATGACCGATTTCTATATTTTGTGTTTTTATTTTTACTAAAATAAATATAATATCGCTTGTAAACTAAAAATAAGTGTATTTTTTAGAATATGTCTATCCTACATAATTACTTCAAATCATAATTTCAGTGATTCTTCGTTACAGTCATCATGCCTATTTCTTTAAACTTTATAATAGTATTGTAACTGAATACAAAAAGTATAATATGTAAACTTTTCAACAAATAAATTAAAAAAATACCTTCATCTATTTAATGTTCCAAGTAATTTCATAAATATATTGCATTTTCTTCCCTTAAATTTTTTCTGTTCTCCCGGATGTTAGTGATTGTATAAAAAATATTAATTTTACATAGATTTCAAAATATAACTCTATTTTAGCTAATTGTTTATTATTTAAATATTTTTTTTAAATATACTTATACCAAAAAAGAATAATGTAAGTCAGGATACTAGCTAAATTCTCGCCTTATAATATTGTGATTTATTTTTTATTAATCTACTTATTTATTTAAAAATTCTTATTCCACGAACAAGTAGTGAAAAATTAATTAAATCAAAAGCAATATTTTCAGACGATCTGTCGCCTTTATAAGTCAGGTAATGTATAAAGTTTATTATCATTGCAATATTTTTCCTATTACGTAGAAGTGTCCTTGGTCTCTCTTCGTAATTAATTTATAAAATAATAATTAACGACAAGTTCGTTTATACGCATTCTAAGGTTGTCGGTTTTAATCTAAATTCTGAACTCCATCGAAATTGTTAAGTAGATTAAAAATTATCAGATGTACGAGGGGGGGGGGGAACAAAAAATTCGCGGAATGTTGCCTTATAAATTATTTTTCCTTTTTAATATATTCCCCCTAAACCCTAATATATTTTTCAGATCTGTCAATAAGTTTTTTAACACCATTGAGAAAAAAAATGTTTTTTGGTAAAGTAGGCAGAAATTGCTTTCTTCACCTCATCGTTGCCATAAAACTTTTTTCCTTGAAGCTCTTTTTTCATTTTTGGAAATAAATAATAATCATTGGAAGCCAAGTCTGGGCTTTAGGGAGGGTGATCCAAGATTTGAAAGCCAACTTCTTGAAAAGCAGCGATAGAAACTGAAGCCTTGTGGACGGGTGCGTTGTCGTTCAGAAACAGCCCATCTTTAGTCAGTTTTCCTCGCATTTTCTTTCTTACAGCATCCCTTAAACGTTTTAGTAGGCTTGCATAGTATTCTTCTATTATAGAAACGCCTTTTTCTTTGTAGTCAATCAGCAATATTCCTTCTGAATCCCAGAAAACTGTAGCCGTAAGTTTTCTAGCCGACTGCGACATCTTGAACTTCTTCGGGGGGTAGTGTGCCCTTTTTGTGCCACTACAGGCTCATAATGATGAACCCAGTAACAATCCGGCTAAAAATTTCATCCCAGTTCTGCTACACAGATCCAAAAATGCGCGGTAATACGCTACTCAATACTATTTTTGGTGCGGCGTGAGCATTCTCAGCACTCATCTTGCGCACACCTTTCATGTGCCAAGATGGTCATGCAGCATATTCAAAATGGTTGTAGGCGATTTTTCAACCATTTCTGCGAGTTGCTTCTTCTTCAGACGGGCATTTTCCAGTACTTTTTTATTTTTTCGATGTTTTCCTAAGTAGTCGCCTCAATGGGTCGTCCAGGTAAGGCATCATCTTCAAGCGAATCTCTCCTTTGTTTGAATAGGTTGTGTCAATTGTTAACCATGGTTTTTCCAAAGCAAGAGTTGCCGTATATCGAAAACATCTCTTCCAAAATGGTTTAAAGAGGTTTTCCTTGCTTTATCAGGAACTTTATGATTGCAAAAAACTCGATTTTTTTCATAGTTGCACTTTGCTTCCAGACTGAGTTGCTTAATTGGTGATATCTCTGCAAATAAAGACTCAACTTTAACAAAACTTGGTATATATAGTACCAATAAGTTACTCAATTAGCGCAGATAAAAAAAGAGTGATGCATCCCCCCTTCAACCCCTTCATTTTGCGAACTTTTTGTCCCACCCTCGTATATATGATAAGATGATAATTATACTCACTACATGCCTTATTAAAATTCATATTTATTTTAATTATTTAGATAAAATAATCATTGATTGTATATTGCAGTACATTTTTAACGTAACTGATCCCAAATCCATATATTTTACAATTGCTGAGAAAATGTGTACCATTTATCATGGCTTCTCACTTGAAAATTGATTTAGGCAAATTTTTATGTTACCGGGATGTTGCAAAAATGTGTTTGAAAAGCAAGGAAATAAACGAATAGATTAGAAATAGAACATTATTAAGCGCATAGCTAACCTCAAAGGTAAACCATATTAAGCCGCGTCCACATTAGTAAAAATTTACGTTGTGTGTGGCATTTTTGCCACACACAACATAAATTTTTACTAATGTGGACGAGGCTTTAGAGGGTAAAAAAACTTAAACAGCTGTAGTCGGAAAAAATTCAATAGCTCACTTGGATACATTTATTTCATTGGATCTTTGAAAATTTGAGCCAGGACAGGCTTATAGATTCGTATGTTGTAATGATGGACTTTGAACAGGTTATGAGGATGAGAAAAATGACGTTTGGGTTTTTTAAGCAAGATTTTTAAGAAAAGATAATGACCTGAGCTAATAATCAAGTAACCACTCTCTGACGTATCGATAGCGTTGCCGTGGTGTGGCAGTCAGGTTGTCGGTTTGAGTTATCAGAGTGTTGGTGGATGTTGCTGTTCTATCTAAATATTTGGTTATAGAGTTCCTAATGAAATCATGAAAAGTATCGAGCCTAAGATCTCTGTGGCTGATAGTGTTTCTTACGTAGAATGGGGCTCCGCAAATCACTTTGAGGACTTTATTTTGAAAGCTCTCTATCCGTCTGAACTTGTTTCTATCTGTGGTGATCTATGCTGGAACACCAAAGGACACAATGGATCTTAAAAAGAGCCTGTAAATTGTTACTTTATTTTTAAGGTTCAGTTCAGCCATCCAAGACGTTTTGGCTTTTCTAGCCAATTAAGTCCCCGGTCGAAGACCAGTCCCGAGTATTTCGGTTGATCCCGCCAGGGAATGCAAGTATTGAAGATGGTTAGCTGATTGTCCGGAAACGGAAATCTAGAATTGCTAAACATTATGCCTTGAGTTTTATTCGGGTTGACCTTGATTTTCTAATCAGCCATCCATCTCTCTAACTTGTTAATATGACGCAGTAATCTCAAAATTATAAGGCGAAAAGACTGTGAGGATGTCGCGAATGCAGTGTCATCAGCAAACAAGAAAAGTTTGCTGTAATTATCTGTGGGAATATCAGCTGTATAGATGTTGAAAAGAGTGGGGGACAGGGGGGAATCCTGCGGCACCCAAGTTCTTATAGACTTCATGTCCGAGACAGCATCATTCTATGACACACCAACAAGCCCGTTATGTCATACTTTATTGAAGGCCTTGCTGATATCAAATAATATTGCGCCTGTGTGGAATTTTCTATTAAACCCTTATTTCATTACATACTTTCAAATATACAAAAACATTATTATTACATGACTTTTCTGTATACCCTTAATTTTTGACAAACCAAGCAGAAGCGAATCGTTACTATAATTACGTGTTACTTTTCAGTATCACGTATTTACGAGCAAGCTGAAAATTATCCGGCAACACTGGATATTCAGAATCGTATAACACGTGTCAAATGTTATTGATACCGCCCAAATGTTAGTTTTTATTGAACATTTAACAAAAACAAAAACATTTCCTCGATTCATGAAAGATCTGATGAATAATTTGTTTTTAACTTAATATTACGTATTTTTTGTACGTTATTAAATTGCGAATTTTGCCATTTTAGGAAAAGTTGCGCGTGTTTTTTTGATGGTAAAAACGTGGTGTCATCAGTATGGTACTGGGAAGAGATAAATACAAGGGGAAAGTGAAAATGTATACAGTGTGACCGCATTATATGGGATTTTTTTATTAATAGCTTTATTCGAAATTTGGTATCAATTGCTGCTTTGATCGAAATGAAAATTAACCAAAAAAAATAGTAGTCAGGTGATTAGCATTATATGTCAAAGTTTAATTTTTTCTAGAAAAAATTCAAAAGGGGGGTTATACCTTAAAATATTGAAAAAATTTATTAGAAAAAGTTTTTTTGCGAAGTAGAAGATATCTGTTGGACTTTCATTGTCTTTATATCACGACGTTTCGGTTAGTAGTTATCTCTAGCCGTTTTCAAGTGAAACTAAATAAATCCCTTAGCTACATGACTATTTATACTAAAAGTAAATGCAGTGGAGTGTGACTGAGATGGGTGCAGTCATGCCTGCTATGGCAAGATCCCACTTTTTTATGCTCCATTTAGTTTTAGTTTACAATTACTAAGAAGTGGTTTCCACACTTCTCCTATGTCTAAAGATGAATTACTAAAACAACTCGGGTTCTGATGTATAATCGCGGCTTCTTTGAATTTCCGTTTTCTCCAATGTTGTTCTCGGTTTAGTATTTTAGCTTCAGACTATTTTATGTGGCGTCCATGAGTCCAGGCATGGTTGGCGGCACCAGATTTTTCTGTTTCTCCTCGAGATGTGCATTTTTGGTGTTCTTTGATCCTTACGTCAAGAGGTCTCTTTGTTTCGCCAACGTAGGAATTGCCACATTCACAAGGTATCTGATATACACAGTTCTTCATGTCCCTTTGAGTTGTTGGTTTGACCCTAGTGAGCCGACTTCTCAGGCATGGTTGGCGGCACCAGATTTTTCTGTTTCTCCTCGAGATGTGCATTTTTGGTGTTCTTTGATCCTTACGTCAAGAGGTCTCTTTGTTTCGCCAACGTAGGAATTGCCACATTCACAAGGTATCTGATATACACAGTTCTTCATGTCCCTTTGAGTTGTTGGTTTGACCCTAGTGAGCCGACTTCTCAGAGAGTTATTTGAATTGAAAACAACGTTGATTTTATATCGTTTTCCTATCCTTCTACCTTTTTCTGAAATGCCTTTAACATAGGGGATGTTCAAAACTGGTTTCGTTCTTCATTCGTTGTCGATATTGTCCTATTTCTGCGTTGTTCTAGAAATTTAACCACTAGATATACTGGGTATCCGTTGGCTGTCAGAACTCAGCGAGACGAACCGCACTTGAAAATGCCAAATGAGATTTTGGCGAAACGTCGTGAAAACGATTTTTTGAACGAACGGATTGAAACCCGGAATAACCAAACTATTCATTCTACCATCCGTGAAAACCTACAATATAACACATACAATATATATGTATATATATATATATATATATATATATATATATATATATATATATATATATATATATATATATATATATGTATAAACGGAACCTCGTTCCCTCCGGATAAAAACCAAGGCGGACTAACCTCCGGGTGATTGCCTTAAATTTTGCCCAAAATAGTTGCATATATATGTGAAGGGGAACCTATTGTACAGGTTTCTCAAGAGAGGGGTAAATATTTCTGAAAAAAAAATCATATATAATTTCAGAATAAGAACAGTTCGTTGTTTCCTCCAAGTTGTATATACTGGAATAAAATGACGATGTAGTTACCTCCAATATTACTGTGATTCACTGAATGGTAGTACGTATCATATTTATACATTTTCGTAGTTAAATTTACCTGTGGATTCTGTACCGAAATATTGATTTTACAGTAATCATATTTATGCTAATTGGGAATAGAATAAATATGGTTATTTCATTTATTTTGCTGTTTTAATAAAATTTATTAAAACAGTTATAATATTGCTCAAAAAGCACAGAGTTTAAAGTTTAGATTATGATAAAAAATTTTATAATCCTCAAAACAAACCCTCTTAAATTATATTCGACATGACATAAAATAAAAAAAAAGTTTGCTAAATTAAATTCGAAAAATTTATTAGCCCTAGGATTTTCGCTATAATGTTCCTGTAAACTATAAGTAAGTCTATATTTCCTGTTTTTTCTTATAATTTTTCATGGAGTAGTAGTAGGAAATTAGGGGGAAGATGATCTATTCTCGCATATTTTTCAGATTTTCTTTTTAAATATACCATTTAAAATTATAAAAGAAAATTATTCTACACAACAAACCCTTTTAAATGATTTCCCACATGATAAACAAAATTTAAAAAAAAATTAATACCTAAAAATAATTTTTAAAAATCTATAAAACCTAGGATTTTCGTAATTTTTTTTTGCAAACTACAACTAAGGCGCCATATTTCCTATTAAAAAAAAAGATCTAGTAGATTCGGAAATAAGTGGAGATTGATCTATTTCCGCATATTTTTTAGAATATCTTTTTGTTGTGAAAAATTATGGAAAATAAAATGTGTATTCTTCAGAACAAGCTTTTTTAAATGATATCCCATATGAAAAACAATATTCAAAAATAAATGTCAATATAAATTTGTAAAATTAATTTTTAAATATCTATAAGACTTGGGACTTTAAAATATTTTGTCTGTAAACTACAAGTAAGGCGTTATATTCACTAAATCTTTTAAAATTTTAATTCCAGGAGCGTGGTGGTCTTTTTCGCATATTTTTCCGAATATCTTTTTAAATTTGGTTTTTTAAATTATAAAAAAAAATTATTGAAATCGGAGGCGTCGAGTTAGGACACCTTCTTTGTAAGTCTCGTGATACCAAACATATTAAAAGCTCACAGCACTTTTTAGAAACAGGTCCTTAAATTGGAGGCTAGGCAATATAACGTTACTTAATAAAACATAATAAAAATGAAAGTACTCTTTATATTCACATAACTATCTGAGGCATTACACAGAATTTTTGGATATATTATTGATAATATGTAATTATAGCAGAAAATATTTATCTGTTCTTTTCTCCTGGGCCATTTTTAGTAATGCTTCCTTCTAGCACTCATATTGACTTTTTTACTATTTGCTTTAAAAATTTAAGTCAATTTTCAACTAGCACGGAAATTACCTGTTCATAACCTTAAATTTACCAGAATATCAGCGAGAAAAATACCTAATAAGCAAAACTATTCCAATTCTTATGCATCAGAGGTAGATATGCTGAATATATATTCTGTATAACCCGGAGGGAATTACGTCGTATATATATGACCTTATCAGTGTCTCATAGCCGGAGGGAACTATATGTGGCACGTCTCCAGGGTACAAACGACATTAGCGCCGGTGGTGAACCATCGAACTTACTAGTCGAATCTAAGGCTATATATTATTCGAAGTGACCTCCAAGCATTTTTTCGCAGATCGATACAGACGACTTTGTAATGACTGATAGTAAAATATTATGTAGGGTTCGTAGTTACCTCCGAGTAAAATATTATGTAGGGTTCGTAGTTACCTCCGAAAACGGAGGTAACTACGGTATATATGAGGGAAGTACTTACTATATATAAGTATTTTGGAGGTACCAACGTTAAGTAAATAAATATATATATATATATATATATATATATATATATATATATATATATATATATATATATATGTTGTAACGTAGATTTCAAAAATAGTAATTTCTGGTTTTCTCGATATTTCTTTTTGTGAGGCTAAAAAGGATCAAAATGTGTTTTTTCTATAGCCATAGATTTCCTTCAAATCTCACTATTATGTCGCAGCAATTTTCAAAAATAAAATTAGTTCATACTGATATAATAAATACTAAAAATAATAGCGAGAAAAACATATTAATTATTGCTACTTAATGTATTAGTCTCCCAAAATCGTTCCTCATTACCCCGGCGACCGCAACCACCACGGATAACTGCAGTATCATATAAAACCAATAATGCAATTAATTAATTCGAAATCTTTGCAGGAAACCATTTAAAACAGCGATTACATCATTTTAAGTGAGAAAAAAATCACTTGACACTAAAGAAAAAAGATCAGCATTTGAAAAGCTGGAGAATGCAAACTTTTTTACTACGCATTAGTGCCGGTGGAACACCCTGTGAATGAGATCATCCTGATTACTTGCAACTATTTGCAGAGATAATTGATTCGCTATGCAAATATTTTAAACAAGTACTTTTTTCATATTGGACCTTTAAATTTTAACGCCATAAATAAACTTCATGTCGTGAGTTGAACATGGACCTCGAGACAGTTGTTATACAGGGTGGAATATTTGACTGGAATAAATTGGGCAACAAAAACAGTTCGGGGTCAGGAAAGATTTCACCCTTTAATTATTATTAATTTTTTTCTTACTTAAATTTTTCTGTTTAATTTTGTTATTAATATACTAATCAAAGAATATCTCCTCAAGAGCACTATATATATATATATATATATATATATATATATATATATATATATATATATATATATATATGAATAGTTTGGTTATTCCGGGTTTCAATCCGTTTGTTCAAAAAATCGTTTTCACGACGTTTCGCCACAATTTCATTTGGTATTTTTAAGTGCGGTTCGTCTCGTTACTCGCTGAGAACTGATGGTGGCCTCTGATGAATTTCGAGTTTTGTTTAGCTGGCTCGCTTCCTGATTGGATGAGCGGCTTCGCAGGCTCCTCCCCTCTGCCGAGTGCGATATATTTTGTTCTTGTATGCTGGTCTCTCGTGTACTAGTTGACTTTTGTTGTTTTCTTTCTTTATTCTTTATTAATGTTTTCCATGTAGTTGGAACATTTATAGCATCGTCTCGTTTATTTAGCTGTCCCGCTTTTTCGATTTCTAGGTCCTCTCTTATGACGCGTACCTTGTAGTTCTGTACTGGTGCTGTTTCTTTTGTTTTTTCGAAGTCGATTTTATGTCCGGTTGTTTGGTGATGTTGAAATAGGGCTGAGGTTGTCTGTTTGTTTTTGAGGCTATTTTTATGTTCTTGGATTCTTGCTGATATGCGCCTGTTTGTTTGTCCTATATAAGTTTGATGGTAATCTGCACATGGAATGCTGTAAACGCCATGATTTTCAAGGTTGGTTTTGTCTTTGGGATTTCCCAGGATGTTGGCTATTGTTTTTTTGTGGTTTAAATAAGGGATGTATGTTGTATTTTCTTAAGATTCTTCCGATTCTGTCTATTATTCCTTTTATGTATGGTATTATGGCTTTGTTCCTTGTCTTGGTCTTTGTTGTAGTCTTCTCTTGTCTTTTTATGGCTTTCTTTATATCTGATTGTGAGAAACCATTCCGTTTTAGAGCTGTTGAACTGTGTCTTATTTCGTCTTGTTTTGTGTCAAGTTCGGTTAGGCGGAGAGATCTTGATACTAGTGTGTTGACTATTGCCTGCTTTTGAGAGGGATGATGATGTGACGTTGCACTGATATATCGATCAGTATGCGTGAGTTTCCGATATACGCTAAAGCCCAGGGTGTTTTTGAGTTTCCTAGTTAATAGCAGGTCCAAAAAAGGAAGTTTCTTTTCCTGTTCGATTTCTAGCGTGAATTGGATTCTGTGGTGGATATTGTTCAGGTATATGAGGAAATCGTCCAGGTGTTCTTTTCCATGTGGCCATATTATGAAGATATCATCAACATAGCGTTTCCAAAATTTCGGTTTCAAAGGTGCCTTTTGCAGTGCCTCTTGTTCGAAATATGTCATATAAAGGTTGACTATGACTGGTGAACGCGAGGATCCCATAGGTGCGCCATCTGTTTGTATGTATATTTAGTTATTGAACATGAAGTATGTGCTCTTTAGGCAGTGTTCTGCAAGTTCAATTGTGTAGGCTGGAAAATCTTCGTTCATGACGATTTTGTCCTAAGTCTCATCCAGTGGTATGCTTGGATATAGCGATTTTATGTCGAGGCTTGCTAAGATATCATTTTCTTCGAGGTGAATGTTTTTGATCATTTTAGTCCGATGTTCGCAGTTTTTCACGAAGGAATCAACCAGTTCGACTCTTGGTTGCATGATACTTGCTAGATATTTTTCCAGTTTTTGTGTAGGAGATCCCACGGCGCTCACTATTGGTCTGAATAATGCATTTGTTTTGTGTATACACGCAAAACTTTCGTGGGACATGCTTCATAGGACGGTTTATAATTGTTTGAATTTCACTTTTAGTTGAATACAGGTTTACTGAAGAAAGAACTAAGGTGTAGTTCACAGGAAATAAACTATCTTCATATATTTAACAGTCTTAACGAGTAAAGATAAATTTTTAGATAGAAAAATGGCATTACAAACAACGCGTTTTCATCGCGAGTAGGTAGATCAATTTAATCCTTTCCCTCGTATCAGATCTAACTGTGTTTAACAACATTCTGTTACAGGTTGTTCGAAAATAATAAAAATCATTTAATAACCTAGGCGTGTCCGCATTCATAATAAAACAATAAAACGATCGTTTGTAATTTTTCGTAAATGGCAGCAATGATTTCATAAAATTACAATCGCAAAATTACGTAACTTTTTCATGTATATGTACATTTGCGAATCCGGTATGGTAGGTTAAATCGTTAGTCAGTTTTTATGTATATGTTATAATTATTTAAATAAAGATTATAATACAGGGTGATTCAAAAATCGATCACGAAACTTAAGGGGGTGATTCTACTTGACAAAATAAGGGTAGAGCTTCATATAATTTTTTTTCAAAATGTCATTCGTTTTCGAGTTACAAGCCGTCCAAGTTCAAGTTTTTATTTTTTGTTTTTTGAATTACTCGCTTACAGGAAAACCGATTTGACTAATATTTGAAAGATAGGCTAAGTCTTCTGCGCTTCATCATTTTAGTAACAATTCACATTGATTGTTTGCCGCTAGAGGGCACTTTACCTACATTGAAAATTGTTTTTTTGTCATAATTTTTTAGTGTTGACAGCTACAGTAGTTTTTGGCATAATTTCTGAAAGACTGATGCCAGGCCTTTAAAAAAGGTGCTCTTTATTTACATCGCTAAACCCAACGGTTTAGACGTAAATCACCCTTAAAAATTAAGTGGTAAATTTACTTTTCTCATTTCATTACCACCAGCTACCAGGTAAATAGCTATCAAAGTATACTAGAGCTGTCAGTTTAACATCAAATAAATTCGCTTTTTAAACTATTTAATTTATAATCTTAAAATAACTAATAATGGCTAATCACCAATATTCAAATATCGAATATTGTGATATCCATTTTTGTTATGGAAAAGCAAATGGTAATGCAGAGTTGGCAAGAAGATATTATATGGAGAGTTATCCGGAAAGAAATATCCCTCATGCTCAAACATTTTTCAGTGTGCACAGGAGGCTTGCGGAATGTGGTTCCTTTAAAAGTTATAATGGAAATAGGGGAAGACCTAGAACTGCTAGAAACGTGCAACAAGAAGAAAGAGTGCTTGAAATTATTGAAGATAATCCAGGTATTAGTACTAGAAAAATTGGGAATGAAGTGCGGCTCTGTCAGGCTAGTTCATGGAGGATACTAAGAGAAGAACAACTCTACCCGTTTCATTCAAAAAAGGTGCAGGCTCTTTATGACGATGATCGGCCGAGACGGTTGGAAATGTGCAATCAGATCCTAGCTAAGTATGAACACGATAATCGATTAATTGGCGTCATATTATTCACTGACGAAGCTGGTTTCACTCGTGATGGCATAACAAATCTACACAACATCCACACATATGCTTACGAGAACCCAAACAATGTGGTAGAAACGAAACATCAGCGTAGATTTTCACTAAATGTGTGGGCAGGGATAATAGGAGATTACCTTATGGGCCTCATTTCTTTGATGGCCCATTAACTGGTGTATACTTAGATTTTATCCAAAATCGTCTCCCATTGTATCTGGAAGATGTGCCATTGGAAGTAAGGGCCAACATGTGGATCCTCCAAGACGGAGCTCCGCCCCACTTTAGTATACGTGTCCGACAGTATTTGAATGCAACGTATCCTGAGCGATGGATAGGACGAAGTGGACCATTGGCATGGGCAGCGAGGTCACCAGACCTTAATCCTATGGATTTTTTCTTTTGGGGTCATTTGAAACAATTGGTGTACGATATTCCAGTAATCAACGTCGAGGATCTTCGCTTCAGGATAATCGAAAAGTGCCAAATTATTAAAGAAACACCAGAAATTTTTCATCGAGTTAGGCGACATTTTTTGAAGAGTGTTAGGAAATGTATGGAAGAAAATGGGGGACATTTTGAGAATCTTTTTTAGTTTGTTTAGTACTGTTTCATTAATTTTTATCAATTAAATGTATATCGCAATAATCCATAATATGAATATTTACTGATTAGCCATTATTAGTTATTTTAAGATTATAAATTAAATAGTTTAAAAAGCGAATTTATTTGATGTTAAACTGACAGCTCTAGTATACTTTGATAGCTATTTACCTGGTAGCTGGTGGTAATGAAATGAGAAAAGTAAATTTACCACTTAATTTTTAAGGGTGATTTACGTCTAAACCGTTGGGTTTAGCGATGTAAATAAAGAGCACCTTTTTTAAAGGCCTGGCATCAGTCTTTCAGAAATTATGCCAAAAACTACTGTAGCTGTCAACACTAAAAAATTATGACAAAAAAACAATTTTCAATGTAGGTAAAGTGCCCTCTAGCGGCAAACAATCAATGTGAATTGTTACTAAAATGATGAAGCGCAGAAGACTTAGCCTATCTTTCAAATATTAGTCAAATCGGTTTTCCTGTAAGCGAGTAATTCAAAAAACAAAAAATAAAAACTTGAACTTGGACGGCTTGTAACTCGAAAACGAATGACATTTTGAAAAAAAATTATATGAAGCTCTACCCTTATTTTGTCAAGTAGAATCACCCCCTTAAGTTTCGTGATCGATTTTTGAATCACCCTGTATATGTCTTGCGGCAAGTAAACATATTATTTTCTTTAATTCAATAATAATAATAACATTTTTTTGATCAAACAACCTAAAATTTAAAATACACACATTATGTTTAAAATCCTACACATTAACAGGAAAAGATAAAAGACAATTAAAAAAAAATTTAAAAACTTATTTTTTAATTAAAAATTTTATAGAATTTTAAAAATATTCAAATTTTCTAAAAAATATACAGGTACGCACCTTGAGCTCGCTATTTCTATTTCGATACTGAAATATACTATATACTGATTGTGGTATTGGAAAAACAATTCTTCTTTTATTACATTTTTTTAAAATCGTTATTAATGGAGTCTTTGGGTTTTTTTAAAGGATGTTTTTTATAGAGGTATAGAACTTTAAGTTGGCAACACTTTTTTAACTGGCGGCCATTTTGTCAGCTGTCAAGTGATTTATGTTTAGTTTGGTTTGGCATTTCAACATGAATAGACTGACGCCTGAACAACGCTTCCAAATTGTGCAAATTTATTTTGAAAATCATGGTTCTGTTCGAAATACGTATCGCGCACTACGTCCATTTTACGGTCAACATAATCGTCCATCAGAGCAATTAATTCGATTAACTATGGAACGTTTTCGCACCACGTTTACTCTAAATGATAATACGCATCCACAGAGACGTCGTACAGTGCGTACAGCAGAAGTCATTGCTGCTGTAGAGCGTAGCGTAGAGGAAGACCCGAAACAGTCTATCCGCTATCGTGCACAGGAATTGGATATGGGTCTATTCACTTTTGGAAGATTTTGCGGAAAGATCTTGGTTTTCGTGCTTTCAAAATCTAACTCGTGCAAGAATTGAAGCCACACGATCACCTAGCAAGGCGTAGATTCGGTGAATGGGCCCAAAACAAGATTGCCGTTGATCCCGATTTTTATAAGCGAATTTTGTTTAGCGATGAAGCTCACTTTTGTTTGAATGGATACGTCAATAAACAAAACTGCCGTATTTGGAGTGATGATAATCCTCAAGTGTATGTTGAGACACCGTTACATCCAGAAAAACTGACTGTTTGGTGTGCTTTATGGGCTGGTGGAATCATTGGTCTGTACTTCTTTAAAAACGATGCTGGCCAGAACGTTACAGTCAATGGTGACCGCTATAGAGCCATGATTACTGACTTTTTCGTTCATCAATTGAACAACCCTGATGTGGAGGAGCTGTGGTTTCAACAAGACGGCGCAACATGTCACACAGCTCGTGCCACAATTGATTTATTGAAGGAAACGTTTGGTAACCGCATAGTTTCACGTTTCGGACCCGTGAATTGGCCTCCAAGATCGTGCGACTTAACGCCGCTAGACTATTTTCTGTGGGGATATGTGAAGTCGCTAGTCTACGCCGATAAGCCCGAAACGATTGATCACTTGGAGGACAACATTCGCCGCGTTATTGCCGATATACGGCCACAAATGTTGGAAAAAGTCATCGAAAATTGTACCTCCAGATTAGACTACGTCCGAGCCAGCCGTGGCGGTCATATGCCAGAAGTCATATTTAAATTATAATGCCAGAAGGTTATCTTTCGAATAAAGTAAATTTCATGTCAATTTAAAAAATTCATCTTTGTTTTATTCCATTTAAAAGTTCTGTACCTCTATAAAAAACACCCTTTATTATTAAAACTGATAATAAATGTTCTAAGAGGATAATCCCATCTATTGATCTTTAAGAGGCTATATTAATTATTAATAAGATTTGTGTAAATGTGGCTTAGGTTACTTATATCAGTTCTATCGTTAACTGCGTTTTTTCCTTGTTTTATTTCAACCATCTCCTTTACACTCAATTTGTTATAATCATGATCACTTTCAAGTATTGATGTATCGTTGTAGTTGAAGGAATGACCTGTTTCTTGTACATGTTTATTTAATGCAGTCGTAGCATTCTTAGTAAATTTGTGAGGACAAGGTGCGTACCTGTATATTTTTGTGAAAATTTGAATATTTTTAAAATTTTATAAAGTTTTTACCGTAAGATAAGTTTTTACAAAATGTTTTTGAATGGTCTTTTAGATTTTCCTGTTAATGTGTACGATTTTAAACATAATTTGTGTCTTTTAAATTTTAAGTTGTTTGACTAGTGAAAATGTTATTGTCAGGCGCAGATCTAAGGGGGGGCGGTGGGGGCGATCGCCCCCCCCCCCCCCAAGAGCTTTGAGTTCAGCAAAATAGACCCGATTTTGCCTCTTATACTAAAGTTTGTTCTAGAACTAGAGAGAGTAATAAATAATTTTTTTCTTCGCAAACTACCTGTGTTCTTTAGTCCGGTGTTTTTGGAAAAATCTGTTTGACACATATATTTTTCATAGGAATGGGTTAGAAATTTTATAATTAAAAATACCGGTCTATAAAAATGGACTATTTGGGTTGGATAACAATAGATATTTGAAAGTGCGAAGTGTTAAAAAGGATTTTTATCCTTGTCATAGGCGTCGGAAGGAGGTTTATTTTATCACTAAAAATGTATGGCATAGAATATTATTTCGATAATAAACTGAAAATAAAATACATTACAAAATATAGATAATTTCGACGTAGTTAACACAAAAAACAACTGTATTTTTATTATTTTTAATTTTGGCATAGAAACCGTTTTAGGCACGTTCAGACTAAAACGTAGCCTTATTCTCTCAAAAAATTCTAAGTTATAATTTAAATACTTACAAAATACCCATTGTCAAAAATACAAGAAATTAAGAATATATAAAAAAATAAATTCGTCCATATAATATTAGAATTTATTATTAATTAAAACCATTTTTAGGACATTTGACGTTTCAGTTTATTTAGTTCTTAAACAATCTGCAGAATTACAATTAAACACTAAAAGGGATTCAAATGTAATTAATTTTTATATGCTGCAGTTTAAATTAGACTTGCTTATTTTTATTTTTATCGCACTGACATCTTAATTTAATTTACTTTATTATATGGAAATCCTCCAAAAAAAAGGAAATAAACATATTAATTCTACACGCTTAAGAAAAAGACACAAATACAATAATAAAAAAATTACGGCTAATTGCAATTAAATGTATATAAAATTCAAGAGTGGAACACACCCAAATAAGAATACATAAAAAATATATAAACAACATTAAACAATAAAATACAACAAAAACAAAAATTTAAATAATAAATTTTGTTTACACTGGTAAACACTACGTATTTAATTTGTAATCAAAGTCAGTGAAGCTATCTTCGCTCAAATTAATTATAATTGGTTCCACATTTTGTTTTATTCTTTTATTATATGGATTTTTCTAAATTTTCCGCAGTAACTTTATTCAAAAAAAATCTTTCAAAAATTCAATTAAATTACTAATTTTGTATGTTGTGTTATTTCTTCCAACTCTACCTTTTACTTGAGAGAGATATTTCCTTCTTCAACGGACAGTTTCCGGACGATCTATAAGAACAGATTTCCTATCTGGTTTTTCCCAGCAAAAATTAAGTTCTCTGAGCAATTTCCAGAGCTAAGTTCTTTTAATTTCAGGTAAATCCCGATCTTCATTGATTTTATTTAGACTTTTGTCGACGGTTGGGATCTGCTTCTCATAATAAAATGTATGTACAACTCCTTTTATTGCAGTTTTCATCTTTTCTTCCAACGAGGTTTTTCGTCTGCCTGTGATCGAATGTGGCTTGGGAGTACTAACATGTATTCGGTACATAGTAGATTTTCCAACTCCTGTTATGTTGGAACACATCTCAACAGAGCTTTTAACATTATTATCTAGATATTGATATGTTAATGCATCATAAACATTCATCCTAATAAGTTTTTCGTTGAGGAAAAAATGCCCTGGTGTAACGATTTTGGAATAAATATAGCCAATCTTTTGGGTATTTCACTAACCTTAAATAATATATAAAAACAAGCGCAAACAAAATAAATCACTAAGGACATTGTATGGCGTACTTCACTCACTGACAGAAATTAAATTGAACTATCAGAAATTTTATTGTTGCAGTAAATTTATAAAAGCTTATAATATTTTAAATATAATTAGATTTACGGCAGTCCTCAGTTACCTGCTACACTGGAGCAGGTACGTTGGAAGTTTCGGTAGCAGTTTTATTACCCTTTCTAGTTGAATAGAGTATAGGAATGAGTATGCCTGCGATCGCCGCCCCCCCCCCCTCCCTTTCAAGAGCTTTGAGTTCGGGAAAATAGAACCGATTCTGCCTTTTATATCAGGAATGTGTATGTTGCTAACACTCCACCCCCGTTGGCAACTTGTTTTTTTCTGATTGCCCCCTCTCTTCAAAAGCTTCACATTCAGAAAAATAGACCCGACCCTGTCTTTTACACTAGAAATGGGAATGTTGCTGGTGTCTCCCTCCGTCGACAACTTTCGCTTGCCATACTGTATTTTTGTGATGGCCAATACTTTTATTATTGAGCTAATTCATTTTGTTCCGGAAACAAATGTTCAAATTTTGCAAAAAATTGACATTATTAACCAAAACACCAATTAGCTCCAACACGAAAAGAATAATTTTTCGCATATCACGATGTTTTGCACACGTCCCACTCAATATGTTTATGTTGGCTTTTTTTAATCTTACAGTATAAAGATGCTAAAGTAAATGACACTGTTTTCCGTAAATATAATAACCTTTCTACATGTTGTAGTAATTTATTATTTTTAAACATCACTCGGTAGGCGTTAGAACTGTGCCAATTTCTTTTAAAAATCTTTAAAATCGTAAAAAAGAACCATTTCATTTCGGTAAATTGGGATTTTGACTCCCACGCAATACACAAACAAATATAAATAATAAATTTTGTAATCTTGCACCTAATGCATTAAATTTGCCAAAAATACTCCTCTTATTGTATATGTTATATAGTTTTAAGTTGTGTAAACATTTTTATATAAATTAGAAAAAAAAGACACATTATTTCAATGAACTGCTTAGAAATTTTTATTGATATATATACAGAATAATTATATACGTGAGTCGGATATCCCTAAAATTGTTTTAAATTATATTTTAAAAGAACAATTTTTTTTTTTTTTATTATATTCCCCGGTCCGTCCTAAAGTCGGATGCACTGCAACCAGAGTAGGCCTATTGTGCTCACCCTAGACCTCACACTTGGCTACGCCACTGTTTTGCAGAATTTTATTGCTTCTACTACTTAGGTAACCCACGCCACTGTTCCTGGTTGACACCTGACATATGTCACTATAAAATGGTGAAATGGTTAAGTGGGATGTTTGTTGATTTTATTCCTATTTAAGCTGAACATCCTATCATGTTATATATAAAGGTTTTTTTCCTTATCAAAGCCTACAAATTTAAATAGACTGCATCCCCAGTAACCCTATATATATATATATATATATATATATATATATATATATATATATATATATATATATATATATATATATATATATATATATATATATATATATATATATATATATATATATAGGGAAGTACCTTCATCATTTTCAAGAAAGAATAGTCCGATGATCACTCCTGTGCACATGGATCACCAAACTCGTTGTAGAGCCAAGGGGCCTATTCACTATTAACGTAACTCAACACTTGAAAGTTTCATACAAGTAACGCCATCCTTAAAATAATGACCTTGACAAGACTGTGAACAACCTGATACTTTTAAAGCAAAAAATGATGTTCATGTGATTATAAAACCTCGTGATAAGGTGAAAACGCGTGATACACAGAACACACATCAAAATAGCAATTCGCAGCAATTAATTCATTGTGAGTATTTTTCGTAAATATACACACCAAACCAGCTTGTCTCAAAGGCGCTTTTGTCCCATCTTATCTTACTTCTTGTCATTAAGTCAATTAGTTTCCGTATTTTCCCTTTTCCAATTAATGATTTATTATTTTTTCCTTTAGTTTTCTAATTTCACATCGAGAATATTTAAAATTTAAATTCAGAATACCCATAAATACATATATAAATAAATTCTTAAAACCATGAACCTTAGGCTTAACGATTTGACCTTAAAGTCAAGATTTTTAACAAGGATGCCACGGAAATAATATTTTATTCTCTCTGGTTTATTACATTTTTATCGTTTTTATTGTTTTGTCATCAAGGAAAAATTCAAAGCGATCGTCGTGTTGGCTCTAAAGGTCAGTTTTTGCGAGAGTTTACATAAAATTCTAAGAAAACTGTGATTTTGTTGGCGTTTTATCGTATAATTTATCGAGTTTTCAAGGTCGGCAGTTATATAGTAGTAATGTTTATGGAAAATAATTTATTTTGGGGGGTTAGGAAGTTTGATGAAACATAGAATATCTGCTTAATGATTAGAGTACTTATGATATCTTTGTCAAATCCTATTTTAATAGTTTTTAAATATAGATCAAAAATATCACCATTGTTTGAAAATAACATGTGCTGATGTTACTTATCTAGTAGGCGGACTTATTTACTTGCTTTTAAAATATTGACGTTTAATTTATATTAATAGCTTTTATTATCTGAGAACGGAAATGTGGGCTCTAAATATATTAAATCGCTTACAAACAACTAGCCCAACGAGTGATAAAAAGGGGGATATTGGGTGTATCATTGAGGTATAGACAGAAGAAAAAATCTGCAAAAGGTTCAAGATGACAAATGAAATCAAAGGCATGTCTCTTACATAATTTCAAAATTGAAGTGAATTAAATTATTTGTAGTGAAATAGGAAAGTGATATCGATTAGAATTTGTATATTTTCTTTGATTCAGGGTTACTTATGGTTAAAATGATTTAATTAAAATACACAACAGATAATCTTCTTAAAAATTTATTGAAGTTTCCGTCAGTTTTGATCTTCATCAGAACGTTATTTTGTATCTCTCTTAATCCTTTATATTTACACTTTGGTATTTGATGGTGGTTACCCCCCCCCCCCCCCCGCGCAGCAGTGCCGGCAGAGTCGTTATTTATGCCACTGATGTATAGTAGCCAATTTTTGTCGATTTTCCTGAATTTTCACCTGCATTTTTTCAAGTTTTTTTCATTTTTCGTGCTTTTTGTTGACCCGTAGCGTAAAAATAAAAATTAATCTAAAATATACCAAATATATATAAAAAAAATCAAAAATTTGTTCTATTTTGAATTATTTCGAAGTTTTTTTTTCCATTTTTATGACTTAGAAGAAAATAAGAAATATTGTACCCCGTATTACCACTAGGAGGCCAATGACCTCGACGTAACAACTTTTGTCTGCAATATTGGATCCGCCATTTGATTTTTTGAAATCCCAATGACATTTTACGCACCTACTAATAAATTAACTTACAAACATTTATTCAAAAACAGAAAAAGGGAAGAGAAAAGGTGTTTCTGCCGCCATATTGTTTTCGTCATCCATCCAGAAGCCGCCATTTTGGATATTGCAGTTTTGACAGTATATTTGAAATCATCGACACGAAAACCCTCAGTTTCAGAAGTATCGAATAAGCTGGGTTCACACTGCAGAAGAAAATATGTTGGAAGAGGCATATGTCTGCCATATTGGATCTGCCATTTTAAATTTTGACATTTTGATGATACAACGAGTCTCAGAGATCCCAAAAAGCCCACAACAATAATTTTATCATGTCGAAAACTGATTTTAAATCATTTTATTCGATAAAATGGTTTTTAGGAGGATTAGCTCCGCCATGTTGGATTTGCCATTTTGAATTTAGTATTTTCGATGGTGGATTCATAGTTAGCGTCAAATTCATTTGGAAGCACCGACTTTCTCGGCGCCGTATTGGATCCGCCAAATTTAATATTTTCAAAGGCTAGCAATTTTGTGAAAGAACATAACCTAACAAATATTTTGAGACCTCAAAGGTCAAGATCCACTCATTATATATATATATATATATATATATATATATATATATATATATATATATATATATATATATATATATATTGTCGTAGAAACGGACATATCGGTACATCTCACCGGTATGTTCCGACCTAAAATAAGTACTTATACAAGTATTAAGTATATAGAAAGTAGACACAGGGGTGTCAAGGGTGTCTGGGTAAGGCGTCGACGGACTCACTGACGAGTCCTACCGTCGACGTCGAGGACGAAACATCCTTTTAGTGGTATTATTGGAGCGTATTTCGCGGTACACGGCCTTGGCGAAATACGACATGGCGATCGTGACAGGACGGTGCACAGCATAGGGTTGCTCGCACCGTCAGGCAGCTAAAGCAGCGCCCGAATCTGAGGCCACTCGGGATGTCCGTTCCTACAGTTACTTTCAGTCACCCGCTTTCTATATTGAGATTATGGAATCTCAATATGCGAGAGCGGCTGCCTTAGGGTGGGGGGCATGTCGTAGAAACGGACATATCGGTACATCTCACCGGTATGTTCCGACCTAAAATAAGTACTTATACAAGTATTAAGTATATAGAAAGTAGACACAGGGGTGTCAAGGGTGTCTGGGTAAAGTGTCGAAGGACCCACTGACGAGTCCTACCGTCAACGTCGAGGACGAAACATCCTTTTAGTGGTATTATTGGAGCGTATTTCGCGGTACACGGCCTTGGCGAAATACGACAATATATATATATATATATATATATATATATATATATATATATATATATATATATATATATATATATATATATATATATATAATTCTAAAAATGACGTTTGCGAATGAAAACTTATCAATAAATTTTTCCTATAAGGAAGTCTTTTTTATTTAATTTTGGTTAGTTTTCTTGTAGACGAAGATCGACTTTAGTAGTCTTTTTATGATATTTTGAAAATTATTAGTACAGAGTGGTCAAAAAAGAAGAATAAATATTATGTTTAAAATATCCTCAAAAGTCAATTTTTTCGAATAGAAAACACCTGTTTTTATAATTTTATCATATTAAGCATTAAAAATAAGGATAACTTTGTATGAGTTTGTCTGTTCAAAAAACTTGTAGTTTTCAAAATATTGGCAATTCAACATTTTTTTATTGTAAAAATGCTATAGGGCTTTGAAGTTTTGTTATTAGTTGGCCATGACATATAAGGTCCGTGTTACAAATTTTTGTACAAGAAACAATAATATTATGTTTTCATTGCATAATTGTATAAAACTTACCTTGTAAAATTCCCAACTATCAATTCATCGCCTTTATAAACTGACAAATCAGCGTCGCCCTCCTTGTCTTCAACATTATCTTCTTTACTATTATCATTAACCTTATGATCAAACCCTTCCCCAATACATCCATTAATAAGTAACTTTCCAACTTCTCCAATATGTCCGTTGACCCCATTTTTATTCTTCAGCTTCATTTCAACCGTTTGCTCATTATCAACGACTTTATTGTTACGGTGAAGCACCGAAACCACATTATCAACGTTACAGTTACCGTTTTCGGTAGATTTACCGGAATATCGATGCGAGTTGAATCTCCCGTGTTTGCAAAAGTTAAACCGGGAAGATTTACGACGATTTCGATGGTTTACGGCCAAATCATGGTGAAGGTTGTTGTGAGGTTGTTTGTGGCCGTTGTGGAAGTGATGATTGTTGTTTCTCGTGATGCTTTTCTTCGATTTTATGTGATTGTTTTTTAAATTGACATGGGTATTTTTCATTTTTTGTTTATTTATTTTGGGTTGTACGAGTGATGATGTTTCCATAGTGATTTCGTTTTTTTTTTTAAATTGTTATTATGTCGTTAATATTATTTATTTAATCCATAAAAAAATAACAATAATTTGTTAAATTATTTTTATTTATGAAGAGTTCTGATAAATTTAAACGTAAAAAAAATATTTTTTTTAGTCGCATTAACATAAAATATTTGGTATTTTAAATCCCATCCCGTTTTTTAATTTTGTAAATAATAACCAAGAACATTAAGACGAACTTGTGCTAAAAATAAATTATCAACATTTTTAAATATACAAAAATATTTACCATTATTTATTAATAGGAGGGAAAACCCTACACTTAAGTGTTGCTTCCGCTAATAATTTGTCGTTTAAATTACAACTTTAATTTAAAATATGTGATTATTTGTGATATTTCGTGCGCCAAAGACATTTAATTTAAAAAATTTCTATTTCCACATCATATTTATTAGTTTTACTTCCTATTTCGTTGCTTTTACCATTTTTCTTACCCCATTATTTCCGTTTTACTTTTAAAATTTCCCCCCTTTCCTTTTTTAATCATGCTCCCCTTTTCCCACCAACAATCTCACTCCTATCTACCGATTAACAGTTATCCCACTCCATTATTACGTCATAAATTCATTTCACGTATCCATATGTCCAAAAACAGTCGAAAATCGGCGAGTAAATAGTAGGCCGCGAAAAATAATTGAATGTATTGGCTACGTAAGCGGATCGAAAATGGTAAAAACAAAAGCTCGCGACTATCCGGCAAGACGATTTAATGGTGAACTGTAAAAGCCATGTTGTCAAATGGTTCACTAAGTCCCCCACGCGGTTTTGTATGCGTTGCATCTTTGTTTCACGCGTTGAGCCATGCGATCGTGTCGTCCTTGTTTGAAACGTTATTATTAGAATGGTATCGGTATATACAGAGTGAGTTAGTAAAATGACCGTTTAATTTAATTTTTGAAATTTAAGTATTAATATTTAATATTAGTAGTAGAAAAGCTGAGATGGATATTTTCTTGATGTAATCATACTCTAGGCAAATAAGCGAAAAAAAGACCTAGTTTGGGACACTCATTCATCTAGGCAGCAACCCGGATTTTCGGGTAATATAGGGCTATAGAAATAAAAAGTACATGTTCTCTACACGATATTTTATGTCATAAACTTTTTGTAAACAATTAAAGATCGAAAAATGCATTTTTTTGCACTTTTTTGCTTACCAGCAAAAATTAAAGAAATTTTTGGACAAAATGGAATAGCTATCTTCTAGAGAATTGAAAAGCCTACAAATTGGTTTTTTACCCATCTCGATATTTTTATTTGTTGCTGAGAAAAATGCAAAACAAGATCAAAATTGTTATAATATTCAATTAAAAATAACTATTGCTAAATGCAATCTACGACTTTGTTGTTAAGTAAAAAGTTGTGTCTTTTATTGCTTAATATGTGGTAAAAATTTCAGATCGATTCGTCAAATAGTTTGCGCAAAATTTAATTTGTTTATCACAGGCGAGCGAATATTTGCAATAACATTCTAGCTCCATCGATGAAGGTACACCGGTTCTGAGCACATCTCGTGAAAGAGGAACTCTTCTTCTATGAAAAGCATTATATGGAATTGAGGAAAATTAATTTTAAATTTGTTTAAACTTCATTAGAAAACCACTATCATTTTAACCTTGTAAACAAATTAAATAACTTTTTTGTTGTTGCCGATAAAAAAATTTTGTTTTCATATTTGGGAAACTGGCATTTTTAGACGAATTTAGAGAAAAAACGGCTTAGGTCAATATGCACCAAAGTTAACAATTTTTTAAAAATTCATTCCTATATTGTTAACTAGCGACCCGCCCCGGCTTCGCACGGGTGCAATGCTGATACTAAATACACTACAGAAAAACTGTGACTAATTATTTTATTTTTACAACAATTATTACATCGGCCTCCGACGCGCTATTTATAGGCACGCTGCCGCCGCCCCGGTCGGCCAGTACCGCCGCAAGCGCTACTTCCCGCAATTTTAAATCTGTAATATCTTCGAAAATATTCATTTAAATCTTGTGCTGTAAAGGACCATATAGATCTATATTAAATCAACAATGTATTTAAGCTATTTAATTGGATAAGGATTAATGCTGTATTGGTTAAAATCGCTTCAAAATTTGCCATTATTTGTCGTAAAAAGTAAATGACAAAAAAATGTTATTGTGGGATATCCATGAGAGATAGACATATACCATCGCGGAGTTTTCTGTAGACCTTTTCAATGTGTACAAATAATTAGTACATTATTTTGATAAATCTCGTAGGGTTCAGCCTGCGTTTGCAATGTAAGCGGAAAAAAATATGATAATTAACGACATCACATTAGAAACCTCAAAAATAACAGTATTTCTCCACTATTTAATGGATGATATTATACATATAAACCTTCCTCTTGAATCACTCTATCTATTGAAAAAAACCGCATCAAAATCCGGTGCGTAGTTTTAAAGATTTAAGCATACAAAGGGACATAGGGACAGAGAAAGCGACTTTGTTTTATACTATGTAGTGATAACAATTAAGAAACGAAACTAGCGCCATTCGAACGTTTAAGAGTTTAGGTGTGAGTTATCCGGAAAATTATTACACAAAAACAAAAGCTTCAGTGAAATTTAAAAAATGTCAATTGTTTAAAAGACGACTCGGCAGGAAGATGAGTTGCTAACAAATCCGCGCGTTCAAAAAATGAAACAGCAACTTCAAACTGCTACCATTAGCTATATCTCCGAAAGTTGTTGACGGATTTTGATGATTCTTTTTTTAAGTTGTGGTACCCTCTGCGTACATTACAAATATACATACTATTTATTTACTTGTTTACAAATTAAACATTTAATTTGTTTAAACATATTTTTCCACACAATTTTTCCATTAAAAATCAATAATTTTTGTGCTATTTTTATTGGCAAACATGGTTATAAGTCGGGAAAATTGAATAACTAAATTATTGTTATAAAATATTAATATTCTGCTTAAGGAGCTGGGATTCAAATACAAAAAGGATGACAATTGAAGAGCTTTAATTGAAAGGAGAAGCATTGCTTGTGCAAGAGCCGGTTTTCTCTGAAATTATATGTAAAATCTTATTACTTCTTATCAAACAGAAGTATTTTGCTGCCTCCGATAATGTCATTTTCAGGATTTGCATTAAGTGAAAAAGCTGGCCACCCCATGGCAGTAATGCTTACGAGCATTTTTTTTCTGTCTTGGTAAAGACGACTACTAACACGTGTTCAAAACTTTAAAAGCTCTACTTTAAAATATTGCATCATCAACATCTACTGTGAATCATCCTTTTATGTAGTGATAATTTTGGAACTATACCTGAAGTCCATAATTTCTGTCAGTGACTCATTTAATACCGATCACCAAAGCGACCAAGCGGCAGAATAAACATCTTATGCAACTATAAATAATATAAAACTTTGTCGCTTTGTTAGCAGGGCAGGGACTAAAAGCCTAAAATGCATTATGGTCAAATTTAGGCAATAATTAATAATGACAAATTTGTATATAAAATGTCATTAACAGTTTTGAAACGAAGAAGAGCAGGTAAGCAACAAATGTTCGATTAATATGCATAAAATATCTTAATGATACCTAAAGGCCATATAAAATATCTTAAAATGACAAGCCTACATTGTAAGCAAAATGTAGGAGGAGTATTAAGCAATGGTTGCATCCAGATCTCATTGAATAACCTTCAGCAGCCACGTCTACCGGCAGACCAAGAAAAATCGTTAGGACCTATAGCCTGGGAGGGGAGGGGGGGTTGTGAAGATGCCTATGTAAAGTTTTCCCTCAAGGAAAACAAATTCTAAGGGTTGACAAAAATGTGAGGAAATAAATTTAACTTAAAAAAATATTTTGATATTTCCACGAAATTTTCTGAAATGCACACGTCACGGGAATTAACTTCTCTGACAGCGCACAATCCGGGGCACTCTATATGCGAGCATATCACTGGCAAAAATTATGAACTTTAGGTTTAGTCCTACCTATCGTACAAGTCCTATTCATATCTTAGGTCATATGAAAGCAAACTGCTTTTCGAAATTTAATTTGATTCATGTGTATTTGATTAATAGACCAGGGTTTATCTGTTTTTATGTGGATGTGAAATGGAACATGGAGATTTTTGCATGAGAGCCTTCAGAATAACCTGAATAACGATAATTTTGATATGCGTCATTTCAAAAAGTTGGGCAACATTGTTTATATTAATCACTACATAGTATAAAACAAAGTCGCTTTCTCTGTCCCTATGTCCCTTTGTATGCTTAAATCTTTCAAACTATGCACCGGATTTTGATGCGGTTTTTTTCAATAGATAGAGTGATTCAAGAGGAAGGTTTATATGTATAATAACATTCATTAAATAGTGGAGAAATACTGTTATTTTTGAGGTTTCTAATGTGATGTCGTTAATTATCATATTTTTTTCCGCTTACATTGCAAACGCAGGCTGAACCCTACGAGATTTATCAAAATAATGTACTAATTATTTGTACACATTGAAAAGGTCTACAGAAAACTCCGCGATGGTATATGTCTATCTCTCATGGATATCCCACAATAACATTTTTTTGTCATTTACTTTTTACGACAAATAATGGCAAATTTTGAAGCGATTTTAACCAATACAGCATTAATCCTTATCCAATTAAATAGCTTAAATACATTGTTGATTTAATATAGATCTATATGGTCCTTTACAGCACAAGATTTAAATGAATATTTTCGAAGATATTACAGATTTAAAATTGCGGGAAGTAGCGCTTGCGGCGGTACTGGCCGACCGGGGCGGCGGCAGCGTGCCTATAAATAGCGCGTCGGAGGCCGATGTAATAATTGTTGTAAAAATAAAATAAATAGTCACAGTTTTTCTGTAGTGTATTTAGTATCAGCATTGCACCCGTGCGAAGCCGGGGCGGGTCGCTAGTAAAAATATAAAATCAAATTTTCTCGCGTGTAACTTTGAAGGTATTAATTTTAAAGGGAAATTGAAGAGGAAAAAAAGTTTCGTAATAAAATTTGCCATAGGATAGGGTTGGTCGAAAATATAAAAATGTATTTCCCTTATTGCAAAATAGCAATAATTGAAAAAAAAGGTAAAAAAACAGTTTTTTAATCAATTTTTTTCGACCATTTAAATTTCTGAGGACCTTCATATTAGAGCAAAGAAAACTTTATGCAAAGACAAACTAACACGCTAAAATTCGTTAGGAGATAGTTTTTGCACAATAACTTTGCAATCCGATTTCATTTACAAAAATTTTTCAAGTTTGTCTGAGTCCAAAATGTCACGTTAACGTATTTAAATTTATTTTCGATATATAGTAGGGAACTCAAGTTTTCCAACGCTTTTTTCAGAATCAAAATCGGATGATTTGGATGTCCTCAGGAATTGTTTAAAGACATTGTTGATATTTTTGCTTATAAACAAATAGATTACCTCGGCGGATTTTCATTCGATTTTTTTTGCAATACACGGTTTGAAAGTACTTGAAAAGACGCTTCTTTTCGTGAAAAAAAATTTCAAATCCGTCAATTGGTTTTCGAGATACAAACTGTCAAAGTTGACAGCCTGTTACGATGAATCTATAAACAATACAGACCTGATTCTTGAACAAAAAACTTTGTCTTGCCGAGTTCTTTTTTGATACAAATATTTAAATGTTTATGTTATCGGAAACTTTAATAAAAAATTAAAAGAATAACGCCACGTGCGTGAAAAATTACAAAACGTATTAATATCAACCCAAATTTCATAAATAACAGCAAATTTAATACGAAGCAAATAAAATCACCGATAATTTTCCTTGACACACCGTGTAAACATATATACACGTGGTCGTCAGATCGAATAATCTCTGTGTCCACATTTCTCTCTTGTACACAAGATAATCCCACTAGTTTACGTCTTTTTCTAAGGTATCGAAATACAGATCATTTCTCTCTGTTTGACTCGAGAGACCAGCGTAAAGAAATCGGGTCTTTTCTTCCGATATATAAATAGTAGGGAGTCCCGTTTAAAACGCTTACCTCATGGTGGCAATTGTGTTTTTGTTTTTACACGGGATTATGGAAAATCGTGCCGGATCAATGTTTATTATTTTAGAACGTTCGAAGGACCAAAATATATTATTCGAATTTGTTTACGTTGTTTTATGTTAATGATGCCTTTATAACGGTAACTATAGGCAGGCAGGATGATTTATTTTCTGATATTTGTTGTACAAATGTATATTTTCGTTAATTTTAGGACAATGTATTTATTTTTTTTAGTTCTATTCATCTATTTTGGAAGAGATACTAACTCCCGTTCCTCATCACCCTTTCCAATCATCATTGTATGCTGAAGAACCATAATCCAGTCACAATAGACATTTAACCTCGCAAAAATTAGCATATATCTGAAAATTGGTATTGGTCTTATATACATTATTACAAATAAAATATCTAAAGTTCCCACTGCTAAAAATTTTATTCAAGGTCAAAGACAAATATCGGTTTTTCGCATTTTTCTCGTACATGGTAAGTGTTGTCATAAAAATAGATCAAAAAAGTTATAGAGAGATATACAAAAATTATTCTAAACTTTTTTTCCTACAAATCACCGTTCCTGAGATATAATATGAGTAAATATATGGAAGTATTGATTTGTGTGACTCACACACTAAAATACGTACAAATTATATGATTCTGAGTGAATATATACTCAGTCCCTAATTCCGTTCGCCCATATAACATTTAATGTTATTTTTAATAAATACGTTCAGTATGTACATAGACATTTTGGTCATAGCGTGATTATAGTATTTTATGGTTATACTAGTTATAAGAGAAACATCAAAATTGCAGAACAACATCGTCAGACAACCATCTTTATCTTCTCATCTCGTCTTTCATTGATCTATCACAGGTCCAACAAATCAACAATTTCTTGCAAATACAACAAATCTCATAAGACTTTTCTCGAATGTTCACGCGAGAACGAGAATAACATATGTCGATATATTGACCCCAGTAATATTTTGGAAAGAGAAGTAAAAAAACACAATAGAACAGAAGTCATGTGAAGAAAAACAAGTGCTAGAAGTACAGAAAGACAATTAAATCACTGAACTTTTTATAAATCAGTGTGCATATGAAAATAAATAAACATGGACGGTAAATATCATCGTTTAAGATATAGTTAATAATATCTTGTAAAATATCTTTATGGTAATTCCTATAAAAGGAACAGAAAGTTTTTAACCAACTTCTAAAAGAAGGAGGTTCTCAATTCGTCGACTATGTACAAGGTGAGTCAACGATTGGATGAAGTAAGTTTGTGCCTTTTCGGTGAAATTTACAAAGAAACTATATTTATTGTTTGATACAGTTTATTTTTACGCAGATTTTAAAAATATTTAGGACTCTACAGGGTGAGCCAAAAACTAGGACAGCATAAAGTTGTATTTTTTTAAATAGAACACCCTATATACGAATCGTATTTTCGATTTAGCTTATAATTTTAAATATTTTTTATTAAGGGTTTACTATAACAAAACTTTATAGTTTCTGAGATAATTAAGTTTAAAGAAAAAAAGTCACATTTTCAAGCATCAATTCAATCCTAAATAACGTCAATTTTGTGACAAATATATTCAAATTTGGAATTTAGCCAGGCCAAGGACAAGTTAACATAATTTTTACCTAATATTTGCAATAAAAGCTACAGGGTGTTGAACACATCGGCTCAAATTTGAACAAGTTTAAATGAATAAATATCTTTTTTTTTTTTAAACGGTACACCCTGTATATTTTCATGTTATTTAATAGAGTAATAAAAACCCTAAAAGTTTTGTTCAGTATATCCTATACCTATTTATAATAGTTTTTGAGATATTTTAGTTTTTCTTATTTTCCATACTTTTTTACAGAAATAGTCTTCATTATCATAGTAGCCATGTAAAATAATAAAAAGAAACTACAGAAACAAACAGAATGTGGTTAAATATGATGAAATACATTATTCGTTATATTACAACGGCAATAGTTTAATTAAACATAATGTGAAAAAATTAGCACAACAATAAGGACAAGGCAAATACATATTTACTTCTATACTAAATTGAAACAAAAAAATTACCTATTAAATACTGAGATTAATTATTTCTTTTTAATAAGTGTTCGAATAAACGACCCTCTTGTGCAATGCACAAATTTAGTCTTTTTTGCAGATTTTCTCGGACCCTGGACAAAATTAGTCGCGTTAATGTTCTACAGGTATCCCTAATCCTGTTTCGCATATCTTCCACTGTTGTAGGTGGATTAACATACACCTTATTTTTAATATAACCTCATAGGAAGAAATCTAATGGGGTGATGTCGCAAGACCTTGGTGGCAACTCAATGAAACCCCCACGTCCAATCCATTTTTGCGGATATCGTTGGTCCAAAAACGCACGAACTTCACGATGGTAATGCGGAGGCGCACCATCGTGCTGGAACCACATACTGTCGAGCTCATCCCTATCGAGACCTTGAAGCAGTTGGGGTAGTTCTTCTTGTAGAAAGTTCAGGTAACTATGGCCATTTAGTGGTTCATTAAAAAAGTGGGGTCCAATAATTCGATTATGATGACTACCACACCAAACATTTAATGACCAGTGATTTTGATGTTGCACCTCTCTAATCCAAAATGGGTTTTCTGTGGCATAATAATGCATGTTGCGTCTATTTACGGCATCGTTACTTCTAAAAGTAGCTTCATCACTAAACATTACCTTGCATAATAAATTTGGATTTAATTGAACCTCCTCATTTATTGTACGACAAAAGTTTACACGACTTTCAAAATCCTGTCCATGCAATTCTTGGTGTAATTCCATGTGATATGGATGATACCTACATTTTTTGGTAGTACGATTAGCGGTGGATCGTGATGTTTCACATAATGTTGCTAACTGACGGCTACCAATATAAGAATAATCAAACTCATTGAGGGACGTAATTTAGAAATGATTGTGGAACTATTTAATAGCATTTATAAATCTGGTATAATACCGAAAGAATGGCTACTAACAACAATAATAACTTTACCTAAAAAGCCAAACGCGAAGCAATGCTCCGAACATCGGACCATCAGTCATATGTGTCATATGATGAAAATATTCTTAAAGATCATTCATAGTAGAATATACAAGAAATTAGAAACAGAAATCGGACAGACACAATTCGGATTTAGAAACGGACTAGGAACTAGAGAAGCACTATTTGCTTTTAATGTCGTAATACAGCGATGTCTGGATGTAAACCAAGACGTGTTTGTCTATTTCTTGGACTACAACAAGGCGTTTGATACAGTTCAACATAAGACATTGTTACAATTACTCAGAAATAAAGGAATTGACTCAAGTGACATTAGAATAATAACCAACCTATACTACAATCAAGAAGCTACAGTGCGCATTAATGGCTCCGAATCAGAAAAAATAAAGATAAAAAGAGGTGTAAGACAGGGCTGTGTGTTGTCGCCAACGTTGTTCAATCTCTACTCGGAAGAAATAATTAAGAAAGCCCTGGAGAACGAATCAGCCGGTGTAAAGATCAACGGTCATCCTATTTGTAATATACGATACGCTGATGACACGGTACTCATGGCAGAAAGTATCGAAGATCTCCAGAGACTATTGAATAAAGTAATAGAAACAAGCGAGGAATTTGGTTTGTCACTGAATACAAAGAAAACTAAATTCATGATAATTACGAAGAAATATATCGACAATATCAACCTATATGGAAACAACGAGCGAATAGAACGAGCACGAAACTACAACTATCTAGGAGTAAATATTAACGAGTCAAATGAATATACACGGGAAATAAGAATAAGAATAGAGAAAGCCCGAAGTGCGTTTAACAATATGAAGCAAATATTTTGTAGCCGAAATCTAAGCTTAAAATTGAAAGTGCGATTGCTTAAGTGTTATGTTTTTTCGGTCTTGTTGTATGGTGTGGAGGCGTGGACGCTGAACAAACAGTGTATAAATAAATTGGAAGCATTTGAGATGTGGGCGTATCGTAGAATCTTGAAAATCTCCTGGAAGGATAGAACAACTAATCAAGAAGTACTTGACAGGATGAACAAACAAAAAGAGGTAACACTGACTGTTAAAATAAGAAAGCTTCAGTACTTGGGCCATATTACAAGAGGCAATAAATACCAATTGCTCCAATTGATTATGCAGGGGAAGATTCAGGGCAGGCGCAGCATCGGGAGGAGAAGGATGTCTTGGCTGAGGAACCTCAGAGAATGGTTTTCTTGCAGTTCTGTTCAACTGTTCCGGGCGGCAGCTTCTAAGGTTAGAATTGCCATGATGATAGCCAACCTTCGCAGCGGAGATGGCACTTGAAGAAGAAGAATATAAGGATTTCCCTGAACATTTAACAATACTTGTGGTTCTTTTTCTTCATTAGTTACTGGTTTGTTGAAAACTTTACGTTTTGGATAATCAACAGTACCATAAGAATCAAATCTTTGCATTAAGTTATGAAAAGTATGGGTATTAGGCTGGCGTTGCTCACGATACTTCAATTAGGTAAATTCTTTGAGCAAGAAGGCAATATTTTTGAGCCTCTCCTATTGTATAAATCATATCTATTAACTCATTCTGTGGAAAATTCATTTTACAATATAAGATGAATGCAAAAAAAACCAAACTACACTACATAAAAACCAAAAGAAGCGATTGCGGTTATAAATTTGACACACAGAAAAATGTTCTTTTACATTGTTTTTGCCATGGCTACTATGATAATGAAGACTATTTCTGTAAAAAAGTATGGAAAATAAGAAAAACTGAAATATCTCAAAAACTATTATAAATAGGTATAGGATATATTGAACAAAACTTTTAGGGTTTTTATTACTCTATTAAATAACATGTACCATTTAAAAAAAAGATATTTATTCATTTAAACTTGTTCAAATTTGAGCCGATGTGTTCAACACCCTGTAGCTTTTATTGCAAATATTAGGTAAAAATTATGTTAACTTGTCCTTGACCTTGCTAAATTCCAAATTTGAATATAGTTGTCACAAAATTGAAAACGTTATTTAGGATTGAATTGATGCTTGAAAATGTGACTTTTTTTTCTTTAAACTTAATTATCTCAGAAACTATAAAGTTTTGTTATAGTAAACCTTCAATAAAAAAGATTTAAAATTATAAGCTAAATCGAAAATACGATTCGTATATAGGGTGTTCTATTTAAAAAAATACAACTTTATGCTGTCCTAGTTTTTTGGCTCACCCTGTAGAGTCCTAAATATTTTTAAAATATGCGTAAAAATAAACTGTATCAAACAATAAATATAGTTTCTTTGTAAATTTCACCGAAAAGGCACAAACTTACTTCATCCAATCATTGACTCGCTTGGTATATTTTTTTTATGTATGTACACCGATTACTCCGGAACGGCTACACCGATTTGAATGAAATTTTTTACGTTCAGGATGTTCGCCCCCTCCCCCCCAAACTTTGAGTTAAGGAAAATATACCCGATTTTGCCTTTTATATTATAGTTTATTCAATAACTAGAGAGAGTAATAAATCATTTTTTACCTTTTTTTTTCTTCGAAAAATTCCTGTGTTCTTTAGTCCGGTGTCTTTGGCAAAATCTGTTAGACATATATATTTTCCATAGGAATGGGTTAGAAATTTTATAATCAAAAATACCGGTCTATAATAATGGATCATTTGAGTTGGATAACAGTAGATATTTGGATGTGTGAAGTGTTAAAAATGATTTTAATCCTTGTCATAGGCGTCGGAAGGAGGTTTATTTAATCACAAGTATTTATGAGAATATTATTTCGGTAATAAACTTAAAATAAGAAGTTTTTATAATGTTATTTTATTTCTTATGATTTCTTAATAATTTACATACACTACAAAATATATGCTGATACTAAATACACTACAGAAAAACTGTGACTATTTATTTTATTTTTACAACAATTATTACATCGGCCTCCGACGCGCTATTTATAGGCACGCTGCCGCCGCCCCGGTCGGCCAGTACCGCCGCAAGCGCTACTTCCCGCAATTTTAAATCTGTAATATCTTCGAAAATATTCATTTAAATCTTGTGCTGTAAAGGACCATATAGATCTATATTAAATCAACAATGTATTTAAGCTATTTAATTGGATAAGGATTAATGCTGTATTGGTTAAAATCGCTTCAAAATTTGCCATTATTTGTCGTAAAAAGTAAATGACAAAAAAATGTTATTGTGGGATATCCATGAGAGATAGACATATACCATCGCGGAGTTTTCTGTAGACCTTTTCAATGTGTACAAATAATTAGTACATTATTTTGATAAATCTCGTAGGGTTCAGCCTGCGTTTGCAATGTAAGCGGAAAAAAATATGATAATTAACGACATCACATTAGAAACCTCAAAAATAACAGTATTTCTCCACTATTTAATGGATGTTATTATACATATAAACCTTCCTCTTGAATCACTCTATCTATTGAAAAAAACCGCATCAAAATCCGGTGCGTAGTTTTAAAGATTTAAGCATACAAAGGGACATAGGGACAGAGAAAGCGACTTTGTTTTATACTATGTAGTGATTTTGACATATTTAACACAAATCACAACTGTATTTTTATTATTTTTAAGTTTGGCATAGAAACCGTTTTAGGCACATTCAGACTAAAACATAGCCTTTTTTTCTCAAAAAATTCCAAGTTAAAATTTAAATACTTAAATTAAAAGCTTATAATATTTAAATATAATTAGATTTACGATAGTCCTCAGTTACCGGCAGCACTGGAGCAGGTAGGTTGGAGATTTCGGTAACATTTCATTACTCTCTCTAAGTTCCTGAATAGAGTATAGGAATGTGTATGCTTGCGATACCCCTCCCCTTCCCAAGAGCTTTGAGTTCTTGAAAATAGAACCGATTCTGCATTTTATATTAGGAATGTGTATGTTGCTGGCGCTCCCCAGCCTCCCCCCCCCCGTTGACAACTTGTTCTTATATGTGTATGCTGCTCGCATCCTCCCCCTATCGGTAACTTGTTTTTTCTTGTGATCGCCCCCCCCCTCTCCAAGAGCTTCAAATTCAGAAAAATAGACTCGACCCAGCCTTTTACACTAGAAATGGGAATGTTGCTAGTGCCCCCCCCCCCCACCCATCGACAACTTGCTTTCGCTTGCCATACAGTACTTTTGTGATATCACCGCCCCCCCCCCCCCCAAAGAGGGAGGCTGGATCCGCCCCTGAGCTCAGATATCACCATTTTCAATCTGCATGAAAGAATTGTCTATTTTGACTGGACTAAAACTAATTTGATGAATTTTCGAACGAAATCAAATATCTTTTGGGAGAAAATGCTACATAAATGAACCAGGAAAGATTCCAGAGGAAAAAATATTTGAGGAAAATTGTGTTGTAATCTGGAACACTAATAAGATCACTATTTTATTTGCTTACATGTTTTGACATACTCATACAAATTAGCCATTCAGTTGTTGAATAATTCACCTAAAAACTTTATCTTTAATTAGCTTATTATTTGCGTTACTTCCTTCTGTCCACGTGACAGTCCCGATTTGGTCATGGACGATATTTTTCTAACAGGCCAGAATGTTTTCTCCTTCCCACGATTTTTAACGTCATCAATTTTTATCCCGTTCTTAATTTGTTATGTGTTTCTTAATAGGATACTGTAAGTTCTTATTTAAAGAGTTATATCTACCTCTCAAGTAAGAAATATTTTTTGTGACTAGTCTTGTAATATTATATATGGTTAGAGATGGAGATTATTACGAGTACTAGGTGATTTGAAAAGTTTTTAGACTACACATGACACAATAACAGTTAATGATTGAAAATAGTTTACTTTTCAGTGTAATTTCTCTTGGATTTAGTACACTTTTCCTAGTGATTCTCCAATTTACATAACTCGTTCCTGAAGTGATTGTCCTGAAGGCTTTTAGTATGTGACAGAATTTGATTATAGACTCCTGCTAATAAAATATTGAGGTAGCGTTAGCCATTCTGACTATAACCAATTTATTGCCACACATTAATCTGTAGCTATTTTTAATAACCTACAATTAAATTTCAGAATAATAAAGACACTCTGGGAGTCTGGACGTGCATCTTCTCTCTTGCAGCTTTAGTACCAAACACTACGGTTATTAAAGTTTACCACAACCATAACTCAGAACTTCAGCACTCAGGTAGTGTTGCTAATTAGCTGGACAGTTGTCATCTCTTGTTTACAGCTCCCACAGCAGTACGTCCGCACGTTAGTTCGCGTGAAGGTTATTAATTGAAATTAAATAAAACAAGTTTCTCAAAACGATAGTCTATTAACAAGAATAAATAGAAAAACGAACTATTTACAGTGAGAAACTTAAACCTAATAACAATTCAAAAAAAAAACTTACAGAATTGCTCTTATTGGCCAATTTAACAACCAAAAATATAAAACCCAATTTAGAAAAAAAAAAACACTTATAAAGAGCTTACTAAAATATTGAACAGAAAAAAGAAATAAAACGCGAAAAAAACAGCTATTTATATTACTTAATCGAACCGTATGAAAATCGCGAAATGCCCCACTAAAATAACACACGATAATCCCTTAATTTTCCAAATTAAACAAAGATAACCTTCTTTCCCGACGATTATACCCGTGACGTAATTATTCTACGGCACTGGTACTCACGGTACCGTTCTAACGACATTTAAATTATGAATGAAATTTACTATTCCTTAAAAGAGTGTCTTCGAATCTTACACCCCCTCGACACCCCTCTGATTCCCGTTTGTACCCATGTTAGCCGATGGAACCCTGTAAACGTCAATTTCTTTCCCTTAAAGTTCGAAGGTTTCGATCGTTACGTGCTGAGGGCGTTAGCTATTCTATACCGGATGTTTGATTCTCGAATTGGCCTCTGAGCGTCTAAATCCTAATTTTTATATAACAGAGTAGTAAAACAAACTAACCTACGTCTTCCTATAACGAAAAGAATATATGTTAAAGACTGTAAAAAAAATATTCACTTTTCTTGGCTGTTTTGGCAATAAACATCTTAACTCGTTATTTCTTGTGAATAGAAAAAACAGTGATTAATCAAAACTCTTTTTACAAATGGCCAAACGATATATTTCTATTATAGTGAGTTTATTTGATCATTGTTTTGTTTCCTAATAATGGGAAAATCGTTCAATATTCTAAGACATTTTAACGGTTTGTGCATATACCATATGTTATAAACCTCCCTTATCTTTCAGTTTTATTTACATAACCAGGGCAGAATTACTTGGAGTGATTTACAGGCAATTCTAAGAGAGGGTCTTATTACGTCTTCATAAATTAACTGACTTTATGTATTTTTTAAGAAAACCTTTAAATAACAAAGATATTAAAAGTTAAGTTCGAAAACTGATTTATTTTTTCTTTACACGTTCTTGGATGGTGATAAAAAAATATAACTACCCTACTCCCACGAGAAATCTATTCACAGAGTGATTATTTAATTATTCATTTTAACAAAATATAGTTCACATTGAACAGTGTAAAATATTTAATATTTGTTCCATTACAAACACAGTGCATTTTAAAACTGCTATATCTCGGCAACAAATATATTTAGAGAAGTCTAGCAAAGCTCAAAATTTTCGTCTTGAGCTGTAGAATAGTCCTGTGAATTATATTCATGCCTATCATTTATCGGTCATGGTTGAAAATGTCGATAAACAAATTATTTGCCATTTTTTTAACAAAAAATCCAATATTAAACTAACGTAACTTTTTTATAAACATTGCAAAAATAATTTCTCAAGACTCTTTTTAAAGCTGATGATTTTACCTTTAAAATGAGTGGTTTCCAAGCTCATTTCATAACTACAAGCCGAGTTATGAGTCAAAGAGCTCGTACAACTCGCAATTTTTCAATTTTGCAACACTAAATTTGCAATAACTTCGGCCCGAATCAATATTTTTCGATAAACATTGGACTAGGAAATTTCTGTTGAGTAGAGTTATCGATCTGCGATGAAAAAGTATTCATATATATTGCTAATTATTTTCTATAGCGTTTTAAACAATTAAATTTTTAATAACAAGTATGAGCCATTTTGGCGGCTAAGCAAACTTGTCCATTCATAATATATCGGTGGCCATGCCATACTTTTCACACTTAAAAAACGATATTTTCATTAGAATAATAATTTGGCAGCTTTTTACTATTTTCTTTTTATATACGTATGTATATGCATACTCTAAAGCGACAACATCGTTGATCTACGAAACTGACCTAGGTGCACGATTATGTTGTAATAAAATACGCAAAGGTCTGGTTTCCTGGTCGGTGTGCAACATAACCTCTTCCTTGTTTTCTTTATTGTTTACTCATGCTTTATACTTGTTTGCTTTCTGGGACATTCATTATAATAAATGTAATAATTTATTTTGCTTGCGTTGCATTTCACGCAACTGATTTTTTTCAATGGCCAGTCTATGTCTATTTATAAACATACAAAGAGATATTACTCAGAAAATAAGTTCTTCGGAATGACGTTATGGTCTCTAAAAAAAATCAATGTTACCACAGTCATAATGTTGTCAGATGTAAATGAAAACGGTCATAAAATACGTTTAATTTAGTTCCTAAATTACTAAAATCTATTTTAGTTTTACTTCCTGATCACTACTTCCTGTTATAAAAATTGCTTGAATATTTCTATATATATATATATATATATATATATATATATATATATATATATATATACAGGGTGAGTCAACGATTGGATGAAGTAAGTTTATGCCTTTTCGGTGAAATTAACAAAGAAACTATATTTATTGTTTGATACAGTTTATTTTTACGCAGATTTTAAAAATATTTAGGACTCTACAGGGTGAGCCAAAAAACTAGGACAGCATAAAGTTGTATTTTTTTAAATAGAACACCCTATATACGAATCGTATTTTCGATTAAGCTTATAATTTTAAATCTTTTTTATCAAGGGTTTACTTTAACAAAACTTTATAGTTTCTGAGATAATTAAGTTTAAAGAAAAAAAGTCACATTTTCAAGCATCAATTCAATCTTAAATAACGTTTTCAATTTTGTGACAAATATATTCAAATTTGGAATTTAGCAAGGCCAAGGACAAGTTAACATAATTTTTACCTAATATTTGCAATAAAAGCTACAGGGTGTTGAACACATCGGCTCAAATTTGAACAAGTTTAAATGAATAAATATCTTTTTTTTAAATGGTACACCCTGTATATTTTCATGTTATTTAATAGAGTAATAAAAACCCTAAAAGTTTTGTTCAATATATCCTATACCTATTTATAATAGTTTTTGACATATTTCAGTTTTTCTTATTTTCCATACTTTTTTACAGAAATAGTCTTCATTATCATAGTAGCCATGGCAAAAACAATGTAAAAGAACATTTTTCTGTGTGTCAAATTTATAACCGCAATCGCTTCTTTTGGTTTTTATGTAGTGTAGTTTGGTTTTTTTTGCATTCATCTTATATTGTAAAATGAATTTTCCAAAGAATGAGTTAATAGATATGATTTATACAATAGGAGAGGCTCAAAAAAATTGCCTTCTTGCTCAAAGAATTTACAAAATGAAGTATCCTGATCGACGCCAGCCTAATACCCATACTTTTCAAAACTTAATGCAAAGATTTGATTCTTCTGGTACTGTTGATTATCCAAAACGTAAAGTGGTCAACAAACCAGTAACTAATGAAGAAAAAGAAATACAAGTATTGTTAAATGTTCAGGAAAATCCTTATATTGGTAGCCGTCAGTTAGCAGCATTATGTGAAACATCACAATCCACCGCTAATCGTACTACCAAGAAATATAGGTATCATCCATATTACATGGAATTACACCAAGAATTGCATGGACAGGATTTTGAAAGTCATGTAAACTTTTGTCGTACAATAAATGCGGAGATTCAATTAAATCCAAATTTATTATGCAAGGTAATGTTTAGTGATGAAGCTACTTTTAGAAGTAACGGTGCCGTAAATAGACGCAACATGCATTATTATGCCACAGAAAACCCATTTTGGATTAGAGAGGTGCAACATCAAAACCACTGGTCATTAAATGTTTGGTGTGGTATTCATCATAATCGAATTATTGGACCCCACTTTTTTTATGAACCACTAAATGGCCATAGTTACCTGAACTTTCTACAAGAAGAACTACCCCAACTGCTTCAAGGTCTCGATAGGGATGAGCTCGACAGTATGTGGTTCCAGTACGATGGTGCGCCTCCGCATTACCATCGTGAAGTTCGTGCGTTTTTGGACCAACGATATCCGCAAAAATGGATTGGACGTGGGGGTTTCATTGAGTGGCCACCAAGGTCTTGCGACATCACCCCATTAGATTTCTTCCTATGGGGTTATATTAAAAATAAGGTGTATGTTAATCCACCAACAACAGTGGAAGATATGCGAAACAGGATTAGGGGTACCTGTAGAACAATAACGCCACTAATTTTGTCCAGGGTCCGAGAAAATCTGCAAAAAAGACTAAATTTGTGCATTGCACAAGAGGGTCGTTTATTCGAATACTTATTAAAAAGAAATAATTAATCTCAGTATTTAATATTTAATTTTTTTGTTTCAATTTAGTATAAAAGTAAATATGTATTTGCCTTGTCGTTATTGTTGTGTTAATTTTTTCACATTATGTTTAATTAAACTATTGCCATTGTAATATAACGAATAATGTATTTCATCATATTTAACCACATTCTGTTTATTTCTGTAGTTTATTTTTATTATTTTACATGGCTACTATGATAATGAAGACTATTTCTGTAAAAAAGTATGGAAAATAAGAAAAACTGAAATATCTCAAAAACTATTATAAATAGGTATAGGATATATTGAACAAAACTTTTAGGGTTTTTATTACTCTATTAAATAACATGAAAATAAACAGTGTACCATTTAAAAAAAAATATATTTATTCATTTAAACTTGTTCAAATTTGAGCCGATGTGTTCAACACCCTGTAGCTTTTATTGCAAATATTAGGTAAAAATTATGTTAACTTGTCCTTGGCCTTGCTAAATTTCAAATTTGAATATATTTGTCACAAAATTGAAAACGTTATTTAGGATTGAATTGATGCTTGAAAATGTGACTTTTTTTCTTTAAACTTAATTATCTCAGAAACTATAAAGTTTTGTTATAGTAAACCCTTAATAAAAAAGATTTAAAATTATAAGCTAAATCGAAAATACGATTCGTATATAGGGTGTTCTATTTAAAAAAATACAACTTTATGCTGTCCTGGTTTTTTGGCTCACCCTGTAGAGTCCTAAATATTTTTAAAATTTGCGTAAAAATAAACTGTATCAAACAATAAATATAGTTTCTTTGTAAATTTCACCGAAAAGGCACAAACCTACTTCATCCAATCGTTGACTCACCCTGTACTATAAAAATATTGTAATATCCTAAAAAGAAGTAATTAAAAATGCTAAAAAAATTAAAAAACTTAATGTTCATCAGTGATCTTTAATCACAATTTTGTTAACAAAAAGTCAAATAAGAAGGCATTACTGGACTCTTCCTTCAACTATTGAAAATGAAAAAGATTTTTTGGACAATGCAAATTTAACTTCAGCAGAATACAAAGATGCTCTAACAGTGTTTTCATCGATTCAGCAAGTCCACAAGAGGTAGAAATATAATCAAACAACTAAGGAATGGAAAACAACACATTATGATGACTTTCCTATTTCACTTTTAAAGCTGTCTTGCAGTCAGTTAGTTGTGCTACTGGCTCATTTCATAAATCCATCCATTCAAGAAGGCACTTATCTATCACTCTTAAAAGTTGCCTAGATAAAACCAATATTTAAAAATGGTAATCTCAATGAACTTAAAAACCCTAGACTGATATCACTGCTCTCAAATATAAATAAAACTTTCAAAAAATTGTATATAAAAGGCTTGAAATTTTTCTTGAACAGCAACAAGTATTATCTGAAAAACAAAACGATTTTAAACAGGGCAAATCCAGAGTTAGAGCTATATATCAAGCTCTGCAGAAAATCATAACATCCACGAATGAACGAAAGACTACCATCGTAGTCTTTTTAGATTTATCAAAGGCGTTCGACCGTGTGGCTGATTCCATGCTATCTAGAAAACTAAAGGCTTATGGAGTCAGAGGAGTTGTACTTAAGCTTTTGGAGTCCTATATGTGTAAGCGTAGACAGTGTGTGGTCGGCAATACTAGTAATGGACGGCAGTGGAAGTTAAGCTACAAAGAAATAAAAAAAGGTGTGTCTCAGGGCTCGGTCTTAATCTTGCTTTACATCATCTACACGAATGATGTTAGTAGTGTCTATGAGGTGGTTCAGACTGTGGAACGGCTGAGATGAATAATTTGTTTCTAAATGTCAATAAAACTCAAATAACAAATCTTAGATAAGGACCCACTGAAGCAATACTTAGACAGATTGGATCAACGCAAGTAATAAACGTAAGAGTCAGCTAAATTTCTTGGTTTTGTGATAGATCAAAGAATGGACTGGGTGCACATGTTGAATTGGTAGCAACAAATATGTCCTAGTACTGCTTCGCCTCGAAGTAAATAACTGAGGAAGTTAGTTCGATAGCTGCCTTTTCAGCATATCATGCTTACGTATAGTCACGAACAAGATCTGGTATTATGCTGTGAGGAAATTCAAGAAATTCAGAAAGGGTTTTTATACTACAGAAAAGATGTTTAAGAACTATCTTTAATTTACCCTATCGGAAATTATGTAAACCATTTATATATATATATATATATATATATATATATATATATATATATATATATGTTTATGCGGCTATGCGGCTTTCACGGAATCCTCCGTGTGAGATGCAATACCAGTGGATATATCCACATTATGCCGTTGTAGTGCTGAAATCGCATTCAGCAAACGTACAACTATATGAAACTCCGTGTATAAATGAAATAAATTGCGATCAGTAAATGCAAACTTCGTTCCAATCATACCCTTTCCGTGTTAGAGATTGCACAGTTTGAATAAATTGCGATGCAACACAATCCATCCCATTTCACCACCATCAAGATGATGGCCCACCTGTACTACCATACCGAGAAGAAAGTCAAAACTTACCCTCCCCGCCACAGTGATACGACAGCGGTATAGGTTTCGTCTCTACTAGACTCATCAGGGTACCGACATGCACCTGTCTGTGCAAAGAACAGATCGGAAGGAAGCATGCAACACTGAACGCGGCTTCGCCGACCTTCCGCCGGATGGCATATATATGTTTATGCGGCTTTCACATATATATATATATATATATATATATATATATATATATATATATATATGAATGATTGTATTTCTTTCATATTAGATAATGAAAATTATTCTGAAGATCTAAAAGGACAGAATCTACACAACTCCAGATTCAAAAGCGATCTAAAAACTGAGAAAGCAAAATTTGCTTTTGTGCGGGGGAGTGCGGTGCATTATGTCTTGGATGTTTGGAATAAACTCCCAATAAATTTTAGACAAAAGGCATTCCATATAATCAGAAAAAATCTGAAACCATACCTACAAGAAAATCTTCTATTCTATAGAAGAGTATATGAAAGAGGACCTTGGTCACATTCTCAACTAACCTTAAGTCTACAGATAAGAGCTAGAGAATGAATGGGTTTTTTGAGTATTTTTAAAGTGTTTTTGTATGTCTCTTTTATATTTTCTTGCTCTTGCTGTGTAGGATCGGAACTATCAATGAATGTGCAGGAAAATAACTTATAGATCCCTAATGTTTCCACTATTTATTAATGTACTTAACACCTATTACAAACATTCCATTATTAATTAAGTTTATAACCTTCAATATTGTTATACCATTATATTTTTATAGTAGGGTAAGGCATTAGATTTAAGTATTTTAAATATTTTTGATTTGATATATATATATATATATATATATATATATATATATATATATATATATATATATATATATATATATTAGTATTGAATATTGTAGTGTATATTTTTGGAATATGTATTTAAAAATATAATAATTTTGATTCGCTGTTCCCAAGATTTCACGAATTTACTAAAATGGAAAAATCGAACATATATGGCATTTTTTTTTTCATTTCTCACAGTAATAATACATCATTAAATCTGTCATCACTTGTCGTAGTTCTAAGAAAATTTTTAACGATTTTCAATTGGCTAAATGAACTTTTATTAATTGTAGTTATATAACAAACCAGCTGTACTAACAAAATTATGCAACGTGCTAACTTTAACATAGAAAATTTAAAGATCAATATCTTGAAGCGAATTAAAAATTAAATTTCAAATTTGGAACGTTCTGCAAGCTTATTATATTAGACTTTGGAGACACATAATGAAGCTAGAGCAGCATAAATTGTATATAACGAAGGATACTTACAATATCGAATATTTTAAAAAAGTATCAAAAGACTGGATATTTCGTACGAAAAGTATAACGCACTGCTCGCTTTTGTAAAACAAGAATCGAATTTAATAACTGCCGACTACAGAATCCCCAAAATGCAATTCCGTATCTCAAATGAGATTGAATCAACGAAAAATACACTGTTCTAGCCCCATTTGAATCTAATTCCCTTGACACTGTTCGTACCGCATAACACCCGGCAGCTAACTTCTTATTTAATGCCATTATATGGTCAGTAAATTTCAACTTATCGTCAATAAGTATACCTAAAAATCTGGTTACTAGCTTATTCCCTATAAAATGATTAAGTTAAACTATCACAGGTAAATTTGAAACTTAACACGTTGGTTTTAGTAAAATTAAAACTTAAACAATTTGCAGCACACCATTCATTCACTCTAATCAAGTCATACTCGATAATATGTTTCAAATCACAGCCATTCTTTCCACGCCATAAAATTGTTGCGTCATCTGCAAATAATGTAAATGTTCCTCGGATATCAATTTTGGTCAGGTCATTTATATATAAAAGAAAGAACAGAACCTTATGGGACGCCACAACTCAGAGAAGAGACACTGGAAAATTCTCCACCGTACTTAACCATTTGCTGCCTATTCGAAAGATAGGAAGCAAACCAATTTAATGCCACTCCTCTAATACCATACAATTCGAGCTTACTCAAAAGTACTTCGTGATTCACACAATCGAACGCCTTTGAGAAGTCACGAAAGACCGCAGCCGCGACATCGCCTTCTAAAAAAGGAAAAACTGCGTCCGTAGTGTTCTTGGAAGTCTGAAAACCACACTGACATTCAGACAGAATGTTATGTTGGCTAAGAAAATTTGTTATTCTTCCTTTAACCAGTTTTTCAATTATTTTAGAAAGAGTGGGCAGGAGAGATATTGGGCGAAAGTTTGTCGGTTGACTCCGATCTCCACCCTTATATACTGGTATTACTGTAGCTGTTTTAAGACATGATGGAAATATACCATTTAATAAAGAATGATTTACAGCTCTAGACAGGAAATGCAGTTAGATTGGTCATCATTCTTGCGAACCCGTTCTAAAAATCGGGATAAATTGGCGAACCCTTGTGTAGGCATTAATGATAGTAACTGCAAAAGTAAAATTGGATTATTTAAATTTAAAACGGTCTCCAGAATGTGTTGAGTGCCAAGAAATACATTTAGATGATCGATTCTTCAGCATGTCTCTGAGCGTAACCCATAGAGTTTTCTGAACCTCTTTTTTGTGGTTATTATCAAATTGTATAATTAAGATGAATTGAAATATTTGTTAATATTACATTTCATGAATGTTTTGTGATTCAGAATAGTGATAATTTTTTAATTTTTAATTAAATAAATTATTTTTATCATTTAGTCATACTCTCTTAGTTATTTGATTATCATAATTAGGTTAGTTTTTGGGTTAGTTGAATAGTCGTCAGACAGTTGTATCTACCTAACCGAACCTCGTCCTTTTGTATATCGTATGAAGGTCAATGCATTGTTATTATATTATATTTTAGTAGATGTGCAAATAAAGACCTTAATTATTATTATTATTATCAGATTTACAAGCCAGACGGCTTTGCACTCCCTCCAGGGATTATTCACTCATACCAGGCATACAAAGACACCAAAAGTATGAAGCTCTGTGGGAACCCTTTCCATGTTATCGGGTCCTAGGTGAGGTGGTCTGCTGTATTTCCTACAAACTTTCGGACGGTCCGCGCGGTTGCAAAGAGAGTTGCTTTCTGCATCGGTTTATACAGATGCTCACTAAGACCCAGTCCCTTGATGTTCTGCAGGAGGTTCTTTGGTATCACTCCAGTTATTGACAGTATTATGGGAATCGTTTGGACGCTGTTCATTGGCGTTTGTCTTCGGTTTACACCTCCAAATCTCTGTATTTGGCGGTCTTCTCGTTGTATTTTGGCCTTCAGCAATGTCCTCTCTAGTGTCGTTGTTTGGTTGTTCTTCAACCTCGGGGTCTGGCTGTGGCGCAACTTATGCGATTTCGTCATTGATGTCGTCGGTGCTTCTTATCTCTCCTTCGATTTTCGTTTTGATGATGTTAAATCGCGCTTCTGAGATTAGTTTATTTCGGAGAATAGCTCTATATTGGTCTGCTATTCTCTGTTGTGACACTTGTAGATGTGGATATTCTCTACAAGATTCGGCATGCAGCTGTTGTCTATAGCTGACCGTTTCCCGTCCTAGTTCAGTCACCCTATAAAAAATGCGCATTATTGTTTCATTCATGGATGTTGTTCATTTCATGCGCTGTCTTGGAAGTCCTGTCTGAGTAAGCGCTGATTGAGGTTCCTGCGAAACACCCTCGAGGGTGGAGCTCTCTCTGTTGTTTGGCTGTTATGTTGTTGTGGCTGGACTGTAGCTTCTTGTGCGACAGGAGTCTGCCTCCTCAATACCCTGCCACTTAAAGGTACCAACAACCATCGACATCAGGATTTAACACTAAAAATATTAGGAAATCGTTAAACTCTTTGTGCCCTATACCCAAAAGTAAACAACACAAAAGAAATACTATTCAGAAAACAGTTGAAATTACATCAAGCCCTTATAAAAATAAATTGGAAGAATCAGTTGCAGCTAAACGAGTAAAAACCACAGGGAAATTAAAGAAGATACCCGGAACTACTACTAATATTACATTAATAAATAAAGAAAAAGCACAAAATATTAAAAACGAAGAACGAAAGAAAAATATTATTAAAACTCAGAAGAGAAACAGATTTTCTTCTACAAGCAGTGAAGATGTTGTTTTAGAAAAAGTTAGGCAGGCAGAAGTGAATGTAGGAAAAACTAAAGCAATAAAAAAAGGACAAGCACAAAATAACAGAGACGTACTGAAAAAGAAAAAGATGAGGAAAACTCAGAAAAGACAAAGATCTTCATCGACGAGCAGCGATGACTGTGGGGATGTAGTTCTAGAGCTGACAGACGACAATGATAATGATGATGACGAGGAAGATGTTTGTGCAATATGTGAGATTCACTACTTTGACAAAACTGGGCCAAACGTTGACTGGATACAGTGCGTTCGTTGTCATAGATGGGTTCACGAAACCTGTACATCGAATCCCGATATTTGCGATAATTGTTTAAACTAAAACAGGGTAAAAGAAAATAAAGAATTTGATCTCAGTACATTAGTAGATAAATAATGGATGACTGACTAAATAATATTCTTAAGTAAAAGTGATTCATTCCATTTTCATATATCATTTAATTTTAGAAAGAAAGTATTTAAGTTTGATAAATGTTAAATTTTTTTTTAGACTTTAATACGTTTGTTTTTTTTGGCATATTATGACTGATTCTATTGAAGAAATATTTAATTTTTGTTAGCACTTTTTCATTAATAATAAAAATATAATCAATACATTTTGTGTATCATTAAAACCATTTTATTTTACTTTATTATAATGTTTAGAAGTCTCTTAAGTCTTAGTGGTACAATTTACCTAACCCGTGGTACAATTAAACCGACTGGTTGGGTAAATTGTTCCAGAGGAAAGCCTTTAGGAAAACGCATATTTTGTGAAATCCGTTAAGAGTATGGTATTGATGTTGCGGTACATGTTAAATGGGATTCTAAACTATGTGACTCATGATAAAGAGCTTGTTTTAATTAATATCAAAAAAGATATCTTGCAAAAAAGGTACAATATATCCGACTCTCCCCTAGGTAGTTTAAGGTAAAGAAAAAAATCAAGTGATTTAAATTATTTAAATTAAAAAAATAGAGAACACTAAAAGAACCAAGACGTAAGGAATGAGCTACAAGCTAGAATAAACGAAAATCTAAAAACACTCGAAAGCAAGGAGGAATACCGAAACTGCAAGAACATAAACGAAAAATGGTGCGGAGTCAAAGAAGCCTTAATGGAACCGTCAATAGATATTCTGCAGAAAGAAAAACCCACAGGAAAGAAAGAATGGATAACTAGCGAAATTCTTAATTTGATGGATAAGAGAAGAAGCTATAAAGGAAAAAATGAACAGCGATATAAAGAAACACAACAAATAATCCGCACAAAAATCAGAAAAGCAAAAGAAGACTATTACAAACAAAAATGTGAGGAAATCGAGGAGTTACAGGCAAAGCATGATTATTTCAATACACACAAAAAAGTCAAAGAACTCGCCGGCACCACCAAACAAAAGCAGCTCAATATACTATACGACGACAGCGGAAAAATGGTCCTGGAAATAGAACAAAAACTGGAAATATGGAAGAATTACATTACACAACTCTTCAAAGGTGAGAGACAACAAACTAATCTTGTAAATATTGAAGCGGAAATAGGCCCGGACATAATTAAAGACGAAGTGATATACGCAATAAACATGCTAAAGAACGGAAAAGCTACAGGTCCGGACCAACTGTCAGCAGAAATTCTTAAACTGATAGAGGAGGACCAGATTCATATTCTGGTAGAGTTAATCAACACCGTATATAAAACAGGAATAATACCAAATGAATGGTTGTTATCAACTTTTATACCCCTCCCAAAAAAGAAAAATGCCAAGCATTGCTCCGACTATCGTACAATAAGCCTGATGGTTCACACATTGAAGGTCCTGTTGAAGGTGATCCATAACAGAATATTCAGGAAACTAGATGTGGACATCAGCGATACACAATTTGGATTCCGTAAAGGCCTAGGAACAAGAGAGGCACTGGTCGCACTTAATGTCTTGTCACAAAGATGCCTAGACATGAATCAGGATCTACACGTGTGCTTTATAGACTACAATAAAGCCTTTGACAAAGTTAAACATGATCAACTCATCGAATCATTGGTAAGGAGAAGGATCGACCTCAGAGACATAAGAATAATCTCAAACCTATACTATGGCCAGAAAGCAGCAATGCCAATAGAAGACATAACATCAGAGGAAATAGAAATACAGAGAGGGGTTCGTCAAGGGTGTGTACTTTCACCAATTCTTTTTAATCTGTATTCGGAAGATATAGTAAATAAGGCACTTGCTGATCAGGACATAGGCATTAAAATTAACGGCATGACAATAAATAATCTGAGATACGCCGACGATACAGTTCTTTTAGCTGGAACACATGAAGACCTACAGATGCTAATTAATAAAATGGTCACAGTAAGCGAAGAATATGGACTCTCACTGAATATAAACAAAACAAAATATATGCTAGTAACAAAAACAACTCGGGACATTCGTACGGTGTGTGTAAAGAATCAACCTATTGAAAAAGTAAGAGAATACAAGTACCTTGGCACAACCATTAATGAAGACAATGACAGCTCCCAAGAAATACGAATCAAAATCGAACAGGCCAGAAACACATTTATAAGAATGAAGAGGCTTTTTTGCTGCCGAGATCTAAACCTTGAATTAAAAGTACGACTGCTGAGATGCTATGTGCTGTCTGTACTGTACTATGGGATGGAGGCTTGGACACTGAAAATGTCTGACATGAGAAGACTTGAGGTATTTGAGATGTGGATATACCGGAGAGTGCTGAGGATTTCATGGGTAGAGAGAATAACCAACGAGGAAGTAATGAGACGTATGCATAAGAAAAAAAGAAGTGATTCTTACAATTAAAAGAAGAAAACTACTATATATGGGACATGTCATGAGAGGAGAAAAATACCAAATATTGCAGATTATTATGCAGGGAAAAATCCAAGGAAGGAGATCCATAGGAAGAAGAAGAAACTCATGGCTGAAGAACCTTAGAGAGTGGTTTGCATGCAGTAACAACGAGTTATTTAGAGCAGCGGTCTCAAAAATCAGGATTGCCTTGATGATTGCCAACCTTCGAAGCGGAGACGGCACCTAGAGAAGAGAATTAAAATTAATCCAACTCTGGTTGATTTATATAAAAACGTAATTCGTTCTAAATAAGTTAGTTAGTTAAACACTGAACACATCCGAAATATTGTTATTCTGTCTCCTTTTTGTCATCTGTAAAAAATCGTATCAAAGTGCCCCAACTTCCCCTAATATTTTGCCGATGGAAAGCTTTTTCAACGCAATTTTTATAAGTCCAAATCTACAATACTCTCTGCCAATGCGTGGGTAAAGAACAACATGTCTGCGTCTGGTGTTTGGGTTTTTAAATAATCTGCGAACGCAAACAGACATGCATTTTACTGCTGATAAAACACTGATTCGTTTTATACGGCTTTCGGAACTGCATACTTATTTTATCCTGATATTAAGTCATTAAATAAAATTATTAAAGTGACAACGCTAAAGGTCTTTACAGTCATTTTAAACTTGGCATTAAATGCAGTACCATTCTTCAATTATATTACTGATTATACAAAGTGTTCTAACCTTGCTGGCCCTTATATGGGTTCAAAGCCTTCTTTTGGAGGTGAAAATCGCACTTATCGTATTTTTGTTTGAAACCGTAAAACGGTGATTAATTAATTTTTGATTTCTTATTTTATAAATTAGGGGTTTTAAATTTTACGCGCCGTTTCCTATTTGGTAAAGTTTAAGGATATGGATTTAAATTAGTTATTTTATTGTGACGAATTGTGACGTTTCCGTAATACTAAAATAATAAATGTAATGTTTAAGTTCATATTTCCGATACGGTAATAATTACATGTATCAAGGATATAAACGAAAATTTTGTAATCGTTTCCGGAAGCCAGTAAATTTATCAGATAAAAACACATGATTTTCATGAGTTCATATATATATATATATATATATATATATATATATATATATATATATATATATATATATATATATATATATATATATATATATATACCCAAATAGCACACTTCAGTCCACTGGATATCCATCGTTTATCCAAAGCTGGACATACTGGGTATCCATGGGATGTCCAGAATTTGTCCACCAACATCCTTTGGATATCCACTGGACTATATGTTTGTCCCACTCATGGACGTCTTTTTGGATTCCATATATTGTCCAGGTATGGATCATTTTTGGATATTAATACGACTAATTTTGGATGTCCATATATTGTACATTCTTGACCCGATTGTGGACATATTATCCGATGGTATTGTGCTTTTGGGATAAATAAGTCATAATCTATTGTTCTCTCTTCTTGACGTTCCGCTAACGTGAATGGTAGATATTTTCAGAATTTGCTTAGGGTCCGAGATCTTACAGTACCTAATTAAACTGCACTTCTGAAGACACAGACCATTCATGTCATCAAAACATCGATAACAAGTAACCATAGATGGCCCTATTAGTCCCAAAAATTAAACAGATATAAATTACATTAGCGAACCAGGTAACACGAACTGGATCCACAAATTACACTTATTGATTACAATTGTCAAGTTTTTAATACAATACTATATAATATAAAATTTTATAATTAGTCGAATTGCAAGTGCTACAAAATATAGCTTCAATTGATTTAAATTGTTCAAGCTGTAGAAGGATCGCTATGAATAAGTTATCTGGTTCCATAGTAATAGGTACAATTTCAATTGGGTAATAGAAAATATACCAATTATTTAAATAAAGACTTTTTATTGTTACAATGATTATTTTTTTCTAGATTTATTTCTGTCGTTTATTCTCTTCAGCCATTGTCTAATCTCGTCTTCGGCTGTTTTTTATCGGCCCCCCATTCTTCTACAGCAGCTGAAAATTAATAAGGTTTAACGGTAAATGATGCAGTATTTTATGGTTTTGTAGGAATTTAAATCTCTCTCTCTCTCTCTCTCTATATATATATATGTATATATATATATATATATATATATATATATATATATATATATATATATATATATATATATATATATATATATATATAACCAAATGCATCGTTATTGCTTAGAGTGCTTAAACCAATAGATCAGAAAAAATTTTTTAACTGGGTATTATCAGAACAAGAGGATCTAGAGTTCAACGTGTGAAATCTGACACCCAATTTGTTCTTATTATTTACGAGTATGACAAATAAAACAGAGAGATTTTTTTCATCAAATTTTTATATTAAAGTGGTAACTTACCTACAAATAGTGAACATAAGTTCTTTAAAGGGCACTTTACTGTTCCATCATATGTATAATTCTTGGAAAGGCTATCTGTCATTGTTACAATAAAATATCTTTTAATAAGTTAATATGTATAATTTCCTCCAATTTTTGCTAATTGTAAAACCTAAAATTATATTACTTTATTGAGATAATTAAACGTTAATTCCACATATGCTAGCCTAAGAATATTTTTGACTTTAAGAATCAAAGTAAAAAAATATATATAAAATAATCCTGTAAATTAAGTTCTTTTTTATCAATAGACTCATACACATAAAGAAGCATTACTCGAATAAGTTTCAGCTTTTATTTCAGGAAACGTGTAATAAAGTTAATGCATCTTTAAAGTTTAAATTGTCCTGAAGATCTTATGTGACTTGAGGCAGCTGATTATTTTCTTAAGTAAAATGATATTTGAACTCCTGCAGAAAATTCTTTGTACATACTTGTTCTTTTTTCCCTATTTAAGATTACCTGAATATCCTCTCTAATTTGGTACAAATTGGCTTTCACATAGGAATTTTATTTGGACCAATCTGTGGAAAATTCATCTAAAAAATAATTAAAATAAATTAAATTATAAGTCTAAACCTAGAGTCGAACTGTCAAAACTTTATTATATATTTTTTAACAATTATACTGCACAAAAATACACATCAATGTAAACTTTTACTAGCGTTTAATCCAAAATAGTCATAAAAAAATTAATATAATTATTCAAATTTGCTATAGCTTTTATTCCATTATAAATTTTGATAACATTTATTAATGCCAGCAATCTTATTAGACTGATTACTCAATAATGACTTTGTCAGAGAGAATTTTCTCTAAAATTAACAATTTTATTATTACACAAATTTACAACTCTATCTGTGCTCCATTTTAACCAACAAGATACAAAATTCATTGGCCTATCAAAATATTTGCACTTATTTGTAGTAATTTCCATTTAAATAAGTGATTGTATGAAAAAGTATAGCTACAAAAGCTATATTTTAACATACGTGTTTTGATACTGAATATTTTGCTCACTTTTATCAGCTTTTCGTCGGGCATGTCTGTAGTTTCGTTCGGTAATTTTTGGTATAATTAAAAAAATTAAATTAAAAATAACTATACTTACCATTAACGGTGGCATCTTCTTCAAATAAAAATCACACTTGATTTTAGCTCAACTAAAACTCCAAAGGTCTTTTTCAGCTCGACGTCAACACAATAATGGGCACAAAATATCTGAAGGGATATTTTGTGATCATGGCAGGTCGGCGGGTTAAGAAATGACAATTCTACAGGCCGATATTACAGTATCCGATTTTACCGACAACCCGAAATTTAATTAATGGACGTCTGATGGACTTACACTGGACATCCAGATATGGACGTCCATATAGATTACAGGTCATCACATCCAATGGACATCCATAAACGGTCCATGGACATACAGGACATTATATGTACCTATTCTGGATATCCAATGGAAATCTTGTGCTATCTGGGTATATATATATATATATATATATATATATATATATATATATATATATATATATATATATATATATATATACAGGTGTGGAAAATGCAAAACAGAAACTCTAAAGAAAGGGAATGTAATAGAAAGCGACGGACAACCCGTTTAGCCATGTTGAAGAAGTGAAATAAAGCATACTGTTGTATCGTAGCTTGCTTCCTGGTTTCCAGCAAAAATGGTGTCGGGCAAGGAGCTTTCGCTGGTTTCGGGTCGTCAAAACACAGTGGGTCGAAAGCACGGATTTGATATTAAAAAAAAATCGGATCCAACAATAGCAGACGGAAACTTTAAAATCATAAAAATAAATTCGAAAAACGTCTAATGTGGTTCAACGCTTTAAAAATAAAATAACAAGAATAATTGTATTTTCATGAATAAAATATTGCGCTTGACTTCAAGGTACATTTTAAATATAATACTATAATAATAAATACATGGATATCGATAATCGTTAAAAAGGCGAAAGTACTTTTTCCTCTATGCTTAAGACTTCTTAATAAATACCAATGCAAATAATTTGTAAGTAGTATAATATTTATTGATTCACATAAATGGATAAATAATACGACTGCAATAAAAATAATAAAAAACACTTTTTAATCACTGCCTTCTTTGTTAACAGCTCTTTTCTCATTCTCCAATACGTATGAATTGCTATCCGAATCCTTACTATGTCAAAAACAGTGTAAGGATCGATCGACGCGAAAAGTTTTGGAACACATCCTCCATATTTTTCTCGAGAAGATTTTCGGGCAAAGCCTAGGTGATAGATTCTTATTAACTTGTCCGTTGATTTTTGTGCATCTTTCGATAGTTTACCTATCGGTCATATTGCAAATCCTATGATGTCTGGTCAATGGAGTAAGTAATCTGTGGATTCCTGTTGGAATGTTGTACTACGAATATCCTTTAAAGAATAATCTTGCTATTTGAAGTTTGTATTCTCAAATCTTCTCTATTGCAGTTTAATATTCGTCTCCAATAGTTTGCAAAATGACGGGAAACCAGAGGATCAGTTTTCGCTTTACTTTTGCTATAATAGCTGGCTCATCACTGTTCTCGAAGAAACGTCGAGCTGTGCTGCCATCATTAGTTTAGGTTAATGCTTCCTTTCTTTGGCATGTCAACAAGAAGTCCTAATCTGTCTCCTTAAAGGCCTGTTGGATGGAAGCTTTTGTCTGTGCTTTCACCTCTTTGTCTTTCTGCTTACGGGCTTACCACTTCTGGGTGTCACATTGATACGACAAATACAAGCAGCATTCGGAGAATCGAATACATGCGCATAGAGTTAACAGTTGTAGCTTGAAATACTCTGTATTTACTGGGACACAGTATCAATGTTGATGAACTGAGATGTTGTTTGGCAGAGGTAACAACGTTGGAACGATTTCGCCCCAGCCAAAGCATTCAACTCTCCGTCTATTATCGTCATAAATAAGTTGTACTGTACTGAAGCTCGTGTGGAAAAGAGAACTCTTTTATATGGTGTAAGTTGTCTGGTTCGAGTTCATAATTTTCTATTTTCTTTAAAGACTTTTGTTCGGTTTTCTTAATAAATTCAAATTTCAGAGGCCCGCAATTCATAGTAGAGGAGGATTTGAAATTGTACAACACAATCTGTTTTTGTTGAGTTTGCGTGTTAATACCTGCTATCCAACCCAAATAATCCATTATTATAGACCGATATTTTTGATTATATAATTTCTAACCCATTCCTATAAAAAATATATCTATGTGTCTAACAAAGTTTGCCAAAGATCCCGGACTAAAGAACACAGGTAGTTTGTAAAGAAAAAAAGGGTCAAAAAAGATTTTTTACTCTCTCTTGAATAGATTACTTATTTTTTGTTGTTTTAAACTGATAAATAATTAATGGACTAGGAGTGGGTGGCATAAATAAAAATCCAAACTTCAAAATCTTTCTCTAATAAATAATGATAACAGATCGATTAAAAAAGTCAAAGGGTACTAACCCTGGAGTTATCGTCGATTTTGTTTGACATATTCACAATTTTATGTGAAAAAATTTTCACCAATTAAGTAATTATCTGTAATTTGGGTATAAATTATAATTTTATTACGTGTTTATATCATTAATTATGTTATTTTACATGTCTTTAACATACTCGATTGAATAACAAAAATTTCTATGATTAAAAAACATTTATGTAATAATAATTTTACTAATCTTCGGTCATACCAGTAGATTTAATCAACAATACATTTGTTTGAAGGTTAAATATGTTCGATGGGGATGTTTGAAAGACATAAATATTGTTCCGGACGGCCTATCTTTATACACACTCTGTTTTCTTTTTATAACCTTTATTGTCATCACTTGTCAAACAATTCAAGTTACTTCAACGCAGTCTGAAACTAAATTGTCTACGAAAGCTGATCTGGGCCCTTTTTTGTCGATACCAGAAGATTACGGATCTTTCGAGATGGATTTTCATACTACATGGTGTAATAACAATAAGAACCAGGAATAATCCGGCGTTTCTAGACCTTCTGTCATAGGCGTTCCATGTTGAAAATAAGGAAATAGAATTTCTAAAAAGTTCCAGACCTTTCATAGACGTCTCTTGAGGACATTAACAAAGGTAAAATTAATTAAATAAGTTAAGAACTCGTAGGAAATAAATCTAAAATCCTACAAACTACAAACGCGAACTAATATGAAATATATAAAGCTATAAAGTCTGTTACGATATGTTTACGTATTTTTGCTTTCAATTTTATTGCTTGTCGTGACTCTTTTCATTATTTTTATGTTAGAAATTACGGTAAAAATTTGCAAAGCGTGAAAAGCATGAAAATTATGTTTTTTGAAAAAATTTCGATACTCACTCCCTATTTCGAGGTCCTAGAATACAATTTTGGCCTTGATTTTTCATTATTTTTCCTCACTTTCCCGGAAAACTCAAAAAAAGAAAAGCGTCACTTCACAAAGCACTTTCTTTTCAGTTAAAAACCGAATTTACGTATTTATTTCCAATGAAACTAGTTAAAAAATATTGTATGTAATATGTTTCAATTATTTTTGCACAAATTTTAGCAAACCAGTTTAGAAAAAATTATATTTTCAGTGAAAAATCAAAAACACGTCTCGAAAACGTCATCGACGGTCAGACTATCTAAATTGGCCTCCGAATCACGTAAAAAGGTGCAACGTTGCCAGATTTAAAATTTCTTCATAATATAAACTATAAGATGTGTCCTCAGTCAACAACATAGTTTAATTTTTTTTAATATTCAGAACAGTTTCTAAGTAAAAATAATCTTAACCCTTCAAAAATATTGGTTGGTTTTGGTTAAGATAGGTTGGATCAGGTTTAGCTTGATTTTGGTTAATTTGGAAAACAGAAACTAACCTGAACTAATCTAAATTAACCTAGATTTAAAGTTTCCTGGTATAAGCTTTAAAATTTACCCATTACAGTTAACAACATAGTTTAATATTTGTAACGTATAAAAAGGGGTACAATGAATCTTAACCTTCCAAAATTTTTGGTTAGTTCTGGTAAGTACAGGTTAACATTAGTCTTGGTTACTTTAAAAAACTGAAATTAACCTGAATTAACCTGAACTAACCTAAACTAACCTGAACTATCCTGAACTATCCTGAACTATCCTGAACTAACCTGAACTAACCTAAACTAACCTAAACTAACCTGAACTAACCTAAATTGACCTAGATTTATTAATTAAAAAATGTCATTGTCCAGCAGAAACCTCGTGGAGGCGGGAAAGCTCTGCCACTCGACACTTTCTGCTAACGGGCATAAGCAACATGATCAATTCATATTATCTGTTTAAAACTACCGGTATTAGGAGGGAAACAAACAAAAGCAACTATAATCCTTAAAACCTTTAATATTTAGAGTCAAAATCGCACATCAAAGTACTGGTATTTGGAGGGAGACAAACAAAAGCAACTATAATCCTTAAAACCTTTATTATTTAGAGTCAAAATCGCACATCGAAGACATAGACATATGAGTAATTAATAGTTCTTCAATAATCAAAGGAAAGGAAAAAATTCTTTTTGGGACCGTTTCTTTCCAATTTAAACAGAAAGAGAAGAATATATAAAGAAATCGTTTTCGCAATCTGGCAACATCGCCGACTTCAACAAGTACGCCATCTTTAGCGAACTATGCAAACTATTATTTGTTGACGGCAGCCGTTTTTTTTTTGATTTGTTGTGATTTTTGTCGTGGTAATTTTTCGGATTTTTTCAATAAAAAAAAGTGCATATTTTTGAATTATTGTATAATGCATACCACTGTGGAATTCGTTGTTATAACAAAAGTTTAATGATTTAGTGAAAAAAATTGAACCTAAAGTAAAAAGTTATTTTCCCTGTTTTCCGCAAAATTGAGGAAAAATTATGGAAAACCGAGGACAGAATTGTGTTCTACGACCTCGAAATAGGGGGTATGTATCAAAATTTTTTCAAAAAAACGTCATTTTCCTATCATTTCACTCTTTACGAATTTTTTCCAAAATAAATCTAAAACTCTACAAACTACAAACACGAACTAATATTATGAAGTGTATAAAGCTATAAAGTATGTTATATATGTTATAAAATGTGTTTACGTATTTTTGCTTTCAGTTTTATGGCTTGTCGTGACTCTTTTCATTATTTTTGTGTTAGAGATTACTAATATAAATGCAATTAATATAAACAAAAAGATGATTTAAAAATTTGTTTTATTGGTAAATATTATTAGACATTGTTTACACCTGTGTAAGTCGCAATGTCTTTTCCTATTAAAGGGACAAAGTGCCATCATCATATTTTTTACGTTACAAAAAAAATTTTTTAATTATTAATTTCTTTGTACATAACAAATTACCTGATCATTTTTCGGAAATCCACCCTCAAAATCAGGGAGTCAAAATACATATAATTAACTTAATTGGAGCCACTTCTCTTCATCGGCTTCGTAAACACACCGAGCTCCCGGACTATTTAAATTGAAAGTCCCCTAATACAAAAGGTACAAAATTAAAACGAACAAAACATTTTTGTACAAAATTTGCACAACAAATTTGCGAAACATATGTATATAATGACGTCAGTCCAGTTTAAATCATTATTAACGGTACTACTTTGCTTTAATAATAGTTAAAGTTAATTTTATCTAAAAAAGACTTGCTGTTTTTACACAAATTTTACTGTTAATTCAAACAAAGAAGACCCACGATATATAAAGTACGGTAATACAACCAAGGTATTTCCTACACAAGTATATTTTAACAACAAAGCTTTAATAGCATTAGTAATCCTACTCGTTTATTATTATACTATTGCTAGGATCCTTTATCAAGTCCAAAATTGACCTTTTTAATAGTTTTGACGAAGATACTCAATGTCAGCCATAGGTCACCGGTCAACGTTTTCGATCACGATTTTTTTTGGAGATGACAAGTTAATCTTATATATTAATCTTGCGTACAAGGCTTCTTATAAAATGATGAATACACAGATTGCGTAAAGTAACGGTAAAACAAAAACGGATGTCAAGCGATTGACTGATTTACCTTTTGCGTATAAGCTAGGCGTCTTTGTTGGCCGTGGTGATCCGTGAAGAAGTTCTTTGGTACATCATTATTAAGTGACTATATATATATATATATATATATATATATATATATATATATATATATATATATATATATATATATAGGGTGTTTTTATAGAGGTATAAAACTTTAAGTTGGCAACACTTTTTAACTGGCGGCCATTATGTCAGCTGTCAAGTGATTTATGTTTATTTTGGCTTGGCATTTCAACATGAATAGACTGACGCCTGAACAACGCTTCCAAATTGTCCAAATTTATTTTGAAAATCATGGTTCTGTTCGAAATACGTATCGCGCACTACGTCCATTTTACGGTCAACATAATCGTCCATCAGAAGAATTAATTCGATTAACTATGGAACGTTTTCGCACCACGTTTACTCTAAATGATAATACGCATCCACAGAGACGTCGTACAGTGCGTACAGAAGAAGTCATTGCTGCTGTAGAGCGTAACGTAGAGGAAGACCCGAATCAGTCTATCCGCCATCGTGCACAGGAATTGGATATGTGTCCATTCACCTTATGGAAGATTTTGCGGAAAGATCTTGGTTTGTGTGCTTACAAAATCCAACTCGTGCAAGAATTGAAGCCACACGATCACCTAGCAAGGCGTAGATTCGGTGAATGGGCCCAAAACAAGATTGCCGTTGATCCCGATTTTCATAAGCGAATTTTGTTTAGCGATGAAGTTCACTTTTGCATGAATGGATACGTCAATAAACAAAACTGCCGTATTTGGAGTGATGATAATCCTCAAGTGTATGTTGAGACACCGTTACATCCAGAAAAACTGACTGTTTGGTGTGCTTTATGGGCTGGTGGTCCGTACATCTTTAAAAACGATGCTGGTCAGAACGTTACAGTCAATGGTGACCGCTATAGAACCATGATTACTGACTTTTTCATTCATCAATTGAACAACCATGATGTGCAGGAGCTATGGTTTCAACAAGACGGCACAACATGTCACACAGCTCGTGCCACAATTGATGTTTTGAAGGAAACGTTTGGTAACCGCATAGTTTCACGTTTCGGACCCGTGAATTGGCCTCCAAGATCGTGCGACTTAACGCCGCTAGACTATTTTCTGTGAGGATATGTGAAGTCGCTAGTCTACGCCGAAAAGCCCGTGAAGATTGATCACTTGGAGGACAACATTCGCCACGTTATTGCCGATATACGGCCACAAATGTTGGAAAAAAGTCATCGAAAATTGGACCTCCAGATTAGACTACGTCCGAGCCAGCCGTGGCGGTCATATGCCAGAAGTCATATTTAAATTATAATGCTAGAAGGTTATCTTTCGAATAAAGTAAATTTCATGTCAATTTAAAAAATTCATCTTTGTTTTATTCCATTTAAAAGTTCTATACGTCTATAAAAACACCCTATATATATATATATATATATATATATATATATATATATATATATATATATATATATATACAGGTGTGGAAAATCCAGACCAGAAACTGGACGTTTCTTAAGTAAGATAAAGAAAATACTATAATTCATCAAATCAGAATGAGACAGTCGTAAGCATCGACATACGTGTAAATTACCAGTTTAGCCCTATGGTGAGGGGTAATACAATGCTGGCGCGATTAGAGCGGGCGGCAGCATACGCCACGCCCTAGCACAACAAGAGAATTCCAAGTTATTTGCTTTCATTCAGGCCGTCGAAGCGTAACTACCGTGTTTCGCGCCAATTTTTTTTGTTACAATGGTAGTTTATTCCACGGAACAAAAATAGCAGATTATTAAGTGCTACTATTCTGGTAAATAATCGGCAGATTTGCGTTTACGTGCAAAAATCATCCTGTTCCTTGAAAATTTAGAATTTCGGAAATTATTAAAAAATTTGAGACAACCGGTTGCCTAAAAATTTGTAAAAAATGCACTGATAATAATGAGGAGCAACCGGTTCCTCAAATTACTGAAAAACGAGCAAATCGGGAGACTGACGTTTTTAGTTTAGCAGAAATTAATTTTCCTTGCAATAGTACCGTAATTGCCGAAGAACTTGATATGAACGCTCGAACAGTTCGGAATATTTTAAAGCGGGACAAATATCGCTGTTAAAAGTTGCGAATAACTCAAGAAATTTTTCCGAAAGACCAGGACCTTTTATGGTGTTTTGTGAGCACATGATAGAAAGGGCTAATAGGGATATTGAAGTTTTGGCAAATACGCGAACCGTATTTCACAGTAGACTGGGTTATTGTCTCGCTCAAAGTGGAGGCCTGTTTGAACATCTCTTGTAGACTTTTAGGTGTTTTTGTTGATTTAAATTGAATTTAATTATTTGTTTATTTATTTACAATTACTGAACGTGTTACTTTTATTTTTTACCAGAATAAAAGTTTATTTTTGAGAATGATTTTTAATTTTATAGTGGTCTATTAGCTTATTTACTTAAAAACTACCGTTGCGTTTCACTAGTATTTTTTATTAGAATAAATGTTTATTATGTAACAGAAATATCAATTTTCTTTACGCTCAGCGGCCAATAAAAACTAATTTTTTTGTATTTCTACTAGTTGATGTGTTTAAAACAATCAATGTATCAAATAATCATTAAATATTCCAAATTTCGTCGATTACGTTATAAGTTTAGACGAAAAGTAAATACACCCTCTCATTCGTTTCTAGGTACGGCTCGTCTTCGTGTCGCACGGAAGTTAGCGGAGATAATATTGCGCGTAGGTGTTCCCTACGATCTTCTGTCCCGAACTAACCTGAAAGAAGTTAGACGGGCTTAGTGGGTCAGAATTTAGAAAACGGCCAAAATAACTTCTAGTTAAGAAATTTAAAATAGAAGGTTGGCTATAGTAACGTTTCTATTAAATCTCGGTAATATGAAAGGCCAGTCTTTTCTTTCTAAAGTTTGGTCTCAGGTCAAAGGTCAAACTAACCTGAAAGAAGTTAGACGGGCTTAGTGGGTTAGAATTTAGAAAACGGCCAAAATAATTTCTAGTTAAGAAATTTAAAATAGAAGGTTGGCTATAGTAACGTTTCTATTAAATCTCGGTAATATGAAAGGCCAGTCTTTTCTTTCTAAACTTTCGTCTCAGGTCACAGGCAACAGTGTTGTGGTTGCGTCGCGCCCAGTTACATTTGTGCGCCGCTCTTCTATTTGACATTGGATTGTCGAGAAACAAATATCAACGATTACAAAATTGGGCTAAACAGAAAGGCAGTAATATATTTTCCCCGTATTTTGGTGTGTAAAATACAAAAAAAGCATGATAATAAATATTATATTACTTACAAATTATTTGTATTGATATTTATTAAGAAGTCTTAAGCATAGAGGAAAAAGTACTTTCGCCTTTAAAATTATTATCGATATCCATGTATTTATGATTATAGTATTATATTTAAAATGTACCTTGAAGTCAAGCGCAATATTTTAGTCATGGAAATACAATTATTCTTTTTATTTTATTTTTAAAGCGTTGAACCACATTAGACGTTTTTCGAATTTATTTTCATGATTTTAAAGTTTCAGTCTGCTATGTTGGATCTGATTTTTATTTTTAACATCAAATCCGTGCTTTCGACCCACTGTGTTTTGACGACCTGAAACCAGCGAAAAGTCCTTGCCCGACACCATTTTTGCTGGAAACCAGGAAGCAAGCTACGATACAACAGTATGCTTTATTTCGCTTCTTCAACAGAGCTAAACCGGTGGTCCGTCTCTTTTGTCACCTTTCCATTATTTAGAGGTTCCGTTTTGGATTTTCCACACCTGTATGTGTGTATATATATATATATATATATATATATATATATATATATATATATATATATATATATATATATATATATATATATATGTATTGGTATATTTTCTTGGACTATTTTTTTTATATTTTTACAAAAAAAGTGTTTATTTTGGATTCTTGGGAGTTGTTCTTTTGTTGATAAATTACATACACATGTATTTTTGGGTTTTTTACTAGTTTTAATTTTATTTAACATACATTATTGTGACGTTTCTGTTCATAAACCTTCATCAGAAATATTCTGGAATTAATGGAAATATAGTTTTTTTTTATTAAGTTTTAACAATTTTTTAGATCTGTACTTACCTTGCACAATATTTTTTTGAAGATAGCAGCTACCACAAAACAATCTATTTAAATACTAATATTTGTTGTTTGCTGTCCGTTTTTCGAACTGTCATTATGTATATATATATATATATATATATATATATATATATATATATATATATATATATATATATATATATATATATAGAGAGAGAGAGAGAGAGAGAGAGAGTTTTTGTTTCGGCAGGGCAGACGAGTAAATTGATGATATAGTCTTTGGACTTTGCACACACTTTATATACAGAGACAGACTTAAAGCGAAATATAATATGAATATAATAATAATTTAAATAAATGATAATGAATTCATCAATTATGATGTCCTGTTTTATTTTAACCAGGTACTAAAACACAAATATTATTTTTTGTTGTTTTTTCGCACGCTTATTAAATGCTGTTTATTGACCTAAAATGTGATCGTGGCGTAAAAAATTAAAAGGTTAGTTTTAAATAATGACGACTGATCACTTGACTTGACCAATTTAGAATTAATTAAGTTAGTTCAGTATTAAGTCATTTTTAATTAAGCGTGAGGTGTTTTAACAAACAAATGATTAATTATATTAAAGAGATATTTTGCGTTTGTATGTTAATAGTGATATTTTAAGTGCGTAAAATAAAAATGAACAATGGCAATGGAGTAATTAAATAAAGCTTCACAGCTTGCGATGTACTTTTAAGTCGTTACATGTGTGCAAAAAAACAAGACAACAAAACGCGTAATTCATTTTTTCTCCGCTTGAAAGCTAGCGATTCGACTAGGGTAACAGTTTATATAGTAGATGATGTAGTGATAAATTTACAGCAGGTATATATAAATAAATGCATATTTAAGAAAAACCAACTGGAATCAAAAGGACTACTTCAGATTCCCAGAAACTACCAGAAAAAGGTGGAAACTTTCCCTTTTGGTAGGATACCACCATCTGTAGACCCGTTTCAATCTTATTGGTTTTCGTCAGTACAGAGCAGCAAGCACACCTCAGAACCTGTCGTTATAATATAAGGCTTTTTAGTTGCTTTCTCCTAAATATGGATTTATTTTCAAACGTTTATCATCGAAAATGTCATTAAATTTTTTCTTCACGGACGTGCATGAAATTAGTACCATCCTGGAGATAAAAAATAAAAACGCCTAGTAAAAATGGGATTCCAATAACAATGTTTAAACAACTAACCAATTTTGCGATGGAAGTATTGACTGAAACTGTGAATCTATGTTTTGCCAGTGAAATATTTCCAACATCTTTAAAATCAGCAATTTTAAACCAATTTCTCTGGCAGAGGGACAAGCCAGATCACAAAATTTGACTCCTCTTGATTATTTCTTCTGGAGATAATTAAAAACTAAAGTATACTTGACGTAACCCGACAATTTAGAAGCCTCATAAATTCGAATGCGCCAAGACTTCGAAACATAACCGCAGATGTCATTGACAGTGTTCATAGATAGTACCAACATTTTTTCTATATTTTTTACAGCAATTTTTCTTGACAATTTTGTTATGTAACCAACATCGATATTTATTTCATTGTATGTAGAAAATGTGGTTTTTCTCATCCTGAAATAAAAAAAATGGGGTTTATTCATGACGTCATAGCTCCTTCGTGAGTTCCCCCGTATATTTCTGTTTCACTTAAAGAGAACTCTAAACTATAAATTAAATTCCAGAGATTCGAGCCCAAAAGATGCCAAATGAGATTTTGGCGAGACGTCTTCAAGAAACCTAACGAACGAACGGATGTATTTCCTCCACATTAATATTGATATAAGGTTATATATATATATATATATATATATATATATATATGTATATAATAAAATATTGGCGAAGCGGACGTGAAAATTTGTCAATCTACATGATTCTCGTGCGGATCCAAAATATGGAAAAACTCCGGGCCTGACAGATGGCGACAGCGCTGTTTCGTCCTAATATGGGACTCGTCCGGTCACCGCATTCGGTACAAACCATCATCTCGCCTTTGCATCCTATAAAGCTGAGTTTAAAATCAAAAAACAGCAAACAAGGCGACAAAGGCGACATCTCGATGGTCCAGTTGATAATACAAGAACCACACAGATTAACAAAGTTTGTAAAAGAACCGCCATATGGTGGCGCGACCGTGAATTAAAACAGAAATATGTAAAATCGAGTACACGAAACGCGCTGCCCAAAGGATAGGGGTCGCATTTTTCGGTACTGGCAAGCAAGCCTACTGCGTATTTTAGCAGCCAAAGCCACGTGTCGCACCAAACGATTTCTGTTTTAATTCACCGTCGCGCCACCATAGGCGGTTCTTTTACAAACTTTGTTAATCTGTGTGGTTCTGGTATTAACAAGTGGACCATCGAGATGTCGCCTTTGTCGACTTGTTTGCTGTTTTTTGATTTTAAACCAAGCTTTACAGGATGCAAAGGCGAGATGATGGTTTGTACTGAATGCAGTGGCCTGACGAGTCCCATATTAGGACGAAACAGCGCTGTCGTCATCTGTCGGACCCGGAGTTTTTCCATATTTTGGAGTGCTCCGCACTTTTTAACACGAGAATCATGTAGATTGACAAATTTTTCACGTCCGCTTCGCCAATATTTGATTCTATTTTATTATATATATATATATATATATATATATATATATATATATGAATGGGTTTTGCGGGAGATCAAAAATATCAAGTTACACCCCTCCTATACATAGTAATACGAATTATGCGATTTTTAAAAGCTTCTGTGTTTAAATCATTAAAAAAACTATATCTATTAAAGATTTAAAAAAAAAATGAATCAATTTAATTTAGTTAATATTTTATCAAAGTCATTTACATAAATTAAAACATACGTTCACTCTTTCTCTCTCTTTGTATCGAATAAAAAATAGGTATATAAAGGTGTTTGATCATTGATATATTTAGAAGACCACAGGCGACCGGTCATCGCTAAATATTGCAAATTTCTTGAATAAATATTACGACACAGTGAATATATATATCTACCTTTACTATCGCGGTTAGTTTTTGCGCGGCATTTATTGTTTTTGTAACCCTGAATCTGTTCGTTGAGCGAAATCTTTATTTGGAATTGACATGGATTCTATATCAGCCGGTAATTAATGTGGGTGAACACGTGCAAAATAATTCTTCTAGGGAATAACCTGTTACATTGTTGCACAATAAAACGAAAAAATCTGGTTTTAGAATCTGATATGTATAGGGTGTCCCAAAGGTAACGATACAGCAGTTAACTCTCGACCGCACTCAAGACCCACGATGATTTTAGGAAAAAAGGCGATGAAATTTTATGGAACCTCATTATTACATGCCTTTTCGTGCATACATTCCATTGAAATATCCTCACTTTAAAAGTCTCAGCGCAAATAGATCATATGTAGTTAATAACTTCATGCAATTTATCCAATCTTGTTCTTTATCTGCTTATCCACACTATTGACTATTGGCGATCACATTTCCAGAAGCTTCACGGTCTGCTGCTGTATATATATATATATATATATATATATATATATATATATATATATATATATATATATATATACATACAGTGTACGACAAAACAAATGCACGAACTTCTACTCGCTAATATATTATAGTCAAATGCACTTAAATTTAAATTCTTTTTACTTATTTATGATCGCGATGGACTCTTCTGCTAAAAAAAAGACACAAACTAAACTAATTTTTTTTCTATCAGAAAAAAATTAGTTTTGTTTAGAACATCACTTTTTGTTTATGACAAAACATATTCACGAAATAACAGGAATTTACATTCTTTATTATTTATAAAAAATTATCAACAACAAGTACCGTGAAATAACTAATAACCCTCTTTTGAACATTGTAAGAATGTTTATAGAAAACTTCCACGTGTTTATAGTCGTTCCTGGTCTTTCAAAGTCATCGGTCATATGGTACACGTTTTTAATGAAAAAAATGGCTAATAATAAGTACTCAGTGCAAGTAAAGGAAAAATAATTAAATATTATAATAGTGGTGAATCAGTGACATCAAATCAAAGAATTTTGGAATTCATCATAGCGTAATTTCGCGAATTATAAGCCGCTTTCGTTCTTCAGGCTCGTTGACCAGTATCCACAAAGGAGGTCGTCCACGAAAACCAGTAAACGGGACAACCAGACAATAATTAGATTAATAAAAAAAGATCCGTTCATATCAGCAAGGTTAAATGCAAATCGATTACCACTATATATTTCTGAAAGATCCATCCAAAGACGAGCTGTTGAAGGTGGATTGAAATCATACCGAAGTGCCAAAAAACCATTTATTTTCGCCAAAAATAGATTAGCTAAAATTCAATTTGCAAAGGAACACTTAAATTGGAATACAACCCAATGGAAGACCGTACTCTTTTCTGACGAGTCGAAGTTCAACTTAAAAAATTCGGATGGATTTCGGCTAGCACGCGGACCTAAAGGGAACGTCTTAACCCTCGCTATACGCAAGGCATAGTTAAGCACGGAGGAGGAAATGTTTTGGTCTGGGGATGCTTTTCCGGACATGGAATCGGACCAATTCACAAAATTAATGGTATAATGGATCGTTTTGTGTATAAGGATATCCTAAATAATGTTATGTTGCCACACGCAGAGCAAGAAATGCCACTTAAGTGGAGGTATCAACATGATAACGACCCAAAACATACTGCTAAATGTGTGAAAGAGTGGTTCGTAAACAAGATTGACGTTTTGAAATGGCCAGCGCAATCGCCTGATCTCAATCCCATAGAAAATCTATAAAATATTGTAGATCGGAAAATAAATCGCGATAATTGCAAAAATGCAGATGACCTTTTCCGACAAGCGGAAATTGCATGGAATGGAATTTTCGATGAAATTTTATCTAACCTTATAGAGTCCATGCCACGCAGATGCGAGGAGGTTTTAAAAAATAAGGGCTACGCAACTAAATATTAGTTAAATTTTTATTTAAATGGAATAACCTAAAAATGTGCTATTGTTTTGTCGCATAAAAAAAGTATTGTTAATTATGAAATATAGTTTTTGTTGGTTTTCATAAAAAATGTTTTTGTTTTGTTTTAGTAAATTTAGTTTGTTAATTTTGTAAATAAATAAAACAATTTGAAAAGCAATGTGTTTTTGTCTTGTTATTAAGGCATATTTTAATATCCAAAAGTTCGTGCATATGTTTTGTCGGACAATGTATATATATATATATATATATATATATATATATATATATATATATATATATATATATAGATAGATAGATAGGGTTATTCGTCCTATTCGGCACGGAATATTACGGCCAAAATACGTAACTTTCAAATAGTTTTACTTTTGAAATATATGGGGGTCTAATATAGTTATCTTTTAAAATTATTTTCATATTATACAGGGTGTCCCAAAAGCTCGGAAAGTATCAAAGTTCTGTTTTTTAAATGGAACTCCAGTATATTATTGCATTTTTGGATTCTCCGATCAAAATAAGTGCCTATTTTATTAAGTTTATAGTACCTAAACCTTAAGAGTTTTTAAATAATTTGAATTTTGACAAAATCTACCCTAATTTTCATGTTTCAAATATTTAAAAAGTATTTAAGTTATATAGTCGAAATTTACAGTGGAGTGTAACAGTGTTTTGTGCTATCATCAATATGTTATTACCATTATTGCTGTTATAGCTTGTTGGGTTACTATATATCGCGTTCCAAGTTTCTGAACATTTGTAAAGATATTCCTGATTATTATTCTTATAGTTGTAAATTACCTGTCATTTCCAAATGCCATAAGCAACTATATATATATATATATATATATATATATATATATATATATATATATATATATATATATATATATATATTTTCTTGATTCTTGAACCATAGAATATATCATTTTTCTTTATTTTGTCTTTTCTTGGGTTTAGGTTCTAAAAAAACATACATCGCTATCAAAAAATAATTTTATGGATGCTGTTGACCTCGTTCTAAATACAAATTGCTTTCAGTACGAAAACACCTTTTACAAACAACTCGATGGATGTGCTATGGAATCACCAATTTCATCTACCATTGCTCAGCTAGTAATGGAATATTTAGAGGAAAAAGTTTTAGGAAAATTAAATTTTAATATAATATTTTTCCAACATTTTGTCGATGATTGCATAGCAGTCGTACCACAAAATAAAATAAATGAAATTCTCCAAGAATTTAACAGTTTCAACGAAAAATTACAGTTTACAGAGAATAATAAGAAAATAAATTTTCTAGATATGACACTTATACGCAGAAAAAACAAAATTTTAACGGAATGGTACACCAAACCAACTTGGTCAGGTAGATATCTAAACTGTTTCTCTAATCATTCAAAAACTCAAAAAAAAATAGTGTTATAATCGGTCTGTCTGATCGTGCTATCTCCCTAACGTCTCCAGAATTCCGACCAAAAATACTGCAAAAAGTAAAAAAGACACTAAAATAATAACTTCAACGAAAAGACTATCACCAAAATAATTGATAAACGAACATATAAGTTTTATAATAACGTAAAAACAAAAAACATAGAACATAAACAGTAAAAATATGTGGCATTACCTTACACTAGTGAGCTGTCAGAAAAAATTAAATACATTTTAAAAAAGCATGGTATTATCGTATGCCACAGATCACATAATAAATTAAATACATTGTTCACAAATTTAAAAAGTAAAACTCCTCTCATGAATAAATCAAATGTATTATATTCGGTCCCTTGCACAAATTGTCCCAAAAAATATATAGGCATGACGAGCCAATTGCTGAAGAACAGATTAAATGGCCATAAATATACGAAAAACGCCTCAACAGCGTTAAACAAACACACACAGGTCGAAAAACATACTTTTGATTATAACAGTACCATAATAAAAAACTAAGATATGAATTACCAAAAATTACAGATAAAGGAAATGATTGATATTAAAAAGGATAAAAACACTATTAACGACAGAACAGATGTGGGAAATTTGAGTCACATTTACGCAAGCCTAATTTAAACAAAAATATTAAGTATTCGATCCTGTCAAATAAAAATCAAAAAATTGAATATCCGCTTAAACATAAAACTATGCATTGTAAAATATAAAAAATATAAAAAAAATAAAACACATTCGCATTCCATGTATTCTCAGTAGATGATGTAAAGTTTTGAATTTTATTTAGTAATAGAGTAGCAAAATGTCAAGGTGTGTACCGGTGAAATTAAATATTTTTAGAGAATTTTAAAAGTTTTTAAGTGTCTTGTTTGTTTTTTGAAATTGTAGATATGTTTTTTATGTGGTGTATTTTGATTATATAAAAATATTTTTAGGAGGAAAAAATTTTGAAAATGCCTTGAATAAAGACGAAACGTCAATTCTTTTGCATTTTTTGTTAAATATAGAACCTAAATCCAAGAAAAGACAAAATAAAGAAAAATTATATATATATATATATATATATATATATATATATATATATATATATATATATATTAAATATTCATAGGTAAATAACTCAGTTCATATCGTTTTCACTAATGAAAAAACTCTAGCGAGTAAGTAATATTCTAATCCGACTCAACTAAAGCCATTATACCGTTACTAAACTCCACCCAGTGATACTGTTTTTTTTACATTACACTGGACAACAACCAAAATGAATCTGAAATAAAATCGACTAAATCTTACCATTTCTGGTGTACTAAAACCGAAACTAAACTTGTATTTTTAATATTACTTCAAGTTTTAGTGATATGTAATGTCATGTGTCCCTATATATTAAGAATGTAACCGCAAGAACGCACGTGGTATATTTGTATTGTTATTAAAAAAAAGTTCTTGAAAATTGTAACTAAATTTTTAATTTCATTGCCATTTTTGTGTTCAGCGCTGCAAAATTAACAAAATTAAAATGCACTTTTCATATAAGATACAACAAATAATCTAAAATTTGTTGTGTAATGTTATTATATGATCATGGCATCTCTTTTTGTTTGTATCTCAATGGAAAAAAGTACTAAAGCTTTATCAACCTAAACGCGTTAAACTGACAGCTAATGTATATTGCTTAAACCACATTATGAATTCCAAGAAAATTCGATATAAAAATTTTTTTCTAGTTAGTAATTATTAATTTTCCTAACCTATCCTGTAATATGGGTGTATATTTTTGTTGATATATTACCTATTGTTAATAAACATAAATAATAATTTTTAAAAATAAACGAAATGATATAATTTTTCCTCGAATTATTATTAATATTTTCTAGAGCCGATCAGACAGATTATCTTTAAATCACTGAAGATTAATCAAACCAAAAAAATCGTTATTATTTGAGTCAGATTAACAATAATATATTAAACTGATTCCCCAATTTGTTTAGTAATATCGTTTTGAACTGTGAGGTTGACATCTCGTTATAGATATAAATTATTTTGAAGCTAAACAATATGAGCCGCGAAAACTTGTGTTTCTAGCGGAGTATCATTTAATAAAAATTTCCTATTTATAATAACTTTACCCATAAAAAATATCATCCAAATAAAAGAACCACCAAGATCCTATATATATATATATATATATATATATATATATATATATATATATATATATATATATATATATATATATATATGTATATATATTCTTTCTTGGTCTTACAACTCTGGGTGAGTCTTAGCCGCATCCACTATCGCCCTTCATCTCCTACGGTCTTGTGCTTCCATTTCCCACTGCTGGACTCCAATCCTATACAAATCAGCTTTGACGGCATCCTTCCATCTTTTCCTGGGACGGCCTATTGATCTTCTACCATCTGGTCTCTCAAAGAATACTGTTTTCAATAATTTGTGATCCCCTGATCTTACCACATGGCCTGCCCATCTTATTCTATTGGCTTTTATACAACGGACAATGTTTTCACTGCCATACAGTGCCGACAATTCCGCATTGTGGCGTCTTCTCCAATTTCCTATTGTTTCATCTCTTTGGGGACCAAATATCATTCTAAGAACCTTTCTTTCAAATATGAGTAATTTATTTATTTCCCGTTGATTGAGGGTTCAAGTTTCACTGCCATAAGTATTACCGGGCGAATAATTGACCTGTACAGAGTTAGTTTGGATTGTTTTTTTAACAGTTTAGATCTCAATAATGTTGTGAGGGAGTATAACGCCCTATTTGCTGCCGCTATTCTCGCTGAGACGTCTTTTTCAACTCGATTGTCATCTGTGATTACCGCTCCTAAGTACTTGAATTCCTTAACCACTTCGAAGTTGTGTTCATTCAGTGATATATTCTGCCCAATTCGAGGTCTTGGATTCTTGGTTACTACCAAGTATTTACTTTTTTCTTCATTTACTCGGAGACCCATATTACCTGCTTCTTCCTCGAGTTGTGAAAATACCTCTCGCACGTCTCTTGTTGAATGAGCCACTGTATCGATATCATCAGCAAAGGCCAGCACCAGTTTTGAACCTTGCTTCGCAAAACCCTATGTCAGCCCCGACGCAACCCTGCTCATTGCATGTTCCAAGCCAAAATTGAAAAGCAACGGTGACAGAGGGTCAGCTTGTCTGAGTCCTGATGTCACACCGAATGGCGCTGATGTTCTATTTCCCACCCTTACCTGTGCATATGAGTTTGTCACGCACATTTGCCTTAGATCGACTAATAGACCAGATATTTACGACTAGACAAATATTGGAAAAAAACTGGGAATTTAACCGAGATGTCCACCAAATCTTTGTGGATTTCCAGCAAGCATATGACTCCGTGAAAAGAAGCAGACTATGGCTAGCAATGCTAAAAAAGGCCGTACCAAGAAAATTAGTCGATATATATATATATATATATATATATATATATATATATATATATATATATATATATATACAATCATATTTTTGTTTTTTTATTACTTTTAATTAATAAATATTTTTGCAATTCTATTTAATTTAATTCGTTGTACCCATTTACATTAGAATATTTTATATAATCCTGAAGATGACACAGATTAGTATCGAAACGTCGGCTATTGGTTAAAAACGTATTGCTTAAATAAGCTAAAATACTTTAACAAACTTCAAATAAACTACTGGGGGCAAAATTTCTTAATCTAATAATGCCGACTGTAAGACCAATTGCTTTTAAACTCCTTTGTGATGTAATTACCTGGGTTAAATCTATAGCCCAAATTTAAAGTCCAGGGTTCTATAATAATTTATGTATAACAGAAATACTCTAAAAGACACGAAAATAAACATTTTGCACAGTTGAATATATTTTTATTGTTACAGGTAAATACTATGTCTTAAAAGGGGTTTATGATATATATATATATATATATATATATATATATATATATATATATATATATATATAGGAATTAATTTTTCTTGAACCATTAAATATATTTTTAGTTGGTTATTTTCTTGGGAATATGGCTCATTTTTATATTGACACTACATATATAAAGTAGTCATACTTATTGTATATGTATATTTTTATTTTTCAGGACGTTTCGATTCTTTCGAATTTTTTTCAACTGAGGGTTTCGGCGGATGCTACAAGAATGTACATTTTTAATATTATTATATATGGAATAAGAGGTTAAAAACTTACCATTAAGAACAGAGATTTTTGTTTTAAACAAAAATTAATTATATCACAAACCAATTGTAATAACTCACTCTTTTGTATATTCACTTTTCATCTTTTCTTGCCATACATACCAAAACTTTTCGAAAACTTTCAAACTTTTTTTAAAAAACATAATATAACCACTTGTCATAAGGTCCATAATTTACTTAAAAGCAATTTCAGCAAATTAAAAAGTGACATTCCAAAAAACAGAAAATCAAATGTTGTCTACCAAATACCCTGCAAGGATTGTCCATCGAATTATATCGGCCAAACTAGTTAGTATCTGTAAAATCGTCTAAATGGACATAAATATGACAAAAAAAATATTACAGCCCTAAAAAAACACGAAATGAAACACAAGCACACATTTGATTATGAAAATACAAAAATCTTGAAAACTGAAACTAACAAAGGAAAACGAGAATTTTACGAAATGATTGCAATAAAAAAAAATCCGAATGCCGTAAACAATAAAACATACATCAATAATCTAAATCAAATTTATTTCAACATATTAAAATAAACCAATATAATGGAATTTCTAAAATAAATAAAAGAATAAATAAAGATAATTCTCCGCTTTCAATTCTTCTAAATTGAATCACGATATTTTTTCAGAAAGATATTACTTCAATTAAAAGACCCAAACTTTTTACGCCACTTAAAGTACCTAAAACATACACCATCTGGGTTCCACATTCAGTCAAGTCAAGGCAGTTATAGGGTTAAAAATGTAGTGTCCATTCTTTAGCCGGACTTTTAAAAATACTTTTGAAAAGTTAATATACAAAAGAGTGAGTTATTACAATTGGTTTGTGATGTAATTAATTTTTGTTTAAAACAAAAATCTCTGTTTTACCCTCTTATTCCATATATAATAATATTAAAAATGTACATTTTTGTAGCATCCGCCGAAACCCTCAGTTGAAAAAGATTCGAAAGAATCGAAACGTCCTGAAAAAAAAATATATATTTACAATAAGTATGACTACTTTATATATGTAGTTTCAGTACAAAAATGAACCATATTCCCAAGAAAATAACCAACTAAATATATATATATATATATATATATATATATATATATATATATATATATATATATATATATATACAGGCGCGGATCCAAGGGGGGGGCGGTGGGGGCGATCGCCCCCCCCCCAAGAGCCTTGAGTTCAGAAAAATAGACCCGATTTTGCCTCTTATACTATAGTATATTCAAGAAATAGAGAGAGTAATAAATCATTTTTTACCATTTTTTTTCTTCGCAAACTACCTGTGTTCTTTAGCCCGGTGTCTTTGGCAAAATCTGTTGGACACATATATTTTTCATAGGAATGGGTTAGAAATTTTATAATCAAAAATACCAGTCTATAATAATGGAATATTTGGTTTGGATAACAATAGATATTTGGATGTGTGAAGTGTTAAAAAGGATAGGAGCATAGAATATTATTTCGGTAATACACCCAAAATAAAAAGTTTTTATAATATTATTTTATTTCTTATGATTTCTTAATTATTCACGTACATTAGAAAATATATATAATTTTGACATATTTAACACAAATCACAACTGTATTTTTATTATTTTTAATTTTGGCATAGAAATCGTTTTAGGTACATTCAGACTAAAACGTAGCTTTTTTTTTCTCTCAAAAAATTCTAAGTTATAATTTAAATACTTACAAAATACCCATTATCAAAAATACAAGAAATTAAAGATATACAAAATAATAAATTCGTCCGTATAATATTAAAATTTTTTTGGAGTTATCGGTCATTTTATTATTAATTAAAAACATTTTTAGGACATTGGACGTTTCAGTTTATTTATTTCTTAAATCATTCGCAGAATTACAATTAAATACTAAAAAGGGATTGAAATGTAATTAATTTTTATATGTTACAGAAAATTTAAGTAATAAATTGTGTTGACGCTGGTAAACTTATGTATCTAATTCGAAATCTAAGTCAGTGAAGTCATCTTCCCTCAAATTAATTACAATTGGTTTCTCTATCTCAAAAATCATGAGATCGAGTTTCCACATTTTCTTTTATTATTTTATTATATGGATTTTTTCCAATATTCTGCACCAACTTTATTCAAAAAAATCTTTTAAAAGTTCAGTTGAAAAACTAATTTTGTAAGTTGTGTTATTTCTAGCAACTCTACCTTTTAGTTGAGAGAGATATTTCCTTCTCCAACGGACATTTTCTGGACGATCTATATGAACAGATTTCTTATATGGTTTTTCTCAGCAAAAATTAAGTTCTCTGAGCAATTTCCAGAGCTCAGTTCTTTTAATTTCAGGTAAATCCGATCTTCATTGATTTTAGTTAGAATTTTGTCGACGGTTGAGATTTGCTTCGCATAATAAAATGTATGTACAACTCCTTTTATTGCAGTTTACATTTCTTCTTCCAACGAGGTTTTTCGTCTGCCTGTGATCGAATGTGGCTTGGGAGTATTAACAATTCCAGTCATTTTTTTCTCCTTTAGTATTCGGAACATATTAGATTTTCCAACTCCTGTCATATTGGAATACATCTCAACAGAACTTTTAATATTATTATCTAGATATTGATATCTTAAGGCATCATAAACATTCAAAGTTTTTCGTTGAGGAAAAAATGCCTTGGTTTAAAGATTTTGGAATAAATATAGATGTAGATGCCATATCTTTTGGGTATCTCACTAATCTCAAATAATATATAAAAACAAGCACAAACAAGATAAATCACTAAGGACAAACTGTAAGGTGTACTTTGCTCAGTGACAGAAATTAAGCTGAACTTTCAGAAATTTTATTGTTGCAGTAAATTTATAAAAGCTTATAGTATTTAAATATAATTAAATATAATTAGATTTACGGTAGTCCTCAGTTACCTGCGGCACAAGAGCAGGTACGTTGGAGGTTTCAGTAACAGTTTTATAACTCTCTCTAGTTCTTGAATAGAGTATAGGAATGTGCGATCGTCCCTCCCCTTCCCAACAGCTTTGAGTTCAGGAAAATAGAACCTATTCTGACTTTTATATTAGGAATGTTGACAACTTGTTTTTTTTGCGATAGACCCCCCCCCCAAGAGCTTAGAGTTCAGAAAAATAGACCCGATTCTACCTCTTATACTAGGAGTGTATATGCTTTTCGCATTCTCCCTCCTGTCGGCAACTCGTTTCTTCTTGTGATCGCCCCCCCCTCTCCAAAAGCTTTAAATTCAGAAAAATAGACACTAACCTGCCTTTTACACTAGAAATGGGAATGTTGCTGGTGTCTCCCCCCCCCCCCCCCCCGTCGACAACTTGCTTTCGGTTGCCATATTGTACTTTTGTGATATCACCGCCCCCCCCCCCCCAAAGAGAGAGGCTGGATCCGCCCCTGTATATATATATATATATATATATATATATATATATATATATATATATATATATATATATATATATATATATATAATAAATTTTTTAAGAGGTAAAAAGCTTCCAAATACATGCGATTATCTGATAGAAATTTTGACGTCTTCTACCGTCCAAACGAAACAGTATCGGATATAACAAAGTTGGCTTAAATCGGCCCATTTTAATGTCAAGAGTCCGTTATCAAACGTTGTTAAACTGACAAACAATAAACAAGACGAACAGATCATAATTAAAAATAATACAAAAAAAAACATATAATCAAACTTCAAGATTAAAATCAAAATTTACATGGTCTCGCAAAAATTTAATGATTGCAAACCAGGGGCGGATCCAAGGGGAGCTTCATTAGGAACGTGAATATCGTTGAATCCCCCCTCACTGACAACTCGCTTTGGCTTGTCTTACTGGATTGCCTTGTATATGAATGGGGTGGAGATAGTTTTGATCTTTCCTATTGTGATATCGTTCCCTCGAAGAGGGCAAGTGGATCCGTCCCTGTTGCAAACCATGCAAAATTTTTAACTAATCATGTTTAGTCAGTATTTCTTCAACTGACTTTTACTGCATTCAAGAGACTCTAATACCTTCAAACACCCCGGTAGAATATTATAATTATTCAGTTCCTTAAAAAATAGATTTATACAAGTGTGAAGCAACACTGGACTTGTTAAAGTTGCTTCTAGAACAAATGTAATCTTACTAAATATTGTAGTTGTAAATAACTTTATCCAGAAGATACTGAGGCGATTATTAGAGTATCAAACATAAAAGCTCTCTCACTGGTAACCAGTACACTTTTTTATCAAATCTTTAATTATTTATATACGTCCACGTTGTCGAATATGTAAAGCACCAAAACAAACAATTTACTTTAATTACTATGGTATTAATAATATAAATTCCATGGTTTTAAAATTGTAACTTTCCCTTTATTCATATTTTTAGATGCTTAAAAATCTCGGTCCGTTCAGTTACATCTTGACCTATCATCATCCATACTGCAAAGTTTTTCCTAGAGAGAATTTTCTCCCAAAGCCACGTATTTAATGCTTTTAATATTTATTTGAAAGTGGTTCCTGTTGCACCGTCAATAAACATTTGTCAAAGTTTAATTCAATGACAAGAAGTCGGAAGTAGTAAAATAAATAAGTGTATCACATGCAAAAAAGTAAGCAGACTAATTCTTAACAGCAGAAACAATGCCATTAAGATTTAAAATAAAAAGCAATGGGCCCAGTACCCTGAGGTACTTTGTGGTGATTTAGTAATTCGCAGATAATATGTCATTGAATTTTGTTACCTGTTTCTTAATTTCCAAACCGCAACAGAGCAGGACCTACAAATCCTACACTTGTAGCGACGAAAGTGATATTTTAAAAATAATCTTTGATGGAATCATCTTGCAATAGAGGTTTGAAAGTAAAATTTACCAAGTTAGATTTAGGTGAACTTTAGTTAATGGCTAAAAATGAATATCAATTGCTGTTCAGAAAAGCCTTGTTCATTGTAACTCCATTTATAATCATCTATCTCTATCTACGACTTCTTCTAAAGTGTTTCAAGCATGCAGTGCTACTCGCACTTTTTTCGAAGTTATTGAAGGTCGTCTTGATATCCAGCGTGCTGTTTCCCACAATGTCTATATCACTTGCAAAAGCCAAAAGTAAGTTGGGACCGTTATGATAAAACATCGCTGTTGGCGGTTGGATTTTCGCCTTTCTGCTGACGTATTCTAGAGCTATATTAAAAAGCAACGGGGACATAGCGTCACCCTGTTTGAGACCGTCATTTATATTGAACACCTCTGAAAAGTCTTGTCCAATTCTCACTTTGCTCTTTGAGCCTCCAACACACACCTGGGTTAGTCTGATTAATTTCTTTGGGAAGCCAAGTTCCTCCATTGCTTGCCACAATTTAACCCTATGAATGGTGTCGTACGCCTGTCTAAAATCCAGAAATAATTGATGCAGGTATCGATTTTTTCATTAACTGTCTAATGGTAAATATTTGATCTACGGTGGAGCGACCGCCCCTAAAACCACACTGATAGTCCCTTATAGTTTCCTCTGCATAGGGTTTAAGTTTTCCTAAGAGTACAATTGCGAGTACTTTATAGGCCGTATTAAGCAGAGTAATGCCTCAATAGTTGACGCATTTCATCTTGTCACCCTTCTTAAGTATGGGGACGATGACCGCTTCTTTCCATTCATTTGGTATTTCTTCTGTGAGCCATATAGCTTCTATCAGATGGTAAGTGATTCGATAGAGGGCTTCTCCACCATATTTTAGGCATTCGGCGGGTTATGCCTTTTTGGACTTCTTCGTAGGTTGGTAAAGGATCTGGAATTTCAGCTGTTTGTACTGTGCTTGTAAGAGTGTTGTTGTTGTTATCCGGGTTCAGTAGTTGATGGAAATGTTCACGCCATATGTTCATGACCTCTGTACAGGGTGAGTCAACGATTGGATGAAGTAAGTTTGTGCCTTTTCGGTGAAATTTACAAAGAAACTATATTTATTGTTTCATACAGTTTATTTTTATGCAAATTTTAAAAATATTTAGGACTCTACAGGGTGAGCCAAAAAACTAGGACAGCATAAAGTTGTATTTTTTTAAATAGAACACCCTATATACGAATCGTATTTTCGATTTAGCTTATAATTTTAAATCTTTTTTAATAAGGGTTTACTATAACAAAACTTTATAGTTTCTGAGATAATTAAGTTTAAAGAAAAAAAGTCACATTTTCAAGCATCAATTCAATCCTAAATAACGTTTTCAATTTTGTGACAAATATATTCAAATTTGGAATTTAGCAAGGTCAAGGACAAGTTAATATAATTTTTACCTAATATTTGCAATAAAAGCTACAGGGTGTTGAACACATCGGCTCAAATTTGAACAAGTTTAAATGAATAAATATCTTTTTTTTAAATGGTACACCCTGTATATTTTCATGTTATTTAATAGAGTAATAAAAACCCTAAAAGTTTTGTTCAATATATCCTATACCTATTTATAATAGTTTTTGAGATATTTCAGTTTTTCTTATTTTCCATACTTTTTTACAGAAATAGTCTTCATTATCATAGTAGCCATGGCAAAAACAATGTAAAAGAACATTTTTCTGTGTTTTAAATTTATAACCGCATTCGCTTCTTTTGGTTTTTATGTAGTGTAGTTTGGTTTTTTTTGCATTCATCTTATATTGTAAAATGAATTTTCCAAAGAATGAGTTAATAGATATGATTTATACAATAGGAGAGGCTCAGAAAAATTGTCTTCTTGCTCAAAGAATTTACAAAATGAAGTATCCTGATCGACGCCAGCCTAATACCCATACTTTTCAAAACTTAATGCAAAGATTTGATTCTTCTGGTACTGTTGATTATCCAAAACGTAAAGTGGTCAACAAACCAGTAATTAATGAAGAACTACAAGTATTGTTAAATGTTCAGGAAAATCCTTATATTGGTAGCCGTCAGTTAGCAGCATTCTGTGAAACATCACAATCCACCGCTAATCGTACTACCAAGAAATATAGGTATCATCCATATCACATGGAATTACACCAAGAATTGCATGGACAGGATTTTGAAAGTCGTGTAAACTTTTATCGTACAATAAATGAGGATTCAATTAAATCCAAATTTATTATGCAAGGTAATGTTTAGTGATGAAGCTACTTTTAGAAATAATGGTACCGTAAATAGACGCAACATGCATTATTATGCCACAGAAAACCCATTTTGGATTAGAGAGGTGCAACATCAAAACCACTGGTCATTAAATGTTTGGTGTGGTATTCATCATAATTGAATTATTGGACCCCACTTTTTTAATGAACCACTAAATGGCCATAGTTACCTGAACTTTCTACAAGAAGAACTACTCCAACTGCTTCAAGGTCTCGATAGGGATGAGCTCGACAGTATGTGGTTCCAGCACGATGGTGCGCCTCCGCATTACCATCGTGAAGTTCGTGCGTTTTTGGACCAAAAATATCCGCAAAAATGGATTGGACGTGGGGGTTTCATTGAGTGGCCACCAAGGTCTTGCGACATCACCCCATTAGATTTCTTCCTATGGGGTTATATTAAAAATAAGGTGTATGTTAATCCACCAACAACAGTGGAAAATATGCGAAACAGGATTAGGGATACCTGTAGAACAATAACGCCACTAATTTTGTCCAGGGTCCGAGAAAATCTGCAAAAAAGACTAAATTTGTGCATTGCACAAGAGGGTCGTTTATTCGAACACTTATTAAAAAGAAATAATTAATCTCAGTATTTAATAGGTAATTTTTTTTTGTTTCAATTTAGTATAAAAGTAAATATGTATTTGCCTTGTCGTTATTGTTGTGTTAATTTTTTCACATTATGTTTAATTAAACTATTGCCGTTGTAATATAACGAATAATGTATTTCATTATATTTAACCACATTCTGTTTGTTTCTGTAGTTTCTTTTTCTTATTTTACATGGCTACTATGATAATGAAGACTATATCTGTAAAAAAGTATGGAAAATAAGAAAAACTGAAATATCTCAAAAACTATTATAAATAGGTATAGGATATATTGAACAAAACTTTTAGGGTTTTTATTACTCTATTAAATAACATGAAAATATACAGGGTGTACCATTTAAAAAAAAGATATTTATTCATTTAAACTTGTTCAAATTTGAGCCGATGTGTTCAACA